>CM067557.1:14120000-16520000 GCA_034509755.1 Anisodus tanguticus
ATCAAAGAGAGATTCAACAACGAAAAGAAAGATCGATTCTTTGGGATCCTTCCTTTCTTCAAATGGAACGAAAAGAGATAGAATCAGGCCGATTCCCGAAATGCCTTTTTTATCTATTTTTTAAGATTTTGTTCATATTCTTTAAAATAATAAAAATATTATCAAGAGTATTTGTATAAACTAACCATCATATTTTTACGCGGCTCACTCAGCTAATTAAGAGTTGTTTACAATTTGCTTCCGGAGCGTATGCAATCTTTTGTGTTTATCTCGTCCGGAATGTGATTTACACAATCTTTGAGGGGTACTTTAGTCTGAAGCTTAATCTAAATGCATGAGGGAGATGACAGAAAGTGTCGTTCATAAGTAATCAAAGAAAGTAGCGTCCTTTTATAATTTTGTAAAGAAATAAAGTGATTGGGGCGTAAATTATTAAATTAAAATATAATGGATGCAAATTATAAAAGACAATATACATTAGGGATGCAAATTCCGAAGAACTCCTTAATCAATTAACACTTCACTAATTGGTATCGTAAAAATAAATTTGGCAAGTAATAAATAATATTTCATTTTTAACATGTCAAATACTTCAAAACACGTTCCATTTAACAAAATGACTAATATTTGAAGCAGAAGAAAAGACACATTCCATTTTTAAAAAATGACTTATTTGTCTTTGTTACATAAGGGTAGGAAAAGGAGAAATTGGAGGGGATTGTAATATGGGATTCAAATCCTCACTAATAATGCGAAAATTTCATTAAAAAAAATGATTAATATTTGAAGCATGTGAAAGTTCCATTAAAAAATGACTAATATTTGAAGTAGAAGAAAATCATATTTTGTCTCTGGCATAAGATCATTGTAACCTATCCCCCAATTTAGATCTCAATTCATTCACGTGGCACTTTTCAGATTTCGAAATTCAAATGAATTTTTTTTTGATCAATTTTTTTTACGTTTTTTAAATATATTTTTGAATAGTCAATTATTGTAACTGTTTTCAAATATGTAAATTTTATATAAAATAAATAAAAATTCTTTCTCCAAATATACGATCAAAATTAATAGGTTTAACTCTCGAAATTCTAATTGTATCATATAAATTGGACAGAGGAAATATTTTATATTCGGGATAATATACGTTTTATTATAATTTTAATAAAGGAGACGTCAATCCAGAAACATCTGGATATATACACGGAATGAAATGCATCAACACGCAATATTTGCATGGAGCGTAACCACGTACGTATTTTGAGAGACCAAATAAATCAGTTGTTTAATCAAATTTCAATCCCAAAAACATCGCCATGTATAACCACTCTTTTTTAAATATTACTGTTATGATCCCTAATTCCTAAATACAACACATATCCAATCTCGATTTTATAATTTAACTTATATATATTGAGAGTACACACTTGTTTACATTAAATAGTGTATTCTAATATGTTGTAAATTGTAATATGAAATTTGCTTTATTTTTCATGTTATCAAACCCATGTTTTATGAACAATTCTATAATTACCTTTTAGCCAATATCATAGTAATTGATTGCTATTACTCTAAAGAATTTGACTCTTTAATTTTTATAAATTATACCCGCTATTTCACTTTATGTTGTGTTACTTTCATTTTTAATATGTTTAAATAAATATCAGTTTCTATATTTAGTAACTCTTTAATTCTAACATTTCAATAACACATTTAAGACAACAAAATTTAAGAGTATTATTTTGATATATTACACATATCTTAAATATTATTTAATTTTTTTTAACTTCATGCATCTAATTAAAGTAAGACACGTAAAATGAAAATGAGGGAGTATTATGTTATATTAGAGACGTGCAAGGCATTAAACAAATATTCATGGATCAACAAAGAGTGATGCAAGCAGCATCCACATTTGATTCGTTTTAGTATCTATTTTACACCAAATATAAAACAATATAATATGATTTCCCCATTTAAATAATTAGTTTTGGAGATTATGTAGTAGAAAAAGAAGCTTTATAATTCAAAGTTTGTTGAAGGATATTGAACACCTCACAACAATAACCTAACGACATTCACATAATAACTAAGATTATGTTATTATTTTTTATTTCGTTTGTAAGGGTGGACGAGAGTAGTCAACTCTGATGACGTGGTGGAAATTTAGGGCAAGTTCCCCACAAGCAAGCCCTAATTTTGTGACAACTATTACTTGAATCAGTATATATTTTATATAACATAATGTAATCAGGATTAAATATGAAATTAGGACACAAAACTATATTTAACTTAGATTAGTAAAAATAAATGCGTATCTATTTGAGCCATGCCATGGATTGATGAAGGACTAATTATTCTTCTCTATCACCCTTTCACGAGACGACAACGTCAATCGGACAACTACCCCACATAATATATGAGATGAAATAACTCTGGCAGTGTATTTATAAAAGGGTTGAGTTAAAGAGGAAATCTAATTGTAATTAATGAAAACCTAAAGACCCCTCCCATAACGGGTGTGGTTAAGCTTAATTACACTCGACTCCGAAGTTTACCCACTAAGCACATAAAGTACGCGGTCCAATAAATAATTAGCTCACTCATAATCGGGCACACGTTTGTGTACTATCATCAAACCCAAAACATTTAAAGTATAATTAGAATATTTTTAATATTGTAAGCCATTTTTTCTTATAAGTCCTCCTTTTTTTTGTTCAACAATCCGTTTCTGGTCTAATTAATTCGGATCTGTGCAGGGTAGGATCTCTAACGCGGCAAATCACTCCATAACAAGAAATTTTTCCAAGAAGTCCTTTTTTTGGTTCAACCATCCGTTTCTGGTTTAATTAATTCGGATCTGCGCAGGGTAGGTAGGATCACTAACGCTGCAAATCACTCCATAAAAAGAAATTTTTTATTTCTAGGGTTTGAAAGTAAAATCTCTAATTAAGAATGAAGGCATCCAAACCATCTCATAAAAGTTCGAACCAAAGACCTTTAGTTAAGAATAGAGAGATCCAAATCATAACGTCAAAACTCAAATCCAAATCCTCTGATTAAGGACGAGAATCCAAACCATTCCACCATATAACCTTTGATGGTTAAGAATTCCTTCCTTGGACGGCGAATTATAAGCTCATTTAATTTTTTCTATTGAAAAGGATTAACAAACACGCAATATGCTTTTTTTTAAGCAAATTTATATCACTAATCAGTGTGTCTATGATTTTTTTTTCTTCTTTTTATGAACTTCTATTAATTTTTATATCGAATAGTCAAATTACGTACATAGACAAGTGTGGAGTGTTGATCGGGATATTATCCTCATCTCGTTAGTAATGTAATTTTCTCAGGAAGCTCCATATATAATACTCTCACCGTTATTTTTACTTGTCCACTATTGACTTTGTAACCCCTTAAAAGTAATAAATGAAGTACATAATTATCATGATACCAATATTAATTGATGCATATTTTAATGGAATTGGAAAAAGATTTGAAATGAATAGTTAATATTATATATGGATAACTTAGGAAAATAAATTATCTTCTCTTAATATGCTAAAAGTATAAAGTAAAAATAAAAATTTATTTTTAGTATAATAGATAAGTAAAAGTAAACATATGGAGTACTTATTATATCTTTTTAGCAGTTGATGAGATTAATTAAGTTGTCTCGTGGACACCAACAGGAAACAGAAGATGGAGTTCGACGTTTGATTTTAAATTAATTTTCAAATCTTTGGCTTTTATTTTGTTTAACATCACATAGGATTTAACGTACATACTTCATACTAGAAGTTTAAAGAATTTTATATCATCAATGACTCTTTTTACGATTTTATCCCTGCTTATTTCACTTTTTGTAGAGCTTACTTGTAATTATTTTAGGAAAGCTGAAATTTAAAAGATTTTTACACCTTGAGTATATTTTAACATGTTGTATCATGCAAACTATCTTATCTTTTAGTCTATTATTTTACTTTTTGTACACGATTACTTGTAAGTATCTTTCAGGAAAGCTGAAAGTTAAACAAATTTTCAGTCTTAGTATATTTTAACCTGGTGTAGCATATAATTTGTTTTTAAAAAAAATATTTATTTAATTACTTTTTATGGATTGTTACTTATAATTATTTTTTTATGTAAGTTGATTATTAAAAAAGTGTCGATGAATAGAAATTAAAGTACTCAAGCAAAAAACGTTTTCACAATTATTACAGCTAAATCAAATAATAAAATGGAGAAAAATATATGAGAGTATCTTCTAGAGTATTAGTTAGGATCTAATAAACGAGGAGGAAGAGGGAAAACAAGCAAGAGGGTTGTTTGACCTTGGAGCTAACTAAATGTTAGTTAATGTCAGTGAAAGAGAGAATAATAAAACATTTGACAGAATCTCATTTTTACCCATTATGTAATGACGGAGGTGAGGTAACGGCATATGGCAGAAATGTAAGGCAAGACTGCGTACAATAGATTCTTGTGGTCTGATTCTTCTTCAGACCCCGCACATAGCGGGAGCGTAGTGCACCGGACTTTTTTTTTATTTTATGTAATGATGGATGTATCATATACTAGAAGTTCATCAACTTTGAATTTTTGCTTTGTTTTACAGTGAGGCCAAATCAAGTAAGAGTTTAAGTTATATATATACACGATTAATATAAAAACTTTACGCTATCAAATCATATGAATTATTATAGCAGGTAAGTTGCCTTGTTCTTAAAATTATAAATTTCACTTCGAATTTTAGACGGCTTACCTGTAAAATAGTAGTATAAAGATATTATTTACACTAACTAGATATATAATTTAAAGCTTTATACCCCTTCAGCGAAAAATTACATTGTGTAGATAAATCATCTTTTAAATGTATATATTGTCTGGATATAATTAAGTAAATTAAAGTGTGCTCTTCTAACAACACTTAAACTTTTAGATGTGATTGTCACATACTTCAACGTGGTATTAGAGTCAGACCAACCAATTTATTATTTTCGATGTTGGGTCCCCGTCTTATATTGTCCACATTTCAGATGTTCAGACCTGGACATGCGGGGGGCTGTTGGAGTCCCACATCGATGGTTAAAAAGTACCTGCTCTCTTTATATAGTATTGAATAATTTTTTCCTCATAAACTAGCTTTTGGGATTGAGTTAAGCCCAAATCCATTTATTTAACATGGTATCGGAGTAGACAGAGGTCCTGAGTTTGAGTCTCACCGCCACTTATAATAAAAAAAAACCATGTGCTTGCCAATTTAAGCTTTTAGATGAGATGGTCACATACTATATATGTATACACTTTATATATTTGAATTGTCTGGATTTTTTCGTGTGTTTACAGATTACACGTGAGAATTCTGGCTTTGCTACCAAACGAATGGAGCAACACAGAAGTTCAAACAATAATTAACTATTTTCAAGATAAAGACTAAGATTCTAGAGTACCAAATTAAATGAGCACACATACACCAAAATCATCATTCTATAGTGTGTAACGTATATACTATACATTAGGAGTGGAAAATGAAGTTGAACAAGCAAAATTTCAAAGTTGAAGAAATGTCGATAACCAAAATTATGTCCACGTTGGGGTCATGTGTAATGTGGTTGTGAAGCTAATTTTTTATACAATTAATTAAACTTTAATCAGCATTTGTAGGCTGCTGACAGTAAGAATGAGGCCAAGAGAGACCAAATAAGGATCCTTGTTGGTTTGTTAATTAATTATATCATTAAAATAGAAATTAAAATTAACACCTGTATCCCTTAGGTACGTGTATGGTCTTGAATATCTTAAATGACCTAACAGTGTACCCAATTTGGAAAGTTGGCGTCTGGTACACTTAAACACGTGATTTTTATTAGATGAAATTTAAAATTATATACGGTTAAATATACCAAATATATATGAGATATACACGGTATGCACGTGTATATCCTATGTATATTTGGTATTGGATGGTCACGGGTATTGATGCATATTGTACACGGTTTTGTAACATTATTGTACAAGGTTTTGTATAGTTGTAGTGTACCTTAATTAGTCTTGTACTCTTACCATAATTGTATAGTTCATCTCCAAATAGAATAAGGTTTTAGGATTAGAATAGGAATAGGATTCTCCTATTATGAAAATATGTAACTTGTATAAATAGTCTTTCAATTAATGAAAATAATCAAAAGATTATTTTTTTCATGGTATCAAGAGACTAGGTCTTACTTCCGCCCTTGCTCTCATTTTTGTGTCATTTCTCGGCCACAACCGTCTCCGTTTTCCCTCCCCCTTCACCGGAATTCGTGATATTATTTACCTCCACTCTTCCCAAATTTCCCCTCCTCTCCCTTTGTTCTTTCGTTATGTCTAAGAACAATTTTCATTCTGCCCTCATGGTTTCTAACATCAAGAACAACATCCCTATTGTTCTTGAGATGGAAAACGTCCAATATGCGACGTGGGCGGAATTATTTAAAATTCACGCTATCTCCCATCAAGTCATCCATCACAAAATTCCTCCCGCTGCACCTATTCCCGCGGAGGATCCTCAGTTATGGATTACTCTTGATGCTACCGTTCTCCAGTGAATTTATTCCACTATTTCGGTCGACCTCTTACAGACGATCATTGAGTCGGACACTACGGTTATGGCTACCTGGAATAGATTGCGTGACATGTTCCAAGATAATCAACATTCACGTGTTGTCACACTCGAGCAGGAATTCTCTCAAGTTTGCATGGAAGAATTTCCAAACGTGTCTGCATATTGCAAGAAACTCAAAGAGTTGGCAGACCAACTCCGTAACGTTGGCGCACCTGTGACAAATAATCGTCTGGTTCTACAATTGGTTGTCGGCCTTTCTGAGGCCTATAACGGCGTTGGGACTCTCCTTCGTCAAAGCAATCCACTTCCAGCTTTTTATCAAGCCCGCTCCATGCTTACTTTGGAAGAAGCCGGTTTGGCTAAGAAGGCAACTACCAGAACAAGCCATGTAGTCATGATGACGTCCTCCACAAATTCTTCGGGTTTTGTTGATAATTCGGGCCAAAACCGTGCTCATAGTGGCGGTAAAAATAATCGTAAGAATAATGGCAAAAACCGCGGGGGCAAACGCGGCGGTTTTGGTGGACAACAATCCGGCAGTAGGCCCCGTCCAGTCAACAGTGGGCCACCTCCCTACTGGTCCCAATCGTGGGGCCCATGGCAGTGGGGCTGGCGCAGTGGGTCGTGGCCCAACAACCCCTATTTTCCAGGGCCTTACAATGGGCAGTAGGCTGGACAGCCCCAATTCAGGCCCAACAATCAGGCTTCTTCCTCTCGGTTCAGCACTGGGTCGGGGCAGCAGGGTGGACTTCTTGGGCCTCAGCCCACACAAGCATTCTCGGCAGTAGGCCCTACACTGACTCACACCGACATTGAGGCCGCAATGCAAACGCTTGGGTTGACGCAACCAGATCCGAATTGGTACATGGACACCGGCGCGACAACACACATGACTTCCGATCAAGGTACTCTCTCGTCTTATTTCAATTTGAGCAACCCTCGTAGTATAATTGTCGGTAATGGTAATTCTATTCCAATTCAGGGTTATGGTCATAAAACTTTGTCTCTCCCCAATCCACCCCTTATCTTGAAAAATACTTTACATGCCCCCAAATTGATTAAAAACTTAGTGTCTGTCCGAAAATTCACCACTGACAATTCCGTTTCTGTTGAATTTGATCATTTTGGTTTCTTTGTGAAGGATTTCAAGATGGGGAGTCCTCTCATGAGGTGTGATACTAGGGTTGATATTTATCCTATCACACCCGGTTTCAGTCCATCAAGTCCATCCTTGTCGTCAGCGTTTGCAGCCCTTGCTCCTTCCTTGTGGCATGCTCGGCTTGGTCATCCGGGATCTTCTATTTTGTCATCATTACATAAAAATAATTTTATTTCATGTAAGGGTATGAATAGTACTCCAAATTTTCAGTCTTGTTCTTTAGGAAAAATTGTTAGGTTGCCGTTTGTAGACTCAAATTCTCATACTTTAATGCCATTTGATATTATTCATAGCGACCGATGGACGTCTCCTGTTCTTACTTCTTTGGGTCATCGGTATTATGTTCTCTTTTTGGATGATTATTCTAAGTTTTTATGGACATTTCCGATTGCAAATAAATCTCAAGTTTTTTTCGTCTTCTTAAAATTTAGAGCATTCATTAGAACCCAGTTCGAACGAGAAATAAAAAATATTCAGTGTGATAATGGCAAAGAATATGACAATGGGGTGTTTCGGGAATTCTGTGATAATAATGGGATCAATTTTCATTTTTTCTTGTCCTCATACGTCTTCACAAAATGGCAAAGCCGAACGCAAAATTCGATCCATAAATAACATTGTCCGCACTCTCTTAATTCATGCTTCCGTACCCCCATATTCTTGGCATCATGCTCTTCAAATGGCTACATATCTCCTGAACATAATTCCTTCCAAAGGCCTGACATATTCTTCCCCCCTTCAAATTTTATATAATAAGACTCCTTCTTATTCTCATCTTCGGATTTTTGGGTGCTTGTGTTATCTGTTATTCCCGTCCACCACAATTAACAAACTTCAGGCCCAATCTACTCCGTGTGTGTTTTTGGGTTTTCCGTCTAATCATCATGGTTACAAATGCTTTGATTTATCCTCCAAGAAAATCATCATTAATCGCCATGTAATTTTTTATGAAACCCAATTTACATTTGCTAAAGTTAATACTCCCGAGCCTAGTTCGTATAATTTTTTGGATGATGGTATATCCCAGTATATTACTCACCATTTTTTGGACATGTCCTGCACCCAAAATTCTCCAGCGGGCCCCACTATTCTGTCGCACACTATCGTCACTGGATCAGTTCCAGCGATTGTGACAGTCCAGCCCAATTCTGGAACTGGTCCAGTTCCAGCGCCAGATTACCGTCTTGGGCCAGCAGGCCCACTGCCTGCTGGCCAGTCCATTCTGAGCCCAGAAAATCCACAAAATCCGCCCACTTCTTCCTCAAGTCATAGACCGGTCACTCGTAGTCAGCGAGGTGTTTTTAAACCAAAGAGACATTTTAATTTAAATTCTAATATTCTTAAATCACCCTTACCCCGTACTCATGTGTTTGCGTTAAATGACCCAAATTGGAAAATTGTTATGACCGATGAATATAATACTCTTATTGATAATAAGACGTGAGAGTTGGTGCCCCATCCTTCTGGTATTAATATTATTAGGTCTTTGTGGATTTTTGCAAACAAGGAAAATTCAGATGGTTCATTTGCACGACATAAGGCGCGGATTGTGGGTGATAGTAAGACTCAGCAGGTTGGGGTGGATTGTGGTGAGACATTTAGTCCGGTGGTCAAGCCGGCTATCATTCGCATTGTACTCAGCTTGGTTCTTTCGAAAGCATGGCCTATTCATCAGTTAGATGTAAATAATACTTTCCTACATGATGATCTCAAGGAAACTGTTTATATGCATCAGCCGTTGGAATTCAGGGATCCCAAACATCCTCATCATGTCTGTTTGTTGAAGAAGTCCTTATATGGGCTTAAGCAGTCTCCACGGGCCTGGTATACAAGGTTTGCTGACTATGTTTTGACTATTGGGTTCACTCACAGCAGATCAGATAATTCCTTCTTCATCTACCGTCGTGGTTCATCCTTGGCCTACATTCTGTTGTATGTGGATGATATCATTTTGACTGCCTCTTACGATGCCTTACGCCAGTCTACCATGACCATGCTCAGCTCTGAGTTTGCTATGAAAGACTTAGGGCCCTTGAGTTACTTTTTAGGGATTGCCGTCACTCGTCATTCCGATGGATTGTTCTTGTCTCAACGGAAGTATGCAGTTGAGATCATCGAGAGGGCTGGGATGTCATCATGTAAGTCCACCTCCACTCCAGTTGATACAAAGGCTAAGCTTAGTGCCGCGGCCGGCGTACCCTACGAGGATCCGACCCGCTATCGCAGTCTTGCAGGGGCCCTTCAGTATCTTACCTTTACGAGACCGGATATTATATATGTTGTCCAGCAGGTGTGTTTGTTCATGCATGATCCCAGAATTGAGCATATGAATGCGCTCAAATGCATCATTCGGTATATTCAAGCTACACTTGACTATGGTTTACATTTATATCCATCCTCGACGTCCACACTTGTCTCGTATACGGATGCTGATTGGGGTGGTTGTCCCGACACCAGACGGTCGGCGTCGCGCTATTGTATGTTTCTTGGCAACAACTTGGTCTCCTGGTCGGCAAAGCATCAGTCGACTCTATCCCGCTCAAGTGTCGAGGCCGAATATCGAGGGGTAGCTAATGTGGTCTCATAATCATATTGGTTACGTAATTTACTTTTGGAGCTTCATTGTCCCATTCAGAAGGCAACCTTAGTGTATTGCGATAATATTAGTGCCATCTCCTTTCTGGTAATCCAATTCAGCACCAACGCACTAAGCATATCGAGATGGACATTCACTTTGTCCGCGAAAAGGTTGCTCGGGGTCAGGTACGCGTCTGTCATGTCCCGTCAAGATATCAAATTGCAGACATCTTTACACAGGGTCTTCCCTCAGTCATTTTTGAAGATTTTAGGGACAGTCTCAGCATGCGAAGACCGCCCGCTATGATTGTAGGTGTGTGTTAAATATACCAAATATACATGAGATAATGCACGTGTATATCCTATGTATATTTGGTATTGGATGGTCACGGGTATTGATACATATTGTACACGGTTTTGTAACATTATTGTACAAGGTGTTGTATAGTTGTAGTGTACCTTAATTAATCTTGTACTCTTACCATAATTGTATAGTTCATCTCTAAATAGAATAAGGTTTTAGGAGTAGAATAGGAATAGGATTCTCCTATTATAGAAATATGTAACTTGTATAAATAGTCTTTCAATTAATGAAAATAATCAAGGGGATTATTTCTTTTATATACCAATCTTCAAGAAATTTTTAAAATTTTCTGTTAGAAATTAAAGATGAAGCAATGGAAAATATTTTTGCTAATTGACATCAATTTACGTTGCTAACTTTCAACAACTAAATTATGTGATCTCTAACAAAGGTTAAAATACTAGATCTCTACATGTCAATTGTTTTGTATTTGTTATACAACGACAAGTTTTGTACTTATGGCCTTCGTTGTCAATGCCGAAGCCAGAATGTTTTTCACTTTGTTCTAGCTGAACGACATCTTTTCTCTCACTTTCTTAGTAGTTATACGAGAGTCAGATCAAGACCTTTTTAGACATATGGAGTGCCTTGCTCGAACCAAAAATAAAGAACACAAGCATAAATACACGAAGAAATGAAGGAAGAAGAATCAACATAATACATATATATATATATAGTGTACTTGAAAAAAAGTGGCAAACAATATAATTAGACAAGCGTGGCTTCACCACTATTCATTCTTGCTCCCTCCTGAAAGTATATTTATGTCCTAGAGACAATCTGTATTAGAACAAATGTACTTTATACACATTCATATTATTATTAATGGAGATTAATATTTTGGCATTTGCAATTATTGAATTATTATTTGATTGTTTGTAATTATTCATTAATGTGCATCCCTTGAGCTTACGTTGTCATTAATAGAGTGAGATATTCATGATAGAGCGTAACTCTTAAAATAGCCTCGACTGATGATCATCGAGAATGGGATATCGATGACATGTGGTAAGTCGACATGTGGTCTGCATCACATCCTTAGAGAATGTAGTATGTCTCACCTGCTACGAGTAATGGCTACTCGTGATGGACACATGGATACTTTGGAAGTATTGGTATACCCTGCTGATATGTTGTTTGTTATACTTGTCTAAAGTATGATCAGCGTGTGGGAGATAGAAGTCCTTAGACTTGAGGTCAATACGCGCCTACAAAATCCCGTCCTAAGCTCAAATGCCTTATAGGTTGAGATACGACTTGTATTGGGTACATTACGATGTGGATTGAAGGTGGTAATTGAGCCAAGATTAAGATTCATTCCTCGAATGTATATTGGAGAGAACACTCGGATTCTCAGTGATATTACGTTGACTAAGTCGTTGGCCAACGCAATAGACATATTTAGAATATGGTCTAGTCGTCAACTATTATAGATGAGATACAATGATTAAGCCATTTGGATAGACACTTGACAAATCCTAAGCTTGATCGGGTGTGTCGTGAATGAAAGGATTTTATCTTACCACATAAAGGTTAAGTTTACTGGATTCCCGTAAACGTACTTCACATATTGAGTTCGTCTTCCGGCGCCGTCTAGGAGTTCTGTGTAGACCTTAATTTGATTAATGTCGATATGAGAAGGCATGTAGGGTCACACTATGTCGATTGTCCGTTTCGATGTAAGGATGTATTGAGAGAGTAATTAAATGTTCGATTTGGAATCGCGATATTTAAATAAATAATGATTATTTTAATTAAGTCAAAATTGAATTTTGGATTTAATTAAGAATGCACGAAAAATAAATCGAGACAGTGCAGGAGCACGTCGAGCGCCACAGCGCCCATACCCTAGGGGCGCGGTGCCTCTGCCTCAAATTTTGGGCCAGGCCCAAGGTCAAACCCTAATCCGGTTTTGACCTATTTTTCGACTATAAATAGAGGCATTCACCTCATGATTCATACACCAATTTTCATAATATCATTCTAAGCCTTAGAGACTTAGAATCAAATACTCTCTCGAACCTCTGCCGGATTTCCTAGCTTTCCGAAGGAGAAATACATTGAAGCTTAGAGCTTGCAATCGGAAGAGCAATCACGTGTGCACCTCACAGTTGATAAAGATTTCAGATAATTCTAACTTGTAAGTGTATGCTGTATGTTTACAAGTTTAATTGTTGTATAATCATACCAGAAATGTTGTTGGGGTAAGTAAGAAACAAAAATTTTAAACTTCCGCTCTGCTTTACTTATGTGATTTGTACCCAACAAAATCCTACACTTCCATAGACATTAATGGTCTTCGTTGAATAAGTTTCAAGATCTCTATGAGAGTAATATTAGTTCCGGTATCATTATATTCCTAATAGTAAGATCGGATAGAATGAATATTTATCAAATTTACTATTTTTTAATAAAAATCAAAATGTGTGACATTATCTAAGCTTACCTCTATATAATTAGTTATTTATTCTCGCATTCTGGCACTTGTTTCTCTAATTAGCATAGGAGTGGCTTCCTTGAAAGGAGACATGTAATAGCGACCATTGCATATATATATATATATATATATATATATTATTTCACTAATATAAAAACTTGGTCTCAATTTGGTCCCAAGCTACAAAAGGTGACAAGTTGGAATGCTGATGATAGCCAATGTAGTATATGAAATTTCTTATAGAAAATTAATTAAATTCAAAAAGGCTATTTTTGTTAGAAAGAAGCAAACACTCCCACAAAAATTGAACATGAAATATTGTCCTCATAATTGGTAGGGGAAATCTACCAACCATACCGACTAATCAGTCTTTGTTTGAAGATATTGGTGCAAAGTCAAAACCATTAGTTAGAGGCCACTTGTCCATAACAATTCCCCAGAGTTTAACATTTCTTTTGCAGATAAAATCCAAAAAACTTTTAGAAAATAATTATTTTTTCAAAAATTTCCCTTTTTTGAAATGTATAAAGTAAGATATTTTATATATTTTTCAAGTTACTAAATCTTACTTATTAAGTACGATATTTGTGATTATATATATTTTTTTATTTTGATTTTTCATCCTATATACAGTACCTGCATTAAAACTCGATTAAATTCGAAGGCGCGCCGAGAAGTCCCACACTAACAGGTAAAGCGCCCCCTAACAAAGACGACTATGTACCTAGCAGGGCTCGAACCCGAGACTGGTTTATATAATTTTAGTTGATCTAGTAGTGTAATTTCTATGTATTGGACAGTTTATTTTTTTTAAAATAATTTATACTAATTATGAGGTAATTTAGATAAATCTCTATGTATAATAAACATTAAGTGATAATAAGATAAAAATAATAATTAATCTGGTATAATAAATTAAACTACACTATTATGTTAAAAATCTTCAAACTATAATTTATTATTTACCGAAATCCACCTTTAAACATGTCAGCTCATGAGCCTTGCCAAAGCAGGCAAAAAAAAGAGGGACCATCAAGGATTATAGTAAGATGAACAAGATCCCCTCATAATTAATGTTTGGGGTTTGAGTCTAGGAATTGAAAAAACTTAATCTCAATTTTTCTACTTTAATGAGCTTTACTAGATGCAAATTCGAATAAATTGATGTTGGGATATCGAAGATCGAGTGAGAAATAAAAAAATAAATAAAGAGAGAGGTATAGACGTAAAATGAGGCAGGAACCAAATACTACTTCCTCTTTTTTATATTATTTGGTCGCATTACTAAAAATATTCGTTCCAAATTACTTGATCATTTTTTTAAAATAAGATAGAATTGGTTAAGGTTTTTCTACTTTACCCTTAACATTAATTGTCTTCTAAAGTAACCAATATTGATTAGAGTGTAATTAATTAAAAAAAATATAGTAAAAATATCCTTCTTATTTATAATTTATTAAAGAGCGTGTAAAATAAAAAGTGACCCAGTAATATTTGAATGAGGGAGTATTGACTTCCATATGTTTTAATTAAGCACTTCTTTCTCATCTATAAATAAGGGTCATAAATCCCCCTAGCTAGGGACCTGCAACTTCACTTTTGTTTCCAAAATCTCACTATTCTTCTCTTCCTTAACACTACATCTCTTTCTGTTTTCTTGTAATACTTACAATCATCTAATAGCTATGGGAAGAACACCATGTTGTGATAAAAATGGACTGAAGAAAGGCCCATGGACTCCAGAGGAAGATCAAAAACTCATTCAGTATATTCAAATTCATGGCCCTGGAAACTGGAGAAACCTCCCCAAGAATGCTGGTAAATATATAATTTATTCATCCATCTTTTATTTAACATATCATGAAGATGCAACAGTATATATGTGTGTTAGGTATGAGGAAAAAAGTTTTCTATGAAAAATATTTTTTAAAAAAATAATTGGTTTCTTCTTTATTTTCTGATACTTATTAAGTAAGTGTGGGGGTGGAGGGAGGTCTGCGGTGGGAAGTTTGGGGTCGGGAGAAGAGAATCAGCGTGCAATACTACTTACACGACTAGTTTCCCCTATTTTCCTATCAGGGAAGTAATTTTCTTGATTTTTAGGAACTTATTTTTCTTTAACTGACCAAATATGAAAAAAGTTAAAAACATTTTTTGAAAAATATTTTTTTTTCATACCAAACACAGACTATATGTTGTTCCATCTTTTCTTAGAAATAATATATAGGTGTTCTAATATTTCAAAAAATAATTGTGTGCAGGACTTCAAAGGTGTGGCAAGAGTTGTCGTCTTCGGTGGACGAATTATTTGAGGCCTGATATTAGGAGAGGAAGATTCTCTTTTGAAGAAGAAGAAACTATTATCCAACTTCATAGTGTTCTTGGCAACAAGTAAGATCTATTATATCTGTCATCCTTTTTTTTTTCAATCTTTTCTTTTTTTCTATACGGTATTTCGATATCTGCTTTGGGGCAGACCAATTCCTTTTTATTTCCCAATCTTTCATCATTAGCTTCCTCCGGTTTACACTTAAAAGTTTAAGTTGTAAGAGATAGTCTTAATTACTTAATTATATCTATAAAACGTCCCTCACGTGCGGACCTGATATTTTTCAACTACGATGGAATCTACTTTTCATAATATGTGACCATAATTTAAACTTGAACCTAAAGGCCTTTGTCAGTTATGATAGTATGTTAAATTGCACTATCACCTTATTTAAAAATCTAAACTATTAAAAAAAATAAACTTTTATTTACTTAATTATATTTTCAACATTTAACTCACTTGTATATCACTATATTTGGGCTCAGGTGGTCAGCTATAGCAGCACGCTTGCCAGGAAGAACGGATAACGAAATCAAGAACTATTGGAACACAAATATAAGAAAAAGGCTTTTGAGGATGGGCATTGATCCAGTAACTCATAGCTCTCGTCTTGATTTCTTAGACTTGTCATCACTTCTCAGCTCGACTCATCTTAATCTTTCAAGCTTGCTGGGACTACAAGCACTCGTAAACCCTGAAATATTCAAACTTGCAAACTCCCTTTTACTATCCAACACTGAAAATCAAGAACTGTTATTACAAAATCAAAACTCTCAAGGGCCTGAACTCTTGCTCCAAATACTTCTACAAAATCAATTATTGCATAACCAGTCCACTATTTTCCAACAAAATAATCAACTGCACAACCAAGTTTCGGAAATACCAAATTGCACCCCACAAAATGTTTCATGTTCTTCCCAGTCCATGCAAGGTAACGCGGGACCTTATTTGATGAATGGCCAAATATTCCAAGAAAATATGATGCTACCTCTTCAAAACTACAGCTATTCTGCATCTGATGCATCTGAGAACTCAACGATTCAGTCCTTAAACAATAACAACAATCAAAATAGTCAAAATTTCAGCTTTGAAACGCCTTTGTCAAGCATAGAAGAAGAGAAAGAGAGTTACTGCAGTAATTTCATGAAGTTTGAAATTCCAGAAAGTTTAGATTTTGATGATTTCTTGTAATATTGACACTGTCCAAAATGTTCGTACCTCTTCTCTTTATTTTTTGGATGAGCCATTGTCTATTTATTTTTTTCTTTTCCCAAATTATGAATACATACCAGCTGTTTGTTATCTTGTATTATCTTGTTTTGTATTTAATTTTTGTGCAGCTCTATGAATTTTGTCGCTTTAAGTCAAAATATAGTTAAAGCCGGCGCCTTAAATCTCTTTCATAAAATCCACCGATGATGAGACACAAAAGAATCATACATGCCTTTGATCTAATGGTGAGACGGCCCGCTGCTCCTACCGCTCGCTTGGTGGGCGGAGCGCTCGTTATCGTGACTTTTCTCTCTTCTAGGCCCTCCTATTGCTATAGCCATAAGCTATGGTAACACACGATGTGTGATCAGTTAGACGCATGTCATGATATCGAACTCTCCTGTTAAGTAACTTAAGAGTAGAGGGGCGAGTTCATTATCTATCGAGTTTCAAACCTTGCAACATTTACCTCGAGGATTTCTTTGTTAAAAAGATAACAACAACAACAACAAACAATAAACAATAACATACCCAGTGAAATCACACAATGTGAGGTCTATGAAGGGTAGAGTGTACGCAGGCCTTAGCTCTACCTTGGGAGGTAGAGAGGTTGTTTCCGGTAAACCATCGGCACACCTAGTTAAAAAGATAAGACGCAAATTAAATAACTTGCTTTCTGATGTATAGATCAATCAAAATACATAGAAATAGATAATTCAAATAAATTGAGTTAAATTAGAAAGTGAAATCCTCATAAACATGAACAAAAGACTAATACTACAAAGACGAAGAAAAATTAGAATTCATAAGAAGGTAAATACACTATTTAATTTAGTGAGAGAAGATTTATCGTTATTTACTCATTCAACCATACAACCTCTACCAAATTTTAAAAGATGTTAAAATTTGAAATTTCTTATTATTAATTATATAACTTATATATTATATATAATATTATAGTACTTCATGTTTTTGGGACCTTTAATATTTTGGAGCCTAAGGCCTGGACTTCACTTACCCTAGAGCCGCCCCTATCCTGTAGAACGCGCAACATATATAATATATGAATTACCTTTGTGATTTTACAATAAAATGTTTAACAAGGAGGAAATTTATTTCCAACATGAAAATTATCTATTTTCAAGGGTATAATATACCAATTGGTAGACAAACAAAATAAAAAAGAGAGAATAAATTCTATTGATTAAATAAATCTTCTTTCACTTCTTAGTTTCTTTCTTCAATCACAGGCACAGGAGGTCAAAGCATAAAAATGATTTCCAAAAATGAGTCATTTTCTGACAAACAGACACACCAAAAAGTATTTTCCACTAAAAGGAAAAAAAACTTATTTTTTCGACTGCTTTTTCCTCCTATAGTCCATTTGAAAATAGTTACTAAATTTTAGAGAATATTAAACAGTGAAACAAAATTTCATCCGGGAGTGTATCTCATTCGAAAAAGAAAAAAATATGAATTTATCCAAAACTGGAAATTTCTTAACTTGTAACCCATACTTGAAGCTGGAAATTCAACCAACTTTACATCCTAATTAAGTTTGACTTCAAAATATGAGAGAAATCATTACTCAAATGCCATTTTCACCTGTCCATTTTTATCAATGATTTGTGTTGGAACGTCCAACTAAAAAAAAAAAAGAACATGGACATGCAAAGCAATCAGAAAAAAGAACCAAGGTCTAGCACTCTTTCTAGAATTTTTGAATGAAGTCTAGCTTTAAGTAGTTAATACCTTTATGTGAAAAGTTTTTTATTGCGAAATGAATGGCATTATAGAAGCTCTCACTCTAAGAAGGGCTATCATTGGGGGAATCGTTTTATCTCAATCAATTAAGAATGTCTCAACTCTATAAATTCAATAACAAATTACAAATATATAACTTATCTACTTTTGATCTAGAAAGTAGAAACTATTTCTTGTAGTTTTAGCCTACAGGTAAGCCACCTCTAGGTTGCGTAAAAGAGCATTTCATTGCTGCTCCCTCCGTATTTTATTAGTTGTCAAGGTTATTAAAATATTTATTTCAAAAATTTTGTCATTTTATATAATCAAACAATTTTTTTTTGTCTATTTGCCTTCCATAGTAAGTGTTTTTTAATAGTAAGTATTCTTAAAAGTAACTAATATTAATTACATAGCATAGAAATTATAAAGTTAAAAGATTTCAAACAAGTGATTATTAGTTGATATTCTGATTGTTTAAATACCAAAAAGATTAGTTTAGCCTTATTCTTAAATAAAGTGCATATTTATTGAAAATAAAAAAGGGTAAATTAGTAAGAATATTTTTTATTTATGAATTTTTAAGAGACGTGCAAAACAAAAATGTGTTAATTTATATGAGACGGAGTAAGTAGTTATAAAAGTTTTAAAAATATATTCTTTAGAATTTGAATTTCCTAAAAAGTGTGCTTTTTGTCTTGGCATAAACTTTTTTCTAACAACAATCATGTGATAAAGAAAAAGAACAGCGGCTGAGTTATTATTGTTCAAATTCTAACAGCATTTTGGGGGAGAAATTCGCAAGTCTTGACTCGTTTTCAAGTAAACTAGAGCCGTTTATTATCAGCCATATATACTAAACCTCCACAGCGCACATCCCTATAAGCAGTAGCTTAGCTGTGATTTTAATATATTTCATGAATAGGACAATGATTAATAAATAATAATACTATGAGATCTCTTTGGTTTGATTGAATGGTGTGTTATGAGACAACGATAAATGAAAGAAATGATTATGTTAATGTTGAATTTGGTGTTGTGATATTTGACCCAACATATTTCCTAAAGTATTGATATGAATGTGTAAGTATGTTGGGACAAATGTTGCACAACATTCAGACCAACATTTTCTTAACAGATTTTGCCTTACTTCACACGATGCAGTAATATTTGTGTAAATATTACTATGAGTTAAAAATGACTTCGCAAGGTAAAAAGGAGCTGGTAAAAATCGAGTGAGGACTAAGTCAAAAGTTGTTGCTTGTCGTGAGGATCAAGCCAAAGCTGTTGAGATAATTACTCCCTGATCTTCTCCAACCAATCCCACCAGCAGTCCACCTTTCCCTCAACCTCCACAACTGATCGATGAGCTTTTCAAGGAAGACTCTCTACTATAAATGGAGAGGCTACTACAGAGAATCAACATCCAGAATCAGAAAGTAAAAATACCAAGAGAGCTCTCGAGATTTCATCTCAGAAATCTGGATCACCAGTGTTGTCTGAGTGTGTTGACATCATTCTGTCCAACATCACAATTGTTGTTTTAGATTCTTGATTAGTTTTATATGGAGCGATTGTAATGAGAGGTTGTCTATGTCTACTTAGTTAGATTTTTTAGGCAGAAGTCATCTGCGACTTTCAACTTTTAATTCCTTTCTGTTTTATCTTGTAAATCTGTAAAGAAAGGAATTTGTCTATTTGTATATAATGTATATACAATACATTTCGTCATTAACCATCATAAGTTATATAATATATATAACTTATAAAAATTTAAAATATTTGTGTTCTTTATATTTCCGTTGTATTTACTCTTCAAGGTTTTTTGTTTTGCTAAAGTGTTGTTACTGATGTCGGACGATATAATTTCCGACATTCGGAAACAGAATTGGCATTCGAGTTTATTTCATTTTGTTTTTATTATTCCATAGCCCCCTTCAAGTAGTATCAGAGACGACACTTAACACAATAAATATTTGGTCCTGTTGTCATAAGCTATGGATCTGGCAAATCCAACTATTGGTAGGCTTCCTATTATAGATGGATCAAATTATGCCTATTGGAAGATTCGCCTACGTTCTCATATCAAATCAATTGATATTAGGAAATTGAGATATATATAACCAGTGGGTATGTTGTTTCAATGTTGCCACCGGATGAGGAAGGTGACATTCTTGTTAAACTTGAATCCGAATGGATTACAGAAGAAATCAATAATGCCAGCTTTAATGAAAAAGCTTTAAATGCAATTTTTGAATGGGTTGATTTGTATATGTTCAAACTCATTCAAAACTGCTCCACGGCTAAGGATGCATGAGATAATTTACAAATTTATTGTGAAGGTAGCTCAAGTGTACGTCGAACAAAGCTACGCATGCTCATGAGTAAATATGAACGTTTAAAGATAGAAGAAACGGATGATGTTAAATCTTATTTTGAAAAGTTGATTGACATCTCAAATGAATGTCAAGTGATTGGTGAACCATTAACCAACACTCAACTTGTTGAAAAGGCTCTCCGTTCTCTTCCTAAAAAATTGAATTTAAAGATTTGTTCTATTGAAAAAGCTCATAATCTTGCCACAATGGACCTTCATACCTTGATGAACATTTTCAAAACTTATGAGATGAACATTGAGAATCAAAAGAAATTGTATAAGAGCAAGAATGTGGCTCTTCAAGTTCAATCCTCGGAGACTCAAATCGAAGAAGAGGATGAGAATCTTGAAGAAATTGACGATGGTGCAAAAGTTGCCTTACTCACTCGAAAATACAATTCGATGGTGAGGAAGTTCAACAATGAGAGAAATCAATCTAAATCTAAAGATCACCAAAACCAAGTCTTCAAACAAAATCCCACTAGATTCCTTCCAAATGTACAAAAAGGAAATCAACTAAGAAGAACCAACTCAGATCGTACCAAATTTGATCCCAAATAACTTGAGTCCGTGCAGTATCATGCATGCTCGGATTGGGGTCACTATGCTAACAAATATGCAAACACTCTTAGAATTGGTAAGAACTTATGGGTTTCTCTTAGTGATGATGAAGGAGAAGAGGAATGAGATCGTGAAATTGAAACACAAGCAACGCTGGCTACTGTTTTTGAACAGTCTCTGTCAAATAATGAAGATGCCGTATACAATGTTGTCTCAGATGCCATGACATTTGCTCCAACATCATCAACGACATCAACATCCTCAGCGACATCCGAAAGGTATGAATTCTTTAACTATTCTGATGTTAATTGCTTTAGTGGTTCTATTTCAGTTAGTGAGGTTGATTGTATGGATCAAGTTGAATGGAAAGATGATATGATTAATGAATTACAAAGTATTTGTAAAGCCTTAATCATAGAATCCAAGAACCTTGACAAAAAGGTAAAAACTTTAACTCATGAGAATTTAGTATTAAAAGGCACGATAACCCAACTTGAGGTTGCACTTACCAAAAAGGATATTAAATTTGGTAAGATCCGTGTAAAATTGGATTTAGTCAAAGCAACCTTCCGTAAGCTCAATACGGGGACTTCAAAATTGAATGAGATACTCAACTTTAGTAAACCTTCACATGCCGGAATTGGGTACGAAAACTCTCTTAAAATCATATGCTCTAATCTCTTTGATAAAAATGAGAAAATATGCTTTGTAAAAGAAAAAAAAGGGATGGATAATAGGTTCTCATATATGTCAAAGACTATGAAGTTTATGTGTCATCACTGTAACTCCCCCGGACACTTAAAACCATACTATTTCAAACTTCAAAAGTTTGTGAGCAAAATGTTGTCTAACATTCCGGGTAACAATCGAAGCAACATTTCTGAGCCAAAAGGTATAAAATGTTTTAAGAGAGTTTGAGTTCCTAAAGAGGATGTAACATGTAATGTTGCTATAACTGCATTAAGAACTAACATTCCAGGCTCTTAGTACTTTGATAGTGGATGTTCTCTCCACATGACATGTACAAAAGGTTTTCTAAAGAACTACGAGTCATTCAATGGAGGAAACGTGACTTATGGAGGTGGCAGTAAAAGCAAAATAATTGAAAAGGGGATCTTGGATGTTCCTGGATTTCCAGCCTTAAGAAATGTCTTACACGTTGAGGGCTTAATGACTAATTTGATTAGTATTAGTCAACTGTGTGGTGACGATCTTGAGGTAAAATTTAATAAGAATGCATGTAAAGTTACGAATGAAGCAAATATATGTGTCATGACAGGTACAAGAACAAGTGACAATTGCTATCTTTTTGTAAGACAAGAAACATGCAATAATGCTAAGGTCGATGACACTACACTATGGCATCAAAAGTTGGGGCATGTCAACTACTGCAATTTTGGAAAAATTAGTCTCATATGAAGCGGTTAGAGGCATACCCAAACTTAGCCATAAAGGTAAAACTGTCTGTGAAGATTGTTTGAAATGTAAGAAAACATGTGTTTCTCATAATGTTGTCCAACACGACGGACAACATTCATGTATGTCTCACTATTTTCAATTGCTACGTATGGATTTAATGGGTCCAATTGAAGTAGATAGTCTAGGAGGCATGAGGTATTCCTTTGTGATAGTAGATGATTTTTCTAGATATTCTTGGATATATTTTTTGAAAGAAAAATCACAAACTTTTGACATGTTTAAAATCTCGCAATCTAGAATTCAAAATTTATTCTATTCTGCTATTTTTCGGATTAGATCCGACCATGGAAAAGAATTTGAAAATAGTTCATTCAAAAAATTTTGTGAGAAAAAGGAATTTTTCATGAGTTTTCTGCCCTCAAAACTCCTCAACATAATGGAATTGCAGAACGGAAGAATATGACATTGCAAGAAATGGCTAGAGTGATGCTTAGTTCTAAACATTTGTCAAAATATTTATAGGCAGAAGCCTTGAATACTGCTAATCACATCGCTAATAGAGTCTATTTAAAGCCATGAACAAAGATGACACCCTATGAGATTATAAATGGAAAGAAACCAAACTTGCGTTACTTTCATGTTTTTGGGTGTATTTGTTATATTTTAAATGACATGGATTATTTGGAAAAATTTGACTTTAAGAGTGATAAAGGAATTTTTGTTGGCTATTCAGAAAATAGTCATGCTTATCGAGTATACAATCTGAGATCCAGAACTGTACAAGCGTCTGTTAATGTTATCTTTGATGATGTTTCATGAAAAAACTATTGAAAATAACATTATAGATATAGTGGAAAGCCCACAGAGTATAGAAGAATCGGATGTTACCACAAATGTTGTCGCACCTGAAGCAACATCCGAAACAGCAATAGAGACCACATAGGTCACATATGAGGAGTCAAGTGTTGAACTGTTAGACTATGTTCGTAGGGACCCCTCATCAAGGATTAACAAGAATCATCTAACGATCCAAGTGATAGGGAGAGTTTTTGAAGGAATTAAAACAAGAGGCAAAGAACCACTCAACTATAGAGAAGTAGTAAGGTATGTGTGTATGTCAACCATATACCAAGAGGTTAGTCTTTCTTATTTTATATCTACATTAGAACCAAAGAATGTTGTAGAAGCACTTAAAGATAATCTCTGGATACAAGCAATGCAAGAAGAGCTTGAGAAATTTTCTCGAAATGAAGTCTGGGACTTAGTTCCACGTCCAAATAGTACAAATGTAATTGGAACTAAGTGGATATTTAAAAATAAATCAGACGAATCGGGAATAGTTGTTAGAAATAAAGCATGTCTAGTTACACAAGGTTATACTCAAGTAAGGAATTGATTTTGATAAAACCTTCGCACCTGTAGCTAGAATCGAGTCGATTAGACTTTTACTTGCTATTGCTTGTTGTCTGAAAATTACTTTACACCAAATGGATGTAGAAGGTGCCTTCTTAAATGGTTATCTAGACAAGGAGGTATATGTTGAACAACCAAAAGGATTTGAAGATCCTTACCATCCACACTATGTGTACAAGCTTAAAAAGGATTTGTATGGGTTGAAACAAGCCCCTCATGCATGGTATGGTCGTTTAACTAACTTTCTTCTTGAATTTAGTTTTAACCATGGCGAAGCTGATCATACTTTGTTTATTAAACGACACGGTGTAGATATTATAATTGCTCAAATTTACGTGGATGACATAGTCTTTGGATCGACTGCATATTCATACCTAAATTCATTTGTTGAAGATATGTCATCGACATTTGAAATAAGCATGATTGGGGAATTAATTTTTTTAGGCTTGCAGATAAAGCAAAGTGAAGATGGAATTTTCATCTCACGGAGTAAATATGCCAAGAATCTAGTTAAAAGATTTGGTTTGGAGAATGCTAAACAGATGAAAACGCCAATGGGTTCATCGCAGAAGGTATGTAAGGATAATGTTGGTGAAAATGTCGACCCAATATTATATAAATCTATGATAGGTAGCCTTCTTTATCTTACTTCTAGTCACCCATATATTATGTTTAGTATTTGTTTTGTGCACGTTTTCAAGACTGTCCCAAAATGTCCAACTTAAATGTCGTGATAAATATTATTCGATATGTTGCTGGCACATGTGAGTTGGGAATCTGGTATTCCAAAGACACTAATCCTAACTTAATTGGATTTAGTGACTCGGATTGGGCTGGAGATGTGGATGATAGAAAAAGTAAAAGTGGATGGTGTTTTTATTTTGGCAATAACCTTTTTTCATGGTATAGTCGTAAATAAAACTGTGTCTCACTTTCAACTACTGAATATGAATATGTTGCTCTCAATTAATATGGCTACGACACATGTTAGACAACTATGAATTTACTAGCCACATTTTGATTTTGTACTGTGATAATTTGAATGCTATAAATATTTCTAAAAATCCAGTTCAGCACTTACGTACAAAACATATTGATATTAGACATCACTTTTTAAGAGATTTAGTTGAAAAACAGCTAGTTCAAATTGAACATGTTGACACTCTTCATCAACTAGCTGATATTTTTACAAAAGCTTTGGACCATGAGATATTTTCTAGTTTGAAGAAATCTCTTGGTCTTTGCAATCTCTAAAAGGGTATTTTTGGTGAATGTCGGCTGAAATGTTGTCTAACATTTCGGGTGACATTTACCTACGTTATATCACTAACTGATTATTGTTGTTGTATGATACATAACTTTTGGTCACACAAGCATGATCCTTCAATAAGAATATGTTATCAAAGTGATACCGTTCTCTGCGATGATATATATATATATATATATATATATATATATATATATATATTTATCATAAAAAGGGAGTATCAAAATAAGGCAAAACCTTTACAAATATTTGGCAACTGTGAAAAGATACCGTTCCTAATCTATAAGAGTATTGAGTACTTCAAAAGAGATTTGAGAATGGGCAAAGCCTGTGAAAAGATATCGTTCCTAATCTATAAGAGTATCGAGTGCTTCAAAAGAGATTTAAGAATAACATAAAAGTATTCTTATTTTTGACATGAAAAATTCTTTTATATGTGTTATATGATTAGACCAAGGACACGATGGGAAATGTTACATTGATCCAGTGGTCAAACTCATAAGTGCATATAAAACGTGTCTTGGTTTGTTGCAAAATCTAAAAATTCTTGTGGGATCAAAATACTTGTGTCGTCCAAAATGTTGCAAACATTGTTGTTGATATTTTTCAGAATGTGATATGTGTTGGGATGTTATTTTTATCTGATCTTTGAAATATCATATTTTACTCCTTATTATATGCCTTGTTTACAGGAATTTCAAAATTTAAAATGATAAGATTAAATTTTATTCCTACCGTGATGTTTATTTTATCCCAATATTTTAGGTGTAAGTTATTGTGTAAAATTGAAACGCCAAAAACTAAGGGATTCTTGATGCTAAGAAAAAGGTTTGCCATGTATATAAATATTCCTCTCATATGCATTTATTTTTTATCATTTCTGATTCTCCAAAAAAAATTTAAAAACTCATCGGGCGTATAACTCCCTACCTACTCGATGGACTCACCAAATTAAACTCCCATCTCAATCAGAAAACCTAATTCCTCAAAACCCTCTCCCAAATTTTCACCAATGGAAACATAACCAATGTCAGAACAGATGTCATCCAATATTCACTCCAACACTCCAATGAGCACAAGCCCTCCAATGAATATGGAGGCTTCCGAGCACAATGATCCCTAGCAAACAGAACAACCATTCTCTTCCTCCAATCTCCCTGAAAACCCATGTACAACAATAGTGTTTAATTGTTTTGATGAACCTTTAGTTATTAACTATCCTGGAGATGATAATAATCCTATAGATGTTGATGAATTTTTTTATTTTTCATCTTTGGGTAAAATGAAAAGGTCATCTACCTTTCCTACTCGTCGATCGAGTAGAGTTTTTGAGAAAATAGTCCAAGAAGGACTGAGTAAAAAAAGATCTAGATATGAAATATCTATACCCTCTTACTCGAGCAGTGCAAGTGAAGATACAGACTATGTGCTTTCAACAGAGGAGAGTGACGAATAACCATATGCTTCAGTGCAGCCAAATGTGCCTCGAGAAAGGGAAATCCCAGATGATACTCCTTTAAAACAATTCTTTCCAAAGGGAGTTCCCAGACATGCAAAGTCGAGTGCTGCTCCAAATGTTGCCACTGATGCTACAACATCTCAGGCTACATTTCAGCTAACATCTGCAGAGACACATACAACAACATCCTCCAGCAGTATTCGAATCCACCGATTCAGACTTTGAGGTATCTTCTTACTCAGATAAATTATATTCTAAAACTAGCTATGATATGTAAGACTGTTACAAGAATAGAGTAATCAGGCCTGAGAAAGTAATTGATATTGCCTCTTGTACTGAATATGGACTGGTAGAATTTTTAAAGGACAGACAGCTCCTAAGATCTGTCACTGAAAAATGACCTTATGTTGATGGTGTAGTAAGGTTGTTTTACGCTAATCTGAGCCCTGTTATAGAGAAGACCTCCTCAAAGAAATTTGGGAAGGTATATCTCCACAACAAGATCTATATGTTTACACCTTCTATTATAAATCAATGTATGAGACTAGATACTGGAGATAATGTTAGAGAAGCAGAACAGGTCATAGACAATAGGGATGAAGTGATTGAATATCTCATTAGAGGTATGATGAAGAAGTGGATCCCTAGATGTCCAGCCTCCAAACTAACAACCATGTTTTCCACCCTCCACAAAATTGCTATCCAAAATTGGCTTCCTTCAATGAATGAGTCAATTGTGACATCTGAACAAGCCACCCTGTTGTATAAAATTGGGAAAGGGTTGAAAGTTGATTTGGAAAAAATGATATTTCATTAAATTGCCAACTTGGCTGAGAAAGAATCAACTTCAATTCTTCCTTTTCCCTCTCTGATCTACAAAGTATCAACCACCCAAGGCTTTGAACCTAAGAGAGAAGACACTTTAGGGAAGGCTCCTGAGCTTTCCACTGTAAACAAATAAATTTTGAAGAGCAAGGACAGAGTCATCGACTTGCCCTGGAAGAAGGAAGTTGAAAGTGAAAATGTTGCTAGAAATGTCCCCAACATTCTGGGCAACACTAGTCCAGGATAGTCTACACTGTCTATAGAATGACTTGTGGATCAAATTGGAAAAAATCAACCAACAGATTTTTGAGGTTGATGCTGCAAGAAATGTCCTGATACAAGCTAGAGACCATTTCATGATGCTACTTTCTTCACAAAAGGGGGAGATAATGCTGATGCATGGGGAGGAATCTAAATGATGATGTGCAGAGGAAGTTGAAGTTGTTATGCAGGAGTAGAAAGCTGCTGGAAGCTGCTGCTGCTGAGGAAGCTAAAGGCTGCTACTGTGCAGAGAAAGTTGAAGCTGTTATGCAATAGTAGAAAGCTGATGGGAGCTACTGTTGTATGATGAGCAAGGAGGGAGTTGTTATTGTTGTAGATGATGTATGAGGATCTTGAGTGGATTGATATTGATATTTGTTGACAATAATTTATTTCTATTTGTGTTTTGTATATATTGGATGATATGTAATATGTGTGCTCATATTTGTTTTTCTTCTTTTCTAATCTTATGAATCGGTATATACATGTTTGCTTGTATGGCATCATAGGTTAAGGGGGAACATGACCTTGAAATTGTTGATCACAAATGTCGGACAACATTTGTGACAACATCCTAAGTCAACTTTACATTCTGAATATGTTTTGTGAAGAAAGGCAAAAAAAAAAAAAGGGAGATTGTTAATGTTGAATTTAGTGTTGTGACATTTGACCCAACATATCTCCTCAAGTATTGATATGAACGTGTAAGTATGTTGGGACAAATGTTGCACAAGATTCAGACCAATATTTTCTATACAAATTTCGCCTTCACGCGATGCAGTAATATTTACTATGAGATAAAAACAACTTGGCAAGGTATAAAAGAGCTGGTAAAAAATGAGTGAGGACTAAGTCAAAAGCTGTTGCTTGTCATGAGGATCAAGCCGAAGTTGTTGAGATAATTACTCTCTGATCTTCTCCAACCAATCCCACAGCAGTCCACCTTTCCCTCAACCTCCACAATTGATCGATGAGCTTTTCAATGGAAGACTCTCTACTATAAATAGAGAGGCTATTACAGAGAATCAACATCCAGAATCAGAAAGTAAAAATACCAAGAGAGCTCTCGAGATTTCATCTCAGAAATGTGGATCACCAGTGTTGCCTAAGTGTGTTGACAACATTCTGTCCAATATTACAATTGTTGTTTTAGATTCTTGATTAGTTTTGTATGGAGTGATTGTAATGAGAGGTTGTGTATGTCTACTTAGTTAGATTTTTCAGCCAGAAGTCATCTGCGTTCAACTTTTAATTTCTTTCCGTTTTATCTTGGAAATCTGTAAAGAAAGGAATTTGTCTAATTGTATATAATATATATACAATACATTTGGTCATTGACCATCATAAGTTATATAATATATATAACTTATAAAAATTTAAAACCTTTGTGTTCTTTAAATTTTCGCTGCATTTACTCTTTAAGGTTTTCTGTTTTGCTAAAGTGTTGTTACTGGTGTCGGACGACATAATTTTTCGACATTAGAAAACAGAATTGACATTCGAGTTTATTTTATTTTGTTTTTTATTGTTCCATAGCCCCCTTCAGTTTACCTTAAAGAATATAATTTTACGTGTGAAATCTTCAAGGGAAAGAAAATTCACGATCAATCATCAATTCTTATTATTTTTCGATGAAAGATGATTACAGATACACCAAGTAAGCCAAGTTTATATAGGCTGCAAAATCACCTTTATTATTATCGTGATTATAATAAATGGATGTACAAATTCATGCGCGGCCATAAGTTCATTCAGGAATTAAATGTTATGGGTTCGAGATCAAAATTATTTGATATACTGGCACTACAAAGAAATTGAAATTAGCTACGATTTTCGTCGTTAATCCGTCTTTAAATTGCTCGTAGCTAATAATTTTTTTTGATAATTCATTGCTAATCTGTTGTTAAATAAGATTATCGATGGATTTTGTTGTTTAACTACAAAAATTTTCCGTCGCTAATTCCTGTATTTTTAGTAGTGTGGATTTCAAATCAATTACCGCTACATATTAGTGTATTTTTAAAACATATATAAAGTTTGAGTAAAAATATTGAAATTAGGATGAACCCATACTTATAACTCTACATTCGCCCCTGATAGCAGAGGTACATTTAACGAAGGGATTCAATTGTTATTCTTTTGTCCAAAAATTATACTTTATAAACAAGATAACAAGTATGTAATTTGTTGAATATAATCTATTAAGTATAAGGGATGACAAAGGTGATCCAAAATTGCTTATTTCTAAGTCCTACATAAAATATTTTTGTAATTGTTTAAATCTTATTACAATATTTTTTTACTCTAATACTTGAAAAGGCGAATATAATTGCTAATTGTTACAATCAAGCAAAGTTGAGGAGACCAAATTAATCTTGATGTTTATTATTACATAAAGTAGACATGAAGTGTGAGATAAATTTTTCTTCACCATATGTCACTTTATGTATTTCTTTTTGGTGTGAGGAGGGGACTTATGGTAGGCAAGGTTATTGTAATTAATTACTACTAATTAAACTGCATGTGCTTTTCACATTGACTAAATATATGATCTTATCTTGAAAAAGATTGTCTTCTATTCTTGTGGGTAGTGGAAATTAACCGCCCTCACAAATCACCATTAAATCTTTCGCATGCATTCCACAATTCTTAAACTTGTGATTTGCTTAGCTCAGTGGAGGATTACTGTCTTTCCTAGAAGTTTCTACCTCTTAATTACATTTTAATGGAGGATTACTGTCTTGTCATTTACTATTTGATTTCGAAACACTGTACTTCGTTTACGAGTATTCCTACACCTTATATGTAGTGTTTCAATCTATTCAATTATCAATGTGAGACTTTATTCGCATACCCAGTAATCTTTCCCTCGAACTAAGTTCCACATAGTCCATCACTATATAAATGGGTCTCTCCATCGACCCAAGTTTCACATGTCCTATTACACGATCCATGGGTCAATTTTTGAGATTCATTATGTGATACTTATAGAGCTAGCTTCTACTTTCGCGTGTGCATCAGTAAGATACCTTAACTGAGCCCCATGCCATCACTTCGTCATTTCAATAATTGTCTCATCGAATCATTGTCTATGATACTAGTTGTGTTAAGCAAACACAGATGTACTCGTAACATAGTGTGATACAATCTGATTTGGACTAAGCTCGCAAAAGTCTCACACCATTAACAGTATTACACCTTATATGTAGTGTTCCAATTTTTTCAACTATCAATATGAAACTTTGTTTGCGTACCCAATAGTCTTTCCTCGAATTAAGTTCCACGTAGCCCATTACATTGATCTACAGATCTCTCCATTAACCCACATTTCACATGGCCTATTACCACAATATTCCACGTTAATTTTCGAGATTCATTATGTGCCACGCACATGACCTAGCATTTATGACAACTGAAAATTAGAGCTAGCTTTTACTTTCGTGTATGCATCTCCAAGCTACTTTAACCGAGCCCCATGACATCACTCCGTCATCTCAACACTCGTCTCATTGAATCATTGGCTATGATATAAGTTGTTGGCCTAAGCCAAGCCAGATATGCTTTAACATGGTGTGATACAATCCAATTTGGACCAAGCTCGCAAAAGGTTTCACCTCATTAAGAGTATCTCTATACTTTATAGGTAACTTAATAATCTTTTTAATACCAATGTGGGATATTGTCGCGCACCTAATAAAATAAAAAATAAATTTTATAAAAACGATTATAAGTATATATGTATTAACGTTACAAATATTATTATACGATTACTCCAGCTTAACATGTTATAACATGTCAGTCACTATTTTCATTATCAATTAATAATAAGAATAGCTCTTGTATTGAAAAATTTAAATACGCTCATGTCTTACTTTATACGAAGCAAATAAAATATCCTACGTCATGCTTATACCAACTTTATTTTGTGGACAACTTGTATCTTACATATAAATAAAACAGTTATATGGAAATGATAGTACATGTTTTATGTGATGACACAGCATACGGTAAAATTCTATGAATCAACTATGAAGGGTAGGACTTCTCCGGTGTGGATCGAAAAGGTCTCGCGAAGCCGGTCCGGGAGCTAAAATACGCGCTTGTCTAACTCAAGACAGATAGCGAAAATTCGATGAAGACAGATAGATTTAGAAAGTATTCAGCGAGTGAGAGGGAGGATTTCCTTCAGCTCGAACGAAGTAAAAGGGAAAAGGAAGCTCGATCTACTCGAAGCCCCCAAGCCAGAAATAGAAAGAAGGTCAGTGACGTCTTGGCAGAAATCTGAAGTGAAATCTTTCTACAACATTGCATCGTCGATGTAGAAATTGATTGGAAAACAAAATTTGTCTCTTAGGGTGTGTTTGGTATTCCTAGAAAATGTTTTTTTAGAAAACAAGTGAATTTCTTACTTATTTTCTAGTGTTTGGTAAGTAAGCAAAAATATATTATCCAAAAGCATTTATATGTAATCTAGGAAAACATTATGGGGGTGGTAAATGATAAGTGGGATGGGGTGGGTTGTGGGGTTCATGGGTGGTGGGGGTTGGAGGTATTGGGTGAATTGGGATGAGATAATGAATTTGGAATATCATTTATGAAACTTGTTTTTCCTACTTCTATTAGAGAAATCATTTTCCTCATTTTTAAGGAACTTATTTTCTTAGAAAAAATATTTTTCAAAATTTTGACCGATTAAATATGAAAAAGTTAAAAAATATTTTCCTCCGTACCAAACACACCCTTATTATGAATAGGGGGTTGAAAACCAAAAGGGAAGCCCGTCACTGTCTTTCAATTTTTTCTTTTTTCTTCTAAAATGATTTTGCGGTGAAGAAGGATTTTTGGGTCAGAAGGTGGCGGCTATAGGAGGATGTTTTTTGGAAGATGGATAAAGTTGTGCCAAACTTAAACTTTGTGAAATGGTTTAGATATGTCTCAGGTAATAGTCAATCAAAGGACATGTCACAACTCCATATGTTAATTAAATTGTTTGAATGTTAGGAGGGTCATTCGCACAAATGTTCCTATTTTGGGTGGTTTTTAATTTTCGCCATTCAAATTTGAGTTCGTTACTTTTTGCTTTTTATTTTTTGTGGCGCGATATAATTAGAATTTCGCTCGGCATAATTAGTGTTATATCTTTGGCATATGTATCATACACAACCCATAGATTATGCCGGATAAGGCATAACTGTCAATACTCAACATAATATGAAAAAAGACATAATATAATTTCAAATTTCGGCAGGCATAATTAGCGTTTAGTTTCAACATATGTATCATAACATCCACATAAATTATGCCGGATAAGACATAATTTCCAACACTCAACATAATTTTAAAAATTACTATAAAACTATGCCGCATAACTTAATTCCTACATAATTTATGTCGCGCGAGACAAAAGTTCAATTTTCGAAGAAAATAATATTATCAAGGCTATGCCTTGCAAAGTAGAGTTGAACATTTTCATTAAAAAAATAGCAGGGGAAAAAAATAAAGGCAACAAATATAAAGGGAAAAATTAAAAACCAGTGCGTTTGAGGGGAAATCCGCACAAAAAAATGTAGTTACATCTAACAAATGATTTGTCTGTCAATAACGGCATATGTATGTTTCTTTTGTAATGATAACGACACATATGACCCCAACTATTAATGCATGACAAATTCAAATCATTTTGCATAGATTAAGAGCAAATTTAAATTATTTCGCCGGATAAGTGTTTATTACATTTTATTTGATTTGATTTTAATAGTTGAAAAATCGAACAAACCACACCAAAAACTAACCCAAACCGAATCTATGAAGAAACTCCTACTCAAGGGCTTTAAGTTTGGGCTTTCTAAATTGGAAAAACTTGGGTCTCATTAATATCATCAGGACACAAATTGTTGATAGGAGGATAGGTGAATGGGCCTTCCAATAAACTTTTTGTCATCCATCGATAAGCAGCCTCTGTGAAGTGATATCCATCCCAATTTACATATTGATTAGGATCCTCACAACTTGTTGTTGGGCAGTTGCCACATTGAGCAGAAACATTGAAATTATATGGACCTCCACCTCTACAACATGCTATTAGTGCACCCTTCGAAAATCCTGCAAAAAGTATCCCAAGCTTAATAATCCTTATACTTAATATTATTAAATAATTTTCTTAACGGGTTTGTCGAAACCTTAAACTATACTCATTTTGGACTAGATGGGGTATATTATTAATCAACCCGACTACTTCCATTATTAGCTAAGCCAAAGTTGGATACACTACTAGAAAAAGAAGTTTTTCACACCGAATATCAATAAGAAATTTGTGTTATAAAACATGATTTTTCACCTCATTCTTACTGAACCAAATCACTGGAAAAACGCATGGTGAGAAACAGTATCCCATTAAAACGCTGAGAAACTTTCGAATATTTCCGTGTGAAAACACTACAATTTTTTCCCCACTGATTCAATCAAAATATTTGAGGGAATATCCACAAAATATTTTTCAGTGTGAAAATATTGATTTTTTGATAGAGGTAATAGTTATTTAATGGGCATTCAATAATCCCGATCATACCAATCACCATCTGCCGAGCAATAACTAGAGTCAAGGGGGTTAAGCTTAAGGATTGGGACATGAGTTTGAAAAGTAAAAGAGTTTTAACTTCTATATATTGTAAATAATTTTACATTATCAAGTCACCTTAAATAAAAGTAATATTGATAATTAGTGGATCTTATAACCTGTAAAATAAGAAAAGTAACCTTCTACAACAAATTAAATTGCATTTGTGTAAAACATCATTTGGATGATTTGTATAAATAAGATCTTTGGGTCTCATCGTTTAAATTTTAAGTCGTTAAAAAATGTATAATAAATAATTTTTTCATCAGAATTGGGAATCCTCTCACATTCGTTCGAGTAGCAACAACTTAAACAGACTGAAAAAAAGAGGACGGGGAGTCACAGTTAAGTAAAGATTTGTTGTAGATCTGCAAGTGAAGTGTGAATTGGTTAATCGACTTCGTCTGTTCATCAGTGGGAAGGTAACGTAGTTCAAAGAGGGCGAAATCCTGACAAGGTGCAAGGATTTCTTATTTGATATTGGGCAAGACTTTGCTTTAGCAGTAAGTTATGGAGATCATTAAAGTTGGCCATAAATTCAGACGAATCACCAGGATTTTAGTCACAAGATTTATCTTAACAAGTTATGGTGACCGTCAGGAGTTTGGCCACAATCCGGACGAATTGTCAGGAGTTTGGTCACAATCCTGAAGAATTGTCAGGATCTTCTCAGCATTTGTTGCTAAAGTCCTGGCGATTCTTCAAAGTTTATGGCAAAAATCTGACGGTCACTATAACATGTCGTGTAAAAATTCGCTAACACGTTTTGAGTTCAAAATTAATCCAAATCAACTTTAAATGACTCCAAATTTGATGTGCAAACTTCTAATATCAATTCTAATATTTTTCAAATGTTAGATTCAACTCAAACCTTAAAAATTCATTCTTCTTCAGTTAGTTTTCTTTTTCAAGTTAAAAAGAATCCAACATTGGAGCTTTTCAACCTTTAAAACCAAATGAATTCAAATAATTAAGGATATACAATATAAACTTAATGGAACATTATGCACAGTTAAAATCACAAATAAAAAAGAGAAGAATGTGGAGAAAAGACGAAGAATGAGAAGAAAAGAAGCTATTTTTTGGCGAGAATCTAAATTTGTTAAATTCTCCTTAACAAGGTCAATTATTAAATGGATAAGGACACCCTGCATAAATTTCTCAATCTTTTTTGTTTCCGTAATCGGTATTTGATATCTGTACAAGGACCCCGACTAATCTGAATATGTACCACGTAAAGCTTATTTAAGGGAGAAACATTTCCTAACAAAAAGTTTTTTCAAAGATTATGTCCAATTTGAAGCGATCTCAATTGATCCTTCGTTACTGCTCAAAGGAGCAGTAATAGGTAGTGATGACGGAATTTGAACCCGTGACATTTTGTACCCAAAACAAACGCGCTACCAAGCTGCGCTACATCCCTTCAATTGTTCCACAGTGTAATTGTAGAGAATTCTTGTCTTGTTTTCCACTTGAATGTGAAACCTAGATCTGATTAAGGGTGGAAGTAGGAAAATCCAAGTAACTTACCATATTTTCAAGGAGCACGATAAAGTTGCATAGCAGCATTGTAATAATCAGCGTAGATAATATGAACATGGGAATGGGGCTCTCTAAGACGATGTAATTCCTTTTGGAGAAGTTCATTATGATAGGAAGCAAACTCATTTGGCCAAATGAGACAACCTAATTTATTAATCTTCTTCACTAAGCTCTAATAATATGTCAAATGGCCTGAAACACATCCAACTGGTAACAAACTTGGCACCATTATTGTCTTTGCCCCAAGCTCCACTAGTTACTACTAGGGATGACAACGGATCGGATCTGGACCGGATCCTACTAGATCTAAATTTAGATCCATTTTTCATACTTGAATTCAGATCCGGATCCAGATCCATCGGGTCCATAAAAATCAGATCCAAATCCAGATCCATCAGATCCACCGGGTCCACGGATTGGATCTGGATCTACATGTAAAATTTTTTGGCTTGAATAAAATTTCCAAATGTTGAAACTTTTATGACAAAATGAAATGCAATCTGATTGAAAAAATGATTGAGTTCATTCAATCAACTTACACAAACATGACAAAATTCTTTCAAAATACTGAACAAAGTTTTAGCATCACAAGAAAATAAAGACGATTGACTTCATTAGTGATGCTGAACAGGTTGCAACTTCGAGCTAATTTTTGAAGGCTTTAGTGATGCTCCACTTGTAGTTCTACTGATTGACTTCATTAAACAACATAAAACAATGTCAGTCATATATCGAAAGTCCCATTTTTTTTTGCTGATCAAACAAATGAGAGAAAGATATTTAAAGCTTACGGCTAGCAGATTCAAGAAAGGGAAATTTAAAGAAGAGTGATCTTTTTTTCTTTTTATAGAAATGAAAATATGGAAAACTACAGAGAGCATATAGGTAAAATAAATGAAACTTCAAAAACAAATTACATGGTTGTGTAACTTGTGCCTTATCCTGATTCAACCCTTTACCCAATACATAAATTATGAAAAAAATACTTATAAAATTATATTCTAGGTTATGGATATATTTAATAAAAATGGATCCATGGATACGGATCTTAAATACAAGATCCAGATCCAGATCCGATCTGTCAGAAACGGATCCGGGTCCGATCCGGATCCGTCGAATCCAAATTTTAAAGATCCATATCCTATAAAACGGATCTGGATCCACCGGATCCGGACCGGGTCCAAGATTCATTGCCATCTCTAGTTCCTACATTCAATAAATAAATTTAAAATTAAAAAATTCACATTTAATTTTGAAGAGGGACTAATGCTGTATTAAGAGGACGTTTAGGTTAGTTGATTATTAATCGTTGACAATCTTTAACTGTTGAAACTTATTTTATAATTAAACATTTACATCTTTGCACAAGATAGAAGTGCTAAACTAATAATAAGTGGTTGATGTGTTTCGTAAAAAAATGTTGACAAGCTTTTTTTTTTCTTTTTTTGTAAAAATGACTAAAATACACTTAATATTTTAACAATATTATTGTAAAGAAAAAGAGGAACGATGAATATATGGTGAATAGAAAATTGAAATTTTATTTTGGGAAAGATGTGTTAATGTTGAATTTGGTGTTGTAACATTTGACCCAACATATCCTCTGAAGTACTGTTGTTGATTGCCAAAAATGTTGGGACAAATGTCACAACATTCAGACCAACATTTTTCATAACAGTTTTGCCTTACTTCACGTTAAGCAGTAACATTTTTACTGAGTGGTAAAAATGACTTAGGCATGTGAATTAGGAGCTGTGTAAAACGTGGGAGAAAGAGTCAAAGCTTGGGGAAGAAGTTGAGTGAAAAACAAGTCAAAAGTTGTTGAGATTTCGACTCCATGATCTTCTCCAACAAACACACAAGTTGTTCACCTTTCCCTCAACCTACTCAACCAATCAATGAACTTTCAAGGAAGACTCTCTACTATAAATAGACAGCTACTAGAGTGAATCGATATCCAGAAACAGATTGCAAAAATATCAAGAGAGCTCTCGAGAATTCATCTCAAAAAACTGGATCACAAGTGTTGCCTGAGCATGTCGACAACATTCTGTCCAACATTACAATTGTCATTTAGATTATAGATTAGCTTTGTATTGAACAATTGTAATGAGAAGTTGTCTATGTCTATTTAGGTAGATTTTTCAGGCAGAAGTCATTTGTGACTTCAACATTTAATTCCTTTCCATTTCATCTTGTAAAATTGTAAAGAAAGGAATTTGTAATTTTTCTATATAATAAATATATACAATACTTTCGGTCACTGACCGTCATAAGTTATATATATTATATAACCTATGTAAATATTAAACATGTGTTCTTTAAATTTCCGCTGCATTGCTCTTTAAAGTTTTCTGTTTTACTTAAGTGTTGTCACTGGTGCCAGACGACATTATCGCCGACATTCGAAAACTGAATTGACATTCAAGATTAGTTTATTTCCAGTTTGTTTTTATTGTTCCATAACATTCCCGAACTTAACAAGTGGTATCAGAGCCAACACTTAACACAATAAGTGTTTTGTCCTATTATTTAAAGTTATGGATCCGGCAAATCCAAATATTGGTAGGCTTCTCATTTTAGATAGTTCAAACTATGCCTATTGGAAGACTCGCCTACGTTCTCATATCAAATCAATTGATGTTAGGGCATGCAGATCTATAACCAATGGGTATGTTGTTCCAATGTTGCCGCCGGATGAAGAAGGTGACATTCTTGTTAAACCTGAATCCGAATGGACAGCGGAAGAAACCAATAATGCTAGCTTTAATGAAAAGGCCTTAAATTCAATTTTTGGATGAGTTGATCTGTACATGTTCAAATCATTCAAAATTGCCCCACGGCTAAGGACGCATGTGATACTTTACAAATTCATTGTGAAGGTAACTCAAGTGTTCGACGAACAAAGCTACGCATGCTCATGAGCAAATATGAACGTTTACGGATGGAAGAAGCGAATGATATTAAATCTTACTTTGAAAAGTTGATTGACGTCTCAAATGAATGTTAAGTGCTTAGTGAACCTTTAACCAACACTCAACTCGTTGAAAAGGTTCCCCGTTTTCTTCATGAAAAGTTCAATTTAAAGACTTGTGCCATTGAAGAAGCTCACAATCTTGCCACAATTGACCTTCATACCTTGATGAGCATTCTCAAAACCTATGAGATAAACATTAAGAATCAAAGGGACCTATATAAAAGCAAGAATGTGGCACTTCAAGTTCAATCCACGGAGAATCAAATCGAAGAAGATGATGAGAATCTTGAAGAAATTGGTGAAGGTGTTAATGTTGTCTTACTCACTCGAAAATACAATTCGATGGTGAGGAAGTTCAACAATGAAATAAATCAATCTAACTCTAAACAACATCAAAATCAAGGCTTCAATCAAAATCCCACTAAATTCCTTCCAAGTGCTCAGAAAGGAAGTCCACTAAGAAGAACCAACTCAGATTGTACCAAATTTGATCCCAAACAACTCGAGTCTGTGCAATGTCATGCATGCTGGGGTTGCGGTCATTATGATAACGAGTGTGCAAACACTCTTAGAAACTTTGGCAAAAATCTGTGGGTCTCTCTTAGTAACGATGAAGTAGAAGAGGAAGGAGATCAAGAAGTCGAATCACAAGCAATGCTGGCCACTGTTTACGAACAGTCTCTGTCTGATAATGAAGATGTGATATGTAATGTTGTCTCAGATGTCACGATATTTTATCTAACATCAGCAACGACATCTACATCCTCAGCAACATCCGAAAGTTACAAATTCTTTAACTATCCTGATGTTAATTGCTTTAGTGGTTTTATTTCTAGTAGTGAGGTTGATTGTATGGATCAAGTTGAATGCAAATATGATATGATTAATGAATTACAAAGTATTTGTAAAGCCTTAATCATAGAGTCCAAACAACTTGATAAAAAGGTAAAATCTTTAACTCATGAGAATCTGGAATTAACTAGCACGATAACCCGACTTGAGGTTGCTCTTACCAAAAAGGATACTGAATTTGGTAATATTCGTGCAAAACTGGATTTAGCCAAAGCAAACTTCCACAAGCTCAACACAGGGACTTCGAAGTTGAATGAGATACTCAGCTTTAGTAAACCTTCACATATAAGTATTGGATATGAAAACTCTCTTAAAACTATATGCTCTAGTTTGTTTGACAAAAATGAGAAAATATGCTTTATAAAATAAAAAGGAATGAATAATAGGTTCTCATATATGTCAAAGAATATGAAGTTCATATGTCATCACTGTAACTCCCATGGACACTTAAAACCATACTGTTTTAAACTTCAAGATTTTGTGAGAAAAATGTTTCCTAAAAGGTTGTCCAACATTTCGGATAACATTCGTAGCAACATTTCTGAGCCGAAAGGTAAAAAATGTTTTAAGAGAGTTTGGGTTTCTAAAAAGGATGTAACTTGTAATGTTGCGATAACTGCATTAAGAACTATTATTTCAGGTTCTTGGTACTTTGATAGTGGATGTTCTCGTCACATGACAGGTATAAAAGATTTTCTAAAAAACTCTGAGTCATTCAACGGAGGAAACGTGACTTATGGAGGAGGCAGCAAAACCAAAATAATTGGCAAAGGGATCTTGGATGTTCCTGGATTTCCAGCTTTAAGAAACGTCTTACACGTTTAGGGTTAATGACTATTTTGATTAGTATTAGTCAACTGTGTTATGACAATCTTTAGGTAAAATTTAATAAGAATGCCTGTAAAGTTACGAATGAAGCTAATGAACGTGTCATGACAGGTACTAGTACAGGTGATAATTGTTATCTTGTTGCAAGACAAGAAACATGCAATAATGCCAAGATCGATGACACAACAATATGGCATCAAAAGTTAGGACATGTCAATTATCGCAATTTAGAAAAATCTCATATGAAGTGGTTAGAGGCTTACCCAAACTTAGCCATAAAGGTAAAACTGTCTGTGAAGATTGTCTGAAAGGTAAGCAAACCCATGTCTCTCATAATATTGTCCAACACGACAGACAACATTCAGGTATGTCTTACTGTTTTCAACTATTGCGTATGGATCTAATGGGTCCAATTGAAGTAGACGGCCTAGGAGGCATGTGGTATTCGTATGTGATAGTAGATGATTTTTCTAGATATTCTTGGATATATTTTTTGAATGAAAAATCGCAAACTTTTGACATGTTTAAAATTTTGCACTCTAGAATTACGAACTTGTTCTATTCTCCTATTATTCGGATTAGATTCGACCATGGAAAAAGAATTTGAAAACAGCTCCTTCACAAAAGTTTGTAAGAAGAAGGGTATTTTCCAAGAGTTTTCCGCTCCCAAAACTCCTCAACAAAATGGGGTAGTTGAAAAGAAAGAATAGAACACTGCAAGAAATGGCTAGAGTTATGCTTAGTTCTAAAAAATTGTCAAAACATTTTTGGGCTGAAACCTTAAATACTGCTTGTCACATCTCTAATAGAGTCTACTTAAGGCCTGGAACAAAGATGACCCCCTATCAGCTTATAAATGGAAAGAAACCTAACTTGCGTTACTTTCATGTTTTTGGGTGTATTTGTTACATTTTAAATGATAGAGATCATTTGGCAAAATTTGACTCAAAGAGTGATAAAGGATTTTTTGTTGGATATTCTCAAATAGTCATGCTTATCGAGTATACAATCTGAGAACCAGCACTGTACAAGAGTCTGTAAATGTTATTTTTGATGACTTTTCTGGTCCTACACGAAATACAACTGAAAATAACAATGTTGACACCCAATTTTGTCCCATCTTTCCTAATTATTTGTTTGCGATTTAAAATATTTTGACACCTCAAAATAATTGAAGTATGTTGTCTTGTTGAGTTCCTATAACTAGTGCAGTGGGTGTTAGTTATTTATAAGCCATGATATATTGGTCATTTGACTTGTAGTATACTATCCAAATCATGTTGTGCCTTATGTGAAGTGTCATTATGCCTAACACATAACATGGATATGATTATGTATAATTAGTTTAGCATAAGTGACCCTACATACCTGAAATGCCATCTTTGATTGATTACTTATTCATCCCTATGTCTACCTGTCTAGCAAACTGACTATATGCTTCCCATATCTGCTTAAGTGTAAAAGTGCCTCCATGTTAGCATGAGAAGTCCTTTAGGTCATATGGTGTATTACCTTTCATGAATTATTTATTTACATTTTTTTCTATGTATATATTTTCATGTTTCGTCTACTAATCCTTTTCTTTTCTTTCGTTTTACATGAAATGCATCGGGAGCAACGAATAGTCTCGTTATGAGACTCATCCTGACTATTGTCAAACGAAGACCCGCATCCACGTTCATCGCATTCTCCTGCCTCGGAACTTCTAAACAAATAGGCAGGATGACATCGTCACCCACCCTAGTCGCTGCTTTAATTCCTGGATCCCGCCATTTTATTTTTTTTATTGTAATTTATTTACTCAACTTTGTGCGATCATGGGGACACTTGGAATAATTAGGCCTTGAATGGATAAATTAATAGGGTAGTTTAAAATTGGAAACTCGTCACTAGCTTATTTATTTTAGGCTCGTCACACATGTTTAAAACTATCAAAACAACTTGGCCATCCTTTATTCGCATTATTAATCATACAAATAAGGTTTTGTTTTTTTATCCGATTTACGATTTAAAATGACTTCCATATATTTCACTTCTTTGCATTACAAATAATTTGCTTTTCTCCTTACTATCAATTGCCAAAAATAGATATTTTGTGGACAATGCCATACAAATGCATGTTTTTATCCAAAAATCAACTTTACATGTATTTTATAAATAATGCCATACAAATGCATGCTTTTATCCAAAAAAAATTAATTTTACATGTATTTTTATAAACACTGTCATGCATACTTTTTGGATTTTATGTCAGGAATTTATATCTCCGAACCGCAATCGCTTTTGCAAGACTCCTCAAAAAGACTATAAGTGGTAAAAGATCTTAACGTTGTCAAAATGCATCTTTTAATTAACCACTTGCAACATCATTTTAATTAATGTGCTACTTTTAAACATGCATTTTTCTTGGCATAATAATTAACCTAAGTTTGACCGGATAACTGTAGTTAGCGGATCTTAAAGGATGCCTAACTCATTCCCTTTAGGATAATAAATAACACTTACCCAGAATCTCATAGATTAGCAAATCATTAATTGGAGTTCATTTTGCAAAATTTAGTTAACATTTAGGTGCCCTAATTCACAGTAGAATAATTAGGTGGCGACTCCTTAAGCTTTAATTAATTTAAGAATACCAATACGTCGCGACCATGTTGGATCACTCCTCTTCGCGGTGTGTGTGGGGGGGGGGGGTTAAAAATGGGTGCGACAGCATGGCGACTCCATTGGGGAATGTTATTTTTTGGGTTCTTAACCATAGCAAATCAATGTTAACTATTATTGTGCTTTATTTTGCTCCTTATTTGATCTAGTACTTTGAATTGTTTCATTTATGACATTTTGTATGTTTAACTGCTTTAATTGCTACTTTCTTTTACTCCTTTTCTTAAATTGGCATTCCGCTCATATTTCCTCCACTTCGGAAAATTGACACTATCACACATACACGCGAGGTGTGTTTCATGCACCCGCAATTTTTTTTTCAAATTTCCAAATTTTAGGAGAGTTGGCGTATGCGCGGGGTGTCTGGACCATCCGGTGGCCGCGTACCCTTCTCACTCAAGCAGTCCGCTCGGGAACCTTGGGTCTAGTAAGCCAAATCTTAGAAAATTTAGGATAGAGTTATACCACCTTTTATCTTAAGTCATGTATGCATACATCTTAGGTGGAAAAAATCCCTGATATCGACTCCACAATTAAGAAATCCACCAATTGTCGACGGGTCTCACAACCCAACGACCAATCAACATATTATGTGTAGCGTGATAATGATAGAATGATCCAAGAATCATGACATGTCGGAATTGGAAAATGTATATTCATTTTTTTGCGTATTTGTATTATAGGATGGAATCTATTCCGCAAATCAGGATGGTGAGTGGGATTCTGGATAAGCTGAAAGTATGGTGGGCAAATTTTGACCTTGACAGCTAAATGGCAATTAGGAGGAGATTGAGGTGCCTCGTTTCATTGTTCGATATCTCCCCTGACCAGCACTTGGTCAGAGCACTAATTCGATTTTGGGATCCAGATAGAGTTGTCTTTAATTTCAGAGATTTTGAGATAAATCCTACTTTGGAAGAGATCAACTAATTCACCAACTTAATTTACCAAGGTGGAGGACAAATTATCCCGCACGGCCAGTCCGGAAAGAAATTTCTCTGCTATTTGGAGCTGAAGAACACTAAAGAACTTCGGTGCTTTGAAAATAACTGGGTCTCTTTAGATTATCTTTATGAGAGATACGACCGTCGAGATGGTTACAAGTTGTTCAAAAAAAAATTCTATTGCACTCCCGACCATTGGCGAGTTAGGCACCCTATTGCATTTGTTGTCGCTTTACTGGGGACTTTGGTATTCCCACTTGAGTACGGGAAAATCAGTACTTGCATATGTTATGTGGCTCGGGCAATTTTTGAAGGAGTTGACGGTACACAACTCACTTTGGCTCCTATGATTTTAGCGGAGATATTTTGGGCTCTAGGAAAATGTAAAAGAGGTTAAACAAATTTCTTTGAAGGCTGCAACCCTATCCTGCAGATGTGGGTGATGGAACACTTTTATCAGCGCTCGAACATGGTAGACATATGGTTCAGTGAGTCAAACAAAATTGTCAGCTTTTACGACAGGATGAAACAGTTTGTGTCACCAGTCGGCACCGATGATGGGTACGAGTTTTTGGTATCCCGCACTAGTGATCAGATCCAATGGAAATACCCGTTACTCCCGAGCACCAAGAAAGCCTATATAAGATGCAGACGGCTTTATTATATCGATCTTATCGGGTTGAAAGGCCTCCAACCATATTCTCCACTCTGCGTACTCCGACAGTTTGGCCAAGAGCAAATAATCCCTCTCCAAGCAAACATGAGAGTTTCTGAAATCCAATTCGGGTCGAACTTCATTATCCCATAGCTAGGCAAATTCTCGATGAATGGAAAAACATTGACAAAATGGAAATTGGAGATATTCATGCAGGGAGTATTCCAGAATATCACGCGTGGCTGCGAGAAGATCACGATAACATAGACCCTAGTCCCGAAGGCGAACAAGGTTTTGAGGATATTGGCACAACAATTTGGATAAGAAACTTTCAGCTCAGGGACACAGTCGTTACCCCTGAAATGTGGCATCAAATGCAAAACATAATGCAGTACCTAGAAGGCGCAGGAGCTGGACCTAGCAGTGTTGGGGCTTCATTTTCATTTCCCCCATCTGTGTGATAGAGAGCAAGATTTAAGCATAGTTCCTAGGAGTACTTTATGTCATGTCGATCAGTTTTATTATTGTATGCATTATTATTATTGCATTAGAATTCAGCCTTTATTTCCAATGGAAAGCATTTCAATTTACTGGCTTGGATCAATCTATCATAATCTCGCAGATTTGGCATTTAAGCCCACCTCTGGCATAAGAGAGGCCCAATGCATGTTAAGACGCGCATTTGATTTCCTTACAATCCGCTTGCTATTTTTGTTGCTTTCCACTCTGCGCATATTATTTAAAGCAATAATTACTCACCTTATACTAACTTGGTTTTCTTCATTTTTTAGAAGGTTTATTTTGCCTGATTTATTTCCCCCAAAAGGTTGATTCGTGTTGTCTAAAACTGGCGGAACACCCCTACTTCATAAGATCAAAGGCACGATCATCCAACAAAATGACTGATTCAGGTGCACCCGAACAGACTGGCTTGGGACTTGTCACTCTCCCAGGAGATGAACCGGAAGCTTCAGAAAGAAGAAATACTACCATCCGGGATGAATACCTCGCCCAACTGTTGCAACAGATGGCAACCATGCAGACTGAGATTGAGCGGCTCCAAAATCTCACCAACCTGTCCGTCAGCCTCAATACTCCACTCCCTGAACAAAGTGCAACTGCACCGCAAACCTTTCCATCTCCTGAACCACCATTTCACCAAACCCTTCCCCAAAATCCCTCACTAAGCAAAACCAATCCGCAACACACCAGCCCGCAGCATACTAACCCACATCCTATCAACCCACAAGCTAGTCCATAATAAAGCCCGCTACAAAGTGATCCATTATCCTTCACAACTCCATATGCGCCTCAAGCTCCACTTACCCAAACTACCTCACTCGTCCAAAATATCCCTCCCACGCAAAATTACCAAGCAACCCAACAAATACCGATGGCACACGTCGCTAACCATAACAAGCAGTATGTGCCACCGGTATATGTAACGTAAACCTAACCTTTTACTACCACCATACCAAATATACCTCCTCAGGAAATTGACCAGTATGAAGAGATGGTAAGGCAAGTAAGGATCAGAACCGATGAAAGTGTGGCCAGAGAAATTCATAGCCTAAAAGAAACATTCAAGAACATCCAAACAAGCAAGGGGCATGAAGGACTCGAGTACGAAGATCTATGTATGCATCCCGACGTTGAGTTGCCAGTCGGATATAAGGTGCCAAAATTTGACTTGTTTGATGTGAAGAGAAATCCTCGTGCTCATTTAAGATCCTACTGTTACAAGCTGGTTGGAGTAAGTAAATACCAGGCCATCGTAATGAAGTTATTCATAAGGAGTTTGATAGGAGAAGCGCTCGATTTGTACACAAGCCAAGATCCGCGGAAATGGCGTAATTGGGGCGCGATGGCACAGGATTTCGTGGACAGATTTTGGTTTAACACTGACACGGTATTGGATAGATTTTATTTGATGAAGTTGAAAAAGAAATCCACAGAGACCTTCAGAGAATACGCCATGAAGTCGAGGGCAAAAGCAACAAAGGTTCAACCCCCGATGGCGGAAAGTGAGATGATCACTCTCTTTGTGCAGTCTTTAAAAGATGCAACATACTATGAAAGAATGAAAAGAGTCATAGGACGGAGTTTCTCTGAAGTTGTAAGGATGGGAGATTTCATAAAAGAGGGTATCAAAACAAGAAGAATCACAAACTTGGCAGTGTTGCAAGCAACAAGTAAGGCAATTCAGTCGGACTCATTTAGGGGAGCAATCAAGAAGAAGAGGGATGGAGTGTCCCTTGTCATGACGGTCCAGGAACATAGGCCAAACCAAATATCAACCTACCAAAACCCATCATCCCAGCCTCCCTACTACAACCAAAACACCCAAAGTCCTCAGCCCTCCTATTATAGCCAAAACGCCTAAAGCCCTCAGCCTTATTATCAACACTCACCTACTCCATACCCTATCTACCATACCCAGCCAATAAATAGCCCACCTCGAGCGCCTACCTATTCGAATCCCTCACAATATCAACCCACATACTCACCTCAGCCACGAGTCCATCCACAAAACTCACCCAGACTTGCGTAAATTATAAAAGAAAGTTTGTCAAAAAAAATGTACACTTTTAGCCGAACCTGTAGCCCAGTTGTATGAAAGACTGAGAACCGCAGGAATACTCCAACCCATCCCAGGAAATATCCCCAATCCTATTCCCAGATGGTACGATGAGACTAAGCATTGTACATACCACTCTGGAATCACTGGACATGACACTGGAAGTTGCTATGCCCTAAAAGAAAAAATCGAGGCATTGATCAAAGAAGGAGTCATCCAACTGAAAGGAGCTCCCCATAATGTAAACAATAACCCTTTGACAAATCATGACAATGCCAATGTGAACATGATTACTGTTGATGAAGAAAACAATTTGGAAAGGACTATTGTGCCAGTCCAAAGAGAGGGAAAAGTTGAATCATCGGCCTTTATCTCCCCTATAATTACAGTTCAAGTGAGGGCACCGTTTGACGTGGAAGTGCTTCCTCTGAAGCCGCAGATCATGACATCGTTTTTTGATACAAAAATTGTTCCTTGGAGCTATTCAGCTGGAGAAAGGAGTAGGGGAAAAGAAAAACGGATTATAGAAGTTGTCGCCGCTGGTATGACAAGATCTGGGTGGTTTTATGCCCCTGCAGAAGAGGCGCAAGGAGCACCATGAATGGAAGACAATCCAAAAAAGGTCGTAATAGAGGCTAAAGTGGAAGAGTTCTGGAGGAAAATGCCAACTAAGGAATATTCCATTGTAGAACTAAAGAAAACGCCAGCCCAAATTTCTTTGCTATCATTGTTGATGAACTCCGCAACCCACAGACATGCTTTGTTGGAGGTACTAAAATGAGCTTATGTTTCGAGGGAGACCACCGGCGAGAAACTATCGGCCTTGATCGGACAAATTTTAGAGGCCCATAAAGTCTCTTTTCATGACAAAGAGTTGCTGCGTGAAGGCTTGGGGCACAACAAAGCGTTGAACATAACTGTAAAGTGCATGAACAAGTTCATTTCTAGAGTGTTGATTGTTGGAGGCTCAACTGTCAACATCTGTCCTGTGACAACACTCTTAGCCCTGGGAATTGACATTAGAAAGATTCGCGAAAGCCATGTGAGAGTTAAAGGCTTTGATGGAGCCCAAAGGGGCATTATAGGGGAAATTGATTTGACATTGGAAGTAGGACCTATAGAGTTCGTCATAGAATTCCAAGTGTTAGACATATCTACCGGCTATAACTTGCTGATGGGAAGACCTTAGATCCATATGGCTGGTGGAGTCCATTCAACCCTAAACCAGAGCTTGAAGTTTTTCTGGAATCATCACGAGGTCGTGATATACGGAGAAGGGAGCAATTCAACATATCCCGAAAGCCAAATCCCTGTTGTTGAAAGTGTGGAAAGGTTAGATGGATCTGTTTTCTATATCAGGGAGATTGTATGTGCTTCTAAAGCTGAAATTACCCCAGGTTCTCACAATGGTGGCCCAGGAAATGTTGAAAAATGGCTTTAAGCCTGGTCGAGGCCTCAAATTGAACTTGGAAGGTGTAGCGGAGCCGATTCATTTGCTCAGCAAAAATGATACTTTTGGTCTCGGATACGAACCCACTCCTGAAGAAGTCTTATCGACCAATCTCCAAAGGAAAAGAGATATTTCCTTGCCAAAGCCTGTTCCGCCTCTGAATCAGTCATTTGTCAAAGCATGCATTGCTCAAGAATCAAAGGAAGACGATGCAGACAACCTCGTGAAAGGACTCAAAAGTCTTTTCATTGTTGAAGAAGAAGCGGAATGCAATGTGATTCTGGATGATTACGCTGGAGACCTAACTATTTGGGATGCAGAGTAGGGAGATGTTTTGAAAAATTGGACCTGTGCCCCGGCCCTGTTTCTCCGGGAAACTAGGTAGAAATTGTATTAGTACTTAGTGAAACAATGTGATTCAGCTTGAGGCCTAAATTGCATTTATGCATTTAATGTGGTTTGCCTCCACCTTTTGAAAGCTTAAATGACAAATCCGCATTGCTTTTGCTATTTCAAAATTCATTTTGTTTAACAATTTTTCCTTTTCCTTTCAGCATGTGAACTAATAAATTTGTTTATAATGTGAATGTGACATGTAATGAAACAAGCAAACAAAGTCCAAACGACGAACAAGACTTCGAAGAATATGAGGAAGACTCACGACCGGAAGAATTGACCGAAGAATTGGAGCATTTTGAGAATAAGACAAAGCCAAATTTGGATGAAACAGGGGCAGTAAATTTGGAAGATGCAGAACCTGTGAAGGAAACAAGAATCAGCGTCCATCTGAACACCGCACAAAAGAAAGAATTGGTAGATCTTTTGAGGCAATATATCAACGTGTTTGCTTTGTCTTATGACGATATGCCAGGTCTGAGCACATATATTGTTTCACATAGATTACCCATCGAGCCATCTTACCCTCCGGTGAAGCAAAAGCCAAGGAAAATCAAGCCTGATTTGAGTTTAAAAGTCAAGGAAGAAGTTTCCAAGCAATTCGATGCAAAGGTCATTCGAGTTACAAGGTACCCCAATTGGCTAGCCAAGATCATACTCGTGCCAAAGAAAGATGGGAAAATATGGGTATGCGTGGATTATCGAGATCTCAACAAGGCTAGTCCGAATGATGATTTTCCTCTCCCAAATATTCACATATTCATTTATAACTGTGTGAAGCATGAATTGCAGTCATTTGTTGATTTCTTTGATGGTTACAACCAAATCCTGATAGATAAGGAAGATGCAGAAAATATAGCACTCACTATACCTTGGGGAGTATACTATTATCGGGTAATGCCGTTCGGACTAAAGAACGCAGGTGCCACCTATATGAGAGCCATGACTACTATTTTTCATTATATGATCCATAAGGAAATTGAGGTCTACTTGGATGACGTTATTATCAAGTCGCGAAGGGCTTCAAATCACTTGACAGATTTGAAGAAATTCTTTGACCGGCTGAGACAGTACAATCTGAAGTAAAATCCTGCAAAGTGTGCATTTGGTGTCCCTGTTGGGAAGCTTTTAGGTTTCATTGTGAGTAGAAGGGGCATTGAATTGGACCCCTCGAAGATAAAAGATATTCAAGACTTGCCTCCCCCAAAGAGTCGAAAGGACGTGATGAGTTTTCTCAGTCGTCTCAATTACATCAGCAGGTTCATAGCGCAATCAACAGTGAATAAGTGGAGGATGTTTTTATCTTGGAAATAATCTTGTTTCATGGTATAGTCGTAAACAAAATTAGGTCTCACTCTCAACTGCTAAATTTGAATATGTAGCAGCTGGAAAAGGGAATAGTTGTAAACAAAATTAGCATTATGCTTGCAGTCGAAAAAGGAATCGTGTGTCCACCCTTTAGTAAAGACTCCAGATATTACAACCTGTAAGTGTTCATGTTAAAGGTTTTGATTGTCATATAACCATACCAGAAAAAATTGTTGGGGTAAGTAGAACAAAATTTTAAACTTCCGTTGTGCCTACTTATGTATTTTGAACCAAATAAAATCCCTACAGTGGTATCAGAGCCTAGACTGGTCCAATGGTTATATAACAATTGAAATAAATAATAATATGGGTTAAAAATAAATTTGGATTAAAACAAGGCTTCTTGAAATCCTACACATCTTGACCGAACAGTTAACCTTTTTTGATATCACCCTAAATTATCACCTATGCTAAATCGAGGAAGTCATTCCATTTTAACTCGGACTAAGCCAAATGCAGATAAACGATTCATTGCGAACATGGTGCACGGCGAAGATCGGGTAGGAATGGATGATGGTCGATATATGCATTATTGATAATGGTGGGTAATGATAAATGATATGTGATCTGATCCCTAAATTGGATTTAGGGTTTGGACAATTTTAAGAAAATCAACGCGGAAACGTTCTGACAGGACGTCAGCGCCGCGACCCTATGGTAGGGCACCGCGGATCCATGGTGGAGAGACGCGTCGCCAGTCATGGTGACACGCAGGGGCCGTGGCTCCTGTCCGAGATCCGCGATTAAAAGCTTCGTTTTAAGTTTCTGGACTTACTTGACAGGAGGCGTCGCGGCACTAATGCATTGTAGAAGTAGAATTTTGATTTCTGCCTCACTGGCGCCGCTGCTCTAATGATTAGCGTCGCGACCCCACCTATCCAAAAAAAAAATTAGAGTTCAGAATGTTTAACCCACGATATTATTATTATACAATATATTATTTGATAAGTATACTGCTTATGTGCTAAATGTCAAATTATTTGTCATTTAAATTACTAGAATGGCATCCGCAAATAACTGTCTGGGTAGGCGGAACCCAGTATGTGTTTAAACCGCTTAATATCATGCTCGGGCATGCGGTACCCAATAAGTGTTTAGTAGACTTTGCATGACAATTAAGATGTTATATTTGATATAGCATGCTAGAGTTGATCTTGGTTAAAAACGTGAATTAAAATGTTCCCCAAAATTTAATACAAGTCTCATTTAAAATGAATGCGTCGTCCGTTATAATTGATTGTAGTGCAAAATCCTTTTCGGCGAGATGAGTATTTAAGCCACAACATTTGCTCTAAGTCTACGAGGACTCAGACTCTTTCATAGATGCATGATAAATGTAGAAATGAGTGATAAACCTTCATGAGTATTTACACCACATTGTTTTCTCTATAAGGCAAAGCTCACTTAGATACATAATTGTAGTCGCATAACGGAGTTGACTTGCTAGGTTGTCTTGGCGCCACAGTGTCGGACAAGCCGAGGGACGCAGATCGATTGTTTAGAACATTCGGTCAAACTAGAGTTACAAATTGTTTGTAATTGGTTTGGAGACCTATCGGGTTATGCTATTGAAGTTATCAGCCACAGCAACGCGGAGATAGCATGAACCTGGATCTTGGCCCATTGTGACCATATTTGATATGAGTCCATATTCTTCCATGGGGTCAAAGAGTATGTTAAAATAGTGGGAGCTAATTAAACTAAAGGCCATGTTAATTAGTTAACGAATGTGTTCAATAGAAATTATATTAGAGTTTAAATTCAAGTCTATCTATATCTTCAGTTTATACAAAATGTCGAATCTATCACTGAAAATGTTGGTCGAGACAAACAAGCTGACTTAAGCAAATTACCTTGATTGGTTAAGAAATTGTGATTGGTGTTAAGACAAGAAAGAATTGAGTGTGTGTTAGACACAGTGTTCCCCACATTCCCTGCTAAAAACTCTGTTGAGTATGCCCTGTTTGACAAGGTCGCATATCAGAAACATCTAGACGATGCTACCTCGGCACACTGTGTAATGTTATCCTCTATGACTATGGAGTTACAGGGGCAACGTGAAAACATGGGCCCCAATGAAAGTCTCTATGACTCACAGTCTCAAACAATGGAGTATGAACTGTTGAGAGACCTTTTCAAGTGTAAGCTGAACGAAAGGGGTCAAGTGTCAGCGCATGTTCTGAAGATGATTGGGATGAAAGAAAGGTTGGCTTCGATTGGAACGAAGCTGCCTATTAATGTCTTTGTCAACCTGATCCTGAATTCACTTCTTGGTTCATTTGAGAATTTCATTGTGAACTTCAATATGAATGGGACCAAGGCAAGTCTTACAGAGCTTCACTTTTTGAAGACATTCTTAGTAAAATACAATTTGCTATAAACTTTATTTTTAAAAATAATAGAATACAACAAAAAAAAGAATATAAAAAAACTTATCACGATTGCCAACTACCTTATAGAAAAATTCCAGAAGAAGTACCCACTAGGTGAAATTCTTTATACGAGCAACTACTTGTTGCTTATTACTATAGAAAACCTATAACTTTATTTTTTAACTCTCATAATCAAAATCCAGATGATATGGTTGTAGATAGCGATTGGGAAAAAATTTCCGAACTTATTTTATTTCTACAGAAATTTTTTCAAGCAGCAAAAGAAATTTCCGGTATATATTATCCTACTATTTCAACTATGTTGTTTTATATAGCTCTAATATTTTTACTGCTTAATGAATATATGGATAAACCAGCTTATAAGGCAGCTATTAAAAAATGTTTATCAAAATAAAATAATATTTTATTTCTACTCCCACTTTTATATTATTGGTGTTGTATTAAATCTGATTATTAAAATAGACGTTACTAAATCACTTATTGAAACTATTTATGATTGTATAGCAGTACTACCACCTCCAAGTCCTAAAAATCCAAATCACCCACCACCTATTGAACAAACTAAAGAAGAAGTGTTGTCTAGCATAGAAGACGAATGCAAAAAAGTATATAGGTTTTACCAACAAGAAAGTGCTAGCAACCTACCGGCTTCCATACCATCTTCTTCTTCTTCAACACAACCTGACAAAAGACATGTTGTTTCTGCGGCTAGTATTGAAAGCCTCAGAAATAGAATGTGCGACAGTAACGCTACTAACCAAATTAGCGAGTTTGATATTTTTGTTTTGCAGAATTATGTATCGTACCAAGCAGTTCTCAATGAAGAAGGACGTGAAGACTTGCTAAAATATTGGAGAGGGAATGAGAAGACCTTTCCGACACCTTCAATGATGACCCGACATGTTTTGAACATTCAAGCGTCATCAACGGCATCTGAATGCACTTTTTCTGCCGGCAGATATCAAATAGGAGAGCACATACACTCATTAGCCGGAGACAACTTGGAGATTGTAGTATTATTCATAGATTGGATACGAGCGGAGCGGAGAAGGTGCGATCAACGAAGAAGAAGATGAAAACTACAACGAAATCTTATCTGAAGGTGGTGGAAGTTACATGAAGCAATTTGACAAACAAATATCAATTCCAACCGAAGAACCACATGAAATTATCAAGAAACTAGAACATGTTTTTTTTAAAATGTAATTTTTTTAATTGCAATTTTACTCTGTAATTTGCAACTTTTGAACAACACCACAAAGTTGCAATTTTGACAATTGTATTTGTATTACAAAAAAAATCATATGTCTGTTAAATAATATAAGAGGCACAAAAACAGTCTTGTGATATTTTTATTACACTATCTTGTTTAATTATTGAGTTTTTTATATATATATGTTATTTTTTAATTAAGTGCAAAAAAAAAATCCCGCCCCGACCCGATTCAGACAGGACTGGAAACGGGACGGGACGGAGGCGAATCCCGCCTGTCCCGATCCCGCCCCTCCCCCCATCCCACCCCGCCCCGCCCCAATCCCGCCGGTCCCGACCCGACTTGTCCCGGCCCGGCCCACTGGCCACCTCTACGTTAAAGAGATCAATTATACTCTCTGTTCATTTTTGTTTGTTCTCTATATTAAAAATAGATGTCTACTTTTATTTGTCTAATTTATAAAATCAAAAGATAATTTACCATTTTATATTATAAAATTGGATGATCATCAATGGTATCTCTAAGGAAAACTCGATAGAGTTGAGCCGCGGCTATGAATTTCATAGAACTCAATAGCTTTAGTGAAAATTTTATAAATCTATAAACGAAATTTAGTAAATATGTATAGGTAATTTATTTAGAACTCATAAGTTGCCTTTTTAAAAATTAATAACTAATATCTAAAATTTCTAGATATTTCTATATTCGCGTCTAAATTTAAAGTTAGGAAAGTTGGCGGAAAAAACAATTGCACACATACAGCTGGATATCTATAGAATTCAAATCCCATTGACATGTTCTTTCAACAATAACCAGAAACTCACGATTAGATCCACATTCAAAACCAAGACAGGAAGGGAAAGTAAAAACAAGACAGGATCATATATGTTTCAAGAAAAAAGAAATTGTCCGTTTTAATTCCACCTTTTAGCTATATTAGCTGGTCTTTGCCCAACAAAATCCCCATTTGGATATTTCATAAAGGCATTGGATATTTCTTCATATAGAGATGGGGAAGAGCTGATACAGTCAGAAATATTTATAACAATTATTTTTTATAATAATATTTTATTATAATAGCTATATTTTTTGTAAAATCAATTTTTATGCTATATTATATATATATATATATATATATATATATATATATATATATATATATATATATATATATATATATATATATATATAGACACACATACACTAGTGCAAATTCAGCATGCTTCACATTGCAACAGTCGATTTTATTTCTCTAGTTTATCATCGACCAAAATGGTCTAAAATTATCCCAAGCACTAAATTATTATAGAGTAAGGTGGTTTATTTTTAGTTTGGCTTATTTTCTAGTTTATTTCCTCCACTGTCTCTTTTCTTGATCAAACTCCTCCATTCTCTTTTCATAAATAAAAGTTTTACAAAAAAATTACATAAAAATAATAGTCTATTAGGGGGTAGGTAGATGATGGTCCAATTATCATGCTCTTTCCCGAACCTTTCAAAGATTACACGCAGAGAATGTGCATTTTCAACCGATGTATATCATATCTCTGAGCCTCATGAAGAGACGCTCCATATCATTTCTCGAGAGGAGTATGTCGGGTGAAAGGCATTGACGGCGATGGTAGTGATTACGTCGTGATCGAGTTTGAATCCTTCTCGTCAAAACAGGGGATCAATATTTGTTGGGATACAATTGTTGTAGGGAACGGGAAGTAAGTAACTATTACAATAGCAAGAAAGGATAAACTAATTATTACAATAAACTGGAAAGTAAGAACTTAACTGATTGCTTGTGTGATTCGCTGAGTCGAGAGATGGCACTCTTTCTTTAAGACAAGATTGCCCGTATATCTTCTTTTACGTTATCGGGCAATAGTCTCCCAAGATACAACAGCAACTTAACAATTGAGTAAAGGAAACTCAAGTGTTACTCTTGAAGAACTTTGAGTATAGTAACTTTGCTAAAGAGGAAGAATATGAACTCTGAAAATTATGGAGTATTTTCTAAGTGTTGAGTGTTTTGTTCAATTGAGCTAAAGGCCTCAATTTATAGTGTAAGGAGAAGACCCCTCAACTAGCCAACTAATGGCCTTCAATAGCCATGTAATGACACTTGATTGAGGGGTTACATTCAACCAAATAATGGCTGAATTCATGTGGCAAGTAATAGAGAATCAATGCTCCAAGACCAGCCCAAAGGTCAGATTTTTCCAACTTTCCATCGCAGCATTCTGCCTCTGAAGCGCCGCGGCTCCAGTGACTGCCAACCAATTAGCGCTGCGGCTCCGACGGTGTGGCGCCGCGGCCCTTTACGTTTCCGCGGTAATTTTCCGACTCATTTCATCTTACACTTCTTCCTTGTTTTACCAACGTGGAATACTTTGTCATTTGTCCAATAACCATCCATAATTATATGTCTCAAATGTATTACATACGTACCAATATCACTTTCACTAATGAAATTTGCGATACTTGGTACTACGTGTGCACGTGTGTGGAAACGATGTTTCCGACGTGCGGGCCCCAATTGTTCGAGTCATAAATTAATAGGATATACTTAATTCCACTTTTAGTAAATTTTCAACAATCCCCTCTTGAAAGAGATTTTGGCGCACACACTTGGTGCCTTTTCCAGCAATCTTTTAGCGGACCGATGTTGCATCTAAATAGGTAGCATACGCTTTTAACCTTCCATAGTTGAATACAATCGGACTTACTTACTGCGCGGTGAACGTGATGTCTTGAACCGTCAGTGTTTAGAGTAAGCCAAGTCAATGGTACCAACACAACAACTTCCTCCACTCAGTTCTTCGTAATATTTTGTCTGTTGTGGCCGTGGACACTTCTTGGATTCTTAAGTGCGTTCATTTGAGGCGGTCTGTCCTCGCACTTAAATAGGTGGTCTCCTACAAGGTATCCTGCTATACCCCACTTTACAAGTGTTAGGAACCATTAAAAATTTCCCCAAACCTAACCTCAATCGGTAAGGATCATTAAAGGTTTTGAAAACTTAACCTTCATCCACACTGCTGATAACACTTATAGTCTATCGCGGGAATGACTTTGGATTTGGTGTTTCTTTACAGAAATCACTATATGAAGTGCTCATGCTTTCACCGAAGCGATCAACTGAACCTTTACATCTTAGTTTTCCCATTGAACCTAATTCCTGGGATCTCCAGTCAGTAAGGTTGGGTTACCAACGTATTGGTCCTTATATCTTGAGTTTTAAGCCCATTCCCCTAGACAGGTAGAACATCTTATCCTTGGGTAAACCCTTTGTCAGCGGGTCTGCTATATTGTCATTTGACTTTATGTAATCAATGGATATTATACTTGTGGCGACCAGCTGCCTAATGGTCTTATGCCTCCGTTGAATATGACGAGAATTTCCATTGTACATAGCATTCCGTGCCTTCCTAGATCTGACTGGCTGTTGCAGTGGATAATTACAGAAGGTACGAATTTGTTTCAACAAGGAACATCATCTAAGAAGTCATGAAGCCACTCAGCTTCTTCTCCTACTTTTTCTAAAATGATAAACTCTGATTTCATCGTGGATCGGGCGATGCAAGTTTTCTTAGAGGATTTTCAAGACACAGCCCCACCATCAATTGTAAATACATACCCACTGGTGGACTTGGTGTTCTTTATGTTAGATATCCAGTTTGCATCACTGTACCCCTCTACTACAGCTGGATATCTCAAACAATGCAACCCGTAAGTTAGCGTGTATTTCAGGTATTGTAGTACTCGATTCAATGCCTTCCAGTGATCATTACTCGGATTACGGGTAAACCTAGCCAACTTGTTGACTGCATAAGAAATATCAAGTCGGGTATAGTTTGTTATGTACATCAAACTACCAATCACATGTGCATATTGCTCCTGGCATATGGGTGCACCATGATTTTTATCAATCATTTGATTTCTATCCATTGGTGACTTTATAGGCGAACTGTCAAACATCTCGAACTTTCTCAAAACATCCTCGATGTAGTGAGACTGAGATAAGACCGGTCTGTCAGACGTCTTAGAGATTTTTATCCCTAAGATGACATCTGCGATACCCATATCCTTCATGTCGAAGCATTGTTTCAACGTGTTGTTAGTCTCTGGAATTGTGCTAGGACTGCTTCTTGTGATCAATATGTCGTCTACATACAGGTATATCATTACAAACGAGTCAGAGTTACCTTTCATGTAGACACATTTTTCACACTCATTAATGGCGAAACCCTTCGATAGTAGAGTACTATCAAATTTTTTGTGCCATTGCTTCGGGGCTTGTCTCAGCCCATACAGAGATTTGACAAGCCGACAGACTTCGTTCTCTTTCCCTGGAACAACATACCCTCAGGTTGGTCCATATAAATTTCTTCTTCTAAATCACCATTTAGGAAGGCTGTCTTGACATCCATTTGATGTATCTCAAGGTCATGCTACGCTGCGATCACAATGAATACTCGTATGGACGTCATCCTAGACACCGGGGAGTACGTGTCAAAGTAGTCAAGGCCTTCCTTTTGCCGATAGCCCTTGACTACCAACCTGGACTTGTACTTATCTATAGACCCATTTTTTTTATACTTTCGTTTGAGTATCTATTTACAACCCAACGGTTTATTTCCCGGAGGAAGATCAACCAACTCCCAAGTATGGTTATGCAGAATGGAGCCTATTTCACTCTCAATAGCTTATTCCAGAGCTGTGCCTCTATAGTTGACAATGCTTCAGCAATTGTCCTTTGTTCATCTTCAACCATATAAGCTACAAAGTCATGACCGAAAGATTTATCCTTCCTGGCCCTTTTACTTCGCCTTAGTTCCATCTCTGGAGTCTCCAAGTTCTGAGAATCTGGAACACTAGATTTCAGATATTCAGCCACTTTGAGATCCACTAGATCTGAACCATCTAGATCCGGGCCGTCAACGACTCCCGATTCCTGAGAGCTTTGTTCATAACTTCGTTTGCGAGAGGTTATGTCATTTTCCTTTCTAGGAAAGGTACCTTCAAAGAATTGAACATTCCTTGATTCCATGATTGTACCCCCGTAGATATCTGGAATATCTAACTTATGCACTAAGAAGCAATAAGCACTATTGTTATTTGCATATCCGATGAATATGCAATCTACAGTCTTAGGCCCAATCTTGACCTGCTTTGGCTTGGGTACTTTAACCTTTGCCAAACAACCCCACACCTTTAAATATTTATAGATGGGTTTCTTTCCTTTCCAAGATTCATATGGAGTGTTGTCCTTACCCTTATGTGGGACTCTGTTAAGAATCGTATCAGTGGGAAGGACGACTTCTCCCCACATGTTTTGGGGAAGGCCGGAATTGATGAGAAAGCCATTCATCATTTCCTTCAATGTGCGATTCTTACGTTCCGCCACACCGTTCGATTGAGGTGAGTATGGAGCCGTCGTTTGATGAACAATGCCTGATTGAGCACAATATTCCTCAAATAGCGCTACATATTCTCCCCCTCTATCGTACAAATGGATTTAATCCGCATGCTGAGTTGGTTCTCAACTTCTATTTTGTAACGTTAGAACGCTTCAAAGGCTTCATCCTTATTTTTCAACAAAGTAACAATACATTGTGCTATCATAAATGAATGTCACAAAATACTTGTTCCCCCCTCTAGTTTGTGCAAACTTCAAATCACATATATCTGTGTGAATAAGTTCTAGAGGAGAGGTATTCCTTTCGACGGATCAAAAAAGAAGCTTTGTGAGTTTTGCCTCTACGCATACCTCACACTTATGTTGAAGGTTTACGTCGATAGACGACAACAACTCCAACTTTACCAACCTTTGGATGGACTTGTAGTTGACATGTCCTAATCTATGATGCCATAAATTAGAGGACTCAAGCAAGTAAGAAAAAGAGGCTTCATATTATTGCTTGTTCATAATACAGACATGACGTTAACTTTGAAGAGGCCTTCACAGACGAATCATCTTTCACAAACATTCCATTCTTAGTGATTACAAATTTATTGGACTCAAACACTAGCATAAAACCAGCATTAACCAATAAATGACCTGAAATTAAATTTATTCTAATCTCAAGAACATGCATCACCTCCTTCAGAGTGAGCTCCTTTCCAGAAGTCATCTTCAGGACTACCTTTCCTACCCCCAGCACGTCAGAGGAAGCGTTGTTGCCCATGAACAGTTTCTTATTTGTAACCAGTGTATAAGTGGAGAATGCATCTCTGTTGGAACAGATGTGTCTTGTATCACATGTGTCCATCCACCATTGCATAGGATTCTCAACAAGGTTTGCTTCTAGCACCACCACTGAGAACGCATCAATCATGTCATTCAGAAACTTGTCCTTGACGACGTTAACCTGAGCCTTGCCCTTCTCTTGTTGCTCAGTCTTGAGCTTGCGGCAGTCCTTGATCATGTGATCAGGTTTCCCACAGTCATGACCGTTTCCTTTGAACTTCTCCGCTGCTTGGGTCTTGCCGTCTTTCTGGAACTTCCGCTTCTTGCTTGGGTTCCCTTTGGCCTCAGCCAGATTTGCCTTTGCCTCAGCAGGTTGTTTACCCCTAGGCAAGACATTCTTATTATCTTCATGAATTTAGAGTTTGATAATAAGTTCTTCAAAGGTCATCTCCTTTGTCTTGAGATTTAAGTAGCTCATAAACTCATTCCACGAAGGAGGTAACTTTTCAATCAGTGATGCAACCAAAAACTGCTCGTTTGGCTTCAAACCTTTCAAATCCAGGTGATGTAGAATCATTTGGAATTCCTGGACTTGGGACATCACTGTCTTACTATCCACCATTTGAAATTTCAGAAATTTCCCAATGATGAATTTCTTAGAACATGCATCTTGTGCGTTGTACTTCTTTGACAGCTTCTCCCACAACTCTTTGGCAGTGCCAACTGTGCAATACACCGTGTAGAGAGGGTCTGACAAGCAGTTTAATATGTAATTCTTACACATGAAATCACTATGACTACATGCATCAAGAACCATCTTCATGCCATTAATGACATGGATACCTAGGCCCTTTCACCCATTTCAGAAGGCGAAATGTCAATTTCATCTCCAGCTTGTGGAGGATTTTCTGTTAGGAAATGTGTCATTCCCATAACAGTCAGATAGAATAGCATCTTTTGTTGTCATCTCTTAAAGTTTGACCCCATGAACTTTTCAGGGCGTTCATGGTGAAATCCAGCGGGTAGAGGAACGACAACATTCCCTTGAGCGGCAGTAAAGGCGTTGGATGAGCCTTGAGCAACCGGAAAGACATTAGGAATGCCTTGAGCAGTGGGGAAAGCAGAGGGATTGCCTTGAGCAGTAGCAGCAGAATCAGAAGCAGTTTGATTTATGTCAGTCATCTTTCTAACTTACTTACAACAAATCTTGTCTTAAAATTGTTGTAGGGAACGGGAAGTAAGTAACTATTACAATAGCAAGAAAGGATAAACTAAATATTACAATAAACTGGAAAGTAAGAACTTAATCGATTGCTTGTGTGATTCGTTGAATCGAGTGATGGCACTCTTTCTTTAAGACAAGATTTCCCCGTATATCTCATTTTATGTTGTCGGGCAATAGTCTCCCAAGATACAACAGCGACTCAACAATTGAGTAAAGGAAATTCAAGTGTTACTCTTGAAGAACTTTGAGTATAGTAACTTTGCTAGAGAGGAAGAATATGAACTCTGAAAATTCTGGAGTATTTTCTAAGTGTTGTGTTCAATTGAGCCAAAGGCCTCAATTTATAGTGTAAGGAGAATACCCCTCAACTAGCCAACTAATGGCCTTTAATAGCCATGTAATGACACTTGATTCAGGGATTACATTCAGCCAAATAATGGCTAATTTCATGTGGCAAGTAATGGAGAATCAATGCTCCAAGACCAGCCCAAATGTAAGATTTTTCCAACTTCCCGTCGTAGCATTCTGCCTCCGAAGCGTCGTGGCGCTGTGAATTAGTGTCGCGGCGCCGCGACTCCAGTGACTGCCCAACCAATTAGCACCGCGGCTCCGACGGTGTGGCGCCGCGGTCCTTCACTACTCCGCGGAAATTTCCGGCTCGTTTCATCTTACACTTCTTCCTTCTTTTACCAACGTGGAATACTTTGTCATTTGGCCAATAACTGTCCATAATTCTATGTCTCAAATGTATTACATGCGTACCAATATATCTTTCACTAATGAAATTTGCGATACTTGGCACTACGTGTGCACGTATGTGAAAACGACGTTTCCGACGTGCGGCCCCCAATTGTTCGAGTCATAAATTAATGAGATACACTTAATTTCACATTTAGTAAATTTCCAACAATATCTTCATCAGAACCAAACTGCTTTGAACCATCATCAGAAACATAATTATCACTTCAATCATCTTGATATTCATCCACACTATGCTCATCCATGGGTCTGAGTAGGCCTCACTATCAGCTTCTACATTTCTTTTTCTTTTTCCTTCTCGTTTAACAACTTCTTCACCACTTTTTTTTTATCTTTAACGTTCGCATTAGAACGGGTTTGAACCATATCAACAGGATGGGGGACTATTTTTCCTCCTCTTCCTCTACATCTAGGCATTCTTTATGACCTATATACAAACAATAGAGTGACGTTGATCAACCACGATATATAACAAGAATAATTGATCAAAAGTCTAGTATATACTATAATCCATTTGCAAAAAGCAAAAACATAAAAGAAATATTGAAACAACCAGAAATACAGGCTAAACTTTCAAAATTTTGAATAAAAAATGGAACTTTATGAACATCATGAATCAAAAAAAAAACTTTTAGGGCAATATAGAGCTCAAAATGTTCCGAAAGAGTTGTCAAATTAAAGAAAATACCTGGGGAAGATGACTGAACAATATCGAAGCTTGGGGAGAGGAAGAGTAGGTTGGAAGCTTGAGAGAATTTTAATTTCAGAAAGTGAAAGAGATTGAAGAGAGAGGAGAATTTTTGTATATTTTAACACCAAAGAAAGGGACTTAAGTGTACTATTTTAAAATGTTCAATCTTTCAAAAATAATGAATTTATTCAAAAAAAATCAAAAAGAAATTCAGAGTGCTTTCTCTAAATTAAGACTTACTAGAGATTTGTTTTGTCAAATGTTCTCCGGTCACAACTGCTAAAAGCACCAAATTCAGAAGTAAAATCTATTTAAAGTTTCTTACCAAAATGTTATATAAATTTAATTAGTAAATTTATGGCTTAAAGGGAATTTGAATTTGTGTTTGACTTCCTACAAATAGAACGTGTGGGGTGGTAACTTTATGTCAAAAAAAAAAGAGAGAATAGAATTCCGCTAAGAGTTTAAATTTTGTGCACGTTAAATGCATAAAAATTTTTACACGTGAAATTACCCTCTATTGCAGGTTTCCCATTCTTTCAACTGTTTATTTTTTCTTTTCCTAAAATTAAGCATACAGTTACTTTCTCTCTCCTCCATTACTCCTTTTAATTTTTAGCGCGATCTCGTCCCTCGAGAATAGCTGGGTGGTAAATGATACAATTTAAAATTTAGCTGGAGCCTTGGAGTGTGGGTTCGAATCCTGGTGAGAGCAATTTGCTCTCTTCTGGGATATGACCTTGCAGGTGATATCAGTTGCTCTGTTCTCAAACCCTTGTTATTCAGGCACATCCCGCAATTTACTGGTAGTAATGCTGAGGGTCCGGGACTACTATCTCCAGAAATAGTCTGACGTAAGTCGGAAAATTGGATATAAATTTTTTTTTAGCTCGGTCTCCCCTCCGAACACTCCTATATTTCATTTATTTACCTCTTTCCAACCCGTATGCCTTTGATCTCTTTAATGCAAGGACTTAATACACTGTAATATTTTGATTTTTGATGCAAATTTTTATATGATATTTGTAAACTGTAGTTATAGATGCTTCTCAATTAAACAGAAAAAAGTAAATTAAGATTTGTTTATATAGACTGTAGTTATTATTAGTGAATATTGGTTTTTTTCTCATTAATACAAATATATATAGTGTGTACAATGTGAAATCTTAATACAATAGGATCATATTTCTACCATAATTATACATCATTAATAATTTAAACAGATATGATGAATATTTAAATAATATTCAATAATAGTTATAGATGCTTCCCAAACTTAAACTTTTTTAAGCCAACTTCAAATTCATTAGAATTCTGTACTAGTTAGTGACAATAGGCAGGACGGGGAAGTTGAAATTTGATTGTGATTAGAATTCCGTGGAATTTAATATCAAGAGAAGTTTTAAATTACAATTTTATCCAATATTTAGAATTATATTTGAAGAAATAATTCATCTTATAGGGCATATATATATATATATATATATATATATATATATATAACTTCGTTGGCTTTTGCCCAACAAAATCCCATTTGGATATTTCATACAGACATTGGATATTTCTTCAGATAGAGAGAGGGAGGAAGTGATATACTTAGAACTATTTATAACAATCATTAATATTTCATAAAGACATTGGATATTTCTTCCGATAGAGAGAGGAAAGGGGTGATACAGTCATAACTATTTATAACAATTATGCTCTATAATAATATTGTATTATAATGGCTATGATTTTTGTAAAATTGATTTTTCATGTTATGATATATATATATATATATATATATATATATATATATATCACATACATAACGTCGCTGGCTTTTGCTGCCCATATGGATATTTCATAGACATTGGATATTTCTTCAGATAGAAAGAGGGAGGGGTGATACAGTCATAACTATTTAAAACAATCATTTTTTATAATAATATTTTATTATAATAGCTATATTTTTTGTACAATTAATTTTTCATGTTATATATAAATATATATACATGACTTCGCTGGCTTTTGCCCAACAAAATCTCATTTGGATATTTCGTAAAGACGTTAGATGTTTCTTCAGATAAAGAGAGGGAGGAGGTGATACAGTCAGAACTATTTATAACAATCATTCTTTATAATAATATTTTATTATAGTAGCTATATTTTTTGTGTTATATTATGTTCACTATAATAACATTTCTTTATAGCAATAAAAAAAATGGGACAAACGGCACCATTATAGAGAAGTTTGACAATATCTAGTAATAATTGTGCGAGACAATCACTTTTGGACGATATTTAGTGTTTAGTCATTTCTTAAAATATAATATTGAATAACCAATTTTTAATTACGGTAATTGTAAGATTGGAATAATTTCCCTCAGGGATTCCTTTCATTAATCACAATATATATAGTTGTACAGAGGTTGATTCCTAATACAATAAGAATCATAAGTTACCTTACATATACACCTATCATAATTACAAAATATATTGTGAATATTCGCAGAATATTCGCTAATACTCCCCCTCAGTCGGAGGGGGAGGAGGCCGGACGCTAAGGCTGGATCTGAAGTCGGAGAACAGTTGTTGCGGTAGTTTCTTTGTGAAAATATAGGCATACTGATATGAGGAAGGCACATGCATTATTTTGACCTGATCAAGAGCGACCTTCTCACGTACAAAGTGAATATCCATCTCGATATGTTTGGTCCGCTGATGTTGGATCGGATTGTGAGACAGATATATGGCAGATATGTTATCATAGTAGACGATAGACGCCTTGCGCAATGGACACTAGAACTCCAAAAGAAGATTTTGGAGCCAACAGATCTCAGCAACTACATTAGCAACTCCTCGATACTCTGCTTCAGCACTCGAACGGGATAGTGTGGCCTGCCGTTTGGCGGACTATGAAATAAGATTATCTCCTAGAAATACACAGGAGCCCGAGGTGGAGCGACGTGTGTCCGGGCATCCTTCCCAATCTGCATCCGTGTAGGAGAGCAACTTGGTTGGTGCAGAGGGGTAGAGATGCAATCCAATGTCAAGTGTGCCCTTAATGTATCTGATAATACGTTTGAGGGCAGCAAAATGGGATTCTCGCGGGGCGTGCATAAACAGACACACATGCTGAACTCCATATGCAATATTAGGCCTAGTTAATGTGAGATACTGAAGGACACATGCAAGACTCCGATATAGGGTGGGATCAGAAACTGGCGCACCATCATTGGCACTAAGCTTGGATTTCGAGTTCACCGGAGTTGGCATAATTTTATAATTTGCCATCTTAGCCATGTACAATATCTCTTCTGCATATTTGCGCTGACACAAAAACATAGTAGTTGCAGATCTGGTCATGGATATACCCAAGAAGTAACTTAGCTTGCCCAAATCAGTCATAGCAAATTCAGTTTTGAGTAGAGCAGTGATTTCATTCTTCAAACCGTCAGATGAGGCAGTAAGAACAATATCATCCACATATAATAGCAAATGAGCAGTGCTGCTACCTCGATGAAAAGTGAAGAGAGAGTTATCACACCTGCTACATATAAACCCACTTTGTATAATATACTTGGCAAAGAGATCATACCAAGCGCGGGGTGCCTGTTTCAAGCCATACAGGGACTTCCTGAGACGACATACATACTGCGGGGCTGCCGGATGAACAAAGTCAGAGGGCTGATGCATGTATATAGTTTCTTTCAAATCCCCATAAAGAAATGCATTCTTGACATCAAGCTGATGAATCGGTCAATGCTTGCCCATAGCAATACTGAGAACAGTAAAAATAGTAATCAGTTTAACAATCGCAGTGAATGTCTCACCACAATAAATTCCCTCCTGCTGATTAGTGCCATTAGGAACCAGTCTTGCCTTATACCGCTCCAAGTCACCACTGTCTCTGAACTTGTGACGAAATAGCCACATACACCGGATAACATTCACGCCGTCCGATCTAGGTACCAAATCCCAAGTGTTCTGCTTGGTTAAAACATTAAATTCCTCGCACATGGCCGCATTCCAATTAGGGTCCAGTTTGGCTAGTTTTAGATTTTTTAGAATGGGTGATATGGTTTGTGTGGAGAGGTTAAAATGGACCTTGGGTTTGAAAATCCCGTGTTGTGCACGAGTCTCCATATGGTGGGTAGGCAACAATGGTTGGACAGGGATTTGTGGCTGCTGGCTTGCGGGTTCTGGAGGCAGTAGTGGTTCTGGTTGGGTAGGAGACACGGGTGGGTCGATTAGTGGGGTGTTCGACCGAGAGCTGGGAGGTGCCTGGTGGGTGACGATGCTGGATAGTGGTGGGGACGGAGCTGCTGGTGCAGGATCCGTCGGAACAGTGAGCTGCCGGTGACACAATGACTGGATAACAGTGGACAAACTCGACTCATCGAGAAATGTGTAATCCGTGGTTTGAAATTTCTGGAGATTTGAAAACGGAAAGGTCGTCTCGTCAAATGTGACGTGACGTGAGACAATGATTTTACGAGTGGCTATCTCATAGCTCAGGTAACCCCGATGAGTAGGAGAGAGACCAACGAAGATACAGGGCGTGGTGTGTGGGGCGAGTTTGTGAGGTGCAGTGGAGGCTAGGTTGGGGTAGCATAAGCAGCCGAAAATGCGGAGATGGTCATAGGATGGGAACCTACGGTATAATATTTCGGTTGGGGTCTTCTTTTGGAGAGTGCTGGTTGGTAAAATATTAAGGAGGTACTCTACCATTTTAACAGCATAGACCCAGAATGGTAGTAGAAGACATGCATGAAACAATAAGGTACGAACCATGTTATTGATGGTGAGTATAATTCGTTCAGCCTTTCCGTTTTGGGATGAAGTGTAAGGACAGGAAAAATGAAAAACCATGCCTTTTTTAGAGTAGAAATTGTGAAATGCCGAGTTATTAAATTCACGTTCATTATCACATTTGAAAGATTTTATGGATTTTTCAAACTATATTTTAATGAATTTTTGAAATTCAAGGAACTTGGCAAAAACTTCAGATTTGAACTTCAGTGGGTAAATCCAGACAAAGTGTGAAAAATCATCTAAGAATACTAGATAAAATTTGTGACCCAAGGAACTAACAACCGGAGATGTCCACAAATTAGCATGAACAATATCAAATGGAGAAAAAGTAATAATGTTGGATGACATAAATGGAAGACGAGTATGCTTGCCAAGCAGGCAAGAAAAACAGTGTTGGGCAAGTTTCTCATTATTACATTGAATACGCTTATTAGTTCTAAGAAAATTAAAGACAGGGTCTCCTGGGTGTCCGAGTCTGTTATGCCAAGTTGAAGGAGAGATGGTTGTAAGGGAGATGGGTGAATGTGGTCTGACAGCGGAAGATTGAGTGAAGGGGTAGAGGTCTCCCACACTATTTCAGCGCGTAAGAATTTTCCCCGTATTGAGATCCTTCACAGAAAAATCAAAAGGGTCAAATTCAACAGAAACAGAATTATTGCGAGTGAATTTTCTAACAGAGATTAAGTTTTTAATGATGTTAGGGGTGTAGAGGATATGATTTAGGGAGAAAGGTGGGTGGGGATGTTTGGTATGTGTGTTACTGTAACCTTTAATTGGAATGCGGTGACCATTGCCAACAGTAATAAATTGAGGACACTTTAACCGATGCATTTGAGATAAATTACCTGACGACCAGGTGAGATGAGATGTGGCTCCGGTGTCCATGTACCAATTATCATCGGGTTGTTGAAGGTTCAATGTGTTGAAGTCCTAGCCCAAATCAGTGGGGGCCAGGCTACTGACTTGCAGGTGCTGAGTGGCCGAAGCCAGGTGGGCCTGCTGTGTGGGCTGGTGCACCTGTCTGTTGGCTAGGGCAAAGCCCAAAACACCGGGTGACCAAGCTGGCTGGAACTGGGCCCCTGAAGTTGGGTAGGGACATGCAAGCGAGGCCTAGTTCCTGATATTGGGCCATGGTAGCTGCCCAGCCCACTGAAAATAGGGAGCAGGGGTTGGGACTAACTGTTGGTTCCTTTGGCCCTTGCCGCGGCCCTTCCCTTTGTTGTTGTTACCGCGGCCTCTACCGCCACGTCCTCCGCCGCGGGGCTGCTGCTGGTGGTGGTCTGACGGTGGTGGTTGGGTGGTGGTGACCGCCGGTGGTGCCATGTTGTCAACGGCTAATTCCTTTTAATTGTGCTCCTCTTGTTTAGCACGGCGGGTTTCTTCCAACAATAGTTGTGAACGTGCCTTGTTGAAACTTGGTACTGGGTCGGCCTATTGAATCATCGTCGCAAGTGTATCATATTCACCTTTCGGTAAACCAGCAACCAATTGAAGTACCATCTTGGTTTCTGAAACATTTGTCCCGACGTTGGAAAGTTGGTTGGCGATGAGTTTCAGTTGTTTGCAATATTCGGACATGTTGTTAAAATTCTCGAGACGCGTATTGTTGAACTGCTCTTCCAAATACACGGCCCGAGTATTTTTATTATCCTGAAAAAGTTTTTCTAACCGTACCCAAAGTTCACGTGCCGTAGCACCTGTTTTCATAATAGTACACAACAAGTCTTTTGAGATGGTGTCGTATATCCACTGTTTGACGATGGCGTCGAGGCGACGCCATGTCGAGGCGACGCCATGTCGAGGCGACGCCATGTCGGTGGGACGAGGAACAAAATCATCAATATGGTCTAGCACATTGTACGCACATGCATGAATATAGAACAGTTCTGTCCACATGGAATATTGACAGTCTTCTTGGTCAAGAATTATAGGGATAGAATTCTTGATGTTGGTAACGGCGAAAGCCGGATGAAAAGAAGACGATGAATGTGGTGGGGGGTTGTCAAAAGTACCAGTGGAGGAACCAGAATTAGTAGGGGAAGAGGGACGAGACATGGTGGTCGTCGACCAAGAAGAAAGAAGAGATATGGTGGTGGTCGGCGGCTTTGGGAGGAGAAGAGTAGGGATTAGGGTTTGACTTTTGATACCATGTAAGATTGAAATAATTTCTCTTAGAGATTCCTTTCATTAGTCACAATATATATAATTGTACAGAAGATGATTCCTAATACAATAAGAATGTAGGTTACCTTAAATATACACCTATCATAATTACAAAATATACTTAGAATATTCGGAGAATATTCGCTAATAGTAATAAAATTTGATTAAATGTATATCTAGTTAAAACACAAAAAAGCTTCAGTATAGTGTTACTTTTTTGTACTTCAGTTACTGGTAGGATCAAAATCATCCACTTTATTTAATTAAAGGTTAATGTAAAAATTGATTTTGTGATCCGAGGATTCAGTTGGAAACGTACGCATCTGCCATGTAAATCGTCAGCACAACACAGGAGATGTTTGTCCAACTACAACAACCTCCACATCTTTTTTTTTTTTTTGATAATCCAGGTTTCCAGGCTTGCGCCTGACTACTTCACTGGTATTACCCAGACGTCCTGGAGGTAATAGCACCGGTCCTTCAACACTATTACTAGGTAAATCGCGGGATGTGCTCCGGTGACCAGTTTTTCTGGGAGCGTACAACTGATCAATGAGACAAGGTCAAATTCCCCAACATGCAGAGTTTCTTCGTGCTTGTGGGGAATCGAACACACGCTGTCCCACGCCAGAGCGCCTTATAGCACCCAGGCTTTGCCACTGGACTATGACCCAGAGGACAAAACTGTGGTAGGGTAAACTTTTTAAAGTGACTGGTCCCACCGCATTACGGCCCCATACCCCAGAAAACCCCACCTCCGGTGTGGCCCTACAGATTAGTATACACCGCTTGGCCCTACGCGTATGGAGGAATTTTTTTGGGGGAACACAGTTCCACTCTCGCTGATCAGAGTACTCGAACACGGAACCTCAGACAGCAGTACCCTAATGTATTGGCCACTGGGCCAAACACTATGAATAAACTGTGGTAGGGTAAACTTTTTTAAAGTGACTGGTCCCACCGCATTACGGCCCCATACAGAAAACCCCACCTCCGGCCTGGCCCTACGGATTAGTATACACCGCTTGGCCCTACGCGTATGGAGGGATTTTTTTGGGGAACACGGTTCCACTCTCGATGATCGAGAGGACTCGAACACGGAATCTCGGACAAAGAATACCCTAATGTATTGGCCACCGGGCCAAACACTTTGGATACTTGTGGTAGGGTAAACTTTTTAAAGTGACTAGTCCCACCGCATTACGGCCCCATACTCCGTAAAAACCCCACCTCCGGCACGGCCCTACGGATTAGTACACACCGCTTGGCCCTACGCGTATGGAGGAATTTTTTTGGGAACACGGTTCCACTCTCGGCCGATCGAGAGGACTCGAACACGGAACCTCGGACGAGCGGTACCCTAATGTATTGGCCACCGGGCCAAACACTATGAATAAACCGTGGTAGGGTAAACTTTTTTAAAGTGATCGGTCCCACCGCATTACGGCCCCATACGAAAACCCCACCTCCGGCCGGCCCTACGGATTAGTATACACCGCTTGGCCCTACGCGTATGGAGGGATTTTTTTGGGGGAACACGGTTCCACTCTCGCCGATCGAGGACTCGAACACGGAACCTCGGACAAATACCCTAATGTATTGGCCACCGGGCCAAACACTTTGATATCTTGTGGTAGGGTAAACTTTTTAAAGTGACTAGTCCCACCGCATTACGGCCCCATACTCCGTAAAACCCCACCTCCGGCCCGGCCCTACGGATTAGTATACACCGCTTGGCCCTACGCGTATGGAGGGATTTTTTTGGGGAACACGGTTCCACTCTCGCCGATCGAGAGGACTCGAACACGGAACCTCGGACAAAGAATACCCTAATGTATTGGCCACCGGGCCAAACACTTTGGATAAACGTGGTAGGGTAAACTTTTTAAAGTGATCGGTCCCACCGCATTACGACCCCATACCCCGTAAAACCCTACCTCCGGCCCGGCCCTACGGATTAGTATACACCGCTTGGCCCTACGCGTATGGAGGGATTTTTTTTAGGGGAACACGGTTCCACTCTCGCCGATCGAGAGGACTCGAACACGGCACCTCGGACTACAATACCCTAATGTATTGGCCACTGGGCCAAACACTTTGGATTAAACTGTGGTAGGGTAAACTTTTTAAAGTGATTGGTCCCACCGCATTACGGCCCCATACCCCATAAAACCCCACCTCCGGCCTGGCCCTACGGATTAGTATACACCGCTTGGCCCTACGCGTATGGAGGGATTTTTTTGGGGTAATACAATTCCACTCTCGCTGATCAGAGGACTCGAATACGGAACCTCACACAGCAATACCCTAATGTATTGGCCACTGGGCCAAACACTTTGGATTAAAAATGTGGTAGGGTAAACTTTTTAAAGTGATTGGTCCCACCGCATTACGGCCCCATACCCCAGAAAACCCCACCTCCGGCCTGACCCTACGGATTAGTATACACCGCTTGGCCCTACGCGTATGGAGGGATTTTTTTGGGGAACACGGTTCCACTCTCGCTGATCAGAGGACTCGAACACGGAACCTCAGACAGCAATACCCTAATGTATTGGCCACTGGGCCAAACACTTTGGATACCTCCACATCTTTAATGGCGCAATCTTCATCTTTTGTAACAACAAGACAATATGCATCCCATAGTCTTTAGTGTAGTAGTATCACTAATGTAGAAGCCATGAGCCATCAGCTCCCTGTGTACTTGTAATCTTATTTTAATGAAATATCTTTAAAAAATAAAAATAAAAAGTGTTGTTAAGCACTATTTTCTGTTAAATTGATTTTAGTAAAAGTTAATTAATGTTTCAATTTATTTCAAGTTCTATATATATATATATATATATATATATATATATATATATATCACCTCAAACTAATCGAAGAAGCATCAGAGTTAATAAGTCACAACAAAATTTATTACAAAATAAATTTCCTGGTTCACATAGGGATGGCAGAAGTCTTGAATATGACTATGACACATGATCCATGAGTATTTACAATTTTTTTAGTAAATTCAAAGTGCTTTTAAGTTAAAAAAAAAGTTGGGTAAACTAATTTATAGCTTTCGACTTATTTTAGATAATTTTATTTTAAAAGCACTTGATCTAAAAATACTTTTAAAATTTCAAATACCAAAATAAGCGATCTTTTTAAAACTAGTCTGATCAGCTTTTAGTCCCACGAAACACCGAGTTTTGATGACATATTGTTATATGCATGTTGTGTGTATATATAATCTTTAATGAATCAAATATTTTCTCAATTATTTTATAATTATAAATATCAATTTTTAGTATTTGAATTTATGTTGGTGTCGATATTTAACTCAGACCTCAATATCTATATTTTTTGGCTCAAATTTAGATGGAATCTCAGTTCTAACTTGTACAAGTTGGCATGAGGCGCGTCACTACGTTTATCCGACTTGTAATCTATTATTTTTTCAAATATATATAAAAATAAGCTAAGGGATCAATCTTTCTTGAATATTTATGAAATTTCGAAACGTCCTTGTATTTGATGATTCTGCCTATCTGGCTTAGCAACTTGACAATTACTACTTGCAAACGACTATTTTGTACTTTGCTGAAAGAGATGGGACAAGTTGGATCAAGTTAATATCATGGTCTTTATTGCAATATTCTTTTACAGTTGGCTAAAATTCTGAAATAGATATTTTCTATTTTACAATGAAGTTAAATTAACAATAAAATTAAACAAACATTGTATCCTGGACAAGTAAAGAAACTTTAAACTGTGATAACTATATGTGCATATAAAAATATTAAATTTTATTTATGTTGAGTTTACAATGGTTGCAGGAAACGGGAATTACAAGTAACTGCAAAGTAATTCAAGAACTGAAAATTACAATAGAACAACAAAATTGAAATTACAATTTTGTTGAAGAAGAAAAACTGAAAACTGTTTTTGTTTGCTGAGTCGAGTGTGACATTCTGTCCTTAAGACAATATTGCCCCGTATGTATCCTTTATACGTCCTGGACAATTCGTCTCCCAAGATAAAACAGCAATGGAACACTTGAGCAAAGGAAACTCAAGAGCTACCGTGAAGAATATTGAGCAATGAAATGATGCTTGAAAGTTGCAGGAAGAAACTGTTTTTGCTTGTGTATTTTCGTGTATTGTAAGTGTGCCTCAACAATGGTGCAAGGGGTGTTTATATAGGTGAGGGAGGGGCTGTTTAACTGCCTCCACAACCCACAGCCCGTGACCCGAGAACCCGAAACTCGGAACCGGACGGGACGGGCGGGCGGCGACGGCGCGCGTGTGGGCTTTCCTCGAACCGAAGCACATCTAGGTCCTCCCTCCTTTAAACACATGGGATACCCCTTGGGGTCCCAAACCCCAAACCAATTTTGAGTCTTATATACATAACAATTCTTTCTTCCTCTACCGATGAGGGAGAATTGAACACAATACCACACTTTCCATGCTTCAAACACCTCACTTCGTGGACCAATATCTCTTTCATTTCTCAATGAAATTTGACGATTCTTGGCCCTACGGTTATCTACGTACTTAGTAGATCATGCATGTGTGAAGAATCGGATTCTCCAACATACGTAACACTAGTGTTTAAGCCGTTAAATTTGGTCGGTCGCAACTCCTGCCAAAGGCAAATTTCCAACAATCCCCTCTTGAAAGAGATTTTGGCGCACTCACATAGTGCATTTTCCATTTCCAGCAATATTTCAGCGGATCCATGTTGCATAAGGAGAGGTAGCTTCAGCTTTGAACCTTTCATAGTTGAATACCATCGGACTTACTTACTGCGCGGTGAATGTGATGTCTTGAACCGTCAGTGTTTAGTGTAAGCCAAGTCAATGGTACCAACATAACAAATTCCCTTACTCTCTTCTTCGTAATGTTTTGTCCGTTTTGGCCATGGACAATGTCTTGGATTCTTAAGTGCGTTCATTTTGAGGCGGCCCGTCCTCGCACTTAAATAGGTGGTCTCCTACAAGGTATCCTGCTATACCCCACTTCACAAGTGTTAGGAACCATTAAAAGTTTTCCAAAACCTAACCTCAACTATAGAGGATCATTACAGGTTTTGAAAACTTAACCTTTACCCATACTGGCAGATAGCACTTAACGTCTATCGCGGGAACGGCTTTGGATTTGGTGTTTCTTTTCGAAATCACTATCCGAAGTGCTCATACTTCCACCGAAGCGATCAATTGAACCTTTACAACTTAGTTTTCCCATTGAACCAAATTACTGGGATCTCCAGTTAGTAAGGTTGGGTTACCGCTGTATTAGTCCTTATATTTTGGGTTTTAAGCCCATTCCCCTAGACAGGCAAGTCATCTGATCTTTGGGTAAGCCCTTTGTCAATGGGTCTGCTATATTATCCTTTGACTTAATGTAATCAATGGATATTATACCCGTGGTGATCAGTTGTCTAACGGTCTTATGCCTCCGTCGAATATGACGAGACTTGCCATTGTACATAGCATTTTGTGCCCTTCCTAGAGCCGACTGACTGTCGCAGTGGATCATTACCGAAGGTACGGGTTTGTTCTAACACAGAACATCCTCTAAGAAGTCATGAAGCCACTCAGCTTCTTCTCCTGCTTTGTCTAAAGCGATAAACTCCGATTACATCGTGGATCGGGCGATGCAAGTTTGCTTAGAGGATTTCCAAGACACAGCCCCACCACCAATTGTAAATACATACCCACTGGTGGACTTGGTGTTCTCTATATCAGATATCCAGTTTGCATCACTTTGTACCCCTCTAGTACAAATTTGGATATCTCGAATAGTGTAACCCGAAATTTAACGTGTATTTTAAGTATTGTAATACCCGATTCAACGCCTTCCAGTGATTATCACTCGGATTACGGGTGAACCTAGCCAACTTATTGACTGCGTAAGCAATATCAGGTCGGGTGCAGTTTGTTAGATACATCAAACTACCGATCACCTGTGCATATCGCTCCTGGTATACAGGTGCACCAAGATTTTTATCAAGCTTTTGATTTGTATCCATTGGTGACGTTATCGGTGAACTGTCTAACATCTCGAACTTTCTCAAAACATCCTCGATGTAGTGAGACTGAGATAAGACCAGTCCGTCAGACGTCTTAGAGATTTTAATCCCTAAGATGACATCTGCGATACCCATATCCTTCATGTCGAAGCATTGTTTCAACATGTTCTTAGTCTCTAGGATTACCCTAGGACTGCTTCCTGTGATTAACATGTCGTCTACATACAAGCATATCATAACAAATGAGTCAGAGTTACCTTTCGTGTAAACACATTTATCACACTCATTAATGGCGAACCCCTTCGATAGTAGAGTATTATCAAATTTTTCGTGCCATTGTTTCAGTGCTTGTTTCAGCCCGTACAGAGATTTGACAAGTCGACAGACTTTCTTTTCTTGCTCTTGAACCACATACCCCTCGGGTTGGTCCATATAAATTTCTTCTTCCAAATCATAGTTTAGGAAGGCTGTCTTAACATCCATCTGGTGTATCTCAAGGTCACGCAAAGCTGTGATCGCAATAAATACACGTATGGGTGTCATCCGGGATACCGGGGAGTAGGTATCAAAGTAGTCAAAGCCTTCTGTCTGCCGATAGCCCCTGACTACCAACCTGGCCTTGTACTTGTCTATAGACCCATCTGCCTTGTATTTCCGTTTGAGTATCCATTTACAACCCAACGGTTTATTTCCCGGAGGAAGATCAACCAACTCCCACGTATGGTTATGCAGAATGTAGCCTATTTCACTCTCAATAGCTTCTTTCCAGAGCGGTGCTTCTGGAGTTGACAACGCTTGAGCAATTTTCCTTGGTTCATCATTAACCATATAAGTTACAAAGTCAGGACCGAAGGATTTATCCTTCCTGGCCCTCTTACTTCGCCTTAGATCCATCTCTGGAGTCTCCAAGTTCTGAGAATCTGGAACACTAGATTCTGGATGTTCAGCCACCTCGAGATTCGCTAGATCTGAACCATTCAGATCCGGGCAGTCAAGGACTCCCGGTTCTTGTGAGCTTTGTGCATAACTTCGTTTGCGAGAGGTTATGTCTTTTTCCTTTCTAGAAAAGGTACTTTCAAAGAATAGAGCATTCATTGATTCCATTATTGTACCCTGGTGGATATTTGGAATATCTGAGTTATGCACTAAGAATCGATAAGCACTACTGTTATTTGCATATCCGATGAATATGCAATCTACAGTCTTAGTCCCAATCTTGACCTGCTTTGGCTTGGGTACTTCAACCTTTGCCAGACAATCCCACACCTTAAAATATTTGTAGGTGGGTTTCTTTCCCTTCCATGGTTCATATGGAGTTTTGTCCTTACCCTTATGTGGGACTCTGTTAAGAAATGTATTAGCGGTAAGGACGGCTTCTCCCCACATGTTTTGGGAAAGATCGGAATTGATAAGCAAGGCATTCATCATTTCCTTTAATGTGCGGTTCTTACGTTCCGCCACACCGTTAGATTGAGGTGAGTATGGAGCCGTCGTTTGATGAAAAATGCCTTCTTGGGCACAGTATTCCTCAAATGGCGCTACATATTCTCCCCCTCTATCACTACGAATGGATTTAATCCGTAGGCTAAGTTGATTCTCAACTTCTGCTTTGTAACGTCGGAACGCTTCAAAGGCTTCATCCTTACTTTTCAACAAGTAAAGGTAACAATACCTTGTGCTATCATCTATAAATGTCACAAAGTACTTGTTCCCCCCTCTAGTTTGTGCAAACTTCAAATCACATATATCTGTGTGAATAAGTTCTAGTGGAGCGGTATTCCTTTCGACGGATCGAAAAGGAAGCTTGGTGAGTTTTGCCTCTACGCACACCTCACACTTATGTTGAGGGTTTACGTCGATAGACGGCAACAACTCCATCTTTACCAACCTTTGAATAGACTTGTAGTTAACGTGTCCTAATCTATGATGCCATAAATTAGAAGACTCAAGCAAATAAGAAGAAGGTTCAACTTTATTTCCTTGACGCAATATAGACATGGCATTCACTTTGAAGAGGCCTTCATAGACGAAGCCCCTCCCCACAAATGTGCCATTTTTAGTGAGTACAAACTTATTGGATTCAAACACTAGCCTAAAACCAGCATTAACCAATAAAGGTCCAGAAATTAAATTTTTTCTAATCTCTGGGACGTGCATCACTTCCTTCAGAGTAAGTTCCTTGCCGGAAGTCATCTTCAGGACCACCTTTCCAACCCCCAGCACGTCAGAAGAAGCGTTGTTGCCCATGAACAGCTTCTTGTCAGCGACTGGAGTGTACGGGGAGAAGGCATCTTTGTTGGAACAGATGTGCCTAGTAGCACCTGTGTCCATCCACCACTACATCGGATTCTCAACCAAGTTGGCTTCTAGCACCACTGCAGAGAATTCCTCGATCATGTCATCCAGGAGCGTGTCCTTGACGACGTTTGCTTGAGCCTTGCCTTTAGACTTGGCTTTCTGCTGTTGCTCAGTCTTGAGCTTGCGGCATTCCTTGATCCTATGACCAGGTTTTCCACAATGGTGACAATTACTTCTGAACATCTCTGCTGCAGGGGCTTTGCCGTCCTTCTGGAACTCCCGCTTCTTGCTTGAGTTCCCTTTGGCCTCAGCCAGATTCGCCTTCGCCTCAGCAGGTTGTCTACCCCTTGGCAAGGTCTTCTTATTATCTTCCTGGATCTGCAGTTTGATAACAAGCTCTTCAAAGGTCATCTCCTTTGTCTTAAGTTTCAAGTAACTCATAAACTCATTCCACGAAGGAGGTAACTTTTCAATCAGTGATGCAACCAAAAACTGCTCGTTTGGTTTCAGTCCTTCCAAATCCAGGTGATGTATAATCATCTGGAATTCCTGGACTTGGGACATCACTGTCTTACTGTCCACCATTTGGAATTTTAGAAATTCCCAACGATGAACTTCTTAGTACCCGCATCTTGTGCGTTGTACTTCTTTTGCAGTTTTTCCCACAGCTCTTTGGCAGTGCCAACGGTGCAATAGACCGTGTAGAGAGGGTCTGCCAAGCAATTCAGTATATAGTTCTTGCACATGAAATCGCTATGATTCCACGCATCACGAACCATCTTCATGCCGTTAACGACATGGATACCAAGGCCCCCTTCACCCATTTGAGCAGGCGAAGAGTCCATTTCATCTCCAGCTTGTGGAGGATCTTCCGTAAGGAACCGGGCCATGCCCATAACTGTTAAGTAAAACAACATCTTTTGCTGCAATCTTTTAAATTCTGATCCCATGAATTTTTCAAGGCGATCATGGTGGTGTGATGAAGAAGGTGGAGCTCCAGCAGTCGGGAAGGCAGTGGTGTTACTGCGTTGAACGATGCAGAGCAGCAGATGAAGCGACGGCATGTTCTTGCCTTGGCCGCAGCGGCGGTGGCGGGGAAGGCGACAACGTTGCCTCGAGAGGCGACGACGAGTGCGAGCTTAAGGACGAGTGCCACACTCGACTCGAAAACAAAAATAGTTTCCGGTTTTCTACTTCAACAAAATTGTAATTTCAGTTTTGTTGTTCTATTGTAATTTTCAGTTCTTGAATTACTTTGCAGTTACTTGTAATTCCCGTTTCCCGCAACCTTTGTAAACCCAACAACTTAAGACAATATTGCCCCGTATGTATCCTTTATACGTCTTGGACAATTTGTCTCCCAAGATAAAACAACAATGGAACACTTGAGCAAAGGAAACTCAAGAGCTACCATGAAGAATATTGAGCAATGAAATGATGGTTGGAAGTTGTAGGAAGAAACTGTTTTTGCTTGTGTATTTTCGTGTATTGTAAGTGTGCCTCAACAATGGTGCAATGGGTGTTTATATAGGTGAGGGAGGGGCTGTTTAACTGCCTCCATGACAGCCATTATTGGCCAAATAATGGCCATTATGGAGGTAGTAAAGCCACCAAAATAAATGGTGGAAGACACCAATGTATTGACCATTATAGGAGGAGTAATTCAGCCAAAATAAATGGCTGAATTGAGTGCTTGGCGTTTCTGCTTTGACTGTCCAAATTCTGACTTTCTGGAGGGACCAAACTGTACATCTTGAAACTTCAGGGATCAAACTGTACTTCTGGCAAAGTTCTCTGGCCCAAAAAGATAATATCAGAAGACCCACAGCCCACAGCCCATAGCTCGGAACCCGGAACCGGACGGGACGGGCGGGCGGTGGCGGCGCGCGTGTGGGCTTATATACACAACAATTCTGAGTCTTATATACACAACAATTCTTTCTTCCTCTACCGATGAGGGAGAATTGAACACAATACCACACTTTCCATGCTTCAAACACCTCACTTCGTGGACCAATATCTCTTTCATTTCTCAATGAAATTTGACGATTCTTGGCCCTACGGTTATCTACGTACTTAGTAGATCATGCATGTGTGAAGAACCGGATTCTTAAACATACGTAACACTAGTGTTTAAGCCGTTAAAGTTGGTCGGTCGCAACTTCCGCCAAAGGCAAATTTGCAACAATTTATTACTAGGCATTTAAAAATATATATATCTGTATTGATGACTATTATCGGAACGAATAATAGGTATCCTAAAACTCATGAGAATATAATAAAAAAGAGTGATTTGTTCCATATTCTAATAACAAAATCGAAGAATACGTATGAGTTTGGAAGTATTTTTCTATGACAAATGCTTGTACTAATAAACAGAGAAATAAAGGTAGTAAAACATGGAGTTGTTTTAAACAAGTGTTCCTCGCGTACTTGAAAATTGAAATGGAAGAGATAAGATATAAATATTATTTTTTTAAAAGTAGAATATAAGAGAATTTAAAAGTCACTGGTAATTACTAACAATTATCGCCTCTCATTGAGAAGTGTAAAAAATTGCTCCCCTCAATTGCATTTATTAATTTCATGCCTATCCAATAACTGCTTCGCTAGATAAATAGTCTAAATTTATATAATTATATTTATTTACACTTGTATTGGGTAAAAATGCCTCCGGGTCATTTAATGCTTCCGAAAACCTCAATGGCTCTCTATAGCTTTTTTCCACTCCCATCACATCAGCCCTCCTAGATCAGAGTGTCGTAACGCGCGTGGGTATAGTGATGCCAATGTGCTCACGTCGTAATAACTTTAGAGGGGCACAATTAGGGATGGCAATTGGGCGGGGCGGGTGCGGGTACCCCCTCCCCGCCAGAAAATTTTATACCCGCCACCCGTGGCGGATACAATTTTCAACATCCATAACCGCCTAGGCATGTATATTCCTAAATACACACCCGCTCCACCACCCAAGTAGATATCCGTCACCCGCCAATACCCGCCTGTACCCGCCTGTACCCGCCTGCCATATTTTGTAATCAATTCATTTGTGATCAATTAGTGATCAACATGATCCCAAAGATTCAAATTCCAAAAATTATCCCAAAAATTTGAGTCAAGAATCAATACTGTCACGGTCTCATTTTCTTTGAGAGAGAGGGAGGAGAATTTCAGATGTTTTCACCATAAGAATTCCCCATTTTTTTTAACTTATTCCCCCTTACACAACAAAGAATCAAGAAAACAAAATTTTCAAGAAAATCCAAAAATTATCCACCCAAATAGCTATATATTACAAATGTAGACAAAACCCAGATATTATTTCAGCTATATAAGCTAAAGTTTTTCAATTTTTTCAATTGAACTCCACAAACTCAATAGGTAAAACTTAACAAATGCACAAAAATTGACCTCACCAAGACAACCCCAAAGCACAAAGTAAAGACAACAATATTTTCCAATATTTTCTGATCAGCATCTCCTTTAAAGAAAAAGGCAGAGACGTTGAGGTAGTTCGTGAAAAAGGTTTGTGATTTTTCCTTTAAAGAAAAAGGCAGAAACGTCGAGAATGAGAGATGGAGGAGAGACGGCGTGAAGGGGAACGAGAGAGATGGAGGTGTGAAGGCGTGAAGGACTGAAAAGGCGTAGGGTTTTGAGTTTTGTTGGAGAATGAGAGACTTGTCGTGACTTATGGGTTGAAGGCACGACTTATGGACTGCTAATATTTTAGGCTTGGGGCGGGTATAAGGCGGGTGGGTAGGCGGTTGGATGCGGGGCGGGGGAGGCGGGGCGGGGGAGGCGGGTATGACTGCAAATCCACCACCTACCCACCTACCCGCCTACCCATGACGGGTGCATTTTCAATACCCATACCCGCCTACTACCCGCCAATGTTATACCTATACCCGCCCTAACTGGGGCGGGTGCGGTGTGGAATCCGCAAAATTATACCCAATTGTTATCCCTAGGCACAATAGTCTAGTTTTGTATTATATATGCAATACTTAGAAGAAAGAAAGACACATTGTATTCTCTCTAAGCCCACACTTGTAACCTAGATCTCTCTCAAGCAAATATGCCACTCTTAGCTCTTGTTCTTACATTATTCATTGTTTTAAGAACTAGCTTATTTGTTCATTTTACTTGCTTATTCTCGTAATTGTTTAATCTGTTACCTTGCATACCCCGCAACCTAACTAATAGCACCGAACTCGTCAAAGAGGGTCTCCGAATCATATACAACTTACTTGTCTTTAAACCCTTGAAAACAAATCTCTAACTGTATTTTTTATTAAAATTATTTCACCGGAAAACAGTTTGGCACCGTCTGTGGGGATAGACAGTTGTGGTGTTATCTCGGTCTGTAGTTGATCTTCTTGAAAAAACATAAGCGGAAATGCTACACTCATAAAAATATGCAAGGTCAAAACAACATTGCTCACGGATCGCAGAAACTTAGGGAAGAATAGGTACCCATCGAATATCGGGACCTTGCAGACCAGTCTGATATATCGCAGATGAAATCGGAGGAAATGATAGCCCCCCTCCCCCTCCTAAAACAAGCAAGTCTACAGGCGAGGAGGACGTGCAGAGCCATTCAGCGGAAATCTATGAGGCACGGCCCAAGAAGTGGTACCCCAAGAAAAGAAAAAGGCACCCGCACCCCAAAGTGGAGGGGATGTTCAAAGAAGAGGGCACCCCCACCCCAAAGTGGAGGGGATGTTCAAAGAAGAGGGCACCCCCTCGGAAGCCGCGGTTTTGGGAGCAAATAATTTTATAATGGAGCGCATGAAAAAGTTTTTGAACTCCTTATCCAGGACAGCGTAGGATAGTCATCCGGTGGACGACGCAGAATCCACGGGAGCGCCCGGTACGTCCACAGCAAATGCGGGGAGAGCAGAGCCTACGGCCCCAGGAGTAGACATGACAAGACTCACCGCGCTAGAAAATGAGCTCTATGAATGGATGAACTAGATAACATGGGGCCCTTGTGTAAAAAAGAGTCGGGGCGAGGATGTATGAGAAGATACCATACAGGGAAGAAGCTGCCTCGGAGCCCATCCCAAAGAAGTTTAGAATGCCTAACACACCTAAGTATGACATCACCACCGACCTGGACGAACACATCATGACCGTCGAGGCCGCAATCACCGGGCATGACCTGCAACAACACTAGATTGAATCTATCATGCTGAAGAAATTCAGCCAAATGCTCACAAAGGGAGCACTTTCCTGGTATACTCTCTAACCTGAAAACTCTATTGATTCTTTTGCTGCTCTTGCAAATGCATTCATTAAAGCCCATACTGGAGCTCGGAAGGTCGAAACCCACAAAAAGGATATCTTCACCATAGAGAAAAAGAAGGATGAGTTACTCCACAACTTTGTGGAACACTTCCAATGGGAAAGGATGTTGTTGCCAGCAATTTCTGAGGATTGGGAAGTCTCAACGTTTACTGACGGCCTGAATGTCCATAGTTTGGAAACATCACATAAGTTAAAGAAAAGTTTGATGGAGTTCCCCGCTAAGTCTTGGAACGAAGTGAACAACATGTATACCACCAAAATAAGGATAGAGGCTGATCAGGGGACCGATACCTGAATCGAAGTCGGAGGGGGACAATAGATGAGATCTCAAAATGTTCCCCCATATAGGCAAAGGGACCCGCGATGTTAGTACGAACCTTATTAAACTCGACCACCACCCAAGCATGAAGGTTGATTAAATGAACCAAGGTATGATCAGGGTCAACCCAAGAGAGAAAGGGAAATACCACAGAAGAAGTCCATGAATGACTTAGGGTTGTCGAGCGTAGCCTCCTACAACTTTAATGTAGAAGTTGTGGATCTGGTCATGGATATGAAGAATATGAAACAATTCTGGTTCCCGGTAGCAGTCTGGTGTAACACAAACAAATGGCGCGCGAACATAGAGCTCTAATGTGAGTTTCACGGGATCTTGGGCCACTCAATAAAAATTGTAAGCACTTGAGGTATGAGGTAGCAGACTTGCTGAGAAAGGGGGATTTGAAGGAGTTCTTTAGGAGCCGGTCTAAGTACGCCAGGAAAAATAGGACTGGAACTTCACGGGAATGCCCAGCACAGTAGGAAGCGATCAACATGATAAATGAAAGGATAATGGTAGGGGTAGTATCTCAGATGCAACATCATGAGGTTCCGCCTCTGTCCACCAAAAGGATGAGGGAAGAACCCGAAGACCCTATCATCTTCAGCAAAGTGAAAAGAGAAAGCATCGAGAGACCATACGCTAATGATTTGGTAATTTCTATCCAAATATTTTAATTTAACATTAAACGTCCACTTGTTGACCCAGGTAGCGCCGTGAATGTTGTGCAAATCCGCGTAATCGAGGAGATGCAGCTGACTAAGCAAATGACCCTGGTCATGAAAGCTTTGACCGGTTTCAACCAGTCCAGCGCAATGATCCGGGGGCAGATCGAGCTGGTCATGCACATACATAGAGTTTTGATGAAAACTTTATTCGACGTTCTTAAAGGGGGAATGCCTTATAATTTGGTAATTGGAAGGCTATATCTACACGCCATAAAGGCAGTCCCGTCTACCTTCTATCAAATGATAAAATTCCCGACACCTTGGGAAGTGGCTACAGTAAATGGAGATGTTGAAACCGACCCAACAGAAATCATTTTGGTTAAAAGAAAAGATGAGTTAGTCGGAAAGGATAGCTAGCAATCACATATGCCCGGTTCCAGGGTCAACTCCAAAATTAAGAAAGAACAGGAACCAGTGGGGGGCCTCTATCCGGAGGATCCGACAGATCAACTACCTTGGGGGTATGTGGCACTGAAAGAGGCAGACGGGAAGATCCACAACATCCACAGCAGAAGATCTCAAGCTTACTTCTTGTCGACCAAAACAATCTCAAGGAACATGTATACCTAGGCTCAGGACTAATCCCCGGGTTCCGGGAAAATTTAGTTACATTTTTAAATAACAATATTAGTAGCTTCACTTAGTCAAAGTTAGATATCACAGGTGTAGCCCCGGAGTTGGCCTTTCACAAGTTGAACATCGATTCAGATTGTCAACCCATTAAATAAAAAAGACATCCAGTATCAGTAAAGATAAGCTAATTCATCAAAGAAAAAGTAGCTCGACTCATCCGGTTAGGAGCGGTTCGAGAGGTAAAATACCCAGATTGGCTGGCCAATGTGGTGGTACTTCTTATGAAACCCGAAACCTTTCAAATGTATTTAGATTTAAAAGACTTAAATAAAGCATGCTTGAGGAGTTCGTACCCTATGCCTCGCCTATACCACGTTGTCGAAGTTGTGGCTTGAGTTGCTCAATTTCTTAGACGTGTCCACAGGGTTCGACCAGATACGGTTGGACCCATCGGATCAGGAAAAAACTTCATTCATAACGGAGCACATAACTTATTGTTATATTGTCATTCCATTCGACTTAGAAAATACAATGACCACTTTTCACCAACTGACCCAACGGATGTTCCAATATCTATTGGGTTGGAGTGTGGAGATTTACTTAGATGATATAATCGTTAAGTCCCTAGAAACAGAGGAACATATTAGACATTTGTAGGAGGTATTTGAAATTCTTTGCGAGTATAACCTCAAATTGAATCCGAAAAGGTGCGCCTACGGAGTGGGCTCGGGAAAGTTCCTGGGATTTGTAGTGTCAAATAGGGGTATCGAGGCCAACTCAAATCGTATCTGGGCAATCGAGCAAGTACCAGAGGTACTCAACAATGCTCGTGAGGTGCTACGCCTAACTGGGATGATAGCGGCATTAGGGAGATGGAGATTCATATCAAGGTCATCTGAGCGATGTCAGAAAGTTTTCCATCTACTGAAGAAAAAAAAGACTTCCAATGGACCCTAGAATTCCAACAAGTGCTGAAAGACCTGAAAAGATACCTGACAAACCCACCCCTGCTCGTAAAACCAGACGAAGAAGAACCCTTGCTGATTCACCTTGCTGTATCTGAAGCTGCTATAAGTGTTTTGCTCGTTCGGGAAGAAAAGGCGCAATCTCTTATTTATTATACTAGCAAGGCCTTAACCAAGGTCGAAGCTCGTTACCCTCACTTCGAGAAGTTGGCTTTGGCCCTAGTAGTTGTGGCTCGCAAACTGAGGCCATATTTTCGATGTTACCCCATATATGTGGTCACCACTTTCCATTTGAGGAATATATTACATAAACCCGAACATTCGAGCAGGTTAGCAAGTTGATCGATTGAAATATGCGGGTATGATATCACCTATCGACCCTGGACCACTTAATTCTCAAGGCTTAGCTCAATTCGTGGCTGATTATAGTCGGGGCATGATGCCTCGGGCTCATACGGAGGCCATTCGGGAAATCGAAGTAGTGTCCGGGGAATGGGTTTTGTATACGGATGGAGCCACAAGCATGAAAGGTACTGGGCTAGGAATTGTCCTGATTGCTCCGTCGGGCGCTATCATCAGGCAAGACAATAAATGTGTTTCTTTAACTAACAATGATGCCGATTATGAAGTCGCAATTGCAGGTTTAGAGCTGGCCTGAGGACTCAGAGCCGAAAATATCAAGCTCAAAAGTGATTCGTCATTGGTAGTTAACCAAATACAAGGCCAAAGATAGTTGAATGCAAGAATACTTGAGTAAAGCCGACACTTTATTGGCTCGGTTCAGGAAATGGAAGGTGGTGCAAATCCCTTGAGAAATGAACTTCGAAGCTGATGCCTTGGCCGACCTAGGCTCGTCATCTGGGGAAACTAAGGGAGAATCAAAGTCTATAGTCCATATTTTATGCTCCGTCCTAGACTCTGGCCCACACGAAGTAAATTCTGTCAGCCTGACTTGGGATTGGAGGAATAATATTATCAATTATCTACAGATGGTGACTCTCTCTCAAGATAGTAAGGAGGCTTGGGCATTGAGAACTAATGCGTCCAGATATTGCATGCATGAAGGAGAGTTGTATAAAAGATCATACCTTGGGCCCTTGGCTAAATGCTTGGGCCAACGGAGGCCGAGTACGTGATGAAGGAGATACGTGAGAGAAATTATGAAAATCATACCGGGTATGACTCGTTGGTGAAGAAGATAATGAAGGCTGCGTACTAATGGTCTCGGATGGAAGAAGATGCCAAAGCCTATGTTTGGAAATGTGAGAAGTGTCAGCAGTATTCCCTGATAATATATCAACCTGCCGAATGACTCTATTCAGTAGTGGTCCTATGGCCATTCATGAAATGGGGAATGAACATCGTGGGCCCATTGCCGGGAGCTGTGGAGAGGTAAGATTCCTGCTGATCTTAACAGATTATTTTTTGAAGTGGGTAGAGGCCAAAACATATAAAAAGATTCACAAAAGGCAGGTCATATACTTCATCTGGGATCATATTATTTTCCGGTTTGAAATACCGAAAGAGATCGCTTATGACAACGGCCAACAATTCGTGGGAAAGAAAGTTACCGAATTCTTGGAAGGGTTGAAAATCAAAAGAGTCACATTATAGCCATATCACTCATGCGTAAATGGGCAAGCAGAGTCAACTAACAAAACTATCATCTAGATCATCAAGAAGAGGTTGGAAAGATCAAAAGGAAAGTGGTCGGAAGAATTACCAGGGTGTTGTGGGCCTACAGAACTACGACCAAGATAAGCACCGAGGTAACCTCTTTCTCCCTAGTGAACAGAGCAGAGGCCCTGATACCCTTAGAAGCGGGAGAACCTAGTTTTCATTACACCCAAGCCATTAAGGAATCCAACAAAGAAGCCATGATGATAGGGCTCGAGTTATTGGAGGAGCGCAAAGAACTGGCTCCCGTACGTTTGGCTGCACAAAAGCAGAGAGTAGAAAGATACTTCAACAAAAAGGTGAATTTAAGGAATTTCAAAATCGGGGACTACGTTCTTCGAAAAGTCACTCTTGCAACAAGGGATCCGAACGCGGGTAACCTGCAAGAAAGCTGGGAAGGATCATATCAAATCATAGGAATCACAGGAAAAGGATCCTACCGAATCAAAGAGGAGTCTGGAAAAGAATAGCTGGAATGTCACTCACCTGAAGAGGTTCTACCTTTAAAAAGAGACATGTATGTTTTGTCTTTAAGCATTTATTATTGGTTAAATTATCCCTTTCCTTGACAGGCAATGCCCGTGAAACCTGAATTTCTCCCCTAGAGGAGACAGGCACACGCTGCACTCTTTTCCTTGGCTAAGGTTTTGTCCCGATCGGGTTTTCATGGCAAGGTTTTTAACGAGGCAGCAATTCAAAAAACACTTCAAGCTTAGTGTGTCACATATCGAAACCAGATCCCCCGGGACCTCACACTCTAGTTCCGTAGGGATAAAGTGAATCGGTATATCCGCAGGGATGTCTATTTAAGAACGAACTCGCTAAAACTAGGACTGCTGGCAGTTACTGCTCTCGCCCAGTTACTATTTTTGTAATTTTGTATAAAACCCCAGAGAGGTGTCATGTATTTACAGGATGAGTCGTCCCATAAAACCTTGAAAGAAGGAAATAGAAAATCCTTCTTTGATTTTTTGGACTGGGTTGTGCATTGAAAAATATTCGGGGCAAAACCGAACTCTTAAGTCATACGGCCCCGTAAAATCGCTTCAAACAACATGAGTCGACCATAGAGCCTTTTGAGCCATACGGCCCAAAAATGGAGTATCTTCCTTCATTTTGAAATTGGATATCTTAAACCCTAATTTCGCGCCAGCATTCCCGAACGTGACATTCCCGGATTAGGTTAAGGCAAGATGACCTCAACACAAAATGCAAAAATTATATAAGTGTGCACCGATCGTCAAACCTTGGCTTAAACGACAAGCACTCGAATATTAGCATAGTTCTGATAGACGGACGCAACGGTCATGCCTCGACGGTTAAGTGCAAATTAAAAATCCAACAGGTCATTATGTGATCACAATTATTGTAAAAAATAAAGTGCATGTCAAAACGTAAAGAAAAGCAAAATAGAAGGCAAACTAGCGATTGTCATTTATACAAAAGAGCATTAAACACTCATACATAAAACGTTAAGAGAGACATACAGGCCTCGAAGATCCAACAAACCATAGCGCAAAGGCTCAATTTAAAAAATAACAAAAGGCCCGAGGGCCAGAGAATATCCATCACATGGCGTGCAGGCCAACACAAATAACAAAAAGTATTCACTACAAGGCATGCAAGCCTATTATAAAACATTTTTATTATAAAGGGCGCGTAGGCCCCCCACAAATTCACAAGAGCTGAAGAAACTAACACCAACCATCGGTATTGCTGTTGATCATCGTCGCATGAACAGATCCTTGGAAAGTCTTTGAACTAATGACCAGAGGCTCAAGACATACAAAGCTAAGCCGGGGAGCACCTTCGCCACCAGAAAAGTTGGTAGAATCATCGAAGGAGGGGGGTATTTCTTTATGCAGGTCATTTATACCTGCCTCATCCGCCCCCAAGTCTACTTCTATATCCACAAGGCCCGATGAGACATCAATCGCTCTCATATCCACCCTTTGTAGGACCTCAAACCAGTTCTGGAGGACAGCATAGTCTCGAAGCAAGGTAGCCCTCTGCTGGTGAACCTCCTAGCAGAGTGTCAGCCGCTCATTCCAGGCTCGACGTCGGGTGTGGGAATCCATAAGCGCCTGCATCCGTGCCCGAGCAGTATCACGATCAAGCTCAGCCTAGACTAACCTCTCCTCTATTAATTGATGAGCCGGGGTCATGGTCCAGAAGGTCTCCTCCCTAGCTGCTAGTGCCTGCTTGGCCTCCTCCCACCTACCTTCTAGGGTGGTCCTCCATTCCAGGAGATCTCTATGCTCTGACCGAAGCTGGGAAACCTCCTCCCAGAGACGTTGGTTCTCCTTAGACAACCTCTCCACATCTTCGGAGGACTAAGGCATGTTCTTGAAAAGCTTGATGGTAGAGAAAATGGCGGCATGCCCCTGAAAAAAGAAACAACCAAAATGAGCTTAGCCCGTACGCTAAAGGTAAAAAGTATGAAGAGAATGACTTGGGTTACCTGGAGAAAGATATCCACAAGATGGGCTAAGGAGGCTTCTAAGCCAAGGCCAGAACCAACAACAGGAGCCGCATCTCCACCCTTTATGCTTCTAGGTTACCCTTCACTAGCCCCCGGTCCTAAGACAACCTCGGTGGAAGGAACCCGCACTTTCTCGGCCTCCGCGGCCTCTCTTTCGTCATCCCCCACATGGACCACCTTCTGCATCTCCTCCCTCCAATACTCATTGAATCGGCGGTGTGTTCTCACACGAGAGCCTATCCCAAAGGTAGATGCCCCTACGTCATTAGGAAGTCTTCACTTCTTGTTCTCTCTAGCCTCCGCGACGGACTTAGCAATGCGAGCCCAAGCCTTATCTTGGGAAGGGACTTTCTTAGTTGAACCCCCTCAGGCGGGGAGACTTTGGAGAAAAAAGAGCAGGGAAAGAAGTTAGGGTGGAACACCAGCACACAATCAGTAAAAATACAGAACCAGCAAAAAAAGACTCACCATGACTTTTGTCTTTCCACTTATCAGCAGAAATAACTCTTCAAGTCCGCTCGATGCCATGGGAGGTGCGAAGCAGACCCATCACCCAGCCAAAGATATTGGGAAGGGGCTCGAGGACCATCTGGGCAAGAATAAAGAACAACACGGTCAGGAAAAATTAGAAGAAATATAAGAAAATGGGAGAATGTTACTTATGAGCATTGTTCCACTGCTCTGGTAGAGGGTCAAAATCAATTAGAATTATGAAGGTGGTGGGTATGAATCATCACAAACTGATCACACCAACCCCAATCGTGATCATTTTCAGCACTGGTAATAAGGGCTCTAAAACCTCGGAAAGCTAAATTAGTTACTCCCCCGCGAAGCACTCGGGGGAGTAGATATGGATCAGATGATCCAGAGTGAATGGAAAATGGGCGAGATCCGCTAAATGATGTAATCAGTGAACTATTCTCTATGCCTACGGGACCAACTACCACAAACAAACATCGTATCGACGGTAAAATGCCTCAATAACCTGGTATACCAGGAGGCCAAATCCGATGGTAAAAGGATAGGTATAAACAAGCCACATCACTGGGATGTGCTGAGTAATGCTAGCATTAACAGGAGGAGGAAAAACATCTGCATCCAAGCCCCATCGATAATCGATGCGGACTTGAGGAATGACAGAATCATCAATCAGCGAGGTCATGCCCTCCACAGACTTATAGCGGAGGTTCACACATAAGTCTCTCTCAAAGTTATAGTTCGAGGGGATGATTTTAGAGGCCAAAGAACCCAGGTCGATGGCCTGGGTAATGTCGGAGGGCGACGGTCGGCGATGGATAGAGGTCATAGAAGTATCACCAAGTTCTTCCCCCATTTTGGCGAGAGTCAGATCATAGGAAAAACCGGAGGAAGAAGAAGAGGTAGACATATTGAGGTTAGAAATCGAAAAGGCGGAGAATTAGATTGCTAGAAAAGGAAAGATAAGTATGGAAGTAAGGAGAAGTGATCAGGGTTACCAGTTTATATAGACAGGGGTAGTAATCATTACTCTTGGAAATCAAAGCGGCGTGCCTTGTCAGTGGACGTTAATCAGTGTCTCATAAGGGACGTTGTCGAATGAATGACTGGGCGCATTAATTGATCGCCTGACGAAATGTCTGATAGAGGGAAAAGATGTGACATTTCAGTTCCCGCGAAAAGGTTTTTTGAAAAGGCGCACAAACTCTTCCACTTCACGGGCTCACGAAGGAAGGGTCCAAAAGTGAAGACTATCTGTATTGGGTAAAAACGCCTCCGGATCGTTCAATGCTTCCGGAAACCTCAGCGGCTCCCAAGGCTTTTTACAGTTGTCTTTCACTCCGAACAACTTCCATCATATCAGCCCTCCTAGATCAGAGTGTCGCGGAATGCATGGGTACGATGACTTCAACATGCTCACATCGTTATAACTTTAGAGGGGCACAATAGTCTAGTTTTGTCTTATATATGCAAGACTTAGAAGAGAAGGAAGACACGTTGTATTATCTCTAAGTCCACACTTGTAACCTAGATCTCTCTCAAACAAATATACCACTCTTAGCTCCTGTTCTTACATTATTCATTGTTTTCTGATCTAGCTTATTTGTTCATTTTACTTGCTTATGCTCGTATTTATTTAATCTATTACCTTGCATACCGGTAACCTAACTAATAGCACCGGACTCGTCAAAGAGGGTCTCTGGATCGGATACAACCTACTTGTCTTTAAACCCTTGAAAACAAATCTCAAACTATATTTTTGGTTAGAATCATTTTCACCGGAAAAGAACACTCAATTGTAATTACAAGATATCTTTCCAAACAAACTCTTAAATAACAATTGAAATACCAAAAAGGATTGTGATGGGATGAATATAGTCCCTCCACCCTTAATCAAAGGTCTCGGGATCGAGCCTCGGGTATGAAAAAATCATGTTATAGAGAGCACTTTTCTCTTAAATGGTCTTACGTGGCACAACTCCGAATTAATCAACTCCAATTAATGCAGATATCAGATACTGAATAAAAAATAAAAAATAATTGAAATTAATGTTATTTTAAATAACAATACAATACAATAATAAAACACCATCCAAACAAGATGTAAAGTTTCTATAAGTCAATTAGAGTGGTTCATAATATAATCAACGTTTTAACATGGTAAAATATTCCACGGGCTTCCACTCGGAGGCACAATGTCCGGCTCCCTGAATTCAAAAGGCATTAATTAACAAAATGATCAAAGTTACTTAACTTAAATAGGTAAAGCACCCTAAATAATTAAATGCATTTAGTGTTTATACTAAACAAAGCAATTTAGCTTTAATAAATTGGGGTCGGTCGTGGTTTATTGCCATGTGGATTGAGCAAGAAAAAATCATGTGGACGAAATAAATGTCATATTATATTTTGTTGGCCAAGTATTAATAGGGTGACTTTTGAAGTGATATAGAAAAAGTTGAGTGACCTTGTTATTATAAAAAAAATCATGACTTTGATAGATAGTTGCTTACCGTTGGATGACCTTTCGAGTTATTATCTAGGAAGTTTCACTACATATTAGTATAAAAAGAATCACACATATCTCAAAAAGACATAAGGCGCACAATCTAAGTTTTCTACTTCTTGCCACCCTCAAATTGAGGGTAAATTTCATAGATGGTCACTTAACTGTGAGTTTTTTTCACTAATATTACTTAACAATATTTTATAACACAAAAGTCATAAAAATTTATCCTTACTAACAAAAAAGTCACATATGCCTGAAAATTCAACTTCCGATGGATAATTCTCTTTTACTATTTTTTTATTTTTGAACTAATAATACAAATTTACCCAAAAAATGGCCGCCCCGCCCCAACTCAATCCAAAACCCAAATCCGATAGGTAATAAGTAATTATTTACTTTTCTGATTTTTTTTATCTTTTAATTTTTAGTCGAATAAATACAAATCCAATTAAAAAGAACCGATCCAACCTGACACGATCAAAGCCCATATGCAAAAATAAAAATACTAAAAGCATGCATGAATTTGAAAAATATCATTACAAGATTATTACTTCTGATGCAAGTAATAGTTACTATTAATCCATAAAATTCAATTTCTACAAGATACATATATATATATATATATATATATATATATTTATGTGAAAACATTCAAAGTTAAAAATTAATTTATCAAATTACCCATTAAAAGTTGAGTGATGGTTTTGTCCTTCAACAAAACATTACTTCAAATTATTTTTTAAAATCAATTTATTGATTATTATTACCTCAACTTTAATCTTCCTTATTGTAAACCAAATTATATATGCATGAACTGATTTTATATTCTTATTTCTCATGAACTAGATACTTACAGTAAAGTAGAAAATAATTAAAAAAAGGGGATTTGAACTGAAATGGCTCGATCAGGTAAAACTTTGGAGTCTCTAATTGAAAAAGTAATAACATATTTTTATTCTTTACACACGAGGAAAGAATACAATTTTATGTTTTTACTGGCAAATATGATTGATATAGCGTATGACATGCTCCTTATATAGCAAAACTTTAAACAAGAATAGGAATATTTCAATTTCTGCATATGGGTTTTGGTCGGGTTAATTTTTTAAAATTAAATTTGTATTTATTTAAATTAAAAATAAAAAAGTTAAAAAAATAACAAGAGTAAATATTAATAACCATTGAATATGGATTGTGAACTGGATCGCGTCGAGACGGTCTTTTTAAATTGAATTTTTATTATTAAATAAAAAATAACAAAATAGTAAAAAAGAGTTACCCATCAGAAGTTGGATTTTTCGGCATATGTGATTTTTGTGTTAGTAAGGGCAAAGTTTTGTGACTTTTATGTTTAATAACATAGTTAAGTAGTTTTGGTAAAAAAATTCATAACTATGTGAAATTTGTCCCAAATTGATGGCCAACCAAGGTTCTTAGTAGATCCTTAAATTACATGCTTAGAGTCATGATTAAGGGAAAAACTTGCTTCTTGCGCAAAATATTTGCCTTTAATTAAGTTTGCTTATAACCGTTTTTACAATTTTTTATTGGCATGACTCCATTTAGATGTATTTATGACTTTAATCCCCTCACCCTTTTGATCTAATTTCTTTGTCTCAAGATGTTATTAGTTTACATGTCAAGAAGAGAGCCGAAGCTAGTAAGAAGATCCATGAGAAGGCAAGGTAGGGCTATTTCTAAGGAGACTAGTAATTAATTCCTTTAATATCATTTGACCAACTGAATAATAAAGTATTTAGCAAAGATTTAAAATAAGTAAGAATAAAAAATTCGATTTAAATTTTAAATTAGCTTAAGTTAATTCGTACTTTGCCTTCTTTTGGAAAAAAAGATCCGATAAATCGAGAACAACTAATTAAAATAGTCTCTATCAAAGTCAACAAAGGAAGAAGAAAAAAAAGTGGTTGAACCTGGAGATTGAGTTTAGGTGCACTTAAAGAAAGAAACAATTTCCTCAAAGAATAAAGAGGAGAATGACCTTCTCAATTCTTTGAGCGCATTAATAATAATAATAATACCTACAAGTTTGGTATACCAAATGAATTTCAAGTTCATGACGTTTTCACTGTTAATTAATGACGAAACTTCTTTTAACGTAGGTAATGAAAAACATATGATGATAATTTCTCAACCATCACTCCAAGCCCTCAAAAAAAGTACAAGCATTTGGATTGATGATTATGAAGATGAAAACTTCAACCAACAATTGGAGAGGTCCATAGCATATTTAACATTGTTGAAATGCTAGTACAACGAACAAAAAGTGTCACAATTATATAATTACGTGAAAGAAAGCAAGAAAGAGGCCTTGGAGCGCAATTGACGATTGTCGAAGAGGCTGAGATAATGGAAGGTCACGACCGTGATAGTGGTAATCACTTTTCAAAAAGTCGTAAAGTGCTACAGTTTGTCTGCTGCTTTTTTAAAAGTTGTTTGTCTTCTTCTTTTTTGCTTTCCATGTGTCTCTTTTTGATAATATCGCATGTTGTCGTCTGCTTTCCAGATGTCTCTTTCTAATAATTCTTCTGGCTGAGTTGATTTTTTACCAGATCTTCTTTTTTGTTTTGTCGTAATCATGGTAATCAAAGTAATCATTTTTGGGCTGCAAGTAGTGAAAACTACAGGCTCCCTATTCAAAGTAGTCATTTGGGCTGCAAGTAGTGAAAACTACAGGCTCCCTATTCAAAATATTCAATTAAGATGCAAGTAGCAAAAGCTACAGGCTCCCTATTCAATTGGGTTTCAAGTAGCAAAGCTACATGATCTCTTTTTTCAGGTTGTAAATTAGATCCTTATGCAAAAGGATCAGAATGTTGTTCCTTTATTGTTACATGGATGGTAACGGTAGGCCTAGTGTTTATTACAGGTCTTTTATTCTGTCCGACTGTCCTTTGGTATTGTTCGATGGTTTCTTTTGCATATTTGTATCCTATGTTAATGATTTTGTCATGTATTTCATTTAATCTTGTGGTGTCCTGTGTCATGATATCATTATCATAATATAATGTGATAATGTCTTCTATTTCTCCTCCTTTTGAATCTCCAATTATACATGCCTTTTTTGCTCTCATCATGTCTTCTATTCTTGTTTTCAATGTGAGTAATCCAATTGTTCTTTTTGCACTTAGCCATTCCTGGAACTTTTTCAAAGTGCAAGGGATTTTCTTGTTTAAGTTCTCATCATCTCCACTGATAGTACTGTTTTTCCCTGTTTTAAATATCTGACATATCACGATCGGCTTTCCAACCAGATCTTTGGATGCGTCAAATACATGTATTCCGTATATCCCTTTTCCAAATGATTCCATCATCAGTCTTGTGGATTCCACAATGATGCTTGGTAGTCTGGAAATATTACTCATATTTTCATCTACTACTAGTTTATCAATAAATCCATAGGTGAATAGTTTTGATACTATCTCCGGATTTGCCTGTTCACTGCATATAAATCTTGGATACCTGCTTAGTTTAGCACTTACGAATATGAGGGTTAGTCTTATAATCATAAAATTTGTTAATTTTCTCATAAGCGTTGATGTATTCTAGGGTGTATTTCAGCTTTATCCGTCATTGATACGATTGATGAAGAGGATGGTATTGAAGATGGTATGGTTGCTAATTTTGATACAAATGGTCCCATGATTTTGGTAGTAGGGTTTTCTGGTCTTTTTGGTGTAGTAATAGGTGATCTGGAATGGGGATTCACTTTGTATGTTTTTATTGTTATCAGGTCTTGTATGGCTTCTCTGAGCTGGTTTATAGTGTTGGTATTTTTTTGTAATCTAAATATAAGAATTTCATTGGTTTGTACAAGGGATTTCATGGCTTTAGTAATGTATTCTTCAATCTTATCATTGTTGTTCGACATCGTTATATCTGCTAAGAAAATCAGCTAAAACATTCTTAGTTCCATATATATTCTTAACAATGAAGTCATAACAACAAAAGAATGATTGTCATTTTCTCCTTTTATTCAGTTCTGGTAAAGATCTATTTTGTTTGTAATAAAAGCTTTTACATGTGTATTGTTAGTTCTAACAACAAACTTTACCGAAATAAATGGTAATGAAATCTTTTTATTCCAAATTTTTCCGCTAATAATTCTTTTTCATTTATGTGATAATTCTTTTCATTTGGCTTCCACGTTCCTCCACCATGTCCACAAATTAATGGTTTTTCTTTGTCTATATCCTCTTTATCATAGGCTATGAGGACCGCTCCCCATCCTACATCACTAGCATCAGTAAATAGTTCTAGTTGGTCTTTTTCAGTTGGTATTCTGTGTTTTGGTAATGTTTTTACTTTTTCCTAATTCTCTTTTATAGCCTTAGTATGTTCTTGTTTTCATTCAAAGGTTTTTTTTTTTTTTTATCAATTCTTGCAACGGTTTTCTTAAGAGTGGTAAATCCTTTATGTGATCTAAAGCATAATTTATTACTCCTAAGAATTGTTGTACTTCTTTTTTTTTCTCTAGTTTTTCCTTAAAATTTTTAATCTTCGTTACTATGTGTTCTTGTAGTTGTAATCCTTCGCTATCTATAATATATCCTAAATATTCAATACTGTTTTTAAATATTTCGGATTTCTTTTTAGAGAGTAATATTCTGTGTTGTTTTATAGTTGTTATAAATTTTTCTAGATGTTTTATATGTTCGTCTAGGTTATCGCTAAATATTAATATGTCGTCGACATATACTATGCAGAATTCTGTTAATCTTGTAAACACCTGATCCATTCTTCTCTGAAATATTTTCAGTGCATTCTTTAATCCAAATGGTAGTACGTTCCATTCGTAGTGTCCTTGAGGGGCACTAAAGGTTGTTAGAGGTTTTGATTTATTAGTCAATTTTATTTGCCAAAAACCACTTTTACAATCAAATTTACTAAACCATTTTTTTATTTCCTAATCTGTTAATAAGGTTTCTTTTATATGGTAAAAAATATCCATCAAATATAGTCTTTTTATTTAGTTCTCTATAGTCAATCACCATTCTGGCTTTTTCTCTTTTTTGTTCACTATGTTTCCTTACTAAAAAGGTTGGGCTACTATGTGGGCTTTTACTTTCTTGTATCATTTTTAATTCTAGTAATTCTTTTAATTGGGTTTCAAATTCTTTTGGTCCGTTGGGCTATACCTAATAGGCTTGGATCTGATTACTTCATTTTCGTTTATCAATTTAATTTCTATATATATCTTTTCTTTTTCCCATAGTTGTATTGGGTTTTCTCCAAAGTTTATTTTTAGTATATTAAGATATTTTTCTTTTAATAGTTGTAGGTTATTATTTCTATCGGTTTTTATGGTACATAACCTTAATGTGTGTATAGTAGTATTCTTTTTAATATTATTCATTTGTTACAGAGTGTTTGTAAGATAAAAGTATTACTATCTATAACTTGTGTCTTAAAGTAATCTAGGAAGTTATTTCCTAATAATACTTGTTGTTTCATATTGTCTAATTGGTATATTATTGGTAATCTGAATATAGTTTTTCCTAATACAATTCTCATATTTTCTGCTATTACATCTAGTTCTTTTGATTGCTCGTTGAATCCTGATACCCTTGCTCTATGTGTTTTGGTTCTCTTCCATCTATGTGATTCTAATACATCTTTTCTTGCTAAGCATAAATCGCTCCGCTATCAATAAAGATTTTTTGTTTTATCATTTTGTTAGTCTTGTATTCTATATGGGCTTCTATATAGATTGCTACCATCTATCCAATATTCATCTCTCTTAACCTTTGTTGGATGTTTTCATCCTGTTCTAATTCTCTTACTTCTTGGCTAATATTTTCATCATTCATTAGTATTTGTATTTGTCTTCTTATTTTAATAAGTTGCCAGTCTATTTCGCTTATTCTTTCTATTATTTTCCCAAGGTTTTTTGTAACCTTGTTATGTCTATCCAAATAGTATTTGTTTCCTATTTCATTTGTAGTTGACGTTACAACTAGTTTGTATCGAATATATTGGTCACATTGTATCCAATAATCTCTTTCTTATAGTAATTTGGTTTTTTCTTTTTCTAATGGGTTCATTCTATTCAGAAGTATCTTCACTTTCTGATTGTTGGTTAATAAAGTTTACATTTTCTGAGTCGGATTCACTTTTTTGTTCAGTTTGGCTCACATAGAAGTCTTCATACTCATGCCATTTATCATTGTCTTCTTTAATCTGTTGTAAACTCATTATGAATTGTGTTGTATTTATGTATTTTATTCCTTTTTTCTTTAGTTTTGGGCATTTATTCGCGTAATGTCCCTTCTCATTACAATTCCAACATGTACATTCTTTAGCTTTTTCTGTGTTTATAGGTTTTACATATCTTTTCTTCTTAAATTTTCTCTTATATCTAAATTTTCTTCTGGTTTCAGGTGTATTTTTATACCTTTTAAATTTCTTTTTTCTGTAAAGGTTTGTAATATGGTCTATTGTTATACTTTTGTCTATTATCATAATTTTTGTAATTATTCTTTCTGTATCTCTTCGTTTGATACCTTTTGTTACTCTTCTATATTTTTTCTCCTTTCTTTTGTCATCGCATCCGAATACTAATCTTTTTTCTGTGAATCCACATATTTCTCTTAATCCTAGTTTTTTATCTTTCTTAATTTTTTGTTGCATTCTGAATTCTTCGCATTTCCTCATTAAGCATACTCTTAGTACTCGTATTCTTTTCCCAAATGTGTTTTCTTTTGGTTCTAGTTGAGTGTATTATTTTAATATCTCAGTGTTATAAGGTGTTGGTAGGTGATCATAATAAAGTTGTTGATATATTAGACCTTCTTCTGGTAAAAATCTTGCTTCATAAAAGAACTTGCTAAAACTAATCGTATATTCTGGTAATTTATTAATCTTACAACATTTCATATTGTTTAAACTCATTATTATTTCAATTTTTCTTACTGCAAATACATTTTCTCTTGCCACTAATCATGTTTCTCCTAAAAATTCTCTTTTTAGTATAATATCAAATATCATTAGCATAGATTTCCAATCTGTTACATGACTAAGCACTTCTCCTCTTAGTTGGTATGCTATTCACTCTATCCAGTATGCTACTTTTCCAATTAGTGTTCTAGTTATTAATTCATACATATATTCTAAGTTTTCTGTGTGTGTGGAGTTCATTATCGCTATGTACATTCCAAGGTTCCAATCGGTTATTCTTCTTCTTATTTCTTGCTCATCATAAACGTTATCTAGGTCTAGAAAATATCCGTTGTAATTTACTCCTTGTGCCATTGATCCTATAAATTCTTTAAATTCTGCTTGTTGTCCTGCTGGTATGTGGTTTGGTAATCTAGTTCGTTTTCTTTCTATTACTTCTAAGTTGGGATCTACTAACTCTTCTTCAAGATAATCATTTGCATCTTCATTTATTATATCATCTGATTTTATTTCCGTTTCTTCAGGTCTGTTATATTCTTCTTCTATATCACTTTCAGGTTCATCTTCTATAATAGCATTTACTCTTTTTATTTTTTGTAGAGCTTCCATTATTTGATTATTTTCTTTTATTATTTCTAAGTTTTTCTCATTTTCTACTTCTTCTATGAATTCTACTACTCGTATTTCTTGGTTAGTAGGTTTATCGTTACTATTTGAATCGCTATCAGTTTTTTCATTACTACTTGTACTTTCATCACTTGTGTTTCTTCCTACCTTCTTTTTTCCTTTTAACCTTCTTATATGTTCTCTAAGCATTTGCATTTCTTCTTTTGATTCATCCAATTCTTGTCTTGTCTCTTTTAGTTTTTCTTTTGTTTGTTTAATTCTTCTTTAGCCAAATTTGATTCTTCTTTTGTTTGTTTTGATTCTACCTTTGTTTCTTTTAATATTTTTTTTGTGTCTCTAAACTTGTGTTTATATTTTTTGCATTTATCATACCATTCTTCGTTACTATGTAAACTTAATTTTGTATTTTCTATTTTTAGTTCTGCTATTGCTAATTCTTGTTTGTCTAGTTTTAGGTTTAGGTATTCGTAGGTTGTTTTTTCTACATTTTTTAGGTAAATCTTTTCTTCTCTTGAATCTTTATCTTTTGTTGTTGTTCGTGTTTTTATTGGTTCATATTTGTATCTTTCTTTTTCTATGATCTTTTTTCCGTTATTTCTCAAAACGTAAGTACGCTGGGTATATTAGGTTCTTGTTTTTCCATCAAAATTCTCCTTTTTTGTTAATATTGCTAGACCTTCTAATGTTTTTTCTACTTGAGATGATAATTTTGGTTTCATTTTACTGATATCTACCTTTATGAGTTTTTTTCTTCTTCTCCATGCATCTATTGGTACTATTTCAGGTTGTTTGGTCTTAGTAATTATTGTATTTTCTTTACTCATATTATGTTCATTATCCCCTGTTATTTGTTTTCCTTTGGTTTTGTCTTCTAATATCATATTAAGTTTTTCTAATATTATTTTAAACGTTGGTATTTCAGATACGTTCCATATGTTAGTTAGTTCTTCTCTTATCATTTGTTGAGTTTGTGTTTGATTTTATTTTATCTCATCCATTATTGTTAATGTACTTTTTAGTTTTTCTTTTACTATTATTTCTTCCCATAGTGCATCTATCTTTTCGTTATGATTAGTCAGGATTATTTATTCTTTTCTTCCATCCGTTTTCCATATCTATCCATATTTTATCAAACTTATCACATTGTTGTTCTAACTGATTTATTTTTTCTTCTAATTGTATCTCTTTTGATTTGTATTTTAGGTACTTTAGTTGGGAGTTTATGTCTTCTGATAAGATTGTCCTTATTTCTTTTAATTTATGTTTTTTCATTATTATTTCTTTCTGTATATTCATATTTTATTCACAAATCTCGTTTTTCCTTGATCATTTATTTCTATTCCGTTATTATTTATTTTATAGCCTATCATGGTTAAAAAATCACTTCCTAAAAGTAATTCATTGAAGCTGTCATATTCTATTACTCCTATTTTTATTTTATATTCTAAGTCTTGGATTTTAAATCTTAAATTAATACATTTAGTAATTATTGTTTCTCTTTCATTTTTAGGGTAGTTATAGGTTTGTGGATCTATTAGATCACAATCATTTTCATTAACCTTACTTATGTGTATAAAACTTTTAATAGCTTCAGTATTTATTTCTGCTACACAATCTGTTGTTATTATACCCTTAAATATTATTACTTTTACCTTTAATCTACTTGTGTTCATGTTTATTAAATCTAGTATTCTAGGTTGTGTAATGTTAGTTTGTTGGGACTGCGGTTGATCTTTAGTAATGCTTAATCTGGATCCCTCTATTCTTGGTACTAATCTTTTTGACGGTGTAAGGGTTCTGGTGTTAAAATCCATATATATTTCTTCTCGTATAGTTATCTTGGAGTTTTCTTTGTGTTCTATTTGTTCTAATATTTCTTGGTACATTATGGGTACTAATATGTTCATTTCATGTTGTCTCTTTACATAGTGGTTACCTGTTAAGGCATATATCATTTTTGTTTCAACACTTATTACTTTACTTCCTAGTGGCATTGTTATTCCATCTAATTTGTAATACAATGTTAAGGCTAAGTCTTTGTGTTCATCTTTTAATGATATGCTAAAGTATGGTTGTACCGTAAATTTTAATTTTTGATATATTAAATTTCCTTTTACTACCGATATTAAAGCATCTTGCAAGTTTCCTAGTATCCTATCATCCAATATGTATATCTGTATTGGTGTATCGATATTCTTTTGAAAGTATGCTTTTATAGTAAACTCTACTCCTCCGAAGTATATGTTTCAGTATTTTCTATCCTCTCGTAGTGGATAGTTTTGTTAATTCTCTTTTTATCACTTCATTTGTTATTAAGTTAATTTTTGTTCTTCCATTTACACTGGTTGTGTCTATTATATTTTCATGTTTGTGTGATATGTATCTTATTTCTTTGTTTCTCTCAAACCATTATGTTTTAAATATTTACTTGACAGATAGTTCTTCTTTTTCATCTTGTATTTTCTGGTATATTTCTGGTTTAAAACTTAGTGTTTGTGTTGATCTTCCTTCATACGTATTCATCTGATAGTGCGTATCTTTAGAGTCTTCTATTATTTCTTTTTCTTTATCCATATTTTAGTAAATTAATGTACTTATATTGTTCTTCTATTATATTATTTAAATCTTTTAATTCATTATCTTTTATGATTATTTCTCTTAGTTTATCTTCCAGTTTAGCTTCAAATTTTCTTCTTCTTTTTGTCTTAACTTCTCGCTTTCTAATGCTATCCTATTTCGTAACTCTTTAATAATTTCTTTCTGATTATATATCTAATCGGTATTTTCTTGTAAACGTTGATCTCTTTCTTCTATTAGATCTATATTTATCATGCAACTTACTATATGTTGGTTTATATCTCTATTATATGTAAGAGGTTTTTCTGCTATCATTTTGAGTTCTTGTAACTTATGTTGATGTTCCATTAATCTTGTTTCATCCATAATGTTCTATTTCCTTTCTTATATCTGCTTTTAGATCGTATATCATAGCATCTTGTTCATTTATCCTGGTATTTATTTCTATTATGGTTCTATATGTTTTTATAGCTTCTTCTAGGTGTATACCTATTTCTGCTAACTCGTTTTCGGAACATTTTTTGTATGTCTTTCTTCTTCGTTTTTTCTCTAACATTTCTTCTTGAATTCCCATTATAATCTCGTTTTCTATTCTAAATTTTATCAAGAAATGTCTCACCTCTTTTCTTTTCCATAATAATTGATTCAACAAATTAACCTTAGACACCTGGGATTTTCAAAAGTGGATAAGTAACGTTTTTGACCCTTTTGAAAACTTATATAATAAATTAGCTATCCTATAAACTATTACTCAAAATAATTGATATTTTATCCTTTGAAAGTTGGTCCAAAATAATTGATGCTCGCCAAATTAAGAAAGTATTTAATTTTTTTCTAAATTTTACCTTGACATATCCTTAATTCAATGTACAAACTTAATGATATTTTATATAAAATCCCTCTTAATTTTTAGATTTTAAGTGAATTCCTAATCCATGTGCCCAAGTCTAAAGTATCAATTATTTTATATGGGAGGGAGTGTACTCTAGTATAATTTGCCATAAATTTTGATGAATAAAGACATGCATATTCTAATATTCTTGTGAGTTTCCTTTATGAGTATTTAGCATTTTTTGTAAGTGTTTAATTAGTGTTGATTACTCCCACCGTTTCATAATAAGTGGTATTTTTGGTTTTTTATTTTATTTTAAAATAAGTGATACTTTAAGATTTGAAGAAGAAATTGACTTTACTATTTCAAAATTGTTGGGGTTGATAGAGTTATAGTTGAAGTTGTCAAAGTCCATTCAGTTAATAAATCCTATTATTTAGGATATGTAGGTAGAGTTTGACCATTTCCTTAGCTAGTTACCATATTATTAGAACCAGTAAATGTGGGTTGTTTGTTTCCTACTTTATCTCATTGTAAGGCTTATATAAGCCAACTGCTTGTTTCAAATAATAAACATTTTTCTTCATTCAGATATCTTTCTGTGAATTGATTTGTGCTTAGGGTTTACAACAATTTGGTATCAGAGCCCTGTCACGGGACCTGATTGTGAGAGAAAAGAAACCGCAGTTTCTTGAGAAAAAAGAGTGAGAAGAGAGAGAATCGAAGTATGGCAGCTGAAAATAACTTTGTTCAACCTGCAATCCCTAAGTTTGATGGCCATTACGATCACTAGTCCATGCTTATGGAAAATTTTCTTCGCTCAAAGGATTATTGGAGTTTGGTGGAGACTGGAGTCCTTGCTGCAGCAGAAGGAGTGGAGCTTACTGAAGCACAACAAAAATCAATGGCAGACTAGAAGCTGAAAGACTTAAGGTCAAGAATTATCTGTTCCAAGCCATTGATTGAACCATTATGGAGACGATCCTCAACATGGGCACTGCCAAACACATCTGGGACTCTATGAAGCAGAAGTACCAGGGTTCCACAAGAGTCAAAAGAGCACAACTCCAAGCTGTTCGGAAGGAGTTTGAGGTTCTACAGATGAAAGAGGGTGAGAGTGTTGATGCATACTTCGCTCGAACACTCACCATAGCAAACAAGATGAAAATTCATGGTGAAAACATGCAGTAAGTGGTGATAATTGAAAAGATCCTGAGATCAATGATCTCAAGGTTCGACTATGTTGTATGTTCAATTGAGAAGTATAATAACTTAGACACCTTAACTATTGATGAGTTGCAGAGTAGCTTGCTGGTACATGAGCAAAGGATGAACGGGCATGGAGGAGATGAGAAGGCATTAAAAGTGACCTACGATGATAGAATTGGTGGAAGAGGAGGCGGTCAAGCTCGTGGAGCCTTTCGAGGAAGAGGCAGACAAGCATTCAACAAGGCTATAGTTGAGTGTTATAAGTGTCATCAATTAGGGCACTTTCAATATGAGTGTCCTAAATGGGAGAAAGAAGCGAATTATGCTGAGCTTGAGGAGAAAGAAGAAATGTTATTGATGTCATATGTGGAACTTAATCAATCAAGGAGAGAAGATGTCTGGTTCCTTGACTCAAGGTGTAGCAATCATATGTGTGCAAATAAGCAGCGGTTCTCGGATCTTGATGAGGAATTTCGGCAATCTGTGAAGCTCGGGAATAATTCGTTGATGGCTGTGTTGGGAAAGGGTAACATAAGGATGCAAATTGCTGGAGTTACTCAGGTAATCACTGATGTTTTCTATATACCTGAGTTGAAAAATAACTTATTAAGTGTTGGACAATTGCAAGAAAGAGGTGTAGCTATTTTGATACAACATGGAGTATGTAGAGTATATTATCCCAAGAAAGGCCTTATTATGCAAACAACAATGTCTACAAACAGGATGTTCATACTGCTTGCAAGAATTTTGCCGAAAGCCCCCACTTGCTTCCAAACAATTGTTGAAGACAACACTCACCTTTGGAACTGCAGATATGGGCACCTAAGTTTCAAGGGTCTGAGAACATTGCAATATAAGCAAATGGTGAGAGGGCTACCACAGTTGAAGGCACCATTCAAAATATGCACTGATTGCACGGTGGGAAAGCAACACAGGGATGCAATTCCAAAGAAGAGTTTATGGAGAGCATCACAAAGATTGAAGTTGGTACATGCTGACATATGCGGACCCATCAAACCTATTTCCAATAGTAAGAAGAGGTATTTCATAAGCTTTATTGATGATTACAGTCAGAAGGTGTGGATATATTTTCTTACTGAAAAATCTGAAGCTTTTACTATCTTCAAGAATTATAAAAACCTTGTTGAAAAAGAGACAGGAGCTACTATTTGTTGTCTACACACAGATAGGGGTGGAGAGTTCACATCTCACGAGTTCAATGCCTTTTGTAAAGCTAATGGCATTAGCAGGCAGCTCACTGCAGCCTACACTCCCAACAAAATGGAGTAGCGGAGCGCAAGAATAGGACAATAATGAACATAGTTAGAAGTATGCTATCAGAGAAACAAGTTCCGAAGAATTTTTGGCCAGAAGCAGTAAATTGGACAACACATGTGCTCAATAGAAGCCCTACATTGGCAGTGAAAGATATGACTCCTGAAGAGGCTTGGAGTGGTGTCAAACCCAATGTTGATTATTTTCGGGTTTTTAGAAGCATTGGCCATGTTCATGTGCCAGACAGTAAGAGGAAGAAGCTGGATGATAAGAGTTTTTAGTGTGTGCTGCTAGGGATGAGTGAAGAGTCTAAAGCATATAGACTTTATGATCCAGCGTCCAAGAAGATAGTTGTAAGCAGAGATGTGGCATTTGAAGAAAATGAGTGCTGGAATTGGGGGAGAAGTAATGAAGAAGCAAGATTTGATATTATCGAGTGGGGAGATAGTAATGAAGAAGGAAGTGAACATGATCAAAGTGAAGAAGAATCTGAAGAGGAGGTGGCAGCAGAAGAAGAAGGAGGAGAGGATAGCTTGTCTTCAAGTGAGTCACCTGGAGAGAATCCTCCAACATCTGAAGAAAGCTCACCAGAAGGGAGGAACAGAAGAGTACCATTTTGGATGGAAGATTATGTGAGTGGGAGAGAATTTTCAGAAGAAGAAGAAACTGAGCATAACAATTTGGTTATGTTTACCTCAACTGCATATCCTTCTACCTTTGAAGAAGCTGTTCAGAGTTTCAAGTGGAGAGCTGTCATGGACTTGGAGATAGAAGCAATTGAAAGAAATGGGACTTGGGAGCTAACAGATTTTCCTAAAGGAATGAAGATTGGAGTAAAATGGGTTTTCAAAACCAAACTCAACGAAAATGGCGAGGTTGACAAGTGTAAAGCTCGGTTGGTGGCAAAAGGGTATGCACAGCAGTATGGCATAGATTATACTGAGGTGTTTGCGCCTGTGGCTAGGTGGGATACGATTCGAATGGTAATTGCTTTAGCAGCTCGAAATGGTTGGAGTGTGTATTAGCTTGACGTCAAAAGCGCTTTCTTGCATGGAGAGCTAAATGAAGCAGTGTTTGTTGAGCAACCACAGGGTTATGAGAAGAAAGGTAAAGAGTATAAGGTGTACCAATTGAAGAAGGCATTGTATGGTCTTAAATAAGCTCCTCGTGCATGGTACAGCCGGACTGAAGCATACTTTGTCAAAGAAGGATTTGAGAGGTGCAGCTGTGAACACACTTTATTCATAAAAACAGGAGATGGAGGTAAAATTTTGATTATTAGCTTATATGTTAATGATCTAATTTTTACTGGTAATGATGAGAATATGTTTGTTAAGTTCAAAAATTCTATGAAACTTGAATTTGATATGACTGATTTGGGAAAGATGAAATATTTTCTCGGTGTGGAAGTTTTACAAAATCCTGAAGGCATTTATATCAGTCAAAGAAAGTATGCAAAAGAAGTTTTGGAGAGGTTTAAGATGGAGAAGAGTAATAGTGTGAAGAATCCCATTGTTCCTGGTGTCAGACTAACGAAGGATGACGAATGAGTCAATGTAAATGCTACTATGTACAAACAATTGGTCGGAAGTCTTATGTATCTAACTGCGACAAGGCCAGACTTGATGTATGTGGTGTTTCTCATTAGCAGATTCATGGCAAGTCCAACTGAGTTGCATTTGCAAGCTGCGAAAAGGGTGTTAAGATACTTGAAAGGTACTGTGGACTTGGGAGTTTTTTTATCGAAAAGAGGGCAATGGAGAGTTGATGGCATATACAGATAGTGATTATGCAGGAGATGTAGATGACAGGAAAAGCACTTCTGGTTATGTGTTTCTACTCAGTGAAGGAGTTGTGTCCTAGTCCTCTAAAAAATAACTTGTGGTCACTTTGTCCACTACTGAAGCAGAATTTGTGGCAGCTACCTCTTGCGCTTGTCAAGGGGTATGGATGAGGAGAGTATTGGAGAAGCTTAGTCATTCTCAAGGCAAGTGTACCACTGTGTTATGTGACAACAGTTCTACTATTAAGCTATCCAAGAACCCAGTCATGCATGGACACAACAAACATATTGATGTAAGGTTTCATTTTCTGTGTGATTTGACCAGATATGGAGTTGTTGGGCTGAAGCATTGTGGCACACAAGAACAAGTTGCAGACATTATGACAAAACCACTTAAGCTGGATGTGTTCTTGAAGCTGCGTGAGTCAATGGGTGTATGTGTGGTACCATGAGTAAACTGAAAGCATTACTGCAATCAGTTTAGGGGAGGAATTGTTGGGGTTGATAGAGTTATAGTTGAAGTTGTCAAAGTCCATTCAGTTAATAAATCCTATTATTTAGGATATGTAGGTAGAGTTTGACCATTTCCTTAGCTAGTTACCACATTATTAGAACTAGTAAATGTGGGTTGTTTGTTTCCTACTTTATCTCATTGTAAGGCTTATATAAGCCAGCTGCTTGTTTCAAATAATAGACATTTTTCTTCATTCAAATATCTTTCTGTGAATTGATTTGTGCTTAGGGTTTACAACAAAAATTATCCTTTACATAATCAAGAATCATTGAGTAGTTTTTCTTTTTTAGACATTAATTAGGAATAAGTTAGTAAAAATATTCATAATTTTCTATGCGTGAATAATTTCTTAAGGAGGACATAAATTATAATCTAAAAACGCTTACTAAATTGGAATCAATGACAACATTAAATATCAAAATCAAAATTGGACAAAATCGTCTTTGACTTGTTAAACCAATTACAGATAAGACGCACTTGTTAGCATTAAATGTTGACAGCAAAATTTAATGTAATTTTTTTAATTAACTGACAACATTGAATTGGTCATATTAAAGAAGAACCAATCGTTAAACTGTTCTACACTAATACCAAAAACAGAATAATCAATTTCAAGAATCATTTTTGTAGGAAAAGAAGACAAGTTAAACAAAATTTAAATAAGGATTAGCACTTTTGATCCCTTAATTAAAATAAGGATTAATAGACCTTTTGATCCCTTAATTAAAGATAAATTTTTATTTTAGTTATTATTATATTTGTTTAAATATATTTAATCTTCAATTAATTGAAATGTGCATTTTTATGAGAAAATAACACTATATGACAATTTAAAGAAAATATTTATCAGAATTAGCCCATATTTCTTAAATTACCCGAAAAGATCCAATTTTTAACTTTTCTTTCAGCGGTGGTTTCCTTCAGCTTCTTCTCTCTCCTAACTTCTCTTTCTTTTTCTCTGTTTCTCTCTCGTGCTTCTTCTCCATTTCTCGCTCTTTTTTCTTCTCGATTTCTGGGCTCGTTTTAAACTCTGTGGAGAGGAACAAGGAGAAAATTGGATCGGTATTGAAGGAATCGAGTGGGTAGGGGGTGACAGCGGTGGTGGCGGAGGTCAGAGTGAAGGTTACGGCGCCACTGATGGTGGCGGTAGGGATAGATAGATCTGTCTTTAAAAGTTGATAGGCGTTGAAGGGGAGAGGAGGAAGGCAATATCTCTGGATGTTCTGATGGTGGGGAGGTGGCGGAGAACGGAGTGAGGGTTACGACGGCAATGGCGTTGGCAGTGACGGTAGGGTAGATCTGTGTTTAAAAGTTGAGAGGCATTGAAGGCAAGAGGAGGAAGGCATTGATCACTGGATGTTCCGGCGGTGGGGAGTAGGTGATGCCCATTGTGGTGGTCCGTATAGCGGTGGAGGATGGGAAATTGTTATAAGTTTGTATAATTTTGTATAACAGTGTAAAAGTGTGTATAAATATATCTTATACACTATTATACAAGGTTGATCCATTACCTCGAGTAAGCGTATAAAGTTGTATAATATTGTATACACACTTTAATACAAGATTGATTCATTGTCTACTTCAAGTGTATAAAGTTGTATAATATTGTATACCATAAAAAAGTGGTTATGCGGATGTAATTTGAAAATATGACTACGCAAATGTAATTTTGTATGCCGGATTGTACATTATTGAAATTTCTCCTGATTATTCCTTTGCCTATTAAAAATATAAAAAATTATCAAAATATTAGTTGTTCCACCATCTTGTTAAAAATTATCAAAATATTAGTTGTTCCACCATCTTGTTATGTAATTCCATATCTTAGGATAATGTGTTCTAAAAATAATCCAAATATAATATAAATCCCATGTAAAGGGTCAAAATCACACATTTTAATTAATTAAAAGTTAAATATAATGAATCATATATCACAGGACCAATAAATCTAAATTAATTCTCTCACAAGAAAAAAATACATAAAAGAATTAAAATTAAATTTTATACATTGAGTTTGTTCTAACTTCTAACAAGGAATTTGTTCAGTGAACCACATCATAACCGAAAAAGGTGCTTTAATCAATGCCAAAGCCAGCTCTACCAATACTGTTACGCAAATACAGCATGGACATAAACAACTCAATGTAATTCTGCAGAAGAAGAAAAAACTAGAATAAGTAACATAAATTAATATATTGTTATTTCATAAATAGTTAATCTTGTATTTCTTCCCTAACAGAGAATTCGAAAAAACAATAGCAAGAATGTTACTATTGGGATTTAAACTTGGAATAATTCTTAAAACTAATACACTTTAAGCTTCTTTTACGTTAAGGGGATTGAACAATTCACATACAAATATAATTCTTTTTACCAAAGAAATTTAATTGAACTCTTTAGACTATGTAGCTCCAACACCAGAAGTGTGGTGGAACTAGGTTAAGAAAAGCGGATTCAATTGAAAACTTTCATTGAAACATTATACCTATGTAAATATGACAAAGACAGAATTTAATTGTATTTCCTTTTCATATCTTATTTGATATGTTTAATCTATGGAAAACGGTATCTACCTTCACATGGTAGGGATAAGAATACGTATACACCACCCTTTCAAATATTGGAAATGTTATTGTTATTGTTATTATAAATTGTTGAATTTCCTTGACACTAGCGGAAATTATCACTACTAAAATCGAAAATTTTCAACGGATAACTGATCGAAGATCTGTTAAAATTTGGCTCATCACTAATGTTTCTGAAGGATTTCCAATCAAACGTCCGTCGAAAATTCATTTTTTAGTAGTGATTCTAGTTAAGTGGCAAAGGGATTTAGAAAATCCGACTTCTAAATCACTTTGTATAAATTCATGGCTATGCCAACAAAAATAGAAAGAGGAGAAGAATGAAGTTACCCAACAATCCATATGATAACACCAACAATGGAGAGGAGAAGAGATACGAAGGCAAAAGGAAGACCCAATAGAAAACCTAAAGGGCGACATTGACAATCATCTCCACAACAACACATAGTTTTTTTTTTCTTGTAGTATCACGATTTATTTTTAACCACAAAAAAGAAAATCAAGATTTTTTTCCTTTTGGTTTTCTCTTTGTTGATCTAAAGTTTGTTGAAGAGAAAAAGAGAGATGAATAGGGTTATATATAGATATTATAAAAGGGGTTTAATTTAGTGAATTGAATGTTTATTTTCCCAATGGACTATGGTTTTGTATTGAATTGAATTGACGGAGAACACAAAATTATAAACCTTTCTTCCTGGTAGCTTCTATTTTAATTTTATTCTATTTCTGAAGAAAACGAATACACAAAACAGATAGACAAAATTTTATATTTATTACGTAGTATAGTTGACCAACCCCCTCCATTATCCAATTTTTTTTATTAGTTTGAATAATTTTGGATGAGTAAAAAATAAGTTGAATTGGAACATAAATTAATTTGTTTGCAAAAATAAATTTAAATATTTTAAACAAGAATTACACATTTAGGTTATATATAGGATAAATTACACGTAAATTATCTATATTTATATTATTTTAAAAGTATGAATATACATGTTGGTTGACAAAAATATCATTTAAATATTGAATGACTTTTATGCTCTTCAAAAGTTAAAGTACTTGGTAAAAAGAAGCAATTTAATGTAGGATAAAATTATAATATTAAAAATATCACCCAATATTTAGGATAGAATTCTTATTCTTCTTAAACTCATATGTTTAACTACATTGACGTGTTTATCAAAATTATAAATTTCAAGAATGAATCAAGTTGGTATTCTTATACTTCACAATATATTTGTAACTATTTGACTGTGTTTTCAAGATTGAATCAAGTTTGTATTCTTATACTTCACAATATATTTGTAACTATTTGACTGTGTTTTTCTTTTTTGAAGATTGAAGTTGTTATTTGTTGCTTTCATAAGAAAGGTTAAGTTCAACCCCTCTGATATATTTCTGGTAAGTATAAGACTATTCATTTATTTGTAGAAGTATTATTGATGTTGTTTTCATTCTTTGATATTCTTGGGAGGACAAATAATTGTAAGGAGGACAAGACCTTTGGTCTCCAAAAGCCAACAGTGAATTATCTAGGTAACATTTTATTTTTTTGTATTTGGTTATATTCGTTATTAAATTATTTTTTAATATTTTAGACTTTGAAATCAACTTAAAATCTAAAATTTTACTTATCAAATCTTTCTTGTTACAACTATAATTTTTGTTATAAAAATTTTGTTTAGCGTCTTATTTTTCTATTCTTCTTCCAATTTTTCTATTAGAACTTTTACTTCTACCTTATGATATTCTGAGGACCCAACATCATCCAAAATTCTCTACTAAAGATCTTACATGATGTTGTATTGGCCCTCTGGCTGGCTGTAAGCTTTCGGATTGCATCATCTTTACAATATTTATTGAATAGGAGTTCGACATTGACTCCTTATGACCCAACTTTATACAACACGATATGGATTAAAAAGAAGGGTAATCAATCCTAAATGTTCTGTAGTCTTCCGTTTATAAATGTGGTTCACAACACATCTATAAAAAAGACTCTAATAGACAGGGCTTTGTAGACTCCCTAGGACACGACATGCTCTGATACAAGTTTGTCACACCCCAACCTTGGGGGTTGGCTACACCCGGTGTCTGAACGGCCCAAGCGTACCACATGACTATCATCACATGAACGTATAACCGTCTGGGCCGGCAAGGCCTCAGAATGATAACTATAAAATAACATGACATAATATCCTGCAAACAGAAGAATTCAACTTATGCATATATACATACTAAGGCCTTGTGTCCAACATAATCTCTAATCAACGTCCACGCCTACAAGGCCGTACTGAACAAACTGTACAACATAGGACATGTTTACAAAGCCTCTAAAAGGGAACAGTGACATAATACATAAGTCGGGACAGGGCCCCCGACATACCCAGAATACCAAAAGGGATATAAACATGACCCTGACTCGGCAATACTCCAGGAGAAAAGTGAGCTCACCAACAAAGGCTGATATTTGGAGGCGATCTACAATGACAAATACTCTCTTCGCCTACCTGAACTTGTATGGAATGAAACACATCGTTCCCAGGCAAAGAGGCGTCTAATTTAGATATTTTTAATATTTAGAACTTTTTAAGTGTTATCTAACAAAACTCCTAATATCTATGAGCTTAAAATATATGATAAATAATATTTTACTAAATTTAATTTCAGATGAACCAATATTTATTAAGACTTTATAGGTTAGAAGGAATATTCCACGTTATAAATGTTTCGATAAAATTATGATTTCAATCAAATAGTTAAAATATGGATGAGCTAACACTAAAAACTTGAACAAAGTAATTATTTGCTTTAAAGTTGAGAACAATTCATTACTTTCTCCGTCCTAATTCATGTGACACTTTTGGCATGTCTAAAATTAATTTGACTAATTTTAAAGCTAAATTGAATTAGATCAACTCAATATTTTAAAATTAAATTTAAATACAAAAAAACTAAATAAAAGTACTATAAATTAAAATTCTTGTCATATCAATAAGATTAAAATATATATTTTAAAATAATAGTCAAAATTTATATAATTTGAATTGCAAAAATCTATTTGTTTCCATAAGAAGAGCATTGATGGTGAAAATAAAAAGTAAAGAGAAGTCGATAACAATATAATATTAAGAGTTAAATTGGTCAAAATACATACCTAAGTTAAGCATGGGATGAAATAACCGAAGACAAAATGTATTCTAAATTAGTTGTTATTAATTGCTTTTTAATTATTTTTTTATATTTTTTCATTCCAAAATATTTACTCCCTCTGTCCTAATTTATGTGACACTATTTTTTTTTATCTATCCCAAAAAAAATGTCACATTTCTATATTCAGAAACAATTTAACTTTATGAGATGATTTACGGCCACACATTTTAAAAGTTTTTCTTTTTTCTTAAACTCCGTGTCAAGTCAAATGATGACACATAAATTAGGACGGAGAGAGTGATTTTTATATAGTAAGTTATTTGTTGTGGAGTATTGTATTAACATTAATAGTCATTTATTACACATAAATCATTTTTAATACACACTTTATGATAAATACAGAATACACGTACACTTAAGTGTAATATTATAAAGATTAATTGTTAACCTGATACATGTAATAACCTTGAGACGAATAGGTTATATTAACAGATTCACAGGTTCATACTAGCTATAATGAATCATATATCATATCTACCGTGAAGTCAATGTGATGAGACACGGGCTAACTAGCTACCGATGAAATTACTTACTTAAATGAACACCCCCACCCCCTCTCTTTCCTTTTTTCATATATTATAAAATTTGTTTATTTTGAAAAGTGTTTTTTAAAAAAGTACTTTTGGTGAGAAATAATTTGTGTTTGATCAATTAATTTTAAAAACACTTTTGAGCAGCAATTAATGTTTGGCCAATCGTTTAAAAAATGATTCTAAGTGTATAATTTTCAAAAGTGCTTCTGCGTAAAAGCTATTTTTTTAACTTCTGAAAAACTGTTTCCGTTACTCCTCAAAAACGCTTATTTTCTATCAAAAGCTTGGCCAAACACCTCAGCTTTTTTAAAATAAGTACTTTTTGAGAAAAATGAGCACTTTCTGAAGAAAAAAAAAAGCACTTTTGAAGAAAAATAAGCTTGACCAAATAGGTTATTACTTTATTGCAAACACATATTTGGGGTTGCATCTTCACGATCAATTGTGTTGTAACAGAGAAAAAAGTTTATGCTATCAATATTTATAATTTAAATCTAGCTCAACATTATGCAAAAAAAAAAAAAAAAAAAAAATCGTGCCGATTGAAAGAACACATTTTCCCATTTTAATATTCTTAGGTGAATGTTTACTTGGGTCTCAAATGACTAGTAACAAGCCGATCAACAAATGATTGTAATAAATAATGAATAGTAAAGCGAGATTACAATATAATTATCTTGGGCATGGAAGAAGTTTCGTGATGGGGCCTCTAGACTAGTCGTTTAAGACAACAAGAAAGCACAAGTACTTAGACAAATAGTATGAATCGAAAAGTAATGTTGTAATATCCTGAATATGATGCACTTACAATGAGTTAATTGATCCTATTTATACTTGGACTCATGGGTACACATTTCATGAATTATGCCTCAAATAATATCAATACATAAATGTTGTAATAACAAATGCAATTAATGCACCATTGGAAGGTGTATAGTTAAACAAGCAACGACCGCCCATTGAGATTCGAACTACCCACTGATCTCCCTGCTTTTCGGTACATGTGACTCTTTGATACCCCCGATGCGATCTCAGCGCTACCGGTAGTGCCGAAAGCTGACTTGGATTTGACTCATCTTCTCCTACTACGCGTCATGACATAACTCGTCCAACTGTATAATACAAATTTTCCATATATAGATAGTCTTTGCATTTTCCAAGCGTGACTCTTGTACTTCCGGGAAGTGGATTCGATTACCGAATAAACCGGAAACCCTATCCCGTGGCGGGAAAACTAAATCGCAATGATTACCCGATTTCAAACATCAAATATTGCAGCCCTATTTAATGATTCTGAAACAGCGGCAACCATCCAATCATATTGATTGACATAAAGCTGTGCAATCATGATGAGTGGCGTCTTTCCATTTCCCGATCGTTACCTTTTCCTTCCTTAAATAGGAGGCCAAAGTCCTTCACAAATATACAACCAAGATTTTCTTCTTTATCTCAAAACTAAAAACCTTTCTAGGTTCCTTTACTCCTTTTCAATTCTCTTCAACCATAATTTCGACTTCCAAACCTTCTTCTTCACATTCACCAAAAAAAATAATGACTCTCCCCCGAGCCATAGTCCAAGAAAAAATCCAGCTTCTCCCAAGAGCCGTGAGATTAGCTTGAACGCTCTTGCTACAGAAATTCTCCCTGTAGGGTTTGATTATCAAGGAGACTTCCGTGTCGAAGAACACTTTGAATCTGTAGAAGAAATAGAATCGCTGATAATTGCGGTCTCCAAAAGGTCATTAAGGATTGCAATTTTGATTCTAACACCGATGGTAGGATAGTATGTCCAACGTCAAGAATGAACCACCATGTGGAAGGGTTTTCCATGGTCGATACGTATCTATTTACCATCGGTTTTCATCTCCCGGTCTCGAAGATCATCGAAGATATCTGTCGTCGATACCAAGTATGCTTGGGGAAAGTCGCCCTTCAAATTTGGAGACTGGTATATTGCATACATATGTTGGCAAATTGTGTCAACGTGTCATTCACCATCGATCATCTTTTCCTCATTTACTACCCTCAGTAGTTCCGGGGTGGCATCATTCATTTATACCCTTAGAACCGAAGCTTCGTCAATGCTGAGGATAACTTCGACCGATGATGGATAACCAAATTTGTAATGACCCGAACGTATCAAATTCATCAGCCATCTTCTGAACCTTTCCCGGAGGAATGGAACAGTGCTCGTAAGTTTTTTCAATCACTACCCCAACCATTCTCTCTCCTTTTTAAAAAAAGAAAATATGGAGTTGTTCTTCTCACACATAAAGGTTTTTCTTTTGCAGTCGTCCCCATCGAACCACAAATGATTGTGTGGATCTTTGAATGGGTGATCATTATCCCCCGTGTATCTCCCAACATAACCCGAACTTGGAAGAGCATAACCTCCGAATGGTGGAAAGGAAAGTACCATGGTAAGATATAACCTTTTAAAATGAACCTGAAATATTTTTTCAAGATTCCTCCTCATCCCCTCCGTATTTCCTATTGGACTTCCGGCGAGAAAATTTTCCACTCAGAAGGTGCCTTCTCGTGTATCCCCACAGCTAATATAATTCAGTAGACCTCCAGCAATCGAAATGAAAACCTCAGAAAGGGGCTGCCGAGATTCCAAGGAGAATTGGCTCTAGAGTGAGAACCCTCCATAGGCTCACGGAGATTAGGAAAGAAGTGCAAGCAGGAGTTATCACATTGATCATGAGGATAACCCCTCAGGCATAAAAAGAAGTCATTTTGATCTTGGGGACTACCCCCAGGATTTGGATGCTCCACATTGATGGAGCATCCAATGTTAAGGAACCGGTTTGGGAATAGTATTGCATACTCCCACTGGAAAAAATGTTAATGATGGAAACACCCCGTCCAATACACCTGAAAATGAAATGGCAGCCCCTACGCACTATCTTCCCATAAAAGCTCTATCCCTTCCTCCGATACTGAAGCCGAAACATCTGCTTCTTCTCTTCGGCGATGCCCGAGTACAACCCTAAAGGCTTCCCTTTCTCACATAGTGGATTTATTTCTCCAGGTAAAACCTTGTTTCCTCTTCATAACTTCCGAAAGTCCGACTCCTTACTGATATAGCATACTCTTTCTTATTCAGGGGCATGCCACTACTCTTTCTACTGTGGATTTGGCTAAGACAGTGGGCCCCTCGCCGGAAGAAAGAAAGTTGTCAGAAGAAAATCTGCACTTACGAGCTGAGGTAATGAGTCTTCGAGCCAAGATCCAGGACTCTAACTCCCTTCAAGCCTCTCTCCGACTATGGTTGAAGGATGCTACTGACTCATTGAGGGACCAAGAAAAATCTCTTTAGATCCTTACTTCCTTATACGTGAACCTTCAGGGAAAATTGCTAGATTGGAGACCGACTTAGTGACGACTCGAGAATAATTTATTTCCTCTGAACATATCGTAACCGAGCTTCAAGCCAGATATCAAAGGTGAAAACTCCGCAGAAGTATGACCGTCTTGAAGAATCGTAGAGATACACTTGATGAGGTCAGCAATCCAGGAATGGACATCCCTACAACGCTTCTTAAGGCAGAGGTTGGTTTGAATGAAGTTCAGTTATCCCTGGAAAAATTGCGGTGTGAGGTTGAAAATGACTTGGATGAAAAGGCTGATGACGCCCCTCCTGCCTAGCCTCTGAATTGTTATTTTATGGTTTTTGTGAAACACCCCGGTGGACCATCGAACAAGCGTATCATATCCTTTCGCGCGGATTTTTTGTCATCATTTTTTATAAAGCTTTAATTGAGTTTGAGTTAGCTTGTTCCACTGACCGAAGGTACCGCAAGCTTAAACTTCCTACTTCGACCGGGATCAATGCCTCATCGTCATAAATGAGGGAAAAAGAAGTTTCTCCGGTACTCGTTTTTGCTGTGGTTTCGTATGCCCATAATATCTCGGATAGCTTTAAAGGCTACTTTCCCTTAGCAGCTTCCAGTTTCTTCTTCAAATTTTATATTAAAGTCTTGTTCATCGACTCCGCTTGACCATTTACACTAGGATGATAGGGGGGAGGTGATGCCTTTGATATTCAAATCATCCAAGAATTTTGTGACTTTGGCCCTAATAAAATTTCAATCGTTGTCACAAGCTATCTCCTTTGGGATGCCAAAGCGACAAATGATATGTTGTCAAATGAATTGGTCATCTCCTTCTACTAAAGCTTTGTATAAGCTTCAGTTTTAACCCATTTAGAAAAATAATCTGTCATAAATAATATTTCGGATACATGTACCGGGCCAGAAGGTAAAGGTCCAACTATATCTATCATCCGTTTCATGAATGACCATGCGGACACAATTGGATCTAATTCCTCCCCTTGTTGGTGTCGCAATTACGCATGATGCTAACACTTGTCACATTTTCTAATGGATGCATTTGTGTCTTCTTTGATCCGCGGCCAATAATATCCGGCCCTCATGAGCTTTCTCATTAGGGATTCCACTATTGAATGATGCCTGTAGGTTCCTTCATGTACCTCTCTCATCACGTAATCGGATTTTTTGGTACCCACGAATCAGGCCAGAGGACCATAATAATACCACCGATAAAGCTTTCCATCGATGATACAATACAGAGCGGCTTTAGTCCTCAAGGATCTGGACGCTTTCGGGTCCTCTCGCAGCCTCCCGTTCACGAGGTAGTTTATGAATTCATTCCTCCAGTCCCAAATGTGGCTTGTTGAACTTACTTCATCGGACTCCACCAGATCCAAGGCCCAATGTAGGAGCTGTATAACCAATTTAGCTTTGGAGCTTCTGTCCCCATGCTGGAAACAAATTTGCAAGTGCATCAACCTCTACATTTTCCTCTCGGGGTATATGTACCATCGTTCACTCTTGGAACCGGGAAAGCAGCTTCAGGATCTTTTCAAGGTACCTCGACATGCGCTCCTCCTTGGATTCGAACACTCGATGAACTTGGTTCTCCACCAGTACAGAATCACATTTGACTTTGATTATTTGTAACCCTAGACCCCAGACTAATTCCTGACCTGCAATCGGAGTCTCATACTTGGCTGCATTGTTAGTCAAATGTGAACTCTGAATTGTCTGCCTTAAAACTTCTCCAGTGGAAGTATGCAATACTATCCCTAAACCAATCTCCTTAACATTAGATTATCCATATGTGTGGAGCATCCAAACCCCGATGGTAGTTATCGAGACCAAAACAACTTTTTTTTATGCCTGAGGGGTTACTTCTTGACTGAAATCAACCATAAAATCTACAAGGACCTGCGACTTTATTGCAGTCCGAGGTTTATATTTAATATCAAATTCACTGCCCACTTAGCCAATTGCCCTAAAAGTTCAGGCTTGTGCAACACATTTCTTAGAGGAAACGTTGTTACCATGACTATCGGGTGACATTGAAAATACAGCCAAAGCTTCTACGACGATATTACTAAAGCAAAAACCAACCTTTCAAGAAGCGGGTACCAAGTTTCGGCCCATAACATGACTCTACTTACATAATAAACAAGAAACTTTGTTCCTTTTTCTTCTCGTACTAATACTGCACTTACCGCTACCTCCGAGACTGCAATATATATATGGAGCTACTCTCCATCCTTCGGCTTTGACATGAGCGGAGGATTGGACAAGTAAGCTTTCAGATCTCGAAGGGTCTGCTGACATTCGGGCATCTACTTGAAGTCGTTCTTCTTTTTTAGGAGTGAAAAGAACTTGTGTCATTTCTCCGAAGATCGGGATATAATTCTACTGAGAACTGCTATCCGCTCGGTCACCCGTTGTACGGCCTTAACATTTTCAAGAGTATCTAGTATATTCTTAATGGATTTTATTTTATCATAGTTTATTTAGATCCCTCTTTGGGAGAACACAAAACCCAAGAATTTTTTAGAATCGACCCCAAAGGCATACTTTTCAGAGTTAAGCTTCATGTTATATCTTCTCACGACTTCGAATGTCTCCTAGAAATGACTTAAATGGTCTTCTACTCGAACACTTTTAACAAGCATATCGTCTATATACACATTTATAGTTTTTCCTACTTCATCTATCTCAATTTATATGGCACCATCTAACTTGGCACGGAGTTTAAGAAAGAAAGGAAGACTTTTGAAATGTGTGGTCCAAAACAAGTCTTATATAAATGTGTGGTTGTTAATCATATTATAAAGTTAAATTATTTCTAAATATAGAAAGGTGACATTTTTTGGGACATACCAAAAAGAAAATAGTGCCACATAAATTGGGACAGAGGGAGTATTTGTTTTTCAAACATTTTATTCATTAATCTTTGATATGTGGCTCCGGCATTTTTTTAATTCGAAAGGCATAACATTATAGCAGTAAGCGTCGAAATTAGTTAAAAAGATATGGTCTTCCAGGTGCATTCTAATTTGATTATACCCGAAATATTCATCGAAGAAACTCATGACCACATGCCCGGCCATAGCATCAATCATTTGATCTATGTTCGGCAGGGGGAACGAGTCTTTGGGGCATGCTTTATTCAAGTCTTTATAATCGATACACAACCTAAATTTGTTCCCCTTTTTAGGTACTACAACTACATTGGCTAACCAATCCAAATACTTTACCTCCCATATTGGCCCTATATTAAGCAACCTAGTTACCTATTCTTTTACAAACCTGTTGTGGACTTCAGCAATGGGTTGTTTCTTCTGCCGCACAGGAGGAAAACTGAAATTCAGGCCTAACTTATAAGTTGCGACTTCTGGAGGGATGCTTGCATATCTTTATGTGACCAAGTAAAACAATCATTGTTAGCTACAAGATAATGAATAATTGAATCCTTGAGCTCTGGGGTTAGCCCCATGCCCAGATATACCTTCCTGTTGGGAGTTTTCTCGTGCAAGGCAACTTTCTCAAGTTATTCAGTTGTTGACTCGGTGGCGTCCGATTTGTTCGGTGCCTAGAAATATCTGAGCACCTGATACCGGTCTGAGAATTCTTCATCTAGATACGCTTGTTCTATTTCTGTTGGCGCAGCTTGGTGGACCTCTTACGGGGTCAGCTTTGCTTCATTTAATTGTTATTTTGTATCCGCAATTGCCTCTGGTTCTTCTATGGCAAACATTTCTTTGGTTGCGGGTCATTCTCCTCTAATTTATTGGACTCCTTTCGTCATTGGAAACTTGACCAATAAATATAACCTAGAAGGGATCGCCTTCATGTCATGAATTCAAGGCCTCCCGATATCACATTTTATCTCATATCCCCGTCGGTGACACAAAATTATATTTCCTTTACGACTCCCTTGGCATCTACCGGTAAGTTGATCTCTCCTTTAGTGGTTTCACTGGACATGTTAAAACCTAAGAGTGTTCTGGCAGCTGGGACAATCTTGTCCAATACATTCATTTCCTAACCATCTTTAGCCTAATTATATTAGCAGAGCTTCCGTGGTCGATCATTATTCTTTTTACCTAAAAATAATGGATATGTACAGTGATAACTAGAGCATTATTGTGTGGAAAAGTGACACCAGTTGCGTCATCATCGGTAAAAGTGATAGTACTTTCGTCTGGCATTTCCCAGAATCTTTTCTCCTAGTTAACTGAAATCTTCGTCTTCTTAGCTGCCATAAAGGATGTGTCGGCGATCATAGACCCACTGAAAATCATATTTATCACACGATGTGGGCATCCGGATTAGCTTTACCTTCAGTAGGAGGTCCTCGTTCATAATTGTTGCGAGACCTTTCGCTCAGGTACTCCCGCATATGGCCTATGTTCAGCATCCCTGCCACCTCCTCCCGGAGGTATCTGCAATCAACGGTTTTATGCCCGTGGGTGCCATGACAATCACACCAAATGGTTTGATCCCTATAATTTGGATCAGACCGCAATGACCTTGGTGGCCGAGATGCCCGATGGGTTCTCAGTACCACCACAATTTAATCTTCATTGGTGCTGAAGTTGCATTCGGATAGTTTTGGGTATCCGAGTTCCCTTATGGAGGAATTAGATAAATTTTCTTTGTCATGATTCACCAGTCCTCGGTTATTCTTACCGGGGTCTCCCTTATTGTTTGGATTTTTAAGGGAACGAAAACCCTATCCACCTTCTATTTTTGGGAACACGATAAGGCTGGAAATGATTCTTTGAGGAGTTACGGTCGAACCCGACGCCTTTGTCCACCCTTAGGGAAATACTCTAGGCCTGAGTCCCTAATAAATCATATTTCACCTGGATCTTTGACTCATAACGGTTGTGAACGTCTTCCTATGTTGTAGCCTGAAATTTCAAGAGATTTTCTTTAAGTTTCTATGAGGCATCCGAATTTAAGGGGTTCAAACCCTTAGGAAACGTCTCGACATCCCACTCATCTAGGACCACAGGTGACAACGTTTTCTCCTCTGGAACCACATAATAAAGTCCCTTAGGAGTTGGACTCTCCCTGTGCAATCTGAAAGATATCCACTTCCCTCATCTTTACCTTCCGTGCTCCCGCATGGGCTTTTATGAACATATCAGCTAGCATGACGAATGAACTGATTGAATGTTTGGAAAGAAGTAAATACCACATCGAGGAACTCTTAGTTAGCGTCTCAGCAAACTTCTTGATCAATAATGATTCTATCTCGTGTTCCTTCAGATCGTTCCCTTTGACGACCATGGTATAGGTCGTTATGTGTTCTTGTGGGTCTTTCGTTCCATCATATTTGGGTATGAACGACATTTTGAACCTCTTGGAAATCAATTCGGGTGTGGCCTCTGGCTTGTATGACAACTGAATAAATCTTTTCACATCCGGACCTTCTATCACCGGAGGCCCCCCGATATCTGGTCCAATCGCTACTAGAATTCCTTGGCATTCTTTTCTGCCTTCTGAGCATTTGTATCTACTTTTCCCGTTATCTCATTCATAAATTTCATCACCTACTCCTGAAATGAATTTTCAGGTATCGTTTCACTTCCCGAAGCGTTATCATTCCTCGGTTCATTCTGGATGTTTCTTGTAGCATTTAGAATGTTTGATGGCGTTGCCGTTATGGCCGCTGGAGTGATGTTAGTGAAGTTGGATGCAAACTTAGAGAAAATTTGCTTTATGCTGCCCAATTCTTCTCTCATAGCAAAATTATGTGCCCTTAGGTTCTACATAGCCTCCTCGGATGTTTCGTCGGTGGAAACCTCGTCTCCCCAGGGCTGTCCGCCTCCTGAAGTGGTCTCATTCGCGACCGCCGGATCTTCTAGTATCGAATTTGCTGTTGGGAGGTCATTTAGTTCGAATTTGTTATTTTCGGCATTGTTCTCGAGGATTCGGTTGCCTTCAAGTCCTTCCTGCATGCCATATGTTGCTTAAACAAAATAAAACTAAAGAAATGATTAGATTAAAAATGAAGGGGTCACTTGTGACCCCATTATTGCTTAGGCCCCACGGTGGGCGCTAAATTATTTACCTGTAAATTGGTACAGTTGAATTTATATACGCGTTCACGTGAGTATCAAGTGTAACAAATAATGAATAATAAAGAGAAGTTAAAATATAATTATCATGGGCCCGGAAGAAGTTTCGTGATGGGGCCTCTAGACTAGTTGTTTAAGACAATAAGAAAGCACAAGTATTGAGATAAATAGTATGAATCGAAAAGTGATGTTGTAATATCATGAATATGATGCCGTTACAATGAGTAAATTTGTCCTATTTATACTTAGACTTATGGGTACACATTTCATGAATTATGCCTCTAATAATATCAATACATAAATGTTGTAATAATGAGACAATTAGTATCTTCATAAATGTAATTAATGCACCATTGGAAAGTGTATAGTCAAACAAGTAACGACAATCCATTGAAATTCGAACTGACTCTCTGATCTCCCTGCTTTCCGGTACATGTTACTCTTTGACACCTCCGGTGCGATTTCAGCGCTACCAATAGTATCGAAAGCTGACTTAAATTCGACTCATCTTTTCCTGCCATACGTTATAACATAATTCGTCCAACTATATAATAAAAATTTTGCCTTATACAGTGAACACCGTCTAGGATTACTTAATATTTATTATCATTCCAAAGAAGTACTATATACATTTTCCTTATCGCCCGTGTATCAATGACAATCCTAAAGACAGACATTACAAATTGCACTTTTCTTCTCCTTTTTTTTTGGTTAACCAGGAGAAATATAAATTCAAAATACAGTTTTAATTAAAATAATAAACTAAGAATAAGTTTGGTATCTCTAACTACAGAAGACAACACATCGTATAGCAAGCCACATGTCACCACGTGCTAATGAACTGTCACTTCGCGAGTTTGACGATCTATTTTAATTTTATGTTTTGATCAAACAATTATTTGGTCAGTGATGAATTAGTTGAAATTAAAAGAGCATAATTACAGTTCCCAATGCGCAAGAGATTGATAATATCCATAGCTGTCTTTCGTCAAACCTACTCATATTTAAAGAAAACAAATCTTGACTTCTATATTTTCCAAATATCCCCTTGATAACTAATTGAGCTGTCCAAGCGGACTTGACTTCTATATTATGGTCATAAGGATTGGTTAATTTGTTGAGAGAATTTCATAAATAGCTATAATTTATACTTTAATTATGAAAGAGAAAATCACCCGTTTTCTTGGCATTACAAGTAGGGATGACAATTGGGCGGGGCGGGTGCGGGTACCCCTCTCCCGCACCCGTACCTGCCAAAATATTTTATACCCGCCACTCGTGGCGGGTACAATTTTCAACATCCATACTCGGCTAGGCGGGTATATTCCTAAATCCACACCCGTTCCACCATCCAAGTGGATATCCGTCACCCACCAATACCCGCATGTACCTGCCTGCCATATTTTGTAATCAATTCATTTGTGATCAATTATTGATCAACATGATCCCAAAAATTCAAATTTCAAAAATTATTCCAAAAATTTGAGTCAAGAATCAATACTGTTACGGTATCATTTTCTTTGGGAGAGAGGGATGAGAATTCCGGATTTTTTCATCATCATAATTTCCCATTTTTTTCACTTCTTCCCCCTTACAACAAAGAATCAAGAAAACAAAATTTCCAAGAAAACCCAAAAATTATCCACCCAAATAGCTATATATTACAAATGTAGACAAAATTCAGATATTATTTCAACTATATAAGCTAAAGTTTTTCAACTTTTTCAATTGAACTCCACAAACCCAATAGGTAAAACTTAACAAATGCACAAAAATTGACCTCACCGAGACAACCCCAAAGCACAAAGCAAAGACAACAATATTTCCCGATCAGCATCTCCTTTAAAGAAAAAGGCAGAGACGTCGAGAATGAGAGAGGGAGGAGAGACGGCGTGAAGGGGAAAGAGAGAGGGAGGCGTGAAGGACTGAAGAAGCGTAGGGTTTTGAGTTTTGTTGGAGAATGAGGGACTTGTCGTGATTTATGGGCTGAAGGCACGACTTATGAGCTGCTAATATTTTGGTCTTGGGGCGGGTATAAGGCGGGCGGGTAAGCGGGCGGGTAGGCGGATGGATGAGGGGCAGGTATGATTGCAAATCCATCACCTACCCGCCTACCCGTGACGGGTACATTTTCAATACTCATACCCGCCTACTACCCGCCAAAGTTATACCCATACCCGCCCTAACTGGGGCGGGTGCGGTGCAGAATCCGCAAAATTATACCCACCTGCCATCCCTAATTACAAGATAGAGGTCAGGGGCGGATCTACATGGAGCCGAGGGGTCCTTTCGTCGAAATTAGATTGTATATATAAGGTTACATTTATATTTTATGTATATATATTAAATGTTGAACCCCCTTAACACAAATTCTGGCTTTGCAATATTTTCTCTTTTTATTTTTATTTTTATTTTTTGAATCCCTACGAAAATTATGCTTCCACCACTAGTAGAGGTCAATGTCCTTTTATAATCCAATTTCCAAAGACATTCCACTTCTGGATCTGTTTGCCCTTTTACAGACGAAAACCCACATATTTGTGGGCGATAAATGTGGTTAGATTTACAGGCCGTTGGACCTCCTCGGCCCACTGGGCTTCATGGGCTAATGGATACATGCTGATTTATATAAGTGTCCCTTTTAAATTACTATTTAAATTTAATTTTTATTTTTAAAAATTGTGCAAATAACTCTTGAAATTAGATTATTATATAATGTTTGCTCATATATTTATAAACCTTACCGATAGAATATTAGACTGTATGCCTACCGTTTGAAATAGCTTACAAAATTTTAGACCATGAACTAATGTTGGGAGCATGGTCCCTATTCTCGTTTTTGCCGAGCCTGATTCTCTATGGCATGGACGTCTTTTATTGGATGGAGACAGATATATAGAAAGTGTGCAGTGAGGGTGCTTGTCAATCACTAGGTAGCTTAGCTCGACTCAAGCAATGCCCATAAATCTCATGCCTTTCTTGGTCGGACCAACCCAATCAGCGATTTCTGACAAGTCTTTCTGAATTGAAAGAGCAAGAAGCGGAACTAGAAGAAAACTTTCTTTTTTCATATTTCAGATTGTCAAAAAGATATTTAAACCGTAATCTAAAATGTTTATAAATTATATAAAAAAAAAGAGGATCATGTCCTAAATAATTAGCCGAAAAAGCGATAACCGGTGGAATTTTTTTGCTAGTGCACGCCTAGCATATATGTCCATAATTAAACTTCTCTAATAATAAATGGAGTGACATATTACAAAAAAGTCTTTACATATGAAAAAGGGTGTGTTTGGTACGAGGAAAACATTATTAGAACAAGTTTTGTTGGTTTAATTACATTCACTGAGTCGGGCTCGAATATAATACACGTGTGAGAAAATGTGATACATATACATATAAGAAAATCAAACTCATATTGAATCCTCACTGACTCCAGAACCTGAATATAACTAAAGGCGATGCCACATGCACCGAAGTGGATTCAATTAAATCCTCTTGATCAGGAAGTTATACTACTAAATAAGGTAAAAACAAATTCTTTTTTATAGATATATAAAATTTTGAATCACCTTAACAAAAGAGAAATACATGTTCAAATTTTAGGTGTAGCAGTTATTAATTTAATTTCTTAAATCACCTTATTGGAATTTCTGACTATACCGTTGTTACTAAGGATGCTGAGGATCAGGTCCTCCAGGAGCCACTCTATCTGCATCCACCAATGACCTCCTATTACTAATTTGCATCTTCATCTTCTTTCCCAAATCAAATATTATTTCATGTAAAATCTTCTTGCTGTCTATCTTTCTCCTTATGCTTTCAACCCCACGATAGCTAGTTGCTGTTGAAAAATGCACCTTTGCAAATAATAATAATAGAAGGAATACTAAGCTCAATATGGAATTTGAGTTGGCCATATGGCGTATAGGAAATTAAAACTCAAGAATTGTGAGAGGTAAAAAGAGCTTCATTGTAGGCTAAAGGTGGCAGGTTATTTGGTAATCAAGTAAGGCATCAATAAACATCATGCAAATATATAAGGGAAGTGTATATAGTGAAAATCTTTTTAATCCTGTGCATGTAGAAAGTGTTTTTGGATCTTTTGTTTAATGATTTTTCAATTTATTTCATGCATGTAAGCCCATTAACCAAAACATTACGTAATCCACATTTCACTTGTCCCTCCTAATTAATACACTCAAAATTTTTGGTGTATCCTTTTGTCTCCTTAATCCGTTATGAGATTGGTCATTGCTCTCTCTATGAGTTGGATGACTAGTCATCTTGTCCTATAAGTTACTATTTCTTCGATAGTTTTGAAAGTAAGTTGGTCACAAAATTAACACTTTTGGAAGTACTTTTCATATATAAGAGGGGTTGGATTTAACTCTCTTTAATATTTCAAATTTACTGATTTATAAGAAGTTTTCAATAAGCAGAATAGAAGTTAACAACAAAGTCATCTTTTTGGGAGGTTGCTACTTATAAGATCATCTCAAACGAAAAGAAAGGGGTGAAATTAATTCAAATTCTGGCTAGATAAGCTCTTTGAAGATAATAAAGTGTGCCTATCTATCAATAATTTTTTCGTTGGCAATGTTCCTATCATAAAGTTCTTATGACGCCTTTTTTCTTAGAAGTGACATGAGATAAAGGTTTATTACCTTCTTATCCCATTACAATACCAGCTGTTTTGGTGACCATGTGGGCATACGTAAGATTAATTAGTCTTTCAAAAGTGGTTCATATACATTCTCTTTATCTAATCTAATATGATATATCCAAGACCTATCCATCGTGGGTTCATTTTCATCAAAAAAGAAAATAAATAAAGAAAAAAACAAAACAAAACATTTAAAAAGTACTAAATATTAGTTGAATTTTTTTCTATCTGTCCTAGTCTATTAGTGAACAGAGTTATCTAGTATTTATCGTTGGTGGGAAGTGACAAGTATTTCGTAGGATTAGTACAGAACTGATTCGGACATCGCGATTATCAAAATAAAATATTAACAATAAAAATACCTACCATTAAAGGCTGTAATGTTGTGATAAATAAGGTTTCATCTTTAATTAGAAATCCGTTGGTTCAAGTGCAAAAAATGGAAGTCTTTATTATGGAACAATTACCCTCAATAGAGAGAATTTTTTCATACAAATCCTAATTAATCGAGTCCGAAATAGATATAGAATAACGGATAAGAACAAAAAACAATAAAAAACTTCCGGGCAAGGTTTACTTTAAAGCATGACACAAAAAGTAGATAATATGCATAGGCCTAAAGTTTCTTTTGACGTCATTGTTTTTGGCACATTAACTAATCGCAGCACCGAATTGACATTTCCCACTACAGATTAATGAAGAATCTCTTGATCATGGACACTTTTAATGAATTTTTAAATATATTATTGTTCTTTCATGTTCCTAAATAGGCGAATTGTCGGTAATTGTTTTTCATGACAATGTGCTTATCATTCCTTTTTAATCATGTGGATATATAACGAGTTTTTGGATGTAAAATGTTAAATATGCATAAGATATACACGGTATACACGTGTATATCCTATGTATATATGGTTTCGGGTTTTGTATATAGAATCGACTAGATGTATATTCCGTGTATATAGCCCACGGTTTGAGCTATTCTCATTAATAAAAGAGTATATATACAATTTATAATTTTTCATAATAGAAACCTATTCCAATTCTAGTAGTACAAGAATCCTATAATTATGGTAAATGTACAATACTAATTAATGTAAAATATTACCTAATAAATTCAGCCCAAACCGTGGGCTATATACACGGAATATACATCTAGCCGATTCTATATACAAAACCCGAAACGCTTTCTCTTCTTCTGTTGGGAATGATTCGGTGGGTTATATCAAAAGAAGAAAAGAAGAGATTTCGATACATAGGATATACACGTGTATATCTTATGTATATTTTAACACACCCCTGCAATCATAGCGGGCGGTCTTCGTACGCTGAGACTGTTCCTAAAATCTTTAAAAAGGACCGAGTGAAGACCCTTTGTAAAGATGTCAGCAATTTGATACATGGACGGGACATGGCAGACGCGTACTTGTCCCCGAGCTACCTTTTCGCGAACAAAGTGAATGTCCATCTCGATATGTTTAGTGCGCTGGTGCTGAACTGGATTACCAGAAAGGTAGATGGCACTAACATTATCACAATAAACCAAAGTAGCTTTCTGAATAGGACAATGAAGCTCAAAAAGAAGATTACGTAACCAACAGGATTCAGAGACCACATTGGCTACCCCTCGATACTTAGCCTCTGCAGTAAAGCGGGACAAAGTCGACTGACGCTTGGCAGACCAGGAGACTAAGTTATTACCAAGAACATACAATAGTCAGACGTAGATCGTCTGGTGTCCGGACAGCCACCCCAATAAGCTTTTGTATACGAGACAAGTGTAGACGTCGATGAGGGGATATAAATGTAAGCCAAAGTCAAGTGTCCCCTAGATGTACCGAATAATACGTTTGAGTGCATTCATGTGCTCAACCCTGAGATCATGTATAAACAAACACACATGATGTACAACATAGGTAATGTCTGGTCTTGTGAACGTAAAATACTGAAGAGTCCCTGCAAGACTGCGATAGCGGGTTGGATCCTCGTAAGGGGAGCCAGCCGCAGCCCCTAGCTTCGGTTTAGTAGCAACTGGAGTGGAAGTGGACTTACATGATGACATACCAGCTCGCTCAATGACTCAGCTGCATACTTCCGTTGTGACAAGAACAACCCACCTGCATGACGAGTGACAACAATCCCCAAAAAGTAACTCAATGGCCCCAAGTCTTTCATAGCAAACTCAGAACTGAGCATTGTCATGATAGACTGGCGTAATGCATCAGAAGAGGCAGTCAAGATAATATCATCCATATATAATAGTATATAAGCTAGTGAAGAACCACGCCGATAAATGAATAATGAATTATCAAACCTGTTGTGAGAGAACCCAATAGTCGAAACATAGTCTACAAACCTCTTATACCAAGCCCGTGGGGACTGCTTAAGCCCATACAAAGACTTTTTCAACAAACAGACATGATGAGGATATTTGGGATCCCTAAACCCCAAGGGCTGATGCATATAGACTGTCTCCTTAAGATCGTCATGTAAGAAAACATTCTTCACATCCAAGTGATGAATGGGCCATGCTTTCGAAAGAGCTAAGCTGAGCACAGTGCGAATGGTAGCCGGTTTGACCATCAAACTAAATATCTCACCACAATCCACACCAACCTGCTGAGTCTTATCATCACCTACTAGACGAGTCTTATGCCTTGCAAAAGAACCATCAGAATTGTCCTTATGAGCAAAAATCCACATAGACCGCATAATATTAACACCAGATGGACGGGGCATCAACTCCCACTTCTTATTATCAATAAGAGAATTATATTAGTCGATCATAACAATTTTTCAATTCGGGTCATTTAGAGCAGACACTGGATTACGGGGAGGTGTGATTTAAGAACATTCGAATTTAAATTATAATGTCTTTTCGATTTAAAAATATCTCGTTGACTACTAATGACTGGTCTTTGACTCGGGGGAGAATTGGGCGAATTTTGGGAAATATCGGGACACATGACGGACTGGCCAGCAGGCTGGCCCAACATGGTAACTGGCAGGGACTGTAGAAACCGAAACAGGACCAGTTTCGATCCTGGGTTGGGCAACTGGCCCAATTACCAAAACTGGCCCAATCACTAGATTGTGAACAGTGGTCAGTGGCGGTACTGTAGACCCAGTGGGCAATAGACCCGTTGGTGGATTTTGGGTGCGGGACATGTTCGATAAATGGTGGATAATATACGGTGAGACACCGTCATCCAAAAAATTATACGAACTAGGCACGGGACTACTCACTTTAGTAAACGGAAAATTGGGATTCATAAAAAATAACATGGCGACTAATGATGATTTTATTAGACGATAAATCAAAGCATTTGTAACCAAGATGATTAGACGGATAACCCAAAAACACACAAGGGGTAGACTGAGCCTGAAGTTTGTTAATTGTGGTGGACGAAAAGAGTGGATAACACAAGTACCCAAATACCCTAAGATAGGAATACGAATGGGTCTTATTATATAAGATATGAAGAGAGGATGAATACGTTAAGCTGTTGATACGAAGTATGTAGGAGATTTGTAGTCATTTGTAGAGCATGATGCCAAAAAGAAGGGGGCACGGAAGCATGAAGCAATAAGGTTCGGACAATGTTATTAATAGTACGAATTTTGCGTTCGGCTTTTCCATTTTGTGAAGACGTATGAGGACAAGAAAAACAAAATTTGATTCCATTATTAGCACAAAACTCCCGAAACACCACATTATCATATTCTTTGCCATTATCACATTGAACATTTTTTATTTTCCATTCGAATTGGGTTCTAATGAATGCTCTAAATCTTAAGAAAGTGGAAAAAACTTGAGATTGTTTCGCTATCGGAAAAGTCGATAAAAAATTAGAATAATCATCCAGAAATAGAACATAATAACGATGACCCAAAGAACTGAGAACATGAGATGTCTATAAATCGCTATGAATAATATCAAATGGCATTAAAGTATAAGAATTAGAGTCTACAAATGGCAATCTAACAATTTTTCCTAAAGAACAAGATTGACAATTCGGAGTACTACGCGTACCCTTACAAGAAATAAAATTATTTTTATCTAAGGAAGACAAAATAGACGACCCCGGATGACCTAGACGAGCATGCCACAAGGAAGGAGCAAGGGCTGCAAAAGTTAACGGCAATGCTTGACTCAAGAGACCGGAACTTGGCGTGATAAAGATCTCCCCTACTATCACACCTCATGAGAGGAATCCCCATCTTGAAATCCTTCACAGAAAACTCAAACGGATCAAATTCAATAGAAACATAATTATCCGTGGTGAATTTACGGACATACACCAAATTTTAAATCAATTTAGAGGCATGGAGCGTATTTTTCAAGACAAGAGTTGGATGGGGGGGAGACAAAGTTTTATGACCTTAACCCCGAATTGAAATTGAATTGCCATTACCAACAATTATACCACGATTACTGCTCAAATTGGAATAAGACGAGAGAGTACCTTGATCGGACGTCATGTGGGTGGTGGCTCCGGTGTCCATGTACCAATTCGGGTCCGGGGGAGTTAACCTAGTGTGTGCATAGCGGCTTCAATGTCAGTTTGAGTGGGGCCCGCTGCATGATGGGCCTGCGGAGGCTGGGGCCCAAGCACACTTGCTTACTGCCCCAGCCCAGTATTGCTTCGGGAACCACTGGCCCAAGTGCTATTGGGCCGAAACTATTGCGGTGAAGCCCACTGGACAATGGCTGGATTTTTGTAAAAAAGGTGGCAGTTGGGCCAAGGGCCACTGGCCCAGTTCCAGGGCCACTGAGCCCAAGGCTGGGACTAGGCTGCGGCCCACTGCCACTGTTCTGAGGTCCATTCCCGCCGCCGGTACTATTCCCGCCGGTGGTGTTGCTATTCCTACCGCGACCGTTATTGCCGCCGCAATTTTTGCCATTATTTTTACGACTATTTCCCCCCCCCCCCGTGAGCACGGTTTGGGATCGAATTGTCGATGAAACCTTGGGAATTGGTGGAGGACGTTATCATGACCACATGACTAGCACTAGTAGCCACCTTCTTAGCCAAGCCGACTTCTTCCAAAGTAAGCATGGAGCGTGCTTGATAAAACTTTGGGAGAGGATTACTTTGACGAAGGAGAGTACCAACGCCATTATAGGCCTCGAATAGTCCAGCAACCATCTATAGAACAAGACGATCTTCACTAACAGGCGTACCAACGTTGCGGAGTTGGTTCGCCAATTCTTTCAACCTCTTGCAATATGCTGAAACGTTCGGGAATTTTTCCATGTTGACGTGGGAAAATTCATGCTCAAGGGTAACAACTCTGGAATTTCGATTATCTTGGAACATGTCACGCAGCCTATCCCAAGCAGCCATCACCATAGTGTCTGGCTCAATAATCGTCTGCAACAGGTCGGTAGAGATAGTGAAGTAAATCCACTGAAAGACGGTGGCATCAAGAGTCATCCACAATTTATGATCATCCTCGTGTTTAGGCACCTCCGTATCCTCAGGAGCCGCGGGGATTATGTGATGGATGACTTGATGCGAGCGTGCGTGAATTTTGAATAGTTCGGCCCACGTCGCATATTGAACGTTTTCTATTTCACTAATAAGAGGGATGTGATTCTTGATGTTAGAAACAACAAGGGCAGGGTGAAACGTGTTCTTGGATGTAGACATAACGAAAGAACAATAGGTGATTGAGAGACTTGGAAAGTATTTGGGATCGGAAAAAGGGCACGGAAACCGAGGATAGACTCTCGGACTTCGTGAAAACTAGATGAAATATTTGGAGAGGAAATATTTTACCTAGACTTCTGATACCATGAAAGAAATAATGAAATAATCCCTTGATTATTCTCATTAATGAAAGAGTATATATACAATTTACAATTTTCCATAATAGAAAACCTATTCCTATTCTAATTCCAAAACCCTATTCTAGTAGTACAAGAATCCTATAATTATGGTAAGTATATAATACTAATTAATGTAAAACATTACCTAATAAATTCAGCCCAAACCGTGGGCTATATACACGGAATATACATCTAACCGATTCTATATACAAAACCCGAAACCATATATACATAGGATATACACGTGTATACCGTGCATATCTTATGTATATTTAACAGAGAAGTTCCATTATATACATTTCTTGCCGAGACTGTATAAGTTTTTTTCCATCTAAACTGTGATAAGAGGCCGGAACTGATTCAAGAAGCACAATTGTTTTGTCTTAACATTGTCATTTCCAGTAGAAATCAAACAATTCACTGTCTGGATACGTTTTAGCACGAGGGAGGTCCAGTAAAATACGTAGCAGGCGTGTTCATTTTAGCTTCCAAGCAAGAAGGATAAATAGGTGATGCACCATCGTTGTTGTTATGTATTTTTCCTTGACTAAACAGATATATTCAGATGAACCCATACTCAAAGGAGAACCAAAATCTTTGGGATCGTGGAGTCCTTTTATGGTTTAAGTTAATTATTCCTCAGAAAAGTATATATAGGACAAGTCAACCCCTCTATCACAATCTATGATAAAATATCTTAACATTTCATTAGTTTTCTTAGACCCTGCGTAAAGATTTTATGTAGGACTATGTTCACAAAATGAACTAGAGGTCTTAACTTACATATGGTTAAAGATCAAGAAGTTCTGCTAGAATGTCAAGCAAAAATAGCTAAAGTTCAGTCATAAATGCATGAACTTTAACAAAAAAATGGCTGAAGTTAAGGCAAAAACAACTGAATTAAGCCATGTGTGGTTGTAATTTAAGAAAAAATGGTTTAACTTCAATCATATGTGTCTGAAGTTCAGTCATTTACCTTAGTCCTATGTATTTGAACTTCGGCCATTGAAATTTTAGATATTTTATCTGAAATTAGTTTATCAAATCTAACTTCCAATACAGTACGCCTGAAGTTGGAATAGACTTGTATGTTTTTTCACACTCTACGAGTATACCTAAAATGGTGATCCCAAAATTGGTTAGCTGTGCACTTCAGACCCCAACTTTCCCCTTGACTTCTTTACTTGGGCCGAAGCAAAGGTCCAAATGGAAGTAGCGCGGTTAAGATTAATTTCTGAAGCCCATTAACCCACTGGATTATAAAGTCCGAATCCAAAAAGGCCTGTATATCGTCTTATCCAGACACAATACAACACAAGCCAGAAGTTAGCAGTGAGTAGTGATCAACACACCAATGAAAAGCTTCATAGCTCAATAAACTAAAATTGCTCACTGAAAAACCTTTCAAAAATGGCTTCACTATTAGGAACTTCCTCTTCAGCAGCAACAGCTATATTAGCTTCTACACCCTTCTCTTCTCGCTCCACTAAGTCTGCCGTATTCTCCTTCTTCCCATCTTCAGGTATCAATATGTTTGTACTAAATCCGTTCGCATTGTTAGTGGGTGTTTACATATTTTGTATTTATGCTTTAAGAGATAGGCATTCCTTCTTTCCTTTGAATTGGTTTTGGGTTTTTGTTTCCTGAATTTGTGTTCTCGAAAGTGACTGTGAGCTAGAATTGATGGTATTGATATTTTTGTACTAATTGTGTTCCCATTGTTAATGGGTGTTTACATTTTTTATGTATATGCTTAAAGAGATTGTCACTTCTTGTTTTCCTTTGAATTGGTTTTGATTTTTTTTTGGTGAATTTGGGTTCTTGGAAGTGATTATGAGCTAGAATTTGATGGGCTGTGTTATTGCAGCGATACATATTTTTGTACTAATTCCGTTCGTATTGTTAGTGGGTGTTTACATTTTATGTATATGGTTTAAGAGATTGCCATTTCTTGCTTTCCTTTGAATTGGGTTTGGTTTTTTTCCCCTGAATTTTTGGGTTCTTGGAAGTGGGTATGAGGTAGAATTTGATGGGATTTGTTATTGCAGAAACTCTATATCATTATAAAGATAAATATTTTTGTACCAATTCCGTTCGCATTGTTAATTTGTTAGTGAGTTTTTTTTACATTTTCTATGTCTATGCTTCAAGAGATTGTTACTTCTTGTTTTTCCTTTGAATTGGTTGTTTTTTTTTTGTTAATTTGGGTTCTTGGTTATGAGCTAGAATTTGATGGGCAAGTCTGAATTGATGGCTACTTTGTTATTGCAGAAACTATATACTGTATCATTTTAACAACAAATATTTTTGTACTAATTCCGTTCGCATTGTTAGTGGGTGTTCACATTTTTTGTATCTATGGTCCAACTTATTGTTGCTTCTTATTTTCCTTTGAATTGGTTATTTTTTGTGAATTTGGGTTCTTGGCTATGAGCAAGAATTTAGGAGTTTTTGACCAAAATGATGTTGATTGTGGGACAAATCCAATAAATGGGTTTGTCAGAATTTTCGTAACCAAAATGGTGAAAACGCATGTCTGGTGAAGCATCTTCAGTGTACAATTTTCACGTCTACAAATAAACGGTCCGTCAAATGTATTTACACTGAAGGTGCTCTACTATCCATGAACCTTCAGTGAATATTTTAAATTTGGAGAAAGGCTCATCTCTTCTAAAGCACCTTCAGTGTATATTATAAAATTCGGAGAATCTGAAGAAAATACATTTTCCTGCTCTGATGTGATGATTAAAACAACTTTTCCAGACCCTAAATTCAGAATTTAGATGGGTAAGTATGAATTGATGTACTTTGTTATTGCAGAAACACTATCTCTTTAAAAGTAAATATTTTTGTACTAATTCTGTTTGCAATGTTAGTGGGGTGTTTAGATTTTTTTTTTATGTATATATGCTTTAAGAGATTGTCATTTCTTGTTTTGCATTGAATTGGTTGGGGTTTGTTTGTGAATTTCTGGGGTTCTTGGAAGTGGTTATGAGCTAGAATTTGATATGGGTAAGTCTGAATTGATGGTTACTTTGTTATTGCAGAAATTCTATATTAGTTTAAACATAAATAATTTTGTACTAATTGTGTTAGCATTGTTAGTGGGTGTTTTCATTTTTATATATTTAAGAGATTGTCATTTCTTGTTTTCCTTTGAATTTTTGTGAATTTGGATTTTTGGAAGTGGTTATGAGCTAGAATTTTATGGGTAAGTATGAATTGTTGGATACTTTGTTACTGCAGCGCAGAGTCAAGGGAGGAAGCTTTATGGAGGAATTAGACTCCCAGTTAAAGGGAGGTTCCAACTCCGTGTGGCAATTTCCAACGTTGCAACGGAAATCAACCCTGCTCAAGAAAAGGTACCAATTTCTCTTCATTTCGGTATTTCTTGATATGGTTAATTTCATCAGGTGCTTTTCCAGACATTGAGTTAATGAGTGGAAGATTTCTATATAATAATTTGGGATTTGTGCTTTTGGTTGTGGAGTTCTCAATGGCGAGGGTCTATCGGAAACAGCCTCTCCACCTCCCAAGGTAGAGGTAAGGTCTGCGTACACTCTACCCTCCCCAGACCCCATATGTTGTTAGTTGTGAAGTTCTCAAAAATTTAAGGTGAGGGAAGAGCTAGGAAGATTATTAAGATGCATATAAGATGTTTGTTGAAATGCTTGGACACTGTCTATGTGATGCTTCTTGAATGTGGATGTATTCCCTTTGTCCAATTCTATATGATATGTTAATTTGATTTATAGATTACATTATTGATGGTGGAAGTGAATGTTAAACTAATAGTTGAAAAGTAGTTTGACAGAGAATACATAATAGCCCCTTAATTTCATTTACACCCCCGAACTAACATTCGTTCCAATTAAGCACCCAAACACACGATAAAGTGTTTCTATTAGGCACTTTCGGTTCAAATTTAGAAAAACTTTTCGAAGTGTTCTCAAGCATCTATTAGGTAAGTAAGTTAACCATATAAAATATGTCATCTCCTTTAATTATAACATCAGCCTCAATTGGAACAGGCTTGAGGTTTTAGGACTTATTGAGGCAATGCGTATAATTAAAGGATGTGATATATTTTGTGTGGTTAACTTAACTACGTAATGAGCACTTGAAAACACGCAAATATTTTTTTCAAAACACGCAAAGGTTCATTTCAGAAAATTCTAACATTTGGGCAAACTGATTTATTTGGAAGGCAATGTATACTCAACCCTTTGTATTTTTTGTGGTTTACCAAGTATATTGATAAGCTTTTACCTACTTTGTAATTTTTAAGGCTCAGAAACTTGCTGAAGACAGCCAGAGACCGGTGTATCCATTTCCAGCCATAGTGGGGCAAGATGAGATGAAGTTATGTCTTTTACTGAATGTTATTGATCCAAAGATCGGAGGCGTGATGATAATGGGTGATAGGGGAACTGGAAAATCCACCACAGTTAGGTCTTTGGTGGATTTACTTCCTGAAATCAAAGTTATTTCCGGTGATCCGTTCAATTCAGATCCGGATGACCAAGAAGTAATGAGCGCTGAAGTCCGTGATAAATTGAGGAAAGGAGAGCAGCTTCCTGTATCTCTCACCAAAATCAACATGGTTGATTTACCGCTCGGTGCTACTGAGGACCGTGTGTGTGGGACCATCGACATTGAAAAAGCTCTTACCGAGGGTGTGAAGGCGTTTGAGCCCGGTCTTCTTGCTAAAGCTAACAGAGGAATACTTTACGTCGACGAGGTTAATCTTTTGGACGACCATTTGGTAGATGTTCTGTTGGATTCCGCAGCATCGGGATGGAACACGGTTGAAAGAGAAGGAATATCAATTTCACACCCTGCTCGATTTATCCTTATTGGTTCGGGTAATCCTGAAGAAGGAGAACTTAGGCCGCAGCTTCTTGATCGATTCGGGATGCACGCCCAAGTGGGGACCGTGAGAGATGCGGAGCTGAGAGTGAAGATCGTTGAGGAAAGAGCTCGTTTTGATAGGAACCCGAAGGAATTCCGGGAGTCGTACAAGGCAGAGCAAGAAAAGCTCCAGAATCAAATCTCCTCAGCCAGGAGCGGACTTTCTTCTGTTACGATTGATCACGATCTTCGTGTTAAAATCTCTAAGGTCTGCGCGGAACTGAATGTTGATGGATTGAGAGGTGATATAGTCACGAACAGGGCAGCAAGAGCAGTGGCAGCACTAAAAGGAAGAGATAAGGTAACCACGGAGGATATCGCCACAGTCATTCCCAACTGCTTAAGACACAGACTTAGGAAGGATCCTTTGGAGTCTATCGACTCGGGTTTACTCGTTGTTGAGAAATTTTATGAGGTTTTCGGCTAAGGAGGTAGAGGACTCTCTTCTTTGGGTTACATTTGCCTGCACAAGCTGTTTTATAGAGCAACATACTTGTTTTTGGCTTTATATTCCATTCTCAAATCATCTAAAGATTTGACAATTGTATAACCAGAGTTTTGCCTAAGATTGTCTATTTACTGTACTTAAGAAATGGATGGAGAATCACTTGTAGACAGTATTTGATCTTGACTGCTTTTATCATCTGAAATATTACTGTATAGTAGCTATTTATAATTATTAGATACTGTAGGACATCAAAAAACATACTAAGAGAAAAAGAAAGGAAGAATGAAATGACGTAAATTATGGATACAAATTCTTTTAGATTAGCCTAAATTGCATTTACCTTTGGTTGTTAAAATTAGGTGTATCTTGGCATCTTGCCTTAAAGAAAGAGTCGAGGTGTGCACAAATTGACCCGAGCACCCACCATTATAAAAGAGTATCAATCTTCAGTTTTCAGATGAAGAATAAGATGTGTTTCACTAGCAACAAAAAAGAATCTATAGGAAATTGGCTATAGGTAGCTACCTAGTAGAGAAACAAACATATTCCAGTTAATGAACATAACATCAAAAGGAAATTGTGTTTGGTGCATAACACTCAACAACTTATACAACATTATTTCAACAACTTAAACAAAAATATTGAACCAGTAATAACACATTATACTTTCACTATCAATCATGCTGCTAAACTAAGATCTGTTACACTGAAAGCAATGGCTATAATAGGATACATATGAAGGCACATATTTCTTTTTTTGATAATTGTGATGTCCGTTCCAGCTTGTGCGTAACTCAACCAATTCCATAGGATATATGTCACCTCCCACCAGCAACAAATACCAAGTAACTCTGTACCAGCTTGGGCGCATATATTGGTAATTTGATCTACTCTGTACCATCTTATGTTCAAAGCTCAAAGGACAAAAGTTTCGCGAGGGATTTGGCAATAACATCTTTCATTGGCGACTTCTATTTCAAAATCTAGGCCTTCGTTCTTGAAAATCAGGGGGGCGCTGGTACACAATCGATGCAGCTTTAATCAAAATGCCAGCAGTTAGAGCCCATATAATATACTTCTCGTCCTCTGTTTCGTGATCAAAGAAATGGAGTACATATTGATCTCCCATGTATTTAACCTCTTGCTCTCGTCGATTTTCATCCTAAAATCAACCAATATATTGGTAAGAGCAACTGAAGACGAAACTTTTAAACGAAAAGGGGAGTTTCTAGACTTACTAACCTTAAGAAACATCTCTAAAGGTGCATCAAATACTGCTGCCACTTCTGCAGTATTTATTAATGGGTTGAATGTGTTCCGGTCCCAAAGTATACCCACAACCGGGATCACTATGATTCCCTTTTGAGCAAAAAGCAGAAAATACCAATATGAGCCCAGATCATATAGATCCTATAGGACCAAGTCTTAACAAGATGGTTAAGACAGGAAAGATTTCATAAAGTAGATATTTGCTATTAAGAAATTTCTCTAGACCTATTCATGTCCCACGAAATGAAAGCGGAATAGTCTGCATTTGAAACTTGCAACAGACTATATTACCAGTTAAGCGTTGATCATAAGTACCAAAAAGGTAACAGATCAATTAAACTCTAAATAGAAAAGACAGAAAATGATTAGATCACCGACTTGACATTCAGCTAGAACATTTCTCGTATGACCATTGCTTCTCCTGTTTCATGCAATTGCTCAAAAAAGAATTTTCAAAAACCATCATTCGATTAGACACTTTTTTATGTCTCTTGAATTAAACAAGAGTTCATTTGTAGTGTCGATTATGTGATGGACATGACTATGACATTCAGGCCAATATCAGTTAATCTACCAGACTCATAAAAGTTTCATTAGTCTTTCTTATTTGGGATTCCAACAAGAAATCCATGTCATGTCTAATTTTGCACAATGCTCTCGACAACTGATTACTTGGTACAATTGTATAACTATTGTTGTTCTTATGGTTCTTGGCATATATGGTCCGCGAAAAATTGATACCTTCACCTTCTATATAAGAAGATAGGCTTGTATGATCAACTCTGTCCCTACTGTTCATTAAAAATTCATGGACCCGAGAGACCTAAAAGGGCTTGAGCACAAAATAATGACTCAAATGAGTAGGTCACTGAATTGGCAATCAGCTAGCACTTTTCTTGTATGACCATTGCTTCTCCTGTTTAATGCAAGTGCTCAAAAAGAATTTCCAAAAACCATCCTTTGGTTAGACTCTTTTTACTTCTTAAGGTAAATAATAGACTTGTTAAAAAGTTTCATTAGTCTTTCTTTTTGTGTTTTCCAACGAGCAATCCGCATGTCATGTCTATTTTGCACAACGCTCTCAACAACTGAATACTTTTTTTAATAACCAGGGTGTTCGGACCAACTTGCGCATACCTCAATTAATTTAATAAGGTGTCTACTAGCTCCTACCAACACAGGTACCTAGTAACTCTCTCTCAATAACTGATAACTTAGTACCATTATATAACTATTGTTGTTGTAACTGTTCGTGGCATATATATGGTACGTGAAATTTGATCCTTTTTACCTTTTATACAAAAAGACGGGGCTTGCAATATCAACTCTCTCCCTATTGGTCATTAATATTCATGGAGCTGAGGACCTTAAAAGGGCATGAACACAAAATAATATATGACTCAAATGAGGCTAATGAAGATAAATGCATTACCTTGGTTGTAAAGGATTCAAGAACAGTGACAACATCTACAAGTGAACGGTCTAATCCAATCTCCTCCTTAGCCTCCCTCAATGCTGTCTCAGTGTCATTGGCATCACCTTCTTCTACTTTCCCACCGGGCAAAGCAACTTCACCTAAAAACAATAAAATGAGGGGTAAAGCTCAATTGGCAAAAGTTGATGGGCTCGAGTCTTAGTATATAATTTCAAGCCATGCGCCAAATGAACTAAGTCCAGTAATTAAGCGCCTTCTACATTTGATCCCCGAGTTTTGAAGGTTACGATTGGTCCGAAGGATTGGCTCCAGGCGAATTTCTCAATTACAAAAAAATGTCTTATGCATTTGATTCCAAAAATTATAATCAGACCTCCAGCCTTGGTGGCAGGCCTATGTGACACCTATATTTGACTGATGCAATCTCAGCATTTCATTTTATATGGCGCTTATAAGCTTTCTATGATTGATTTTCGCTTATAAGCACTTTAAATTGAGAAAGGAGTTTAGGAATGAAAAAAGACATGTCAAAAGTACATTTAAAGTTATAGTCTTAAATATGTCATCACATTTCTATAACAACATATTATTAAGGATAAAACTAAAAGTTAAAGAGCTTCTAAATATAAAAATGTCTCTCTTTATTTCCAAAAGAAAGTGTCATTTAAAATGGAACAAAAGTACTACTAGTAGGGGCGAATCAAGAGCTTTAATTACAATTCACGTAAACATAGTAGGTTTTAATTAGACTATATATATATATATATATATATATATGTTGTTTCCTTTATTCTTGCAGCACTTTGTTAGCACGAAAAATGTAATGCCTAGGCAGTTGGGGATGTCAACTGCACCTTAGTTTTGATTGGCCTTGAGCTAGTCAAGAGTCGGCAGGTCATTGGTTGTAAGCCAAAGGCTGGCACATGTGTTATAAATGTGCAGCCTTGGCCTTAGACGAAATCAGAGGGTGGAAGACTTGTAATTTCACTAAAGAACATTAGGATGAAATGTGAGGATTTCGAGAGTGTTGCTAGGCAGCAATCGACTTGTGATTGTGCCTAAATTGAAGTCGAAGTGGGTTTTGGTCGACTTGTGGCTGAAACAAGTGAGGGTCCTTTGTGTTGTTTTCCTATTAATACAAAGGTTGGGAGATTTTCCTCGTATCTGATTGTCTCTTTACTTTACTATGCCAAAATATTCTAAGTCCCTAAAATTAAATTAAGTGTTGGATAGGCTGAGTCAAGCAGCGGACTTGACTGCCAAGACGGTGGGCGAACCTCGAGCAGAAACTCGGTGGTGGAAAATCACCCCTGTGACAACTGGTATCAGAGCCAGGTTTCGATCTATAGTGTAAACCCAGTTAACACTACAGCATTAACTCGATATCACCATAGAAAACCACAAATCTCAAATACTCGATCCGCCTCTTACTACTACACTACAAGTGAAAAGCAAACACGCAAAAACTAGCCCGAACATCACTTAGAAAAAAAAGAGCTTCAGCAATCAAATATTTACCAGAATGTGTAGAGAGTGTAGAAGCTCTTTTAGTGAGAATTACACGAAGATTGCCTTGTTGATCCTCAAATAAACATACCAAAACTGCAGCCCTGGCTCTTCTTGAATTATTATCTGTCCCTAATTCTGAATTCGATTCTTGTTCCTTGGGAATTACCTTACTCACAGTGCATTCTTGAATTGTGGAACTGTGGATATTGAAAAAGTTGGAGGAGCTAACTGCAGGCTGATTATTATTAGGATTATAAAGACGAAGTTTTTCAGCTAATTTTATGAGGTTTTCTGATCTGTGAAAGCCGTTAGTTTCCATGGGTACTACTGAGAAGGAGAAAGGAAAAGAAAATGGTAGGTTCTGTGCTAAAGCTTAGAAAGACTAATAATTGGGTCCTGGAATTTTGGGGTTGCTTGCTGCTTTGTATTTTTGCCTTACTGGTCAATTTGTCCTCAATAGTCTAATACTATACATCCTTTGCCCAATCCATCCCTTTCTTTTTCATTTTCGACGGCTAGATGAAGGTCTAGTATTTTGACGGAGGTGTTTGTATCTCTTAAATCGATATCCAGTAGCAGCAGAGGGAAAAATCGATAGTAAAAGATAACGAATTAGAGACTCAAAGAGATCACCAGCAAAACTCGGCAAGGAGAAATTCCTGCCCACCACTCTCTCGGTAGGTCATCCTCCTTTTCAGTCGTTCTCTTCATCATTATTTTTTCCACATATATCTAATTTATCTTGCCTTTTTTAAAAAATCCAGTTTAATCATCTGGTGTTCAAAAGATTGTTGGTCCGACTAATTCAATTTTGTCTAGGTAAAAGACTTTATATGAAAAGACTCTGCATCTTCCGACTCAAATTCATAACTTTTGATTAAAAGTAAAGAATCTCAATCATCCTGTTATTTTGTGACAATTAGAACAACATAACATGATGTCCAGTGTAGTTCAACAAATGGGATTTGAGAGGACGGTGTGCACCCTTACCTTGTAGATATAGAAAGATTGTTTCTGACTCAATATTTCGTGACCATTGTGATATGAATATAAGTACTTCATATGAAATTTTTAGAGTACATTAAAATAAAAATGCACAGCGGTATATATATGATTCGTATTGCAACTGAAGCCGAACTCAAAAGTAGAAATTTATGAATTTTGAATAAAACAAGTCAGATTTTAAAATTTATGGTTCTAATGACTTCTGATGCTATATGCATAGAAGTTATTATATGGAATTCAGATTTATAGTGTAGAGCTAGTGTGGTCAAAAAGTCACAATTGTAACTGTAAAATACTGATCCAATAGAGCCTTTCCTATTCCTCTATTAACTGTGTGAAAGAAAAACAAAAGATGTCTACAAACTAATCTGCAATCACAGTGAAAAATTTCAGCCAATACAAACATGAATCATGATAAACGTGCCAAAGTTTTTGTATCATTTTAATAGATATTTCACCAATGAGGTGATAACAGATGCTCTTGGCTGGCTGGCTGGCTGGCTGGCTGGCAGTTATGACCAACGCAGCCTCACCAGAAATGAAACTAATTCTTTAATTGAATTCATAACTTTCTCATTTCAGGTTTTCCCATTATTAATAAAGTTCTTATAGCCCTATCATCAACTTTATGTAGGGCCTAAAATAAATAAAGTTGAATAAATGTATAGACAATAAAGAAGCCAGCACCAAATCTACTGCCTACTTCAACCAGTGGCTTTAAACACTTCCAGTTTGTTTGGCTATTTTAGTAGAAATTACATCTAAAAAATTATATTACATTCTAGCAATAAATAAAAAAATAACATAAACTGCATTTCCAAATATGAACTCCCGATAAATTCATTTTTTTACAAAGTTCCCATTAAATTTAACAGATAGGGATTGTTAAATGAGATACTCAATTGATTCACAAAAAATCGCCCTGCTTGAGGACCAACGACCTCGTTGATCACATTTGGTACCACTTTTTCGATTCAAACCTCCACTTCTAGTACCTCTCTGGCCCAATTGGCAGCTGACTTCTCATTTTTTATTAGGGAAGTTGCACAATTTGTTGTTCAACCATTCACTAGCCAAATATATATAAATTATACACTAATTACATATAATTTATGCATAGTACATATATATTATATATCGATCTGCTATTATTTTGAATGGCAACTATACAATGTAAACATTGCTTTTTTATTTTCTTTTTGGGACTAGTAGGTCACACCTGACACCCTCATAGTCTCAGACCCCATTATTGGCACTTTACCATGCCACACCCTGAGTTGCGGCCTTAAAATGTTCACCAACCTGCTCTGCTACCAATCGTTACAGATTGAATGAGAACGCCCAACCGAAAAGACTAGCCTGTTAGGCAGGAGAACTCATTCAACCTATAACCACATTACTAACACATTACCAATACCCTCGCAATTAAGAAGGGACTCAAGTGGTTCACCACATCAACATGCTGAACATTCGTATGGAAGGAAAACATCAATAATCCGCTGAGAAAAAAATGCTGCAAAATTTATTATTCGTGGTCTTAAATTCTGTGACTACATCATATGGTAGAAGAATACACAACACTCCAGATGATGCATTTAATTTATGACACTCTGGATTATACAAGAACAAATGATAAATCTAAGTTTTAACTCATTATAGTATCCTTGTCCATTACCTTAGGGAGCTTGAATTTAGGATTTTGTTCCAAGAATGCAGGTGGTCTCTGGTACACAACTGATGCTGCTCTAATTAAAATTCCAGCAGTTAGACCCCATATCAAGTATTTCTTGTTGTCCATCTCGTAGTCGAACAAATGAATCAAATACTTTTCTCCCATCCATTCTCTTTCTTCCGATCTCTTATTCTCGTCCTGCATAAAGACGTTGCGCGTAAGTATCCGAGAAACGGGAGAAACTTATTCCGAAGGAAATGTTCACGAGTAAAAACCTTGAGAAACATCTCCAATGGGACATCGAAAACTGCTTCTACTTCAGAAACATTAGGAATGGGATTGAATTCCTTTTTATTGGAGAGTATCCCTATCACGGGAATTACTCTAAGAAGATGCTGCATAGATAACAAATGTATTAGAAGTATACACGCGACCTAGAGGAATAAAGTGATCAAGCATCCCAGAGCCAGCATTGTTCTGTTGCTAGTAAAATGGTGTCACCGGTTATTTTCAGCACCAATAATATTCTCATCAGGATCATAATTTTGGGTTCACTGCCATGTAAATGCAAAACCAGCACTAAGTTGTTTTTGAAGATACTCAGATGGAAAGAAATTTGTTTTTGAAGATACTCAGATGGAAAGAAATTACCTACTAGTATTTCTTTTTGCCTCCACTAGAATTTGAACTTGGTTCTCCTCCCACTTCATTAACCACGAGGCCACCCACCCTCGGGTGCCATGTTACAAGAATGTTTTAAGCTCTTATTCTCAGTTTTTTTTTTTCCTGAACTTCAACATTGAATCTGGATTTAGTGAAGAACAGAGAAGAACAAAACACAATTCAAGCATCTTTATAGATGATACCAATTGGTTGGGACTTGGGACTAAGGTTAGTCGTTACCGATGCACTTACATTAGCTCCAATATTAGAAGTCTTTTTAGTTAATTATTGTATGACAATGTACAGTTAGGTGTTATACATACAGAATCCGTAGTTTTTTCTAGAGATCTCTTGACAAATTATTGAGTAGTGGAATGACACAAGGATGTCCTTTTCCAAAATTTCTATTGAAATTAGGGGAAACGACAAAGGTACTAAAACATTCCACACTCCCACTTAATTGGCATGACGAGTTATTATTCCAGCACTTATCTTCTAAAAGGTCTTAACAAAAGGTACGGGCAATTAAGCAAAAAAGAAAAAGAAAAAAGGCAAGCCAAAAGTGGTGCCTCTTTTCCTTTATGAGAAATGGATGCATGATTGTCTGTTAGCGTAAAAAAAGTGCCTTTTAAACATAAATTCTTCCAAAAGCCAATAGACTGATAAGGTAGCTTTCCAATCATTTATAGATTTAAATGAATGAACATGTAGTTAGCTATACAAGTAAAAGAACGTTCTGCTGATTGAAGGAAATGGTTGACATTTCAAAAGTCTTCAAGAAAATAGTGGAATACTATAATGAAGATATCGACATTGATCACCTCCACTAACTTGCCCCATCCAAAGACGATTAACATTCATTTTCAATTCTAATCCAACAGCAATAATATTCGATCTTTAAATAAATATTCTAAATTTGGTTATTAATACTCTTGCAAGTCTAAATTCTGAGATCTGTAGTATCTTTAAAGTAGTTTCAAAGTGTAGATTTATGCTATCCAGTGTTCTGTTTTACTCTGAGAATTCGTCAATTTCACTGCTGAATGGTAAATATGGTGACTTGCTTTTGGAGGAGAAAACAATTGTTCTCTGTTCTGTGCAATGTGCAGCTCAAATATATGCTGTATATAACTAACCTCACCACATTAAAGCCAGCACCTGAATACTCTTTTTTAAATAACCGTGGTGTTTGTGCCAGCTTGCGTGCACCTCGACTAATTTCACGGGGTACCTGCTACCTCCCACCAGCACAGGTACCGGCTGTTTCAGCAAGGCTGGGACAAAATGAGAAGAAATCACCTAGTGTTTTTGCCTTGGCTAGACCAGCACCTGAATACTCAACACTACAAGAACTTGGAATGCGATAGGAATACCAAGGATATGCAAAAACTTACAGCAAAACCTAAACGAAATATTAGTAAAGTACGTGACATATCTTTCTGCTTAATGTACATTAGCTGCAACACTGCCCATTTGAGAAACTACAAAATCTATAGTTTTGATAAACATAGGACCCAATGATTTGTAAGTTGGACATAGAAGGACGAAACAATGAGCAAGATTTTTTCAATTTTCTGATTTAACATTTCAAAATCTCGTTTAAAAGGCTAATTTGGCTCCTTGTTCAGCCAATGATTTGAAAGTATCAACTTGTGCCTTTTGAATGTTCTTCCTTAGACCATTTTCTCTTACTCATCTTCCTTTGGCACCCTCCCCCAACCAAGCGAGGACCCTTGTCCTAGACAGGGATAAGAGACATGGAACAACTAAGGAACGTATATCATTCTTACATGATGTATTAAATATAATATGAACTTGTGAGATAACTAGCATTAAGATTTGCAGGAGAGTACAATATGATAGAGAAGGAAAGAATGTCCAGTCAAACACTACACATACTTGAGGACATTAAGTCTAAATTAACATAGTTCTAACATCAGTAGAGCACAGCTCCTCCATGGAAGAAACCTCTAAATAGATTTTAACTTGTTGAAGAAATACAACAACAACAACATACCCAGTGTAATCCCATAAGTGGGGTGTGGGAAGGGTGGGGTATACGTAGACCTTACCCCTACCTTGGGTGAGGTAGAGAGGTTGTTTCCGAAAGACCCTCGGCTCAAGAAAGCGTTTCAAAACAGGTTTGACAAATACAAGAGTAAAAAGCTATGATGAAAATACTAAAGAAATTTCATGCGGTTTCCTTGAAAGATCAGATAACAATAACCAAGCTATGATGAAATCCACACAAAGTTTCTTGACATACTAGAGTTTTCTTATTATAGATGATATCAACATACCTTAGACAAGAATGGTTCAAGGCAAGTCACAACATTAACCAATGAAGGATCTAGTCCTATCTCCTCCTTTGCTTCTCTGGTTGCAGTATCAGAATCGCTTGCATCTCCTTCTTCTGCTTTCCCTCCAGGCAATGCGACTTCACCTGCATGAATAACATTCTAGTTAAAATCAGCTAATCCAGCATAGTAGTACATAGGAGAGAACAGTAGAAATACAGCATATGATAAACTAAATACTTGAGCAATCTGGTGACAAGATAATAGAAAGTTCATTTCTTGAATAAACAAAAACATGGATCAACTAGACAAAATTTGCAAGCCTCAGTCACAAGAAGATGGTAAATTGCCTAAACATCCAAGTAACAACATTTTTAGCAGCAACACATATATGTATCAAACTGGTTTTCAGAAGCATCCAACCACAATCTCTAGAAAAAAAAAACATCTATATCCACTGTGCTGGTCACATGGTCACATGGCAACAACTTTACCAGTTACTCCAAGGCTCCCCTTCAATCCACTGTGCTGACTAAAGTCCAAAAAAACATCAAAATCACATTATCACCATCAACAATACAAACAACATACCTCTTGCATGCATATATCAAAGCAACCAATCAACTACATCTCAATCCAAGAAACTATTTGGAGTCAGCTATATGAATCCTTGACCTCTATATCCAAACCGTTCTATTTGGATCCATTTCATCCTAATACTAAAAAATATCCTTTAAGATAAGTTACAAGTTCTGCATATAATCTGCCAAAACCCCACTACACTATGATCAGGTGCGGAGCTCGAATATAAGGTACGGGCTCGGACAAAACCAGTAGCTTTTGCTTAGACCCTCTATTTGTATTAGGAAACTAATTAAATATGTATAAATATTTAACTGCAAATCATACCGGTTGCCGGCAAGTTCAAAAGCCATAAACTTCAAATCCTGGTTCAACTTCTGATTCTGATGATCAATCAACCACCATAACCTCCCTATCTGAGTGAATTCTATGAGGTTATTTCTCTCAATATTTTGTACTCTCTTTAATATAGTGGACTGCTCATCTCTACCTGTGTATGTATGTCGATTGACCAAACAACATTAAATTATTGTCTCTTTTCATATATTTCACTTCAGTTGTCTGATTTGTCGTCTTTCGAGGTTTACTTTGTTAGGGGCCGTTTGGCCATGGATAATTTTCACTTTATTCCGGAATCATTTTTGGACATAGAATTGTTATAATATAATTCAACTAAATTTCGGCATATTCCGGAAATTGAAAAAGTCCAAATACATGTTTTCACATTGTTCACTCCAAATCACTCACAAAAATTCAACATTTTTTTCAGTTGTATTAATGTCCAAACACAACTCCAATTTCCCAAATACTACCATTTTCAACTTTTTTCCAAACACTACCTACTTTTTGTCAAATTTCACATTTTTTATGTCCAAACGTACACTTAGCTTCCCCATAACACCTGATTATTCCGATCCTAACACTATCAGCTACAACCCAAAAATTTCAACACAATATACAATTACAATCACTAGGTGATATCTTCTCATCTGTTCTAGCCCTAGTGGACAGACTTAACTCACACATTTTGCTGGTGGGAGCAAGCAGGCCCGGACACCACACTTATCAAAAAATATATAAGTTACAAAAAAGTGTAAGATTCACTGACCTGAGTGAGTAGATAGCTTGGAAGACCTCTTAGTGAGAATAACTCGAAGTTCCCTATTATCCCCTTCAAATAAACAGATCAAAACAGCAGCTCTTTTAGGCCTAAATCTCTCCGGCTGCACAACAGCAACTGGGGTCACCGATTCTTGAAAACCCAATTGGGAAACAACCTTCCCTGCACTCTCTTCCAATTTTTGCTCCTCCAAATCCGTGTCATCCACAAATGACGGTGGTGGGGGTTTGTATAGACGCAATTGTTGAGCTAAGGCTAATAATCTATGAGAAGTTTTAATTGGTGATGATGATGAATCCATGATGATGAGTAGTTTGCGAAGTGAATTTGGAGATTGAAATGATGAGATAGAAGACATTGACAATCTTCGTATTGATGATAGCATCTCTCATAGTTAATAAATTGAGCGTACTCCCTCAGTTTTGATTCAATTTTGTGGTATAAAATTAGTAGATATTTATGTTATTATAAAGTTAAAGTTTGAAATTATATTATTATCAAATAAGAATTTTTTTTATTTTTTATAATTGATTAAAAAGTAAATGTGTGATATAAATTGAGAAAGAGTTATTATTGGGTTTATCAAAATATCATCCTTCTAATCTCAAATCAAAAAGCTCAACTATTTGTGAACTTTTTTAGATTTTGGTTTTGGTTAGTTTTTAGAAAAAATTAGTTTTTCTGAAATAAAATAATTACACTTTGTTTGGATGGTCTTATCCATGGTTTCATATTGTTTGTTATGGTTTAATAACATTTTTATTGTTTGATTTGATTGTATGATACTAGGGGTGGCCAGTGGGCCGGGTTTGGGGCACGGGTCCCGGCAGAACGGGACCCGACGAGACTGGGGGAGGGAAAATCGGTCCTCCGGCGGGATCCGCCGGTGTCCCGTCCCGTTCCCGGTCCCATCGGAAAAGGGGACCGGTCTTATCAGGGCGGGGCGGGATCAGGGCGTGATCGGGTTTTCCGATTTAATTTTTTCTTTGCATTTAATTTTAAAAAATAACTCAATAATTGAACAAGATAGTGTAATAAAAACATCTCAAAGCTGTTTTTTTGCCTCTTATATTATTTAATAGAAATATAATTTCAAAATTGCAACTTTGTTGGGTTGAAAGTTGCAAATAACATAGTAAAATTGTAATTAAAAAAATCACATATTTATAAACAACTTTTCTAGTTTCTTCACAATGTCTTGTGGTTCTTCGGTTGGAATTGAAATTTGTTGGTCAAATTGCTCAACGTCGCTTCCACCTTCGTCGGATAAGATTTCGTTGTAGTTTTCATTTTCTTCTTCGTTGATCTCCGGTTGACCGCACCTTCTACGCTCCGCTCGTATCCAATCTCTAAATAAAACTGCAATCTCCAATATGTCTCTCGCTAATGAGTGTCTGTGCTCTCCTATTTGAAATCTTCCGGCAGAAAAAGCGCTTTCAGATACTGTTGATGACGCTTGAATGTTCAACACATCTCGGGTCATCTTTGATAGTATCGGAAATGTCTTCTCATTCTCCCTCCAGTATTTAAGCAAGTCTTCACGTCCTTCTTCATTGAGAACTGCTTGGTACGGTACAACACACTGCAAAACAAAAACATCGAACTCACTAACTTGATTAGTAGTGGTACCACTAAACATTCTACTTATAAGGCTTTCAATACTAGCCGCAGAAACATCATGTCTTTTATAAGGTTGTACTGAAGAAGAAGATAGTATGGAAGTCTGTTGGTTACTGGGACTTTCTTGTTGGTAATGCGTATATACTTTTTTGCATTCATCGTGTATGTTAGACAAAACTTCTTCTTTAGTTGGTTCATTAGGTAGTTGTTCATTTGGATTTTTTGGAGTTGGAGGTGAAAGTACTCTATACAATCATAAATAGTTTCAATAAGTGATTTACAACCGTCTATTTTAACAGTCGGATTTAATACAACACCAATAATATAAATAGTGGGAATAGGATTTTTTTTTTAATTTGATAAACATTTTTTTAATAGGTGCCTTATAAGATAGTTTTTCCATATATTCACTAAGTAACAAAAATATTAGAGCTATAGAAAATAACATAGTTGAAATAGTAGGATAATAAATACCGGAAAATTCTTTAGTAGCTTGAAAAAATTTCTCTAAAAATACAATAAGTTCTGAAATTTTTTCCCAAATGTTATCTACAATCATATCAGTTGGATTTCGATTATGGACGTTAAAAATAGAGTTATAGGTCTTGTATAATCATAAGCAACAAGTAGTTGTTCATAAAAAGAATTCCACCTAGTCGCTACTTCTTCGGAAATTTTTCTATAAGGTAGTCCACAATCGTGACAAGTTTTTTTATATTCTTTTTTTCTTTGTATTCTATTACTTCTAAAAATAAAGTTTAAAGCAAATTGTACTTTATTAAGAATGTCTTCAAAAAGTGATAGACCATTCTTTACAACTAAGTTATAAATATGGCACACACATTTTATATGAAAATGATTAGGAAAATATGGAGTTAATACATCTTTTAAAAGTCTAATAGCGTAATTATTAGAAGAAACATTAACTAACGTAATTGTCATTATTTTGTCAGTTATTCCATAAAAATTGCAAACTTGATGAATATTTTCGACAATAAAATTTCTGGTGTGCCTATCATCAATATATCTATATGCTAAAATACGTTTTTTCATAGACCATTTATAATCTATCCAATGACATGTTACAGTTAAATAATCATGGCCGTTAGTACTACGGCCTATATCAGACATGATAGATACTTTGCCAGGAAAATGATATAATGAATAACGTAAATATTGCTGATATTCATGTGCAAATTTTAAAACGTCTCTCCTAATAGTTGATCTAGGAAAATCGTTAAAAGCAGGATTATACATATCTCTAATGTAATGAATAAAATCAGGAAATGAAAAAGGCAAAGCCCCCACCGCAACTAATTTTACTATTGCCTCCTTATCTCTATGTTTATCGTATTTAGGGCCTACAATTCCCCCTGTCATCAGGTAAATTTGACCTTGTACTTGATCCGGGACACTATGTGAACCTTGTCACGACTGAGAGCGCATTGGCGCACCCGACATTGTAGCCTCGCATTCATCCCACCTAGATGTGTGAAAGTTTTTTACATGTCTCAATAAATCTCCCGTCCCACCCTGACCTTTTCTCATTTTAAATTTATAATTTTTTTTACAAATTCTGCATCTGACTACTTGATTCTCTTGGTCCATATCAAAAAAATTCCATGCAGTAGATTTTAATTTTCGTTGTGTGGGACCTCGTCTCATGATAGGGGGAATATGAGGCATTCCAGTTTCAGTTTGAGGTGCACTAGTGGGTGTGTCATATAGATTATCTTCTAAATTAAAGTCTGATTGAGTTGCAAAATATATCTCATCGTCTCATGATATATCATTAAAAAATTCAGTTTCATCTATATGAGTATAATCAATCAAATTATCCTGTCTAGGAATAGGATGACTAGAAGAAGTACCCATATCATGTATAGAGAGATAGATTGAGAGATTAGAGAGATTGTCTGAAGATTTGTGAGAAAGATGAAGAGAAAATTAGGTATTTATAGTTGAAAAATTGGGTTAAAGTGTAAATATATTAATTTAGGGGTTAAAAATAAATATCAAGGGGTAGGGGAGGCCAAAAATGGTCGTTGCACAACGGCCAAAATATAAAATGGTCATTGTGCAACGACCATTTTTTGCAAAGGGGAGGGGGCGGGCAGGATCGGGGCGGGTTGATTGGGATCGGGCCTGGGGCGGGGTGGGCCCGAGCTGGACGAGCCTAGGTCCCGTCCTAAGTTCGAGTCCCGTGCCCATTTTTTTATGAGGGGATCGAGGCGGGACTGGGGCAGGGTCGAGTTGGGGTTCGATCGGGACCGAGCCAACCCGACCGACTGGTGTTGGATATGTAAAGCAATACGGGAAGTAAATAAATATTACAAGTGTTCTAAAGGATAAACAAATAGGCAATTCAGAACTGCTGCAAGCTTGTTGAGTCTTGAATCTTGATAACCTGAAATCAAGAAATACTAAATCTGGATTGTTACAATTGTGGGCTGAGTTGAGAGATGACTCTCTGTCTTTAAGACAAGATTGCCCCGTATATATGCTTTTACGTTAACGGGCAATAGTCTCCCAAGATAAAACATCAACTAATCAACACTACAAAGCAAATAGGTTGATTCTAACGAAAAAAACAAACACGAAACGACTTGCTGAAGAACGGAAAAGAAATGAAGAGTTTTAAGTTTTTTGTTCGCTGTTTGTGGACAGAATTTCAGTTATTCTCTTTCTGTTTGTCTATGTGTATATATGTTGTCTCATTTTCTGTCTGTTATAGTCTTCACAATTGTGCCAAAAGACACCAATATATAGCATAAGAGAGGGACTCCTCAACTGCCAAGTAATGACCATTAATCATCCAAGTAATGGTTGTTTATGACAATTAATCAGCGAAGTAATGGATGTTTATGGCCATTAGTTAGTGAGGGAGTTTAATCAGCCAAGTAATGGCTGGTTAATGTGCAATAATGCTCCAAAAATCAATCCAAACGGTAGGTATAAACTTTTTGTCTTCCGTCGTTCCCAATTTCATCTTTTCAGAAACTCCAGAAACCAAACTGTAAATATTAAACAATTTGGGGGTCTATCAGAAGAAGCCCAAAGCCCAAGGCCCGAGACCCGACGGGCGGGCGGCGGCGGCGACGCGCGTGTGAGCTTAGCCTTGAACCCAAGCACATCTAGGTCCTCCCTCCTTCAAACACAGGGTTACCCCTTAGGGTCCCAAACCCTTACCCAATTTTGAGACTTATAAAGAGAATAATTCTTCCTTTTCCTAACGATGTGGTAGATTTGTCCCACACCATATTTTCATGTCTCAAGCACCTTACTTCGTAGACCAATATCTCTTTCATTTCTTAACGAAATTTGACGATCTTTGGCCCTACGGTCATCTACTCACTTAGTAGATTATGCACGTGTGAAGAGACAAAGCCTCCAACATACGGAATCCTAGTGTTTAAGTCATTAAATACGGGTGGACACACCTCTCCACCAAAGGCAAATTTCCAACAATCCCCTATTGAAATAGATCTTTGCGCACACACAAGGTGCCTACTTTCAGCGAAAAGATATTGCATCAGGAGACGTAGCTTCTGCTTTAAACCTTCCCTAGTTAGATACCACCAGACTTACTTACTGCGGGGTGAACATGATGTCTTGAACCGTCAGTGTTTAGTGTAAGCCAAGACAATGATACCAACACAATAACTCTCCTTATTCATTTTCTTCTTATTGTTTTGTCCGTTGTGGTCATGGACACACTTAGATTCTTAAGTGCGTTCATTTGAGGCGGTCTGTCCTCGCACTTAAATAGGTGATCTCCTACAAGGTATCCTGCTATACCCCACTTCACAAGTGTTAGGAATCATTAAAAGTTTCCCTAACCTTAACCTCAACCGTTTGAGGATCGTTAAAGGTTTGGAAGCTTAACCTTTACCCACCATACATGTAGAACTTTAATGTCTATCGCGGGAACAACTTTGGATTCATGTTTCCCTACAAAAATCATCATCCGATGTGCTCTTGCTTCCACTAAAGCGCTCAACTGAACCTTTTTGCACCTTAGCCATTGAACCAAATTCTTGGGATCTTCAGTCAGTATGGTTGGGTTACCACCGCAAAGGTTCGTATTAATTGGGTTTTAAGCCCATTCCCCTAGACAGGAAGAACACTTGATCTCCGAGTAGTCCTTTAGTTAAAAGGGTCCGCTATATCCTTTGATTAGCAATCAAGAAAGTGACGCCCGTGATAATCAACTGCCATACGGTTTTATGACTCCGACAGATCCTGATAGATATGTCCAGACGCCGTCATCCGTGTCCTTCTTGAAGCCGATCGGCTAGCCACAATGTATAACTGCTGAAGGCACGGGTTTCTCCCAATAAGGGACGTCCTCTAAGGAGTCGTAAAGTTACTCAACTTATTTCATGCTTTGTATAAAGCGATAAACTCCGATTCCATCATGAATCGGCCGATGCATGTTTTCTTAGAGGTTTTTCCAAGACCCCCCATACACATTTACTTATGGCTTTGGTGTTCTTCACATCTGATGTCCAGTTTGCATCACTGTGTTCTCCAAGAACCGTTGGACATCCAGAATACCATAATCCATAGTTACGCGAATATTTCAGATATCGTCATATCCGACTCAACGCCTTTTATTGATCATTTATTAAAATCATCAGTGAACCTTAGTTCAACTGATCTGCTTTGTAGGCCGATACCAGGTCGGTTGTAGTGTGTACAATACATTTAACTACATGTGACCTGCACATATCGCTCCTTGTCTATGGGTGCACCATGATTCCAATCAGTTCTATGATTCATATCCATTGGTGGCTTCAACGAGATGTCAATTATCTCACAACTGAGTTTAGAGTTAGACCAGTCCGTTAAATGTCTTAGAAATCCAATTCCTAAGATGTCATCTGTGATACCCATATCTTTTGTTTCAATATAACTTCCACTCTCAGACTGTTGGTTTTCCAACTGTTGGCTTTCTAACTTTAGAGTCAATATTTCTGTGGTCAGATTTGTTTCTATTTTATCTAAAACTTCCAGGACCAAAATGTAAACATTTCAGGGACCAAAATGAAAGTTCAGGAAGAAGCCCAACAGTCTAGCAAACCAACTCGATTCTTTCCTTCCAACTCTCCGGTTAGGAAGACTGTTTCAACATCCATGCCACGCAAGACTGCAATGGCCCTGAATGTTAAGCTATTCACATGGGAGCACATGTACAAGTAGTTGAGGTCTTATACTCGACAGTAAATCCATCTACTTCGTACTCACTTTTGAGTATCCACTTTTACACAACCCAAAGGTTCTTTTTCCGGATGAAGATCAACCATTACACAAGTATGATGGAATCTATTTCTCTCTTTGTAGCTTCTTTCCAAAGCAGCGCTTCTGGAGATGACAATTATTTGTTAATTGTCCATGGTTCATTCTGAACCATACAAGCTAGAAGGCCTGGAACAAGTCTTTGTCCCCTCTTTGCTCCGTCTCGGTTCAACATCTAGAATCTCTGAGTTCTATAGATCTCGAATATTAAGTTCCGGATAGATAACAACTTTCGAGTCCTCTAGATACGGAACGTCTAGTTCCGGACAGTCAGGCCCTCGCGGGTTCTTGTTAACCTCGAGTAATTACTTCTTTTTCCTTCTCAAGGAAAGTTATCCTCAAGGAATTCATCATTCTTTGACACCAAGAGGCGATAAGCACTACTGTTATTTGCAGATCCAGTGGATATACAATCTACAGTCTTAGGTCCAATTTGACCTGTTTTGGTAGTCCAACTTCTACCAAGCCACCCCACATCACAACATTTGTATGTGAGATCCTTTTCATGTCTCACACGGATGGTTATCTTTATTCTTATGCGGAGTTCTATTGAGAATCGCATTAGCGGTAAGGATCGCCTTGCCCCACATATTTTGGGCTTACGGCTTTGTGTTTGGCTAACACCGTTGGACTGAGGTGAGTAATGAGCAGTCGTTTGATGAACGATGCTTCACATTCTCCCCCTCTGTCACTGCGAATTCCTCAAATCGTAGGCTTAGTTAATTTTCAACTTCTGCTTTGTAGCGCTTATCCGCTTCAACAACTTCATCTTTGCTTTTCTACAAACAAAGGATGCAATACGTTGTATCATCATCAATGAAGGTCACAAAGTACTTGTCTCCCCCCTCTATTTTGTATAAACTTCAAATCACCCATGTAGGTGTGACTAAGTTCTAGAGGAGCGGTGTTTCTTTTGCTATTCCTTTGACGGAATTTGGAAAGGTGATTTTGCCTTTTCGCCTACCTCACATTTATTTTGAGGGTTTATGCCGACAGAAGGCAACAATCTCAACTTCGTTAGCTTTTGAATGACCCTTCCATTTAACGTGTCTTAATATATGATGGCATAGATGCACGGATTACAAATATATCATTCATTTGGCTACAGACATGCTGTACCATTCTTAGTTATTACAGACCTGTTGGACTAGTCTCAAACCAGCTTGACCAACAACGTCTCTTAAACCAAGTTTGGGACATGTATCACCTCATTTTAGACTGATCCCATTCCCTGAAGTCCTATTGAGGACAACCTCTCCAACCCCTTCTACTTTAGAGGTGGCGTTGCTGCACATGAACAACCTCTTGCCCGTGGTTAGGGCGTAACCGGATCATATATGATATGGATACTCTGGCCCACTCCAGTTGCTTTGGCAGACTGAGTGTTCAATTTCTTTTCTGCCTTTCTTTAGGCCTTTAGATCTTTTAAGACCTGGAAACTCCGGCCCACCACACTATGTGTCCATTACTTTTCCTGTGAAATGAGTTCTGGCCCCACTCCAGTCGCCCGTAGGCTTTGTATGACTGAGTGTCCAATATCATCGTATGAAAGGAATTTTGGCCCCACTCTAGTCGCCCGTAGGCTTTGTATGACTGAGTGTCCAATATCATCCTATGAAGGATCTTCTGCCAAATAGTGTGACAGGCTCAACGTCTTTAGCTTTTAGGCTTCTTCCCTTATGATTGGTGTCCAGACAATTTTTGGCGCTTACTTAAGAGTGGTAACAGTTTTCACACAGTCAGTGGATATTTCTCCCTCGTATGTGAGAACATACTTTACACACTTTTAATAATTACACTTAAAAAATGGATCTTTTTAAGTCATTTACAAAATCCAATCTTTAAACGGGAAGGAAGATAAGATTAAACTTCTGATTTTAAAGCGTAAGGAATATAAATTATTTCGGAAAACATTTTCATATTCCTCCTTACTTTAAGCCCTTTTTAATCATACATCATTTAATCTTATTTTTGACAAGGAAAGAAAATTACTTATCCCAATTTCGAATTCTGGCCCACTTCAATCAGTTCATCGGACTGAGTGTCAATTTCCTCCTTACCATAATTTGGATCCTTTGTCTGGAACAGATATAGGTCTTCTCCGACAAGATAGAACCACATCTTCAGTCTTCTCCTCTTGTCCCAGTTGACATCCCCAGCCTCTCGTGGGCGCTTGTTCCCACAACTCTCAGGAGCGGTGATACCATGAACACGTTGATCTTCAACAACATAATCACAAGTCTCTTCTACTAGAAAACCACAGCCATATCCAGATTTGGTCACACAACTTTTGACCGACATCTTTCGAACACTAATACAAATCTTGTCTTAAAATTGTTGGATATGTAAAGCTATATGAAAAGTAAATAAATATTACAAGTGTTCGAAAGGATAAACAAATAGGCAATTCAGAACTGCCGCAAGCTTGTTGAGTCTTGAATCTTGATAACCTGAAACCAAGAATTACTAAATCTGGATTGTTACAACTGTGGGCTGAGTCGAGAGATGGCTCTCTGTCTTTAAGACAAGATTGCCCCGTATATATGCTTTTACGTTAACGGGCAATAGTCTCCCAAGATAAAACAACAACTAATCAACACTACAAAGCAAATAGGTTGATTCTAACGAAGAAAACAAACACGAAATGATTTGCTGAAGAACGTAAAAGAAATGAAGTGTTTTGAGTTTTCTGTTCGCTGTTTGTGGACAGAATTTCAGTTGTTCTCTTTCTGTTTGTCTCTGTGTATATATGTTGTCTCATTTTCTGTCTGTTGTAGTCTTCACAATTGTGTCAAAAGACACCAATGTATAGCATAAGGGAGGGACTCCTCAACTGCCAAGTAATGACCATTAATCAGCCAAGTAATGGTTGTTTATGACCATTAATCAACCAAGTAATGGTTGTTTATGACCATTAATCAACCAAGTAATGGTTGTTTATGGCCATTAGTTAGTGAGGGAGTTTAATCAACCAAGTAATGGCTGGTTAATGTGTAATAATGCTCTAAAAATCAACCCAAACGGTAGGCAGAAACTTTCTGCCTTCCGTCGTTCCCAATTTCATCTTTTCAGAAACTCCAGGGACCAAACAGTAAATATTAAACAATTTGGGGGTCTATCAGAAGAAGCCCAAAGCCCAAGGCCAGAGACCCGAGACCTGACGGGCGGGCGGCGGCGGCGGCGCGTGTGGGCTTAGCCTTGAACCCAAGCACATCTAGGTCCTCCCTCCTTCAAACATATGGGTTACCCCTTGGGGTCCCAAACCCTTACCCAATTTTGAGACTTATAAAGAGAACAATTCTTCTTTTTTCCACCGATGTGGTAGATTTGTCTCACACCATATTTTCATGCCTCAAACACCTTACTTCGTAGACCAATATCTCTTTAATTTCTTAATGAAATTTGACGATCTTTGGCGCTACGGTCATCTACTCACTTAGTAGATTATGCACGTGTGAAGAGACAAAGCCTCCAACATGCGGAACCCTAGTGTTTAAGTCATTAAATACGGGTGGACGCACCTCGCCACCAAAGGCAAATTTCCAACAATTGGCAAGCCCTATATGATACTGTATAATAATATGTAAATTTACTAAAATACACTTAACTCTTAATTACAAACTAGCTTATATATATTACTCCTTCCGTCTCAATTTGTTTGAAGGTTGATCAGTTTGGGGAGTCAAACAATTTTTTTTTATTACGATTTGCTCTAACTCTTTTCATATATTGTAAATTATTAATTATGCAGACTTATAGTACTTTTTATATAGTTTTCAAATATTTAAATTTTATTATAAAATACTCGAACAATCTATGTTTAAAATTAAGTCAAAAATTAAGTTGTTTGACTTTCAAAACTGGTTAACCTTCGAATAAATTGGGACAAAGAAAGTACTATGTATTAGTACTAAAATAAATAATAAAACAGAATTTTTTAAAGATAAGTAGGTGGTGGGTGAATGTGGGGTGGAGGGGATGGTGAGGGGTGAGGGTGGTGGTGGTTGGGTGGGTGGTTGTGGTGGGGTGGGGTTGTCATGGGGGTGTGGGGGGGTAGTGGGTGGTAGGATGGGGGTAGGTTGGGGTTTTGATGTGATGAAGGGTGCTGAGTGGGTGGGCAAATGAATCATGCAACCACATAAAAATTATCAAATTCAATTTTTGCTTCTCGAAATCCGTGTTGTCGTCACCAAATGATGACGGCGGTGGGGGTTTATAGAGACGCAATTGTTGAGCTAAGGCTAATAATCTGTGAGAAGTTTTATTAGCTGATGATGAGTAGTTTGCAAAGTGAATTTGGAGATTGATGAGAAATAATAGATTGATGATGATATTCAAGACATTGACAATCTTCGTATTGATGATAGCATCTTTCATAGTTAATTTATTGAGCTAAATTTGTATTGGGTTTATCATCTTTGTAAACTCACATCAAGCTCAATAATTTGTGCATTTCCTCTTTAATTTTGATTTTGGTTTCGTTTTTAGAGAAAATTACTTGTCTATTTTACGTGTTGTCCTTGCAAAATTAGATGGTGTAAAATAGTACTACCTCTCCAATTTTATTTTCTTCGTCTCAATTTATATAAGGATATTTGACTTGACATGAAGTTTAAGAAGAAAATGACGATTTTTAAATTTTTTGGTCTAATTCAAGCCAAAGAAGTTTGTGTAGCTAAAAATTAATTTATCAAGGGTAAAAATGAAAATTTTAGAGTTACATTATTGCTAAATATAAAAGTGTCATTTTTTTTAACGGACTAAAAAAAAGTTTCATATAAATTAAGACAAAGAATAGTTATTTTAAAATTTTCACCTTTATCCTTACTAAATATGGAGATAATTAGTGTGGTGTACGAGAGAGTAATATTAAATAAAAATAAAAATAAAAATAATTTATTCAAATTACTCTTTTAGTTAATGATTTCTTAAGGGTCACTAATTCTTGAAAACAATCTTCCAACTTTGCTCCTTGAAATCTGTGTCATCCTCAAATGTTGGTGGTGAGGGATCTGTAGAGACGCAATTGTTGAGCCAAGGCTACTAATCTATGAGAAGTTTTAGTTGGTGATGATGATTAGGGGTTGCAAAATTAACCCAAACTCAAATGACCCGCTTAACTCGCTTAAAGTTTTATGGGTTTGGGTAAGAGTAATTTTGTTGATGAGTTGGTTTGAACTAGTCTAACTTGACCCATCATAAATCATCGGTCCAAATGAACTCATGATGATGCCCAAACTTAACCCACAAAAATTCTCAATCTTAACGATTAGAGCTTCACTCTGGATTAAGATTTTTGTTTATAAATAATTATTTAAAAAATCCTTTATTATTTCGAAACAATAAAAGTATACCAACGCACCCCACCCACCCACCACACTATTCATCCACCCTACCCCTCTCCTACACCAACCCCCACCAAATACTGAACCACCATCACATCTCTTCCCCCTACCTTGCCTACTCCACCCCACCCCTACCTCTCTACCACCCCTACCCACCTCTACCCCATCTATCCTCACCTCCCGCCCTACCCCCACCCCCAATTTCTTTATCCCATTCTCAAATTCCTATTTCATATTTTTTTACTTTTATAAAAAAATTATGAAAAACATGAAATTTTTCTTACCCCCGCCCTACCCATACCTACCCCCACCCCCACCCCATTGCCCTACTCCATCCTCAAATTTATATTTCATATTTTTTTTTACTTTTATAAAATATATGAATTTTTTTCTTACCTCCCTTCTACCGCCCTAACCCCCACCTACCCCATCCTCAAATTTCAATTTCATATTTTTGTTACTTTTATAAAAAAAAAATTATTAAAAATATAAAAAATATTCTTACCTCCCCCTACCCTCTCCACGCCCCCACCCCATGCCCCTACCCCATCCTCAAAATTCTATTTCATATTCTTTTTACTTTTATAAAAAATTATAAAATATATAAAAAAAAATCTTACCTCCTCCCCCCTAACCCCTGCAACCCCATGTCCTACCCCCATCCTCAAATTTCTATTTCATTGTTTTTTACTTTTATAAAAAAATATTAAAATATAAAAAAAATTCTTACCCCCAACCCCCCTGCTCTCCCACACCACCCCGACGTTTTTGTTTTATTTATTTATTTTATTTATATATAAAATTTTATTAAAAATGAGAATTTTTTCGTACCCCATCACCCAATTCCCCCCCCCACCCACCCACCCCACCTCAAATTTTCTATTTTATATATTTATTTTACTTTTATAAACTTTTTATAAAAAATGAGAAAATTTTGCTTACCCCATCCCCACCCCACCCCCACCCGAAGTGTTTACTTTATATATTTATTTTTTTATATAAAATTTTTATAAAAAATGAGAAACTTTTCTTAGCCCACTACCCCCCCCCCCCCCCCCCCCCACTACTCTCCTGCACTTCCACCCATTATTTTATATATTTATTTTTCTTTTATAAAAAATAAAAAAATTCTTAAAAATATTATTCTTATTTTTAAAATAAAGATATGAAAAAATCAAATATCATACAAAAATATAACATCATAGAAGGTAAGTTTGAAATTTGTAAAAGTAATGGGTCAAGTTGGGCAAGTTGGATTATGATCCATCATTTAGCTTATTTTGACCCGCCCATCTTAACCCATGTAAGCTTTGGGTGAGTTGGGTATTGACTCATTTATTGATTCAATCCATCTTGACCCGCCCAACTTCAGCCAAACAACTCATCTGACACCCTAATGATGATGAATCCATGATGATGAGTTTGAGAAGTGAATTTAGAGATTGAAATGATGATGACTAGTAGTAGATTGATGATGATATACAAGCCATTGACAATCTTCGTATTAATGATAGCATCTCTCGTAGTTATAATAAATTGAGCTAAATTCGTATTGGGTTTATCAAAAGTATCATGTAATCTCAAATCAAGCTCAACAATTTCTTTTTTCTTCAATAAAGCTCAAGAATTTGTGATTTATTTCATTTTAGATTTGACTTTGGTTTAGTTTTACAGAAAAAAATTTGAAGAAAATAATTTCGAGAAAATGATCAAAATGGTCATAATGTATGGAATTTAGGACTATTTTAATCATTTATTTATACTATGTAATTAAAATAGTCCTTAATGTATGAAAAAATGAGCATTTTAGTCCTCCATACGTAACTGAAATATTTCTTAACGTATGAAACAATTCATTATTTTAGTCCTAAACTTTTAAAGTAATGATATAAGTAAGAAAAATTTGTTAAGTTTAATTATCCATTCATGTGCAACTCACGTGAAGGAAGCAAAAATTATGCTTTTCCTCTTGTCACTATTATATCCGCCTACAATAATGAAGTATATATTTTTCTTGCCTTTTTTTTTATAATATAATTTTCATTTTCGGAGCAAGATAGCTACTTAGATAGATGTTGATGAAGGTTTACAGAGACCCAATTGTTAAGATAAGGCAAACAATCTTTGAGAACTTTTAGATGATGATGATAAGTTTGCGAAGTGAATTTGGAGATTGAAATGATGATGAATAGTAGATTGTTAAAGATGAAATTGATAGTATTGACCTTGACAGCCACGTAGTAATATATGAAGGATCAAAATAATGACATTATTTATTTATCAATTTATTTTAAAAACAATGATATTTTTTGAAGAGTGACCAAATTAGATTTAGTTTTTGCCATTTTGTGAAAAGAGGAATATCATGGTATTGATTCAATGAATTGATTTTAACCTGTATCATTAAGACAATGTTTTATTTAATACCCTAAGATGATCATGCTTAACTTTTATGAAATTTTAATCATAAATCATGTGATTTGAAGGCCCAAATTGGAGGATTTTGACTTAATTTTTAAGTTAAGCAAATTAGATATTTGACTTAATTAGCAATTGAGGTCAAAATGAATACGTGATCATGGAATTGAATTGGTGAGCTTATGGGTAACCGTCTGATACGATACAGGATGGCGCGAGGGTGATTATGAGAGCTAGGATTCGTGGTGGAGATCGGTGTCAAGCCAATGATCATTCATGGAGCACATTCACCACATTTGAGGAGCTTCAAGGGGCCTCAAACGGGTATCTTCACACCTCATACCCCTTGACGATGAAGGATGAACCTTTGAAGACCTATGTGTGAAGATGATCAAGTTATGAAAAATAGAATGTAAGGAACAAGACACAACTCGCTTAAGTTCCTTCACCCGAAATAGTATGAGTCGTGTTCGTGCAAGGAGATGCCTTGGAGATCCTTGAGGAACTCAACTTAGTTGAAGAAGAGAAGCATGTGATTGGATGAATATGTCAAGATCGGAAGGTAGTTATTTATTCAAAGAGGTCATTCTTTAAAGACAAAGCCATCATTTTTTGAGAAGACCACCAAACAAGTCCCTTACTCCAGTAAGGGTATTTTTGTAATAGCAAGCTAGTCTTCTTAGCCTAAGTAGTATAAATATTATATTTGTTATTTAATTACTTAGTTTTTGATGATGTTGAGATGAATACTCTTAAAGAGTGATAGTTCGTTTGATAGTTTAATGTAGTGCTAATCTAGTGATTACTATTAGTGATAGTTAATTATGATAGATTCCATTGTTGGCTATTTAAATCATTTTCCATTGATTTTCATATAGAGTTGTTCATTTGTGGATTCAATTGATTAACTCTTGTTGAACTGTAAATAGTACAGGTTCTCTCATACTGATTCAATTGAGATGGTTTTGATTTCATTTATCCAAGTTTGCCATAAATTCAATCCTAATTGGGTCTTACTTCTATCCCTCTATTCTCATCCCAATTACTTCAATTTCCATCTTCAATTTCATGCTATTTTACTTTCCATGTATTAATTGTTTAAATCTATGTCTTCCACAAGTCTGATCGAATCATTTGGTATCAGAGCTTAGACTAGAGTGTTGTTTCTACAATACTCAATAATATGTTCTTCATATTTAGAAAATCACAAAAATCTGAAAAATTTAAAAATCCACAAAAAAAATTGAGTTGTTTGAATTGGGTGTTTATATTGGTAGATTTGAACTCCTAGAGGTTGAATCTATCACATATCAAATATTCAAGAGATTTGGAGTTGATTTGAGCAAAAACACCATTGGAGGACCTTTATCCTTGAAGAACACCAATTGTTTTTTTTGGAATTAGTATCGTATTGACTTCAAAAATTATTGGGCTTTGTTCTTCTTGTTGAGAGGAAGCTAGATCTAAAATTTGAGCCAAATTGAAGTTGATTTGATATTAGTTGGAAATTTGAAGTGTTTATCAAGTTCTTGTGAAGAAGAAGGCCAAAAAGTGGTGTTTGATCCAAAAACTCCAAGGCAAAAGTTGAAAAAGTATTTTTGGGTCCAAAAATAGCAAAAATTCAAGGAAAGTGAGTTCAATTCGTTAAATTTGCGGAGAATATTTAAAAGGTGGTCACTCAAACGGATCCCAAGGAATTTTGACATCACCAACGGTTTTGGATACAACCACAACCTGTGAATCGCAGATTGCGTCACAAGTGGGACCTGCAAACCACACCTGAATCACAGATTGCAACAGAAAGTTGGCCAATCCAAGTGGGCCATTTGCGAACCGCAAATCAAATCGCAGACTGTGTTTATGAATTGCGGGTTACGCTCAGGTTTAGCGGATTGCGCTTTTTAGGTTTTGTGATCTTGTTTCCTTTCCGACTCCATTTCTTTTCACGTTTTTTCTTCTCCAAACTATTTAGCATCAAGTAATTGACCTATTTGATTGTTAATTAGTTTTTCAGTTTCATTTTTTCATTTTGTGTTAATTCTTTTAAGTTTTTTCGCTTTATTTCGTTGAACTTCTTTGACTCTTGTCTGTTTGCTTTGAGTCATCCGTCTTTTAATTAACAAGAAACTATTCTTCCACAATGAATTAGCAACATATAAATTTATTTAGATAAGAACTTCGTTACCAACTTTGGAAGGACATTAGAGTGTGGTAAGGCTTGAGTGAAAATACGAGTGACGGGATGAGCTTTTACTACTAACTTGTTTGCTCGTTTGGTAAGTTCAAGAAGAGGAGTCATAAGGAAAGAAGGATATACATTTCCTACTTCGAGAAATATAATGAATCTTGCTTCTTATCCTAGAACAAGTATGCCATGTTCTCAATATGTCTATGAGATTGAAGGTAGGATGGAAGCCTAGGTAAGCAATGAAAGTAGAGGAAATGTCATATTTGAAGGAGGAATTGACCTGAAGAGGTGAATTCTTGAAATGAAGGTTAGTGTCTTCGATTGTGAGGGTTGTTATCTTATGCTTGATGATGGTAGGTAGTAATGCCAACTACATTACCCCTCAAACGGTTGAAGAATTAGAAGTACCTTGTGTGATGGGACGAAGCTCTTAATATGATCAAAGAGAGTACTTGGTTGATAGAGCACACAGGTATTCTTTGCCCATGGAGACTACCAAGAGGAAATTTGGTATGATGTACTTCCCTTAGACAATTGTCACTTGTGTTTGGAAAATCTTTGGTTCCAAAAACATAAGATTCCTTATGAGCAAGAATGGTACAAATATGTAGTGGACAAGAAAGAGAGACTCTTATTTCCACCCATAACCCTTAAAGAAGAAGCAAGTGCAAGTGAACAACTTCCTAAAGTAATTGATCCCGACTCTTCACTTTGAGAAAATATGGACAAAAGATTCGAAATGATTGAAGGGCATCTACACAAGATGATAGAACGCTTGACCAAAGAGAAACAAGTGAAGAAATGGAAGGCCTTCCAAAGTGAAGCTAAAGGGAAAGAAGAAGTGAAAGATGTATAAAGTCCTTCTCAAGAAATTTTCGGCACTTGTCCCAACTCTTAGGAAATTGAGAGAGAAAATATTGAGAGGAATAATGGAGAGAAAAGTGGCAATCCTAGAGAGAAAAAATGAGAGGTTGTGAGGAGTGATGTGAGAGGGTTGTCACAACCCCATTCTAATTCATGTAACTTTTCTTTATTTTCTAGTTGTCTTGATAATGATGCAGGTATTCTTGGAAGCAAACTGAATGAGGAACCTCAAACTTTGATAGTTTATGAGGTAGTTGAAGGCTTTCTGAAGGAGCAAATACGCTTCAAAGTTGAAAACCACGGTAAAAAAGATACTTTGTGTGAACTTCAAGGTAATATAGTTAATCTCTACTCTCTAAATATTGTGAATGAACATGTTGACATGAGTATGAGTGATATCTTGCCCTTATGTGAGCTTAGCGAGGCTTTACCATGTGTTGAGCTTAATTCTTTGATGCTTGTTGACAATGTGGTTGATGTAGGTGTTCCAACACTAGTTGATCTTTTTGATGACCGAATTGACTCTTCTTGCAAGTTAGATTTGTGTCCACCTAGTGTTACCATTTATGATATAAATATTTGTGCATTGTCATGTGATGAGGTAGCTCACACACTAGTTGATCTTAACGAGATCAATTTGCGTCCAACTAGTGTGGATAATTGTTTTGGTCGACTTGCTTGTGATGATAGTCCACTAGTTAAGGAAGTTTGTGATATACTCCATGAACCTCAACTTAGTGATGATCTTGACCTAGTTGATAATGTGAATGAATATGAGTATGAGTCCTTTGATCTTACCTTGTTGACTTTTAATGAGACTCAAGATTATGATAGTGTTATGTGCCCTGTAGAAAGTCATGACATAGATCCTTTTTAGAGTGAACTTACATGCTTTCACTCACCAACTTTAATTGATTACTCTTTCCTTAAGGATAATGTTTTGATTGAGAACAACATGACTATTGAATGTGATAGGCAGGGCTACTTTTCTTGTGGGGTGGTATATGTAGCCACATTTGGGGGTTACAAAGTCTATGAGGATTTAATATGGAATGATGACGCTTTTTCCTATGATGAAGATCTTTCCGTAAGGGATAATAATATACTTGGGGGAAGGAGTGTTTGAAAAGGAAAGGTGAAGTTTATTTACAAATTGCTACTTCTTCCCTGTGTGTTCAAAATCATAGTAGCATAGTTGATTTTTTCCTTGAGCCTAATAGTGAGGCTACATTTGAAGATATCGTAGATGGAGTTATTTTGCGTGACACCTTTCTTTACTATCTATTTGCATATGATGATACTAATATTAGTGTTTTAGATGCATCTTATGTTGAGAGGAGTTCTTATGGGGTAGATAGTAGTGTTCTTGACCAAGATGTGTGGATATTCTTCTCTTTTGACCCCGGAAAAGCTTTGTGTGACTTGATCGTGGAACTACCTTAGAGGTGTTCTTATTTGAAAAATGAGGATCAAATGTGTTTCATGTCTACTAGAACTAATGTAGCATTGCATGTTTTGTATTTTGAATCCATTGGTTTCTTTATTTTATCCTCATCTCATGATATTTGGAGGAATCAACTTCTTGATACCTCATATGTGCGGATTTTATTCATGACAATTATTGTTGTGTGGTTGTACCACAAGTTTCTAATCCTCATGCTTTGAGGACCATGTTTTTCGTATGTCTTTCCTTGGTTTTTGCAAGGTTCAAATTTGAGGACAAATTCTTTTCAAGAAGGGGAGGATGATACGATGCGGGATGGCGCGAGGGTGATTATGAGAGCTAGGAGGCCCTTGCGAGGGTAACAAAGCCATCATTCATTGAGAAGACCACCAAACAAGGCCCTTACTCCATTAAGGATATTTTTGTAATAGCTAGTTAGTCTTCTTAGTCTAAGTAGTATAAATATTACACTTGTTATTTCATTACTTAGTTTTTAATGATGTTGAGATGAATACTCTTAAAGAGTGATTGTTTGGTAATTTAGTGAAGTGCTAATCTAGTGATTAGTGTTAGTGACATTTAATAATGATGGATTCCATTGTTGGCTATTGAAACCCTTTTCCATTGATATTCATATAGAGTTGTTCATTTGTAAATTTAATTGATTAACTCTTGTTGAACTTCTATAGTATAGGTTCTCTTGGGTTGATTCAATTGGGAGGGTTGGATTTCATATATCCAAGTTTGCCAATAAATTTAATCTTAATTAGGTCTTGCTTCTATCCCTCTATTCTCATCCCAATTCCTTCAATTCTCATCTCCAATTTCTTGCTATTTTAGTTTATGCTTATTTGTTGTTTAAATCTGTGTCTTTCACAAGCCGGATCGTATCACCATCCAAGTAATTTATTTTGGAATTTGACCAGGGATTGACTTTGATTTTGACTATTTTCTAAATTACTGAAAATGAAGCATTTAGCCTAATTTAACTCGTTGTTTAATAATTTGCATAGATTGAGATCATTGGAGGCTGTAGGATTGGAGACCCAAATTGTGTAAGATTGAGGAAGTTTCACCATAGTTAAGGCTAGAGATGGCAGTGGATACTGGACTCGGTCCGGATCCAGTAGATCCAGATCCGTTTTATAGGATATGGATCTTCAAAATTTGGATCCGACGGATCCGGATAGGACCCGGATCCGTTTCTGAAGGATCGGATCTGGATCTGGATCTTGTATTTGAGATCCGTATCCGGTCCAGATTCGACCCGTGGATCCATTTTTTATTAAATATATTCATAACCTAGAATGTAATTTTATAAGTATTTTCTTAAAATTGCTACATCCTTGCAAGTTTAATTCTCAAAACAAGTTTAATTTATCCCCGCGTTAACTCAAAAAATAAAAAATAAAGAGGTAACTTCGATAATAAAATCAATGTTATATTAGTGAATGACTAACATCTCCATAGACAAGTAGTTAAAATTATATTCACTTCATTTGTGTAGATTCCAAGCACATGCAAGTTCTACATTGTGGAAATACTAGTCAACATTTTCCACAACTATTGTCATTGTCCAACATTTTCAATTAATAGCTCACAATCAAAATGAGACAACGAACAAAATATCTCATATGAACATTTCAAAATTGAAACACAGTAAACTGTTAGCTAAGTAAAAATCGTTTGTCAATTCAAAAAAAAATCTTAGCAAGATTACATTCTTAACAAGGTAAATATTTTTACATGTGGATCCAGATCAGATCCGTGGACCCGGTGGATCCGATGGATCCGGATTTGAATATGATTTTTATGGACCCGATGGATCTGGATCCGGATATAAATTCAGGTATGAAAAACGGATCTGGATTTGGATCTAGTAGGATCCGATCCAGATCCGATCCGTTGCCATCCCTAGTTAAGGCAAGTGTAAATTTAACCTCTCGAATACTTATTTTTTCAATGTCATGATTTCAAACTTGCATTTTTTTCTTTCAAATACCTAGTACGTTGTAGAGCGAGCGCATACTAAGAGACATATTATATTTTGTGTAAAATATTGTGATGTTGAGTTATTTCTTCTAAGAAACTATACTAATTACTTTTAAAGCTTTGATATGATGAATTCTACGGTATCACATCATAATTTATATGTTTTATTTGCTTAATCGGCACGACATTCTAGATGCATTGATTTAGGAAGCATGTTATGATGCATATTGTTTTTATTCATGTTGAGATGCATTGATATTGTTATATTGTACTACTATTTTACCTTATGTGCATATGACTTTTGAGTTGAGATGACATTAATAGCATCATACGGTGTGTGCAGTACTCAATTATGTTGTACTACTATTTTGCCTTATGTGCATATGACTTGTGAGTTGAGATGACATTAATAGAATCATACGGTGTGTGCAGTACTCAATTCACGTATAGTGTGGACGGATTGGTGATACACACAGTTGATTTAGTTGTTGATCATGAGGTGATGTTGACTATGGACGAACTGTTAAAACGTATAGTTCAACGCAGGTAGGATATGCCTTACCTATGTGCCACCGTGACATTTGGTTGAGATGATCATGTATACTTGTTACTATTCATTTATACATGTTTTCGCACTTTATTAGATGATGTACTCTGTACATGACATGCATGGTATTTTCATAGACTTGTTTCATGGTGTATAACGATGGAGTGCGTCAGTGATCTTACTGTGCTTAGGTTCATCCTTATTTTTTGTAACAGATCCTAGTATTAGTTTCGCAACAAGTCCATGTTGATCTTGTTTGAGGCAATGGTTGTATTAACGTGTACCGTTCACATTGTACCATAATTAGAATATATTTCATATATTGTGTAATATTTAGTGATGTATAATTATGATAGATATAAAACTCTTATTGTATTAGGATTCCACATTGTACACTATATATATTTGTATTAATGAAAAAGACCCCCAAGGGAGATTAATACAATTATACATGGTATCAGAAGCCAAAACGTCACTCCTACCCTAAACCCCTAAATTGGCCGCCCTTCACCTTACTTTTTCCGGCGCCAAACCGGCTATCTACCACCGGTATACCATCGATATACGCTGATATACACTTCGTATACAATGAACTAGACCTCCTCGGCCTCGTATACCTCTGATACATCACTAATATACGGTCCTCTCCCCTCAAATAATTTTCCAACAGGCCGTATACTACTAGTATACAACCTCTCAAAGTTGATATACACCTCATATACGGCTGAAATTGCCCATATACAACCTCCCCAAGCTGCTATACACCTCGTATACGGCCAATTCTGCCTCCCATCCACATCGGCTATGCCCCGAACCCTAGGTGAATTTTTTGGCAGCAGTGGGCGCAAACAGGGGGCATGGGCCTCCAGCAGCTAGCCAGAGCCTGCAGCCCAAATGCCATATTGGCTACTTCAGCGGCCCAACAGTCTGGGCGTACCAACAACAGGCCACAACCATCTGGACTACTATCCTGGAGCCCAGCAGTCCGCTTCAGGCATTCTCCAATCCAATTTGGGCCAGGGTTTCTGCACGTTGACTCCTCGGAAGCCCGATAATGCGTGGTATATGGATACGGGCGCCACGTCTCACCTCACTAGCAATTCTGTTAATCTTCCTCAAATGCGTAATTTAAATACTCCACAATCTATTTTGGTTGGAAACGATCACCGCATTCTAATTCAGGGTTTTGGCCACACTCTAATCCCACCACTGCATGCTCACTTCTCTCGAAATAACGTTCTATATGCCCCACACATTATCAAGGACCTAATCTCCGTTAGAAAATTTACCACATATAATTTCGTCTCAATTAATTTTGACCCATTTGGGTTATCTATAACGGATATATGTATCGGAAAACTCCTTACACGATGCAATAGTATAGGTCCTTTCCTATCCATGTCCGCTACTAGTGCCACCCCTCCCACATCTCTAACTGCCCAAGTCTCTCCTTCCACAGCTTTAGCACCAATCTCTCCGTCAACTTGGCACAATAGACTTGGACATCCCGAAGCTCCTGTTTTTTAATTTTCTTCGAAACAATAGTTTAATTCGTTGTTCCAGTGGGAAACATGCCCAACAGTGTTTGTCTTGCCCTTTAGGCAAACACGTTCACCTTCCTTTTCAGTCTTCTTTAAGTGTTACATTTTCTCCGTTTGATATTGTTCATGCAGATTTATGGACATCTCCTATTATTAGTTCATTGGGTCATAAATTTTATCTTGTATTGTTAAATGACTTTTCTCACTTTATATGAATTTACCCTCTAAAGTTCAATTATGAAGTCTTTACCAAGTTTCTTGAGTGTAACTTTATCAAAACACAATTTGAAAAATCCATCAAATCATTCTAATGTGATAACAGTCGTGAGTTTAATAATTTCATGTTTCATAATTTTTGCACCAATAATAGCATGGTCTTCCGTTTCTCCTATCCCCACACCTCACCCCAAAACTGAAAAGCTAAATGAATCTTCTGTATTATTAACAACATGATTCGTACCATTCTTTTCCATACCTCTCTCCCCCATCGTTATGAGTCTATACAGTCAAAATAGTAGAATATATCCTTTATATTTTACTTACTAGTACTCTTCACAATAAAACTCCTACCGAAATTCTCTACCGTCGGATCCCCTCGTATGATCACCATAGAATTTTTGGTTGCCTGTGCAACTCGAATCTTGCATCCACTGCTCCCCATAAATTAGCATCTCGTACCACCCCGCGTGTCTTTGTAGGTTTTCCTTCTAATCATAGGGGTTATATGTGCTGTGACTTATCCACTCGTAAAATTCACATCTCTCATCACGTTACGTTCAACGAGACCATATTCCCGTTTGCAAACATCCAAAAATTCTAAAACATGGACTATACCTTTCTAGACGAGTCCGACATCTCCCTCGTCATATTCACTAAACTCAGTCATATTGCCACCACTGACCGAGCACTACCAATTTCTGCAGCCACCACCCCCGCTTCGTCGTGTCTCCCATCCCCGGCGGTAATACAATCAACTGCTGCATCCCCTATTCCAGCAGTCACCGACTCTCATTGTTCTGGTCGACCTATGCTAGTGCCACCGACACCCGTTTCGGTCGACCACTATTTTGGTCCACTACTACACCCCGTCCCTGTCCTGGCTACCACCACCAGCACTCTGCCGGATCTCACACCGGCAGCGAAAACCAATTCAGTTATCGCATCTCCCACCCATAGGTCTCCTTCGTCGCTGAACCCAATATCGCAGTCCAACACCGCACCAATTCCCATCGGTCAAACCTGCCCAGCGTCTTCTCCACACCCACCCAGCCACAGTCGTACAACCCACTCAGTGTCGTCGTCGATATTACCAACACCGACACCACCACCAACCCGATCACCATCACCGAGACCAACCTACCCATAACACCACGATCTGACCCGACACCAGTTAACACCAAGCCAGTCCATGTCACCGGACCAAACCCATTCTCACCCCTACCCCGTCGACCAGGCTAGACCCCCCTCCACTGTAACCAACCCGATTTTCGGTTGGCTCTAAATAAAAGCTTAGTTCGGTTGATGGTAATCCAGTGGCCGACCCCACTCTTTACAGGAGTCTTGCAGGTGCACTATAGTATTTTACCTTCACCAGGCCTGACATTGCTTATGCCGTTCAACAGGTGTGCTTATTCATACATGCCTCCAGAGAGCCTCATTTTACTGCCCTTAAGCGTATCATTCAATACGTTAAGGGTACACTTGACTATGACTTGCATTTATACCCCTCAACACCAACCAAATTATTATCCTATACAGATGTTGATTGGGCAGGCTGTCCGGACACGTGGCGCTCCACATCCGGCTACTGTGTGTTTTTAGGGGATAATCTCATCTCTTGGTCTGCCAAGAGTCAAGCCACATTATCCTGGTTGAGTGCAGAAGCAGAGTATAGAGGAGTTGCAAATGTTGTTCCTGAGATCTGTTGGCTTCGAAACCTCCTTTTGGAGCTTCAGTGTCCAAGACGCAAAACATCTCTAGTGTAGTGTGATAACATATCCACCATATACTTATCTCATAATCCGGTTCAGCATCAGCGAACCAAACATATTGAGATGGACATTCACTTTGTTAGTGAGAAGGTTGCTCTCGGTCATGTTAAGGTCTTGCATGTGCCTTCTTTCTGTCGGTACGCGAATATCTTCACAAAAGGTCTTCCTAGAAAGCTATTCCTCGACTTCAGATCCAGTCTTAGCGTCCGGCCTCCTCCCGCTCCGATTGCGGGTGTGTATTAACGTGTACAGTCCACATTATACCATAATTAGATATATCCCATATATTCTGTAATATTTAGTAATGTATAATTATGGTAGATATAGAATCCTTATTATATTAGAATTCCACATTGTACACTATATATATTTATATTAATGAGAAATACTCTCAAGAGAGATTAATATAATTCTACATGTTTTATTCCGTTAAGGTGAGTCAACCGCTATTTGTGTTCGTGATGGCGACTTTCAACTTTTCTTTTGGATTTTTTTCCTATTCCGTTGTATGCTCCATAGATATATTCAAGTATTTCTAAATGCTCATTGACATTGGGTTTGTTTATATTCAGACTTATGTCATATTCTAGTCTTATGTTCTATTGAGAGATGGATGATTCAAATTCATACTCCAATTATTAGAGTTAATAAATATGGTATACATATTGGGTAAATATTCTCTAAGTGCTTGTACGACTCTTGATTTTGAATGGTGATTTTCAGATGCTAATTCCCGACACAACGAAAATTTATATATACCAAGAATAAACGTTATTTTTATGATTCATCACCGAATTTCTTTTTAGATGTGTTAATCGAATCAAGAATTTGGTCTTTAGGTGATTATCTGTCATTAAGGCATTATAACAATATGATTTACATATGTAATGGCTGGTGTTAGGGCTAGGCGTTCGGTCGGTTCGATTTCTTAAATTCGATTCAATTTTTCAGTTTTCGGTTTGATAATAATGGAAACCGAAACCGAACTGAAATAACTTTGGTTCAGTTTAGTTTTTACAATTTCGGTTCGATTTATTTCAATTTGATTTTTTGAGTTATATATTATTATGTTGGATTGTTTTTCTCTTTTTCAGAATGCGTTGTCATTACTTAAGCACTTTGTGTGTTTTATTTTGATTAGGCTTGTGACATGTGGGTCCTTTTCCAAGAGCAGGATGTTGTTATTGTTGTATATTATTATGTTGGGTCTTTCTGTGTGATAGTTGGGCTTTTGAAATTGTACCAATGATTGTTATCTTGAATTAATTCTCTCACAATGGTTAAGGAAATAGGAGAAGTACAATTAAACTACATCAATTTTTGTAACGGACAGAGATATTAAATGTTGGAAGCCATTTTTATATTCATATTGCATAAAAATGTGTCATACTAGTACAGTAGTACAAACAGCAAGGCAGCAACTAGCCAAGTCTAAGCACAGTAGTACAAACAGCAAGTCTAAGCACTACCTATATTTGTGTTTACTAGTAAAAACTAAGGTGTCCAACGGGGCGGGGCGGAGAGGCAGGATGGGGGAGGGTCGGGACTAGGGTTTCGGCGGGCCGGGATAGGCGGGACGGTGGGAGGTCCCGTCCCGTCCCACATCCCGCCGGAACGGAGTCGGGTCGGGGCGGGTTAGAACTCGGTTTTTTTATTTTTTTTTGTCACTTAATTTTAAAAATTAATATATACAAATTCAATAATTGAACAAGATAGTGTAATAAAAACATCCCAAGGCTGTTTTTGTGCCTTTTATAATATTTAATAGAAATATGATTTTTTTGTAATACAATTTCAAAATTGCAACTTTGTGGTGTTGTTGAAAAGTTGCAAATGACATAGTAAAATTGTAATTAAAAAAATTACATATTAAACCATACTCTTTCGAATTTCCTCACAATGTCTTGAGGATCTTTTGTTGGAATTGGAATTTGTTTGTCAAATTCTTCAACGTCGCTTCCTGCTCCCTCGGAACAAGATTTCGTTGTAGTTGTAGTCTTCTTCTTCGTTGGTCTCCGGTTGGCCGCACCTTCTACGCTCCGCACGAATTCAGTCTTTGAATAGAACTGCAATCTCCAATGAGTCTCCCCCAATGAATGTCTATGCTCTCCTATTTGAAATCTTCCCGCATAAAAAACGCTTGAATGTTCAACACATCTCGGGCCATCTTTGTTAGTGTCGGAAATGTATTCTCATTCTGCCTCCAGTATTTCAGCAAGTCTTCTTGTCCTTCATCATTGACAATTAATTCGTACGGTACAACACCTTGTAAAACATAAACATCAAATTCGCTAACTTGTGAAGAAGTTGAACTACTACACATTTTATTTCTAAGACCTTGAATACTAGCAACAGAAACCACATTTTTTATAAGGTTGTAGCAAAGTAGTAAAAGGTGGTACAGAAGCCGGTTGATTATTTGCACTTTGTTGTTGGTAATACATATATACTTGTTTGTATTCGGTGTGTATGCTAGACGTAACCTCTTCTTTAGTTGGTTGTGAGTTAGTTCTTTAGTTGGGTCTGTTGGAAGTACTTCTATAAAATCATAAATAGTTTCTACAAGTGTTTTACAATCGTCTACTTTAATAGTTGGATTTAATACAACACCAATAATATAAATAGTGGGGATAGGAATTTTTTTTTTTTAAAATTTTTTAAACATTTTTTCAATAGATGCCTTATAAATTGGTTTTTGCATATATTCATTAAGTAAAAAAATATTAGTGCAATATAAAATAACATATTTGAAATAGTGGGATAATAAATACCGGAAAATTCTTTAGTAGGTTGGTAAAATTTCTCTAAACATCTATTAAGTTCTAAAAAAAATTTCAATCATTATCAGTAATAGGTTGTCTATAATTAAGCAACAAGTAGTTGCTCATACAAAAAATTCCATCTAGTCGAAACTTCTTCTGAAATTTTTCTATAAGATAATCCACAATTATGACATATTTTTTATACTCTTTGCGTCTTTGTATTTTTTTACCTTTAAAAATAAAGTTTATAGCAAACTGTATTTTATCAAGAATGTTTTCAAAAAGTTTTAGGCCATCTTTTACAACTAAGTTATAAATATGACATGCACATCTTATATGAAATAAATCAGGAAAAGATGAAGTTAATCTAAGTTTTAAAAGTTTTATAGCATAATGATTAGAAGAATTATTATCTAATGTAACAGTCATAATTTTATTAATTATTCCATACTAATCACAAATTTCATGAATATTTTCTGCAATAAAACTACCAGTGTGCCTATCGTCAATATACCTATATGCTAAAATACGTTTTTGCATAGACCAATTTTGATCTATCCAATGACATGTTACCGTTAAATAATCATTACCGTTAGTACTACGGCCTATGTTAGAAGTAATAGTCACTTTGCCATTAAAATGATACAGTGCATAATGTAAATATTGTTGTATTCACTTGCAAATTTAAAAACATCCCTTCTAACAGTTGATCTAGGAAAACCATTAAAAGCAGGATTATATGTTTCTCGAATGTAATGAATAAAACCAGGAGAGGAAGGAAATAGAAAAGGCAAACCCTCCACCGCAAATAATTTTGCCATATTTTTCCTATCTTTGTTTTTATCATATTTAGGACCAAAAATTTCCCCCGTCGTCGGGTTATTTGACCCTGCACTAGGTCGGGGACACTATGTGAACCTTGTCCCGACTCAGATGGCATTGACACACCCAATTTTTTAGCTTTGTATTGATCCACCTAGTTGTGTGCTCGCCTTGTACATGTCTCAATAAATCTCTCGTCCCTCCTTGACCTTTTTCGGTTTTAAATTTATAAACATTTTTACAGATTTTACATCCAGCTAGTTTATTCTCTTTGTCCCTATCAAAAAAATGACATGCGTCTGATTTTAATTTTCATTTTTTGGGGCCTCGATTCATACTAGGGGGAATAAGAGACATTCTAGTTTCAGTTTCAGGCTGAGACTCAGTCTGAGACTGAGGTTGAGGTGCACTAGTGGGTGTGACATCTATATTATCGTCTAAATTAAAGTCTGGTTCATCTACTTCATCATCTAATGATATATCATTAAAAAAGCAATTTCATCAATATCATCGAGACTAGAAATAGGACTACTAGAAGAAGTACCCTTACCCTTGTTACCTCTACTAAAAGAAGCACCCTTACCCTTACCCCTAACCATAGGTTTCAATCCTTCCATTTTAATTATATAAATAAATAATTAAAGTAAATTAAATTAAGTGCGACATTAAAATTATGTAACAATAATAATTTAAAGAAGGAACGAAGGTACCAAATGCCGACGTAACGTCAACGTGTAATCGAGGTTGAAAATTGAAACTTTGTTCGATAGAAGATCCTCAAGCTAGTTGTCAACTTCACTCCTAATTTTTTAATTTTGATATAATATTTAATAGTAGAAAGATTTGTAGAATTGTAGAGAGATAAATTGAGAGATTAGATAGATGGTAGGAAGATTTGTGAGAAAAAATGAAGAGGAAAATGAGTTATTTATAGTTGAGAAATAGGGTTAAAGTGTAAATATATTAATTTAGGAGTTAAAAATAAATATTAAGGGGGTAGGGGGGTTTATGGGGGGGGGGGGGGAGGGCAAAAATGACCGTTATAGCTGTTGCACAACGGCCAAAATCGAAATTTGGTCGTTGTTGCAACGGTTATTTTTGCAAGGGGGGAGTGGACGGGTCGGGATCGGGATCGGGACGGGCGGGACGAACCCGGGCCCCATCCCGAGATCGAACCCCCGACCCCGACAATTTTTTTATTTATTTTGGGGGATCGGGACGGGTCGAGATCGGGACGACCCGGCCCACTGGAGAACCCTAGTAAAAACAACAAGTCAGCAACTAGCCAATCTCTTTGGCATTACACCAGGCAGGCAGGGACCAGACTAACAGCAAGCCATCAACAGGCATTACACAGAGCACCAAAACTCCAGAATAACAGCAATTTCTTTGGAACAGCAAGCCATCAACTACTACTAGTCTACTAGAATAACTTTAAAACAAATTTCACCAAGTGCACCATCAGAATTTAAAACATCGCTACCAAATCAGCAGTCACAAATCACACACCATTAGAATTTAGGACAAACTAAAGTTTCAAATTAAAGCAGCAAGCAACAGTCACCAAGTGCATAGTTAAAACTTAAACATCAAATAGCAATAGTCTAAAGTCTAAACTTCAAAAGTAAGATCACTGTTGCAGCATCAGTGGCATCTCTTGAGATGTGCCCATAGACCTGTAGTCCCATTTGCCTTCAAGCGACAATGGTAAATTTGACTACAATGAATGCATTTCATCATGCGCATTCCTTCAATTTCCTGTATCATTTCATAGTGATCCCAAACAGGTGATCGGCATGAAAATATATTTATGTCCTACAGACAATCTGTATTAGGACAAATGTACTTTATACACATTCATATTATTATTAATGGAGATTAATGTTTTGGCATTTGCAATTATTGAATTATTAGTTGATTGTTTATAATATTATATAATATGCATCTCTAGAGGTTACATTGTTATTAATAATGTGAGATATTAATATTATAACGTAACTCTTAAAATAGCCTCGACTAATGATCATCAAGAATGGGATATCGATGATATGTGATAAGTCGACATGTGGTATGCATCACTTCCTTAGAGGATGTAGTATGTCTCACCTGCTACGAGTAATGGCTACTCGTGATGGACACATGGATACTTTGGAAGAATTGGTATATCCTGCTTATATACTGTTGGTTATACATGTCTAAAGTATGATCAGCGTGTGGAAGATAGAAGTCCTTAGACTTGAGGTCAATACACACCTTGTCTACATAGTAATATACTTTGATCATGTACTAAGCTCAAATGCCTTATGGGTTGAGATACGGCTTGTGTTGGGTACATTACGATGTGGATTAAATGTGGTAGTTGAGCCAAGATTATGATTCATTCCTCGAATGTATATTCGAGATAACACTCAGCTTCTCATTGATATTGAGTTGACTAAGTCATTGGCCAATGCAATAGACATATCTAGAATATGGTCTTGTTGTCAACCAATATAGATGAGATATAATGATCAAGCCATTTGGATAGACACTTGACAAATCCTAAGCTTGATCGAGTGTATCGTGAATGAAAGGATTTTATCTTACCACATAGAGGTTAAGTTTACTGAATTCATGTAAACGTACTTCACATATTGAGTTCGTCTTGCGGCGCCGTCTAGGAGTTCCGCGTAGACCTTAATTTGATTAGTGTCGATATGAGAAGGCCTGTAGGGTTACACTATGTCGATCGTCCTTTCGATCTAAGGATGTATTGAGAGAGTATTAAATATTCGATTTAGAATCGAGATATTTAAATGAATGATGATTGTTTTAATTAAGTCAAAATTGGATTTCGGATTTAATTAAGAATGTGCTGAAGTTTTTTGGGCCAGGCCCAAGGCCAAACCCTAATCCGGTTTGACCTAATTTTTCACCTATAAATACAGACCTACACTTCATTATTCATTACACTTGATTTTCATATCATTATTCTAAGTCTTAGAGACTCAGAATCAAAACACTCTCTCGAACCTCTGCCGGATTTCCTAGCTTTCCAAAAGAGGAATACATTGAAGCTTGGAGCTTGCAATCGAAAGGGCATTCGTGTGCGCACCCACAATTGATAAAGATTCCAGATATTGTAAATATGTAAGTACCATTCAAGTCTTATGTTTACGGTTTTAAATTACTCTATAGTCAAACAGTTCTACGTTTGTTGGGTTTTGAAACAAGTTTTCAATATCTGCTGCGTACAACAACCCAATAAAACCCTACAGTGGTATCAAGAGCCAGAGCTGCTTTGTATGATTATATGGTAATTAGTTAATAATAATATGGGTTAGAATTTGTTTAAATCTGAAATTTATGTCGTTTAAAGCTTTAAAACCTAATATTTTAAAAGCACATCATCCTTGTCTCCCAAACTATTAAACAATGATGTAATCGAAGAAGTCATTCCGATCTAACTCTTCTTAGTCAATGTGCGTAACCGGTTCATTGCGAAATGATGCACTGAAGCGAAGACCGAGAAGGGATTGGATGATGATCGATGAACGTGTTGTTTGATAGTGAAGGGTAACAAAGATGAATCTACAAATTTGACCCTGAACCAATTTTAAGGTTTCGGAAATGCGGATTTTGTGCTTCTAAGACGGAGGCGCCGCAACTCCACGATGGAGCGCCGCGGCTCCAATTAAAAAAAAATCAGAACAGTGAACAGTAGCCGAACACTGTTCCGGCATTTTTTTTAAAATAATAAAAAAAATCCAAAACAGTGAACAGTACCGAACACTGTTCCGGCGTGAACGGTGACAACAATCACTTGAAGAGTCTCCATGACTCACAATCCCAGACTATGGAATATGAGTTACTGATAGAACTTTTTAAGTGTAAGCTCAATGAAGGGGGCCAGGTCTCGCAACATGTGTTGAAGATGATAGGGCTGATAGAGAGACTTGCTTCAATTGGAACAAAGCTGCAAAAGAGTGTCGCTACTATCCTCATCTTGAACTCTCTCCCTTGTTCCTTTGAAAACTTCATAGTGAATTACAATATGAATGGAACGAAGGTGAGTCTGCCGGAGCTGCACAACATGCTCAAGACCTTTGAGTCTTCTACTTCCAAAGGCAAAGTTGTGCTCATGATGAGCTCTACTAGCCGACCCAAGCCGAAATGTAAGGAATGACATAAGAAGAAGGGAAAAGCAGTCGCTGCGCCCTCAACTATGAAGCCTAAGGGAGGTGTGAAGAAGAATGTAAATCCGGCTAAGGATGTATGCCTCAACTGCAACAAGAAGGGGCATTGGAAGAAGGATTGCACTGCACCATGAGGAGAAAAAACACCAGGTGCTTCTACCTCTAGTGGACAAGGTATGTACGTCATTGAAATAAATATGTCTATAAATAACTCTCATTCTTGGGTATTGGATACCGCTTGTGGCTCACACATTTGTACCAATGTGCAGGGGCTAACTGATAACAGGAAGGTTGGACCAAGAGAGGTGGACCTACACGTTGGAAATGGAGCACGAGTGGATGCTGAGCGTGTAGGAACTTACAAATTAAATTTGCCTTCTAGCTACTGTCTAGTGTTAAATGATTGTTACTATGTACCCTCGTTAACGAGGAATATCATTTCTATCCCTATTTTGGACATGTAGGATTTTTTCTCATATATTTATAATGGCAGTCAAGTACTGTCTTTTGATAATGTTATATATGGAACTGCTCCTCTTGTGGATGGATTATATACACTAAACTATAGTCGAGAAATATTTAATGTACAAAACAAATGAGCTACGATAGGTAATAGAAACTCTACATACCTATGACATTGCAGACTTGGTCATATCAACAAATCAAGGATAGCAAGGTTGAGGAAGTTAGACTACCTCGAACCATTTGACTTGGAGTCTTATGGTAACTGCGAATCTTGCTTGAGAGGAAAGATGACCAATAAACCACTTTCTGGGAAAGGTGTGCGTGCCAAGGAGGTGCTTGAATTGGTCTATACTGATGTATGTGGGCCATTTTTGACTCAAGCTAAATGAGGTTTCCCATACTTCATCACTTTTACTGACGACTTCACAAGGTATGGATATGTGTATCTTATGAGACATAAATCCAAGGCTTTTGAGAAGTTCAAAGAGTACAAGTCGGAATTAGAGAAGCAACTTGCAACAAGTATCAAGACCCTTCGATCGGATCGAGGAGGTGAATACTTGAGCAAGGATTTTCTAGATTACTTAAAGCTACATGGAGTCCAATCAAAGTGGACATCTCCTAGAACACCACAGATGAATAGTGTTGCCAAAAGAAGAAACCGAACCTTATTAGATATGGTTCGATCCATGATGAGCTTCTCAGCTCTACCGACATACCTTTGGGGACATGCTATACAAACCTCAATATATGTTCTGAACAGAGTTCCTTCCAAGTCAGTAGAAAAGACACCCTATGAGATATGGTGTGGCAAGAAGCCAACTCTTAAACATATGAGACCCCTGGGGTGCCCCTGCATATGTTAAGAAGATGCTCACTGACAAGTTGGAATCCAAAAGTGAGAAATGTTACTTCGTGGGGGTATCCAAAGGAAACTAAGGGATACTACTTCTATCTTCCTGGAGAACGTAAGGTCATTATTTCCAGGAACACAACTTGCCTTAAAGAAGAATATGTCTACAAGGAACATAGTTGCACAGAGATAGAACTTGAAGAAATTCAAGAACCGCAAGATAACATAGATGTTGAATCCTTGTTGAATGACCAAGGCAAGAATTCAGTGGGAGTATTTGGCAAAGATTGGGTACTTCAAGTACGCCCTTCGGCCAATGGGAGTGTTACGAGGAACAATGCAGAAATGCAAGATCCTCCTACACAGCCTTTGGGAGTAGATGCAATGGTTGCACCTCCTCCCATTCAGGAAATACGTAAAAATGATATTCCTGAAAGCTCTCATGTTAGTGGATTATCCAACACACAAGAACCCTCTCACAGTCAGAACATACCAAGCACTGAACTGCAAAACAATCAACTCCGTAGGTCCACTAGGACTCATCGTCCTCCTGAAAAACTAAATCTACTTGTGTAAACACACAGTGAGATAGATATTCCCGATAACGATAAACCTACAACCTATAGCGAAGCAATGTTGGACATTGATTCGAAGAGATGACAAGAAGCCATGAAATCCGAGATGGAATCTATGTACATTAATCAAGTGTGAAACTTGGTTGATTTGCCAGCTGGGGGTTAAACCCATAGGATGCAAATGGGTCTTTAAGAAGAAGATCGATGCATTTGGAAATGTACAGACTTATAAAGCAAGGTTGGTGGCTAAAGGTTATAATCAACAGCCTGTGGTCGATTATGATGAAACCTTTTCACCTGTTGCTAAGATTAAGTCCATTCGGATTTTGCTTGCAATAGCTGCATATTATGACTATGACATTTGGCAGATGGACGTCAAAATCGCTTTCCTCAATGGTAATCTAGTTGAGGAGGTGTATATGAAACAACCTAAGGGTTTTTTGCTTGAGTCCAAACCAAATGCTGTATGCAAGCTACAAAAGTCCATTTATAGGCTTAAGCAAGCCTCGAGGAGTTGAAACATTTGCTTTGACAAGGCTATCAAGTCATTTGATTTCGTCAGAAGCAAAGAGGATCCCTATGTTTATAGTAAACGCATGGATGTGAGTATTGCCTTTATTATTATATATGTAGATGGCATATTTATAATGTGAGATAATAAGACTCTCCTACAGTCAGTCAATGAGTGGTTGTCCAGTACCTTCATGATGAAGGATTTAGGTAAAGCCTGCTACTTTCTGGGGATTAGGATCTATAGAGATAGACTTAATAGATTATTGGGGCTATCACAGTCAGTCTACATAGAAGTGCTTAGACATTTTTTATGGAAAATTCCAAGAAAGGTGGTCTACCTATGGGACAAGGCATCAAGTTATCTAAGAAAGACAATCATTCTAATACTATAGAACTTGAACGCATGAAGAGGATCTCATATGCTTCGGTTATATCGATCATGTATGCCATGACCTGTACTAGGCCAGATGTGGCCTTTGCACTTAGTATGACTTGCAAATTCCAGCAGAATCCTGGGGAAGAACACTGGAAAGCAGTCAAGAGTATGCTTAAGTATCTTAGACGAACTAAAGATTACTTCTTAGTCAATGGTGGGGAAGAAAATCTAGCTACTACTGGGTACACTGATGCTAGCTTTCAGACGGATCTTGATGACTTCAAATCTTAGAATGGGTACACGTTCATTTTCAATGGTGGAGCAGTGAGCTGGAAAAGTTCCAAACAAGCTACAACTGTTGATTCGACAACAGAAGCTGAGTACATTGCTGGATCGGAAGCTGGTATAGAAGCTGTCGCGATCTCTGAGTTCCTGAAGGAACTAAGGGTAGTTCCGAGTGCCAGTTGTCCAATAACTATTTATTGTAACAAAACTGGTGTGATTGCACAAGCTAAGGAACCAAGATAAACAAACAGAAACAAACATGTACCAAGGAAGTACCACATACTCAGCGAGATGGTGGAGACTGAAGAGATTAGATAAGACTATGTTCCCACAGACGATAATCTAGTTGACCCATTCCCTAAACCATTAAGCTTAGTCAAGCATAATGGTCATTTTGAGAATATGTGCATTAGATATGTTGGAGATTGGCTCTAGGCCAAGTGGGAGATTGAAAGCATATTTATGTCATAGAGACAATCTGTATTAGGACAAATGTACTTTATACACATTCATATTATTATTAATGGAGATTAATGTTTTGGCATTTGCAATTATTGAATTATTAGTTGATTGTTTATAATATTATATAATATGCATCTCTAGAGGTTACATTGTTATTAATAATGTGAGATATTAATATTATAACGTAACTCTTAAAATAGCCTCGACTAATGATCATCAAGAATGGGATATCGAGTAATGGCTACTCGTGATGGACACATGGATACTTTGGAAGAATTGGTATATCCTGCTTATATACTGTTGGTTATACATGTCTAAAGTATGATCAGCGTGTGGAAGATAGAAGTCCTTAGACTTGAGGTCAATACACACCTTGTCTACATAGTAATATACTTTGATCATGTACTAAGCTCAAATGCCTTATGGGTTGAGATACGACTTGTGTTGGGTACATTACGATGTGGATTAAATGTGGTAGTTTTGCCAAGATTATGATTCATTCCTCGAATGTATATTCGAGATAACACTCAGCTTCTCATTGATATTGAGTTGACTAAGTCATTGGCCAATGCAATAGACATATCTAGAATATGGTCTTGTTGTCAACCAATATAGATGAGATATAATGATCAAGCCATTTGGATAGACACTTGACAAATCCTAAGCTTGATCGAGTGTATCGTGAATGAAAGGATTTTATCTTACCACATAGAGGTTAAGTTTACTGAATTCATGTAAACGTACTTCACATATTGAGTTCGTCTTGCGGCGCCGTCTAGGAGTTCGCGTAGACCTTAATTTGATTAGTGTCGATATGAGAAGGCTGTAGGGTTACACTATGTCGATCGTCCTTTCGATCTAAGGATGTATTGAGAGAGTATTAAATATTCGATTTAGAATCGAGATATTTAAATGAATGATGATTGTTTTAATTAAGTCAAAATTGGATTTCAGATTTAATTAAGAATGTGCTGAAGTTTTTTGGGCTAGGCCCAAGGTCAAACCCTAATCCGGTTTGACCTAATTTTTCACCTATAAATACAGACCTACACTTCATTATTCATTACACTTGATTTTCATATCATTATTCTAAGTCTTAGAGACTCAGAATCAAAACACTCTCTCGAACCTCTGCCGGATTTCCTAGCTTTCCAAAGGAGGAATACATTGAAGCTTGGAGCTTGCAATCGAAAAGGCATTCGCTTGCGCACTCACAGTTGATAAAGATTCCAGATATTGTAAACATGTAAGTACCATTCAAGTCTTATGTTTATGGTTTTAAATTACTCTATAGTCAAACAGTTCTACGTTTGTTGGGTTTTGAAACAAGTTTTCAATATTCGCTGCGTACAACAACCCAACAAAACCCTACACGGCATTTAGGCGGCTTAACCTTTACAACAAAAGAAAACATAATTATAAGTCAAACACAATGATAATAAAATAAATCAAGGACATATTCTCAAACATGTTATATATAGAAGTTTCTAGTTACCACACATGTCACTAGTTGCAACTATATGTCAACAATTGTAGTTTCTTTCCCAGAACTAGCCATATCTAAAAAAAATATATGTAAGAACTTGTTATGCAACATGAATAATAAAATTATTCAATATAATGAAAATACAAAACACAAAATTCTTACAAGTTCAAGTTTCTCAAGATACTCTAAATCTTCCTCGATATTAATACGAATAGGTTCACTTCTAAGCCAATCTTGAAGACAAATAAGAGATTGCACTAGTTTAGGAGTCCATGAACTCCTAAAAGGATCAAGAATGCGACCTCCAATGTTAAATGCACTTTCTGATGCAACACTTCAAATGGGAATGGCTAACACATCATGAGCCATCTCCGCAAGAATAGGAAATCTCAGTTCATGAACTTTCCATCAATCTAATATATCAAACTCATCATTTTCTGGCTCAATAACTTCACCAAGATATTTATCTAACTCTGATTTACTACCTAAACCTCCAGTAACTTCTTTATACCTCTCAAATTGTTGTTTCGTTCTCATTGTTTCTCTTTTTTGAAAGTTGCCATAACCGCTCACACTAGATGTAGTGCATGATTTACCAGATGAAGTAGGTGAAGATGATGGCAATAGAGAGCCTTTTGATATTTTCTTAACATAATAATCAAACAAAGAATACATATATGTATTTACTTCACCAATTAGTTTCTTTCCGGGCTCTTCTCCAAACATATCCTTCATTGCAAAGGGGACAAACTCAAGCTTGTTACGGGGATTCAACACAGATGCAATAAAGATCATCTTGTTCATTTTATCTGGTTCACCCTAATACTTCTTGAACTTTTCTTTCATTTTTGTTGCCATTATTTTCAAACTAGCATCTTCATTTTTCATCATCTCTTTTAAAATAAGATCAAGCTCAGCGATTTTAATAAAGTGCACACTGAAAGTTACGTAATTTGAACCAGAGACCTTCAAAGTAAGTTCATAAAAAGTTGCGAGAAATGTTACCACTGTCTCCACATTTTCTCAATCAACACTTGTGAGAATGCCTGCACGAGTTCCATCTTCACAAAGAAAGGTATGAATATAATTCAAGAATCCAACATCATGATAAGCATATTTCGAAGGCAAGCTCAAAATATTGTGTTGTATCAAGCATCTCGTATGTCGAGTTCAACCGAGTAGAAACATCTAAAGATAATGATTTCTTACAAGTTATCAATTGAGATTCACAACATTCTTTGAACTTTCTAAGTCTTGCATGAGATTGCCTAATATGTATCTCATGACTTGTCTAACTCGCTTGACAGAATCACCAATTTCCTTCAACCCATCGTGCAGTACATGAGCCATACACCTCACATGAAGGTGTTTACCCTCCATTATATTAGTTCCCCAATTATTCAATTGTTTAGATACTTCTTTCACGGTAACATCGTTGGAACTAACATTATCAACCGTAATAGTAAACACACTATCCAAACCCCATTCAAGCAAGCAATTGGTAATGACACCCGCCATATCATCACCCTTATGACTAGAAATAGGACAAAAAATTATGATTCTTTTATGCAATTTCTGAAAGTATATTTATGTCCTAGAGACAATCTGTATTAGGAAAAATGTACTTTATACACATTCGTATTATTATTAATGGAGATTAATATTTTGGCATTTGCAATTATTGAATTATTAATTGATTGTTTGTAATATTCTATAATATGCATCCCTGGAGGTTACGCTGTTATTAATAGTGTGAGATATTAATATTATAACGTAACTCTTAAATAGCCTCGACTAATGATCATCGAGAATGGGATATCGATGTTATGTGATAAGTCGACATGTGGTCTGCATCACATCCTTATAGGATGTAGTATGTCTCACCTGCTAAGAGTAATGGCTACTCGTGATGGACACATGGATACTTTGGAAGTATTGGTATACCCTGCTGATATACTGTTTGTTATACTTGTATAAAGTATGATCAGCGTGTGGGAGATAGAAGTCCTTAGACTTGAGGTCAATACGCGTCTTGTATACAAAGTAATGTACTTTGATCCTGTCCTAAAATCAAATGCCTTATAGGTTGAGATGCGGCTTGTATTGGGTACATTACGATGTGGATTAAAGGTGGTAGTTGAGCCAAGATTAGGATTCATTCCTCGAATGTATATTCGAGAGAACACTCGGATTCTCGGTGATCTTAGGTTGACTAAGTCGTTGGCCAACGCAATAGACGTATTTAGAATATGGTCTAGTTGTCAACTAATATAGATGAGATACAATGATTAAGCCATTTGGATAGACACTTGACAAATCCTAAGCTTGATCGGGTGTGTCGTGAATGAAAGGAGTTTATCTTACCACATAAAGGTTAAGTTTACTGGATTCGCGTAAACGTACTTCACATATTGAGTTCATTTTCCGGCGCCGTCTAGGAGTTTCGCGTAACCTTAATTTGATTAATGTCGATATGAGAAGGCCTGTAGGGTCACACTATGTCGATTGTCCATTCGATCTAAGGATGTATTGAGAGAGTAATTAAATGTTCGATTTAGAATCGAGATATTTAAATGAATAATGATTATTTAAATTAAGTCAAAATTGGATTTTGAATTTAATTAAGAATGCGCAGAAAATAAATCGAGACAGTGCATGAGCAAGTCGAGCGCTGCGGCGCCCATACCCTAGGGCTGCAGCGCCTCTGCCTCGATTTTTGGGCCAGACCCAAGGTCAAACCCTAATCAATTTTGACCTAATTTTCACCTATATGCTTTGAACCCAACAAAACCCTACAATTTCCACTTTCTATCAATAAAGTGAGTCGTCAGACACATGTAGTTGATTCTTTGGATAGATGTCAAGTATCTGTCGTAAGACAAATTTTTGGACGTGCTTCTTTGAAAATGTTCTTCTATTTTTGTCTTTGTTCACCATAGAGTTCAAAACAATCTCTTGTCAAGGTCCTACGAGAAGGAATCTGAAATTGTGGCACTGTGACTCCCATAAACTTTTTAAAACCTTCTTTTTCAACAAAATTAAATGGCAATTCGTCAATAAGTTCTCCCACAATATTTACATACTGCGTTTTTAGCTCCATCGACCATTATCCTTTCAAAATGCTTCCAACATCCAGCTCTAGGTTCCATACTTTTCTTTTTTTTGAAGCTTCAACTTCACCTTCAGATTCAACCGGACTTGGACATAAAGTGTTAGGTATGCTTTCATTTGAAGCCCCATATTCACTTAGCCTACTTTCATTTTCCGCCATCTATGAAACAAACAAGAAGAACGGAATATTCAAATATTGAGCATGGGCACACTAGTACACTGGAAAAATAGTATTCGTAAGTGTTAACTTAACAATAGCTTAAATTCTATATAAACTATTAAATTGTAATGGAGATGGATAAATTACTTAAACAATAACTAAAATTCTAGAGAAAATTAGTACTTTGAAGAAATAAAGGTGCACAAAATACAGTATGCAAATATTCCTTAGCGAGCACACAAGTAATCGAGCGAGAAGACAGAAACAAGAAGCGAGCACACAAGTAACCGAGCGAGAATACAGAAACAACTAACGAGAAAATAAGTAATATAGCGAGAAGACTTAAACGACAAGCGAGCACACTGTTAAATATACACAATATACACACAATATACATGTGTATATTGTCTCTCGGGTTTCAGTCCATGGCTCTCGGGTTTCGGCCCTTTGTACCGTGTATATGGGTAAATATTTAGTATCCTAGTTTAGGTAATATTGTAATGTAATTAGTATTGTACACTTAACATAATCATTGTATTACCATAAATGTATAGTTAGTATCCAAGTAGAATAAGGTTTTAGGAATAGAATATGAATAGAATTCTCCTATTATGGAAATATGTAACTTGTATAAATAGTCTTTCAATTAATGAAAGTAATAAAGGGATTATTTCTTTCATGGTATCAAAAGTCTAGGTCAAACAAAAATTTCTCTCAAATTCTTGTTGCTATTCTCGGCCAAGACCGAACCCTCCTCCTCGGGTTTGCCATTTGTTCTTCCGCTCTCCAAATCTCTCTTCCAAATCCCTCTATCACCTATTGTTCTTTCGTTATGTCTACGTCAAAGAACGCGTTTCACCCTGCCCTTATTGTTTCTAACATCAAGAATCATATCCCTCTAATTCTTGAAATAGAAAACGTCTAATACGTGACGTGGGTCGAGTTGTTCAAAATTCACGCTCGTTCGCATCAAGTCATCCATCACATAATCCCCGCGGATCCTGATGATACGAAGGTGCCTAAACGCGAGGATGATCCTAAGTTATGGACAACACTTGATGCCACCGTCCTTCAGTGGATTTATTCTACTATCTCTACCGACCTATTGCAGACGATTATTGAGCCAGACGCTACAGCGATGGCTGCATGGGATAGACTGCGTGATATATTCTAGGATAATCAAAATTTCAGAGTTGTTACCCTTGAACAGGATTTTTTCCACGTCAACATGGAAAATTTCCCGAACGTTTTAGCATATTGCAAAAGGTTGAAGGAATTGGCGGACCAACTCCGCAACGTTGGTGCACCAGTTAGTGAAGATCGTCTTGTTTTACAGATGGTTGCTGGCCTATCCGAGGCCTATAGTGGCGTTGGAACTCTCATTCGTCAAAGTAATCCTCTTCCAAGGTTCTATCAAGCCCGATCCATGCTTACCTTGGAAGAAGCCGGTTTAGCTAAAAAGGCGGCTACTAATGCTAGTCCCGTGGTCATGATGACTTCCTCCACTAGTCCTCAAATTTTTGGTGACAATTCGAACCAAAACCGATCTCACAAGGCAGCAAGAATTGCCGAAAAAATAATGGAAAAAATCGCGGGGGCAAACGCGGCGGCTCCGGCAGCAGTCGCGGTGGCCAAAACAGTGGCAGTGGACTCCATCCCAGTTACAGTGGGCCACCGACCCACTGGTCTCAGCCTTGGGCCTCTGGGCCGTGGGCTTGGACCAGTGGACAGTGGCCCTACAATCCACCTCCACAACAATTTCCAGCATCTGGCCAGTGGGCTTCCGAGCAGCCTCGACGGCCTATTGCCCACTGGCCCAGTAATTCCAGTTCCAGTAGTTACGGCCCAGGACAACCCAGTTATGGAATTCTTGGGCCCCGGCCTCCGCAAGCTCACCACACAGCAGGCCCCACTCAGACCTATATAGAGGTCGCGATGCACACACTAGGTTTGACTTAACCGGACCCGAATTGGTATATGGACACCGGTGTTACTACCCATATGACATCCGATTAAGGTACACTGTCGTCTTATTCCAATTTGAGCAACCCTCGCGGTATAATTGTTGGTAATGGTAATTCTGTTCCAATTCGTGGTTATGGTCATAAAATATTGTCTCCCCCTCATCCACTTTTTATCTTGAAAAATACCCTACACGCCCCCAAATTGATTAAAAACTTAGTCTCTGTCCGTAAATTCACTACTGACAATTCCATTTCTATTGAATTTGATCCATTTAGTTTCTCTGTGAAAGATTTCAAGATGGGGAGTCCTCTCATGAGGTGTGATAGTATGGCAGATCTTTATCCTATCACACCCAGTTTTGATCCATCGAGTCCAGCCCTGCCATCCGCCTTTGCAGCCATTTCTCCTTCCTTGTGGCATGCTCGTCTTGGTCATCCGGGATCATCTATTTTGTCATCATTAGATAAAAATAGTTTTATTTCATGTAAGGGTACAAATAGTACTCCAATTTGTCAGTCTTGTTCTCTAGGGAAATTGTTAAGTTGCCATTTGTAACTCAAAATCTCATACTCTAATGCCATTTGATATTATTCATAGCGACTTATGGACATCTCCTGTTCTTAGTTCTTTGGGTCATCGGTATTATGTTCTATTTTTGGATGATTACTCTAAGTTTTATGGACGTTTCCGATAGCAAAAAAATCTCAAGTTTTTTCCATCTTCTTAAAATTTAGAGCATTCATTAGAATCCAATTCAACCGCGAAATTAAAAATATTCAATGTGATAATGGCAAAGAATATGACAATGGAGTATTTCGGGAATTCTGTGCTACTAATGGGATCAATTTTCATTTTTCTTGTCCTCATACGTCTTCACAAAATGGGAAAGACGAACGCAAAATTCGTTCCATAAATAATATTGTTCGTACGTTATTAATTCACTTCCATACCCCCGTCTTTTTGGCATCATGCTCTCCAAATGGCTATCTATCTCCTTAACATTATTTCTTTCAAAGGCTTGACATATTCTTCCCCCTTCAAATTTTATATAATAAAATTCCTTCATATTCACATCTTCGGGTTTTTGGATGTTTGTGTTATTCGTTATTCCCGTCCACCAAAATTAACAAACTTCAGGATCGGTCTACTCCATGTGTGTTTTTGGGGTTTCCATCTAATCATCGTGGCTACAAATGCTTTGATTTATCCTCTAATAAAATCATCATTAATCGCCATATCATCTTTGATGAATCCCAATTTCCATTTGCTAAAGTTAATACTCCCGTGCCGAGTTCGTATAATATTTTGGATGATAGTATATCCCCGTATATTATTCAGTATTTTTCGGCCGTATCTCACACCTAAATTCTCCAGCGGGCCCACTGCCCGCTGGCCTCACTAGTCCGTCACCTATTGCCTGGACCAGTACCGCCACTAGGCCAGTTCCAGCGATTGGGCCAGTCCAGCCCAATTCTGGAACTGGTCCAATTCCCGCTCCTATTTCTTGAGTTGGGCCAGCAGGCCCACTGCCTGCTGGCCAGTCCGTCCCGAGCCCAGCAAATTCCCAAAATCCACCCAATTCTTCCTCGAGTCATAGACCGGTCACTCATAGTCAACGGGGTATTTTTACACCAAAAAGACATTTTAATTTACATTCTAGTGTCTCTAAATCCCCTTTGTCCCGTAATTCCGTGTCTGCCTTAAATGACCCGAATTGGAAAAATGCTATGACTGATAAATATAATGCTCTTATTGATAATAAGAAGTGGGAGTTGGTGCCCTATCCATCTGGTATTAATGTTATCAGGTCTATGTGGATTTTTGCTCGTAAGGAGAATTCAGATGGTTCATTTGCTCGACATAAGGCGCGGCTTGTGGGTGATGGTAAGACTCAGCAGGTTGGTATAGATTGTGGTGAGACATTTAGTCCAGTGGTCAAGCCGGCTACCATTCGCACGGTGCTAAGCTTGGCTCTTTCGAAGGCATGGCTTATTCATCAGTTAGATGTAAAGAATGCTTTCCTACATGAGGATCTCAAGGAAACAGTCTATATGCATCAGCCTTTGGGATTCAGGGATCCCAATCATCCTCATCATGTTTGTTTATTGAAGAAGTCCTTATATGGGCTTAAGCAGTCTCCCCGGGCTTGGTATACAAGGTTTGCTAACTATGTTTCGACTATTGGGTTCACTCACAGCCGGTCGAATAATTCCTTGTTCATCTACCATCGTGGTTCGTCCTTAGCCTACATTCTATTATATGTGGATGATATTATCTTGACTGCCTCTTCCGATGCCTTACGCTAGTCTATCATGACCATTCTCAGCTCCGAGTTTGCTATGAAAGACTTGGGGAGCTTGAGTTACTTTTTGGGGATTGCTATCACTCGTCATTCCGATGGATTGTTCTTGTCTCAGCGGAAGTATGCAGCCGAGATCATCGAGAGGACTGGGATGTCATCCTGTAAGTCTACTTCCACTCCAGTTGATACTAAGCCCAAGCTTAGTGCCGCGACCGGCGTACCTTACGAGGATCTGACCCGCTATCGCAGTCTTGTAGGGGCCCTTCGGTATCTTACCTTTACAAGGATGGATATTACATATGCTATCCAACAAGTGTGTTTGTTAATGCATGATCTAAGAATTGAGCACATGAATGCACTCAAATGCATCATTCGGTATATTCAAGGTACACTGGACTATGGTTTGCATTGATATCTTTCCTCGACATCCACACTTGTCTCATACACGGATGCTGATTGGGGTGGCTGTCCAGACACTAGACGGTCTACGTCTGGCTATTGTATGTTCCTTGGCAACAACTTGGTCTCCTGGTCTGCGAAGCGCCAGTCAACTCTATCCCGCTCAAGTGCCGAGGCTGAATATCGAGGGGTAGCTAATGTGGTCTCAGAATCATGTTGGTTACGTAATTTGCTTTTGGAGCTTCATTGTCCCATTCAGAAGGCCATCTTGGTTTATTGCGATAATATTAGTGTCATCTACCTTTCTGGTAATCCGATTTAGCACCAACGCACTAAGCATATCGAGATGGACATTTACTTTGTCCACGAAAAGGTTACTCGGGGTTATGTACGCGTCTGTCATGTCCTATCAAGATATCAAATCGCAGACATCTTTACAAAGGGTCTTCCCTCGATCCTTTTTGAAGATTTTAGGGACAGTCTCAGCGTTCGAAGACCGTCCGCTATGACTGCGGGGGTGTGTTAAATATACACAATATATACTCACAATATACATGTGTATATTGTCTCTCGGGTTTCAGTCCATGGCTCTTTGGTTTCGGCCCTTTGTACCGTGTATATGGGTAAATATTTAGTATCCTAGTTTAGGTAATATTATAATGTAATTAGTATTGTACACTTACCATAATCATTGTATTACCATAAATGTATAGTTAGTATACAAGTAGAATATAGGAATAGGATTCTCCTATTATGGAAATATGTAACTTGTATAAATAGTCTTTCAACTAATGAAAATAATAAAAGGATTATTTCTTTCACAGTAATCGAGAGAGGAGACGAAACCTATTACTTGTGTGCTCTTGAATCCACAAACCACAGGAAATAACAAAACAAATCAGCATTTAAAAAATTACACAGGTTATAACAATGAAATCTTATCCGATGGATGTGGAGGCGACGTCGAGCAATTTGACCAACAAATTCCAATTCCAACCGAAGAACCACAAGACATTGTGAAGAAACTAGAAAAGATGTTTATGAATACGTGATTTTTTTAATTACAATTTTACTATGTTATTTGCAACTTTCAACACCACAAAGTTGCAATTTTGAAATTGTATTACAAAAAATCATATTTCTATTAAATAATATAAGAGGCACAAAAACAACCTTGTGATGTTTTTATTACACTATCTTGTTCAATTATTGAAGTATTTATATATGATATTCTTTAAATTAAGTGCAAAAAAAAAATCGAAAAACCCGATCCCGCCCCGGCCCGATAAGACCGGTTCCCTTTTCCGACGGGACCGGGAATAGGACGGGACATCGGCAGATCCCGCCAGTTCCGTCGGAGGACCGGTCCCGCCCTCTCCCAGTCTCGTCGAGTCCCATCCCGCCGGGACCCACCCCGCCCTGAACCTGGCCCACTGGCCACCCTTAGTTTGAAGTGAGGGATTAACCGATAGGACTTACAACTTAGGAGTTAGGACTTGGGTTCCCATAATTGGGATTTGGGATCGGGTATAGTTTATTATTTATGGGCAGAACCCAATATAATATGCATAGTGTTTCAAAGAATAAATAGGGTTGCTAAAATTCAATTTTTCCATTTAACCGAGTTAAAATTTTCATATACCGAAAATCAAACCAAATTATCAAAATTTTAAAAAGTTAAACTGATTCGAACCAAATAAATCAAAAAATAAAACCAAAATTAAAAAGAGTTCGGTTTGATCGATTTTTACGGTTTGAATCCTGCCCTAGTTGGTGTTGCATTGATGAGCTAAGCAACGACGAAGTCATGATTATTTTTCAACTACTTTACAAGCGATATTTTTTTTATATCCAGCTTCCTGGCTTACGCTAGACTATTTCTGGAGATAGTAGTGTTGGAAATTTACTAATGTGGAATTAAGTATATCCCGTTAATTTATGACTCAAATAATTTGGGCCCACACGTCGAAAATATCGTTTTCACAAACGTGCAGATGTAGTGCCAAGTATCGCAAATTTCATTTGTGAAAGAGATATTGGTACGTATGTAATACGTTTTAGACATAGAATTATGGACGGTTATTGGTCAAATGACAATGTATTCCACTGTGGTAAAAGAAGGAAGAAGTGTTCGAAGTGTAAGATGAAACGAGTCGAAAATCGCTGCATAGCCGGGAAGGGCCGCGACACAGTCCCGTCGGAGCTGAGGAGCCGGAGCGCCGCAGTGCAGCCCCGTCGGAGCCGAAGCGCCGGAGCGCCGCGGCGCCTCCCAGGAAGTGCTGCGGCGCTAATTGGGTCTTCAGTTACTGGAGCCGCGATGCTAATTCACAGATCTGCGGCGCTTCGGAGGCAGAATGTTGCGACGGGATGTTGGAAAGTTCTGACCTTTGGGCTGCTTTTGGAGCATTGATTCTCCATTACTTGGCACATGAATTCAGCCATTATTTGGCTGAATGTAACCTCTCAATTAAGTGTCATTACATGGCTATTAAAGACCATTAGTTTGCTAGTTGAGGGGTCTTCTCCTTACACAATAAATTAAGGCCTTTAGCTCAACTGAAGAGACTACACAACACTTAGAAAATACTCCAGAATTTTCTGAATTCATCTTCTTCATCTCTAGCAAAGTTACTATACTAAAAGTTCTTCAAGAGTAACACTTGAGCTTCCTTTGCTCAATTGTTAAGTTGTTGTTGTATCTTGGTGACTATTGCCCGACAACGTAAAAGGAGATATACAGGCCAATCTTGTCTTAAAGGCAGAGTTCCGTCACTTGACTCAGCAAATCACACAAGCAGTTTGTTAAGTTCTTGATTTCCAGTTTATTGTAATATTTAGTTTATCTTTTCTTACCCTTGTAATAGTTACTTACTTCCCGTTCCCTGGGACAATTGTATCCCAACAAGTAGTACCGGTCCCTCAACACTATTACCAATAAATCGCGGGATGTGCCTGAATGACCAGGGTTTAGAGAACAGAGCAACTGGTATCACTTACAAGGTCCTATCCCAGAAGAGAACAAAGTGCTCCCACCAGAATTCAAACTCACGCTGTAGGCCTCTAGCTGAATTTTAAGTTCACCTCTTTTGTCATCCAGCTATGCCCTGAGACTACTTTACAAGTGATAACTTAGTCGACCATGGTGTCATTTTGTGTACTGTGAAGAAAGTAGAATTTGCACTGAAAATCTTCTTTTAGATGTGTCTTTTAAAACATAATCATTTTTTTTTTTAAAAGCATTTAATTCTTAACCTGAAGAGAAGAATTTCATACAAAACCTCCTCTTCCTCTCTTTCTCCCTCCTCCTCTTTTCCTCTTCCTCCTATTTTTCTTCGTCTTCCTCCTTGTCCTCTTTTTTTCTTTAAAATAGATTTCGACTATTTTTTAAATAGAAATTCAAATAACGACTATTTGTGTACCTGCCCCACGAACAAATCAAGTAGAGCCCAACGTAAAATCATACAAGTTATGTTGGGATTATTTTAACACTAGATATTCTTAATTCTTTAATTACTCACTACATACATGTTGTGATGTTTTATTTTGAATTTGCTATCGTGATGATGGCAATTAATACTGTAGGCGTTTTTTACACTAAAGACGTTGAATAAGTAATAATATGAGCATCTTAGTAATTAATGATTTACCAAGCTTGTCATATCATGATTAATGCAACAATTAGTAAACTAGGATTAATGTAGTATTTCATTATAAATATAGTGTAGGTGATTTACATTTTTCTAAGTGGATCTTCATTAATTGCGATTTGAGTCACCAGTTGTTAGTAATCCTCACGGTACGGACAAATTCCGTTCATCCACAACCTAAAAATCTCCTAAATGCAGAGACTCCTCAAAACTCTAGCCGTTTCTAGGAAAAGTACATCTTCTTTCAAACCCATAATGGTGTTTATAGAGGCTAATAATAGGAATTCTGATGGAGCATTAAGTTATGTACTAATTTAATCGCCGTGTGAATGAACGCTACCTAATAATATTTTTCAACATTAAAAAGATTAATTTACACAAATGTCCCTTGTTAAGACCACAATTTAGATTTGTCCTTATTTTTAAAAATTGTGCAAATATAACCCTTAAAAAATTACCTTTGAGATAACGTGTGTTTGAGTGTAATATTTGTTCATCCTTATAGACAAAACATGAGGATGTAGGCTAATGTTTATAATAACTTACAAAAATTTTATTGTGTCTAATGTTTTCATATAAAATCTTCAGTTTGCTCTAAAAAAATCTTTAGATCATGGTCTAAAAAGTCCATAAATTGCCTCCAAATTGAAAAGAAAGCTATTTATTAAACAGTAATCTCAAAAAGAGACAATCTACAAAAATTCACTAAAAATATTTTTTTTCATTTTTGAACACCCGTAATTGTATTTATATAAGCTAGTAATGGAATTTCGGGTGGAGAATTAATTAATGGATTAATTTGCACCCCTGGAGTAGACACAAACCAATAATATTTTGTTGGTTACAATGAGCAGGAAACGAAAATTATAAGTAACTGCTAAGTATTACAAGAACTGAAATTACAATTGAACAATAAATTGAAATTACAAAGAACTTGAAGAATAAATTGGAACAGTTTTTGATATGCTGAGTCGAGTGTTTGCACTCTGTCTTTAAGAAAATATTGCCTCGTATGTATCTTTTCTACGTCCTGGAAAATTGTCTGCCAAGATAAAACAGCAAATGAACAAATGAGCAAAGGAAACTCAAGTGCTACCGTGAAGAATTTTGAGTAATGAAATGATGCTGGAAGGTAGTAGGAAGACTAATTTCGTTTATGTTTTTGTGTGTTTGTTTGTGTAGCTCAACAATGGTGCAAAAGGTCCTTTATATAGTTGAAGGAGAGGCTTACCAACTGTCCACATAAGTGCCATTACTGGCAAAGTAATGACAATTATGGAGGTAGTAATTCCACCAAAATAAATGGTGAAGATGTGCAACGGATTGGCATTTAGGAAGATTAATTCAGCCAAAATAAATGGCTGAATTGAGTGTTGGTTGACGTTCCATAAATCTGCCCAATTTGACTTTCTTGAAACTTCAAGGACCAAACTGTACATATTGAAACTTCAGGGACCAAACTAGAATTTTGGTCCTAAAAAATAATATCAGAAGAAGCACAGCACACAGCCCACGATCCGTGACCCGTGACCCGAGACTCGGAACTCGGACTGGACCGGACAGGCGGGCGGCGCGCGTGTGGGCTTTCCTCGAACCGAAGCACATCTAGGTCCTCCCTCCTTTAAACACATGGGATACCCCTTCGGGTCCCAAACCCCAAGCCAACCTTGAGACTTATAAACAAAACAATTCTTTCTTCCTCCACCGATGAGGGAGAATTGATCTCAATACCACACGTTTTCATGCTTCAAACACCTCACTTCGTGGACCAATATCTCTTTCATTTCTCAACGAAATTTGACGATCCTTGGCCCTACGGTCATCTACTTACTTAGTAGATTATGCACGTGTAAAGAACCGGATTCTCCAACATGCGGAACACTAGTGTTTAAGCCGTTAAAGTTGGTCGGATGCAACTCACGCCAAAGGCAAATTTCCAACAATCCCCTATTGGAAGAGATTTTGGTGCACTCATATGGTGTCTTTCCATTTCCAGCAATATTTTAGCGGACCGATGTTGGATAAGGAGAGGTAGCTTCAGCTTTGAACCTTCCATAGTTAAATACCATCGGACTTACTTACTACGCGGTGACCGTGATGTCTTGAACCGTCAGTGTTTAGTGTAAGCCAAGTCAATAGTACCAACACAACAAATTCCCTTACTCTCTTCTTCGTAATGTTTTGTCCGTTGTGGCCATGGACAACTTCTTGGATTCTTAAGTGCGTTCATTTGAGGCGGCCCGTCCTCGTACTTAAATAGGTGGTCTCCTATAAGGTATCCTGCTATACCCCACTTCACAAGTGTTAGGAACTATTAAAAGTTTCCCAAAACCTAACCTCAACTATTGAGGATCATTAAAGGTTTTGAAAACTTAACCTTTACCCATACTGCAGATAGCACTTAACGTCTATCGCGGAAATGACTTTGGATTTGGTGTTTCTTTACAGAAATCACTATCCGAAGTGCGCATGCTTCCACTGAAGTGATCAACTGAACCTTTACAGCTTAGTTTTCCCATTGAACCAAATTACTGGGATCTCGAGTTAGTAAGGTTGGGTTACCACCGTATTGGTCCTTATACTTTGGGTTTAAGCCCATTCCCCTAGACAGGCAGACCATCTGACCCTTGGGTAAGCCCTTTGTCAGCGGGTCTGCTATATTGTCCTTTGACTTAATGTAATCAACGGATATTATACCCGTGGTGATCAGCTGCCTAACGGTCTTATGCCTACGTCGAATATGACGAGACTTGCCGTTGTACATAGCATTTCGTGCCCTTCCTAGAGGCGACTGGCTGTCGCAGTGGATCATTACTGAATGTACGAGTTTGTTCCAACACGGAACATCCTCTAAGAAGTCATGAAGCCACTCAGCTTCTTCTCATGCTTTGTCTAAAGCGATAAACTCTGATTCTATTGTGGATCGGGCGATGCAAGTTTGCTTAGAGGATTTCCAAGACACAGCCCCACCACCAATTGTAAATACATACCCACTGGTGGACTTGGTGTTTTCTATATCAGATATCCAGTTTGCATCACTGTACCCCTCTAGTACAGCTGGATATCTCGAATAATGTAACCCAAAAGTTAATGTATATTTCAGGTATTGTAATACCCGATTCAACGCCTTCCAGTGATCATCACTCGGATTACGGGTAAACCTAGTCAACTTATTGACTGTATAAACAATATCAGGTCAGGTGCAGTTTGTTAAATACATCAAACTACCGATCACATGTGCATATCGCTCCTGGTATACGGGTGCACCAATATTTTTATCAAGATTTTGATTTGTATCCATTGGTGACTTTATCGGTGAACTGTCTAACATCTCAAACTTTCTCAAAACATCATCGATGTAGTGAGACTGAGATAAGACCAGTCCATCAGACGTCTTAGAGATTTTTATCCCTAAGATGACATCTGCGATACCCATATCCTTCATGTCGAAGCATTGTTTCAACATGTTCTTAATCTCTAGGATTACCCTAGGACTGCTTCCTGTTATCAACATGTCATCTACGTATAGGCATATCATGACGAATGAGTCAGAGTTACCTTTCGTGTAGACACATTTATCACACCCATTAATGGCGAAACCCTTCGATAGTAGAGTACTATCAAATTTTTCGTGCTATTGCTTCGGGGCTTGTTTTAGCCCGTACAGAGATTTGACAAGCCGACAGACTTTCTTCTCTTGCCCTTGAACCACATACCCCTAAGGTTGGTCCATATAAATTTCTTTTTCCAAATCACCATTTAGAAAGGCTGTCTTGACATCCATTTGTTGTATCTCAAGGTCACGCAAGGCTGCGATTGCAATGAATACCCGTATGGATGTCATCCGAGATACCGGGAGTATGTGTCAAAGTAGTCAAGACCTTCTGTCTGCTGATAGCCCTTGACTACCAACCTGGCTTTGTACTTGTCTATAGACCCATCTGCTTCATATTTCCGTTTGAGTATCCATTTATAACCTAACAGTTTATTTCCCGGAGGAAGATCAACCAACTCCCAAGTATGGTTATGAAGAATGGAGCCTATTTCACTCTCGATAGCTTATTTCCAGAGCGGTGCTTCTGAAGTTGACAACGCCTTAGCAGTTGTCCTTGGTTCATCATTAACCATATAAGCTACAAAGTCAGGACCGAAGGATTTATCCTTCCTGGCCCTTTTACTTCGCCTTAGATCCATCTCTGAAGTCTCCAAGTTCTGAGAATCTGGAACACTAGATTCCGGATATTCAACCATCTCGAGATCCGCTAGATCTGAACCATCTAGATTCGGGCCATCAACGACTCCCGATTCTTGAGAGCTTTGTTCATAACTTCGTTTGCGAAAGGCTATGTCTTTTTCCTTTCTAGGAAATGTACCTTCAAAGAATAGAGCATTCCTTGATTCCATGATTGTACCCTGGTGGATATCTGGGAATATCTGACTTATGCACTAAGAAGCGATAATCACTATTGTTATTTGCATATCCGATGAATATGCAATCTACAGCTTAGGCCCAATCTTGACCTGTTTTGGCTTGGGTACTTCAACCTTTGCCAAACAACCCCACATCTTAAAATATTTGTAGGTGGGTTTCTTTTCCTTCCATGATTCATATGGAGTTTTGTCCTTACCCTTATGTGGGACTCTGTTAAGAATCGTATTAGCGGTAAGGACGGCTTCTCCCTACATGTTTTGGGGGAAGACCAGAATTGATGAGCAAGGCATTCATCATTTCCTTCAATGTGCGGTTCTTAAGTTCCGCCACACCGTTCGATTGAGGTAAGTATGAAGTCGTCGTTTGATGAACAATGCCTTCTTGGGCACAGTATTCCTCAAATGGCGCTATGTATTCTCCCACTCTATCGCTACGAATGGATTTAATCAGCAGTCTTAGTTGGTTCTTAACTTCTGCTTTGTAACGTTGGAACGCTTCAAAGGTTTCATCGCTACTTTTTAACAAGTAAAGGTAACAATACCTTGTGCTATCATCAATGAATGTCACAAAGTACTTGTTTCCCCCTCTAGTTTGTGCGAACTTCAAATCACATATATCTGTGTGAATAAGTTCTAGAGGAGCGGTATTCCTTTCGACGGATCGAAAAGGAAGCTTGGTGAGTTTTGCCTCTACGCACACCTCACACTTATGTTGAGGGTTTACGTCGATAGACGGCAACAACTCCATCTTTACCAGCCTTTGGATAGACTTGTAGTTAACGTGTCCTAATCTATGATGCCATAAATTAGAAGACTCAAGAAAATAAGAAGAAGGTTCAACTTTATTACTTGGACGCATTACAGACATGGCATTTACTTTGAAGAGGCCTTCACAGACGAAGTCTCTCCCCACAAAAATGTCATTCTTAGTGAGTACAAACTTATTGGATTCAAACACTAGCCTAAAACCAGTATTAACCAATAAAGGTCCTGAAATTAAATTTCTTCTAATATCAGGGACATGCATCACTTCCTTCAGAGTGAGCTCCTTTCCGGAAGCATAGCCCACAGCCCACGACCCGTGACCCGTGATCCGAGACCCGGACGGGACGGGCGGGCGGCGGCGGCGCGCGTGTGGGCTTTCCTCGAACCGAAGCACATCTAGGTCCTCCCTCCTTTAAACACATGAGATATCCCTTGGGGTCCCAAACCTCAAGCCAACCTTGAGACTTATAAACAAAACAATTCATTCTTCCTCCACCGATGATGGAGAATTGATCTCAATACCACACTTTTTCATGCTTCAAACACCTCACTTCGTGGACCAATATCTCTTTCATTTCTCAAAATTTGACGATCATTGGCCCTACGGTCATCTTCTTACTTAGTAGATTATGCACGTGTGAAGAACCGGATTCTCCAACATGTGAAACACTAGTGTTTAAGACGTTAAAGTTGGTCGGACGCTACTTCCGTCAAAGACAAATTTCCAACATATTTTTTAACAGTAAAGGTACACAATTGTACAACAATAAACTATGGTTCTCATGGGGCACGTACAGATAATATATTTGGACTCTTAAAAATATAATCGGGGGTTTGATTCTCCTAAAATATATTATTTTAAAAGATTCACACACATTTATCGATATTTTTAAAAAGATTGGGCGGCACAGATTCCACTATGATGAAGACCTTTTCCAAGTATCAGTTATGTCAACTTTAAAGGAAGTTGAGATTCAGACTTGTCAAAAAGGTGGGTGCTCTCCACATGTCAAATTCACTGATGCATACTTCAACCTTTATTTTCGTGTACACACTATTTTTTCATGTGTGTAATCATTGCTAAACTAGAAAGAATATTTTATTTTTTCATTTGTTTTCGTTATAGTAAAGGACATTCTTAAAAAAAAAAAAACATTCTCTTGGGGATCCACGTAACGTGGCCAAATGATTCAGGCATAGGTTTTCTTTTTTGGTGAGATTATAAGGTAATTAACATAACTAGGGGTGAGCACGGGTACAGGGTACCCAGCTATCCGACCGAAACCGACACTAACGGGTAGGTTCCGGGTAGATATATTATAATAACGGGTAGGGTTCGGGTAGTAAAATTAGGAACCGATCAATGTCGGGTCCGGTTCCGGTTCCGGCAAATAGAGACAGGGTACCCGGACCCGGAACCGATACCCGGAACCTATAAAATATTAAATATTTTTACTTTTTTTAGAAACATTTGGACCACTTTTAAATTTCTCCAAAATTGTTTGTTGCATGCATGTACATTGATTTTCACCCTTTTATTCTAGAATGCTCTTTGTGCCATAAGAGAAAACACCCAAAACTCTCTCAATAACAATGACGTTTTAGCTACACCACCGAGCTTCATTGTCGTCGTTGTTGAAGCTTTCTCTTAGGTACTTTCATCGTTGTCGTCGTTGAAGCTTCACCTTTGCCTCTTTCTCTCCCTTGGTTGTGTTCACGTCGTCCCTAAAATGCATATGGGTTCATATCTAACTCTTCAATTTCTTTTTAATAACCTATGCTTCTGTTCTATTTAAGGTGATACTCATTTTCAATTTGTATTACTTTTTTATTTGAAATGTAAATCTATTTTTAAAATTTGTGTATATTTTTGTAGTTGTGAAGATGAAATTTAGGGATTTACTAGTATAATAAAGCTTTTCTTTTGTATCGAAGAGCTTATGAACACAAAAATAAGTTTAATTCGAGATATTTCCAAATTTATTTTGAAATCAACACATTCAATTAATTGAGTATCAAATTTGGCTTGCAATTTTAGGTTTTGGTTACAGAATTAAATTTTCTAAAACTTCTTATAATGGTACTAAAAACTCCGATTGCAGGCTAAAAACTATTGGATGAAATTATTTTAGAACTCTTTTTTATTCTCAGAGGCTAAAAAAATATTGCTTAATCTGTGTTTTTTTATTTACAGGGTACCCGGGAACCTACCCGGACCTGCGCGGGTCCGGGTAGGTTCCGGGTAATGATTGCTACGGGTAGGTTCCGGGTAGTAAATTTAGGAACCGATCTTTTACCGGATAGGGTCCGGGTAGTTAAAAAATGTTAGGGTACCCGGACCCGCTCACCCCTAAACATAACAGGGGAAACATATGCAATATTGACGAAATTAGAAATTTTATTAAAAATATTTTTAAAGATAAACAAAATTCAATGGAGTAGAAATTAGTACTCCCTCCTTATTTTAAGTATCTTAGTTTGACTTGACACAAAATTTAAAAAATAAAAGGAGATTTTTGAATCTTGTGGTCGTAAATTAAAGATGTGTGTAATGTACTAAAATCTCCTTTGGATTTTGTGATTTTAAACTTGCCATATATGACGTTTGATTTGTCAACTTACTAAATATAGAAAGATGCACTCTTTTCGGACAGACCAAAAAGGAAAGTAAAACACTTAAATTGGGACGGAGGAAGTAAATGAAAGAGAATAATCCCTTGATTATTTTCATTTATGAAGAGGTCTATATATACAATATACAACCTCTAAATATGAAAAATTATATTCTTACTATAATACTAATATCCTAATTACAATTGTACAATAATTCTACAAAATATGGTAAGTAACCTAAATATACTTGTTTTGTCTGTGATATTCATACACGATTTCTATCACCCCCCCCCCCCCGCAATTATAGTGGGCGGTTCTCGTACGCTGAGACTGTCCCTAAAATCTTCAAACAGAACCAAGGGAAGACCCTTAGTAAAGATGTCAGCAATTTGGTACCTTGAAGGGACATGCAAGACACGTACTTGTCCACGAGCTACCTTTTCGCGAACAAAGTGAATATCCATCTCGATATATTTAGTGCGCTGATGTTGGACCGGATTCCCAGATAGATAGACGAAACTAACATTATCAAAGTAGACCAAGGTAGCTTTCTGAATAGGAAAGTGAAGCTCTAATAAAATATTACGCAGCCAACATGACTCAGACACCATATTGGCTACTCCTCGATACTCGTCCTCAGCATTGGTTCGCGATAAAGTAGTCTGGCGTTTTGCCGACCAAGAGACCAAGTTATCGTCAAGAAACATATAATAACCAGAAGTTGAACGTCTGGTATCTGGACATCCACCCCAATCAGCATCTGTATAAGACACGAGAGTAGAGACGGATGATGGATACAAATGTAATCCATAATCAAGTGTGCCCTATATGTATCGTATAATGCGTTTGAGCGCTTGCATATGCTCAATCCACGGATCATGCAAAATAAACACACTTGTTGAAATACATATGTAATATCTGATCTCGTGAATGTAAGATACAGAAGAGCCCTTGCAAGACTATGATAGTGGGTGGAATCCTCATATGGTGTGCTAGACGTAGCACTTCGGTTTGGTATCAACCGGAGTAGAAGAGGACTTACAAGATGACATGCCAGCTCTCTCAATAATCTCAACCGCATACTTCTTTTGTGATAAAAATAGACCTCATGTATGACGAGTGACAACTATTCCCAAAAATAACTCAAGGCCCCCAAGTCTTTCATAGCAAATTCTGAACTGAGAAGGGTCATGATAGACTTGCGCAAATTATCAGAGGAGAGAGTCAAAATAATATCATCCACATATAACAGAATGTATGCTAGAGAAGTGCCACGATGATAGATGAACAGAGAATGATCAGACCTACTGTGAGAAAACCCAATAGTAAATACATAATCTGCAAACCTCTTATACCAAGCCTGTGGGACCTGCTTAAGTCCATATAAGGACTTCTTCAGCAAACAGACATGGTGAGGATAATTGGGGTCCTTAAAACCCAAGGGTTGATGTGTAACATCCCGGACTTTCGGGTTAAGGTTTAAATCGCTAAGCATTTATAAAATCGCTTGGCATGTGTAAATAGACCCGAGCGTTGGGAAAATTTACGTTAGATTTATTTATGCTAATAAAGATATTAGTATATAAAATGATTAAACCCCGAAATAATTTTGGACTTAACAAGTGTAACGACGAAAGCCGAAAATAAATTTTGTACGTACATAAAGAGGTTATGGACTAGTGTCATATCACAAATTATAACATTGAGTATATGAATGTCATATAAGTTATCAAGATTTAAGTGAATTGGAATCACGAAATTAATTGTGTGTGTAATTGATTAATTATGAGATTAATTTTAGTGGAGGAGACAAAGTTGAGTGGGAGTAATTGACGTGTAGGATTTAAAGGTGAGTAAGGTAATATGAGTTAGGATTAGTAGACACGTTAGGGGACAAGGTTGCATGGTAATTAATATGAAAATAAGTGGACTCCACTCACCATAGAAAAGGAGTAACATGGATATCACTTTAGTTGAAAAAGTATCAAATATGATATATTTGCTGCAACATTTACGTGAGAGAATAGGCAACATGTAGAAACTCATCATTTGGAATTTACTTAAAAAATTATCGTGTATGATGCAATTTATTTGAGGAGCAGCATCCTGAGTTTGAGTAGCAGTAACGTGATCAGCAACGTTTTACTCTACTCTTAAGTTTGGACTCGAGGTATGTTAAGATAAATTATTTCTTTCTTTTGGCATGTTTAATGTAACAAAATATAATCGTGATATTGCTCCATAATTTATTCTGCTCCTAGTAGTTAAGAATATTCATGTTATTGATTCCTATGCTGAAAGCATGTCTAAATATATTTCTAAGTCTTTATTGAGGCATACAGAAGATGTGTTGATATTCACAGTGTTAGCCAAAGGTGCAAGAATATTATGTCATTCGGGGTATTTTATTGTCATTCATGCATATTCATTTGCATTGCATTCATATATTACCTTGGACCCGCTGGTGTTATGCACACTACTATATGGTAAATATTATATATATATGTAGGGGATATGGGAAAAGAGGGAAAGACGTTATATACACACACCACCTGCAACTGGTACAAACTATCACAAAAGAGCCCGAAGAGGCCAATATGATGTGATGATGTGATGTGATGCCTATATGGCTTATTGGGACGGGTTGCACGATCCACAACACTAATATATATTGGGACGGGTTGCACGATCCGCAACACGACAAATATATATATATATATATATATATATATATATATATATATATATATATATATATATATATGTGTGTGTGTGTGTGTGTGTGTGTGTGTGTGTGTGTGTGTGTGATGATGTGATGTGATGCCTATATGGCTTATTGGGACGGGTTGCACGATCCGCAACACTAATATATATTGGGACGGGTTGCACGATCCGCAACACTGACAAATATATATCGCACTTGCATCATGCATATGTTAATTAACCATTACATGGTATGATGCCCACAGAGGCTGTCATGGTAAGGAAATTGCCCAATGAGGCCAATAAATATGGACACTATATTGTGCATAACATGTAGGCAAGTGTATTAGGGCCCTCAGAGGCAGTTCATGTTGGTCAGTTGTTTTTGTCTTAGTCATTGGTATATTCTTGTTATGCTGTTATATATGCTTGACATACTCAGTACATCAGTCGTACTGACATCCCTTTTATCGGGGGACGCTGCGTTTCATACCCGCAGGTTCACATAGGCAAGGCGACGACCCACGCGAATAGGTTGCAGATTTCAGCGGATTTTGGAAGCACTCCTCTCTTTCCGGGCTGTTGGTCTAATTTTGGTACAGTACCTTTTCGCTTGTATATATGGGTATGGCGGGGCCCTATCCCGACCTTTGATGTTGCTACTCTTAGAGGCTTGTAGACAGGTATCCTGTGGTTAGTTGTCATGTGTGGCCTTGTCGGCCTTGGTATGGGTATGTATATATAAAAATTGGATTTCTGGTTAAGATTTTCTATAACATTTTTCGGCTTAGTCCGTATTCAATTGTGATTAGAAGTTGGTTGTGCGATTAGCGGTACCCGGCGGATGGGATCCGGGTGCCCGTCGCGGCCCTCCTGTTTGAGTCGTGACAAACTTGGTATTAGAGCATGTATGTCCTAGGGAGTCTACAAGTCGTGTCTAGTGGAGTCTTGTTTATGGGTATGTTGTGCACCATACTTATAAATAGGAGACTATCTGACATTTTAAGGATGGTTTCTATCCTTTCATCTCATAAATTGTGCTATAGGACTGAATTATAAGTATTTCGCTCCTAATTCATTTCGTGCTTATGATTCCAGCGATGCCTACCGCAAGGAAGAAGTCCAAGAGTATGATGAAGTTGAATACGACTGCGGGTGAAGGTACTATCCGATTGCCACCCGTTAGCGAAGGCTAGAGTGAGACCCTCGGTACGACTCCTTCGTATGGTTCTCCCGGTACATCACCATCAGAAGAGATTAGTGGAGCTGCAGCACCTTTAGTTCCTCTATATGATACTCCATACGTGGATCTTGATATGCGGAGTGCGGTTCAGTTATTGACACGATTGGTGGCTGCTCAGGCCCAACGTCAGGTCCCTAGTCCTTCTGACAGAGCTGCTAGCGCAAGAGCTCGAGATTTCATCAATTTAGACCCTCCGGTATTCATAGGAGCATATTTGAATGCGGCCGCAGAATTTTCTGGATCAGGTACAGCGCACCTTGCGGGTGATGGATGCTACCGATATCGAGTCGGTAAAGTTTGCTTCTTATAGACTGCGGGATATCGCAGTAACATGGTTTGATACATGGGAGCAATCTAGGGGACCTTGTGCTCTACAAGCAGGATAGAGAGAATTTTCAGAGGCCTTCTTGCAGCATTTTCTACCTGTCGAGCTTCGACGGGCCAAACATGACATGTTCCTACGTCTTGAACATGGCGGTATGAGCGTTCAAGAATATAGCTTGCAGTTTAATTTTTTGTCTCGATATGCTCCTACAATTATAGCTGAAATGAGTGACCGGGTACACATGTTCGTTACTGGTTTGGGGCCGCACTTGGTCAACAAGTGTACTACGGCTTCTTTGAATCCGGATATGGATATTGCTCGCATCCAGGCTTATGCACAGTACCTGGAGGATCGCAAGAGGCAACAATGAATTGATCGAGAGCGTGATAGGGGCCAGCATAAAAGGGCTCGGTATGTAATTGGCGTGAGGGACTTTGGAGGTGGGCCCAGGCCACAGCCTTACAGAAGACCATCTTACCCAGCAGCCGGCACATCATTGCCATCTTCAGGATCGAGGGCTGATCGTTATACTCAAACGGGACCAGGCCAGAGTTCGCGAGCACTAGGATCTTATTATAGTGGGAATTCTATGTAGATGAGGCCGCCATTGGCTCGATGTGGGCAGTATAGTGGGACCCATACAGGGCCGTGCCAACAAGAGGGAAAAGTATGCTATTTTTGTGGGGAGTGTGGTCATAAAGCGCGAGATTGTCCGACAAAAAGTGAAGGTGGTAGAGCTCAGCCGGTCGGATCCGCAACAGCTTCATCCCAATCAGTACGCCCGTTAGGACAAAGTCAGCAGGCGTTATCTGGCCGAGGCATAGGAAGGGGCCAGAACCGTACTTATGCACTGATGGGACGGCAAGATCAGGAATCCTCACTTGATGTCATTACAGGTACGCTATCAGTCCTTTCATATAATGTGTACGCGTTGTTAAATCTGGGCTCAAATTTATCATATATTACTCTTTTTGTTGCCTGTAAATTTGGTATGGATCCTGAGTTGATAAGGGATCCATTTGTGGTATCTACACCGGTGGTGAATCGGTAATCGCTAGACGGGTCTATCGAAATTGTGCAGTATTAGCTTGTAGTCATCAGACCCTAACTGATTTAGTGGAATTAGAAATTATTAACTTCGATGTTATTATGGGCATGGATTGGTTAGCGTCATGCTACGCTAATGTTGACTGCCGAACAAAGATTGTTAGATTATAATTTCCACGCAAGCCGGTCCTTGAATGGGAAGGTAATACGGCAATGCCAAAAGGTAGGTTTATTTCATACCTTAAGGTAAGAAATATGATCTCCAAAGGATGTATATACCATCTTGTTCGGGCAAGAGATGTCGACGTTGAACCACCTAATTCTCAATCAATTCCGGTGGTCAATGAATTTCTTGATATATTCCCAGACGAACTTCCAGGCCTTCCTCCTGAATGGGAAATTGAGTTTGGTATAGATGTGTTGCCAGACACTCAACCGATATCTATTCCTCCTTATAGGATGGCTCCAGCTGAATTGAAAGAATTGAAAGAGCAATTAAAGGATTTGCTCGACAAAGGCTTTATTAGGCCTAGCATATCTCCTTGGGCGCACCGGTATTGTTTATACGAAAGAAAGATGGCTCATTACGGTTGTGTATCGATTATCGGCAGCTGAATAAAGTCACTATCAAGAACAAGTACCCTCTTCCTCGAATTGACGATTTGTTTGACCAGTTACAAGGTGCGAGATGTTTCTAAAAATTTGACCTAAGGTCGGCGTACCATCAGCTAAAGATTAAGGAGGAGGATATTCCGAAGACGGCCTTCAGGACAAGGTATGGGCACTTTGAGTTCCTAGTAATGTCATTTGGACTTACAAATGCACCAACAGCATTTATGGATCTAATGAACAGCGTGTTCCGCCCATTCTTGGACGTATTTGTGATAGTATTTATAGATGATATTTTGGTTTACTCTCACTCGGAAACAGAGTATGTGGATCACTTGCGGATAATACTACAAATGCTCCAGGACCATAAGTTGTATGCAAAACTATCCAAATGTGAGTTTTGGCTGAAGTCAGTGGCTTTTCTTGGTCATATAGTGTCTAACGAGGGTATAAGAGTTGACACTCGGAAGAATGAACCAGTGAAGAGTTGGCCGAGGCCTACGACTCCAACAGAGGTTCGCAGCTTTTTGGACTTAGCCGGCTACTATAGAAGGGTTGTAGAAGGATTCTCTACTATATCAGCACCACTAACGAAGTTAACGCAAAAGGCTATAAAATTCCAGTGGTCTGATGTTTGTGAGCGGAGTTTCCAGGGGTTAAATGATAGATTAATATCGGCACCAATCCTTACTCTCCCAGAGGGTCCAGAAGGTTATGTTGTGTATTGTGATGCCTCGGGAGCAGGTTTAGGATATGTGCTAATGCAACATGATAAAGTGATTGCCTATGCTTCAAGGCAATTGAGGAAACATGAAAAGAACTATCCAACACATGATCTAGAGTTGGCCGCGGTAGTCTATGCATTGAAGATTTGATGGCACTATTTATATGGTGTTCATGTGGACATTTTTATGAATCACAAGAGTCTACAATACATATTCAAACAAAAAGAGCTGAATTCGAGGCAAAGAAGATGGCTTGAATTATTGAAGGATTATAATATGGACATCTTATATCACCCTGGCAAAGCTAATGTTGTAGCAGACATGCTCAGCCGTAAGTCAATGGTCAGTTCAATGCCAGTGCAAATCAAAAGGAAGGAATTGGTAAGAGGGCTTCATCAGTTAGCTAGTATGGGAGTCCGACTAGTGGATTCGGAGGATGGTGGGTTTTTGGTGTACGATGTGTCAAAATCATCCCTTATATCAAAAATTAAGGAATGTCAATGGGAAGACCCTAATTTGGAGAAGATAAGAGAGAGCATTCAACAGAAGAAGACCACGACTTTTGAGATTGACGAACATGGAACTCTTAGGCACCAAGGTCGTCTATGTGTTCCAAGTGTAGCAGGATTGTGGGATAGAATTATGATGGAGATTCATTGTTCACGGTACTCTATTCATCCAGGATTAACAAAAATGTATCATGATCTCAAAAGTATTTATTGGTGAAATGACATGAAGAAGAGCGTGGCAGAGTTTGTGGCTCAGTGCCCCAATTATCAGCAGGTAAAAATAAAACACCAAAAGCCTGGTGGCTTGACTCAGAACATCGAGATTCCGATTTTGGAAATGGGAAATGATTAATATGGACTTCATTATGGGATCACCTCGTTCCTATCGAAAATTTGATTTTATTTGGGTAATTGTTGATAGGCTGACCAAATCAGCTCATTTCTTACTGGTGAAAACTACTTACACAGCCAAAGATTACGTGAAGTTATATATTAAGGAGATTGTTCGACTTCATGGTGTGCCTATCTCTATTATATCTGACCGAGGTGCTCAGTTCATAGCTAACTTCTGGAAATCATTTCTGAAAGGGTTAGGCACCCGAGTTAATTTGAGTACGGCTTTTCATCCTCAGATAGACGGTCAAGCTGAACGAACGATTCAGACGCTCGAGGACATGTTACGAGCTTGTGTGTTTGACTTTAAGGGAAGTTGGGATGATCACTTACTCCTTATTGAGTTCGCATACAATAACAGCTATCACTCCAGTATTAAAATGGCTCCATATGAGGCCTTGTACGGACAAAAATGTAGATCTCTTATTGGATGGTTCGAGGTAGGCGAATCAGGGTTATTTGGACCTGACTTGGTACACCAAGCCATAGAAAAGGTAAAGGTTATCAAAGAACGCTTGTTAACAGCTCAGAGTCGTCAGAAGTCATACATAGATGTGCGACGGTGAGACTTAGAGTTTCAGGTAGACGACTGGGTATTTTTGAAGATTTCGCCGATGAAGCGTGTAATGAGACTCGGGAAGAAAGGAAAGCTTAGTCCAAGGTATATTGGGCCGTATCACATAATTCGATGAATTGGTCAGGTAGCATATGAGTTGGACTTACCTTCGGAGTTGGAGTGTGTTCATCCAGTCTTCCATATTTCCATATTGAGAGCCTGTATTGGAGATCCTTCTCGAATTGTACCAATTGAGGATGTGCAAGTTACAGAGGATCTGTCATATGAAGAAATTCCTGTTGCTATCCTAGATCGACAAGTCCGCAAGCTGAGGACTAAGGAAGTAGCTTATGTAAAAGTTCTGTGGTGAAATAGGAACGTGGAAGAGATGACATGGGAAGCGGAAGAGGAAATGACGCGTAAATATCCACACTTATTCCAGACTAATGTCGAGATTTCAAGAGAAGCCTAAGGTAAATTCCAATTTCTGTCATGATGTTTAACGATTGTATATTCGGGCTACGTAACGGGGATTAGATATGTTACCCCAACATTCGAGGATGAATGTTTCTAAGGGGGGAAAGATGTAACATCCCGTACTTTCGGGTTACGATTTAAATCGCTAAGCATTTATAAAATCGCTAGACATGTGTAAATAGACCCGAGCGTTGGGAAAATTTATGTTAGATTTATTTATGCTAATAAAGAGATTAGTATATAAAAGGATTAAATCCCGAAATAATTTTGGACGTAACAAGTGTAACGACGGAAGCCGAAAATAAATTTGGTATGTGCATAAAGAGGTTATGGACTAGTGTCATATCACAAATTATGACATTGAGTATATGAAGGTCATATAAATTATCAAGGTTTAAGTGAATTGGAATCACGAAATTAATTGTGTGTGTAATTGATTAATTGTGAGATTAATTTTATTGGAGGGGACAAAGTTGAGTGGGAGTAATTGACGTGTAGGATTTAAAGGTCAGTAAGGCAATATGAGTTAGGGTTGTGACATGATGCATGTATACTGTCTCCTTAAAATCACCATGTAAGAAAGTATTTTTTTTCACATCCAATTGATGAATGAGCCATGCTTTCGAGAGAACCAGACTAAGCACGGTGTGAATAGTTGTTGATTTGACCATCGGACTAAATGTCTCTGCACAATCTATGCCAACCTGTTGTGTTTTGTCATCACCTACAAGACGAGCCTTATGTCGCTCAAAAGAATAGTCAAAATTTTCCTTATGAGTAAAAATCCACATAGAATGAATAATATTGACACCAGACGGACAGGGCACCAACTCCCACATCTTATTTTTAATAAGAGTATTAAATTCATCATCCATGACCATTTTACAATTCGGGTCATGTAGGGCAGACACTAGGTTACGTGGTAGGGGTGATTTAGTCACATTAGAATTTAAATTAAAATGTCGTTTAGGTTTAAAAATATCACTCTTACTATGAGTAACGAACCCTTGACTCATAACAGAATTTGACTGGACCGGGGACGTTGGGGGACTGCCACGGGATGGGCCAGCAGACAGTGGGCCTATTGGCCTTAAAACTGGGTCAGGTTGGTGATTTACTAGGCCTGGGTCACGGGACTGGTCGGTATTATATGGGCCACCAGGCAGTGGGCGTGTTGGCAGATGTGACTCATGGGTAGGTGGGCCCACTGTTGGAGAATATACGGGGAGAGAGCATCATCCAAAAAATTATAATTACTCGACACAAAATTAGACACTTTAGCAAACGGAAATTGGGTTTCATAAAAAATAACATGGCGACTAATTATAATTTTATTGGAAGATAAATTAAAATATTTGTAACCAAGATGATTAGACGGAAAATCCAAAAATACACAAGCGGTAGACCGAGCTTGAAGTTTATTAATTGTAGTGGACGGGAAAAGTGGATAGCACAAGCACCCAAACACGCTAAGATAAGAATACGAGGGATCTTTATTGTAAAGAATTTTAAGTGAGGATTGATATGCTAAACCTTTGTTATGGAGAATGTTAACGAGGTAGGTAGCCATTTGTAACGCATGATGCCAAAAAGAAGGAGGTACTGAAGCATGGGCCAACAATATTCATCAAATTGAAATAAGATAAGAGGTTACCTTGTGCGGACATCATATGAGAAGTGGTTCCGTTGTCTATATACCAATTTGCGTCTAGGAGATATAATCTAAGTGTATGCATCGCGACCTCAATATCCGTAGGTGTTGGACCGAAAACTGGACCCGTAGCAGCGAAGACCTGCTGAGGCCGAGACCCAAACAGGCCTGCCTGCTGCCTGGGTTAGGACGTCTGCCACTGGGAATTGGGCCTCTGGCCAGTCAAATTCGCTGGGTATGTAGGATAGGCCGTGTTGGGCCACTGGCCCAGCAGCCCCAAGACCAGTTTGCATTGGGCCAAGGCGGCGGCCAGTGGTGTTGTGGCCCAGCCGACCCACTTCCACTACGTATGCCACTGTTCCAACCACCGCCACTGCTGCGGCCGCGATTCTTGCCATTTTTTTTATTTTGACACTTTTTGCCGCCACCGTTGTTACGGTTTTATCTAGAATTATTCAAGAATGAGTGAGGGTCAGCGGATGTGGCTATCATCATGACGGAATTAGCTCCGATAGCCGTCTTTTTTGCCAAACCGACCTCTTCTAACGTGAGCATAGAACGAGCCTGGTAGAACGGCAGAAGTGAATTACTTTGACGAAGAAGTGTCCCAACACCATTATAAGCATCAGATAGACCTGCAATCATCTGAAGAACAAGACAATCATTTGTGACGGGCGCACCAACGTTCTTGAGTTGATCCGCCAATTCCTTCGGTCTTTTACAATAGGCTGAGACAGTCGGAAAAGCCTCCTTATTGACATGGGAAAATTCTTGTTCAAGAGTGACGGCACGGAAATTTTTGTTATCTTGGAAGATATCACGCACCTTATTCCAAGTTTCCATCACCTTAGTGTCAGGCTCAATAATCATCTACAAGAAGTCCATAGAGATAGTGGAATAAATCAACTAGAGAACTGTAGCATCAGGAGTCATCCATAACGTAGGGTCATCCTCGGGGTAGGCACATTTTCCTTGCCTGTTACCGAGGGGATGATGTGATGAAGGACTTGATGCGAGCGTGCGTGAACTTTAAATAATTCTGCCTACATCACGTATTGGACGTTTTCCATCTCAAGAACAATAGGGATGTGGTTCTTGATGTTGGCGACTGTAAGGGTATGATGAAACGTGTTCTTTGAGGTAGACATGACGAAAGAACAAGAGGAGAATCAGGTATTTGGAAAAGAATTTGGGAAGATGGGAGGGAATGGATCGGATTTTGAGGATAGAAATGGCTTGGATTCCGAGGACAGAAATGGGCAGCAGAAGCTTGTTGTGTAGAAGGTATTTTAGCCCTAGACTTATGATACCATGAAAGAGAATAATCCCTTGATTATTTTCATTAATGAAGAGGTCTATACAATATACAATCTCTAAATATGAAAAATCATATTCCTACTATAATACTAATATCCTAATTATAATTGTACAAGAATTCTACAAAATATGGTAAGTAACCTAAATATACTTATTTTGTCCGTGATATTCATACACGGTTTATCAGTAATATTTAACTACCTATGTACATAATCTAATTTTTTGATGAATGGTATATTCAATTGATGGTTCTTTTTTATTGTAGCTCCACTTGTGCACCAAGACTTCCATAATATTTAAGTCAGGTTCGATATACAAGTTGATATTCTTGATCAGTGTTTTAAGAGGCGGGGCTGAGGAGAGGCATTTTACGTAGCACGGAGCGAGGTATAATCCTCGAGATACGGAGCGTAAGCCCCACGGATCTATGGGGCGTATGTCTCATGTATGCCAATTTTATAATTTTATTATTAAAAAAATAAGTAAAAAATAAAATTTTATTAAAATTCCGCAAATAGATTCAAATAAATCACCATTAATATAAAAAAATTATTATAATTATTATTTAAAAAAGATAACAACACATAAAATAATAATAGCCTAGATAATCTTTAACATGAAATCTTCATTCACTCCATCATCAATCTCAACCTTCCCACCTTCAACTAATATTTGGACTGATTTTATTTATATATTTAAAGAAGGAGAAGGACAAAAAGTGTAAGAGTAATGACAAGAAATGGATAAAGTTGTTTTAGGAACATAGTGCTATTGAAATCTCTATCATACCAATTTCAGGCATAATCATCTAAAAAAATTATTTATGATAGTGTTATTTTCTATGAGAGTTGCTTTATTTATTTATATATTTTAGAAAAAATCACTACAAAATGAAAACATGATAACATAAAGTATAAATATCATTACACCAACAATAAAAATCATAATCTATAGTAAAAATATTTTTAAAACAATAAAAATTAAATTTAACGCCTGGGGCGTACGCCTTTATGTCCGGAGATTACGCTTTTGAGCCAGGGGATTACGCCCCAAATTCTAAGGCATACACCCTATGGATCTTCGCCTATCATTTGCTCCCCTGAGCATTTTTTATATGCTCCGCCTCGGGACTCGCCTCAAAAATGCCTTTTAAAACACTATTCTTGATATGAAAATGAAAATAAAGTGGAGTGAAAATCGGTTCTAAAAAAGATTCAAAGACGTTTAAGTTCGATTTCGATCTGAATACCAAAGTTAAATTTGCACGTACAAAACGCTTTTATGGAATCACGTGGAGAAGGGAAAAGGGGTACATAATGAGTTAGGGTATGCACATAAAAACTAGCTACATAAAGCTCCTAAGTAGACAAGTAATTAATTGAAGTCAATTATGTACTTTAGGCCCTGTTTCAGCTTTAATTTTAGGCTGATTTATTTATTGCTTGCTGCAATAGATTAGCAAAGGTTTAGGGAACAATAATGGTTTAGATTAGAGAAACACATTAAAAGGATCTATGAAATCATAAATGTGATTAACTAAACTAGATTAGTCTCTTTAGCCTACTGATCTTTTAGTTGATTATTGAGTGTCTAAATTAAGCTTAGTACCGGCAATTTAGATTGAAATATCTTTTTTTTCCAAATATTTTAGTAGACATCTTTTTAACCGTGTAAGGGAATTTACAAGAAAATTCTGATATAGTAAAGTCACAAATTTAAAATTCTTGTCATATGTATTGTATATGACATGTTGAGTAAGTTGGACAAACGAATAAACCACTTGGAGATGTCTAATAAAATCTTTCAAATCCAAAAAAGGAAACATGTTCCTTCTGATTAATTGACAAAAGAACTAGAATGTCAAAATATTGAAGAATTATTTTGCGTCTCACTCATAATCAAGATAAAGGAGGCAGAAATTATTCTGATTAGTTGATAAAAGAACTACTCAATCCTTCGATTTTTACTTCTCCGCTAGGGACACTTTTCACATCACTTAAGAAATAATAAATGAAGTGTATGATTTACCATAATACCCATATTAATTGATGCATATTTTTAATGGACTTAAAAAATTATTTGAAATGAATAATTAATATTATGAGTAAAACAGGAAAAAAGAAATTGTCTTTTCTTGATATGCTAAAAGTGACAAGTAAAAGCGAAATTTTAGTTTTAAGATACTGGATAAGTAAAAGTGTACGGAGGGAGTAGCTAAAACCAATTAATCTTGAGAATCAAACATGATATTAGGGATATAAACGGTATTCCATAGAAATCATAAATCTAATTATCTCAAGTTAATTAAAAATATATATATTTATGTTATTAATTTTATGGAGGAGCTATATATATTACTTGGAAACAAAAGAGAAGAAAATTAACAGACAAAAAAAATAAAAAATAATGTAGTACTAGCAAGTTAAAGCCCCCAGGGGCACAGGCGAGTTGGTAAGTGGCAAGGTGATTGGGGTACAACCACTCCGATGTCGCGGGTCCGAATCCGTGTGGTGACAGTCTTTGCTGAAATATTGCAAGGGTTGTTGCTGGGTTCGTGTTCTGTTGGTCCTCTCCCTTGCAGGACTGTCACTCGCGCATATCCCTCAATTTACATCCCACCTGACCAAGGAACCTCTGATACAGGTGGGGGGTTTCACCTTCGGGACTTTCCCCTTCACAAAGCAAGTTAAAGTTGGGTGATAAAGACCATGCACATGAACGCATGCAATTTGCCTTGTTTCTTGAGTTTACGAGGGCCCTACTTAAAAGGTTCCATTTTTGGATCATTATTTAAATTTTATCTCCATTTTTAAAAGTTGTATAAATATAATCCTTGAGAAATTAACTTTCTCATATATTTTTCATTCTTAGAGAAAAAATATTAGAATGTCGTCTAATGTTCGTTCATATGTTTCTCAATCTTATAAACAAAACAAAAAAATTTAGACCGTAATCTAAAAAATTCATAAATTATAAGAAAAAAAGTCATTTAATAATTAATTGTTCAAAAAAGGACAAGTGGTGAAAATATCTGGTTCTACTTTTCCCCTTCCCCCATCCGAGAAAAAAAAAAAAGCACGCTACATTTTAGAATGTTCTAACGGTATATAATATATATATATATATATATATATATATATATATATATATATATATATATATATATATATATATATATATATATTCAGATTATTTATAAAATAATTATAAGAAAATTCTTATGATAATTAAGTGTTAATCAGTAACGGAGTAATCTAGTAAATGGTAACTAATATGTTATCACATATTAAATTAAACTACATTAATAATACAAAAGATACTGTCAATGTATATAAAAAACTTAAATCCATTTTATGCTTAGAGGGTCAAAAAATAAAAAGTAAATATCTGAAAAAGTTAAAGGAAATTCAAATTATAATATATATTATATATATATATATAGAATTTTTTTTAAACCTATGTAGAAAGTGTAATTTTTAATCAATGAGTGTAAAAGTTGTTGGAAATTTGCCTTTGGCGGGGAGATGCGTCCACCCATCTTTGATGAATTAAACACTAGTCTTCCGCATGTTAGAGACCTTGTCTCTTTACACATGCATGATCTACGAAGTGAGTAGATGACCGTAGGGCCAAGAATCGTCAAATTTCATTGAGAAATGAAAGAGATATTGGTCCACAAAGTAAGGTGTTTAAGGCATGAAAATGTGGTGTGGGACAAATCTACCACATCGGTGGGAATAAGAAGAATTGCTCTCTATATATGTCTCAAATTGGTAAAAGTTTTGGGACCCCAAGGGGTATCCCATGTGTTTAAAGGAGGGAAGACCTAGATGTGCTTGGGTTCATGGCTAAGCCCACGCGCGCCGCGCGCCGCCGCCGCCGTCCGCCCGTCCGGTCTCGGGCTCGGGCTCGAGCTTGGTTTTCGGGTCGTGGGCTGTGGGGACTTTCTGATATTATCTTTTTGGACCAGAGAACTCTGCCAAATGTACAGTTTGATCCATGAAGTTTCATATGTACAGTTTGGATCTGAATTCTTTCATATGTACAGTTTGGTACCCAGAGTTTCTGGAAAGTTGGTTCTGCCTCCGTTGGAACTGTTTTTTGAGGCATTAATCAGCCATTACTTGGCTGATTAACTCCTCCATTAACATCCCATTCTTGGGCAGTTGGGCAACCTCTTTCAATGGCTATTAACAATCATTACTTAGCTGTTTTAATGGCCTCCCTTAATGGCCATTACAGCATTGTTTTTGACAGTTGGACAGCCCCTCCTCCATGCTATATATTGAGCTGTTGTTGGCTCAATTCGGGACTGCACAGATGACTGAAAATAGTGCACAACAGGCTGGAAAATAGAAAAAATAGTCAGCAATATAGCACAGAAAACACACGAAAATAGCAGCAAATTTCAGTCACAAAAGAGCACAAAACAGTGACCAAAAACTGCTCAAAACAGTGGTGAAAATCAGTGCAATTTGTGACTGAAAAATAGTGATCAAACCCTCACATATACACAAGATATACACTACAGAGACACACTATATACACAGAGACAAAAGAGAAGAGTAAAGAGAAACTCTTCCTTCCTATTCCATATCTTCAGCGAAGTCGAGTCGATTTGTTTTCTTCGTCAGGCTCAACCTATTGGCTTTGTAGCGTTGAGATTAAAGTGTTGTTTTATCTTGGGAGACTATTGCCCGCTAACGTAAAAGCATATATACAGGGCAATCTTGTCTTAAGGACAGAGGGAAATTCCTTGACTCAACACACAACGTTGTAACCATCCAGATTTAGTTGTTTCTTGATTTCAGGTTATCAAGATTCAAGACACAACAAGCTTGCGGTAGTTTTGAAGATTGGCCTATTTGTTCAACAAGATTCAATTCCTGAAGATTGAATATTGTTTCATCCTTTCGAATACTTGTAATAGTTATTTACTTTCCGTACTGCTTTATAAAGTACAACAGACTACCAACAGTTTAAGACAAGAGAGTATTGTATTACTATTAGTGTTCGAAAGATGTCGGTCAAAAGTTGTGTGACCAAATCTGGATATGGCTGTGGTTTTCTGCTTGAAGACAGTGATGATGATATTGTTGAAGTTCAACATGTTCATGGTGTCACCGCTCCCGAGAGTGGTGGGAACAAGCGCTCACGAGAGCCTGAGGATGTCAACTGGGACAAGAGGAGAAGGTTGAAGATGTGGTTCTATCTTGCAACAGAAGGCCTATATCTGTCCCAGACGAAGAATCCAAAATTGGGATAAGTATTTTCTTACTTGTCAAGAATAAAGATTAAATGATGTCTGATTAAAAATATATTAATTTATATTCGTTACGCTTTAAAAATCAGAAGTTTAATCTCATCTTCTTTCCCGTTTAAAGATTGGATTTTGTAAACGACTTAAAAAGATCCGTTCTTTTAAGTGTAATGATTAAAAGTGTGTAAAGTGTGTAAAGTATGTTCGCACATACGATGGAGAGAGATCCACTAACTGTGCGAAAACTGTTACCATTCTTAAGTAAGCGCCAAGAACTATCTGGGCACCAATCATAACGGAAGAAGACTAAAAGCTAAAGATGTTGAGCCTGTCATACTATTTGGCAGAAGATCCTTCACAGGATGATATTGGACACTCAGTCATACAAAGCCTCCGGGCGACTGGAGTGGGCCAAAATTCCTTTGATATATTGGACACTCAGTCATATAAAGCCTCCGGGCGACTAGAGTGGGGCCAGAATTCATTTCATAGGAAAAGTAATGGACACCTAGTAAGGTGAGCCAGAGTTTCCAGGTCTTAAATGATCTGAAGGCCTAAAGAAAGGCAGAAAATAAATTGGACACTCAGTCTGCCAAAGCAACTGGAGTGGGCCAGAGCATCCAGATCACATATGATCCGGTTACGCCCTAACCACGGGCAAGAGGTTGTTCATGTGAAGCAACGCCACCTCTAAAGTAGAAGGGGTTGGAGAGGTTGTCCTCAATAAGACTTCAGGGAATGAGATCACTCTAAGATGAGGTGATACATGTCCCAAACTTGGTTTAAGGGACGTTGTTGGTCAAGCTGGTTTGAGACTAGTCCAACAGGTCTGTAATAACTAAGAATGGTACAGTATGTCTGTAGCCAAATGAATGATATATTTGTAATTCGTGCATCTATGCCATCATAGATTAAGACACGTTAAATAGCAAGTCATTCAAAAGCTAACAATGTTGAGATTGTTGCCTTCTGTCGACATAAACCCTCAAAATAAATGTGAGGTAGACGAAGAGGCAAAATCACCTTTCCAAATTCCGTCAAGGGAATAGCGAAAGAAGCACCGCTCCTCTAGAACTTAGTCACACCTACTTGGGTAATTTGAAGTTTATACAAAATAGAGGGGGGGAGACAAGTACGTTATGACCTTCATTGATGATGGTACAACGTATTGTATCCTTTGTTTATTGAAAAGCAAAGATAAAGTTGTTGAAGCGGATAAGTGCTACAAAGTAGAAGTCAAAAATCAACTAAGCCTACGGATTGAGAAATTCGTAGTGATAGAGAGGGAGAATATGAAGCATCGTTCATTAAACGACTGTTCATTTCTCACTTCAGTCCAACGGTGTTAGCCAAGCGCAAAGTCGTACGCCAAAATTATATGAGGTGGCTTGGTAAAAGTTGGAATACTGAAACAGGTCAAGTTGTACCTAAGACTGTAGATTGCATATCCATTGGATCTGCAAATAACAGTAGTGTTGATCGCCTCTTGGTGTCAAAGAATACTGAATTCTTTGAAGATAGCTTTCCTGAAAAAGGAAAAAGGAGTAATTGCTCAAGGTTAACAAGAACCCGCGAGGGCCTGACTGTCCGGAACTGGACGTTCCGTATCTACATGACTCGAAAGTTGCTGGCTATCCGGAACTTAATATTCCAGATCTACAGAACTCAGGGATTCTAGATGTTGAACCGAGAAGGAGCAAAGAGGGGACAAAGACTTGTTCCATACCTTCTAGCTTGTATGGTTGAGAATGAACCATGGACAATTAACAAATAATTGTCATCTCCAAAAGCACTGCTTTGGAAAGAAGCTAAATAGAGAAATAGATTCCATCATAGAGAACCATACGTGTGTAATGGTTGATCTTCCTCCGGGGAAAGAACCTTTGGGTTGTAAAATGTGCTCCCCTATGAGTAGCTTCACATCCAGGGCCATTGTAGTCTTACTTGGCATGGATGTTTAAACAGCCTTCCCAATCGGAGAGTTGGAAGAAGAGAATCAGAGTTGGTTTGCTGGACTGTTGGACTTCTTCCTGAACTTCCGTTTAGGTCCCTAAAATGTTTACATTTTGGTCCTGAAAGTTTCAGATAAAACAGAAACAATGAATCTGACCACAGAAATATTGTCTCTGAAGTTAAAAAGCCAACAGTTGGAGAATCAACAGTCTGAAAGTAAAAGTCATATTGAAACAAAGTCTCGATATGAAAGATATGGGTATTACAGATGACATCTTAGGAATTGGATTTCTAATACATCTAACAGATTGGTCGATAGTTGACAGTCTCGTTGAAGCCACCAATGGATTTGAATCATAGAACTGATTGGAATCATGGTGCACCCATAAACAAGGAGCGATATGCTCAGGTCACGTATAGTTCAATGTATTGTACACACTACAACCGACCTGGTATTGTCCTACAAAGCAGATCAGTTGAACTAAGGTTCACTGATGATTTTAATACATGATCGGTAGAAAGCGTTAAGTTGGATATGACGATATCTGAATTATTCGCTTATCTACGGATTATAGTATTCTGGATGTCCAGCGGTTCTGGGAGAACACAGTGATGAAAACTGGACATTAGATCTAAAGAACACCAAAGCCACAAGTAAATGTGTATGGTGGTTCTTGGAAAATCCTCTAAGAAAACCTGCATCGGCCGATTCATGATGGAATAGGAGTTTATCGCTTTATACAAATCATGAAAGAAGTTGAGTAACTTCACGACTCTTTAGAGGACGTCCCTTATTGGGAGAAACCCGTGTCTTCAGCAGTTATACACTGTGGCTAGCCGGTCGGCTTCAGGAAGGACACGGATGACGGCGTCTGGACATATCTGTCAGGATCTGTCGGAGACATAAGACCGTATGGCAGTTGATCAGCACGGGTGGCACATCCTTGTGTACTAACTAAGGGACTCCCCGGAGATCAAGTGTTCTGCATGTCTAGGGGAATGGGCTTAAAACCCAAATAATACGAACCTTTGCGGTGGAAACCCAACCATACTGATCACCACGGGTATAATATCCATTGATTACATTAAGTCAAAGGATAATATAGCAGACCCGCTGACAAAGGGCTTACCCAAGGATCAGATAGTCTGCCTGTCTAGGGAAATGGGCTTAAACCCAATGTATAAGGACCAATACGGTGGTAACCCAACCTTACTAACTCGAGATCCCAGTAATTTGGTTCAATGGGAAAACTAAGCGGCAAAAGGTTCAGTTGAGCGCTTCGGTGTTAGCTAGAGCACCTCGGATGATGATTTCTGTAGAGAAACATGAATCCAAAGTTGTTCCCGCGATAGACATTAAAGTGCTACCTGCATGGTGGGTAAAAGTTAAGCTTCCAAACCTTTAAAAGATCCTCAAACGGTTGAGGTTAAGGTTGGGGAAACTTTCAATGATTTCTAACACTTTAGAAGTGGGGTATAGCAGGATACCTTGTAGGAGATCACCTATTTAAGTGCGAGGATGGCCGCCTCAAATGAACGCACTTAAGAATCCAAGTGTGTCCATGGCCACAACGGACAGAAACGTAAGAAGGAAAATGAATAAGAAGAGTTATTGTGTTGGTATCATTGTCTTGGCTTACACTAAACACTGACGGTTCAAGACATCACGTTCACCGCGCAGTAAGTAAGTCCGATGGTATTCAACTAGGGAAGGTTCAAAGCGAAAGCTACCTCTCCTGATGCAATATCTTTTCGCTAAAAGATTGCTGAAATGTAGGCACCTTGTGTGTGCGCCACAATCTCTCTTTCATAGAGGGGATTGTTGGAAATTTGCCTTTGGCGGGGAGATGCGTCCACCCATCTTTGATGAATTAAACACTAGTGTTCCGCATGTTGGAGACCTTGTCTCTTTACACATGCATGATCTACGAAGTGAGTAGATGACCGTAGGGCCAAGAATCGTCAAATTTCGTTGAGAAATGACAGAGATATTGGTCCACGAAGTAAGGTGTTTAAGGCATGGAAATGTGGTGTGAGACAAATCTACCACATCGGTGGGAATAGGAAGAATTGCTCTCTATATATGTCTCAAATTGGTAAAGGGTTTGGGACCCCAAGGGGTATCCCATGTGTTTAAAGGAGGGAAGACCTAGATGTGCTTGGGTTCATGGCTAAGCCCACACGCGCGCAGCCGCCGCCCGCCCGTCCCGTCCCGTCCGGTCTCAGGCTGGAGCTTGGGTTTCGGGTCACGGGTCACGGGTCGTTGGCTGTGGGGACTTTCTAATATTATCTTTTTGGACCAGAAAACTCTGCCAAATGTACAGTTTGATCCCTGAAATTTCATATGTACAGTTTAGACCTGAATTCTTTCATACGTACAGTTTGGTCCCCAGAGTTTCTGGAAAGTTGGTTTTGCCTCCGTTGGAACTATTTTTTGAGGTATTAATCAGCCATTACTTGGCTGATTAACTCCTCCATTAACAGCCCATTCTTGGGCAGTTGGGCAACTTCTTTCAATGGCCATTAACAGCCATTACTTGGCTGTTTTAATGGCCTCCCTTAATGCCCATTACAGCCTTGTTTTTGGCAGTTGGACAGCCCCTCCTCCATGCTATATATTGAGCTGTTGTTGGCTCAATTCGGGACTGCACAGATGACTGAAAATAGTGCACAACAGGCTGGAAAATAGAGAAAAACAGTCAGCAATATAGCACCGAAAACACACGAAAATAGCAGCAAATTTGAGTCACAAAAGAGCACAAAATAGTGGCCAAAAACTGCTCAAAACAGTGGCGAAAATCAGTGCAATTCGTGACTGAAAAACAATGACCAAACCCTCACATATACACAAGATATATACTACAGAGACACACAATATACACAGAGAAAAAAGAGAAGAGTAAAGAGAAACTCTTCCTTCCTATTCCATATCTTCAGCAAGTCGGGTCATATTTGTTTTCTTCGTCAAGCTCAACCTATTGGCTTTGTAGCGTTGAGATTAAAGTGTTGTTTTATCTTGGGAGACTATTGTCCGCTAACGTAAAAGCATATATACGGGGCAATCTTGTCTTAAGGACAGAGGGCAATCCCTCGACTCAATAAACAACGTTGTAACCATCCAGATTTAGTTGTTTCTTAATTTCAGGTTATCAAGATTCAAGACACAACAAGCTTGCAGTAGTTTTGAAGATTGACCTATTTGTTCAACAAGATTCAATTCCTGAAGATTGAATATTGGTTCATCCTTTCGAATACTTGTAATAGTTATTTACTTTCCGTACTGCTTTATAAAGTACAACAGAGTACCAACAAAAGTAAGGTGACCACCGCCGCTGCTGTGGCTAGTATGTGTGACAGTGTGAGTAATGCAAGCAGGGCAAGCAAGAAAGGCAAAACAGGGTTTATTTGAACCTCATTCTTTGGACAATCATATATAAACAAGATAAATTTTTTTTATATATCTATAATCATCTATAAACAAGATCAATTTTTTTATATATCTATATAATAGACAATGAATTTCCTGATAAAAAAATTTGCTTTCGCCATACATTTGAGGTGTCAAAGAATTAGTGGAAGAGGTCACTCTCATTGTTACTGTAGGAAGATTCTTAATTATAGGTGATTGGAGATAATTATGGGATTGCTCCATAATTATTCTTACAGTCCCCCGCAGTCTTAGCGGGAGGTTCTCGTATGCTGAGACTGTCCCTGAAATCATCAAAAAGTACGCGCGGAAGACCTTTTGTGAATATGTCTGCAATCTGATAAAGAGACGGTACATGAAGAACACGGACTTGACCATGGTCAACCTTTTCTCGGATGAATAAGATATCCATTTCGATATGTTTTGTGTGTTGATGCCGAACAGGATTACCGGACAAGTATATCGCACTCACATTATCACAATAAAGAATGGTTGCCTTCTCAATCGGACAATGGAGCTCTAAGAGAAGATTACGGAGCCAACACGATTCAGCGATCACATTGGCAACCCCCCAGTATTCTGCCTCAAAGCTTGATCGAGACAAAGTTGGCTAGCGTTTGGATGACCATGAAATCAGATTATCTCTCAAAAATACACAATAACCCGAGGTGGAATGTCGTGTGTCCGGGCAACCACCCCAATTCACATCTATATAAGATGAGAGAGACGATATGGAGGATTTACACAAATGCAATCCAAATTGAATAGTATCATTGATGTACCGCAAAATACTTTTTAGAGCCCCCATATGTTCCTCTTTGGGATCATGCATAAGTAAACACACTTGCTGAACACCATATGAGATATCAGGCCTCGTGAAAGTGAGGTACTGCAAGGCCCCTGCAAGACTGCGGTAGTGTGTAGGATCACTGTATGAAGTCCCTGCAGTGGTACTCAATTTGTCTTTTGTATTTATGGGTGTGCGTGATGGCTTGCAGGAGGACATACCGACTTTTTCAAGGATCTCCTCGGCGTATTTCTTTTGACTTAGAAACAGACCACCTGCATATTGAGTTACAACAATGCCCAAAAAATAATTTAAAGGACCCAAATCCTTCATCGCAAATTCTGTTGCGAGAAGGGATATAATTGACCGGCGAAGTGAGGTAGATGACGCAAAAGGGAGCTTAGAATGTTTACCAAACACACAAGATTGACAAACAGAAGAGTCCAAACTTCGGTTACAAGAAAACACATTATACTTCCTAAGATTATTAAAAATTGGTGCTTCTGGGTGTCCCAACAGATTGTGCCATACAATAGAAGAAATGACAACAAAGGTTGGTGGTTTGGTTATGCGATTGTTGGAAACAGAGGTGATGGGATACAAGTCCCTCATGCTATTACATCTCATGAGTGGCATCCCCGTCTAAAAATCCTTCACAAAAAAGCCAAACGGATCAAAATTCACAGAAACATTGTTGTCAATTGTAAAACGTCTAACAGATATCAAGTTCTTAAATAATTTTGGTGCATGTAGGATATTTTTCAAGTATAATGGTGGGTGTGGAGAGGGTAGTATTACCTGACCAATACCACGAATTGGAATTTCCTGACCACTGTAGACAGTAATATTTTTATTATTGCTCATATTGAAATAAGACGAGAGATTACCTTGAGATATCGTCATGTGTGACGTAGCCCCTGTATCCATGTACCATGACTCGTCTATAACACTTAGATTCATATTGTGCATAGCTTGTTCGATATCAGTGGGCGCATAGCCGATAGAAGATGGTGCCTGGGCTGCAAAACATATTGTGGACGACACCTTAGAATTCTGGGTTGGCGAGTTGAAGGTGGAGCCCACGGTGGGTACTGCCCCCACTGCCTGGACGCCACTGCCCGGACTGCCCACTGTCGCCGGCGGGTTGGCCACTGCCACGTCCTCGTCCCTTTCCACCATTATTTTTCCCTTTGTTATTGTTACGGTTTAAACCCCATTTTTTGCATTATTTTGACGATTACTATTGCCCCCCGAACCAGAATTTTGGGGCTCCAAATCTATGGAAAATGTGTTGGTGGAGACGAGAGCAGTTCCGGCGGTGGCTGCTCCAGAAGATGCCTGTTTTACTTTCCGTATTTCCTCGAGAATTAACCTCGAACGAGCCTCATAGAAAGGAGGCAATGGATTACTTTGTTGTATGAACATAGAAACCCCATCATATTGTTCATTCAATCCGGCAATCAACTGAAGGACCAACCTTTGATTTGTCACGGGCGAACCAACGTTCGATAGTTGGTCCGCAAGCATCTTCAATTCCTAACAATAAGCGGATATATTGGAAAAATCATCCAATTTAACATTAGTAAATTGGTGTTCAAGAAAAGCGTCTCTATAAAGTTTGTTATTCTGAAACATATTTTGTAGACGTTCCCACGCCTGTTAAGCCGTAGAATTCGGCTCCAAAATGGTATGTAAAAGATCGTTAGATATAGTGCCATAAATCCATTGAAGGACAATATCATCCAACCGAGACCATAGCTTTTTGTTTGCCAAAATGGCGTCCGATGACGACTCGGAAGGTATAATATGGTTGATCACCTCATAGGCGCAACAATGAATTTTGAATAATTCTGCCCAAGAGGTATATTGCCCTTTCTCCATTTTTAGTTTTATGGAGATAAAGTTCTTGATGTTATTAACGGAAAGAGCGGGATGAAAAGTTTTTTTATTGGCCATAGGTTCCACACGAAATCAAAAGAAGAAGGAAAGTATGGGGTGTTTTGATAGAAGTGGATGGAAGAACCCTAGATTTTTGTTAGGGTTTTTGGAAGAGAAGTATGTGCTAGCCGAGGAGGGGGTAGATGTCGACTATGTTAGTGTTTTAGTTTTAGGTTTTAGGGGTTGTTTAGGTTTAGGGTGTATGAAAAACTAAAACTAAGGTGGCCGAAAATTAACAATAGGAATAGACAAGAATTCGGTTAAGAGAAAGAAAGAATAGGGTTTAGGGCAAAGGATCTTTGACTCTTGATACTATGTAGGAATATTCTTAATTAGTGGTGATTGGAGATAATTAAGAGATTGACCCATAATTATTCTTACAATTACATTGTTAGGTGAATTTACTACTGTCATACTTTAAATTTGAGAATAGTGTTGAAGCTCTTATTTAAGAATTAGGACTATTATTGGTTATGAAGTGACAGGAAAACAGAAATAACTATTTGTGCAGAGGGATTATACTGACCATAATGTATATGTCACAAAAAGATAAAATGTGAATCCAGAGAGTGAACTGATTTGTCTACTTTACTTTGCTTGCTAGGACAATTGCCTTCAGGTAATTCTGAGTGGGGAAGGAGACATGAAAGATCAGTGTACTATACTCCATTATTTGTATAAAATCATAAAATTCAAGTTTTAGTAATTATAGATCAGTAAGCAAACAGGCTAGAAGTAGAGAGACTTAAGTTAATTATCACAATGATTATCTCTTGAAGTATAATCAATTCCAAACAATGTTCGTGCGTGAGATGACAGAGGTATAATTTTCATCAAATGAGTTCAAAAGTCAATTACACACAATAAATACACTTTAAACAAGAATAAAGAGGGGAGGTTAAAAAGGACACTCAAATAGTTTAGATGAGTAAGTGGTTTTTTGGGACAAGTTTAGGGGGTAAAGTATAACCTTTCCCTAATTTTGATTTTGATCTTGTATATACAACGTGATTTTCTGGCGATGAACCTCTTTGGAGGTGAATTATTTGTGAGTTAGATGTACTAATATATAATTCCTATTATAGAAAGGAAATAATATGACGGGGAGTCTTGGAGAAACAATAAAGTTGTTTTCGTGTGAACTATAGGTCATGAGTTCTTCGAGCCATAAAATCAACCATTTGTACTTGTATCAGGGTACAGTGCCTACATCACACCCGGCCTTCAGAGTGAACACCTTCCTTGGATCCTGTATAAACGCGGGTTTAAGCTGTAGAATCAAGCTACTGATGCTTGTGTTAAGGTAGACTGTCTACGTCACACCCCCTTGAAATGCAGCCCTTCCCTGAATCATGCATCACTACAAGATACTTTGTGCATTGGACTGACCTTTATATAAAAAGAAAAGACAGTTCGGTGCACTAAGCTCCTATTATGGGCGGAGTTCAGGGAAGGGCTGGACCACAAGGGTCTATTGTACGCAATTTTACCCTGCATTTCTGCAAGAGGATGTATAAAAAAATAATAATTTGGGGTTAATTCTTATTAGACTTGTTAATGGAATCTTTTTAGTTATGAGTGTAGGAATATGTTCTTTGCCTTTCATTGATTATTGTGTACAATATAATAATGTTACATAATTACAAACTAGGTAACTAAATCTTCCTAATTACAATTGAAATATAAATTTACCTAATATAAAAGATATACAAAATATGGTAATATTCTATCAATGGTAATATACAAGATATGATAATATTCTATCACACCCCCGTAGTTGAAGTGGGAGGTTCTCGTATGCTGAGACTGGCTCGGAAGTCATCAAAGAGTATGCGCGGAAGTCCTTTAGTGAATATGTCATCAATCTGATATCGGGAAGGAACATGAAGAACACGAACTTGTCCACGAGAAACTTTCTCACGTACAAAGTGAATATCCATTTCAATGTGTTTAGTGAGCTGATGTTGAACGGGATTGCCAGAAAGATATATCGCACTTACATTATCACAGTAAACCATTGTAGCCTTATGAAGTGAGCAGTGAAGCTCAAATAGAAGGGTTGCGTATCCAACAAGACTCAGAAATAATATTCGCTACACCTCTGTACTCAGCTTCGGCACTGGATCGAGACAGAGTAGGTTGTCTTTTAGAAGACCAAGAAAGCAACTTATCTCCGAGGAACACGCAGTAACCCGACGTGGATCGACGAGTGTCATGACATCCACCCCAGTCAACATCAGAATAAGATGTGAGACCAGAGAGTGAGAACTTGTATAGGTGTAAGCCAAAAGGAAGAGTACCTTGTACATATCGCAAAATACGTTTGAGGGCATTCATATGTTCATCCGTCGGGCTGAGCATATGTAAGCATATTTGTTGCACGACATAAGATATATCTGATCTCGTAAAAGTGAGATACTGTAATGCTCTTGCTAAGCTGTGATAGTGAGTCAAGTCGGCATACAGAGAATCCGAAGAGGCACTGAGTTTGGAATTAGTGTCCACCGGTGTGTGGACCAGTTTGCAAGACGTCATACCTGCTTGGTCAAGGATCTCTTTGGCGTACTTCCTTTGACAAATAAATAACCCACCTGCATGTCTCATAACAACAATGCCCAAAAATAGCTTAGGGAGCCCAAATCCTTCATAGCAAAACTCAGAGGCAAGGAGTGATATAATGGATCGGCGAAGTGCATCAGAAGATGTGGTGACGATGATATCATCAACATATAGTAAGATATATGCCATGTCATTACCCTTGCTATAGATGAACAATGAATGATTAGGTTTGCTATGTGAAAACCCGATAGAGGATACAAAATTAGCAAACCGTTGGTATCATGCATGAGGAGCCTGTTTCAGTCCATAGAGTGATTTCTTCAAAAGACACACATAATATGGATAAATCGGATTCCTGAATCCCATAGGTTGATGAATATATATGGTTTCATTAAGGTCTCCATGCAAGAAAGTATTTTTGACGTCAAGCTGATGAATAGGCCAAGACTTGGACAAAGAAATACTGAGAATGATCTGAATAGTCGATGGTTTCACTACCAGGTTGAAAGTTTCATCACAATTCACTCCCACCTGTTGAGACCTGCCATCACCTATAAGATGGGCCTTGTGCCTCTCAAAAGAACCATCAAATTTCTTTTTATGTTGAAAAATCCATATAGAACGAATAATATTAGCATCAGGAAGACGAGGTATTAGATCCCACGTCTTATTTTCAATAAGAGTATTATATTTGTCAATCATTGCATTTTTCCAATTAAGATCGGACAAGGCATTTTTCGAATTATGAGGAACATGGGAAGGGGAAACCGAAATGGACAAGTTAAATAGTCGTTTGGGTTTGGAAATGTCATGCATAGCATGGGTTTCCATTGTCCGTGGGTGTGCCGCGAGAGGTTGGATAGGATTGAGATAGAGTGGCCGAGAAGTGGATGCTGGACTGGGTGGACTATTGGGGGTAGGAGTGGTGCCGAGAAGGGTTAGTGGCATCGGAAAGATGGGGGATAGCCGAGAGACAGCCGAGATGAGATGTTTTGAGGCTCCCGTTGCGGGGCTGGGTGGACTGCCCACCTCTGGACGACAGTGGTGGGGACGACTGCCGGTGTCGGTGATGACTGATTTTTCAAGTGATGAATTATAAGGGGATTTAGGCCATCATTTAGGAATTCATAGGAATTTGGGGATGGAGAATTGAGTTTGGAAAAGGGGAATTGGGACTCATCGAATATGACTTGCCAAGAAATGATTATTTTTTGGCTTGACAAGATGTAACTTTTGTAATCTCGATGATTAGGTGGATAGCCAAGAAAGACGCACGGGGATGACTGAGGTTGCAACTTTTTAATTTATGTGGAGGGATGGATGGGGTAGCACATACATCTGAAAGTTTGTAAATGCTTATAGGAAGGATCCCGAAGATAGAGAACTTGAGTGAGAATCTTGTGTTTGAGAGACTTATTTAGGAGAATGTTCAAGAGATAGGTTGTCATTAATAAAGCGTAATGTCAAAAATAGGGGGATAGAGGCGTGAGCAAGGAGGACACGAACTAAGTTGTTTATGGTTCTAATTTTTCGTTTGACTTTGCCATTTTGTGGAGAGGTGTGGGGACAGGAAAAATGAAAAACAAGGCCGCGTTTGGCGCAGAAAAGTTTGAATTGATTATTATTGAATTCCCTCTCATTGGAAATAATTAATATTCTTTTCAAATTGTATCTTAATGAAAGTGCTGAATGACGAAAAAATAGAATAGACTTGAGACTTATTACCAATGGAAAACATCCACAGGAAGTTTCAATAATCATCTAAAAATAACATATAGTAGAGATACTCGGCCGTGCTTAAGATAGGAGAAGTCCATAAATCACTGTGTATTATATCAAAAGACAGTAAAGTACAAGTGGAGGAAGAATAAAATGGAAACTTGACATGTTTCCCAAAAATACAAGATTCACAAACAGGAAGAGAATGGACATGTTTGTAAGCAATAAATTTATTTTTGCTAAGGGAGCGTAAAATAGAGTCTCTCGGATATCTAATCTATTATGCCATAAAAGAGACAAAATTGCTGCAAATGTTGATGGAGAGGAGACTGGATGACTGACAGAGGTGGTGATAGGATAAAGGTCTTTGGTGCTATCACATCTTAGTAGTTGCATCCCTGTCATAAGGTCCTTCACATAAAAACCAAAGGGATTAAATACAAGAAAAACATTATTGTCGATTGTGAAACGACGCACATAGATTTGATTTTTGATACATTTTGGGGCATGTAGAACATTTTTTAAGGCTAACACGGGGGGTGTGGTGGGGAAAGAGATGATTGTCCATAACCTCGAATGGGAATTCCTTGTGCACTACCAACAATAATATTATGATTTAAATTGCTCATATTGAAATAAGATGAGAGAGTACATTGGGATGACGTCATATGAGATGTGGCACCAGTGTCCATGTACCAACTGTCGTTAGGAATGTTGAGAGACATCGTGTTCATAGCTGCCTCAATATCCATCGGTATGTAGGTTGAATGAGGAGAAACTTGTGCACTGTATGCCTATTGTGGATGTGCATCGAGGATGCCAGACTAGGCCTATTGGGCCGAATGTGGGGCCTAGGAGGACGTTAGGTAGAGGTAAGGTGGAGCAGCCCAAGCCGGTGGGGCCCACGTAGCATATAGCGGGTAGGCAGCCTACGACGGAGACTGCTTCAACTATTGATGTCATTGGTGGTGGCGCGCCAGGTCGAGATCGCCTCCCTCCGCCGCGCCATTATTTCTGGCGATGCCGCTATTGCCGCTGCTATTCCCAGAATTTCTTCCCCTGTTGTTATTCTAGAAACGTGAGCCACGTGTCAAATCATTGGCTTGCTTGTGGGATGGGGCAGAAGCATAGCCTCTCGGGTCAGCATGGTTGCCGCCGGTGGCTACGGGGGTGGCGTCGGCTGTGATGGCATTAGTCGATGCCCTCTTAGTTTTTTGGGTTTCTTCAAGAATGAGTATCGAATGAGCCTCATAGAACAGAGGCAATGGTGTGCTTTGTTGGAGTATTGTAGCGACACCGTCATAATTTTCATTTAAACCCGCAATAAGTTGCATCACCAATCGTTGATTAGTGACCGGTGCACCGACATTGGAGATTTGATCGGCAATCATCTTAAGTTCTTGATAATAGGCCGACGCATTAGGAAAACCGTCCTGTTGAATGACCTAAAATTGATTTTCCAAATACAAGGCACATTGTGTCTTGTTGTCATGAAAAATACTTTCCAAGCGCTCCCACATTTGTCGTGCAGTGGCATCGGTTTCAATTATTGTATGCAATAAATCGTGCCGTAGATCCACTGCAGGACAACCGCATCTAAGCGGGACCAAAGTTCATCGTCAGAATCTTTAGATATTTCTAGGGGCTTTGATTTTGGAGGGATGATATGGTCGATGACTTTTTATACACGACAATGAATCTTAAATAATTCCGCCCAAGATGAATACTGAACCTTTTTCATCTCAAGAGTTATGGGAATGAAATTCTTGATGTTGTTAACTGCAAGAGCAGGATGAAATTTAAGTTGTTCAGCCATTGATAATTGGAGAGGAAGAGAGGAAAGTTGAAGAAAGAAGAGAGAGGGTTGCCGAGGGGGGAGGGGCGGCGGCTTAGGGAGAAAAAAAAGTTAGGGTTTGACTTCTGATACCATGTAGGAATATGTTCTTTGCCTTTCATTGATTATTGTGTACAATACATATAGTGTTACATAACAAACTAGGTAACTAAATGTTTCTAATTACAATTGAAATATAAATTTACCTAATATAAAAGATATACAAAACATGATAATATTTCTATCAATGATAATAAATAAGATAGGATAATATTCTATCAATGAGTTATGTATTTAGACAAGTGAATTTAAATCCCCACTCCCTTCCCCCTTCTTCCCAAAATGAGATATATGGGTTGTTGAGCATGTTCTTTTTACCTGGAGTTGTCACTCCTTTAGTAGTAGCTAGTATTACTCAATGCATGAATAAGCTTTTTGAATTTGCATCTCTTTTTCTCCTTTTCACTTTGTCACATATTAGCAGAAAAAATTGAGTTGTCATCTCTTTATATGATTTTAAGTAATTCTAAATATTTCATGAGTTAGCATTTGGAGTTGAATTATGGTTAGTGAACATTTATTAATGATGTAAGGAGTTTCAAGATCTATTGTAGATAGTTCACTTCTAGAACACATATGGAGTTGAATTATGGTTAGTGAACATTTATTAATGATGTAAGGAGTTTCAAGATCTATTTTAGATAGTTCACTTCTAGAACACATATTTCTCACGAAAATTCCGACGGAAATTCGTGAAAAATGTGTGTCCGAAATTGCTTCCAACAAATTTTCATCGGAAATTCCGAATTACCGTTGACGTTCTGGCAGGAACATCGGTGAAAATTTGTAGATTTCTTGCAAATTTTGACGAATTATAGTCGGAAATCATAGTTGCTGATGTTCTGACGGAACGTCTGTGAAAACTCCTAGATTTCATGTAATTCCAACTAATTTTGTTGGAAATCCCAAATTACCGATGACATTCTGTTGAAAACGTCTGTGGAAGATCTGCAGACGCCATGCGACTTGAACAAGCTAGTCCGAAATTGATCACATAAAAGGGAAGGGTTTCATTAGCTTGACAAAAATGATATTTCTTATGTTTCAATTTATGTGATACTTTTCATTTTTCGAGAGTTAAACAAGAAAATCTTTGTTCAGGATTTATTTATTAATTATTTTGACTTATAGTACTTTTTATATATTCTCTAAATATGTAAATTATTTTTTCAAAAAACTTAAAGATTGTATTTTCACTGTCACAAGTTTTACTCTTAAATTATGAACTGTATCAATAAATTGAGATGGAAGGACTACTATATTTATAAGATTATTGATACGGAGGGACTACTATATTTATGATGAATCTTATAAATATTGGAATGCTGGTTGATTCTATACGTGTTTGAACAAACAAAATTGCCTCTGCTAAACCTGACACCATGTGAGCCCATGGAAATGGAATTGGGATTTTCATGTGTATAGTTCGATCTAACAATGATGGCTACAAGAAAGTAGTTTTTCATTCATTGGGGCAGTTCTAGGGCCATCAAATAAAGTGGTTTCCCCAAACATAGAAAAATCATATAACTATAGATTAGGATTTGTTAGGGGAATTGATTTATAAGTTCAATACATACACTTCAAGATTAGCAAATAATCCCTCAGTCCCATTTTATGTGGGACGAACGGAAATATGAGGTTAAATTATCTACTCCATCCATTTTAAAATATTTGTTTGATTTTGACTTGACATTGATTTAAAAAAATAAAGAACACATTTGAATCTTGTGGTCCTAAACTAAAGTTATGAAAAATATATCAAAATGCTCTTTAATCTTGTGGTCTTAAACATGTCATGTGGAAAGTTGAAATTAAAGAGTTGCTAAAAAAGTAAACAAATATTTTGAAACATACCAAAAAAAAAAAAGAGAGACAAACATTTTAAAACGTAGGGAGTATGTTTTAAATGTAAATTCGAATATAGAATTTTCAAGTTTCTTTAAATTTTATATATATATATATATATATATATATATATTTTAGATACTACATAAAAAATACTATAAGTCAAGACTGATTGAACGCATAAAATCTTCCATTGACAGGCGATCGTATTTTTCACATGATTTCGTTAATCATGTCAGCATTCTCACTTCTGATATCTTCATGTCTTGTCACTAAAAAAAAATTCTTATTGACAGGACGTTCCGCTACTGAGACTTGAAAAAACAGCTTTCAATGTCTTGTCACTAAAAATATTTCCCTATAAAGGGTGATTGCTTCACAATAATTCAAAATTCAAATATCTAAAAGACGTGAAAAATAATTCTTTTGATTAAATAATTTCTCTGACACAACAAATAGTAATTACATAAAATAGGTATAAGGAGTAATTAATAAACAAACCTAGTTAGGGCCTCCTCTTTGGTTGGGCTACATATTTATCACAGGCATGCTCACATTAAACTTTTTTGCACTACTTATCAAATGTTAAGTTACTTTCTTTCATTTTTATTATTCGGAAAAAGGGCCTAAAATATTGTGAACTATTAAAATTAGTACAAAAACATCCTTCATCCACCTTTGAGTTTCAAGTACCCTGTAGTTAATCTTTTGGCTCATAATTATTCTTATTTTTAACATTAATATAATTAAGAATTTCATTTAATATGTGTCATGTTCTTATTGATTAGTTCTATAATTAATCTAAATTAATTAAATCTCAATCCAAAATCCGAATCCATGTAATAACTAAAATCCCCAATAAACCAAGGAAAAAACCCCAATTACCGAAGACCAGTCCCTTTACTCCGACGAGCAACTCCATCTCTGGCCACCCCATGGCCGCCTTACAAAAATACTAGAATTGGAACAATATTTTGTGTGAGCAATCAGGATCCCACGAAATTCTTTTTGGTTTTGTTTTACCTTCTTTCAACATTTGCTGTGCATTAATGGAGGGAAATTAATTAACATCTCTAGTACTGTTACGTTATTGGAGTCCCTTGCACATATTTTTCGGTTTGCATATTATCCAATCTATTTTTCGCAATACACAGTAGAAAAGAACTGGGGAAGGACTTTGATATTTATCAAAACCAGGCATAATGAACGAAAAATAAAACCCAGACATATTGGAATTAAGAGCAGCACTTAGTTATGGGCAAAAGCTTTGGTTTCTGGAAGTGTTAACACTCAAAAATACTTTTAGTGTTTAGCCGAATGTGAAAATCTCAAAATGAGTAGGCAACAGAGTTCTAAGCAGATAACCGAACTGATTCGTAGCCGAATCTATTAGTCCTAGCCCTCGGCTAGAAAAGCTCCACCGGCTATTTTGGTAACCTGGCTGAATCATAATTCCGAGGAACGACTGAGACTCACACATATTTAAACGCCTCGAAGACCAAGTCAAAGCACCTTCTAGACCTCAAGAAATGGAAACAAACTGTCAACAGCTAGAAAGGGGTGCCTTCGGTCGTGTGAGAGGAAATCAAGGAGCAAAAACTGGCACCACATCCTCATAATTGGCTAGTGGATTTAGTAGGCGATTCAGTGGCTAACATAGGAGGATCACATTTTATTTCTTGTAGTATAAATGTAAGATCACATGTACAGAATAAACACAACACAATCAATCAAAAATCTGAGTTTTACATATCTTCATTCTATCTTTACCGCCTTTATTGCATTCTAGCTGTATTTATATTTCTTGTCACTTAGTTTACTCAATCACCATCCTAACTCTTTCTGGAGTAGTTGGGGAACCCATTGCTGGAAATTAGAGTTCCGCTTCCGGCCACAATCGATTAGTTAAGGAATCAATTTGTCATCTGATTTCGTCAGTCGATAAAACGGCAAACATTTCGGAGGGAAACAAATTTGGCACATCCGGTGGGACCATAGGTGATCTCATAGCGAAGTTTGATTCTCCAGGTCAGGATCACACTTGGCGTATGCGCCTAAGGTCTGGTAAGAAAATGAACCCAGAGTCCACTCCACATCCCAAACAGAATCCTCCCAGAAGGAACAACGAGCCACCATCTTCTTCAGGTATGCCTACATCGGTTGATATCACTCCACTTCCTCCATCAACCCAAGTTGTGGGTGAACTTAGTCAACCTGAAGGTCCAACTGTTATGACCAAACAATTGGCTGACATTGTCAAGCCAATGGTGCATAATGAGGTTCAACAGGTGAGAGAATTGGAAGCTAATCGACTGCATCCAGGAGAGGGTTTGGCTAGTTCTGCCATCCCTCTAACGAGTGGCACTGTGCAGCATGCAACTGTGACTCCGGGTATTGTTTCTCAGCCGAATGTGTATCAGTTAGTACCTACTCAGGTACAACCGATAGCACACCTAGGAGCACAAGCCTAGTCACTTGGTAACCAGTCTATTGTATGGTTGCCACCAAACGCTGGGGGGCAAACTCTGCCACTCGACCAAAACAATCTGCCCTATGGACAGATCAACATGGCTCGGAGACCCGTTCAGGCATCCGAACACCTTGGTTTGCCACCCGTTATGCCGTACACTTATGTAAAAGGCCCTACAGTATAGGCGACCAATGCTGGCCAGCCAAATTGGCAACCGATGGCCCCTGACTTTGACCCTGCTAGGATATCTGGTGACGCTGTCTACAACGGGACACCATTCCAGTAGTCACAATCGATAGCCAATCCATACCATCCAGGAAGTGCAAACTTTCTAAGAACGGCTGATGTCCGAGGAGAGCAGACATGGAACACTATTCCACCTTATCCTCAAGTTCCGTCGGCTGTTCCCGGAGCTCAGGTTACAGGATTTGGTGGCTATGCCCAACAACAACAATGGGGATATACCCCACATATTGGTAATGGCTAACAGAATACCTACAACTTTCAAAACCCTATTCAATAAGGGGAAGAATGGAGGCCTCCAGTTCAGAACGCCTACCATCCGGCTACAGTTGAGGATCGGCAGGGGACGTCACAACTGATGAACCCTGAAACCATTGTGAATACCATGATAAGGTAATTTGGCATCCAACTGAAACCCTTGAACGTGCCAGTTTACAGGAAGCCCTACCCCGATTGGATAGATCGGGTTGCACCATTGCCAAGAGGCTTCAAAACGCCAGATTTCGCCACCTTCTCAGGTGATGACGGTAAATATACCATTGAGCACATCGGCAGATTTACCGCCCAATGTGGCGAAGTTGGCCAGAACGAGTATCACAAGCTGTAGTTATTTCCCGTTTCTCTAACCGGAACAACATTTGCTAGGTACTCATCATTGGCCCCCGACTCTGTGCAAAGTTGTGCTGACATGGAGCGTTATTTCTATGATAGATTTTATTGGCCCCAACCTCAAGTCACTGTAACTGATTTGATGAATCTCAAGTAACAGGTCGATGAGTCGGCTATCGATTATATCGAGAGATTCAGAAGGAAGGTTTGGAAATGAACTGTACACTTCCCTGAATCAGAATGCGCCCACATGATAATCAACAACCTGCATCCTTAACTAAAGGAGAAATTAGTGGGACAATCTGTTAGGTAGATTTAGTATTGTTTTAGAGTGTATTTTAGGGAGTCTTTTGTTTGTCTTTTCTTTGTTTTGTGCAGTATTATGCGTGTTGTTTTGTGTTTTCAGGCTTTAAGTGATTCAGAAAGGAATAAGGCAAATCCAAAAGGAAATAGGCGGCTATTAAGGACAAAAATGTATTCCTGGTCACAAGAAATTAGTCAAAGAGGCCCTGGGAAGCTTGGAAAGCAGTCTAGAAATAATTCCAGACGAAGAACGTTGAAGAGCCGCGGTGCAACACAGCATGGAGCCACGGCGTTGAAGGGTCGCGGTGCCCCACTGGCAGAAAGTGAGCAACTTTCAGAAGCGAATTAGCGCCACGGCTTTCTAATAGCTGAGTCGCGGTGCCGACGACGTCATGGCAGCGAAAAACCTAAATTTAACAAGGGCAAAAAGGTCAATTCTAGAGTGTTTCCGTGATATATATTGGGGCAAACTTTTTTCTGGAAAGATATAACACTTTGGAGGCAAGAAACAAGAGAACAAGAAGCCATTAGAGACATCTATTGTTCAAGTTATTTTCCTTTTCTTTACTTTATTCAATTTATGTTGGATATTAAGTTAATTAGTTTTCTTAGCACGTCTAGGAGCTAATTACTTTATTAGGGTTTTTCGTTGAATCACTTGAAACTGTATTATGAATTAATGCATTGTTGATGTTCTTCTTCATCTAATAAGATCTATTCAACTTGCTATTATTGAATGAGAATTAATTGGCCTTTAGTTTTCATTATCTATATGAGTTCAAATCGAGATCTGAAAAGGGAGATTTGAATATGCTATAGTTGATTAGATGTAGGTTTAATCTTGAACGAGAGTATCACGACTGTCTGTCTAGCATTTTAGGTTATTGATCTTAATCCTCCTATGTGGTCGAACTTATCATAGAAATATAGAGAGTTCTCACTTAGGTTGAGTTTTTATATGTCCTAACCGAAATATAGAATATCTCAATTAACCTGCTATCTTAATAAGAAGAAGAATTGTTAGTCTTGCATTAATAAATGATAGAGTGGAAAGTTGAGGAGATTGGAAACCATAATTCCTTCATTACTGAATTAAACCTCGTGTGTTTTGATTTCTATTTTATTCTAGAAATTCATGTTAGTTTGTTAATTCTTTAGTTAGAAATCATTACTTATATTTGTTAACCAAATAGAAACTGAGGATTAGTTAATTGGTACTTGATAAATTAGTCTTTGTGGACGATACTCGGTCTTACCAAAATTTATTACAAATTGCAATACGTACACTTGCATAGCATCTAGAAATAACGCAACAAGTTTTTGGCACCGTTGCCGGGGACTGAAGTATTATCAATATCAAAATAATTAATCTTATTTCTAATTTGTTTGTTCCTAGAACATTTTTTTTAATATGCGTGCAGTGTGTGTGATCCTTTTCAGGTAGCTTTGGTATATGCGAAGCAGAAGAGGAACAGACAACCTTGTTCCTCTGAATCCTGAGATTGAGAAAGCGTGCAAGCAGAATCGAAAAAAATAAGAGAATTGGTATTTCAACCGAGGATATGGCAAACCATCAAAATAATGATGGGTTGAATAGAGGGGTGCCAGAAATGGTGCAGAAGCAAGCTTAGAATCCCACTGTGAGAAGCTTAAGGGATTATATACTTCCAACCATAACAGGCGTGCAGACTTGTATAAGACCACCAGTTGTGGAGGCAAATAATTTTGAGATTAATCCAGCAATCCTACAGATGGTCCAGAACACAGTTCAGTTTGGGGGTTTGCCCTCTGAAGATCCACATATGCACTTGGCCAACTTCTTGGAGTTATGTGCAACATTCAAATACAATGGTGTGACTGATGACGTCATTAGATTGAGGCTCTTCTCATTCTCACTAAGGGACCGAGCCAAAAGCTGGTTGAACTCTCTTCAGGAAAATTCTATTACTACTTGGCTAGATTTGGCTCAAAAATTTCTTGCCAAGTTTTTTCCTCCATCAAAGGCCACGGAGTTAAGGGGAGAAATGAACAATTTTTATCAGCTTGATGGGAGTCTTTGTATTATGCTTGGGAGAGGTTTAAGGAGTTGCAAATGAGATGTCCTCACCATGGAATTAAACAATGGATGTTGGTCCACAATTTCTACAATGGGTTATGTGGTACTACTCGTACCATAATTGATATTGCGGCTGGAGGAGCATTTATGAGTAAAAGTGCTAATGAGGCATATGGATTATTAGAAGATATGGCCACAAACAACCATCGATGGTCTGATGAGAGATCAACGAGCAGTAGAAAAGCAACATGGGTTCATGAGTTAGATGTCATCACTGTGTTAACTGCTCAAGTTGCTTCCTTGACAAAGCAATTGCAACAGAATCCTGTGTCTGCAAATGCTGTTCAAATGCAAGTGGTTTGTGAAATTTGTGGAGGACCACATACTTTTGATCATTGCACAGCCGTGGATCCCAATAATGTACCTATGGACCAAGCTCAGGTTCAAGCAGTTGGGAATTTTCAGAGGGCGTACAATAATCCATTCTCCAACACTTATAATCCTGGGTGGAGAAATCACCCTAACTTTTCATAGAGAAACGACCAAGGCCAATAGTCACAGTTTCAAGGGTAATATAAGAACCAGCAGCCATAATTCCAAGGGCAGTATCAACAAAATAATTAACAACAACCCATGAGTCAAGCTTTGTCGTTTCAGCAGCCCAAACCATAAGTTCAACAAGTTGAACCCAATGAATTCATAGCAGCTTTGTTGACTCTCACCAATTCCCAGACTCAGTTCATGACTGAAACAAGATCTTCTATCCAAAACCTAGAAACACAAGTGGGTCAGCTAGCAAATATTTTAAACAACAGATCGCATGGGAATCTCCCTAGCAATACTGTTGTAAATCCAAATGAGCAATGTCATGCTATAAATTTGAGAAGCGGTAAGCAAGTTGAACCAGTTGCACATCTACCATCTGCGGAGAAGACAGACAAATTGAGTGAGACATCTAATTCAGAGAATGATGGGGTTACTGAAGACCACCCCACGGTGGAAAAGGCACCACCAGCAGTGAGTAATGAGCCTCAAATCAGAATTTCATACCCGCGGAGGCTTAGAAAAAATTCTTTGGATAAACAATTTTCCAAGTTTTTGGAAATATTCAAGAAGCTACACAAAAATATTCCCTTTGCTGAAGCCATAGAGCAAATGCCCAATTATGTCAAATTCATGAAAGAAATTCTCTCTAAAAAGAGAAACATGAGATATTATGAGACTGTGGCGTTAACTGAATAGTGCAGTGCCATTTTGCAAAAGAAGCTTCCCCAGAAGTTGAGAGATCCGAAGAGCTTCACTATTCCGTACACTATCGGAAATTTTGAGTGCCAGCATGCTTTGTGTGATTTGGGGGCAAGTATCAACCTGATGCCCTTATCTATGTTTCATAAACTTGGTTTGGGTGAAGCTAGGCCTATAACAGTCACCTTGCAGTTAGCAGATCGCTCGATCAAGCATCCACGGGGAATTATTGAGGATGTGTTAGTTAAAGTGGATAAATTTATTTTTCCTGCTGATTTTATTGTCCTTGACATGGAGGAGGATGCTGATGTGCCCATAATTCTTGAGAGACCATTTTTTGCCACGGGGCAAGAACTTATAGATGTTCAGAAGGGCGAACTAAAACTCCGAGTCTAGGGAGAAAAAGTTACTTTCAATGCATTCAGGGCAACAACTTATCCAAGAGCAAGTGACGACTGTTTTTCCATTGATGTAATTGACAAAGCGGTTGCTGAGGTAAGCTTCAAGAGTACTGATGCTCTTGAAGTAGCATTAACACAATGTGAAGACGATGAGAGCATGCCTTTAATTGAGGCGCAAATGAGGTTGAACCCAACTATGAAGGAGGTGATGAGAAAAGAGATCTTGAAATGAAGATGAAATCTGCATCTGGCTAAATGACGTTAAACGACAGCGCTATTGGGAGGCAACCCAACATTTTAATAGTTTATTTTTATTTTGTGTTATTTTCGAACAATCTCAGTGTCTTGTTGTTTCTTGGTCTGTGTTTTTTTTTCTTATGTTAGGTGAATTGTGAGCCAACTCTAGGGTGAAAAAGCATCGCGAATGAGCCCTACTTTGATTATCATCCACCACAACCGCCACCACCATTTTGAATCGCTTAGCTGCAGTTTTGGTAAGTCTTCTTACTTTTGCTTTACTTATCACATTGGGGAGAATGTATTGAATAGGTTTGGGGGTGAGTCTTACTGTTTTGTGTTAATTGTTTGTGTTCAGTTGTTTGTTTATTGTTGGTGTTTTGTTTTAGTGTCAGTGTTTGAGTGTCTTGTGTCAATGAATCAAGTTAATAATAATAGCCCATGAGTTTGAGTGAACACGTGTGATAGAGTTTAATGAAATTGATAGCCATGAAATGCATAAATCTGTGTGCTTAAGTTGGATAGGTCCTGAGTTGTTTTCAATTATTAATAAGTATGAAAACTTGATCATGATTGATGAATTTCTTGTACTTGAATATTGGTTTATGCATGATTGAATTTTGGTTTGAGGAAAGATGGTGGAAAGTCATAGAACTTGCTTGCTTGCTATTTGAGATGAAATCATAGATGATGCATGCTTAGGAAGATGATTTAGGACATCTTTGGAACGATTGAGCCTTTCAAGCCAACCTTGACTAATGTAATCCCTAGTTACCCTCTTTGAGCCTTAAGTAACCCTTCTTTGATTGACACTTATTCTGAGCCTACTTGAAATCATTTACAAATATGTTCCTTCCATTGAATTCCATGAGCATATAAGTATATAATTGGGAGATTGGCACTTTGTAATTGGTATTTTAAATTGAGTGTTATCAATAGAAGAGCAAAAAAAAATGAATACACTACACTTCCCTTGTACATACATTGAAAAAACAAGTTTGGGGGTGTTGTTCGAAAAGAAAAGAAAAATTGGGGATTGCTTTTGGTTTATAACGCGAATATAGAGTTGGGTTGATTGGTTTCTATGCTTATGATAACTTTGAGCCTAAATGACATTTCATCTACCCATGCCTAAGCCTATCGTCATAACCTATAAAAGTAATATTGATTCTTGAGCATGTGTTGTCTAAATTAGTGGAGAATAGCAAGTTAGCAAGCCTATAGAACTTGGACCTGATGGACTGTTGGTGAGAATTAGTTGTGCATGAACTAATATTGAATACTTGTTTAAGTTAATAATCATGGTTGAGTGGTCATATGCATTAATAAATTTAAGTAAATTTGAGAAATATCTGACTTGAAATTCTAGATAGCAAATTAGTGGCTAGAATGTTCCTGGAGATTATATTACATGTTGTTCATGATTTTCGAGGCATGATATAAGTTGTTGACCTGATTTAGTCTAGAGTATGTGTGTTTTTCTTTTTAGGGTGTCTAGAGCTCTATACTCGAGGACAAGTAAAGTTTAAGTTTGAGGGTGTTTGTTAGGTAGATTTTAGTTCTATTTTAGAGTGTATTTTAGGGAGTCTTTTGTTTGTCTTTTAGTTGTTTTGTGCAGTATTATGCGTGTTGCTTTGTGTTTTCAGGCTTTAAGCGATTCAGAAAGGAATAAGGCGAATCCAAAAGGAAATAAGCGGCTATTAAGGACAAAAATGTATACCTGGTCACAAGAAATGAGTCAAAGAAGCCATGGGAAGCTTGGAAAGCAGTCTAGAAATAATTTCGGACGAAGAACGCTGAAGAGTCGCGACGCAACACATCATGGAGCCGCGGCGCTGAAGGGCCGCGGTGCCCAACATTAGCGCTGCGACACCCCAATGGAAGAAAGTGAGCGACTTTTAGAAGCGAATTAGCGTCGCGGCGCCGACGACGTCATTTTGTGCAATTTAAGTTCGCTGCCCTGACGTCATCGACGCCGCAGCCCTTCAGCGTCGTGGTTCCATGCTGTGTTGCATCGCAGCTCTTCAGCATTCTTCGTCCGGAATTATTTCTAGATTGATTTCCAAGATTTTCAGGGCTTCTTTGACTCATTTCTTATGACCATGTATACATTTTTGTCATTAATAGCCGCCTATTTGCTTTTGGATTTGCCTTATTCCTTTCTGAATCGCTTAAAGCCTGAAAATTCAAAACAACACGCATAATACTGCACAAAACAACTAAAATACAAACAAAGACTCCCTAAAATACACTCTAAAATAGTACTAAAATCTATCTAACACAGCCCTGCTCTGACTTAATCTAGTTAGCCGAGAAGGCTAGACAAATAAAGCAGTATATCTAGGAGAAGGAGAAAAAAAGAGCTAACCAAAACTGTGGTTCCCATTTGGTATCCATTATTGAGGCAGATGAGTCTGACTTAGAGTCAGCCGAATACACGACAAACACAATGGTAGTCAAGATCGTCAGGGGTAAGGTCTACTCTTGCCCAGCCCTGAAAGCTACGAAGGGCAACAAGACGAGTTCAACTAATGACAGGGTCGGTTACTCGTTTGACATTACAAAGGCAGATCAAATCTTTGATCATCTGCTTAAAGATAAACAGATTCGGTTGCTTGATGGCCATAGGATTCCGTCTACCAAAGAACTCAAGGAAGGCAATTCAAAAAGGCATCAAGGAGGGCAGGTTCAAGCTAGCCAATAAAAGCATAGCTGAAATGTCTGTTGATATTGACCTCTTCCCCGCAATACCGATATCTATGGTATCATTTTCCAAGCTAGATCAATCGAAGGACATCAAGGGAAAACAACCGATGAAAACTATGTGGGTCCCAAAGAATCCCACTGGTAAGGAAGGAGTCACCAGGACCTCTGTGTTTGATCGGCTAGGCAGCTTACGTGACATCTATGAGGAAACGGAAAGGCAACCAGCTTGAGACCCCAAGTGTTGCAGAGCAACAACCGCTTCATCATGACTATCTTTGGCCATTTTGTGTAAAGTAAATAAATCATTTAGAGCCAAGGCCATGTCATTATAAGCGGTTGCCAAAATTGGAGAATCTTTGGTTTCTTTTGACAGTCTGAACAAAGAAGCCCTCAATAAGAGAAAGGATATACCTCTACAGTTGCATTAGCATCTTCGACTGCCTCGATAGAAGAAATTTTGGCCTCGGAGACAACCGATAATAGATCATTTGAATTGCGGGAGCATGAGCCGAAGAGGACGATCCAATATGAAGAGGGGAATTGAACGATGTCTGTGACCGTCAGTGTCTTATGAGTTGCGGTCCGTGAAGGGCAAACAGAAAATATGAATATGAAAAGATAGCTGATGCGAAGGTATTTAAGCTAGACAAGGGATATACCTCAAATTCCTATTCTTTCTAGGTAGAAACAGGAACTCTGGTTCTATGGGGGTCCTCTTCACTACGATCTCGGATAACAACCCCTTCACTCCTCCTGGATTGCTTAGGAACAGGCTTCCTAGGTGATGGGGATTCGGTGTTGTAAGTGATCTCCAAATCGACCAACGCTGGGGGGAATGAATTGCTAAAAGACACATTAAATATTTTAGCCAAAAATTCACAAGAATAATCTGTCCGACACATATGTAGGGAACAATTTACCTTTCCTTTTCGTTTGCCGCAACCTGACGGAAGACCTTGAGCCAACAGGTCTAGCCGATTTAAATGGAGCAATTTTCAAAAGGGCCTCTTTCTCCCACGATTAGGAGTTTCTTGGGTCTTTTTCTTCTTTGACAAGACCAGCCGATCACAATACATATCTAAAGGAGACTGGAAGAATTTCTCTTTGACCGTATTCCACCAATCGCCAAAAGCAACAGTAGTATTTTCTATATGGGGAAACGTTTGCCAGTCAAATAAGGCGAGCCTCTCAATATTGTGATCGGCTATCTCCTTCGCCTGTTTTGCATCAAGGATGCAGCGTTGGGTCGAACTAACAATATTGCGGTGAGGCCATGGTACGTGCTGAATGAGACCAAATTGCCTTGCCACAAAGTTCAGCCGATAGGGCTTCGTGGTCAACTTATTGTTCCTAGAAGTGTGCTTCAGGCCACCCAACAGATCCCTAGCCGTTAAAATACGCCCTCATGTGAGGGCCATAGTTCTCCGCTGAGAAAACGTAAGGTCGTCATCGGCTACTAGACAGACCTAATCAGGGGTGGCCCATCTATCAAGGACCGGTTGCCAATCTGTATAATGCTCCCGACATAGACCACGTAGGGTGGAGACTGCAGCAAAAATGTCCTGGGACACTAAGGGTGTTTTTCGAAGAGCATCGGCTAGCACCGGTGGGTTTAATGGAAAATGACGGTCATCAAAACCATCAGGAATAAACTCTAGGAAATATAAGGTGATCCAAAGACGAAGGAACCACATAAGACCGACTAAGGTATCCAGATTTCTGGAGTCCCTTAACCTTCCTGGGCATCACCAAGAGCCATATAAAGATAAGTCAAGAAGAGAGATGCCCAGCTGACATCTTCCCCCGAACGGCTAGCGCCGCGTAAATTTCCAATTCCTTCACGGCGGCACAAGATCCTGTGCAGACAAAGTATCGGCTAAACCAAAAAATCAGGAAAGCATGATGCTCAGCATCATCAACTGGGAGAGGCGGTACTCGGCTGTTGTTGGCCATGAAGTGGCCGTAGCCGGAAGAAGTCTTTGAAATCTTGATTCCCAAATTAGCAACATCTATATCGCCTAAGACAGGCGCTTCGGCTCCCGGTATCGGAAGGCCAAGTATCGTCGTCACATCAAGTAGTATGTGGGTCATCATTCCCCAAGGAAAAACAAAGGCCTTGGCGGTGGTCGACCAATAACCAAGGAAAGCGTATACGAGACCGATATTACAAGGGAGGTCAAACCCCGACATCGCAATGAAGTCATAAAGACCCATGTGTTTCCATTCGGCCTCTCTGACCGACTTTACTCATTCTAACCAACTAGAATAATTGGCAATCTTAGCCGGCCAGGTAGCAGGCTAGCCGGACAACGGTCACCGGTGAACCAATCACAGGTGATAGAAAGGTCATAGTTTGTTGGGCGAAGATGCTGAGAAATAAGGAGGTCGCCCTGTTCAGATATACCATAAGGGTCAAGAACCAACTGTTCATCGATGAAGGAAAAGGTAGGGGTTAGGTCACCAGCAGCCAAATCGGCGCTATCTGATCCCTGAGATAGAGAAGAGGCTGAAGACATGGTCCTCTAACTGAGAAAAATATGGTTTTTTGTGGCTCTAAGGAATTCGGGAACGGCTGATAGCTAAGTGAGAAACCCTTGGGAAGACGTCTCCCCTTAAATATTCTCTTTTATTTTGGAAGATGTGGCTGACACACATTAGGACTCATTTCTTTCAAACATGCGGCTGAAATGCGTCGGGATTTATTTGTGGTAGCCGAGACGCCTCGATTAAAAGAAAGTCATGGAAAATCGTCACTGCACACACTTAAGGCTAAAGTGATTGAAGCGACACTCGTGGCTGCCACACGAAATGACAGCTATTTTTTAATACATCAACTCAACAGCTGCACTCGAGTTAATATAGGGGGCAATTGTTAACACTCAAAAATACTTTTAGTGTTTAGCCGAATCAAGTGGCAGCTGAAGGTGAAAATCTCAAAATGAGCAGGCAACAAAGTTTTAAGCCGATAACCGAACTGATTCGTAGCCGAATCTATTAGTCCTAACCCTCGGCTAGAAAAGTTCCACCGGCTATTTCGGTAACCTGGCCGAATCATATTTCCAAGGAATGACTAGGACCCGAACATATTTGAACGCCTCGAAGACCAAGTCAAAGCACCTTCTAGACCCCAAGAAATGGAAACAAACCATCAACAGTTAGAAGGGGGTACCTTCGGTCGTGCGAGAGGAAATCAAGCAGCAAAAACCGGCACCACCTCCTCATAGTTGGTTAGTGGATTTAGTGGGCGATTTAGTGGCTAACATTGGAGGATCACGTTTTATTTTTTGTAGTATAAATGTAAGATCACTTGTACAGAATAAACACAACACAATCAATAAAAAATCTGATTTTTACATATCTTCATTCTATCTTTAACGCCTTTATTGCACTCTAACTGTATTTATGTTTCTTGCCACTTAATTTACTCAATCACCATCCTAACGCTTTCTGGAGTAGTTGGGGAACCCATTGCTGGAAGTTAGAGTTTCGCTTCCGGCACAAATCGCTTAGTTAAGGAATCAATTTGTCATCCGATTTCGTCAGCCGATAAAACAGCAAACATTTTGGAGGGAAACATGTAGTTTGTCTGTCTGTGACTTCACCATTGACAATGAGGGTGGAAAGCTAAGAAAACGTGAAACGTGAATGTAGGGAGAGGAAAATGGATTTAGGGGAAATTTGTACTTACATGACAAAAAGCTTCAATTTGGTGGAAGAGATTATTCAGACGGGTCGGGTCAAAATACAGGTTAAAGATGTTTATTTTTAAAATTTTGGAACGATTTAAAATTAGGCCAATTAAATTAGGCCACATAATAAATAATTATTTTATTATTTTATTTTAAGGGAATCGCTCGAAAGAAGGACATTGATGAGCCAAAAGGTTAACGGCGTGGATAATTGACGGCTCAAAGTTGAATGGAGGGTATTTTTGTACCAATTCTAATAGTTCAGAGGCATTTTATTTTTATTTTTATTTTTTTCTTATCTATTATTGGAAAAGACATTGATACCTGGTTTAAATTGTTCTTTGAAGCATATGAAAATTTGTGGTGTGTAGAATATTTTGTCTAATAAGCATTTGACAGTGCGGAAAAGATATTATCAAATGCGGCCAACTAAACGTTGCATTAGTCTAGTTATGCGAGGATTAACTATATGACTAATAAATATTAAATTAATTATTTGAGAATCTTTTTTCCTAAATTTCAACCAACTATCTATAAATGGTAGTACTTTTTCTTTTTCTGGTTCAGATTATATACCCATTCGTCTAAAAAAGATTGTCTTAATATGACTTTTATTAAAATCAGGCCTTAAGGAAAACATCTGTCTTAAAGACAAACTTCTGTCGATATATGTCCAATTAATAGGCCTATTTTTTTCCGAATAGACCTAATTTTACCCGAATAGGCATTGTCGACACCCAATTTTGTCCCATCTTTTCTAATTTTATTTGCAATTTTAAATATTTTTGACACCTCAAAATAATTTTAAAATATAGGCATATATATATATATATATATATATATATATATATATATATATATATATATATATATATATATATATATATATATATATATATATATATATATCATCATTATTATTATTATTTGCATTTTTTATTGTCATTTGCATTTTAATATCATAATCATACTTTTTATCCTAATATTATACGTTATTTTCGCAAAACGGCATCACATTTTTATTTTTTATTTAAGCATCAAACATTTTGCAAATATTATATTTTTTATCATATTGTCATCTTTACAATTTTTAATTCTTGCAAAGCTTTTTCTATATATATAATAAAACTTTTTTTATATTTTAAACACATAACCCATTTTATTTCCCCACCCCAAAACAATCTCTACTCAATCACAAAACCCAAACCACCCCATTTTCAGACCCTATCTGAGGCCCAATCGGACCGGCCTATTCGGCCAAATCCGAAGCCCAACCCATTTCCCCTTATTTGCCCCCAAAACCACACACCCCCAAAAACAAAACAAAACCCTAATACCCTTCACCCCAAATTGCCGTAACCCCCGACCCCACACCCCATACCACATGTCGCCGGTCACCTCCACTTCTACCACCAACCCCTGACACCACCTTACCCCTGCTACCAACCCATCACTTCGACCCATACCCTTATCCCCTTCAAATCCGCAATTTTTCCCCTTTGATTTTAAAATTAAAACTCGATTTAAAGGGGTATGGGTTGGACGTTGGGGGGTACGAATCCATCTATAAATACCCCCCTTTTGTTCTTCATTTTGGGGGAGGGATTTCGGAGGTCGGATTTCGGGTTCAAGAAAGAATTTTCTGATTTTCGATTTCTAAAAATGTCAAGAAATCCGAGAAAAGAAATCGAAAATAGGTCCGAAAAACAAGTTCAAAATCCGAAAGAAAATGGTGAGTTTTGTTCTTAAATTTTGGGGTTAAAATACTCCTCTTAGCTTTGTGAATCCCAATCCGAAAATCTACTTTTTTTTTGTTGTTGTTCTTCACTATTTTTTTTGTTTTTCGATTCGGATCCGGGTCGGGTCGACCCAGTTTGGGAAAATTTCCAGATTGTGTTTTCTATCTTGTTGTTGGTTATCTAAAATTTGGAAAGAAACTAATTCGGGTTGGAACCTCTTATTCGGGCCGGGTCGACCCGTTGTCGACCCGGTTTGGGTAAATTTCCAGATTTTGTGTATATATCTTGTTGTTGGTTATCTGAAAATCCAAAAAAAAATTGATTCTGGGTCACCACTGTTCCGAGTTGCATTTCTCGGGTCGGATCTACCCGAAATCCGGGTCTATTTTTCAGAACTGAGTCGATTACCTAATTTTTCTTTACTGTTTCGTCATCTTTCCGGGTCGGATCGACCCGAAATCTGGTTGTGTCACTGTTCAGTCTCATGTCGGATTTTTCAAAAATATTCCAAATCCTAGTTCGGTCCTAAAATTTTAGAATTCGGGTCAGATGTTTGAATTGCAAACTATTGGTTTATTTTGGCATTTAAACATCCGTACACGGATATCTTACTGTTTTACTTATTTGAATAAATACTGCATTTAAGCCAATGAAATTGAACTTGAGGTCGCGCCCCTTCGGAAATTTCTTCTCGATTTTAGTTTGCTATTTTTGACATTTAAACATCCGTACACGGATATCTTACCTTTTTACATGTTTGAACAAATATTGCACTCTTGCCAATGAAATTAAATTTGAGGTCGTGTCCTTTCCGAAATTGTTTTCTCAGTTTCTATTTTCTTTACTGTTTTACTTATTTGAATAAATACTGCACTCTGGCCGATGAAAAAATATCCGTCGATTTTTTAGGCCTCCACGTTTGGAAAGACGGAAATAAAACTTCTGGGCAAGGATGAAACTTAAATCTTTTTCACCCAAGAGACCAACATATTCGGTAGGCAAGGCAACTGAAATGACCAACGAGTCATATGTTCGCAGCCACGACTTGATTGGAATGATCTTTTCAAAATTTAAGTCTGAGCCCTCCGTAATCAAAATATTTATTGTTTTGGATATGGGTCCGAAGTTATTTATTTTTAACTGCTTCTAACCGTTTGTTCTTGACATCTTGCAAGGAACATAGTTAAAGAAGACAAATACCCTTCGGAGATTATTTATTTTTTGCTGTTGTTTTTACTTTCTTTAATTCAGCTTTATTTTATATTGTATTGTAATATTATTTATTGTACTTGTGAATTATTGAAATGTTTAGAATAGGTAGACTTGGAATTAATTAATAGGGTAATCTAAAACTGGAAACCCATCGCTAGTTTATTCATTTTAGGTTCGGTTAGCTTTAAAATCGGAAATGTTAGTTTATTTATTTCAGGTTCGTTGTGTATACTTTCAAAATGCTAGCTTATTTTTGAACTGTTCAGAATTTTCAAAACTATCAGTCACCTTTTATTCACACTATTAATCATACAAAAATATATTTTTATTTTATCCGATTTGTTATTTAAAATATCGTTTTCTTTATATTGCAAATAGGTTGTTTTTAGGTTGTTTTTCTTCTTACTAAATCATCTTATATATATATTTATAAGCAATGTCATACAAATGTATGTTTTATCCAAAAATCACTTTGCATATATTTTTTATCAATCTCCATACAAATGCATACATTTTTTAACTTTACATGTATTTTTTAATGTCATACAAATGCATACTTGTACAAAATGCATCCTTGTATTAATTACTTGCAACATTATTTTTATACTTGTAAAAACATGCATTTTTAGTATAATAATTAACCTGAGTTTGATCGGATAACTGCAAGTTAGCGGATCTTAAAGGATGTCTAACCCCTTCCCTTTAGGATAATAAAGAACTCTTATCCAGAATCTCATTAGTTTCGTAGACAATAAAATCAAAGTTATTTTGCAGCTTTTAGTTAGCATTTAGGTGCCCTAATTCACCTTAGAATAATTAGGTGGCGACTCCTCAAGCAAGCATTTTTAATCCAATCAAGAGGGAATCGATGTTACCGCGTCGCAAAGCCCGCGGGTTAAAAACGGGCGCGCCCGAATGGCGACTCCACTGGGGAGTTTCAGGTTCTTAACCATAGCAAATCCAGGTTAATTATTATTGCGCTTTATTTTGCTCTTTATTTGTCTACTGCTTTAAATTGTTTCCTTTTTGAAATTTTGTATGTTTAACTACTTTAATTGCTACTTTCTTTACTGCTTTTCTTAAATTGGCATTCCGCTCATATTTCTTCCAATTTGGAAAATTGACACTATCACACATGCACACGAGGTGTGTTTCGCGCACCCGCAAACTCCTTTCAAATTTCTAAATTTTAGGAGAGTTGGTATATACGCGGAGCATCCGGACCATTCGGTAGGCTGCGTAGCCTTCTCACTCAAGCAGTCCGCTAGGGAACCTTGAGTCTAGTCAGCCAAATCTTAGAAAATTTAGGATAGAGCTATACCACCCTTTATCTCAAGTCATGCATGCATACACCTTAGGTGGTTCGATCCTTGGTATCGACTCCACAATTAAGAAATCCACCAAATTGTCGACGGGTCTCACTACCTAACGACTCATCAGCATATTATGTGTAGCTTGATAATGATAGACGAATCCAAGTCTAATCATGACATGCCGAAATTGGAAAATGTACATTCAATTTGTCTTCATTTCCGACAAAAGCATTGCAGTTTAACAGCTTGGATTAGTCCGTCATAATCTCGCATATTTGTCGTTTGGGCTCACCTCTGGCATAGGAGAATCCCCATGCATTTTAGGACACGCCTTTAATTTTCGCACAATTTGTTTGCTATTTTTCTATTTTTCACTCTGTAAATATTATTTAATGCAATAATTATCCGCTTCAATTATGTACATATCATGTCATATCGCTTGCAAATCTGGGCATGAACATTTGCCCTTTGCACTTTTTGGATATTGCACTACAATCAACTTCTACTGGGGCAACACCATATCTTTTGGTCCTCGGGATAGAAACGGTGTCACTACCCGAGGATAAAGCGTTCTTGAACATCAAGACTCGGACCTTGTGGAGCAATCAGGGGAGTCTTTGATCATACTGTCACATTCCCATATTTTATTATTATTATTTTCGTGACTTTCCTACTTTCACCCAGTGCTCTTATTTTTTGCAGGAAGATCGTCCTCGCAAACAGTCGAGGGCGGTCGTTCTAAAACATAATCCCTGGAGATACTCCAGGAAAGAACAAAGCAAAAAGTTTTCACAAAGATGACCGGGAGATATTTTGACCGGAAGAAGTCAGCCAACACCAGATTCAACGAGGCATCTCTCTGAGTTTGTCTATACATTTTTTACACATTTGCAAATTCAATTGATATGCTTAATTTTCGTTACATGATTCATTTATATCATACATTTTTACAACATATCTATCACGAACTACGAGTGTCTGATTCTCACCATACGGTGTGATACGTAGGTAACCCTTCTCGGGTTCGACACCACCACCACAAAATACAAATCTAGTCCTTGCGGAACGCTACCCAACGAAAGTAGAACGAACCTTCCAAAGGGACACACTTTTCTGTCCACCTTAGAAAGGGACATACTTCCGCATCCACCTTAACAATGGATGTACTCGCCTTGTCCACCTTAGGAAGGGACATATCTGGCTTACCCACCTTTTCATTCATCCAATCATGGACAGTCATTTTTTTTCATTACATTCATTCTATTGTGGGCAGTCATTTTTTCATTGCATTCATCCTATTGTGGACAATTTTTTTTATTGCATTCATTCTATCGTGGACAGTCATTTTACTTTGCATTCGTCCCATAGGGGACAATAATCTATTTTACACAGTTTTTACTTTTACTATCCTATTGTAGATGAATTCTTTTCCAAGCATGCATTCTACAACCTATCTGAATGAACTACGCGCACCTGATTCTCGTCAAAGATGAGATACGTATGCAGCCCTACTTGGGTTCGGTACCCTTTATCCAAAAAAAGAAGAAGTAAAAGTACAAAAATATTTTAAGCATCATTGATTGACGTGGTTGATACCAACACAGTTAGAAGTGTGCATAAGGGAGAACAAGTGGAGAAGACTGACCTCGCAGTAAACCATAGATTCTTTTGGTACCTCTCATCCACATCTGTAGTGACATTTGAAACATTGTCTTGCTTGCTCCCAAGATAAGAACGAAACCAACCTCGTCGTTTCATGTGCATTGTGTGGTGAGTTTTAGAATAAGTTCAATTGCGTTGCATTGTGATCTAGAACTTGGCTCGAATGTTTGTTGAGGTGAAATCCTGAGTAACACTTGATATATGAAATGATCTTAGGCTTTCTTTGATCCGTTTGAGCCTTTTCGGTGTACCAAATAACATTATCCGTAGTACTTCCCCTTTGAGTTTGAAGCCTATTTTTTTTAACAACCACATCTTATGCCTATACCCTTTTTGAGTGCGTACACACACTATCCCTCTCTTGCCCCGACCTCCTTCAGCGCATCAGAAATGTGCAAATTGCTGAAAAAGATCCGAGTTTAAGTTGCAATGTTCCCAAAAGAGGAAAAGAAAACAAAAACAAAAGGACGACTTCACACAAAGAAGAAGTCAAAAAGCCCCGATAATATATAAAGAAAAAACTCTGAAAAGGGGAAAAAGCTCCAAACGAAAATTCAAAAGAAGTTAGTACAAAACAAAGAGGCAAAAAGAAATAGATCGACATCAAGGCACACAAATACAAATCGCGGAGATATTCCAATGCCGAAGGAAGGATTAGTCACTCCTTACCCAAATGATATCATTTCCTTTCCCCAATCCTACATTACAAACACATAACAAGCCCTACATGATCCTATACAAATGGTTCTCACATGACGGCCAAGCCTATGGTATCACAATTAAATGCATTGAACATCTTTCTGAGTGTGAGTGTACATTTCTAGACGTCCAAAGTTCAAAATACTTAAATACATGTGAAGAAGGGACTTTCTTTCAGTAAGGGCATTTGAAACATAAGGATGCATATATGTCAAAACCTTGGCTTGAAGCAAGTGTCGATACTCATGTATGTCTGAGGTAGCATCTAAAGCTATAGGAATTACCCTGGAGTCAGTCTCGGTTGGACAGAAAGCAAATAATGGAAGCCCTTAAGCACAATACTAATTGTTTGGTACCAACTGAAGTCAGGACGTGATTCTGTCTTTTTCATATTTTCAAAAAAAAACAAAGAAATAAAAAAAAAATCAAAAACCTTGCAAAATATATTGCATCATTTTTCAAACTATAATCACTCTCTTTTACAAAAAAAAACATTTTACAAACTCAAATTCCTTTTTTTTTTACAGAGTCTCGGGTAAACAACCTAGAATTTGATTTCTATTCCCCAATAACAAACATGAACTATGTTATGACCTGATTCCGTCGAATGGATACGTAGGCGGCCACATCAGCTTTGGTCCCATTTTTAGAAAATCCTTACAAATCTCTTTTGCCACATGAACTACGTTATGACCTGATTCCCTAGGCGGGATACGTAGGCGGCCACATCAACTTCAGTCCCATTTTTAGAAAATTCTTACAAATCTCTTTTGCCACATGAACTACGTTATGACCTGATTCCCTCGGCGGGATACGTAGGCGGCCACATCGGCTTCGGTCCCATTTTTGGAAAACTTCACAATTCCTTTTGCTTGTAACGAACTACGTGATGACCTAATTCCCTCGGCGGGATACATAGGCGGCCACATCGGCTTCGGTCCCATTTTTGAAAAAAAAAAAACTTCACAATCACTTTTTCCTTGCAACGAACTACGTTATGACCTGATTTCCCTTGTCAGAATACGTAGGCGGCCTATATCAGCTTCGGTCACACCATTGGAAATTTTCTTCCCTTATCTTGCACACAACACAATAGGCCCACCTGATCACCTTAATAGGACAAGCAAGCTGCCCACACAAACTCGGTTTTGTCTAGTTGAAAGTCCAGCATCCTCATATACCAGAAACTGGGGCAAATTTTAAGGGTTCACTGCAAGAATACGCCAATGGACATGGAAAAGCGCAAGACAACTAAGTCTTCAGGACAAACCAGTCTGAGCTTGCAAGCGTCAAGATATAAAGCTACAAAGTCAACACAAATTAACCGCCCATCCCCCCAAACTCACAAATTTCTTTGAGTGCGGGTCTTCAGTTTGACAAAGGCGGGAAGCCGCGACATGATGCTTAATTTCGCGAGGAATTCCCGCATAGCGGCACAATGCGTCCATGCAATGACGCCATCTCAGCCCATGCAGGTCACAAACGCATAACGTCCATACAACGACGTCATCTCATTACGCCTATGCAACGGCGTCATCTGTAATAAGTCTATACAACGACGTCATCTGCATTACGTCTAAGCAACGACGTTATTTCACACGCCTATGCAACGGCATCATCAACATTACGTCCATACAACGACGTCATCAGCATTACGTCCATACAACGACGTCATCAGCAATACGCCTATACAATGGCGCCATCTGCATTACGTCTAAGCAATGACGTTATTTCATCATGCCTATACAATGGCGCCATCAGCAATACGCCTATAGAACATCGTTATCTGCACAACACGTCCATACAACGACGTCATCTACATTACGTCTAAGAAACGACATCATCTCATCACGCCATAATAAAACGGGGCCATCAGCAACACGCCTATACAACGGCGTCATCTGCACAACGCGTCCATACAACGACGGCATCTGCATTACGTCCAAGCAACGACGTTATTTCATCACGCCTATGCAACGGCGCCATCTACATTACGTCTAAGTAACGGCGTTATTTCATCACGCCTATGCAACGACGCCATCTGCATAACGTCTAAGCAACGACGTTATTTCATTACGCATATGCAATGGCGTCACCTGCATTGGGGAAGAACTTTGAACGTCGTTCCTCCCTTCCCCCAATATTTCGCCACATCTACAACTAGTGTCATCATAACTCGATGCTGGGGCAATATTTCTCGAGTTTGCACCATCTTTTGCAACTTCTCTCCCCCTCGGGATTCTATTTCTTCCCGTGCATCCCTACTCCTCGTTCAAAGCCCGATGATCAGGAGAAAATTGGCTACTCGGTCAACTTCTTTGGCCGTAAACTCTTTCATCGTCTCCGGCCAAAGAGGGCATCTGTTGACACCCAATTTTGTCCCATCTTTTCTAATTTTATTTGTAATTTTAAATATTTTTGACACCTCAAAACAATTTTAAAATATATATATATATATATATATATATGTATGTATATATATATATATATATGTATGTATATATATATATATATATATATATGTATGTATATATATATATATATATATATATGTATGTATATATATATATATATATGTATGTATGTATATATATATATATATGTATGTATCTATATATATATATATATATATATGTGTATGTATATCATCATTATTATTATTATTTGCATTTTTTACTATCATTTGCATTTTAATATATAATCATACTTTTTATCCTAATATTATATGTTATTTTCGCAAAACGGCATCACATTTTTATTTTTTATTTAAGCATCAAACATTTTGCAAATATTATATTTTTTATCATATTGTCATCTTTACAATTTTTAATTCTTGCAAAGCTTTTTCTATATATATAATAAAACTTTTTTTTATATTTTAAACCCATAACCCATTTTATTTTCCCACCCCAAAACAATCTCTACCCAATCACAAAACCCAAACCACCCCATTTTCAGACCCCATCCGAGGCCCAATCGGACCTGCCCATTCGGCCAAATCCGAAGCCCAACCCATTTCCCCTTATTTGCCCCCAAAACCACACACCCCCCAAAACAAAACAAAACCCTAATACCCTTCACCCCAAATCGCCGCAACCCTCGACCCCACACCCCATACCACACGTCGCCGGACACCTCCACTGCCACCACCAACCCCTGACACCACCTTACCCCTGCCACCAACCCATCACTTCGACCCATACCCTTATCCCCTTCAAATCCGCAATTTTTTCTCCTTTGATTTTAAAATTCAAACTCGATTTAAAAGGGGGTATGGGTTGGACGTTGGGGGTACGAATCCATCTATAAATACCCCATTTTTTTATTCATTTTGGGGGAGGGATATCGGAGGTCGGATTTCGGGTTCAAGAAAGAATTTTCTGATTTTCGATTTCTAAAAAAGTCAAGAAATCCGAGAAAAGAAATCGAAAATAGGTCCGAAAAACAAGTTCAAAATCCGAAAGAAAATGGTGAGTTTTGTTCTTAAATTTTGGGGTTAAAATACTCCTATTAGCTTCGTGAATCCCAATCCGAAAATCTGCTTTTTTTTTTGTTGTTGTTCTTCACTGTTTTTTTTTTGGTTTTCCGATTCGTATCCTGGTCAGATCGACCTGGTTTGGGCAAATTTCCAGATTGTGTTTTCTATCTTGTTGGTTATCTGAAATTTGGAAAAAACCGATTCGGGTCGGATCCTCTGATTCGGGCTGTCACCGGTCCGGGTCTACCCGGTTTGGGTAAATTTCCAGATTTTGTGTATATATCTTGTTGTTGGTTATCTGAAAATCCAAAAAAAAAATTGATTCCGGGTCACCACTGTTTCGAGTTGCATTTCTCGGGTCGGATCGACCCAAAATCCGGGTCTATTTTTCATAACTGAGTCGATTATCTAATTTTTCTTTACTGTTTCGTCTTCTTTCCGGGTCGGGTCGACCCGACATCTGGTCGTGTCACTGTTCAGTCTCATGTGGGATTTTTCAGAAACATTCTGAATCCTGCTTCGGTACGAAAATTTCAGAATTCGGGTCGGACGTTTTAATTGCAAATTGTTGGTTTATTTTGGCATTTAAACATTCGTACACGGATAGCTTACTGTTTTACTGATTTGAATAAATACTACATTTAGGCTAATGAAATTGAATTTGAGGCCGCGCCCCTTCGGAAATTTCTTCTCGGTTTCAGTTTGTTGTTTTTGACATTTAAACATCCGTACACGGATATCTTACTTTTTTACATATTTAAACAAATACTGCACTCTTGCCAATGAAATTAAATTTGAGGTCGTGTCCTTTCGGAAATTGTTTTCTCAGTTTCTGTTTTCTTTAATGTCATACAAATGCATACTTGTACAAAATACATCCTTTTATTAATTACTTACAACATTATTTTTATACTTATAAAAACATGCATTTTTTTAGCATAATAATTAACCTGAGTTTGACCGGATAACCGCAAGTTAGCGGATCTTAAAGGATGTCTAACCCCTTTCCTTTAGGATAATAAGAACTTTATCCAGAATCTCATTAGTTTCGCAGACAATAAAATCAAAGTTATTTTGCAACTTTTAGTTAGCATTTAGGTGCCCTAATTCACCTTAGAATAATTAGGTGGCGACTCCTCAAGCAAGCATTTTTAATCCAATTCAGAGGGAATCGATGTCATCGCGTCGCGAAGCCGTGGGTTAAAAACGGGTGCGACAAGCATAATTTTGCTAGAAACCTCTGTCTTGTGATTATTTTTTTTAAAAGTTTGCCTGAGCAGGGTAGGGGTTCGAACCCAGAACCTCAGGTTATTAAGCGAATGGCAAAGATTAATATTTTATTAAATTGGATGGGCAAAAATTAAAGACCACCCTGAAATAAGGGTATTCTTGCGAATTGTCCAAGATATTTATGTGATTGTAAATCATCTCATATAGTTAAATTATTTTTAAATATAGAAATGTGTCAATTTTTTTTAGACAAACTAATAAGGAAAGTAAGACAATCTTTTTAGGACGAAGGGAGTAATAATTTTAGATTGACAAACCTGTAAAAACTTTACTCAACCCTAGAAAGTAAGATGTATTTTCATTATATTACCCTTAATCAAAATTTGAATATTTCTAAGTTGATATAATGAGTATTGAAATTTGGAGCACCAGATGATTAAAATTAACAGTTAACGAAGCAGTGGAAGCACATATGCCTTTGAAAAAATAGTGCCTATTTAATAAATAAGCGTAAATTTAATATGATATCGAATCTCACTGCCACCCATTATCAAAAAGAATTTCCATGAGAAAAAAAGAACCAAGCCCGTATGTCGGGGTGTGTGTTGAGAATATAATTAAGAAAATAAAAGTGTGCTCTCTCTAACGGTTTAAGTTTTTAGATGAGATGGTTGCACACTTCAATAACATAAAAAGATGAACTGCTGGTATGTGCTTCCTTAATTGGTTTGTTAAATTTGGTTCAATTCAGTGGGATCCTTCATTTACATTTTTTTCCATCAAGAACATTTTCTAAAACTCTTTGACCCCCCGAATTTGGAGTATCCTACTTTCACGCAAGGGTATTCCAACACCAATGACATCAACCTGCTCCTTCGTTGATTCAGAAACCGATTCCGCAGTTGATGTTTCACTTTACAGAAGAATCATTGGTAAGCTTCACTACTTGTCCTTCACTAGGCCTGACATCGGGTTTGCTGTTAGCAAGTTGTCTCAGTTTATGCAAATCCTAAAATGTCTCACTGGAAAGCCATCAAACGTTTGCTGCGTTATCTGAAACACACAAGCACAATGGGAGTCTAGCTAAGTCGACAACCAACAGATCGTTTACTTTCTTATTCTGATTTTGATTGGGCTCGAAATCCACAAGACAGGACATCAACAATAGGTTATGTTGTCTACCTTGGGAACTCACCAATCTCTTGGTCTCCCAAAAAGCAAAAGTCTGTCTCACGCTCATCCACGGAAGCTGAGTACTGTGCTGTTGCTGCTACTATTTCTGAAGTCAGTTGGCTCACGAATTCGCTCCATGAACTTCGCTTTTCACTGTCTGCTCCACCAACAGTCCTCTGTGATAACGTTAGCACCACCTACATTTGCGCTAATCCAGTGTTTCACAGTAGGATGAAGAATGTAGCTATTGATTTCCACTTTGTTTGTGAGCAAGTTCAACAAAAAGCACTTGAGGTTCGTCACCTTCACTCTGCTGATAAAGTTGCCGACGTTCTCACCAAGTCTCTTCCACCTACAGCTTTTCTGCGCCATTTTCACAAGTTGGGGCTTGTTCCGGTCACCCCCAACTTGCAGGGGCATATTAACAAATAATATCTGTTATCCTATAGTTTAGGTGTTTGTTATTAGTTCCTATATTTTAGCCTTCTAATACTCATTGGATTCATTTAGGACTTCCAATAGTTTCCCTGTTAAACTGTATCTTATCAGATTACTATGTATCTTAGGATTAGGACTTTTCAGTTCTGTATCTGCTCTATAGAAAGAGCATATTGTTCATGAATAAAATCATCTTTTTCTTCTACATCTCAAACCTTAATAGCAATCAATATTACACGATCAAAGATGTTATACTCTTTGTAGAAGCGGTCCTTATATATTGTATTAACAATCAAAATATGGTCGGAAAAAGTTCTATTTGATAGAACTTCTTCCTACACCTGTGAATTCCATTTGACCAACTACCTTAACAGGAAAACAAAAAAGTCATAAAACAATAACTTCAATTTGCTATAATGTTTATGCACATTGTGTTACCATGTATGCACGGAAAGCTGTCTGAATCCTTGTGGCTGCTTTATCCTCAGAAGGCATTCCCAATTCTCTGTGATTTTTTCTTCTTGAAGGCTCTTTCTGAGAGTGGTCATCCCCCTTGCGTCCAATAGAAGTTCCCTGTATCAAGAAAACTACGAATCTGATTGATCTTGTTTAGTACTGGTGATGAAAGCTACTCATGAAGATAACAGAAGGATGGGCTATAATAGAATCATGACTTATGAGAGGGTATCCATTAATGATTTCACTTACCATCTTAAGAATGGGATAATTACAATTTTGGACTGCTCAAAAGAATAATAATAGCCAGCACATATTATATACATAGCCAGTGTACAGGTTTTGTATATTTTGGCTATCGTCCGAAATTAATTGTCTGACGGGCCAAAAATGAAAAAATCCCTAATTTGTTTAAATGCAATAGACAACTCTTTCAACCTTTTAGTCAAGTTTACCCCCCAACCCCCCCCCCCCCCCCCCCCACACACACACACAGAGGGGGGACTTAATAGCAAGCACCATTGTAGGTATCAGTCTATGAGAGCAAATGACTTTCTCAAAAACCTTTAAACAGATTAATATTTGTCAAATGCCTTTACTTCCTTGTCCAAAGTACCTATCATATTATGTACTGATTCTCAGTGTTGAGTCTGGAAATTGAGATAAATTAATCATCCATAGGTTCTGCAATCCAAGAGTTAAAGAACTGTTGATACAATAAGTAGCAAACTAGGGAAGCTTACCTTTAATCTTTTCGATCTGCCATCTTTTGCTTTTCTCAAACTAATCACACTTTTAAGCCAGTATCCAGTACCCATCGCAGATGCTTGTTATATATATCTTACCCTGCAGTGAATAACAAAATTGAAAAGGAAAGAGTATTAGTTATGAAGTTAGTTAGTGTTACTTTTCATATGCCACGTCTAATACATACTTGAATAAGAAGATGGAAGAAAACAAATATATTTCAAATGGCTGTACATCAATAAGGAAGATTTGGACTTTCAAATAAAATTGTTATACATGGAAATGTGACTTCAACCGAAAAATTGAAAATAAGATGTAGTCGACGCACTCACTTGTTTGCTTGTATTTACTTCAATTTATTTTACTTTTACTTCTAAATTTGGGAAGACCAGGACTCTCAAGGAAGGTACAAACAGAATGATATGGAATATGGGTAATGAGGATTCATATAGGCGACCTCGACTAAGTTGGAATTCCGGCGTAGTTTTCAATCAGTAAGCAGAACAACCAAAGTCAAAGTTCTGCATTCAAATCTGCCAGCCTAGCCCATGTTATATTATAGGAACTTTTTCTAATAACAGCAAGATATAAGTGCTTTAGTAATATTAAATGAGCAACTAAACTACAGCTCATGAGAATAAGTAATCAATGAATGCAAGTGGTGCAATGATTTGGTGGACCAAAGAAGAAAGAAGAATTATTCCAAAACGCTAAAATAGATATACACATGCATTCAAACAGCCTAGAAATTTTCAATTGATAGAGTCATACAGCACATTATCCAAAATAATACTTAATAATCCGATACCTTTCACTAAAGTATGTAGTTAACACATTAGCTACTACTTAATGAAACTCTTACACCAATCATAGATGCTTGAAAGGGAAAAGTAAAGGTGCCATAAGGTGTTTCAGAAAATTCGATCAAGCATTGCTTAATGTGTAGTCATGGTTTAACATGTTGGAAATTTGCCTTTGGCGGGGAGGTGCGTCCACCCATGTTTAATGAATTAAACACTAGTGTTCCGCATGTTGGAGGCTTTGTCTCTTCACACATGCATAATCTACTAAGTGAGTAGATGACCGAAGGGCCAAGAATCGTCAAATTTCGTTGAGAAATGAAAGAGATATTGGTCCACGAAGTAAGGTGTTTGAGGCATGGAAATGTGGTGTGAGACAAATCTAACACATCGGTGGGAATAGGAAGAATTGCTCTCTATATAAGTCTCTAAAGTGGTAAAGGGTTTGGGACCCCAAGGGGTATCCCATGTGTCTAAAGAAGGAAGGACCTAGATGTGCTTGGGTTCAAGGCTAAGCTCACACGCGCGCCGCCGCCGCCGCCCTTCCGGGCTGTGCGCTGTGGGGACTTTCTGATATTATATTTTTGGACCCCAAATTGCTTAATATTTATAGTTTGGTCCCTAGAGTTTCTGGAAAGTTGATTTTGGGGTGACGGTTTTGCCTACCGTTGGACTATTTTTTGGAGCATTAACCAGCCATTGCTTGGCTGATTAACTCCTCCTTAAACACCCTCCTTCAATGGCCATGAACAGCCTCACTTATAGCCTTTAACATGCCACACTAATGGCCTTAAACCAGCCATTAACAACCTTCCTAATGACTATTTACAGCAGTGTTTTGGGCAGTTGAACAGCCCTCTTGTGATGCTATATATTGAGTTGTTTTGGCTCAATTGTGGACAACACATAAGTAGCAGAAAATAGCACAAACAGACACGAAAAATCACTGCAAAACAGTGACGAAAATTGTTGACAAAAACAGTGAGCAAACCCTCACATATACACAAGATATACACAACAGAGACACACTATATACAGAGAGACAAAACAGAAGAGAAAACAGAAACTCTTCCTTCCTTTTCCATATCTTCAGCAAGTCGATTCATATTTATTTTCTTCGTCAGGCTCAACCTATTGGTTTTGTAGCGTTGAGATTAAAGTGTTGTTTTATCTTGGGAGACTATTGCCCGCTAACGTAAAAGCATATATACGGGCCAATCTTGTCTTAAGGACAAAGGGCAATCACTCGACTCAACACACAACGTTGTAACCATTCAGATTTAGTTGTTTCTTGATTTCAGGTTATCAAGATTCAAGACACAACAAGCTTGCGGCAGTTTTGAAGATTGACCTATTTGTTCAACAAAATTCAATTTCTGAATATTGAATATTTGTTTATCCTTTCGAACATTTGTAATAGTTATTTACTTCCCGTACTGATTTATAAAGTACAATAGAGTACTAACAATTTAAGACAAGATCGTATTGTATTACTATTAGTGTTCGAAAGATGTCGGTCAAAAATTGTGTGACCAAATCTGGATATGGCTGTGGTTTTCTGCTTGAAGACAATGATGATGATGATGTCGAAGGTCAATGTGTTCATGGTGTCACCACTCCTGAGAGTGGTGGGAACAACCGCTCACGAGAGGCTGAGGATGTCAACTGGGACAAGAGGAGAAGGCTGAAGATGTGGTTCTATCTTGCAGCAGAAGGCCTATATATGTCCCAGACAAAGGATCCGAATAATGGTAAGGAGGAAATGGACACTCAATCCGATGAAGTGACTGAAGTGGGCCAGAATTCGAAATCAGGATGAGTAATTTTCCTTCCTTGTCAAAAATAAGATTAAATGATTTCTGATTAAAATGGCTTAAAGTAAGGAGGAATATGAAAATGTTTTCACAGAATAATTTATATTCCTTACGCTTTAAAATCAGAAGTTTAATCTCTTCTTCTTTCCCGTTTAAAGATTGGATTTTGTAAACGACTTAAAAAGATCCATTCTTTTAAGTGTAATTATTAAAAGTGTGTAAAGTATGTTCGCACATACGATGGAGAAAGATCCACTAACTGCGCGAAAACTGTTACCACACTTAAGTAAGCGCCAAGAATTATCTGGGCACCAATCATAACGGAAGAAGACTAAAAGCTAAAGACGTTGAGCCTGTCACACTATTTGCGTAAGATCCTTCATAGGATGATATTGGACACTCGGTCATACAAAGCCTCCGGCGACCGGAGTGGGCCAAAATTCCTTTGATATGATGATATTGGACACTCGGTCATACAAAGCCTACGGGCGATCGGAGTGGGGCCGTAATTCATTTCATAGGAAAAGTAATGGACACCTAGTGTGGTGGGCCGAGTTTCCGTGTCTTAAATGATCCGAAGGCCTAAAGAAAGGCGAAAAGAAATTGGACACTCGATCCGCCAAAGCAACCGGAGTGGGCTGCAGTATCCGCATCACCTATGATCCGGTTACGCCCTAACCACGGGCAAGAGGTTGTTCATGTGAAGCAACGCCACCTTTAAAAGTAGAAGGGGTTGGAGAAGTTGTCCTCAATAGGACTTCAGGGAATGGGATCACTCTAAAATGAGGTGATACATGTCCCAAACTTGGTTTAAGGGACGCTGTTGGTCAAGCTGGTTTTGAGACTAGTCCAACAGGTCTGTAATAACTAAGAATGGTACAGTATGTCTGTAGCCATATGAATGATATATTTGTAATCCGTGCATCTATGCCATCATAGATTAAGACACGTTAAATAGAAACTCATTCAAAAGCTAACGATGTTGAGATTGTTGCCTACTGTCGACATAAACCCTCAAAATGAATGTGAGGTAGACGAAAAGGCAAAATCACCTTTCCAAATTCCATCAAGGGAATAGCGAAAGAAGCACCACTCCTCTAGAACTTAGTCACACCTACTTGGGTGATTTGAAGTTTATACAAAATAGAGGGGGGAGACAAGTACGTTGTGATCTTCATTGATGATGGTACAACGTATAGTATCCTTTGTTTGTTGAAAAGCAAAGATGAAGTTGTTGAAGCGGATAAGCGCTACAAAGCAGAAGTTGAAAATCAACTAAGCCTACGGATTGAGGAATTCATAATGATAGAGGGGGAAAATGTGAAGCATCGTTCATTAAACGACTGCTCGTTACTCACCTCAGTCTAACGGTGTTAGCCAAGCGCAAAGCCGTACGCCCAAATTATGTGGGGCAAGGCGATCTTTACCACTAATGCGATTCTCAATAGAACTCCGCATAAGGATAAGGGTAACCCTCCGTGTGAGATATGAAAAGGATCTCACATACAAATGTTGTGATGTGGGGTGGTTTTGTACCTAAGACTGTAGATTACATATCCACTGGATCTGCAAATAACAGTAGTGCTTATCGCCTCTTGGCGTCAAAGAATGCTGAATTCTTTGAAGATAACTTTTCTTGAAAAAGGAAAAAATAAGTAATTGCCCAAGGTTAACAAGAACCCGCGAGGGCCTGACTGTCCGGAACTAGACGTTCCGTATCTACAGGACTCGAAAGTTGCTAGCTATCCGGAACTTAATAATCCAGATCTGCAAAACTCAGGGATTCTAGATGTTGAACCGAGACGGAGCAAAGAAGGGGACAAAGACTTATTCCAGTCCTTCTAGCTTGTATAGTTGAGAATGAACCATGGACAATTGACAAATAATTGTCATCTCCAGAAGCGCTGCTTTAGAAAGAAGCTAAAGAGAGAAATAGATTCCATCATATAGAACTATACTTGTGTAATGGTTGATCTTCCTCTGGAAAATAACCTTTAGGTTGTAAAATGTGCTCCCCTGTGAGTAGCTTAACATCCAGGGCCATTGCAGTCTTGCGTGGCATGGATGTTGAAACAGCCTTCCCAATCGGAGAGTTGGAAGAAGAGGATCAGAGTTGGTTTGCTGAACTGTTGGGCTTCTTCCTGAACTTTCATTTTGGTCCCCGAAATGTTTACATTTTGGTCCCGAAAGTTTCGTATAAAACGAAACAATGAATCGACCACGAAACATTGACTCTGAAGTTAGAAAGCCAACAGTTGGAGAATCAACAGTCTGAAAGTGAAAGTCATATTGAAACAAAGTCTCGATATGAAAGATATGGGTATCACAGATGACATCTTAGGAACTGAATTTCTAAGACATCTAACGGACTGGTCGATAGTTGACAGTCTCGTTGAAGCTACCAATGGATATGAATCATATAACTGATTGAAATCATGGTGCACCCATAGACAAGGAGCGATATCCACAGGTCACGTGTAGTTCAATGTATTGTACACACTACAACCGACCTGGTATCGGCCTACAAAGCAGATCAGTTGAACTAAGGTTCACTGATGATTTTAATACATGATCAGTCGAAGGCGTTAAGTCGGATATAACGATATCTGAATTATTCGCTTATCAACAGATTATAGTATTCTGGATGTCCAGCGGTTCTGGGAGAACACGGTGATGCAAACTGGACATCAGATCTGAAGAACACCAAAGCCACAAGTAAATGTGTATGGTGGGTCTTGGAAAATCCTCTAAGAAAACTTGCACCGATCGATTCAGGATGGAATCGGAGTTTATCGCTTTATACAAAGCATGAAAGAAGTTGAGTAACTTCACGACTCCTTAAAGGACATCCCTTATTGGAAGAAACTCGTGCCTTCAGCAGTTATACACTGTGGCTAGCCGGTCGGCTTCAGGAAGGACACGAATGACGGCGTCTGGACATATCTGTCAGAGACATAAGACCGTATGGCAGTTGATCATCACGGGTGTCGCTTCCATACTAACTAAGGGACTACCCGGAGATCAAATGTTCTGCCTGTCTAGGGGAATGGGCTTAAAACCCAAACAATACGAACCTTTGCGGTGGTAACCCAACCATACTGATTGGAGATCCCAAGAATTTGGTTCAATGGAAAAACTAAGTGCAAAAGTTCAAGTTGAGCGCTTCGGTGGAAGCAAGAAGCACTTCGAATGATGATTTCTGTACGGAAACATAAATCCAAATTTGTTCCCGCGATAGACATTAAAGTGCTACCTGCATGGTGGGTAAAGGTTAAGCTTCCAAACCTTTAAACGATCCTCAAACGGTTGAGGTTAAGGTTGGGGAAATTCTTAATGATTCCTAACACTTGTGAAGTGGGGTATAGCAGGATACCTTGTAGGAGATCACCTATTTAAGTGCGAGGAAGGCCGCTTCAAATGAACGCACTTAAGAATCCAAGTGTGTCCACGGCCACAACGGACAAAAACGTAAGAATGAAAACGAATAAGGAGAGTTATTGTGTTGGTATCATTGTCTTGGCTTACACTAAACACTGACGGTTCAAGACATCACGTTCACCGCGCAGTAAGTAAGTCCGATGGTATTCAACTAGGAAAGGTTCAAAGCGGAAACTACATCTCCTGATGCAATGTCTTTTCGCTGAAAGATTGCTGAAAGTAGGCACCTTGTGAGTGCGCCAAAATCTCTCTTTCATAGAGTGGATTGTTGGAATTTGCCTTTGGCAGGGAGGTGCATCCACCCATGTTTAATGAATTAAACACTAGTGTTCCGCATATTGGAGGCTTTGTCTCTTCACACGTGCATAATCTACTAAGTGAGTAGATGACCGTAGGGCCAAGAATCGTCAAATTTCGTTGAGAAATGAAAGAAATATTGGTCCACGAAGTAAGGTGTTTGAAGCATGGAAATGTGGTGTGGGACAAATCTACCACATCGGTGGGAATAGGAAGAATTGCTCTCTATATAAGTCTCTAAAGTGGTAAAAGGTTTGGGACCCCAAGGGTATCCCATGTGTTTAAAGGAGGGATGACTTAGATGTGCTTGGGTTCAAGGCTAAGCCCACATGCGCGCCGTCGTCGCCTGCCCGTCCCGTCCGGTCCAATCCAGTCCGAGCTCGGGCTCGGGTCACGGGTCGTGGGTCGTGGGCTGTGTGTGGGCTGTGGGGACTTTCTGATATTATCTTTTTAGACCCTAAATTGCTTAATATTTATAGTTTGGTCCCTAGAGTTTTTGGAAAGTTGATTTTGGGGTGACGGAATCGTTGGACTATTTTTGGAGCATTAACCAGCCATTACTTGGCTGATTAACTCCCCCTTAAACACCCTCCTTCAATGGCCATGAACAGCCGCACTTATAGCCTTTAACATGCCACACTAATGGCCTTAAACCAGCCATTAAAAGCCCTCCTAATGACTATTTACAACAGTGTTTTGGGCAGTTGAACAGCCCTCTTGTGATGCTATATATTGAGCTGTTTTGGCTCAATTGTGGACAACACATGTGGCAGAAAATAACACAAACAGACTAGAGATGGCCAGTGAGCCGGGCTCGGGTCTGGCGAGCCGGGTCTAGCGGGGTTGGGGCTGGACGGGCGAAGGGGTCGGGGTCGGGTCTGGCGGGACTTGCTCCAGTCCCGTCCCGATCCCGATCCCGTCGGAATCGGATCGGGGCGGGGTCGGGGTCGGGCGGGGTCTGGCGGGTTTTCCTTTTTTTTTTTAAATAACATATGTATAAAAAAAAACTCAATAAACAAGACAAGATAGTGTAATAAAAACATCCCAATGCTGTTTTTGTGCATCTTATATTATTTAATAGACATATGATTTTTTTGTAATACAAATACAATTGTCTAAAATCTAAATTGCAACTTTGTGGTGTTGTCCAAAAGTTGCAAATTACATAATAAAATTGCAATTAAAAAAATTACATTCTCAAAAAAACCTGTTCTAATTGCTTGATGATTTCCTGTGGTTCTTCGGTTGGAATTGGTATTTGTTGGTCAAATTGATCTACGTCGCTTCCACCACCTTCGGATAAGATTTCGTTGTAGTTTTCGTCTTCTTCTTCGTTGATCTCCGGTTGACCGCACCTTCTCCGCTCCGCTCGTATCCAATCTCTGAATAATACTGCAATTTCCAAGTTATCTCCGCTAATGAGTGTCTCGTGGTCTCCTATTTGATATCTCGCCGCGCGAAAAAGCGCTTTCGTACGCAGCTTGATGACGCTTGAATGTTCAAAACATCTCGGGCCATCAATGAAAGTGTCGGAAATATCTTCTTATTCCCCTCCAAAGATTTCAAATAAGTCTTCATGTCCATCTTCATTGATAACTTCTTGGTACGGTACGAACCCCGCAAAACAAAAATATCCAACTCGCTAATTTGGTTAGTAGTAGAGGTACGGCCGCACATTCTATTTCGAGGCTTTCAATACTAGCCGCAGAAACAAATGATGTCTTTTGTGAGGTTGTGTTGAAGATGAAGAAGATGGTATGGAAGCCGGTAAGTTACTAGCATTTTCTTGTTGATAAAATCTATATATTTTTTTGCATTAGTGTTCTACGCTAGACAACACTTCTTCTTTAGTTTGTTCAATAGGTGGTGGGTGATTTAGATTTTTGGGACTTGGAGGTGGTAGTACTTCTATACAATCGTAAATAGTTTCAATTAGTGATTTAGTACCGTCTATTTTAATAGTAGGATTTAATACAGAACCAATAATATAAATAGTGGGAATAGGAATAAAATATTTTTTTATTTTGACAAATATTTTTTTAATAGCTGCCTTATAAGCTGGTTTTTCCATATATTCACTAAGTAATAAAAATATTTGAGTTATATAAAACAACATAGTTGAAATAGTAGGATAATATATACTGGAAAATTCTTTTGTTGCTTGAAAAAAATTCTCTAAAAATACAATAAGGTCGGAAATTTTTACACAATCACTATCTAAAATCATATCAGCTGGATTTTTATTATGAGAGTTAAAAATAAAGTTATAGGTTTTCTATAGTCATAAGCAACAAGTAGTTGCTCGTATAAAGAATTCCACTTAGTGGATACTTCTTGTGGAATTTTTCTATAAGACAGTCCACAATCGTGACAAGTTTTTTTATATTCTTTTCTACGTTGTACTTTATTACTTTTAAAAATAAAGTTTATAGCAAATTGTATTTTACTAAGAATGTCTTCAAAAAGTGATAGACCATCCTTTACAATTAAGTTATATATATGGCACGCGCATTTTATATGAAAATGATCTGGAAAAGATGGAGTTAAACTATTTTTTAAAATTGTAATTGCGTAATTGTTAGAAGAAGCATTATCTAATGTAATAGTCATAATTTTATCGGTTATTCCGTAATAATGGCATACTTGATAAATATTATCTGCAATAAAAGTATCAGTGTGCCTATCATCTATATATCTATACGCTAAAATACGTTTTTGCATAGACCGTTTATAATCTATCCAATGACAAGTTACAGTTAAATAATCATGGTCGTTAGTACTACGATCTATATCAGACGTGATAGATACTTTGCCATTAAAACGATATAATGAATAACGTAAATATTGTTGATATTCATGCGCGAATTTAAATACATCTCTCTTAACAGTTGATCTAGGAAAACCGTTAAAAGCAGGATTATATATATCTCTAATGTAATGAATAAAATCAGGAGATGAAGGAAATGAAAAAGGCAAACCCTCCACAACAACTAATTTTGATATTACTTCCCTATCTCTATGTTTATTGTATTTAGGGCCTACAATTCCCCCCGTCATAGGGTTAATTTGACCCTGTACTTGGTCCGGGACAGTATCGGTATGTGAACCTTGTTCCGATGGAGCGGGCGTTTGCGCACCCGGTTTTGAAGCCCGGTATTGGGCATACCTAGCCGGATGAGCACTTACTACGTGTCTAATTAAACCCCCCTTCCCACCGTGACCTTTTTCAGTTTTAAATTTTAAAACATTTTACAAATTTTACATATAGCTACTTGATTCTCTACGTCCCTGTCAAAAAATGTCCATGTATCTGATTTTAATGGTCGTTTTGCTGGACCTCGTCTCATACTAGGGGGAATAGGAGGTATTTCAGTTGAATGTGCACTAGTGGGTGTGTTGTCATCAACATTAGTGGGTGTATCATCTAGATCATCGTCTAAATTAAAGTCTTCTTGAGTTCCAGAAAATAGCTCCTCGTCTAAATCTAATGGTATTGTAGGAAAATGTTGAGTATCAACAAAATCATCCTGTATAGGAATAAGATGACTAGAAGAAGTACCCTTGTCCTGGTTGCCCCTACTAGAAGAAGCATCCTTACCCTTACCCTTAAACATACCTCTTAATCCTTCTATTTTAATTATGATAATAAGTAATTAAAGATAATAAAATTAAGTGCGCTAAATAAAATAAACAGACAATAATAATTTAATGAAGGAACGAATGTACCATACGCCGACGTAACGTCGACGTGTAATCGAGAGGTTGAAAATTGAAACTTTGCTCGATGGAAGATCCTCAAGCTAGTTGCCAACTTCACTCCCAATTCCCAAATGAATAAATAAAATTGAATATTTAGTAAACAATGTAGACTTGTAGAGAGATATATTGAGAGATTAGAGAGATTGTAGGAAGATTTGGGAGAAAGATGAAGAGAAAATGAGTTATTTATAGTTGGAAAATTGGGTTAAAGTGTAAATATAATAACTTATGGGTTAAAAATAAATATTAAGGGGTAGGGGGTTGGGGGAGGGGGGGAGGCCTAAAATGGCCGTTGGCGAACGGCCAAAATCTAAAATGGTCGTTGGTGCAACGGTCATATTTGCAAAGGGGGGACTACGGGCGAGGTCGGGACGAGCTCGGGGCGGGCAGGCCTGGGGCGGGCTCGGGTCTGGCGGGACGAGACATTGTCCCGTCCCGAGTTCGAGTCCCGCTACCGTTTTTTTTTTTTTTTTTTTTTTTTACGTGGGGTCGGGGCGGGATCGGGACGGGGTCGGGCCGTCCCGGCCCACTGACCACCCTTAAAACAGACACGAAAAATCACTGCAAAACAGTGACGAAAACTGTTGACAAAAACAGTGAGCAAACCCTCACATATACACAACAGAGACACACTATATACACAGAGACAAAACAGAAGAGAAAACAGAAACTCTTCCTTTTCCATATCTTCAGCAAGTCGATTCATATTTGTTTTCTTCGTCAGGCTCAACCTATTGGCTTTGTAGCGTTGAGATTAAAGTGTTGTTTTATCTTGGGAGACTATTGCCCACTAACGTAAAAGCATATATACGGGGCAATCTTGTCTTAAGGACAGAGGGCAATCACTCTACTCAACACACAACGTTGTAACCATCCAGATTTAGTTGTTTTCTTGATTTCAGGTTATCAAGATTCAAGACACAACAAGCTTGCGGCAGTTTTGAAGATTGGCCTATTTGTTCAACAAGATTCAATTTCTGAATATTGAATATTTGTTTATCCTTTCGAACATTTGTAATAGTTATTTACTTCCCGTCCTGCTTTATAAACTACAATAGAGTACTAACATGCATTTATCCATATATCACTAAGTACACAACAAAAGCTCCGGGTAGATAATGGAAAACTCTGTCTAAGTAGAGGTCAATCCAGGACACGACTATTGCTGCATCCATTACACTCACTACTCTTTTAGGATGATAAGTCAAAATTAGCATAAAGATATAATTAACAAATCTTTTAACACACACACATATGTAATAAATTCAAACTGATCATGTGAACCTGCCCCTATGTCTGAAAAAAACATACAGAAGTTACAGGAGGATCATTTGCACACTCAAAGCATAAGGGCAGAGCTAGAAGCCGACATACAGGTTCCACCACACCCACTAGCTTTAGTTCATTAAAGAAATTCAGAACCCAGTTACTAACACATGATATCACTATCCTAGAATTTAGAACCCATAAAGTTCAAATCCTGACTCCACCACCGAGCGTCTAAGTTGCGCGGACTCTCCGTTTTTGGTGTTGTTCCCGTCTCGATACGGGGGTACGGGTGCGGGAGCAGGATACATCCGGGATACGGTCAACCAACTTCGGATACTTTGACCGGAGTCCATCGCCAAATTTGGGGGGAAATTTGAGATTTTGATTTCTCAAAATTAAAGATAAAACAGATTTAAGATAAGGAAAATGACATACCTTCAATATTATAGTACTTTTGTCTAATTTCTGCTGCTTCATGTTTCAGAGAAACCAATATTGAATTTTTCAATATACATGTAAGTTTTTCATAGAACTCTCAAATTTATAATATCTTTATAGCTCTATTTTCTATTATTTTGAATTTTTTTAGCCGAATCCTGGCATCCGTATCTATACTTGGATACACACCCCCCGAATCTTAAAATTTAGATTTTGCCGAATCTGACACTCGGATCCGTACACATATCGGATACTCGTACTCGAGCCCGAGCAACTTAGCCGAGCATAACCTTCTTCGAAAAGCAAGGGATGCATTCGTCAACAAAAATTAGCTTCTATGAAATGCAGAAAAAATATCCTAAATTAAATTCTACTAGTAGTAAAAGAACGCTCTCAGAGCAGCCAAATCAAAACACCCTTTTGTTCCTAGTTTCACTATGTAATAGGAACATAGCTAATAATCCAATGAGCTGAACAATACTGTTGATTTCTTTCCCACATTAACACACACAAACCCTCATTTCTAGTTAAAATTTTGGTCAAACAAAGAGTACCCAAGTACATATTTACACTAGAAAGTAACAAGAACATATAAAAATATAATGTTGAAACATATAACATAAGAAAATAAATTGTGGGTCCAAGAACATACCACAGAGAAAACCTTCACATTTAGTAGCAGCAAAAGCCCTTGCTAGCAGAAAAAAGAGTGACAGAAGAAATTAGTGATGACAGTAGTGGAATAGCAAATATAGTGTGAGTTGAAGAGAAGAAATAATTTGAGGACTGTAAGAGAAAAAAAAGGAAAAGGCAAGGGATAGGTACTATACATTTGTCATTACATTTGTTATTGTATGAAAAATATGTGGATTGGCCATGGCCCCTCAGCTTGACAACAGCTCAAGATTATTATTTTTTCCAAAAGGAGTTGAACTAACAAAGAACCATAGAATATAACTTGTTTGGATGGTTGTTAGATATCATAGTGTTACTTCAAGTAGCTCGCTAGAGTTAAGAATGTATTAATAATACATAATTAGTTACGAGTGAATCTATATATTATTTTATACAGATATTAGTTATGTAGGGTTTAGTTATTCATGTATTAGTTATTTCACTTTTTGATCTGTATAAAATAATACATAGATTCCTTCATAACTTATACATGTACTAGTTATGCGGGTTTTAAATTGTAAACCAAACATTGTACTAATTTTATACATGAATAACTCACCTCATAACGAGCTACCTAACAATGTATTACTTATGTCGGATTTTAATACATGAATAATTTACTCCTAACCAGCTACTATATGATCCCTAAATAAAATGTTTGTTTTGATTGTTATTTAAATTTATTATATTGTACCGTAAAATTCATCGTTATGTACCAATGAAAACTGTCATTTTATTCAACGATTGACTTGGTGTGATGACATTGTTGCTAGTCGCTACCATACTTTTTTCTTATTAGATGTTCAAAAACTATGTGTTAAGTAGTATAAATTGCACTTCTTCTTATGTCAACCGGATGAAAAATACCTTTTGAAATGTTAGTTAAAATTTATATAGTTTAAATTTTGATAAACGAAAAATATCACTTAAATTATGAGAGAGAGAGTAATATACCCTTTTGTTGTACCTTTTTATAATAATTTTATCTCATTTCTTATGTCTTTATTTGTAATATTGTAACTTAATCTTCAGGTTGCTGATGTGTCATTATAAAACAACCGAAAATGATATCTATAATCTATTCAAATGTTATATTTAAAAATAATAAAGTATAATATGATATATTATGAGACGAGAGGTAGCCATATCCAAACAAGATGCAAGTAAAATCAGTTTGTCCGTAAAATTTGGGTTAAAAAGAGGTTCAGTTTCCCCTCAATCAGAGGGGGTTTAACCAACTCAAATCTCAGTCAATCTTTAATTTCTGTAGTCAAGTCAACAATACACTGCTACAATGACTGCTGAACCAACGCCCACGACATGGATTTAATTGGTAGTGTTTCTCCTAAATAAGTACTCTAAATAGGGCTGGCCAATGGGCCAGGTCGGCCCGGTCCCGACCCAATCCGACTCCTCTCCGGTCCCACAAAAAAAACAGAATGGGACTCGAGCCCGGGACGGGACCTGGGCTCGCCCTGTTTGGGCCTGTCCCGCCTGACCCGCCCCAATCTCGTCCTGGTCCCGCCCCCCCCCTCTCCTTTGCAAAAAATGGTCGTTGCACAACAGTCATTTTATATTTTGGCCGTTGTTACAACGGTCATTTTTTGCCACCCCCAACCCCCTTAATATTTATTTTTAAGCCCTAAGTTAATATATTTACACTTTAATCCAATTTTCCAATTATAAATACCTCATTTTTTCTTCCTCTTTCTCACAAATCTTCCAACAATCTCTCAATTTATCTCTCTAATACAAGTCTACATTGCCTACTAAATATTATATTTTATTTGTTCATTTGTATAATTGTATCAAAGTTCAAAAATTGGGAGTGAAGTTGACAACTAGCTTGAGGATCATCCATCGAGCAAAGTTTCAATTTTCAACATCGATCGCACGTCGTTAAGTCGGCGTTTGGTACCTTCGTTCCTTATTTAAATTATTATTGTTACTTTATCTTAATTATCACACTTAATTTCATTATCTTTAACTATTTATTTGCATAATTAAAATGGAAGGATTACAAGGTGCTTCTTCTAGTAGGGTAACAAGGGCAGGGATACTTCTTCTAGTCATCATATTCCTAGACATGATGATTTGATATATTACATTCATATAGATGAAACTGAATATTTTAATGATTTACCATTAGACGATGATATATATTCTGCAACTCAACCAGACTTTAATTTAGAAGATAATCTAGATGACACACCCACTAGTGCACCTCAAACTGAAACTGGAACGCCTTCTATTCCACCCAGTATGAGACGAGGCCCAACACAACGAAAATTAAAATCAGTTGCATGAGATTTTTTTGATAGGGACCAAGAGAATCAAGTAGTTAGATGCCAAAAATGTTTATAAATTTAAAATGGGAAAAAATCACGGTGGGACGGAAGATTTATTGAGACATGTACAAAGTTTTCACAAAGCTAGGTAGGATGAATACGAGGCTACAAAGTCGGGTGCGCCAATGCACTCTCAATCGGGACAAGGTTCACATAGTGTTCCAGACCAAGTACATGGTCAAATTAACCCGACGAGGGTTTGCCTTTTTCATTTCCTTCCTCTCTTGGTTTTATTAGTTACATTTGAGATATGTATAATCCTGCTTTTAACGATTTTTCTAGATCAACTGTTAGGATAGATGTTTTTAAATTTGTTCATGAATATCAACAATATTTACGTTATTCCTTATATTATTTTTCCAGCAAAGTATCTATCACATCTGATATAGATCGTAGTACTAACGGCCATGATTATGTAATTGTAACATGTCATTGGATAGATTATAAATGTCTATGCAAAAACGTATTTTAGCATATAGATATATTGATGATAGGCACACCGAAAATTTTATTGCAGAAAATATTCATCAAATTTGCAATTATTATGGTATAACTGACAAAATAATGACGGTTACGTTAGAGAATGCTTCTTCTAATAATTATGCTATTAGACTTTTAAAAATATTTTAACTCCATCTTTTCCTAATCATTTTCATATAAAATGTGTGTGCCATATTTATAACTTAGTTGTAAATGATGGTCTATCACTTTTTGAAGAGATTCTTAATGAAGTACAATTTGCTAGTAACTTTATTTTTAAAAGTAATAGAATACAAAGAAAAAAAAAGAATATAAAAAACTTGTCACGATTGTAGACTACCTTATAGAAAAATTTCCGAAGAAGTAGCGACTAAGTGGAATTCTTTATATGAACAACTACTTGTTGCTTATGATTATAGAAGACCTGTAACTTTATTTTTTAACGCCCATAATCGAAATCCAACTGATATGCTTATAGATAACTATTGGGGGGAAATTTCAGAACTTTATGTAATTTTAGAGAATTTTTTCAAGCTATTATAGAATTTTTCGGTATTTATTATCCTACTATTTTAACTATGTTATTTTATATAGCTCTAATATTTTTGTTACTTAGTAAATATATGGAAAACTATCTTATAAGGAACCTATTAAAAAATGTTTATCAAATTAATTTTTTTTCTATTCCCACTATTTTATATTATTGGTGTTGTATTAATTTCGACTACTAAAATAGACGGTTGTAAAACACTTATTGAAAATATTTATGATTGCATAGCAGTATTTCCACCTCCAACTCCAAAAAATTCAAATGAACAACCACCTAAGAACCAACTAAAGAAGAAGTTTTGTGTAACATACACGATAAATGCAAAATAGTATATACGCATTATCAACAAGGAAGTGCTAACAACATACCGACTTCTATACCATCTTCTTCTTCTACAATACAATCTTATAAAAAACATATTTATGCGGCTAGTATTGAAAGCCTTAGACATAAAATGTTTAGTGGTACCACTACTAATCAAGTTAGCGAGTTTGATGTTTTTGTTTTTGTTTTGCAGGGTCTTGTGCCGCACCAAGCAGTTCTCAATGAAGAAGGACGTGAAGACTTGCTGAAATACTGGAGGGAGAATGAGAAGACATTTCCGGCACTATCAAAGATGGCCCGAGATGTGTTGAACATTCAAGCGTCATCAACAACGTCTGAAAGCGCTTTTTCTGCCAGAATATTTCAAATGGGAGAGCACATACACTCATTAGAGAGAGACAACTTGAAGATTGCAGTTTTATTTAGAGATTAGATACGAGCGGAGCGTAGAAGGTGCGGTCAACCGGAGATGAACGAAGAAGACGACGAAAACTACAATGAATATCCGACAGAGGTGGAAGCGACGTCGAGCAATTTGACCAACAAATTCCAATTCCAACCGAAGAACCAAAAGACATTGTGAAGAAAGTAGAAAATGTGTTTATAAATATGTGATCTTTTTAATTACAATTTTACTATGTTATTTGCAACTTTCAACACCACAAAGTTGTAATTTTGAAATTGTATTACAAAAGAATCATATTTCTATTAAATAATATAAAAGACACAAAAACAGCCTTGGAATGTTTTTATTACACTGTCTTGTTCAATTATTGAGGTGTTTATATATGTTATTTTTTAAAATTAAGTGCAAAAAAGCAAAATTGAAAAAACTGTTCCCGACCCGACCCCGCCCCGATAAGATCGGTCCCCTTTTCCGACGAGACCGGGATGGGACATCGGCGGATCCTGCCAGTCCCGCCGAAGGACCGGTCCCGCCCTTCCCCAGTCCCGTCGGGACCCGCCCCGAACCCGCCCCGTTGGCCACCCTTACTCCTAAGTCTCAATATATCTTATATAATTTGATTCGGCGCTAAATTAATTAATAAATATTAATTTTAAAATTTATAGTGTTAAACATATTATAACGTATTGTGTGATTGTATAACTTTTGAAATTTGTAATCTTAAAACTGTCATGACATTTGTGTGGCTATAAAAAAATTCAATAAAAGTAAAATAAAAATTTTAAAGTTAATTATTGAAAAATAATATAAAAATATATCATTTACGAAATTGACTAAAGAACATAGGGTCACCAATTTAAACAAAACCAAGGAAATAGTAAATCAGATAATGGTTGATGTCAATTTGTAGTCTGACTGGCGTTCTTTAAGGGGTACAATATGAGCTCATTTTTGTTGATTGAAAGTAATTAATAAGAGCTTAACTTTATAGTGACAGCTTACAAAACTTAAACTCTCTGGTGTGATTTGAGTTTATTACTTCACGTTTAATGCTCTACTAATCTATGCCATATTCTTTTTAATTATTTCTTCCTTTTCGTGGCATACATGATTGAGGCCCTAGTCACTAGTCAGTGCCGGCCTAACCGTGAAGCAGGTAAAGCGGGCGCTTTAGGCCCCTAAATTTGGGAGCCCCATTTTCTAAAAATAATAGGTTTATAAAAAAGTTTCTTTTAGAAAATATGGAGAAGTTGTTAGTGAAAAAGTAAAAGAAAATTCATATAAAATGTCTCACGAGAGATTAAATGGATTATGTATATTATCAATGAGTTAATGATAAAAAGGGCGTAGTAATCGACGAAATGCTTCGGGATTATGCTTAAACTATCATTTTTTTCATGAGTTTCATACCCCAACTATCCATTTCATTTACCTACTCAAACTATCACTCCTTTATATTAAAACACACATCGATGTTGAGTTAGCCTTCACGTACCTGTTGCCGATTGATTTAAAATATTTTCCCAACTCGGCACCTAGGTGTGTTTAATACAAAGAGAGTGATATAGGTAAATGGAACAATGTCGTAAAATTGCCACCGCCGTTGCATCTCTATTCTCTATTTATTTTGAATTACTACCGTTTTCGACGATGTATGAATAGCTCCGGTGAACTACGTTGAAATGCTAGTCGGGTTTGATTTCATTTTGTGTGTCGTTACACTATTTTTGTACAAACTGCTGCTATGTTGATACTCTTGGGTTGTTTACACTGTTTTGCACTCTTTTTTTGACATTTTCCGGTGACTCCTGCATTTGCCTGTTAGCTTCAGCTGTGAGGGTGTTTGGATGACACAGTAATGGAGAAGAATAGAAAAAAAGAAAGAGAAAAAGGTTAAAGTGAAAAGGGAGACCAAAATAATTCTCTCGTCATAATTTTTTTTTAAAAAACTCACATTATTAGGAGTAATTACATGTTAAGATAAAAAAAAAATTATTTAGTCATAAGAAAATGACACGTGTTTAAATTTGTTGGGTATGGAATTTTGATTAAAAAAATAAAAAGAAAGTGAAGACTTTAAAAATCAAAAAATTAATATTAAATAAAAAATACTTATAAAAATAAAATTTTAATAATCTATTTATACCTTTCACTCTCTTAAAGAGAGTGTGATACACTTTTTTTGTCACCTCATGCCACCTTAGCATTTAGGGAGTAATATATTCCACTTTTAAAACGACCAAGAGGGTATTAGGACCCCGACAAAAGTTTGATGTGTAGTTGAGATTTCAACCAAACGTTAGGGATTTTCTCTAACAATATACTTACTAAGTATTACTTATCACATAGCCCTTTCATTATTAAACACCATATAGATGATCTTTTGCATTATAAGGCCACATAACTAGAATAACCCATCAGGTGTAAGGTCTCAATCCTACCAAAAACACACTATTTATGAGCGCACTTTACTCTTAAAAAGTCATATGAAAAAGAATGTTTTAGAAAAATATCCACGTATTGAAAAGTTAAAAGTATTATAAGGGAACTCTCATGATTTGACATCAAATTGAAGCTTCTAAGCAAACGCTCAATTTTCAAACAATCGACATTAATCACTAAGCTTAGTAGGATACAAAAAATAAAGTATAAGAGGATAAAAAGTTGTTGCATCAAATATTTATATCAATCTAATAAATACTGGATATTGTTTGCACATATACTTTTATTATTTAAATATAATTAATTAATATTTTTACTTTATCAGGATATTTATCATAATAAATTAAATTACTTATATATATACCCGGATGAATATTCACTTTATCAAATCATTTTGCTCATTAGGGCAAGAAAATGAGGTGGGAAAAGGAGGATCAGTAACTTAAATGGGTGATTATATCATTTCCACATGGGTGATGATAATAATTCAACCCACCTGAGCATACAAAATCTAAATTATTCTTATTATTTGGGTTGGTTGGTTAATAATTTGCTTGACCAAGTTTTTGCAAAGACAAAAGTATTTTTTTTAAAAAGTGATTATTTTAAATAGTTGAAGTGTTCTGATCAAACGTTTAGTAAAAAAGATAAGCATTCTTGAGTAGTAACAGGAAAAAAAAAGTTTTAAAAGCTGACCAAAAAATAGTTTTGTTGAACCTTGGCTAAGCATAAATTGCTGCTCTAACATTGACAAAAGTATTTTTAAAATTGATTAATCAACGCAAAATGCTACTCTTTAAAAGTACTTACAAAAGCTTTTCAAAATAAAAAAAAAAGTTTGAAAGTTTGCCAAATTAAACATTTAAGATCATTATTGTGTTGAATTCTCGGGCCAAAAAGAAATGGGCCAACTCCTGCAGCCTTTGGTCCCGGCGGGGCTCGAACCCGCGACCTTCGGCTCATAAGACCAACGCTCTAACCAACTGAGCTACGGGACCTTTTTGTATTTTTAATCATACAATTTATAGTTATAGTCCATACCAATGGCCTCAAGGATCAATTATTTTCGCACCTTCTAATCTTTACCTAATAATAAAGAAAGTTAGCTCTTTATTTGCTTATCTCACCCATTGTCAATATTATTCTTTAGCAGAAGGTATGTCTAATTTTGTCCATTACTAAAATGAATCGAAGCCTATAAAATTTTAAATTCATTCTTTGAATTATTCATATATCATATAAATTTCATTTTCACACCGAAAACCATTCTAGGAGAAGTTCGAATTCGTTCAGTTCGAATATTAATTGATCTTGATTTGATATAGTTTACGTGCTACTAGTTTCCGAAAGAGTTAATATCCATTATTGTCCATTTAGGTATTCCAAATGTTAAATAAACCTTTAATCGCCATTATTTTCTATATAATAAATTAAAATAGTGATTAGAAACTATAAACTTTTCTTATGAAGTACTATGCTATTCTTTTTATTGCCAAAGTGGGTGCTCCAAATGGGCATCATTAAAGAATAATTTGGCAATTAAACATTATACAAAGACATAGGTTTTGTAATCCTTTACATTTTTTTAAGTTTTATGTCATTTTTACGAGAGATCTTCATTTTTATACATAAGAAATCTAAAAATAACACGACAAAAATCTAAAAATATCATTTTCTTGGATCCAAAATTGTAAGTGGCCACAAGAAACCATTTCCTCAATCTAAAATTCTAAATTTTATTTTTTCTTCTTTTAAATGGTCCCTTATACATTTTATTTCCTTAAGATTACAGCAGTTGCATTTAAAAGATCTTTCGCGTCTTTTAAGTTCAAGAAGAATTACCAAAGTTCCAACACATGTCAACTTTAGCATTTTTTTAGTTTCTCATCCACAAATAATTTATAGCACAAAAGAACTTGAAAGCTAATACATAAATCTGTCCTTTTGAAATTTTATAGTTGTTATATTGGCTTTTCACTGAATCAATTGTACTTACAATAGCCCTCCTAATATGTATCTGGAAAAAAAAATAGTTTGTGTACTAAGCTCCATTCGGGTACGTCAGACTTTTGAGTCTTGTATGCACAACATTTGCAAGAGGCTTTGTAGCCTCCTGATCACACAGCTACAACTATTGCATCGAGACTCCCTCTCAATACAATTATGTATCTACGTAAAAATTCTTAATTATGATGGTCTAATTCTTAACTTCATAATGACCATTTTGGTTTGACACTTTACCTTTTTCAACGTTCACCGTAACTAAAATGAAAGTTTAAGAGGGAAACAAAGCCATGGGAATCTTCAAAACGTGACAAAAAACTAAACAAGTTTTTCTGTAGGAACCAATTCCAAATTCCCTCTTAAAATTGATTATGATCCATTATTAAGGTTGATAACTATCCCTGGATATAATATAGTACGTAAAAGAAGCTGTTCAACTGTATTTAGGCACACTTAAAACAGTTTAAATGCACAGGGTACTAAAACTATGACAACAATAAAGTAAAAAAGAACGAAAGACTGTCTCACAAATGAAAATCACAAAATTAAACAACAAACAATGTCTCCTAAGTCCTAAGTGAAAATCACAAATAAAATACTACAAAAGCTCATTAGAATCTTGTGACTAGTGTTTTTGCCTCTTTTTTTTTCGTTTCCTTCGCCACCAAATGTTGACTGGAGTAAGTCTGCAACTGCTGCTAATTGACAGAGTATCTTGCGAAAGATAAGCTTCAAACTGCCACATTAGAATTGACGGTCCATATCATCACGGGTACAAGATCAACTACGTTTCCGAATCCACAAATCATCTTGGCTACTTCTCAAAATTGCATCTCTAAGGCGAGACCAATGTCTATGCATCTTTTTAGTTCACGGCAAAGTGTTTCATGTCACACTGAGGCCGGATCTAGCTAGTAATATCCTCTTCCCCTTCCCCTTCCGCGGAAACCCCTTCCTCTGCCTCTACCTCTTGAACTTCTCCCTCCATATGATATTCCTTGAAAAGCTCTATCAACAAGTTGGTTCTGCATGTTACCACCTCCCCGACCCTTCTTTGCTCCAGAACTACTGGAACCATTAATAGCACCAGCAGGTCGTTTTACTCTGGGATAAAGAAAGGGGCATATATAAGATAAGATGAGAAAGTATATGAAAGGGTAACTAGTGACCATTCTAAAAGAACATAAACCGCTGCTTTGAAGTCTCCCATATTGTATGAGAGCAAAAAATAGCAATAAACGTCAGTAAATAATAAAAGGGGCAACTCTGGAAAAATATACGTTCAAACAATTAAAATTCAAGACCTAAAAGCATCTTGAGATGATAGACAAACAGTAAGGCAAGAAAACCTTTCTTTTTGAACTTGTCTATGTCATGGGTCATGTCTTTGTGCTCTCTTAAAATAGTGCTAGTTATTTTAGTATGACCAAAATCATGAACAAATGTAAAATGTTTTCAAATGATTGAACTACTTAAGACGGTGTATCAAAGTGGCTACAAAGAAATCAATCAAAGAAAACATAGAGTTCCATAATAACTGGAGGCTTAGGGGCTAGAAGATAGCTTTTCAGACCACCGATAAATGAAAAAAGTGGAAACCAATCAGAATGATAAGTAGGTTGAGCCACTGTGCATGGACTGAAGGAAGACAGCTTTAATATGTAATTTGCCTATTAACAATGAAACCTCTGGTTTGAGATGTATTACTATTACAGTTGAGAATGAATAGCAATAAAATATTGATTGAATCCAAATCAATGTAATACTACAGCAGGGGTGAGGTTTAAGTTTTATACACGACATCTCATTTCACTAATGTGATATATTCCACTATGCAGTCAGCTAATTATCCATGTAACAATATTAATTATGAGACCAGAAAAATCAGATATACTAGTGTAACGACACTCTCTTTCTGTTTAGTAGTTCAAATAATAACATACCCAGTTGAAGCTGCAGTCGATGGTGCTGAAGATTTTACAACTTCCTTCCAAGAAAGGTTGATTTTTTTGTCCCCGATGAATGAAGGTGTTTTTGCGTGTAGTGGCTGAGTTATCAAAGATTATAATTGGTTCAAAACAGTCGCGCATAAGCAAATTCAAAATGTATTAAAATTCAGTTTGATTACCTGTGCCATAGACAGTATATTATTGCAAGTCCTCAGCCCTGTAGTAGTATTCTGCTTTTGAGCCTTCTGCAGAACCGAAAAGATCTTACTGCTCAAATAGTGCACCATTAAGTAGCATTTAAGAACATTCTGATAAAACCTGGAGAATGCACTCACGATTTTTTCCTTTTCTTCATCAGATTTAGCAGCAGCAAATGCTTTATTGTGCTCCACCATCCCCTGAGTTAATTTCTTAATGGTAGCCCTAGCAAGCTCTTCAACACACTTTAACCTGAATCAAATACCAAAGAAGATAAGTGAATTAAGGACTTGAAGGAATGCAAGCACAGTAAGAGTGTCAAATGGGCGGGTTGGGCTGAATTCGGACGGGTAAAAAAGGTTGAGTTAATAAATGGGCGGTTCAATAACCCACCCAAAGGTTACTTGGGCTGAAATGAGCTGGATCAAATGGGCTAAACAATGAGTCATAACCCAACCCGCCCAATTCTTACCAAGTTCAACTTTTTCTTTGTTTTCTTATACAACAACTGCGCCTCAATCCAAAATAAGTTGGGGTCGCCTATATGAATCTTCACTTCTTCATTTAAGCTAGATCAATTTGGGCTACATATAAGCCCATCTTTTACATGAGCTGAATTGGGAGGGTCAAAATGGGTTGAGTTGATAATTGGGCTGGTCATATTTTCATGGGCTGATTTTGTCACCCCTAAAGCATAGTAAGTTAAAAGGATAAGTTCCTCCAACATAGGAGTTTGACATAATCATTGACAAACACCCAATCAGTGCCCTGGACACCTAAAGCCAACCACAGCTAGCGAGGTTCCGATAGCTTGCTTAGGGAAAAAGCAAACTTCACTAATTACGTCTTTCCTCTTTTAGGATTATTTACATTTATTTGGAATATTGTTTTTTTTGGGATATAAAACCAATATTCTAAATAAATACAAATAATCCTACAAGAGGAAAGATGTAATTACTTCTTTGATTGGGTTTATGATGTTATAGCAATATTGTGATGTAGATCAATGAAAAGGAAAAATAAAAAAGCATACATGATTGATTTAGCATAGAAAATGACAGAAACCTCTAGGACCACTCTCTCCCCCACTCCACTCAACTCATCTCATCTCACTCTCCACCCCCAAACAAAACACCCAACAGCTTTTTCACCATCCTTTAAGGTATGTGCTCCAGTTTCGCCCACTGCTCTTTTCCTCTCAACCCTCAACTGCTCTTCTCTTTTTCTTAGGTCATTGCTAGTCTCATCTTCCTCTTATTTTTCCTCCTCCCACACTTGCTAAACCATTTTGAATAGAAAACATATGATGAAACCATGTTTTCTATGTCTTGATAAAGATGTGTTTCTTTAAATTGTGCATTCCTCTCTTTTCCCTAGGTCATTGCTAGTATCATCTATCCCTTTTTGCACCTTGCACCTCCAATAACTATGAGCACTACCTGGAATGCGTGTCTTGAATTACGAATAAGGCTCTATAGAGCAAGACAACAACAACAACATACCCAGTGGAATCCCACAACGTGGGGTCTGGGGAGGGTAGAGTGTACGCAGACCTTACCTCTACTATGGTAGGTAGAGCGTCTGGTTCCGAAAGACCCTCAGCTCAAAACAAAACATAAGCACAAGCAAAACAAGAGAAACGGTCAGACCCGGACAAGAAATTTAAAGCATTCTGGGAAAAGAAGCAGTAACTAACGCAGGTAAAGAAAATAAACAAAATACACCAAAAAACACATTGCAGCAGAAATCAGACGATAGGGGACTCTATAGAGCAAGACGGGAACACAAAATATGATCAAGCTTCTTTCAGTAAGTTATTTCTTCCTGTGTTAATTGATAACTAACCAAATCACTATTAATCTACTGCAGTTGAACCACCTTCCTCAATAATTTGCGGTCTAACAACCAAAAGTCAAAGATAACCTTGCTTAAGATGGCATACATTCTAACATTACAACCACTTAGACCTGACAAATTTTGATTATTACTCTGTACTGGAAGCAATATTCTTACTTTCCATGCAGCAACCAATGGGAACGACTTTGTTAATAGGCAACACCAGTATGCATTTGACTTAGTAACGAATAAAAAAATCAAGAATATTATCTGACATATGCACTCAGTGCAGGATGAGATATTCGACAACCAAAATTGAGAACAAAAAAGGTTAAATTATCAAATTACCTCTCTGTGAACTCTTTGTAATTCTCCGAGAAGTCTTCCCCAAGCCTATCAGATGGTTGTCCAGTCACAATCTTGTAACCACATAAGCTATTGGTGGCATTTGGTGCCTATTCGACAACAATTAAGTGGTAAGCACTCAAAGGGTAGATAAACAATATGCATCTAAGGGAAAGAGGGCGTACCTTGTGAGCTAAATGGTGAAAAGTATACAGCAAACACTCCACATAAGTAAAGTTCATCTCTTCTCCCGCTTTCCGAAGAGGCATATATTTCTAAAAGAGAGTAAAAAGTTTCATAAGGAAAATGATTAATTGAAAAGGTTAATCTTTTAAGTAGTTCAAACTCAAAAGGTTTCACCTTGTTTGTGGAATAATATAAGGTAGAGTTATCTAGGACAAACTTTTAGAATTAATAGAAGTTTATCGGCCCTATAATGTTCTGCATATATACAGGTGTTTCTAACAAGAACTGAGGAAATTTATTTACTTGCCTTTAATAATTGAACAACAGAGGGAAGGATCTGTCTCGAGTCCTGTGGAGTTGTGTAAGGTGCGGTCTCTGCAAGGTTTTTGAGCAGGTCTACCTTCCGTTCTTCAGGAAGCTGATGACAAAGATAGGTTATAACAACTTTTGGAACTACCAAAAGAATAAATTAATATCCACAGTGGCCAAGAAATTAAGAAAGATTGTCTTTTTACATTCTTCTTTAACAAACTAGCTCCTTATTTGAAACAAAAATAAATAAATATGTTTTAAGCACTGGAATTATACCAAATGTGACAGCTACTATTTTGTAGCAGATCAGGGAACCAAGTATGCTGTGATATAAGGAATTCAGGTATTACCTTGTCAAATACTGGGAAAATATGTTTATTCAAATAGGTTAGAAATCTGCTATTTGAGGCACCTCTCTGCATGAAACATAGAACTCAGTTAGGCATGATATGTTGTATTCAGTACTGAAAAAGTAATGAAGTAGTTAGATAAGGACAAACCTCGAAAAAAGGAATAGCCATAAACAAACAGGCTATCAATCTATCGATGTGGTCTCCGTCTGAAACCTGCAATTATAACATAATTCAGATGATGAATGTAGCAGGAATTCCTCAGGTGCATTGCAGATTAACAAGTCCACATATGGTACTGAAGTTCACCAGACAAGGAGTTCGGACTCATAGGAAAAACAAGATGGAGAATATAGAACAGAAATCTAATTCTTCCGGACGGCATATGATTTCAATTGATATAGGTGATGTACAAATTACGACATACACCACATTTAGGATACTGACTTAAGTAATCCAATAGTTCAGAGGCTTCATTCCTGCAGCGCTTTTTGTGCTACATGACAATAAAGCAGATAGATAGTGAAACCTATATGCTTAAGATCAAAAGCTCATAATTTTAATCAATACTGTCAAAGGCTCGCTTAAAGCTGCCTATACAAAACAGAATGAGCTCTTTACATACGTCTCGTCACCAATGGCTGTTATCTTGAGGAGGCGATACTAAACATTACATATTTTAATATTTTTAAATTCTGTTCCCATATAACTGTTATTGGTGCTTTTAATTATAATTCTTGAATTACAGATATATCTTTTGTACTTTTTTCTTCTTTTGCACCTTTTTTCATTAAAGCCCACATTTTATCTGCATTTCGCGCATAACTCCCCAACAGACCTCGCTGCATTTTAGGCTTTGATAACACTGATTACATAAAATTCAAGCAGCTTTCATGTATTAAGGTTTCAATCAGTATTAAAAAAGATTTCAGTCAGATTTATTCAGCCCTAATGCTTTTGGAAAATTCATACTAATTTGGTTGATTTGATGTGTGAAACCCGGGACAGAAGTTATCCAATGCGTTGAGTTTATGGTTTCAATTCAATGGCATATTGTAAACGTTTTCACCTTGGGGTGAAATTGCTAATATGGAAACCAACTAAACTGAAGTGAAAATTTTTGAGCACCCAACTGTTGGTTCTAGAGATTCGGATAACCAATACTTACAGCAACCAAGGGTAAAAACCTCAGTAGACTAAACAACCAACCAACCACCCCAGTGTGATGCTTTTTGACTGAGAGAACACGAAACCAGGAATTTCTACAACATTCTAAAATGAAACAGACACTTACATTGAATTGTGCATCTAGATCAGCTTGGCCTGCAATGATCTCAATCAGTTCTTGCACGCGCTCTTGAGGAGCTTTATCTCCAAATATGGTCAAACTTTTCAAAAAATCCATGAACATCTTAAATTCAGCTCCTGTCACATCTTGTAGGCTCTGCAATAGGATGCAATTAATCTTCTTGCATTCTCATTGAAAGATCGTCTAGACATTCAGCATTTATAATCTAGGAAATTTTCCTCACTGGTATTACAGGATACCCCATATTCTAGGAGAGAACAATCAAATTGTACGTAGACTCTACAAGATACCACAGGAACTGGCGGACAGTAGATGAAGCAAAGCTTCTAAAATGCAAGTCAAAAGTACGTGACAAATCTCCTCATCAACTCCCTACAGGACAGAAAGAACAGGAATAGAATATCTAACTACCTTTTTTATCAGATCGGTGATGTGCCTCTCCATTTGTTCTGGAGGCTTGAGGAGCTCAGCTTTTAGAGGAAATACCTGCAGACAAAGTCATGTAGCCAATTAGAATATGTAAGACTTGCAAATGGGCATATTAACAGCTTCCGCAGAGAGAGTGTTGACCTTATTACCTTGTCTTTTATAAAATCTAATGTCCTTTCACGGAGATTGTCATCAGACATCTGCTCATCAACAGTCTCAATGTGTTTAAAAAGAGCTGTCAATGAAGCTACAGGAAAAGAAAGAAAGTTAAATTGCGTTAATAACAGCCAGCAATTCTATAAGAATATTTTGTTCCAGTTAAAGCATAAAGAAAAAACATGGAAAATGAATTAGCAGAAGGCAAAGCGATGAGTGATTGAAAGTTTTCATAGCAAGCACAGGCTAGTTCTACTGCAGAACATCCTTTCTTTCATCACTTATCAGTTAACCTTGCTAATCCTTCAGGCATTCTTCTCACTATTAATCTCTGACTTCAAGTGTGCAGAATGGACTACGTGTTGAATACCATGCAACCTCATGAAGAAGTGTCTGCGTAATATATTCATGTAAGATTCTTTTTGGTTTGATTGTGGTTATTTTCTTCCTTTACTTTGGGTTTTCTTCTTTCTGCTTCAGAAGAAAGAAACAGCCGTTCAAAAAATTTGCATCCAGATCTAAGCATTTTCATTAAGATATAGGTACCAGACTCCAACAAATTGGTATGACTAATAAGAAGTTCCAATACCACTATTGTCTATTTAAAGACACATCACGGGAATTGGAGTTAAGAGTTGTAAAAGTTGGCTGCATAACGATTCTCATCGAAGCAATATTACAACAGCTCACACAAACATATCATAACATCCATGCCTTTCCTTTTAAATATTTCTTAATTTTCTTGTTTTCTTTCCCTCTTTTGAAGAAGTAGAGTTCATTGATTGACTAATATTCAGACAATTTTGGGGATAAGTAAGATAATGCAAATTTCGAGGAAAACAACTTACATAGTACCCTAGGTGTTGTCAAAGGCTTGTTTGACGCGAGCAAAATCCCTGAAGCTAGGTGCAAATAGGCAGAGGCGCAGAGCGCTTCGCCTCACTTAATCGGTGATTTAGGTTAGGCACCAAGCTGCTAAGGCTCAAGTCTCGTTACCAGTGGGCAATGTTTGGAAGAAGGCAGCACTACATATTAACTATTTAACGTAAAAAAAGTTTTTGATTAACTGTGGTGTTCAAACCAGCTTGCACGCACCTCGATTAATTCTGCGGGGCACCTGCTACCTCCCACAAGCACATGTACCAGGAAACTTGGTCCACTAAGACTTGGATAGATGGGAAGAAATCACCTAATATTTTTGTCAGGGTTCTCAACCCACTTCATTGACCACTAGGCCACACCCTTGGGTGCACTATTTCACCCAATTATACTTTTTCTTCAATTCTTTTGTCCAAATAATTGTTGTGTGTTTATTCTTAATATTCGTGTATTAGGCTAGGCTTTTTGTATTCCTTCAACATATAGAAGTAAATGACTTCTCAGTTTGTACTTTTTTTGGTACCTTATTGGTATGCATTAATAATCTTTACCTTTCTTATAAAATTGTTATGGGTTACATGTTTTTTGGGGGTTCTCGTCAATTGCGCCTTTCTTTATTAAAGCAATAAAGCATGCGTTTCCAATATAATTCAATGCTTTTTTTTGCTTTTGTGCTTGAAAGCATTGGTACCCTTAGCATTCGGAAATGATCTTTAACCCATCTACTTTTACAAATGATCCCAACTAGAGATATAAAGTAATGATTTTATTGGTGTTACGGGGAAGCCCCGATATACAAGCAGCATAAGAAAATGGATGAATTGCAAAGACATGTTTTATTAAGAATGACATCCAATCATTTAGACTAACAGGAACCTCATAGGTGCACCAAGATCCACCCAAAACCAGCATACCTTTTACGTCTTGCCTTAACAAGGACAAAAGGGCTTTGTTTACTGCATCACGTTCCACATTTTCCTCTGGAAGAAAGAAAGAGAAGTCAAGATCACATATCTTTTTCTCATAATCAACATTTCTTGATAGACATACTAAGAGATTTCTATACCAGCAGTCAGGAGTTGTACAAGTATGTCAACAATTTTTGAAAGATGCTCGGGTGTGTCCTTGCAAAAAAGAGGAAGTCCACGAATGGCTTGCACTCGAACCTGCAAGCGGTAATTGGTCAAGCAAAGTCCAAGGCTCCCATCTAGAAACATCAATGCCACAAAATTATAGTCTTATTTTTTGCTGCAAATACTGTTAAGAGAAGCCTTTTTTTCCCTTTTTATCAGTAGCTGTGAAGAGAAACTTAAATCATGCAGTCGTAAACATTTTTTTTTTTTGCAGTCGTAAACATTTCTAGGAACTCCATTACTAGTTGGATATTTTGAAAAAGTCAAGAAGCAGTAAATCAAGATTGAAAGCAAAACCGAAAAGAAACTGAAGATGACTGAAACCTAGAAAGAAAAATAAAAATTACAAATGAAACCGAGGTCTAGCACGTAATCAAGAAACAGAGAAAATCTCGAACGGAGAATAGGTAACAGACAGAAAAATTCAAAGGTCAATCTCCTCTCGATCTTTTCCTCATTACCTACCCGATTTCTAACCTAAAAATGAAATTGATTAAGATCAAGGAGAAATTTTAGGGTTTTTGTTTTTAATTCTATAAGGGTGGTGTTCGAGCCAGCTTGTGCTTGTTTATTCCACTGGGTACATGCTACCTTCCACCAGCATAGTTACCGAGTACTTTGCCCATCAAAGCGTAGGCAAATGGGAAAAATCACCCAGTTCTTTTTGTCTCTACTGGGATTTGAACCATGTTCTCCAAGGTTTCCACCAACGTCATTGACAACTAGGGCACAATCTAGGGTGCAGAAAATATAGGTATATATGCACCACCAACAACAACATGCCAAGTGAAATCCCACAACGTGGGGTCTGGAGAGGGTAGAATGTACGCAGACCTTACCCCTACCAAGATAGGGAGGATGTTTCCGAAAGACCCTCGACTCAAGAGAAAGCATAAAAAGAGGTCAGATGAGGACAAGAAATTCAAAGCAGTATGGAAATGAAAATAACGAAAGCGACTAAGCCATGATGAAGCAGTTTGAAAAAGGGACAGTAGCTACCACATATAAAATAGGATAACCAAAGTACAAGAAATAACAGATAGTAGAAAAATTCAAAGCACACATCACAAGAAACTATAAAGCGATACTGCGACTACTAATATGAAAGGATAAGCGAGACTACCTACTAGCCTTCTACCCCTAATCTGAGTCCTACCCTAATAGGTATATATGCACCAATAATCCTTATTTGGAACGTGAGATAAAATGTCATGACAAAGAAATAAAAGAAGTATTGGTCCTTTCCTCTCCCTTTAGATTTGTATTGAACAAGGAAAGCATGAATATTTGCGGGCTATATTTCTTAACATATTTACCTTATCTTTCTACTTATGCACAGAAGTCAAGATAAAAGGGAAAGAACATGACAATAAACTCGCAGCAGAAAAAAATTACTCATAGGATGGCTTTAAATGCAATTATTGTTGAGAACATAATCAAATATTAAAAACATATTCTCTAACAGCTTAAGCTTTTAGATGAGATGGTCACACACTTCAACATGGTATCAGAGCATTAGTGAGGAAATATCCGTTGTGCAATATTCCAGCAAAGTATCCTATTTTCTGGTGGAACACACCACGGCACGAGATTCTGATCACTTTTCGGTGTGCTATGCATATACTAGTACCACCAACAAGATCGGAACCCTCGTTCGACCCTACCCTGAAATTTTCGCCGTTGTTGGGTCCCCACGCACTCTCACGCGCCACTCAAAGCCATTGGTCGTCGTCGCCACGCGCCGGCTAGTACGGTGGTTTCCGGCAACTTCTTTTCCCAGTTGTCTCATCTCTCCATTCCGAGCCTACCCATACAATTTTTTTACAAATTCCGATCGCCGGAACCCTAATCCGGCGCAACAGTTCTTTTTCGTCAGATCTGTGTCTTTCCGGCCAGGTTTTTCGAGATTTATTTTTCCTATCCGGCTCGCCTGAGCATTTCGAGCTGACTCATATAATTGTCTTCAAGATCCGGTCATTTTGTTTACTTTTCCGGTGAGTTTTTCGATCAAATTCCGGTGAATGTTTTCTGCCACTTCTAGATCACAGTTTCTGAGCATTATCAATCTCTTTAGATTTCTTAAACTTTTGAATCATGTCTCTCGGATTTGATATTTTTAACCAAAAATACGGAAATTGAAAATTTAAGTCCTATGATTAATTCACAACCCTTAATAAAGAGATCAAAAAATCAAATATCACAGTCTAAAATTCAACGAAAAAGAGATCGTTTTGGAAGATCTAGACCTAAGTGTAGTTATTGTAAATGGCTTGGACACACTCGTTAAGTATGTCGATCACGACCTAAGTGTAATTATTGTAATATGTATGGACATGCTCGTGAAGTATGATATTCTCTGCATGGTCGACCACCCAAGAATATTCATATTGCTCAGACTGCGACTACCACTACAGGTAACCAACATGTTTATTTATCCGAAGAAGAATATAATGAATACCTTCGGTATCGAACAAGTAAACAGACATCTCCACAAGCAACCTCAGTCGCACAATCTAATACCGCCGGATCGTGGGTTGTAGACTTTGGCGCTTCTAATCATATTTCTGGTGATAAATCACTTTTGTCGTATATTAATTATTCACCGTCTCTTCCGCTACTACTTTAGCCAATGGGATCCAAACAAAAGTAAAAGGAGTTGGACAAGCTATCCATATCTTCGGTCACTCTAAATTCTGTCATCTATGTTCCTGGTTGTCCTTTTAATCTTTCATCGGTCAGTCGTTTGACTCGTGCCTTAAATTGTGCCATACTATTTCTTGGTGATTCTTTTATTATGCAGGACAACAGTACGGGACATACGATTGGCGTAGGATATGTATCACAAGGCCTCTACTACCTTACCTCTACTTCTAAATCCTCCATAGCAGGTCTAGTTACAGATCTCCAAACTTAATCCATAAACGATTGGGACACCCGAGTCTGTCCAAGCTACAAAAGACGGTGCCTAGTTTGTCTAGTCTGTCCAAATTAGACTGTGAGTCATGTCAACTTGGGAAACACATTCGCACTACCTTTCCACGTAGTGCTGAGAGTCATGCAGAGTCTATTTTTTCAATAGTTCATTCTGATATTTAGGGTCCTAGTAGAGTCAGTTCACCTTTAGGATTTCGTTATTTTATTACTTTCATTGACGGTTTTTCCAGATGCACTTTGTTATTCTTAATGAAAGACCGTTCTGAGTTATTCTCTATCTTCAAGAGTTTTTGTGTTAAAATACAAAATCAATTTGGTGTTTCTATGCATACTTTTCGTAGTGATAATGCCTTAGAATATAAATCCTCCTAGTTTCAATAGTTTATGACTCACCAAGAAATTATTCATCAAACATCTTGTTCGTACACCCCTCAGTAGAACGGGGTAGCAGAAAGGAAGAATAGATATCTCATTGAGACTGTTGGCACTCTTCTCATTGAATCCCATGTTCCGCTGCGTTTTTGGGGCAATATAGTCCTCACAACTTGTCATTTAATTAATCGAATGTCCTCATCTTCTATTCAGAATCAGATTTCATATTCCATAGTATATCCTCAGTCATCTCTATACTCTCTTCTTCCTCGTGTTTTTGGGAGCACATGTTTTGTGCATAACCTAGCTCCAATGATAGATAAATTAGCTCGTCGCTCTCTTAAATGTGTCTTTCTTGGTTATTCTCGAGTTCAAAAGGGGTATCGTTGCTTCTCACCTGATCTCCATCGATATCTTATGTCTGCCGATGTCACCTTTTTTGAGTTTCAACCTTACTTTAGGTCTCCTTTTGATCATCCTGATATCTCTGAGATCTTACATGTACCTCGGGTTTTACCTACACCGACCTTTGAGGAATCTACAGTTACTTCTACATCTCCAGTCACAGTGCCACCACTTTTGACTTATCATCGTCGACCGTATCCAGCATTAGACCCAAATCAGGCCCAGATGATTCAAGTCCTACGTCGGACCCTGCACCTACTGTGGACTTGTCTCCTTCTGATCAGCCAATTGCACTTCGAAAAGGTAAACGGTCCACTCGTAACATTAATTCACATTATACCCTTTTAAGTTATCATCGTCTATCATCATTCCATTATGCCTTTGTATCATCATTGTCCTCTGTCCCCATTCCTAAGTCTACATGTGAAGCCCTTTCTTACCCCGGATGGCGACATTTTATGATTGACGAGATGTCTACTTTACACACAAGTGGTACTTGAGAGCTTGTTCCTTTCCCTTTAGGTAAATCTACGGTTGGTTGTTGTTGGGTTTATGCCGTCAGAGTTGGTTCGAACGGCCAAGTTGATCGGCTTAAGGCTCACCTTGTTGCGAAGGGGTATACACATATATTTGGACTTGATTACAGTGATACTTTCTCTCCCGTGGCTAATATAGCATATGTTCGTCTTTTTCTATCCATGGTTGTTGTCCGCCATTGACCTCTTTATCAGTTGGACAGTAAAAATGCTTTTCTCCATGGTGATCTTGAGAAGGAAGTTTATATGGAGCAACCACCCGATTTTATTGCTCAAGGGGAGTTTAATCTGGTGTGTCGATTGCGTCGATCACTTTATGGTCTAAAATAGTCTCCTCGCGTCTAGTTTGGTAAATTTAGCACAGTAATTCAAGAGTTTGGAATGACTCGCAGTGAAGCAGATCATTCTGTGTTTTATCGATATTCTGCTCCAGATATGAATATTTATTTGGTGGTTTATGTTGACGATATCGTTATAACTAGCAATGATCAAGATGATATCACTAATTTAAAGCAACATCTCTTTCAGCATTTCCAGATTAAGGATCTCGACAGACTGAAGTATTTTCTAGGTATTGAGGTTGTCCAATCCACGTCAGGTATTGTTATTTCACAAAGCAAGTATGCCTTAGACATTCTTGAGGAGACATGAATGATAGGAATGATGGGATGTAAACCCATTGACACTCCAATGGATCTGAATGCTAAACTCTTGCCAGGACAGGAGGAGCCACTCAGTGATCCTGGAAGATATAGGAGGTTGGTTGGAAAGTTAAATTATCTCACAGTGACTAAACCTGATATTTCATTTCCTATGAGTGTTGTAAGTCAATCCGCATTCTGCGATATATTAAGTCAGCCGTGGGTAAAGGACTGCTTTTCGAAAATCGAGGCCATGAGCAGATCATTGGATATACAAACATTGATTATGCAGGATCACCCTCTGATAGACGTTCTACATCCGGATATTGTGTGTTAATATGAGGTAATTTGGTGTCCTGGAAGAGTAAGAAACAGAGTGTCGTTGCTCGATCTAGTCCTGAATCAGAATATCGAGCAATGGTTGTAGCAACTTGTAAGTTAGTTTGGATTAAGTAGTTGCTTAGAGAACTAAAATTTGGAGAAATCAGTCAAATGAAACTTGTGTGTGATAACAAAGCGGCCCTTCATATCGCATTAAATCTAGTATTTCATGAGAGGACTAAGCACATTGAGATTGATTGTCACTTTGTCAGGGAAAAGATACTCTCCGAAGATATTGTTACTAAATTTGTAAAGTCGAGTGATCAACTTGCGGATATTTTCACCAAGTCACTCAGTCGTCCTCGTATTAATCACATCTGTAACAAGCTCGGTATTTATGACTTTTATGCACCAGCTTGAGGGGGAGTGTTAGAATAGGAATATGATTTCATATATAGTATCCTACTAGGAAAAGGATTGTAATGTAGTGTCTATAAATATGGCTCAGTGTAATCATGTAGATACAACAATTCAATAATATATTTTCTCCCATAATTTCTCACAATTATTACAGTGTCTTGATTTCATATTTTTCCTACTGTTTTTAGATTCTCAAGCAGGCAAATTACTATCTTCATTTCTAAAGTTAAATATTGAATTGCTACTCCCAACATACAGCAAGAATTGAGTTTCCAAATCATGTTATTCATGAACTCAATTTTATGATGCAATTGGATACTTCAATCTCTGCTTGTCGAAAAAATTAGAAATAAAACGCTTACTGAAATGGCCAATTAAAAAAGAAAGGAAGACAATTACTATAAGCACGTTTCAATTTAATCAGCTGGATGTTGATATGGAACGTGAAAGCACCTCCTAGAGTAGCCTGTTTTGGTTCGGCTGTGGTTAATGAGGCTTGTGTTACTCAGGAGAACTTGATACATAGGGGTTACGAATTATATTATATACGCTACATGTATGGAGAAGAATACGAATCAGTCAGCCACCTTCTTATGCATTGTCGGGTAGCTTGGCAGCTTTGGTTTCTATCCTAAACTTGTTCAATTTTTGGGGTGATGTCAGTTAATTTGAAGAAAGGACTAGCTGTTCAGAAGACCATAAGGCACCATGGCTGCCAATTCCCCTTTGCATAATCTGGGCGATATGGAAAGAGAGAAACAATAGATGCTTTGAAGATAGAAGAATAACAAATTTGACAATTCAGCAACTAAAATGGATTGTTTACATCTTTTGAATAATTGGAGTAAAACTGATGTTGTGAACAACATCGATGAAATGTTAGCTTTTTTGAGCTCCCTTCATAGCTAAAGGATTCTATCTTTTCTGTATATATTCTGGTAATATGCACTATCTTAGTGCTTGTATAAAAATAGCTTTTCTCAACAAAATAATAATAATAATGATAATTTGCTTGAATCAAAAGGAATTAACTTTTCCTCTCATCCACCTCCATCGATATGAATACTTTCTTAAGTCAATCCTAGTTGCTACTTGCTACCTATGCTAGTCCCTCACAATTTTGGCATCAAGAACGGATAAGAATAGACGAACCTTTGTGTCTCACTAGTTTTTTACATGTCAAATAATAATGCCTACAGGATACATTATTCGAAAAAACACTCAGGAATAACAACAAAGAAACCTCATCATAATTTAATAATCATAAGAAAAAGAAAAAAACAGATTAATTTGAAATGAAATAGAGAATATTATCATGACTACGATGACACCACACAAATGGAGAAACGGTCCAATTTTTTCTTCAAAGGGAAAAGAAAAGGCAAATACAAGAGGACTGACCCCAAGCTCTTCAGCTTCACAGAAATCCAGCTGAGCATCAACAGCACGAACTGATAAACTAGGAAAGTGCTTGAAGAATCTGGGGATTAGCTGAGCTGCCAATTGCATAGCTTTAACACTGCTGCTCTTTGCTGCCTTAATTATATTCTCATAGTCCTCCACATTCTACACCAAATAATTGACACAGTTCAATCAAAATTAGCTGAAATTATTCAAAAAAAAAATATAAACTTGTCTTAATACACCCCAGTTCAATCAAATTAGCTAAAACTATCAGAAAAGTATGTATAAATTTGATGCAATACACAGTGCAATCAAACTTAGCTGAAACTATTCGAGAAAATATAAATCGATTCAATACACTGCAGTTCAATCAAACTTAGCTGAAACCATTCGGAAACACCACAGTTCAATCAAACTTAGTTGAAACTATCCGAAAAAATATATAAATTTGATTCAATACACCAAAGTTCAATCAAACTTAGCTGAAACTATTCGAAAAATACAAATTTGATTCAATACACCGTAGTTTTCAAACTAAACTTAAACTATTCGGAAAAAAAAACATAAATTTTGATATAATACACCACAGTTCAATCAAACTTAACTACTATTCGAAGAAAAACATAATTTGATCTATACATCACAGTTCAATCAAACTTAGTTGAAACTACTCTCCAAAAAAAAAATTGATTCAATGCACCGTAGTTCAATCAAAATTAGCGGAAAATATAAAAAATTGATTTAATGTACCCCAGTTCAATCAAAATTAGCTAAAACTACTCGAGAAAACATATTAATTTGATTCAATACACGGCAGTTCAGTCAAACTTAGCTGAAACTACTCGGAGAAAAACATAAATTTGATTCTATACACCACAGTTCAATCAAACTTAGCTGAAACTACTCGAAAAAAACATATAAATTTGATTCAATACACCGCAGTTCAACAAAATTAGCTCAATTCCGAAAAAATTACAGATTTGATTCAATGCAAACCCTAGAACGGGAAAGTGAAAAGGTAAATTGGATTTTACGGACCTGAGACTTGTCTTTGGCCTCGTTAAGGCGTTCACCGTATTCGTAAAGCTTTTCGATAATTGCTTCATCCGATGATTCCGACATTGCTAACGTACTTGTAAGAGTGTACAGACAAGTAGAAGAAGTGAGGCAAAATTGACTTGGGCTGAGTATCGGGAAAAAAAGAAACGGATATATACACAGGAGAAAAAAGGGCGAGATAGGAGACAAAATTAAATTAAAAAGGAATGAGTTTCTTCTTTCTTTTTTCCGTAAACGAAAATTTTATTTTAAATACTCCCTCAGTTTCAAAATATTATCGTTCTTACTAAAAATATTTGTCTTAAAATATTTATTATTTTATTTAATCTAGATAAAATTAAGTAGAATTTTTTTATTTTACCCTTATATTAATTAATAATATTAAGAGGTTCTCATTCTTGATAGAGTAAATATTTATTAAAGAGAAATAATATGATAAAATATGTTAAGAGGATAAAATAGTCAAAATACTATCTTTATAAATATTTTCTTAAGGGGCGTGTAAATAAAAAATAGGATAAGTATTTTGGGACGGAGGAAGTAAATGCTACTCCCTCCGTCTCATACTAGTTGTCATATTTGTATTTTACACGCTATTCAGAATTCATAAATAAAAAGTACATTTTATTACTTTATCTTATCTATCTTTAATAAATTATATTCTAGTTATTATTAAGAACACTTATTATTAAAAATAAAATAGAATAAAAATAATAATTTCATCTTAATTTTATAAAGTAACACGTACTTTTAATAACTTTAACAATTACATAGGGAGGTTCTTCTACCTCTAGAGTATTTAACAAAACCATCCATTACTAAGTGATGTTCATAATTTGATAAAAATTGAGTTGCTACAACGAAATTTAATCAACTGAATCAAGAAAATCAAAATTGAACAAAATCAATACGAGAAAGTGAAAGATTAATCTTACTGAATTTAATTAAATTTGATTTTGGTATAGTATTTTAGGACACTGAATACTAAAATATATCGAATTGAATTTTTTCAAAACGATATAGTCATCTTTAGTGTCAAATTAAACATGAAATAAAATAAAAAGATATTTAATATGTTAATTAAAACTCATCATCATTAATAAACATCTTATACATGTGAAAAAATAAATTGAGTAATATTACGCAACTGAATAAAAAATATTATATATTCGTAAATTTTTGATGTATTTGATGTGGTTGTCACATCATTTAAACCATCGTTATAAGGTGATGTCGATGTAATGTGTCATGTAAATATGTCGTCGTCTTTCTATGTCCATGTTCCATTCTATCTCAACATATTGTTATGTAATATATTCTTTTTATGTGACTTTTTCGAAAGGACAACCACATAAAATAATACTCAACTATGACATCGTTCATCTGTAGTGTTTATTACTAATTATAAGCGGTGATATTCAACTTAATATCATCCTTTGTATTCATCATGACATTTAATTTAAGTAAACAACAACATAATTTTAGACAATAATATTCACATCAAATAATAATAAAACGAAAAAAGTATCATTGTTATGTAGTATTTTAATCAATACAACGAAAAGTACCATCTCTATAATTCTTCTGATTGGACATACTTTCAGGGCATCAGATGGGCCTCACAACCCTGTTTGGCTTTTAATTTGATGTTTTATTCATTTTTTTGTGTGAATTGTTCTTCAAAAGCACCCGTCTTTAATTTTTGTCCCTTAAATTTTTTATCTTCATTTTTTGTTCTTTACTTAAAAATAGCTCAAGGTTTCGGGTTCAAATTCCGTTCACTCAAAAATAAAATAAAAAGTAAGGTAGAGTTTGGATTCGCAAGACATAGTTTATCTGCAAACTCTACCTTATAATGCGGAGTTTGTCTTATGCTTGAAGGCAACTCTGTCTTGCGAATCCAAACTATGTCTTGCGATTTTTTTAATTTTTTTTTTGATTGAGCTGGGGTTCGAACCCAGAAATTTTTAGACGAATGACAAAAATTAATGATTTCCAATTTGAAGATAAAAAATTAACCGAAAGAGGAGCATTTATGCGAATTGCCCTGTTTTATTTGGCATGAAAAATGAGAAAACTCAATCTAATCGTAATGCAGCAAACATTGCACTTTTGGTCCTTTTTCTTGAACTTTAATTATTATAGAAATTGAAGTTTGAATAATCTGAATACTGAATATCAACTAATGTGTTATTTGCAGATTTATGTGATAGATCTTAATTTGTTCAGCAACTTGTTCACAATCATTGTTTTCAGCAAAAGATTACGTTTTAATGCTTCTGGAATCACTTACCATTTGAACGGAAGAAAATGACCCTATGTGAGACTATTTCCTCTCACCTCCCCTGTGTATATGTGAAATAAACTGTGACACTCATAAAGATCTGAAATTATCAACATAAAATAGGTAGAAACCAACATTCCTTCAACACTATTGCATTTGCAAGTTTGCATGTATACACCATACGGTATAGCCAGGCTAGTGCACTGCAAACGTAAAAAAGTGAAAATAAAAATTGTAAGATGATATTAATCTCCCTTGAGGAGTCTTTCATTAATATCAAGGTATATATAGAGTACAATATTCATCCCTTATACAATAGGAATCCTAAGCCTATACAAAAGAGGAATCCTAAGCCTATACAAAAGAGGAATCCTAAGCCTATACAAAAGAGAAATCCTAGTCTTACCATAATTATATTTACACAATATATGAAAACATTCTAATTATGGGTAGGGAATATATTTACACGTTTACACACCCCCTCAGTCGGAGCGGGAGGAGGCCGGACGCTGAGACTGGCTCGAAGTCAAGAAATAACCGTCTCGGGAAGTCCTTTGGTAAATATGTCTGCATACTGATAGGATGATGGAACATGTAACACTCTGACATGGCCTAACGCAACTTTCTCTCGAACGAAGTGTAGGTCTATCTCAATATGCTTGGTTCGCTGATGTTGAACCGGATTATGAGAAAGATAGATGGCAGAGATGTTATCACAATACACAATAGATGCTCGACGCAAAGGACACCGAAGTTCTAACAAGAAATTTCGAGCCAACAAATCTCGCTACTACATTTGCAACGCCTCTCGTACTCGGCCTCGGACCGGAGCGAGATAGGGTAGCCTGTCGCTTGCGGACCAAGAAATCGGATTATCCCCTAAGAAAACACAAAAGCCGGAGGTGGAGCGTCGCGTGTCCGGACACCCCGCCCAATCTGCATCCGTATATGAAAGCAACCCGTCCGGTGCAGAGAGGGATATAGGTGCAAACCATAATCAAGAGTGCCCTTAATGTATCGAATGATACGCTTAAGAAAGCGAAGAAATTAGACTCCCGGGGCATGCATGAATAAGCACACCGCCGAACAAAGATAAGCTATGTCCGGCTCCGGTGAATGTGAGATACCGAAGTGCACCCGCAAGGCTCCTATACGAGTAGGATTAGAGACCGGAGCACCATCCATAGCACCGAGCTTAGATTTGGAATCAACCCGGAGTAGGCACCTCTTTGCGGTTCGCCATCTTAGCCCCGTACACAATCTCTTCGCATACTTACGCCGACACAAGAACATATGATTGGCAGACCTGGTCACTGATATCCCCAAAAAGTAACTCAGCTTTCCCAAATCAGTCATTGCAAATTTGGGCTTGAGCAAGGAAATAATCTCATTTTTCAATCCGTCGGAGGAGGCAGTAAGAACAATATCATCCACGTAAAGTAATAAGTAAGCCGTGCTACTACCTCGATGAAAAATGAAAAGTGATGTATCACTCTTGCTGTATACAAACCCAATCTGCAAGATATACCTGGCAAAGGGATCATACCACGCACGGGGGGCCTGCTTCAGGCCATATAGTGACTTACGGAGACGGCACACATAGTGAGGAACTGCCGGATGGGTGAACCCCGGTGGCCGATGCATGTAGACCGTCTCTCTCGCATCCCCATGTAAGAATGCATTCTTCACATCAAGCCGATGGATCGGCCGGTGTTTGCCCATGGCTATGCTCAAAATCGTGCGGATGGTAGCCGGTTTGACAACCGGACCGAAGGTCTCACCACAATCAATGCCCTCCCGCCGATTTGTGCCATTAGCCACAAGACGGGCCTTATACCTCTCAAGATCCCCATTGTCTCTGAACTTGTGACGAAATAGCCACATACAACGAATGGAATTCACCCCCTCAGGTCTAGGTACTAGATCCCACGTGTGCTGTTTAGTTAAAGCATTGAATTCCTCATACATAGCCGCATTCCAATTAGGGTCTTGTTTGGCCAATTTTGGGTTCTTTGGAAGTGGAGAGATGGTTTGGGCAGACAAGTTGAAATGGACTTTAGGTTTGAAGATTCCATGCTTTGAATGAGTTTCCATTGGATGGGTAGGGACAGTGGGTGGCGGAGTGGTGTTTGAGACTGGGGGTAAAGTCGGATAAGGAGAGGGTGGGGGCGAAGCCGTCGGAGGTGCCGCGGCTCCTGGATCGAGAGTCGCGGTGCTAGAAGGTTGACATGCTTCTCTAAAGTTTGGGTGCCGCGGCTCTGACGACGAAACAGAGGATGTGAGTTGTTCGATTATGAGGGGAGAGATGGCAGACTCGTCAAGAAATGAGTAGTCCTGTTTTTGGAATTTTAGAAGATTCGAAAACGGGAATGTGGTCTCGTCGAATGTGACATGACGAGATATGTGGATCTGACGAGTCGACAAGTCATAGCATAGATAGCCCCTATGGTTCGGCGGAAATCCTAGAAAGACACATGGAGTGGACCTAGGAGCAAGCTTGTGAGGGGCGGTGGAGCTAAGGTTGGGATAGCACAGACAACCAAAAATCCGTAGATGATCATAAGAGGGGATTCTATGGTAGAGGATTTCGGTAGGGGTCATATTGTGAAGAGTGCTAGTAGGGAGAATATTTAGAGTGTATTCTGACAATTTAGCAGCATAGACCCAGAAGGGTGGAGGGAGGGAGGCATGAATCAATAGGGTGCGAATCATATTGTTAATGGTGCGGATGATTCTTTCAGCTTTACCGTTTTGTGGTGAGGTGTGAGGGCAGGAGAAGAGAAAGACCATGCCATTATTGGTACAAAAGCGGTGAAACATAGAGTTATTGAATTCACGACCATTATCGCACTGAAATGATTTTATGCCTTTTTCCAAATTGTGTTTGAATGAAATTGCGAAACTCAAGAAATTTGACAAACACTTCCGATTTAAATTTAAGAGGGTATAACCAAACGTAGTGTGAAAAATCATCAAGCAATACAAGATAGTATTTATGACCGAGAGAACTAGGGATAGGAGATGTCCATAAATCGGCATGTATGATATCAAAAGGAGCACATGTAACACTAGTAGATGATTTAAACGGAAGACGAATATGTTTGCCTAAAGAGCAAGAAACACAATTTTGGGCAAGTTTCCCATTACAAGCAATGAAATTGTTGCCTCTAAGAAAATTAAAAACTGGGACTCCTGGATGACCAATCCTATTATGCCAGGTTGAAGAAGAAACAGCCGCTAGAGTGGCGGGAGAGCAATATCTGGCAGCGGAGGTGGAAGTGAATGGATAGAGATCCCCCCATGCTATTGCATCTCGTAAGAGGTGTCCCCGTATGAAGATCCTTTACAGTAAAACCAAAAGGGTCAAAATCCACAGAGACAGAATTATTACGAGTAAATTGGCGGACAAATATGAGGTTCTTAATCATGTGTGGGGCATATAGGGTGTTTTTGAGGGAGAAGGGTGGATGAGGAGGTTGTGTGTATGAGGTACCATAACCCTTAACTGGAATGCGTTGTCCACTACCAACTGTAACATATTGAGGATGCTTTAAACAAAATAGTTTAGGAATAGTACCTGCAGACTGGGTGACGTGAGATGTGGCACCTGAGTCCATGTACCAAGTATTGTCAGGTTGTTGCATAGATAGGGTGATGAACGCCTGACCCAACTCAGTGGGTGTCATGCTGGAGGAGGGCTGCGGGACCTGACCTTGCATAAAGTGGGCCTGCTGTGGGGCTGGAGCGGGGCCTAACAAACCGGGGTAAGAATACGGATTGTATGGCTGCTGGTACTGGAATGGACTTGGCGCCGCGGCTCTGTCCTGGGGCGCCGCGGCGCTGAAGACGAACTGCTGAGGAGTCGCGACCCGGTTGTTCTCGCGATCTCTGTTCGCGTTCGTTGCTTGTTGTTCTCGTGATCGTGACCCTTGCCACGACCACGGCCTCCTCTACCGCCGCGGCCTTTTCCACCCTTGCCGCCGCGGCCCTACCGCCGTTGGGGAGTTGTCCGGTGGCGTCGATCTTGGGGTTGCGTGTCGACGCTAACACCGCCGGGCGTGCTCATCCTACTTAGCACGACGGGTTTCTTCGAGCAACAATTGTGAGCGAGATTTGTTAAAACTCGGTAGCGGATCTCGCTTCGTTGAATAATGGTGGCCAAAGTATCATATTCGCCCTTAGTAAGGCCGTAAATCATTTGTAGCACCATTTTATCGTCGGTGACAGGCGTGCCGATGTTGGAGAGTTGATCCGCTAGAAGTTTAAGCTGCTTGCAGTACTCAGAGACATTGGAGAAGTTTTCAAGACGTGTTTTGTTGAATTGTTCTTCCAAATACATGGCACGAGTGTGCTTGTTGTCCTGAAAAATTTCTTCCAAACGATTCCACAAGTCAAGGGCTGTGGAGTCAGATTTCATGATAGTAAGGAGCAAATCCTGAGAGATACTACCATATATCCATTGTTTGACGCCGGCGTCGAGACGATGCCAGATAGAATCATCAACCTCCGTTGGGCGCGGAATAGTGTCATCAATATGGTCAAGCACGTTATAGAGACATGCATGATTGCGAAAAAGTTCAACCCAGGGAGAATACTGGTTGTTTTCTTGATCAAGAATAACGTGAATATGGTTCTTGATGTTGGAAACAGTAAGGGCGGGATGAAACGGGGGTGATGACTTTGTGGTGGGATTTGTGGAGGTAGAGGCGTCAGAAAGTGTGGAAGAATCAGGGATAGCCATTTAGAGAAGAGAAGAAAGGAAGAACAAAACCCGAAAAACAAGAAGAAAATCCGGGAGGGCCGCAACAGAGAGAGAAATGCGGCCGCGGTGTGGAAGAGAAAGGTTTTTAGGGTTTTGTTTATTTGGCTCTTGATACCATGTAAGATGATATTAATCTCCCTTGAGGAGTCTTTCATTAATATCAAGGTATATATAGAGTACAATATTCATCCCTTATACAATAGGAATCCTAAGCCTATACAAAAGAGGAATCCTAAGCCTATACAAAAGAGGAATCCTAGTCTTACCATAATTATATTTACACAATATATGAAAATATTCTAATTATGGGTAGGGAATATATTTACACGTTTACAAAAATAATTACAAAAAGTTTCCTTTGCCGGACTTGAACTCGGGTCTTTCAGATGAGAGCCGAGTATCCTGACAAACTAGACTACAACAGATCTTGTATTAAGAAACACTGAGAAATGTTAATCTAAATGCAATACCATTTTCCAACTAATGTCTTACCTTTGAGATACTCCTGGATATGTTTGCTTCATAAAGATGATGTCTGTAGAAGTGGAGAGATTTACTTTCGCTCATTTGTAAAAGACATCAAATTAAAAACTGGGTTTTGCAATATATATTAACGATATATCATAGGGGGGATCTATTGTGTTGGTTACTCGTTCAAGTGAATTTAGTTTTTTTTCTTTTTCAAATTGGTATATAAATAAGATATTCACTAAAATCTATAAATGATTGACTGTAAACTCAGTTATTATATATTGTATAGTATTAACATGAGGCTGCTATACGCAAGTGCGACTCTAAGATTTGAAATTTATGAATTTCTACAACGACCTTAGTTAATATACAATAATAATTGCATTCATTAATGAATAATATTTGTAGATTTTCAGTGCTTATACAATGAATTTGAAAAAAAGTTACAGAATTCACGTAAATCCACAACCACAAGCTAGGTCCATCTATGATTATAAGAACACATAAAGTTCAAATTTCGAATCAACCTCTATACAGTTTATAATATTAATATTTGGTGATGAAATCAATTGTTGGCTGAAGGGATTGAGAAACAAGATAATATGTCTTCTCAGTTGGATGGATTGAATCCCAAAACACATACTTCGATGGGTCGGGGCAAACATCTGAATTTGGGTTGCACATAAATGTAACTTCCAATAAGCCCGTTCCACAGCAGCCACGGTTAGCCTTTTCAAAATCTATCATTAAAACCAAAAGAGAGAGAGAGGAGAAAAATTAGTTAATTATCTGATATATTCATATAATTATCAAACATAGAGATGATGATAATAATAATTTTCTGTGATATTTAGACAAATTTAAATATTTTTTTGTTTGTTTTAAAAGTAATTTTGATGCAAAGAAAATAAGAATTTAATATCATTCGAGAAATTACCCCTAAAATAAAGATAAAAAGTCCCGGTTTTTTTGGTCAAATCACCTACTCTAATGTATGGAGCAATAGGTGTAAAACTTTGTTAACAAAATGATGCAAATAAACTCTCAACTAGGTCAAAAATGTTGATCCAAAAGAAACCAACTAAAAACGAGCTTTTCTTTTGGAAACATTAAAATGCAATTTTCTAATATTTTTTGGCAAACAAAAAGCATTTTGATGAGTTAACACACATTTTATGTATTTCTTTGATTAGTGTTAATATCAAGTGAAAACAATATTTTAAATTTGCATGTCGCGGAACTACAATTACTTAGAGGGCAATTTTGATGCATTGGTAAATTAAGTTGCCACGGTTCTAGGAGGTCATGAGTTAAATTAAGTCGCATGAAAAGTGCCTCTTACAAAATTGCAAGATAAAGATGTCTGCATGAGATCCAATATGGCCTGGTCCTTCCATGAACACCACACGGCCACACATAGCAAAAATTTAGTATATCGAGTTACCCATTTTATCAAAATTAGAATTGCTCACCGTATTTGTGGCCTAGAATCATGTCTACCACTGGTCCATAGATATCCATATAAGCAATTCGAGAACCCAAGTTTGCAAACCTAATTTGCGTGGCATTTAACTTGCTTTGGAGCTTGGAATTGTAGTCTCTAGCAATGGAGGAGAAGAAATCAATACAGTCTCTCTTTGTAAATGCATCATCGGAGTGAAGGGTGATGACCATTGGTAAACAACCCATTGGTGGTAGACCTACCACACCAATTTTCCTAGCCCCTTGATCCAACAATTCCTGCACAAAATTAAGTTTCCAAAGAATTAATCCCTTGATTATTCTTATTAAATGAATAGGTATATAAATAATTTACAATCTCCAAATATGGAAAATCTTATTCCTACTATACTTCTAATATTCTAATTTTACTTGTACAAGAATTCTACAATTATGGTAATTATACAACATTACTTTAATACTCTAATTTTGGTAAAGAACTTTTCAGTAACCGTGATATACACGGTATTTTATCAAACCCCTGTAGTCATAGCGGGCGGTTGTCGTACGCTAAGACTGTCCTTAAAATCTTCAAATAGAACTGAGGGAAGGCCCTTCGTAAAGATGTCAGCAATTTGGTATCTGGAGGGCACATGTAAAACGCGTACTTGTCCACGAGCTACCTTTTCGCGAACAAAGTGAATATCCATCTCGATATGTTTAGTGCGCTGATGTTGGACCGGATTGCCAGAAAGATAGACTACACTAACATTATCACAATAGACCAAGGTAGCTTTCTGAATAGAAAAGTGTAATTCTAATAGATGATTACGCAGCCAACATGATTCAGACACCACATTAGCCACGCCTCGATACTCAGCCCCTGCACTAGATCGCGATAATGTAGCCTGGTGTTTCGCAAACCACGAGACCAAGTTATCCCCAAGAAACATACAATAACCAGATGTCGAGCGTATGGTATCAGGACAGCCACCCCAATCAACATCTGTATATGACACAAGAGTAGAGACGGAAGAAGGATATAAATGCAATCCATAATCAAGTGTGCCATGGATGTACCATATAATGTGTTTGAGCGCATGCATATGCTCAATCCGTGGGTCATGCATGAATAAACACACATGTTGAACTGCATAAGTAATATCATGTCTTGTGAAAGTAAGATACTGAAGTGCCCCTACAAGACTGCGATAGTGGGTGGGATCCTCGTATGGTGTGCCTGAAGTAGTACTCAGCTTTGGTTTGGTATCACCGGAGTGGAAGTAGACTTACAAGATAAGATACCATCTCTCTCAATAATCTCCGCAACATACTTCATTTGAGACAAAAATAGACCACCTGAATGACGCGTGACAACAATGCCCAAGAAATAACTCAAGGGTCCCAAGTCTTTCATTGCAAATTCAGAACTGAGAAGTGACATAATAGACTTGAGCAGATTATCAGATGAAGTAGTCAATATAATATCATCTACGTACAATAAAATGTATGCCAGAGAAGTACCACGACGATATATAAATAAAGAATGATCAGACCGGCTGTGAGAAAACCCAATAGTAGATACATAATCTGCAAACATCTTATACCAAGCCCGCGGGGCCTGCTTAAGCCCGTACAAGGACTTCTTCAGCAAATAGACATGATGAGGATGATTGGGATCTCGAAAACCCAAGGGATGATGCATATAGATTGTCTCCTTAAGATCACCGTGTAAGAAAGCATTCTTTACATCCAACTGATGAATAAGCCATGCTTTTGAAAGATCCAAACTCAGAAGTGTGAATGGTAGCCGATTTGACCACTGAACTAAATGTCTCACCACAATCCACGCCAACTTGTTGAGTTTTACCATCACCTACAAGACGAGCCTTATGCCTCTCAAAAGAACCGTCAGAATTCTCTTTATGAGTAAAAATCCACATAGACCGAATAATATTAACACCAGATGGACGGGGTACTAACTCACACGTCTTATTTTCATCCAATTTTTAATTCGGGTCATGTAGCGCAGACACAGGATTACGTGGTATAGGGGATTTGGTGACATTAGAATTGAGATTAAAATGTCGTTTTAGTTTAAAAATACCCTTTTGACTACGAGTAATGAGCCCTTGACTCGAGGTAGAATTGGGTGGATTTTGGGTAGTGGGTGGGCTAGGGACGGACTGTCCAACAGGCAATGGGCCTGCTAGCCTAACATGTGAAACAGGAACTGAAATTGTATCGCGAGTGAGCTGGATCGACGGAACAACATCGGGATCGGTACTGGGCCGCAATACTAGCCCACTGGCAGACCTGTAGGACCAGCGGGTACAAGAATTTGTGGGCCGACAGGCAGTGGGCCTGCTGGCGGATTTTGGTCATGGGACAATTCAGATAAATGGTGTATAACATACGGTGAGACCCCGTCATCCAAAAACTTATACGAACTAGGCACGGAACTACGCAGTTTAGCAAATGGAAATTGAGTTTCATCAAAAATCACATGGCGACTAATTATGATTTTATTAGAGGATAAATCAAAACATTTGTAACCACGATAATTAGATGGGTAACCCGAAAACACACAAGGGGTAGAACGGGCTTGAAGTTTGTTAATTGTAGTGGATGGAAAAAAAGGATAGCATTAACACCCAAACATTCTAAGATGAGAATACGAAGGATCTTTATTGTAAAGAAGTTTAAGTGGGGAATTATATGCTAGGTTTTTGTTAGGAAGTACGTTAAGGAGGTAAGTAGTCATTTGTAGGGAATGATGCAAAAAAGAATTGGATACGAAAGCATGAGCTAATAAAGTTCGGACAATATTATTAATGGTACAAATTTTTCATTTGGCTTTCCCATTTTGTGAGGACAAGAAAAATGAAAAATTATGCCATTAGCATCATAAAATTCCCAAAACAACCCATTATCATATTCTTTGCCATTATCATATTGAATATTTTTAATTTTCCGTTGTGTACGGATGAATGCTCTAAATTTTAAGAATGTGGAAAAAATTTGAGATTTTTTTCTCTAAAGGAAAGGTCCACAAAAAATTAGAATAATCATCCAAAAATAGAACATAATAACGATGGCCCAAAGAATTTAGAACGGGAGATGTCCATAACTCACTATGAATAATGTCAAAAGGCATCAAAGTACGAGAAGTAGAGGCTACAAATGGTAATCTAACATGTTTTCCTAACGGACAAGAAGGGCAAAGTGGAGTACTACGCGTACCCTTATAAGAAATAAAATTATTTTTATGTAAAGAAGAAATAATAAACGATCCCAGATCTCCCAAACGTGCATGCCACAAGGAAGGGGCAAGAGCGGCAAAGGTAGACGGTATGGCTTGACTCGTGGAAGTGGTGGTGATTGTGAGTGGATACAGCTCTCCCCTACTATTGCATCACATTAGAGGTATCCCCGTCTTGAAATCCTTCACAGAAAACCCAAAGGGATCAAAATTAACAGAAACTCAATTATCAGTGGTGAATTTTTGGACAGACACCAAATTTTTAATTAGGTTATGGGCATGAAGAGTATTTTTCAAAACTAGAGATGGATGTGGGAGAGACAAAGTAGTATGTCCATAACCTCAAATTTGAATTATGTTGCCATTACCAACAATAATACCACGATTGTTGCTCAAATTGAAATAAGATGAGAGAGCACCTTGATCGGACGTCATATGAGAAGTGGCGCCGGTGTCCATGTACCAATTCATGTTCTGAGGAGTTAATCCAAGTGTATGCATTACTACCTCAATATCTGTAGGTGTCGGGATCTAATTTGGTCCTGCAACATGAAAAGCCTATGGAGGCTGAGGCCCAAGCCTGCGGCTCCGGCCTAGAAGAGTACCTGCCGCCACTGTTTGGACCCGAGAAGCTGGGCCTGGACTATTGCTGAAATTAGGCCCAATTACCCGAATATGGACTGGGCGAGAAATAGGGGTTGTTGGGCCAATGGCCACTGGCCCAGCTCCACGGCCAGGGAGCCCACGACTGGGACCAGTTGGCCTGCGGCCCACTGCCCTGAGGCCCACTGCTGCGGCCACCACTGTTTCATCCGCCGTCGTTACCACTGCGATTGCCACCGCGGTTTTCGCCATTATTTTTTACAATTTTGAGCCATTTTGCCGCTACCGTTGCTGCGGTTTTGACTTGAATGTTTAGAGAATGAGTGAGGGTCATCGGACGTTGTCATCATCATGACTGAATTTGCTCTGGTAGCCACCTTTTTAGCTAACCCGACCTCTTCTAACGTGAGCATGGAACGAGCCTGATAAAATAGTGGTAGAGGATTACTTTGATGAAGCAGTGTGCCAACGCCATTGTAGGCCTCAGATAGGCCGACAACCATTTGGAGAACAAGACTATCATTGGTAACAGGCGCACCAACGTTGCCGAGTTGGTCCGCCAATTCCTTGAGTCGTTTACAATAGACTAAAACATTAGAAAAATCTTCCATGTTGACATGAGAAAATTCCTGCTCAAGAGTGACAACTCGGGAATTTTTGTTATCCTGTAATATATCACACACCCTATTCCAGGTAACCATTGCCGTAATGTCAGGTTCAATTATCATCTGTAAGAGGTCTGTAGAGATAATGGAGTAAATCCACTGGAGAACGGTAGCATCAAAGGTTGTCCATAACGTAGGATCGTCCTCGGGAGTAGGCACCTTCTCCACGTCAGGGACCGAGGGGATTATGTGATGGAGGACTTGAAGCGACCATGCGTGAACTTTGAATAATTTCGCCCAAGTCGCGTATTGGCCGTTTTTCATTTCAAGAACAATAGGGATGCGGTTCCTGATGTTGGAAACTGTAAGGGCTGGATGAAACATGTTCTTTGACGTAGACATAACGAAAGAACAATAGGAGAATTAGGGATGTAGAAGAAAATTTAGGAAGGGAGGAGGAAGAAACGGCTCGAAAACCGAGAAGGATTCTCGGAAATCGAGGTAGGCCGAGAGTAGCGGAAGTTTTTGTGGGAGGAGGTAAGTTAGATAAATATATAACTATTTGTTTACTACTAAATTACTATAATGGTACATCCCCACAACCAATTAAAGATAAAAACGATACAATTATTGTCATTATTTTTTAATGGACTAATTAATAAAAAAATAATGTTACATAATTGGGAAGGGAGGAGTAATTTATAATACCGATAGTGGAAAATTGATTATGTGTGATAACTGAAAAGATTGCATGTAAACGACAAAATTCAGATATTTTCTATAGCTACTATATTTGTCCCAATTTATGGATCACTATTTAAGGACACAAAGTTTAAGAAAGTACCAAAAGACTTTTGAAATTTATGTAAAATGAAAATTTTAAAGTTAGTTGTTTCTAGATATGAAATATAATACTCCATCCATCTCAAATTATTTATAGTGGACTCGTGGTTACTAAAATTAGTCATCTTAAATTATTAATTGTTTTAGAAGTTCAAGGTACAATTAATTATTTTCTCCCTATTTTATCATTAGCAGAATTATGTCATTAATGGATATATATGACACATAATAGAGTAAACACTTAATGAGGATATGATTATTACTTAGACATAAATAAGGGTAAAGTTAGTCAAATATCCTTCCTAATTAATATTTCTTAAGGGACTGTGTAAAATAAAAAATGACAAATAATTTGAGACGGAGGGAGTATTCTTTTTTAGACAAACTAAAAGACAAGTGCGCCACATAAATTGGGACGAAAGAAGTAATTAGTAATTGCAAAAATAAATCATATAAGTTCATCGTCCATTTTCTTTTACTTTATTGATTTTATGTTCTGTACACTAATAAATAAATAAATAAATAAATATATATATATATATATATATATATATAAAAGTGTACAGAACATCATCAAGTAAAACTGACCTCAAAACTAGACAACTCTTCTTATCAATTTTAGTATTATAACCTAGAGGATAGCGTGAGAACTTGCTATAAGCTGCTTGAAATATTGAAGAGTTGCCTATTGTATGAAGCACTAAATTACACCGACTATATATATAAAAAAGACTTTATATTGTCGGCGCATATTACTTAATCATTTTTTATTTATTTGTTATTTTCTTTCACCTTTTTAGAAATTTAAAGAAAGTCTTTACAGACTACTAAAAACTGCGAGTTTCCGACCAAATTCATCGAAAATTAGCTTCTCTAAATGTATATCGTTTTTTTAAAATAAAAAATCCATATTTCTAACTATGTTCACTCCTAGAAATAATTTTTTTATTCAGACTAGCTAATGAATGAAGCTAGCTAAGTGTGTGAACGGGATATAAAGAATTGTGACTTTTCCGATAAGGCATACTAACATCCGTTCGCCCTACCCTTTGTTGGCTATAAATTCAGAGGACTTGCCTCGATTTTCTGCATCAAAAAAATATTTTGCACATCATCTGCATTCTGCATAACTTTTACAACATAAAAAATGAGTCAGTCTTGTGTGATTCGTTGCCATCTTTGATTTGGCGTGAAGTCATAGGCGTTGAGGTACCACTACTCCTTTGACATGTTTATCCGTTATATCATAGGAGGAAGTAATCCATAACCTCGGATACTTGAGTGTATTAATTTTTTTAAGGACACATTGAATTCTGTGGTCTGGGATACTGCTTTTGTCATCTTCTTTTCTCGATTTTATTGAGATATTGTTTCGTTGTTTGAACTTTATTTTACTAACAACGTTTATTGTTTTGAGCACAAATTGGATAACAATCTTAAGGAATTTAAATATATATATATATATATATACTTTTTCTATGTTCAAAAACTTTCTGGTAATCTGCTACAGAAAAAAATTATTTTTTTACAACATATAAAACTACTTTTTTCTGACATATAAAAGTAGTTTCTTCTGACATATAAGAGTACTTTTTCTGACATATAAAATTGCTTTCTTCTGATATATAAAAATATTTTTCCTAAAATATAAAAATACTTTTCAGAATAAAAGTATTTTTCTCTAAGATAGAAAAGAAATATTATTTTTCAGAAATAAACAATTATCCTTTTGGAGATTAAGACCTTTGTGATTTTCTACTCAAGTGCTGGAGATTTAAATCAGTGGATTTTCTACTCCAAATTTAATATACGGTTTGAAGTAATAAAAACTTCGCCGATTTATTAAATCTACTTCTGTAATAATTTACTCGGTTTGAAGATATAAAAAATTTCACTGATTTATTAAATCTGCTTCTGTAATAATTTATTCAATTTGAAAGATATAAAAACTTCATTGAGGAAATAATTTTTGCGCATTCGATTTGAAGATATAAAATCTTCACCGATTTTGTTAATTCTGTTTGTATTATTTTCAAACAGAAACGGGAGACCAAACTGTAAATAGCACTGCTAGTGAAACTAGCACACCAACCCCCGCGGTTGGCACTACAAGCAATGTTGCCTCCTCTAGTCATTCAGCTCTGGCACCGCCACTGCCACGGCAGAGAAACCCAAAAAAAATTATGGAATTAATTTTAAGAGATGGCAACAGAAGATGCTTTTCTACTTTACCACCCTGAGTTTACAAAGGTTCATAAGGGAAGATGATCCAGTTTCTGAAGAAGGAGTACCAGACAACGAGCACTTCATTGTTATTGAGGCTTGGAAGCATTCAGACTTTTTGTGCAAAGGATACATCCTTAGTGGTTTAGAGGATGACTTGTACAACGTCTACAGTTCTGCAAAGACTTCAAAAGAGTTATGGGATGCTCTTGAGAAGAAGTATAAAACTGAAGACGCATGTTTGAAGAAATTTATATTTGCAAAATTTTTGAACTACAAAATGATGGACAATAAATCTGTCGGAATCCAAATCCAAGAGCTTCAAATCCTTTATCATGATCTCCTTGCTGAAGGCGGAATTTGTATTAATACTTTTATTGCAAGTATTAATGTTGTTACTTACAAGTTTAATAATCTAGGTATGATTATAGATGAGACGTTTCAAGTGACTTCTATGATTGAGAAGTTGCCTCCTTCGTGGAGAGATTTTAAAAACCACTTGAAACACAAATGCAAGAAAATGAAGTTAGAAGATTTCGTGATTCGTCTAAAGATCGAGGAAAACAATAAAATTGCATAGAGGAAGATTCGTAGTAATTCAACAATATCAGGAGCAAAATATTATTGAGACTGCTCAACCAAAGTCTAACAAAAGGAAGAAATCGTCCGTCCCAACGAACAATTCTAAGAAGAAAAAGTTCAGAGGAGACAAGTTCAAAGGAGACTGCTACAATTGTGGCAAGACTGGATATAAATCGGCAGATTGTCGTGCCCCGAACAATCAAAAGAAGAAAAATCAAGCAAACATGATTGAGAAGAATGAAGAAGACGAGGATTCGTGTGTAATGTTCTCCGAATGCAATCTGGTTGGAAATCCAAAAGATTGGTGGATTGATTCTGGTACCACCCGCCACGTTTGTTCCAACAAAGAGATGTTTATCTCATATGCTCCCGCAGGGCCCAAAGAGACGATCTTTATGTGAAATTCCGCAACAACTAAGGTTGATGGCTATGGAAATATTACTCTTAGAATGACTTTGCGCTTGTCAGCGACTTTGAAGAATGTTCTTCATGTTCCAGAAATAAGAAATAACTTAGTTTCTACCGGACTTCTAGTGAAAAACGGTTTTAAGTGTGTTTGTGTTTTCGACAAAGTTGTTATAAGTAAGAATGATATGTATGTGGGGAAAGGTTACCTTACCGAGGGACTTTTTAAACGTAATATAATTGCTAACAATAATAATAAAGTTGATGTTTCATCTTACTTGAGTCAGATTCTTTATGGCATGAACGTATAGGACATGTCAATTATAAAACTTTGCGGAAAATGATCAACTTGGAAGTATTGCCTAAGTTTGAATGCAACAAATCAAAATATCAAATTTGTGTCGAGTCTAAGTATTCTAGGCATCCTTACAACTGTGTTGAAAGGAATACTAATCTGTTAGACTTAATTCATACGGACATTTGTGATATGAAGTCAATACCATCTCGCGGTGAAAAGAAGTATTTCATAACTTTTTTTACGATACACGATATTGCTATGTTTACTTACTTAATAGTAAAGATGAAGCAATAGATGCATTCAAGCAATACAAAAATGAGGTTGAAACGCAACCCACTAAGAAAATCAAAATGATACGAAGTGATAGGGGCGGTAAATATGAATCTCCTTTTGAAGAAGTGTGTTTGGAATATGGAATCATTCATCAAACAAATGCTCAATATACGTCACAATTCAATAGAATTGAGGAAAGGAAGAATCGAACTAAAGGAGATGATGAATGCTTTATTTATAAGTTCTGGACTATCGGAAAATTTGTGGGGGGGAGTGTTACTTAGAGCTAACCGAATACTCAACCGAGTACCTATATAAAAACACAGTCCATTCCATATGAAATATGGAAAGAAAGAAAATTCAACTTGAAATACTTTAAAGTGTGGTGGTGTTTAGCAAGGGTGCAGGTTCCTAAACTCTAGAGGGTAAAAATAGAACCCCAAAAACATTGATTGTGTTTTTATTGAATATGCCACAAATAGTAAAGCATATCGATTTTTGATGTACAAATAAGAAAATCCCGACATTCATACCAATACGATAGTAGAATCAGCTAATGCTGAATTTTTTGAAATTATTTATCCGTATAAAGAAAAATGTGATTCATCTGGCGAAAGATCTAAACGACCCCGAGAAGAATCAATGGAAAATACACCAAGTTACGAAAATTTAAGGCATAGTAAATGCAAAGGACGTCTGCATCCTTTGGATTAGATTTTCTGACATTTTTGTTCGAAAATGAGCATCAAAATTTTAAAGAAGCTATGACTTCTTCGGAAGCTCAATATTGAAAAGAGGCAGTCGATAGTGAAATTGAATCCATATTAAACAACCATACATGTGAGGTAGTTGATCTTCTACCCGGAAACAAACCTTTAGATTCCAAATGGATATTCAAAAGGAAGATCAAATATGATGGTACTATTGACAAAAAAAAAAAGGCAAGACTTGTTGTCAAAGGATCCATACAACAAGAAGGTCTTGATTATTTTGATACATACTCACCGGTAATAAGAATTACATCCATGCGTGTGCTAATAACTCTAGCCACTGTGAATGATCTTGAAATCCATCAAATGGATGTTAAAATAACTTTCTTAAATGGAGATTTAGATGAAGAAATCTACATGGAACAACCCGAAGGGTTTGTAGTTCCCGAGAAAGAACATAAAGTAGGTCGACTTGTTAAGTCTCTCTATGGACTAAAATAAGCACCCAAACAATGACATTCCAAGTTTGATCAAACGATGTTTGGCCAATGGATTCAAGATTAATGAATGTGATAAATGTATTTACATTAAGAACACTCCAAATCGTATAGTCATTGTTTGTTTGTGTGTTGATGATATGTTGATAATGAGTAAATACATTACTGACACAAATGCTACTAAGCGTATGCTAGCTAGCAAATTTGATATGATAAACTAGGAGTTGCCGATTTAATTTTAGGAATTAAGATCCATAAGACTCCTCAATGTCTAGCATTGTCTCAGTCTCATTACATTGGAAGATTGCTTGAGACGTTCAAGTATTTTGATTTCAAAAATGAAAAGACTCCAATTGACGTAAAGCCTGCTCTTGCAAAGAACAAAGGTGAAAGTGAATGTCAGTTGGACTATGCTAGGGTATTGGGAAGTTTAATGTACATCATGAACTGTACGTGATCAGATATAGCCCGTGCTATTAGTAAACTAAGTCGGTACACCAGTAATCCCTATCAAACGTATTGCATGACAATGAAACAAGTTCTTGAATATTTAAAACATACTCAAAACTTTGCCTTGCATTACAATAAATATCCCACAGTTATTGAAGGATACAATGATGCAAATTGGATCACCGGATCAACAGAAGACAAATCCAGAAGTGGATATGTATTCACGATTGGTGGAGCAATGTCATGGAAGTCGTCCAAACAGACATGTATTGCTTGCTCTACAATAGAGTCTGACTTCATAGCTCTAGACAAAGCTGGTGAAGAAGCGGAATGGCTCTATAATTTCTTAGAATATATTCTTTTTTGGACCAAACCTATGGCACCTATATACATACATTGCGATAGCCAAACATCAATAGGAAGGGTAGGGACCGTTATGTATAGCGGTAAATATCGTCACATACGATGGAGACACAATACCGTTCGACAACTACTTTCTAGTAGATTTATCACAATTGACTATGTAAAGTCAAGAGATAACGTGTTGAATCCACTTACAAAAAGCCTAACTAGAGAGGCAATTGAAAGATCATCAATGGGAATGTGTTTAAGGCCTAGGACAAGTCATCATGGAGGTAACTCTACCTAGTTGACTGGAGTTCCCAAGAGCTAGATTCAAAGAGATCAAACAAAGTTATAAGTGACAGTTCAACATTGTCAAATAACTCAACATATTCTCATGATGAAGACAATGTTTAGAAACAAAGATAAATCATTAAGGCTTTTTAACGAGTTAATAAAGCTTAAGTTTTTAATGGTTTCTAAGTTTGGCAGATATGACCAGATAGTGTATCTACGAGATGACACATTTAGGAATCACCTATGTGAGTGTGAAGTGTAAGCTGCTTCAAGGAGTATGTTAGGTAAAGGCCCATGCTCTACGCACTCATGAAATCAGGCGGTGTTCATGACTGAAACGAACACAACAGTGAAAACCAAAGAAGGTTAAAGTGTTAATTGTGTGACATGTGGTTGTCTAGGTATACACAAAAGCTCGACGGTTCAAAGATATCAAAACTACCGATTGACTAAGTATATCCGATATATGTTTACTACGGAAAGTTCAAAGAGAAACCTACTTATCCAGATACAATTAATCATTACTTATGAATCACAAAGGTTTTCATGCATGCATGTTTTTCATCATATAGTCATTCCCCATTTATGTGGGGGATTGTTTAGACTAGCTAATGAATGAAGCTAGCTAAGTGTGTGTGAATGGGAAATAAAGAGTTGTGACTTTTCCGATAAGGCACAATATCACCCGTTCACACTACCCTTTGTTCGCTATGTATTCAGAGGACTAGCCTCAATCTTCTGCATCAAAAAATATTGTGCACATCATCTACATTCTGTATAACTTTTACAACATAAAAACTGAGTCGGTGACTTGTGTGATTTGTTGCCATCTTTGAGTTCGCGTGAAATCATAGACGTTTGAGGTACCGCTATTCCTTTGATATGTTTATCCATTATATCATAGGAGGAAGTAGTCCATAACCTTAGGTACTTGAGTGTATTAATTTTTTTAAGGACACATTGAATTCTATGGTCTGGGATACTGCTTTTGTCATCTTCTTTTCTCGGTTTTAGTGAAATATTATTTCGTTGTTTGAACATTGTTTAGTAAAACAATGTTTATTGTTTTGAGCACATATTGGATAAAAGGTTATCCCCACCGACATTCAGTGGGAATTTTATGCTATGAAACATGACTTTTCCACCTAATTCTAACCGAACCAACTCACTGAAAAAACGCATAGTGGGAAATAGTTTCTCATTGAAACGGTGAGAAACTTCATAATTTTTCTGTGTGAGAACATTACTTCCTCTGTCCCAATTTATGTAGCACCGTTCCTTTTTAGTCTGTTCCAAAAAGAATGTCACATTTCTATATTTAGAAACAATTTAACTTTATGAGATGATTTACAACCACACATTTCAAAAGTCTTTCTTTCTTTCTTAAACTCTATGTCAAGTTAAATGGTGCCACATAAATTAGGACGGAGAGTGTACTATTTAGGTTTTTCCTACAGATTCAGTGGAAAATAGTCAATGAATATTTTTCAATGAAAAATCAACAGGAAAATAAAGAATTTTTAGTAGTGGTTTTGACGGAAACGTCCGTTAGAAACGTGATGTTTAGCTTAATTAGTTGAAGTAGGCAGCCAAACCTGTAGGAAGAGCTGAACATGTTGCAACAAAAAGTTAGTGTAGGCTGAGAGAGTGTAACTTGTACGACGAATTGGAAGTGTGTTGTAATTGACAACAAAGTCATTTGTGCCTGCACTAACTACGAACAATGCTTCCTTTATCAAATTCTGTGTTTGATTTTTCCCGATAGCTGCCTCCATTTTCTCTTGATACTCCTTGAAATATTCTAGCTGCTTCGATAATGAGATCACATTCTGCATCAACGTTGTTAAGATATAATTAATTAAATAAAAATTATTTTCTCTCTCGGATGAAATGATCACACACATATAGGGGTAGCAAAATTAGCAAATAAAAATATGATTTGTCCAACCTGTTCAAATTTGGACGGATCCACTTTGACCCGTTCAAGTTAGTACATCTACAAATTGGGCTGACATATAGCCTAAATTGACCCATAAGAAACCCTATCAAAATATTTTCAAAGAGACATATATATTTTTTTTGTAAAGAATATGAATTTTTAGGCTTCCATGAGTTGAGTTTCCACTGAAATATAATAAAAACCGAGACAAAATAAATTAGGGAAATCAGCTAAACAATTCTCTAGGTCAATTTTGGTGCTAATCAGTCCAACTAGAAATTAATTAGTCTTTAAAGAAATTTCGTTAGGGCAAGGAGATTTTTAACAACTTTGCTAACGGTAGAGATAATTGTTTTTTTATAATTCCAAAGTACAACGGAGGTTAAATGTATTTTTTTTAAAACTAGAGGGTAAATCTCATCTTTCTCCCGAAAAAGAATCAATGCGGTGTGCTCTGTTTACTATTCGCACATGAGTGGCGTGTAGTGTTTACTATTCGCACATGAGTGGCGTGTAGACGACATAATTACTTAAATAATAGTCTTGAAATTCTTTATACTGTTCAATGCTTTATATATATATATATATATATATAGGGGGAATGAGAATATGAGATTAGATAGAATACACTGATTGTTGGTGTGAGGGGATCAAATCCACTTCCAGCAGATGCAAAACTAACTCCAGTCTTGAGCTCTTCAATACTTAAACTTGGATCCAAATATGGAGGCACATAATCTTTCACACCAACATACCTAGCTGCATTGAAATACAAATTTTATTTTCAAGCACAATGTAGGGATAACTAACTACATATATGCTGATCTAAGACGAGTTCTGTAGGTTCAATTGAACTCATTTGCTTTCGGCTCAAACTAGTGATAGAGTCGAAATTTTCACTAAGAAAAATTAAAATATAAAGAACTATATATATGTACACAGTGTTAAAGGAATTAATCATATAATATATATAAGTACATACATAAAAGATTCTTTTTGACCTATCTACACTTTGTCATTTTCTAGCGAAGGGTGTCAATTGACGTTCCTTGGACAAGAGTAGCTCTGCCCCTGGCTCAAACAATGTGTGTGTATATATGTATGCTAAAATGTATGCATATAATAAGTTGACACTCATTCTGAATTCACCGACTCTAGATCCCCATGAAATAAAAAATATATAACACGCTATTTCTATAGTTATTTGGTTATTGTCTACATACTAATCAAAAAGTAAAAGTCTTGGTAGAGTAATATTTACCAAAGAAATCATTAGCAAGCATCCCATTAGTAAACCTTCCAGTTGGAGCATGGTTCATGAAATCTCTCCCATATGGTGAAAAATTACTCTTGAAAGGAGTTGTTATGTAATTATTGTTTCCAGGATCAGCTGTTGAGTCTCCAAAGATAAAAATGGCAGAAACTAAACTCTTCCCTTGAGCTTGAATTGGAGCTTCCAACATGAAGAAAAGTAGCAAAAGAACAATAAAAGAATGTGAGAGACTCATTTTAATTAGTGATTTGATCAAGAAAACTCCTGAGCCGAGGGTTTATCGAAAATAGTCTCTCTACCTCTCAAGGTAAGGGTAAGGTCTGTGTACAATACTCTACCCTCCCTAGACCGTACTTGTGGGACTACACTGGGTATTTTGAGGTTGTTATTTGATCAAGAAAACTTGGAAAGGCCTATATGTGGATAATGAATTATATTTAAACTTTGAAGCTTCAGTTGGGGCTTTTGGTGAGTTTATAACGAGTCATATGTATAGCATGACTAATTAATTAAGAATGCAATTTGGCTAATTAATATTGGATTAATAATTTGTTTCGTGTTTTTCTAGTGTTGCTTTTGTTTCTCATTGTTTGATGGACCAAACAAACACTCCCAAAATTGTTTAAAGTTTTCTCAACCACCATTCCTAAGAAATTGCATGCAGGCAAGAAGTTATTAGAGTTTGGTGAAGTATTAATTAGAGTTGTTTTTTATAGAATAATTATTAATTAATATTGTAATTAATGATTATTGTAATTAATTGTATAATCATTTGTATATGGTAGGTAGATTAGTATTAACTTAGGGAGATTAGATGTCATGATTGTAGTCTCATCAAATCATATCATTAGCATAATTTGCAGGTTGTATTAGTGGTATAATTACTATATTATTGGAAGATGAATATTGAGGAAAATATTCTTACATGGTATTAGAGCATTAGGGAAAAGATCCTACCCTAAACAATTTTCTTCCCCACCATCGGCCACCCCTCCCACCACCGGCCGACCACCCACAAATTGTTATTTTTTTTATTTTATTCTTTTCTTTTTCCGGTCAACAATGTCTGACTCCAAATTCACATTTCATCCCGCTCTTGCCGTCTCTAACATCAAAACACATATTTTCATCACTCTTGAGATGGAAAATGTTCATTACGCAACTTGGGCAGAGCTCTTTAAAATCTGTTGTCGTTCCCACCGGGTTATTCATCACATAATCCCACCGAAAAAGGCAAGAAAAAGGTGTTAAACACCGATGATGAAAAAGAACTACGACTCACACTTGATGAGACAATTATCTCGTGGATTTATGCAACCATCTTTAGCGATTTGTTGCACATAATAATGGAACCCGATTCCACGGCGATGGAGGCCTGAAATCACTTGCGGGATATTTTTCAACACAACAAAAATTACTGAGCAGTCACTTTGGAGCAAAAATTCTCCACCACTGACATATCGGATTTTCCAAATGCGTCGGCCTATTGTCAACGCCTCAAAGTTTTATCGGATCAACTCAAGAACGTTGATTTGCCGGTTACAAACAATCGGTTGGTTTTACAGTTGGTTGTCGGCCTTATCGACGCATATAGTGCCGTTGGAACGCTTATCCGACAAAGCAATCATCTACCACTTTTTTACCAAGCCCGTTCTATGCTTATTCTTGAAGAGGCGGGTTTTGCCAAAAAGGCCACAACCGTCTCAAATTCCGCCATGGTTGCCACCCCAACAAATGCATCTACTACACATTTTGAACCTATACAACAAAATAGGGGACAAAAAGGATGAAATAGTGGTAAAAACTGTAGGGTTTTGTTGGGTTCAAAACACATAAGTAAGGCACAGCGGAAGTTTAAAGTTTTGTTTCTTACTTACCCCAACAACATTTCTGGTATGGTTATACAACAATCAAACATGTAACATAAAGCATGAACTTACATGTTAAAATATCTGGAGTCTTTATCTACTATAAGGTTGACACGCGGTTGCCCTTCCGATTGCAAGCTCCAAGCTTCAATGTATTTCTCTTTCAAAAAGCTAGGAAATCCGACAGAGGTTCGAGAGAGTTTTAATTCGAAGTCTCTAAGGCTTAGAATGATAATCTGAAAAAAAAATTGGTGTCTAAATAATGAAGAGAATGCCTCTATTTATAGTTCAAAAATAGGTCAAAACCGGATTAGAGTTTGACATTGGGCCTGGCCCAAAATTTGAGGCAGAGGCGCCGCGGCCCTATGGTATGGGCGTTGCGGCACTCGACGTACTCCTGCATTGTCTCGATTTATTTTCTGCGCATTTTTAATTAAATCCAAAATCCAATTTTGACTTAATTAAAATAATCATTATTCATTTAAATATCTAGATTCTAAATCGAACATTTAATTACTCTCTCAATACATCCTTAGATCGAACGGACAATCGACATAGTGTGACCCTACATGCCTTCTCATATCGATATTAATCAAATTAACGTCTACGCGGAACTCCTAGACGGCGCCGCAAGACGAACTCAATATGTGAAGTACGTTTACGCGAATCCAGTAAACTTAACCTTTATGTGGTAAGATAAAATCCTTTCATTCACGACACACCCGATCAAGCTTAGGATTTGTCAAGTGTCTATCCAAATGGCTTAATCATTGTATCTCATCTATATTAGTTGACAACTAGACCATATTCTAAATACGTCTATTGCGTTGGCCAACGACTTAGTCAACCTAATATCACTGAGAATCCGAATGTTCTCTCGAATATACATTCGAGGAATGATCCTAATCTTGGCTCAACTACCACCTTTAATCCACATCGTAATATACCCAATACAAGCCGTATCTCAACCTATAAGGCATTTGAGCTTAGGACGGGATCAAAGTACATTACTTTGTAGATAAGACGCGTATTGACCTCAAGTCTAAGGACTTCTATCTCCCACATGCTGATCATACTTTAGACAAGTATAATAAATAGTATATCAACAGGGTATACCAATACTTCCAAAGTATTCATGTGTCCATCACGAGCAGACATTACTCATAGCAGGTGAGACATACTACATCCTCTATGGATGTGATGCAGACCACATGCCGACTTATCACATATCATCGATATTCCATTCTCGATGATCATTAGTCGAGGCTATTTAAGAGTTACGTTATAATATTAATATCTCACACTATTAATAATAGCGTAACCTCCAGGAATGCATATTATAGAATATTACAAATAATCAATTAATAATTCAATAATTTGCAAATGCCAAAATATTAATCTCCATTAATAATACTACGAATGTGTATATACTACATTTGTCCTAATACAGATTGTCTCTAGGACATAAATATACTTTCAATCTCCCACTTGGCCTAGAGCCAATCTCCAACATATCTAATACCCATATTCTCAAAATGACCATTATGCTTGACTAAGCTTAATGGTTTAGTGAATGGGTCAGCTAGATTATCATCTATGGGAACATAGTCTAATTTAATCTCTTCGGTCTCCACCATATCCCTGAGTATGTGGTACTTCCTTGGTACATGCTTGTTTATGTTGGTTGATCTTGGTTCCTTAGCTTGCGCAATCGCACCAGTGTTGTCACAATAAACCGTTATTGGACAGGTGGCACTTGGAACAACCCCTAGTTCTTTCAAGAACTCAGATATCGCGACAACTTCTTTACCAGCTTCCGATCCAACAATGTACTCAGCTTCTGTTGTCAATCAGCAGTTGTAGCTTATTTGGAACTTTTTCAACTTATTGCTCCACCATTGAAAATGAACGTGTACCTAGATTGAGATTTGTAATTATCAACATCCGTCTGGAAGCTAGCATCAATGTACCCAGTAGCAGCTAGCTTTTCTTCCCCACCATAGACTATGAAGTAATCTTTAGTTCATCTAAGATACTTAAGAATACTCTTGACTGCCTTCCAGTGTTCTTTCCCAGGATTCTGCTGGAATTTGCAAGTCATACTAAGTACAAAGGACACATCTGGCCTAGTACAGGTCATGGCATACATGATCGATCCTATAGCCGAAGCATATGGGATCCTTTTCATGCGTTCAAGTTCTATAGTATTAGAGGGACTATCCTTCTTAGATAACTTGATGCCTTGTCCCATAGGTAGACCGCCTTTCTTGGAATTTTCCATAGAAAAACGTCTAAGCACTTTGTCTATGTAGACTGATTGTGACATCCCCAACAATCTGTTAGGTCTATCTAGAGATCCTAATCCTCAGAATGTAGCAGGCTTCACCTAAATCCTTCATCATGAAGGTACTGGACAACCACTCATTGACTGATTGCAGGAGAGTCTTATTGTCTCCCATTATTAATATGTCATCTACATATATGATAATGAAGGCAATACTCCCATCCTTGCGTTTACTATAAACACATGGATCCTCTTTGCTTCTGACGAAATCAAATGACTTGATAGCCTTGTCGAAGCAAATGTTCCAATTCCTCGAGGCTTGCTTAAGCCCATAAATGGACTTTTGTAGCTTGCATACAACATTTGGTTTGGACTCAAGTGAAAAAACCCTCAGGTTGTTTCATATACATATCCTCAACTAGATTACCATTGAGGAAAGCAGTTTTGATGTCCATATGTCAAATGTCATAGTCATAATATACAGCTATTACAAGCAAAATCTGAATGGACTTAATCTTAGCAACAGGTGAAAAGGTTTCATCATAATCGACCTCATGCCGTTGATTATAACCTTTAGCCACCAATCTTGCTTTATAAGTTTGTACCTTGCCATATGCATCAATCTTCTTCTTGAAGACCCATTTGCATCTTATGGGTCTAACCCATGTTGGCAAATCAACCAAGTTTCAAACTTGATTTATGTACATCGAGTCCATCTCAAATTTCATGGCTTCTTGCCATCTCTGCGAATCAATGTCTAATATAGCTTCGTTGTAGGTTGTAGGGTCATCGTCATCAGGAATTTCTATCTCATTGTGTGTTTCAACAAGGAGATTAAGTTTTTCATGCGGACGATGAGTCTTAGTGGTCCTACGGAGTTGAGTATTCTGCGTTTCAGTATTTGTTGCATTCTGATTGTGAGAAGGTCATTGTGTGTTGACAATCCATCACCTTGAGAGCTTTCAGGAATGTCATTTTTATGTATTTCCTGAATGGAATGATGTATAACCATTATATCATCTTCCATTGGTAATATATGAGAGCCTTGCATTTCTGCACTATCTCTCACAGCACTCCCATTGGCTGAAGGGCGTACTCTAAGTACCCAATCTTCACCAGATACTCTCACTGAATCCTTGTTTATGTCATTCGACAAGGGTTCAACTTATGTGTTATCTTGTGGTTCTTGAATTTCTTCAAGTTCTATCTCTGTGCAACTATGTTCCTTATAGACATATTCTTATTCAAGGAAAGTTGCATTCCTTGAAACAATGACCTTATGTTCTCTAGGAAGATAGAAGTAGTATCTATTAGTTTCATTTGGATACCCCACGAAGTAACATTTCTCACTTTTATATTCCAACTTGTCAGTGAGCATCTTATTAACATATGCAGGGCGCCCCCAAGGTCTCATATGTTTAAGAGCTAGCTTCTTGCCACACCATATCTCATAGGGTATCATTTCTACTGACTTGGAATGAACCCTGTTCAGAACATATATATATGTTTGTATATCATGTTCCCAAAGGTATGTGGGTAGAGCTGAAGAGCTCATCATGGATCGAACCATATCCAATAAGGTTTGGTTTCTCCTTTCGGCAACACCATTCATCTGTAGTGTTCCAGGAGGTGTCCATTCTGACTGGACTCCATGTAGCTTTAAGTAATCTAGAAAATCCTTGCTCAAGTATTCACTTCCTCGATCCGATCGAAGGGTCTTGATACTTGTTGCAAGTTGCTTCTCTACTTCTGACTTGTACTCTTTGAACTTCTCAAAAACCTCGGATTTCACCTTCTCGATCCGATCGAAGGGTCTTGATACTTGTTGCAAGTTGCTTCTCTACTTCCGACTTGTACTCTTTGAACTTCTCAAAAGCCTCGGATTTGTGCCTCATAAGATACACATATCCATACCTTGTGAAGTCGTCCGTAAAAGTGATGAAGTATGAGAAGCCTCCTTTAGCTTGAGTCGAGAATGGCCCACATACATCAATATGGACCAACTTAAGCACCTCCTTGGCTCGCACACCTTTCCCAGAAAGTGGTTTATTGGTCATCTTTCCTCTCAAAAGATTTGCAGTTACCATAAGACTCCAAGTCAAATGGTTCGAGGTAGTCTAACTTCCTCAACCTTGCTATCCTTGATTCGTTGATATGACCAAGTCTGCAGTGTCATAGGTAGGTAGAGTTTCTATTACTTATCTTGGCTCGTTTATTTTGTACATTGAATATCTCTCGACTATAGTTTAGTGTATATAATCCATCCACAAGAGGAGCAGTTCCATATATAATATTATCAAAAGACAACACTTGACTGCCATTATAAATATATGAGAAAAAACCCTCCATGTCCAAAACTGGGATAGAAATGATATTCCTCGCTAACGAGGGTACAAAAAAGAAATCATTCAACACTAAACAATAGCCGAAAGGTAAATTTAATCTATTAGTCCCTACGCGCTCGGCATCTACTCGTGCTCCGTTTCTAACGCGTAGGTCTACATAACTTGTCCACCAAAGGCAGGAGCACCTAGTGCTTTTCCTCATCCTGGTGCCGTGTAGTGCTTGTTCCAATGCCCCTTCTTGTGGCAGTTGAGGCATTCATCCTTAGCCGGATTTACCTTCTTCTTCACACCTCCCTTAGGCTTCATAACTGAGGGCGCAGTGACTGCTTTGCCCTTCTTCTTCTGCCATTCTTTGTCTTTCGGCTTGGGTCGGCTAGAAGAGCTCACCATGAGCACAAATTGGCCTTTATTTGTGGAAGACTCAAAGGTCTTGAGCATGTTGTGAATCTCCGGCAGAGTCGCCTTTGTTCCATTCATATTGAAATTCACTATGAAGTTCTCAAAAGAACGAGGGAGAGAGTTCAGGATGAGGGTGGTAGCGACATTCTTTTCAAGCTTCGTTCCAATTGAAGCAAGCCTCTCTATCAGCCCTATCATCTTCAACACATGCTGCGAGACCTGGCCCCCTTTATTGAGCTTACACTTAAAGAGTTCTAGTAGCAACTCATATTCCATAGTCTGGGATTGTGAGTCATAAAGGCTCTTTGAGTGTTCGAGCATCTCATTGGGTCCCATGTTCTTATGTTGTCTCTGAAGTTCCATATACATGGAAGACAACATCACGCACTGCGCTAAAGTGGCATCATCTTGGTGTTTCTGGTAAGCATCCTTATCAAATGAGGCATATTCAGCAGAGTCTGCCGCAGGGACTGTTGGGAACACCGTGTCCAACACGTATTCTATTTTCTCTTGTCTCAGTACTATTCGCAAATTCCTTAGCCAGTCAAGGTAGTTTGATCCAGTAAGTTTGTTAATCTCAATTAACATTTTCAACGATAAGCTCGACATCTTTAATAATCTGAAGAATTAGATAAACTGGAAATCAAACTCAAAATATGTTTCCTATTATACACATTCGTTTAGGCTGATCAACAAGGCTTTTTGTTTAATTAGCTCCCACTATTTTAACATACTTCTACGACCCCATGGTAGAATACATACATATTTTAATTGAGGTCATAATGGGCCAAGATCCAAGCCTATGTTATCTCCGCGTTTGCTTTGGTTGATAACTTCAATAACACATCTTGGTAGGTTCAAAACCAATTGCAAAACTTATGTGCAACTCTTGGTTGATCAAATATTACATTTAATCTTGCGTCCTTAGATTAGTCCTACACTTTGGCGTCAAGATTTGTCTAAGCAAGCCAACCCCATTACACGACTGCATTTATGTATCTAAGTAAATTTGGCCTTTGTGAGCAAACACTTTGGTGTAAATACCAACAAAAGTTTATCGTTTACCTTTACATTAAAACACATCTATGAAAGAGTCTGGGTCCTCGTAGACTTAGAGCAAATGCTTTGGCATAAATACTCATATCGCCGAAAAGGATTTTGCACTCTAACAATTATAATGGACGGCGCGTTTTAATTTAGACTTGTATTTAAAGTTTTGGAGAATATTTTAATTAAGGGTTTTAACCAAGATCAACTCTTTTACGCCATATCCAATATGACATCTTAACATCATGCAAACTAATGACACATATAGTTGGGAACCGTCAACCCAATATGCATGATATAAGATGGTTTAATCAAATACTGGGCGCCGCCTGCCGAGATAGTTATAGCGGACGCTATTCTAGAAATGTAAATGACAAACATTTTGACATTTAGCACATAAACAATATACTTATCAATTATACTACATAATAATAATCTTGGGTTAAACATTCTAAACTCTGAATTTTCTTTAGATTTCTGGACGGATGGGGTCGTGACGCTAATCAGTAGAGCCGTGACGCCACTGAGGCAGAAGCCTTTCGGCTTCTATAAAATGCATTAGCATCGCGACGCTCCACCATGGAGCCGCGACGCTGGAGAGGCAGAAACATTTCTGCTTCTGCAAATGCATTAGCGTCGCAGCGCTCCACCATGGAGCCGCGTCGCCTATTGTCCAGTGAGTCCAAGTTTTGAAATGAAGCATTAGCGTCGCGACGCTCCACCATGGAGCCGCGACGCCTCCTTGAAACCCTATCAAGCGCCGCGACGCCAAACCATAGGGTCGCGATATTGATGTCCTGACAAATGTTTCTGTGTTGATTTTCAAAATCGTTCAACCCCTAAATCCAATTTAGAGATCAATTCACAGGTCCTTTATCATCACCCACCATTATCAATAACGCCCATATCGACCATCATCCGTTCTTACTCGTTCTTAGCCGTGCAATGAGTCGGACAACACACTTTTGGCTTAGTTCTAGTTAGAGCGGAATGACTTCCTCGAATTAGAATAGGAGATTATTTAGGGTGATATCAAAAGGTCAACATTCGTTCAAGACATGTAGGATTTCAAGAAACCTCATTTTAATCTAATTTTATGTTTAACCCATATTATTACTTTATTCAATTGTTATATAACCATTGAACCAGCCTGGGCTCTGATACCACTGTAGGGTTTTGTTGGGTTCAAAACACATAAGTAAGGCACAACATAAGTTTAAAGTTTTGTTTCTTACTTACCCCAACAACATTTCTGGTATGGTTATACAACAATCAAACCTGTAACATAAAGCATGAACTTACATATTAGAATATCTGGAGTCTTTATCTACTATAAGGTGGACACGCGGTTGCCCTTTCGTTTGCAAGCTCCAAGCTTCAATGTATTTCTCTTTCGGAAAGCTAAGAAATCCGGCAGAGGTTCGAGAGAGTTTTAATTCTAAGTCTCTAAGGCATAGAATGATAATCGGAAAAAAAATTGGTGTCTGAATAATGAAGAGAATGCCTCTATTTATAGTTGAAAAATAGGTCAAAACCGGATTAAGGTTTGACCTTGGACCTGGCCCAAAATTCAAGGCAGAGGTGCCGCGGTGCTCGACGTACTCCTGCACTGTATCGATTTATTTTCTACGCATTTTTAATTAAATCCAAAAATCCAATTTTGACTTAATTAAAATAATCATTATTCATTTAAATATCTGGATTCTAAATCGAACATTTAATTACTCTCTCAATACATCCTTAGATCGAACGGACAATCGACATAGTGTGACCCTACATGCCTTCTCATATCGATATTAATCAAATTAACGTCTACGCGGAACTCCTAGACGGCGCCGCAAGACGAACTCAATATGTGAAGTACGTTTACGCGAATCCAGTAAACTTAACCTTTATGTGGTAAGATAAAATCCTTTCATTCACGACACACCCGATCAAGCTTAGGATTTGTCAAGTGTCTATCCAAATGGCTTAATCATTGTATCTCATCTATATTAGTTGACAACTAGACCATATTCTAAATACGTCTATTGCGTTGGCCAACGACTTAGTCAACCTAATATCACTGAGAATCCGAATGTTCTCTCGAATATACATTCGAGGAATGATCCTAATCTTGGCTCAACTACCACCTTTAATCCACATCGTAATATACCCAATACAAGCCGTATCTCAACCTATAAGGCATTTGAGCTTAGGACGGGATCAAAGTACATTACTTTGTAGATAAGACGCGTATTGACCTCAAGTCTAAGGACTTCTATCTCCCACATGCTGATCATACTTTAGACAAGTATAATAAATAGTATATCAACAGGGTATACCAATACTTCCAAAGTATTCATGTGTCCATCACGAGCAGACATTACTCATAGCAGGTGAGACATACTACATCCTCTATGGATGTGATGCAGACCACATGCCGACTTATCACATATCATCGATATTCCATTCTCGATGATCATTAGTCGAGGCTATTTAAGAGTTACGTTATAATATTAATATCTCACACTATTAATAATAGCGTAACCTCCAGGAATGCATATTATAGAATATTACAAATAATCAATTAATAATTCAATAATTTGCAAATGCCAAAATATTAATCTCCATTAATAATACTACGAATGTGTGTAAAGTATATTTTTCCTAATACAGATTGTCTCTAGGACATAAATATACTTTCAAAAATCGAAGTGGAAATCGCAGCAATGGCAAAGGTGGAGGCCACCAGAATTTCGATGGCGGTGGACATGACGGCAAGAGCAGCGGAAACGATAGACAGCAGGCGACTACCGGCTAGCAGTGGCAGCCCCGACCACAGTGGGGTGGCAGACCACCACAGTGTGCCTAGCAGTGGCCTTGGGTTGTGCCACCCTGCCCATTGTCACATCCATTTTTAACTGCCCCATTCGCGAGGAAGGGGGATCCGACACGGTCGCGACGTATGGGCGCTTCCTGAATTGATTAAGGGTTAAGGAGTTGCCACCTAATTATTCTACGGTGAATTAGGGCACCTAAGTGATAACTAAATGCTGCAAAATAAACTCCGATTTATGGTCTGCTAAACTATGAGATTCTGGGTAAGGGTTCTTTATTATCCTAAAGGGAAGGGGTTAGACATCCTTTAAGATCCACTAACTTGCAGTTGTCCGATCAAACTTAGGGTAATTATTATGCTAAGAGGGAAATATATGTTTTCAAAGTATAAAGTTAAAAGGATGTTTGCAAATGGTTAATTAAAGAAATGCATTTTGACAACGTAAAAGGTTTCTTGCAGAGGTGATTATGATTCCGAGGAATAAATTCCCGATGTAAAATCTGAAAAGAGTATGCATAGTTTTGTTCATGTAAAATTAATTTCTTGGATAAAAGCATGCATTTGTATGACATTGTTTATAAAATACATGCAAAGTTAATTTTTGGATGAATAAAAGTATGCATTTGAATGAAAGTTGATAAAATACATGCAAAGTTGATTTTTTTGGGATAAAAGGCATGCATTTGTATGGCCTTATTTATAAAATACCTATTTTGGCAATTGATAGTAAGGAGAAAAGCGAATTGTGTATAATGCAAAAAAGTGATTTTTATGGAAGTCATTTTGAATTGCAAATCAGATGAAAAACGAAACCTTATTTGCATAATTAATAAGGTGAGTAAAAGATGACCAATTGTTTTGAAAGTTTTAAATATGCATGACGAGCCTAAAAATAAATAAGCTAGCAATGAATTTCCAATTTTAAACTACCCTATAATTATCCATTCAAGGCTTAATTATTCTAAGTATTCTAATGATCGCACAAAGCTGAATATATCCTACACACCCGAGTATCAGTCACCCTTAGTCAACACGACATTGTCAAACCCAACACCAAATATATCCTACACACCCGAGTTTCAAAATCACCATTGTCTCGTAATCCTGTGACTGCCCTTAATGACCCGAATTAGAAAATGGCTATGGATGATGAATTTAATGCTCTTATTAAAAATAGGACGTGGGAGTTGGTACCCCATCCCTATAATGCTAATATAATTCGGTCTATGTGAATTTTCAGTCACAAAGAAAGATCTGATGGTACTTTTGAGCGGCATAAAGTTCGTCTTGTAGGTGATGGAAAGACACAACAGGTTGGTGTAGATTGCGGTGAGACGTTCAGTCCGATGGTTAAACCGACAACTATCAGAACAATCCTTAGTTTGTCTTTCTCAAAGGCCTGGCCACTTCATCAGTTAGATATCAAAAATGCTTTCCTCCATGGATAACTAAATGAAACAGTACACATGTACCAGCCTTTGGGATACAGGGACTCCACTTATCCAAATCATGTTTGTCTGCTCAATAAATCATTATATGGGCTAAAACAGGCCCCACAAATCTGGTACAAGAGATTTGCGAATTTTGTTTCACATATTGGGTTCTCTAACCGTCGTTCTGATCATTCTCTGTTTATCTACCGACAGTGTAATAATATTGATTATCTTCTTTTATATATGGATGATATTATATTAACTACCTCATCCGATGCTCTTCGCAAGTCCATCATGTCACTGCTTGGCTCTGAATTCGCTATGAAGGATCTAGGGCCACTACACTACTTTTTAGGGATAGCTGTGACACGTCATGTATGTGGTTTATTTTTATCCCAAAAGAAGTACGCAACAAAGATTGTTGAACGTGCTGGCATGTCCTTTTGTAAACCGTCAGTGAGTCCGGTTGATACTAAACCCAAATTGAGTGCCTCATTCGGCAAACCATTTGCCGACTCGACACTTTACCGTAGCCTGGCAGGGGCCCTGCAATATCTTACGTTCACAAGGCCAGATATTTCTTATGCAGTGCAACAGGTGTGCCTATTCATGCATAGTCCGATGGATGATCATATGCATGCTCTCAAACGCATTGTGTGTTATATTCAGGCTACTCTAGAGTATGACTTGCATTTATAACCATCGTCGACATCCACCCTTGTCTCCTACACGGATGCCGACTGGGGAGGATGTCCGGATACCAGACGCTCCACTTCTGGTTATGGTATATTTCTTGGCGATAATTGGTATCTTGGTCCTCCAAACGGCAAGCAACGTTGTCCAGATTTAGTGCCGAAGCAGAATACCGAGGGGTTGCAAATGTTGTGTCTGAATCTTGTTGGCTTCAGAATCTTCTTCTAGAACTCCACTGTCCGGTTCTGAAGGCGACATTGGTGTACTCTGATAATTTTAGTGCCATCTACCTTTCAGGGAATCCGGTGAACCATCAACGCACTAAACATATTGAGCTAGATATCCACTTTGTTCATGAAAAAGTTGCTCGCGGACTAGTGCGTGCCTTGCATGTCCCGTCGCGCTATCAGATTGCAGATATTTTTACTAAAGGTCTTCCGCTGATATTATTTGAAGATTTTCGGGACAGTCTTAACATACGCCTTCCTCCTGCTTCGACTATAGGGGAGTGATAGAATAATTATTAATTAATATTGTAATTGATTGTAGAATTATTTGTATATGGTAGGTAGATTAGCATTAACTTAGGGAGATTAGATGGCATGATTGTAGTCTCATCAAATCATATTATTAGCATACTTGTAGGTTGTATTAATGGTATAATTACCACATTATTGGAAGATGAATATTAAGGAAAATATTGTTACAATTTGTCTCAAATTAATGTATACTACTCCCGGAGTAGAAAGCTTATTACTTGCTTTCGAATTTTCCGTAGTTTACATAGGGGTTTTCAGTAGACTTTCTATGAACCTTAATTTGACACATATACACAAACACAACGCACACATATGTATTTACACGCAAACACATTTATCAAACTAAGAGCCTGTGTAATAACCCAATTCTTCATTTTGAGTTTTAATGCTCCATTTATGATTCGAGATCTTGTACAAGTCAATGTTATCATTTGGGACTTGTTGATATGATTTGGGAGAGAAGCCAAAGGAGCTCAGGGTGGTATCAGACCAATTTTCCCACTTTATATAGTTGAATATTTTTGTTGGTGCACATACCTGCACGATCGCGGCCATGTAGTGCGTTCCTTTTTAGTTTGTTAGAAAAAGAATGACACACTTCTGAATTTGAATTTTTGTTTTTACACTTCCCATGTTGTACTTAATGAGAAGTTTATATAACCATAAAAATGTTATTTCATGTTTAAAGCTACAAGTTTTAAAAGTTTTATTTCCCCACAAAAAATGGGAATCTTGTGTTCAAATAGAAGTAGAAGTGATGTGGATTATTCAAGAATCGAAGTAGATTTGCTTTATAAAAAGAAGATATCAATGAACTTCTATGAAATAGTTTCACGGGATTCAACCAATTGTCTTGATCGTGGAATATCATTGAGAAATAAGAATCCGGGTTATCAAAGGATTTCCTGCGATTATGTCTAGTATGGAATGAGTCAATCATCCACTTTGGTATATTATTGAACAAAAATGGTGATATTGTTTCTCCATTGATCAAGAATTTTAATTTTTGGAAAGTTTCATGATTGTCCAATAAGAAGGGTTATGAAATGTTTAAGATCATAAATTACAAAAATCTTCATTTTCTTATTAAACTCTGTTTTGATTCAAACTATGTCATATAAATTGGCATGATATATCAACTTGAACCACTAATTGACATAAAATAACCCAACTTATCGAAATTGGTACCCGGTAGCCTACTTACACAGTTTATACTAAAAAGTTGGCATTTTATAACCAAATTCTTCATCCGGTAAATATAGCTTCAGTTTCTCATCCTCCCCCCCCCCCCCGCTCTCTCTTGTAAAGCATGTATCTAATTTTTATTCCCAAATATCTCTAATCTTTAGCAGAATAAGCATTTATTTTCCGTGTTATCCATCAATATTCTGAAGATTAAAAACTTAAAATACGATTAAAGATCTTGAAGATTTTGTTTGAATTTTTTCGGTCGGTGTATTTATGATTTTTATCGACTAGTGATATTGGATTTTGTTGGAAGCATCTTAAGGATCTTGAATATTATTTTTGGAGGTATTTGGCTTTTGAAGCGAATTTGAGCTGAATTTCATATTAAAGCTCGAGTTTGAAGATGACTCAATTTGTGTATTATGCATTGTATCCCGTGTATATTCCCATGTATATCACATTATATATTTTTTCATCTACTGTATATCATGCATAGCTGTAATATCCATGAAAATTTGTGAGTGGTATACCACACGTCATCGTGACATACAAATATTGCAGTGGCATCCATGAAAATTCGTGCGTGATATTCACGTTATATGACATGACATGATATATATATATATATATATATATATATATATATATATATATATGTCGCAAATGCATTTTTAGGTTTGAATTATTAAAGAGGAGGAGGAGGAAGAGGATGAGAGCAGAAATTAAATAAGAAATTAGTACATTCAGGTAGGGCTGTACATAATGTGGATATACTCGAAATTGAACATTTTGGATTTAATATGGAATTTTTGGATTTTGGTTATTTTGGATTTAATTCTTAAAATTTTAGGATTTTGGATTGGATTCGGAGTTGAAATTTTGAATTTTTGTATATCCGAAAATCCGATCTCTTAAACCTGCCCTACCCTGCTATCCATTAGATATTGACACATTACCTATATGTTCAATCTAACTAGTCAAATATAAACCTACTATTTATGCGTCAGGCCATAATAGGGTGTCAAATGGGCTGGTTGGGCTGAAATTGGGCCATCAAAATGGGCTGAGGTAATAAATGAGTTGGGCTAACATTGGCCGAAAAGTTATTTGGGCTGAAATGGCTAAAAATGGGCTGAGTTATGACCCGCCGAATTTGACCCAATTTTTTAAGGGTCCATCTTCCGTGAAAAATAGTTTCTAGGAAAATATTTCTTGTTTTCGAAAAAGCATTTTCCGTGAAAATTATTTTCTAGAAAAACATCCATGGAAAACATTTTCCTTCATATCAAACACAAATGAAAGTAAATCTCAAGCAATAAACTTAAATTAAAATAAATCTTAAAAATGAGCTAGAATTGAGCTAAATTGGAGATCACTCTAAAAATGGGTTATGTGGGTTGGGCTAAAATTATAAGAAATTATCTGGAGCCCAACCCATAAAAGTTTGGACGGATTGGGCGGGCCATCAAGTTTTGGGACATATTTGACACCCCTAGGCCATATATTCAAAAGGAGTTTTTACATGGGTGATCTTTATTACTAAGACCTATTCAAAACTATAACTAAGTTCAATATATTTGAATTTGTTAATTTTAAAGATGACTATTTTTTAAATTTTATTTTTATTTTCATTGTCGGCATATTCTTTGTATGACATGATTTTATTATATTGGACTTGTTAATTCATAGGACCTTTTTAGTATTTCTGTTGCACTTGGTAATGATTTCGTTGTTTGTATGAATATTTTATTTAGATGATTGTGATACCAATGAGAAACTATATATTAACGCAATTTGGTATGAGTACTTTATTTGGTTATTCATTTTTGTAAGAAGCAAAAACAACTCAACTTATAGGACAAAATTGAAAATTTGACCCCTCATTGCCATTAAGCTGAACTTTGTTGGAACTAAGAATACCATAGAAGATGAAGCATGTATTCATGGGTTAAAGACTGCCTATTATCCAAAGAGGAATCCTTCCAGTAGTATTGGTATATTTGAAAGAGGTTGATCCCCTTGCTTCTCTCATGTTACAATCCTCTTCCCGCGGAGCCCCCTTTCTCCTCGGTCCACAAAGACAAAATGTAGGACTGGTGCCAACAGTTCATCACGAAAGAAAGGACTCACTGAGCCGATATCACTAACTAATACTAATATAATCTTATGGAGGGAGGGGGGGGGGAGGGAAAAGGCTTGGGCCTACCTATCCCGATAGGACCCCATAAAATAACAAGAGCTGTTGAGAGGTTCCATATTGCCGAGACGAAGGACAACACTTCTGTACGCGATCGTAGTATGTCACGTCGTCTCGTCCCCGATGCATCGAAGAGTACCTATGCACTATGTTCTGGTTCACTGATAAGGAAGATAGCGTTGGGTGGGGGTCTACGATGTGATACTAAAGTATGACCGGGGGAGATACGTGCTAACTATGGGTAGGAAGCAGGAACCATTATGTACAAAATTTTGGGGGGTTACAGATCTCTTATACTACCATTGATCAACAAAGCGGAACGACCAGAAAAAGAAGTTAAGTTAGAAAGCCGTATGATAGGTGGTAACTATCTTGTACGGTTTGGGGGGTAATTGGCACACTCCGATCAGTGTGGGGGGGGGGGGAGGGAGGGGGGAATCTTTGGCTCCATCGAACATATAGGGAATTGGAGGTAGCATTCTACCGATGTAGAAATCGAATTTAAATAATCCGATCCAATTCGATCTTATTTGGGTCGGATTCAAATTGCATTTTGCAAAATTCAAAAATCGAATTATAAAATAGATAATTCTCAAATCCGATCCAATCCTATCTGTGCAAAGTCCTACATTCAGGGCCTGGGTTAGAGGGGTGTTTAAGAACCCCTTCATTAAAAAATTATACTATATAAATAGGTTAAAACTATTTTTTTTTGCATCTATATAAGTTATTGAATTCTTTTGACATAATTTTTTTTTATTGCTTTGTTTGCATTCCTGGCTCCACTGCTTAGTACATCCACCATAATCATCTTAGAACAATTTTTGGTCACACAAATGTTTGAATTTAAACTTTTTCTCTTTTTTTTTTTTCTAGTTCTTCACCAAATGTTTACAATTGCTTGATAGCAGAATCAATGGAAGGACGTATGGCCTGGAACAAACTATTATAAGTAGCTTGACTTGGGTGTAGTGAATCCCAAAACATATGATTTGAAGGATCACTGCATACAATTAACTTTGGATTGCACAGAATTGATGCTTCAAGAAGTCCACTTCCACAACACCCCATGGTAACTTCAGTAAAACCTACAAAATACTAAATACGTCCTTAAGTAATTAGGAAAAGTTGGGTGGAACAAAAATGAAATATATGCTGATAGTATAAGAAATGTTTTATGCTATTAAGTCAAGCTACAGACAATTATTTATAATAAGGATTTAAATTATATACATGTGTAAATAATGTTTTATATTATTAAATCACCTGAAAGATACTATAAGGTAAACCTCCTTGAAATATGAATTTTAATTTTAAAAATAAGACAGGTAACCTGCTATACTAGATAAAAATTACCTAATGATTTAAAAATTTCTTACGCTGACAATGTATATAACTTAAAACCCTTATTATAAAGGTGTGTTTTGTATGAATAAAATATTTTTTTGAGAAATAATTGATTTTCTTACTTATTTTTTTGTGTTTGTTTAGTAAGCAAAAAATATTGTTCCAAGAGCATTTAACACATGGGTGGGGGTGGGTTGGAGAGAGTTAGTGGTGGAATGCCATTTATGGAAAAAAATTCCATACTCTCTCTAGGATAGTTATTTTCCTTAATTTTAAGAAACTTATTTTTATACATAAAATATTTTTTTGACCAATCAAACATGAAAAGATTATTAAACACACCCTAAGTGATATTATTAACTTGAAAAATTAAAATTGATAACTTACTCTGACAAGTTAAATTATACTTATAGTATAAAAATTCTTTACGTATATCATTAAGTTAAATAAAAAGAATGGAAGACTATTGGGCTGCTCACCATATTTAATTGGATTTTGTATCATGTCATTTAAAGAATTGTAGATATCGATGTAGAACAATTTTGTTCCATGAATTTTCATAGTCTTTAGTAAACGTTGAAGAAGCACATTGTACTCTCTTCCAACGGCAGAGTACGATTCAACACAGCGGCGGGGTTTAAGTGCATCGCCAGAATCTACCGTGATAACCACCGGCAAGCATCCAAACGGTGGAACTCCGGCGACGCCGATCACTCGAGCTCCCTCGTTCATCAAACCATAGAAAATTAATTGTTAAATATACACAATATACACACAATATACATGTGTATATTGTGTATATTACTCTTGGTTTCTCCCTCTCGGTTTTACCGTATATAGAGTATATATTTAGGTAATATTTAGTATCCCAGTTTAGGTAATATTGTAATGTAATTAGTATTGTACACTTACCATAATAATTGTATTACCATAAATGTATAAGTTAGTATCCAAGTAGAATAAGGTTTTAGGAATGGAATAAGAATATGATTCTCCTATTATGGAAATATGTAACTTGTATAAATAGTCTTTCAATTAATGAAAATAATCCAGGGATTATTTCTTTCATGGTTTCAGAAGTCTAGGTCTTAAAATTCTCTCCCCCTTCTTCTTCCTCTTGATCTGTCGACCACCAATACCCAAAACCGAGACCAAAGTTTTTCCGCCACTTGTTCTCGGATTGGTTGATTCCGACGGTACCTCTACTTCCCAAATTTTTCTCCCAAAATCCCTCAATCACATATTGTTCTATCAATATGTCTACATCCCGGAATATGTTTCATCATGCCCATACAGTTTCTAACATCAAGAATAACATCCCTCTTGTTCTTGAAATAGAAAACGTCCAATATGCGACGTGGGCCAAACTGTTCAAAATTCGCGCACGATCGCATCAAGTCATCCATCACATAATCCCCGCGGCTCCTGAGGATACGGAGGTGCCAAAACGCAAGGATAATTCTAAGTTGTGGACGACTCTTGATGCTACCGTCCTTCAGTGGATATATTCCACAATTTCTACCGATCTTGTGCAAACAATTATTGAGCCTGACGCTACGGCACAAGCGACTTGGCATAGACTGCGTGATATATTCCAAGATAATCAAAATTCTAGAGCCGTTACCCTTGAGCAGGATTTCTCCCACGTCAATATGGAAGATTTCCCTAATGTTTCAGCCTATTGCAAAAGATAAAAGGAATTGACGGACCAACTTCGCAACGTTGGCGCGCTAGTTTCAAACGATCGTTTGGTCCTCCAAATGGTTTCCGTCCTTTCCGAGGCCTATAGTGGTGTGGGAGCACTTCTTCGGCAAAGCAACCCGCTTCCGCAATTTTATCAGGCTCGTTCTGTGCTTACACTCGAAGAAGTAGACATGGCAAAAAGAGAGGCTACCGGTTCTAGTCCCATAGTCATGATGACTGAGTCCACGGTGTATCCTACTAGTTCCAACAACTCGGGCCAAAACTGCAAGAACGGTGGCGGCAAAAAGGGTGGAAATAAGAAAAATAATGGCAAGAACTTCGACGGTAGCCGGCAGAATGGTGGTGGCGGTGGGGGTCCTCGCGGTGGTCAGCAGCAGTAGCAGCAACAGTTTTGGGGCCCACATTGGGCCCCTATGCAGTGGTAGTGGCCCCCACAACAACAGATTGGGCCCAGCCAGTGGGCTAGTCAGCGACAGTTTCCGTCCAGCTACTTCACGCCTAACTGGTAGTGGGCGGCCCAGCAACAGTCCAGGCCCAATTCAACCTGGTCCACATACAGCCAGTAGTCTGGGCCGAGACCGCAAGTAGGGGTGCTTGGGCCTCGGCCCCCGCAAGCCCATCACACAGCGGCACCCACGTCTACCGACTTCGAAGCCACAATACACACGCTTGGTTTAACTCCTCCGGACTTAAATTGGTATATGGACACCGGTGCCACTACCCACATGACATCCGATTCAGGTACGCTCTCGTCTTATTCCAATTTGAGTAACCCTCGCGGCATAATTGTTGGTAATGGTAATTCTATTCCAATTCGTGGTTATGGTCATAAAACTTTATCTCCCTCTCATCCACCTCTTATCTTGAAAAACACCCTCCACACCCCTAAATTGATTAAAAACTTAGTCTATGTGCGTAAATTCACTACTAACAATTCCATTTCTATTAAATTTCTGATCCCTAAATTATATCCTACGCTAACTCGAGGAAGTCATTCTGCTCTAACTCGAACTAAGCCAAAGTGCGTTGTCCGACTCATTGCACGGTGCAAGGCTAAGAACGAGTAAGAACAGATGATGGTCGATATAGGCGTTATTGATAATGGTGGGTGATGATAAAGGACCTATGATTTGATCCCTAAATTGGATTTAGGGCTCGAACGATTTTAAGAATCAACACAGAAATGTTTTGTCAGGACGTCGGCGTCGTAGCCCTATGGTAGGGCGTCGCAGCTCCATGGTGGAGAGCCATGGCCATAATGCTTTATTTTTTTAAGTTCCGGACTTTCTGGACATTAGGCGCCGCAGCCCCATGGCGGAGCGCCGTGACCCTAATGCAAGCCGAAGGTTTCTGCCTTGCAAGCGCCGCGGCCCCATGGTGGAGCACCGCGGCTCTATTGCATTGCAGAAGCAGAAATTCGATTTTTGCCTCACTGGAGCCGCGACCCTAATGATTAGCGTCGCAGCCCCGACGGTTTTTTTTATTTTTTTTGTTCAGAATATTTAACTCATGATTATTATTATATAATATATTTGATAAGTATACTGTTTATGTGCTAAATGTCAAATTGTTTGTCATTTAAATTACTAGAATAACGTCTGCTATAACTGTCTGTGCAGACGGCGCCCAGTGTTTGATTAAACCATCTTATATCATGCATATTAGGTTGACGGTTTCCAACTATATATGTCATTAGTTTGCATGATGTTAAGATGTCATATTGGATATGGCGTAAAAGAGTTGATCTTGGTTAAAACCCTGAATTAAAATGTTCCCCAAAATTTTAATACAAGTCTCATTTAAATGAACGCGTCGTCCGTTATAATTGATTGTAGTGCAAAATCCTTTTCGGCGAGATGAGTATTTATGCCACAACATTTGCTCTAAGTCTACGAGGACTCAGACTCTTTCATAGATGCATGTTAAATGTAAAAGTGGGTGATAAACCTTCATGAGTATTTACACCACAGTGTTTGCTTTATGAGGCAAAACTCACTTAGATACATAATTGCAGCCGCATAACGGGGTTGACTTGCTAGGCTGTCTTTGCGCCACAGTGTCAGACAAGTCGAGGGAGGCAGACTGATTGTTTAGAATATTCGGTCAAACATGAGTTACAAATTGTTTGTAATTAGTTTAGAGACCTACCAAGTTGTGTTGCTGAAGTTATCAACTACATTAAACGTGGAGATAGCATGAACCTGGGTCACGGCCCATTATGACCATATTTGATATGAGTCTGTATTCTTCCATGGGGTCGAAGAGTATGTTAAAATAGTGGGAGCTAATTAAACAGAAGGCCTTGTTGATTAGTCTAAATGAATGTGTATAATAGGAAATAGATTTTGAATTTGATTTTCGGTCTATCTAATTCTTCAGATTACTAAAGATGTCGAGCTTATCATTGAAAATGTTGATTGAGATGAACAAACTTACTGGACTAAATTACCTTGACTGGTTAAGAAATCTGCGATTGGTGTTAAAACTAGAAAGAATTGAGTATGTGTTAGACACAGTATTCCCCACAGTCCCTGATGAAAACTCTGATGAGTATGCCCTGTTTGAAAAGGTGGCTTATCAGAAACGTTTGAACAATGCTGCCTTGGCAAAATACATAATGTTGTATTCCATGACTATGGAGTTACAGAGGCAACATGAAAACATGGACCCCAATGAAATGCTAGAACACTTGAAGAGTCTCTATGAAAAACAGTCTCAAACAATGGAGTATGAACTGTTGAGAGACCCTTTCAAATGTAAGCTGAACGAAAGGGGACAAATGCCAGCGCATGTTCTAAAGAAAGACTACACAGCTCCAAGGGGAGGCAAAACACTAGGTGCTTCTACCTCTACTGGACAAGGTATGTTTGTAATTGAAATAAATATGTCTACAAGTAACTCCCACTGCTGGGTATTGGATACCGCTTGTGGCTCGCACATTTGTAGTAATGTGCAGGGCCTAATTAACAACTATAAGGTTGGACCTTGAGAGGTGGACCTGCGCGTTGGAAATGGAGCACGAGTAGATGTTGAACGCGTGGGAACTTATATACTAGATTTACCTTCAGGCTTTTGTTTAGAACTAAATAATTGTTATTTTGTTCCCTCATTAACGAAGATTATCATTTCTATCCCAATGTTAGACATTGAGGTGTTTTCCTCATTCATTGCCAATGGCAGTTATGTACTGTCTTTTAATGGTTTTGTTTATGGAAATGCTCCGCTTGTGGATGGATTATATATTTTAAATTGTAGTTATGAAATTTTCAATGTGCAAAATAAACGAGCTAAGATAAGTAATCCAAGAAACCCCACCTACTTATGGCACTGCAGACTTGGTCATATCAACGAATCAAGGATAGCAAGATTGAGGAAGTTAGACTCTCTCGAACCATTTGACTTGGAGTCCTATGGTAACTGCGAATCTTGCTTGGGAGGAAAGATGACCAACAAGCCACTTTCTGGGAAAGGGGTGCGAGCCAAAGAGGTACTTGAGTTGATCCATACTGATGTATGTGGGCCATTTTCAAATCAAGCTATGAGAGACTTCCCTTACTTCATCACTTTTACAGACGATTTCACAAGGTTTGGGCATGTGTATCTTATGAAAGTCCGAAGCCTTTGAGAAATTCAAGGAGTACAAGTCAGAAGTAGAGAAGCAACTTGAAACAAGTATCAAGACACTTCGATCGGATCGAGGAGGTGAATACTTAAGTAAAGATTTTCTGGATTATTTGAAGCTTTATGGAGTCCAATCACAATGGACACCTCCTGGAACGCCACAGATGAATGGTGTTCCAAAAAGAGAAATCGAACCCTATTAGATATGGTTAGATCCATGATGAGTTTCTCAGCTCTACCAACATACCTTTGGGGATAGGCATTGCAACACTCAATTTATATTCTGAACAGGGTTCCTTCAAAGTTAGTAGAGAAAACTCCATATGAGATATGGAACGGTAAGAAGCCAGCACTTAAACACATGCGACCTTGGGGGTGCCCTGCATATGTAAAGAAGATGCTTACTGACAAGTTGGAATCTAAAAGTGAGAAATATTATTTTGTGGGGTATCCAAAAGAAACTAAGGGATACTACTTTTATCTTCCTGGAGAACATAAGGTCATTGTTTCCAGGAACGCAACTTTCCTTGAAGAAGAATATGTCTACAAGGAACATAGCTGCATAGAGATAGAACTTGAAGAAATTCAAGAACCACAAGATAACACATAAAATGAACCCTTGTCGAATGACCTAAACAAGGATTCAGTGGGAGTATCTGGTGAAGATTGGGTACTTAGAGTACGCCCTTCAGCCAGTGGGAGTGCTGTGAGAGATAGTGCAGAAATGCAAGGCTCTCATACACAACCAATGGAAGATGATACAATGGTTGTACATCATTCCATTCAGGAAATACATGAAAATGACATTCCTAAAAGCTTTCAAGGTGATGGATTGTCCAACACAAAAAGACATTCTCACAGTCAGAATGCAACAAACACTGAAACACAGAGTACTCAACTCCGTAGGACCACTAGGACTTATTGTCCACCTGAAAGACTTAATATCCTTGTTGAAACACACAATGAGATAGATATTCCTGATGACGATGAACCTACAACCTACATCGAAGCTATGTTAGACATTGATTCACAGAGATGGCAAGAAGCCATGTAATTTGAGATGGACTCGATGTACGTAAATCAAGTTTGGAACTTAGTTGATTTGCCAACATGGGTTAGACCCATAGGATGCAAATGGGTCTTCAAGAAGAAGATTGATGCATATGGCAAGGTACAAACTTATAAAGAAAGACTGGTGGCTAAAGATTATAATCAACGGCCTGGGGTCGATTATGATGAAACCTTTTCACCTATTTCTAAGATCAAGTTCATTCGGATTTTGCTTGCAGTAGCTGCATATTATGACTATGACATTTGGCAGATGGACGTCAAGACTTCTTTCCTCAATGGTAATCTAGTTGAGGAAGTGTATATGAAACAACCTGAGGGTTTTTCAATCGAGTCCAAACCAAATGTTGTATGCAAGCTACAAAAGTCCATTTATGGGCTTAAGCAAGCCTCGAGAAGTTGGAATATTTGCTTTGACGAGGCTATCAAGTCGTTTGATTTCGTCAGAAGCAAAGAGGATCATGTGTTTATAGTAAACGCAAGGATGTGAGTATTGTCTTCATTATCATATATGTGGATGACATATTAATAATGGGAGACAATAAGACTCTCATGTAGTCAGTCAAGGAGTGGTTGTCCAGTACCTTCATGATGAATGATTTAGGTGAAACCTGCTACATTATGGGGATTAGGATCTATAGAGATAGACGTAATAGATTATTGGGGCTGTCACAGTCAGTCTACATAGACAAAGTGCTTAGACGTTTTTCTATGGAAAATTCCAAGAAAGACGGTCTACCTATGGGACAAGGCATCAAGTTATCTAAGAAGGATAGTCCTTCTAATTCTATAGAACTTGAACGCATGAAAAGGATCTCATATGCTTCGACTATAGGATCGATCATGTATGCCACGACCTGTACTAGGCCAGATGTGGCATTTGCACTTAGTATGACTTGCAAGTTCCAACAGAATTCTGTGGGAAGAACACTAGAAGGTAGTCAAGAGTATTCTTAAGTATCTTAGACGAACTAAAGATTACTTCTTAGTCTATGGTGGGGAATAAAAGCTAATATGTACTGGGTACACTAATGCTAGCTTCCAGACAGATGTTGATGACTATAAATCTCAATCAGGTTACACATTCATTTTCAATGGTGGAGCAGTAAGCTGGAAAAGTTCTAAACAAGCTATAACTGCTGATTTGACAACAGAAGTTGAGTACATTGCTGGATCGGAAGCTGGTAAAGAAGTTGTCACGATATCTGAGTTCCTGAAGGAACTAGGGGTTGTTCCAAGTGCCACTTGTCCAATAACGGTTATTGTGACAACACTGGTGCGATTGCGTAAGCTAAGGAACCAAGATCAACCAACAGAAATAAGCATGTACCAAGAAAGTACCACATACTCAGGGAGATGGTGGAGACTAAAGAGATTAGATTAGACTATGTTCCCACAGACGATAATCTGGTTGACCCATTCACTAAACCATTAAGCATAGTCAAGCATAATGGTCATTTTGAGAATATAGGCATTAGATATGTTGGAGATTGGCTCTAGGCCAAGTGGGAAATTGAAAGTATATTTATGTCCTAGAGACAATCTGTATTAGAACAAATGTACTTTATACACATTCATTTTATTATTAATGGAGATTAATATTTTGGCATTTGCAATTATTGAATTATTATTTGATTGTTTGTAATTATTCATTAATGTGCATCCCTTGAGCTTACGTTGTCATAAATAGAGTGAGCTATTAATGATAGAGCGTAACTCTTAAAATATCCTCGACTAATGATCATCGAGAATGGGATATCGATGATATGTGATAAGTCGACATGTGGTCTGCATCACATCCTTAGAGGATGTAGTATGTCTCACCTGCTACGAGTAATGGTTACTCGTGATGGACACATGGATACTTTGGAATTATTAGTATACCCTGCTGATATACTATTTGTACTTGTCTAAAGTATGATCAGCGTGTGGGAGATAGAAGTCCGTAGACTTGAGGTCAATACGCGCCTTGTCTACAAAGTAATGTACTTTGATCCCGTCCTAAGCTCAAATGCCTTATTGGTTGAGATACGGCTTATATTGGCTACATTACGATGTGGATTGAAGGAGGTAGTTGAGCCAAGATTAGGATTCATTCCTCGGATGTGTATTCAAGAGAATACTCGAATTCTCAATGATATTATGTTGACTAAGTCATTGGCCAACGCAATAGACACATTTAGAATATGGTCTTGTTGTCAACTAATATAGATGAGATATAATGATTAAGCCATTTGGATAGACACTTGACAAATCCTAAGCTTGATCGGGTGTGTCGTGAATGAAAGGATTTTATCTTACCACATAAATGTCAAGTTTACTGGATTCGTGTAAACGTACTTCACATATTGAGTTCGTCTTTCGGCGCCGTCTAGGATTTCCGTGTAGACCTTAATTTGATTAATGTCGATATGAGAAGGCATGTAGGGTCACACTATGTCAATTGTCCATTTCGATCTAAGAATGTATTGAGAGAGTAATTAAAATATTCGATTTGGAATCGAGACATTTAAATAATTAATGATTAATTTTATTTAAGTCAAAATTGGATTTTGGATTTAATTAAGAATGCACGAAAAATAAAGTCAAGCACCGCGACGCCCATACCCTAGGGTCGCGGCACCTCTGCCTTGATTTTTGGGTCGGACCCAAGGTCAAACCCTAATCCGGTTTTGACCTATTTTTCAACTATAAATAGAGGCATTCACCTTATTATTCAACACATCATTTTCTGAAAACATTCTAAGCCTTAGAGACTTAGAATCATATACTCTCGAACCTCTGCCGGATTTTCTAGCTTTCTAAAAGAGAAGTACATTGAAGCTTGGAGCTTGCAATTGGAAGGGCGATCGCGTGTGCACCTCACAGTTGATAAAGATTCCAGATTATTATAACTTGTAAGTAAATGTTTTATGTTACAAGTTTCATTGTTGTATAACCATACCAGAAATTATTATTGAGGTAAGTAAGAAACAAAAACTTTTCAACTTCCGATGTGCCTTACTTATGTGTTTTGAACGCAATAAAATCCTATAAGCACATGTTAGGGCAAGCGTGATGGGTTGAAAATCGTGAAATGCTCTTGATGGACATCAAAGACAAGAAGATACCGTTTCCTGTTATCGCATACACTTGACACCTACCTCTTGTTTGTGAAATAGAAAACGTCCATTATGCGACGTGGGCCGAAATGTTCAAAATTCACGCACGGTCACATCAAGTTATCCATCACATAATCCCTATGGCTCCTAAGGATACGGAGGTGCCAAGACGCGAGGATGATCCTACTTTCACAATTTTATCAAGCTGGTTCTATGCTTACACTCGAAGAAGCGGGCATGGCTAAAAAGGCAACTACCGGTACTAGTCCTGTGGTTATGATGACCAACTCCACAGTTCATCCTACCAGTCCCAACAACTCGGGCCAAAACCGCAACAACGGTGGCGGCAAAAAAGAGGAAATAAGAAAAATAATGGCAAGAATCGTGGCGGCAGCCGGAACAATGGTGGTGGCGATGATGGCCCTCGGGGCAGTCAGCAGCAGCAGTAGTTTTGGGCCCCGCAGTGGGCCCCAATGCAGTGGCAGTGGGGCCCTACAGTTTGGGCCAAACAGTGGCAGCACAGCGATGCAGCCTCACTAGCAGTGGGCCGGCCAACAGCAGCAGAGGCCTAACGAGTAGTGGCCCAGTTTAGGTACTCTCTCTGGGCTGAGGCAGCAAGCATGGGGTACTTGGGCCTCGGCCCCCGCAGGCCCATCACGTAGTGGCCCCCACGTCTACCGACATCGAAGCCACAATGCACACACTTGGATTAAATCCTCCGGACCAAAATTGGTCTATGGACTCCGGTGCCACTACCCACATGACATCTGATTCAGGTACGCTCTCGGCTTATTCTAATTTGAGCAACCCTCGTGGCATCATTGTTGGTAATGATAATTCTATTCCAATTCGTGATTATGGTCATAAAACTTTGTCTCCTCCCCATTCACCCCTTATCTTGAAAAATACCCTATATGCCTCCAAATTGATTAAAAACTTAGTGTATGTCCGTAAATTCACCACTGACGATTCCGTTTCTATTGAATTTGATCCATTTGGTTTCTCTGTGAAGGATTTCAAGACGGGGAGTCCTCTCATGAGGTGTGATAGTAGGGGAGATCGTTATCCTATCACGCCATGTTCCGGTCTATCGAGTCAAGCATTGCCGTCAGCATTTGCAGCCCTTGCTCTTTTTTTTTGTGGCATGCTCGTCTTGTTCATCCGGGGTCGTCTATTTTGTCGTCCTTAGTTAAAAATAATTTTATTTCATGTAAGGGTACGCATAGTACTCCGAATTGTCATTCTTGTTCTTTAGGAAAAATTGTTAGGTTGTAGTTTGTAGACTCTACTTCTCATACTTTAAAGCCATTTGATATTATTCATAGCGACTTATGGACATCTCCTGTTCTTAGTTCTGTGGGTCATCGATATTATGTTCTTTTTTTGGATGATTATTCTAATTTTATGGACTTTTCTGATAGCGAAAAAATCTCAAGTTTTTTCCATCTTCTTAAAATTTAGAGCTTTCATTAGAACCCAATTCGAAAGAGAAATAAAAAATATTCAATGTGATAATGGCAGAGAATATGACAACGGGGTATTTCGGGAATTTTGTGCCACTAATGGGATCAATTTTCATTTTTCTTGCCTTCATACGTCTTCACAAAATGGGAAAGCCGAACGCAAAATTCTTACCATTAATAACATTGTCCGCACTTTATTGATTCATGCTTCTGTACCCCCGTCTTTTTGGCATCATGCTCTACAAATGACTACATATCTCTTAAACGTTCTTCCTTCCAAAGGTTTGACATATTCCTCTCCCTTCATATTTTATATAATAAGAGTCTTTCGTATTCATATCTTAGGGTCTTTGGGTGCTTATGTTATCCGTTATTTCCATCCACCATAATTAACAAACTTCAGGCCCGGCTTACTCCTTGTGTGTTTTTGGGGTTTTCATCTAATCATCGGGGTTACAAATGTTTTTATTTATCCTCCAATAAAATCATCATTAGTCGCCATGTCATTTTTATGAATCCCAGTTTCCATTTTCTAAGGTTAGTAATCCCGTGCCCAGATCGTATAATTTTTTGGATGATGGTATATCTCCGTATATTATTCACCATTTTTCGGACATATCCCGCACCCCAAATCCTCCAGCGGTCCCACTCCCCGCTGGTCCCATTGGTCCGTCATAGCCCCCTCTGCCCAGTTGTTTCACTGGGCCAGTTTTAGCAATTGGGGCAGTCCATCCCAATACTGGAACTAGTCCAGTTCCTGCATCCGCCACTGTTTCTGCTTCCCGAATTGGGCCAGCAGGCCCACTGCCTGCTGGCCAGTCCATACCGAGTCCAGAAAATTCCGCTCGCGTCTTCCCCGACTCATAGACCAGTCACTCGTAATCAACGGGGTATTTTTAAACCTAAAAGGAATTTTAATTTACATTCGAATGCTCTTAAATCACCCTTACCCCGTAATCATGTGTCTGCATTAAATGACCCGAATTGGAAAATTGCTATGACCGTTGAATATAATGCCCTTATTGATATTAAGATGTGGGAGTTGGTGCCCCGTCCATCTGGTATTAATATTATTAGGTCTATGTGGATTTTTGCTCATAAGGAAAATTTAGATGGTTCATTTGCACGGCATAAGGTGCGGCTTGTGGGTGATGGTAAGACTCAGTAGGTTGGTATGGATTGTGGTGAGATGTTTAGTCCGGTGGTCAAACCGGCTACCATTCGCACTGTACTCAACTTGGCTCTTTCGAAAACATGTCCTATTTATTAGTTAGATGTGAAGAATGCTTTCCTATATGGTGATCTCAAGGAAATAGTCTATATGCATCAGCCTTTGGGGTTTAGGGATCCCAAATATCCTCATTTGTTGAAGAAGTCCTTATATAGGCTTAAGCAGTCTCCACGGGCCTGGTATAAAAGGTTTGCCGACTATGTTTCAACTATTGGGTTCACTCATAGCAGGTTAGATAATTCCTTGTTCATTTATCGTCGTGGTTCATCCTTGGATTATATACTATTATATGTGGATGATATTATTTTGACTGCCTCTTCCGATGCCTTACGCCAGTCTATCATGACAATGCTCAGCTCTGAGTTTGCTATGAAAGACTTGGGGCCTTTGAGTTATTTTTTGGGGATTGCTGTCACTCGTCATACAGGTAGATTGTTCCTATCACAGAGGAAGTATGCAGTCGAGATCATTGAGAGGGTTGGGATGTCATCCTGTAAGTCCACTTCCACTCCGGTTGATACTAAACCCAAATTAGGTACTGCGGCCGGCGCACCATACAAGGATCCGACCCGCTATCGCAGTCTTGCAGGGGCCCTTCAATATCTTACATTCACGAGATCGTATATTACATATGCCATACTGCAGGTGTGTTTGTCTATGCATAATCCCAGGATTGAGCACATGAATGCACTCAAACGCATCATTAGGTATATTCAGGATACGCTTGACTATGGTTTGCATTTATATCCTTCATCAACGTCCACACTTGTCTCATATACCGATGTTGATTGGGGCGTCTATCCGAACACCAGACAGTCTAGTCTGTCTATTATATGTTTCTTGGCAACAACTTGGCCTCCAGGTCTGTGAAACGCCAGTTGACTTTGTCCCGATCTAGTGCCGAGGCCGAGTATCGATGGGTAGCTAATGTGGTCTCGGAATCATGTTGGTTACGTAATTTGCTGTTAGAGCTTCATTGCCCTATTCAGAAAGCAACCTTGGTTTATTGCGATAATATTAGTGACATCTACTTGTCTGGTCATCAGGTTCAGCACCAGCGCACTAAACATATCGAGATGGACATTCACTTTATTCGACAAAAGGTTCCTCGTGCTCAAGTGCGCGTCTGCCATGTCCCGTCCAGGTATCAAATTGCCGACATCTTTACAAAGGATCTTCCCTCGGTCATTTTTGAAGATTTTAAGGACAGTCTCAGCGTTCGAAGACCGCCCGCTATGACTGCAGGGGTGTGTTAAGTATACATAATATACACAATATACATGTGTATATTATGTATACACACGGTATATCCGAGACATCCTATACGTGATATTACTGCCTATCCGTGGGCAGTTCCTATTCCATGTACAATTCCTATTCCATGTACAATTATGTAATTAATGTTGTAGTCTAATTAGTATTATACACTTACCATACTTGTATAGTTAATCGCCAAATAGAATAATGTTTTAGGAATAGGATTATCCTATTATGAAAATATGTAAATTGTATATATACTCTTTCAAGTAATGAAAATAATCAAGGAATTATTTCTTTCAAACCTTCCTGAACAATCACTCTCCAACTCCACGCCGATCTTGAACTTGTTTCAAGAGTGAGGATTGTGGGTTACAACAATTGCAGTTCAATATGCAATTCTTACACATGAAATCACTATGATACCATGCATCAAGAACCATCTTCATGCCATTAATGAAATGGATACCTAGGCCCCATTCACCCTTTTTAAAAGGCGAAGGGTCCATTTCATCTCCAGTTTGTGGAGGATTTTCTGTTAGGAAACGTGCCATTCCCATAACAGTCAGATAGAATAGCATCATTTGTTGCCATCTCTTGAAGTTTGACCCCATGAACTTTTTAGGGCGTTCATGGTGAAATCCAGCGGGTGGAGGAACGACAACATTCCCTTGAGCAGCAGTAAAGGCGTTGGATGAGCCTTGAGCAACCGGAAAGGCATTAGGAGTGCCTTTAGCAGTGGGGAAGGCAGATGGATTGCCTTGAGTAGCAGCAGCAGCAGCAGAATCAGAAGCAGTTTGATTTATACCAGTCATCTTTCTAACTTACTTACAACAAATCTTGTCTTAAAATTGTTGGGATACAATTATTGTAGGAAACGGAAAGTAAGTAACTATTACAATGGTAGAAAGGATAAACAAACTATTACAATAAAACTAAAAATCAAAACCTTAACAAACTGCTTGTGTGATTTGCTGAGTCGAGTGATGACACTATGTCTTTAAGACAAGATTGCTCTGTATATCTCATTTTACGGTGTTGAGCAATAGTCTCCCAAGATACAACAACAACTTAACAAATGAGCAAAGGAAACTTAAGTGTTATTCTTGAAGAACTTTGAGTATAGTAACTTTGCTAGAAAGAAAGAATATGAACTCTGAAAATTCTGGAGTATTATCTAAGTGTTGAGTGTTGTGTTTCAATTGAGCCAAAGGCCTCAATTTATAGTGTAAGTAAAATACCCCTCAACTAGCCAATTAATGGCCTTCAATAACCATGTAACTGAACTTGATTGAGGGGTTACATTCAGCCAAATAATGGCTGAATTCATGTGCCAAGTAATGGAGAATCAATGCTCCAAAATCAGCCCAAAGGTCAGATTTTCCAACTTCCCGTCGCAGCTTTCTGCCTCCAAAGTGCCGCGACGCTCTGAATTAGCGCCGCGACTCCAGTAAATGGCCAGCCAATTTGCGCCGCGGCGCTCCATTGCAGCGGCTCCGACGGTGTGGCACTGCGGCCCTTCACGGCTCCGCGGCGATTTCCGACTCGTTTCATTTTACACTTTGTACACTTCTTCCTTCATTTACCAACATGGAATACTTTGTCATTTGGCCAATAACCGTCAATAATTCTATGTCTCAAACGTATACGTATCAATATCTCTTTCACTAATGAAATTTGTGATATTTGGCACTACGTGTGCACGTGTATGGAAACGACGTTTCTGACGTGCGGGCCCCAATTGTTCGAGTCATAAGTTAATGGGATATACTTAATTCCACATTTAGTAAATTTCCAACAAAAAATTGGGCATGATGAGAGCATAAGTAAATGCAGAAAACAGAAAGAAATTCACCTTAAAATCAGCCCTTCTACTAATTCGCTAGTTGAAAAGGACGATTCGACTCTTCAAATCCTGAAATAAAGTTGTCAAATGAGCGGATTGGGTTGAATTTAGATGGTTTGGAATGAGCTAAGTTAATAAATAGTTGGGTCAATTCATAATTACTTGGACTGAAAGGGGTGGAGCTGAAATGGGCTAAAATGTGGGTCATAACCCAACCCGTCAAATTCATACTAACTTTAATTGCTATATTTATTCTTTCATAGATAATATTTTAGTACCTTATAAAATTATTATTTTTCTTTATTATGGTTATATAACCTATCAAATAAAAAAAATATGTTTTTGAAAATATTTTCACAAGATTTCTCATGAGTTAATTTGGGCCATTTATCGAAGCCCAAATGAGCTGAAATAGTTTGGGGCCGAATGGTCTGAGTTAATAGATGGGTGGGTCAAACCCACCCAAACTTGGACGGGTTATGTTTTTATGGACTAATTTTTTCACCTCTAAAGACACTAGCTAGTAAAGATATGTTAAGTTTGTGGGCCTGAGACTGGAGGGTTGCACCGGATGACATGCGATGAACGAAGCAAGTCCGTTTTTTACTTGACAAATAGTTTGGAGGAAATCCGATTTCAACTAAGTTTAGAATTTTTTTGCAATCTATATGTATATAGCTTTTCCGCATAATTATGCATCTATACAACATCTTTCATTGAATTAATAAGAGATGGTGACGACCGTGGTTTCCACTTGAGGGTTTTCACGTAAAACTTATATTTTTTTTATTATTTCTTTAATTCTTGTTATCTCATAACAAGATATTCATTATTGAATCTCAGTTAATTGGATAGTTGTCCTTAACAGTTCAATTATCGATTTAACCGATAAGAAAATGTCTTCCACGGCAAACACCAACCTGCTATAGATACTTTTCCTTTCCCTTCATTTTATTTGTTGATATGCACTTCCTTGGACAATGAGTGTTAGACAACACAACACATGAAAAACATAATTACTTTATTATTGTAAAAGTAATTACACCAAGACTTGAACACTATAACTTGACCACAATATACACCAAGTTCTTACTCTTTTATTTTTACCAACACTTGACGCTCACTTAAGCTCACTTAAGTATTTACACACACTTTTCTTGATTCCACTTGTTAGACACTTTTTGGATGCACACATGGGACTTAAGTACACCTTACTTGCTCTCACTTCTTGAGAACTTCTTACTCGCTTAATTACAACTCAAATAGACCATCTCTATTTATAGGTGGTGATGAAAGAATCTAGTTAGGATACTTAATTAGTACTCTATTCTAGAATATTCCTCACTACTTTTTTCTAGAATCACTCTTCTATTTATTTCTAGAGTTATTCTTTCAAGACTCTTCTCTAGAACTTTCAATCTAAAGTTCTTCTTTCAACTCTCTAGAACTACTTGAACATTCTAGATTGATTATCCATTGTCTTGGATATTAAGTTGATGATGACTTTTAACACTCCCCCTCAGCACCAACTTAATTTGTTTTTGCATCCATTGTGAGCGATTCTTGAAGCTCTACAAACATTAGGATGTCTAAGCTCTTTTTGAATTTCTTCCTCCATTAGATTTCTCTGGTCCCTACTATTTGAAGCTTTTTTAGCTACAGCAGCATTGACGTACTTGGGATTTGCCTTTCGAACTCTTGTCGATCTCCGAGGCTGTGGGCTTACTCCTTCTGGTTGACGGTCTTCTACTCTTTGATGCATGCATGTTTGCCACGGATTCTGTGTTGCCTTGTCCTCAGTATTTTCTTTCTCACTTTGATCTTCATGTTCTTTCTCTAGACTTGGATGTACTTCAACAATTTGCTCATCCATCTTCTTTTGCAAATTGTATTCTATTTCCTTGGAATCTTGTAACTCTTTATTTTGAGGTGACCACCATGATGTTGCCTCATCAAATACCACATTTCTTGATGTATAACACTTTCCAATTGTTGGGTCGCAACATTTCCACCCTTTCATTTGGCTGTCGTATCCCACAAAGATACACTGTATCGCCTTTTTATCAAATTTGCTACGTAGATGACTTTGCACAAACACGTAGCACACATAGCAAAATACTCGAAAGTGACTTACTGCAGGTTTACTACCCCACAGTTTTACAAAGGGTGATACGAACCCTAAATTTGCTTGAGGAAGTCTATTGATGACATGAGCTGCTATTTTCATACATTCTGCCCAAAATCTTCCTGGAACATTCTTCGAATGTAGCATGCTTCGACATATCTCTGCAAGATGCCGATTTTTTCTCTCAGCTACTCCATTCTGTTGTGGTGTATTTGCACATGTGAATTGATGGTGTATGCGACATTCTCTTAGGTACTGAGAGAACTCATCTGATATATATTCACCACCGTTGTCTATTCGGAGGCATTGGATTTTCTTGCCGAGTTCTCCTTCCGCTATTTCCTTGAACTCTTAAAATTTTGAAAAAGTTTTGGATTTTTTTTTTAGAAAGAAAACCCATATGTACTATGAGAAGTCGTCAATCAATGTAACCATGTATTGCATGCCACTGATTGATTATTGCTTGACTCGCCCGAATACGTCATAATAGACCAGCTCCAATGGTGTTTTGGCTTTGAACTTTGAGTCTTCATACGGTAACTGATGCGCCTTACGGTATTAGCAACCTGCACAAACGGTCTCTGTTCTGACCTCGAGTTGAGGAAGACCCTTCAACATAGATTTCTTCATCATCACCTTGAGTTTGTGATAGCTTACATGTCCAAATCTTGCATGCCACAAATCAGTTATTTCATTCTTTCGAGTCTTGTTTACATAAGATGACTCTGCTGACATTACATAGACAGACTCTAAGCGTCGTCCTCTCATCATCGGTATTCCAAAGATTTCAAGATCTTGACATCTTGAGGTCCGAATACGACATGGTGTCCTGATGCCATAAGTTGCACTACTGATAATAAGTTTTTCTTCATCCTAGGTACATGGTAGATATCCTGGAGTAAAACCTCTTTCACACTGAATCTCGGCATGATTGTTATTTTTCCGATGTGAGCGATTGGTAGTCTTGAATTGTTGGCTGTCACTACCACACGACCACTTTTGTACTCGGTCATGTTCTGTAGCTTCTCTTTATCTCCTGTCATATTATTTGAGCATCCAGAGTCGACTATCCAATCATTATTGTAGTTGATTGTTCCAGGAACGGTAACTACCAGAGCTAATTCTTCTTCCTCTACGGCAAAAAATGCTTTAGCGTCCCACTCTTCATCGCTTGTCTTTCCTGCATTTGACGTGGCTGCATTGCTTTATGCAGTGTTCTTCTTGAACCAACAACTTTTAGCTATGTTGTCGTTCTTCCCACTGTTATAGCATTTTCCATTAAACTTATTGTTATTCTTTGACTGACCACCCCGGTTGTCTTTCTTTTGAACTCTCCCTGTTTGGGAACTTCCATGATGATTATCCTTGTCATCATGTTTTCTAGAATTTCTACTAGCATTTGGTCGGGATCGACCTTTGTTATTACCGCTATAGAGTGCTTCTTCATCACTCTTTAATGAGACTCCAGATATTTGCTTAGCCAACGCTTCTTGGTCAGCTAACAAGTTTTATAATTCAATAAGAGAAGGTTGGCTTGTATTGCGGCAATAAAATTTCTATATTCTGGCCTTAATCCATGAATAATAATTCTTCTAATTCTAACGTCTGACATGCCAGCAGTAGAGTCTAATGTAGAAATTTTGTGACAAAGAGATTTTACCTTGGTAAAGTATTGGTTGATCGTCATGTCGCGTTATCTCATAGAGAGAAGCTCGTTCTACAGAAGCTGCAGTCTCGTATCATTCTTTTTGGTGAACAATGTTGCAAAAGTATCCCACGCTTTCTTCGGTGTCTTAGCCGACCTGATGTGCTCCAACATTTCATCTTCAACTGTGGTCCGAATTGCAAACATGGCTTTGCCAGCTCTAATCTTCCATTTCTTCAGAGCGGCTGTGTCTTCTGGTTGTTTGACCTCATTGCCACCAACGATCTCCCACAAGTCTTGTCCTTGGAAATATGCCTCCATATGCATCGACCATGTGCTGTAATTCTGATTGTTAAGTTTCTTGATTCCACCGACCACTTGAAGGTCACCCATCATGTCTTGGCTAAAATTCTATTTTTTTTACCAAGAAAGCTTGATTTCTACAACAAGCTCTGTAGTACTAAACCACACACGAACACTCTAAGAAACTCAACAAATGACTCTTTGGTATGAACCGACCTGGCTCTGATACCACTTGTTAGACAACACAACACGTGAAAAACGTAATTACTTTATTATTGTAAAAGTAATTACGCCAAGACTTGAACATTATAACTTGACCATAATATACACCAAGTTCTTACTCTTTTATTTTTACCAACACTTGACACTCACACTTAAGCTTACTTAAGTATTTACACACACTTTTCTTAATTTCACTTGTTAGACACTTTGTAGATGCACACATGGGACTTAAGTACACCTTACTTGCTTTCACTTCTTGAGAACTTCTTACTCGCTTAATTAAAACTCAAATAGATCATCTTTATTTATAGGTGGTGATGGAAGAATCTACTTAGGATACTTAATTACTACTCTATTCTAGAATATTCCTCACTACCTTTTTTTAGAATCACTCTTCTATTTATTTCCAGAATTATTCTTTCTAGACTCCTCTCTGGAACTTTCATTCTAAAGTTCTTCTTTCAACTCTCTAAAACTACTTGAACATTCTAGATTGATTATCCATTGTCTTGGTTATTAAGTTGATGATGACTTTTAACAATGAGAACCTCTAAGCCAACTTAACTGTCTTTGACTTCTACATTATCGTGTATTACCACAACAAACAACTAATGCAAAATCACAACCTTTTAACATCTACATAGAATAAGCTCCTTCATTAATTTTACTTTCAGCTTAGCTGAGGTTGTATCAGAAAATTTGGTGCTAGTAAATAGATGGTACATAATAAGATAAGTTTCACTTGCCTTTTGTTGGAGAGATAACAGTACAACCATTCACTGGTAGAAAATCCACGTAAGTTATGAACTTTAAATCTGTTTGATTATAATAAACTCTAATGTACTATAGTTAAGCTAACGAAACCTAGGAAAGGGAAATAGGAAATTAGGAATACAATTGCTAATTCTAAAGCCACTTTTATATAATCATTATTAGCGAATATTCCCTGTATATTTTGTAATTATGATAGATGTATATTTAAGGTAACTTAGGATTCTAATTATATTAGGAATCAACCTTTGTAAGGTAAGTTAGGATTCTTACCATATTAGGAATCAACCTTTGTACAACTATATATATTGTGAATAATGAAAGGAATCCCTAAGGGAAATTATTCCATCTTTCATGGTATCAAGAGCCTAAAACCTAAATCTCTTCTCTTCCTCATTTTTTTTTGGTTTCTTCCTCCCTTTCTCGGCCAAACCAGAAAATTCCCTTCCCTAGGCAAGCGGCAACCATATCTTCCCCCACAAATTTCGGTTCATCCACTGGCATACTTGACAACCCCTCTCAACGTTCAGTAACTTCTTTTCATCCGGCATTCGCCGTTAACAACATCAAGAATTTTATCCCTATAATTTTTTATCAAGAAGACTGTCAATATTCCATGTGGATGAAACTATTCTACATTCATGCATGTGCATACAACGTGCTCGATCATATTGACGAATCTGTTCCTCGTCCCACCGATGTTACAGACTCAATCTGGCGTCGTCTTGACGCCATCGTCAAACAATGGATCTACGGCACCATCTCCAAAGACCTGTTGTGCACTATTATAAAAACAGGTGCTACGGCACGTGAACTTTGGGTCCGGCTAGAAGAAATCTTTCAGGACAATAAAAATACTCGGGCCGTATATTTGGAAGAGCAATTCAATAATACCCGCCTCGAGAATTTTAACAACATGTCCGAATATTGTAAGCAACTGAAACTCATAACCGATCAACTATCCAACGTCGGGACTTTTGTTTCAGAAATCAAGATGGTGCTTCAACTTGTTGCGGGTTTACCAAAAGGTGAATATGACACACTCACAACAATGATTCAACAAGCCGACCCTCTCCCAAGTTTCAACAAGGCACGTTCACAACTATTGTTGGAAGAAACTAGACGTGCTAAACAAGAGGAACATAATCAAAAGGCGTTAGCCGTTGACGGGATGGCAATACTGCGCGGCCGGCGACAACCGACCATCACAAAGCATGTCCAAAGAAGCGAGATGGCAGCCGGTGGCGGAGGTCGTGGCGGCAGAGGTCGCAACAACAAAAGAAAGGGCCGCGGAAAAGGCCAACGCAACCAGTGGCATGGACAGCGATAGCTTCGCAGCGGTAATGGTCCAACCGGCGGTGCAGGGGCCAACCAGCGAGAATGGGCCTCACTGCATGCCCGTACCCGACCGTAGGGCCCCGGTTCCAGCAGCCTTGGTCGATCGGCCTCTTGGGCCCCGCCCCGCCACCGAGACAGCCCACCAGCGGCAAAGCAAGACACTGGTTGTTGTAGTCCCGCAGCGAAGCAGACGGCCCGGCCGGCACGGCCCCGACTGATTTGGGCCAGGCCTACACCATCGTGAACCTTCAACAGCCCGACGATAATTGGTACATGGACACCGGAACCACATCTCACCTCACCTGGTCGTCAGGTAACCTATCTCAACTACGTCAGTTAAAGAGTCCTCATTTTATTACTATCGGCAATGGTCATCACATTCCAATTGAAGGTTACGGTAACACACACACACACCAAACATCCATATCCACCTTTCTCCTTAAATCATGTCCTATACACACCTAACATCATTAAAAACTTAATCTCCGTTATAAAATTCACTAGCAATAATTCTGTGTCTGTCGAATTTGACCCTTTTGGTTTTTCTGTAAAGGAACTCAATACAGGGAAAATTCTTACATGCTGCAATAGTGTGGGAGATCTCTACCCATTCACTTAATCTTCCACTGTCAGACCGCAAGCACTTCTATCCCTTGCGGCGATCTCTCCCTCAACTTGGCACAACAGACTCAGACAGCCTGGAGACCCAGTTTTTACTTTTCTTAGGACCTCTAAGCGTATTCAATGTAATCATGGGAAAATTGCCCAACACTGTTATTCTTGTCCACTAGGCAAGCATACTCGTCTTCCATTTATGTCATCAAATAGTGTTGCTTTTTATCCCTTTGATATTGTTCATTCTGATTTGTGGACATCTCTAATTGTTAGCTCTTTGGGTCATAAATTATATCTAGTATTCTTAGATGATTTTTCATCCTTTGTCTGGATTTACCCACTGAAATTCAAATCTGAAATTTTTGCAAAATTCCTCGAGTTTCAAAAATTCATTAAAACACAATTTGAAAAATCTATCAAATCATTCCAGTGTGATAATGGACAAGAATTTAATAACTCAGCATTTCACAATTTCTGTTCTAAACAAGGCATGGTTTTCCATTTTTCTTGTCCCTATACTTCTTCCCAAAATGGAAAGGCTGAACGAATTATACGTACGATCAATAACATGGTTCGCACACTCCTATTTCATGCCTGCCTACCACCGCCTTTCTGGTCTATGCTGTCAAAATGGTAGAATCCCTTAATATTTTACCAACTAGCACACTCCAAAACAAGACCCCTACCGAAATCTTATACCATAGGCTACCATCATATGACCTACGTATTTTTGGATGCTTATGCTACCCCAACATAGCCTCCACTACACCTCACAAACTTGCCCCTCGCACTCTGCCATGTGTCTTCCTTGGTCTTTCTCCTAATCATCGGGGCTACTTGTGCTATCACATTGCTACTCGCAAAATCATCATATCCCGTCACGTCACCTTTGACGAGACAACCTTTCATTTTTCCAATCTCCGGAAATTTTAGCCCACCGATTACTTCTTTCTCGATGAACCGAGTCTGTCCCCGGTCATCCAAAATCTGTACCAACAGCAGTCCACTGTCCCGACAGCATCGTCCTCACCAGTCCTGCCTACAGCCACCTGCTCTCAGTCACCAACACCACTGCTGCCTTCAACAGTGCTTTGTCTGGCCCTCCAACAGCAATGTTGCCACCCAGTCCAGCTCCATGCTCTCAGTCTAATACCCATACACCAACCAGACTGCCTCCAGTCGAGTCTCCTGCACCTCCAACACCACTATCGCCCCTCGGCCAAAAGCAACTTGGGTCCCACGGCCATGCGCTCCCACCCGAACTCGTCCCCGCTATGCGCGCCTCACGATCCCGACCCACCACCACTGCCTTCTCATAGCATGGAGACTCGTGCACAACACGGGATCTTCAAACCCAAGGTTCACTTCAATCTCTCCACACAAACCTTATCACCCATTCCAAAAAATCCAAAACTAGCAAAATTGGACCCAAATTGGAATGCGGCAATGTGCGAGGAATTTAACGCTTTAACCAAGCAGAACACTTGGGATTTGGTACCTAGACCAGCTGGTGTGAATGTTATCCATTGTATGTGGCTATTTCGTCACAAGTTTAGAGACAGTGGTGACTTAGAGAGGTATAAGGCAAGACTAGTTGCCAATGTCACTAATCAGCAGGAGGGTATTGATTGTGGTGAGACATTAAGTCTAGTTGTTAAACCGACCACTATTCGGATTGTTCTCAGTATTGCTATGGGCATGCATTGGCCGATTCATCAGCTTGATGTCAAGAATGAGTTTCTTCATGGGGATTTGAAAGAGACTGTGTACATGCATCAGCCTCCTGGATTTTTTTATCCGGCAGCTCCGCAGTTTGTGTGTCATCTCAGGAAGTCATTGTATGGATTGAAACAATCACCCCGCACTTGGTATGATTGGTTCGCCAGGTATTTTCTGCAGATTAGTTTTGTCTGTAGCAGGTGTGATACATCTCTCTTCACTTTTCACCGAGGTAGCAGCACTACATATTTGTTATTATATGTGGATGACATGTTCTTACTGCCTCATCTGATGGGTTGAAGAATGAAATCATTGCTCTACTCAAAATTGAATTTGCTATGACTGACTTGGGCAAGCTAAGTTATTTTTTGGGTATATCGGTGACAAGATCTGCAGCCACTATGTTCCTGTGTCAGCGTAAGTATACAGAAGAGATAGTGTACAGGGCCAAGATTGCAAATTGTAAAATTATGCCAACTCCGGTGGACTCAAAATCCAAGCTTAGTGCTAATGACAGTGCGCCAGTTTCTGATCCCACTATATATCGGAGTCTAGCAGGTGCTCTTCAGCATCTTACATTCACTAGGCCTGATATTGCATATGCCGTTCAACAGGTGTGTCTGTTCATGCACGACCCCCGAGAGTCCCATTTTTCCGCCATCAAACGTATTATCATATACGTTAAGGGCACACTAGACTTCGGATTACATCTATACCCCTCTGCCCCAACCAAACTACTTGCCTACACGGATGCAGATTGGGCAGGATGCCCCGACACACGTCGCTCCACCTCAGGATACTGTGTATTTCTTGGGGATAATCTTATCTCATAGTCCGCCAAGCGGCAGACAACACTTTCTCTTTCGAGTGCTGAAGCAGAATATCGCGGTGTTGCTAACGTAGTTGCTGAGATCTGTTGGCTCTGAAATATTCTTTTGGAACTCGAGTGTCCACTTCGCAAGTTGTCTATAGTCTATTGTGACAACATATTTGCCATCTATATGTCTCATAATCCGGTCCAACATCAACGGACTAAACATATTGAGATGGATATCCACTTTGTGCAAGAGAAGGTTGCCCGTGGTCATGTCAAAATATTACACATGCCTTCCTCTTATCAGTATGCAGACATCTTCACAAAGGCACTACCGCGACAGCTCTTCACCGACTTCCGATCCAGCCTTAGCATTCGGCCTCCTCCCGCTCCGTCTGAGAGGGAGTATTAGCGAATATTCTCCAAATATTCCTTGTATATTTTGTAATTATGATAGATGTATATTTAAGGTAACTTAGGATTCTAATTATATTAGGAATCAACCTTTGTAAGGTAAGTTAGGATTCGTACCATATTAGGAATCAACCTTTGTACAACTATATATATTGTGAATAATGAAAGGAATCCCTAAGGGAAATTATTCCATCTTTCAATCATGAATAAAAAGGTGAATTTACCAAGTCTTATTGAGTTATCGATTTAACCATTAAGTAAACTCAAAGAACTGATGACCGAACCGATAAGCCAATATAAAAAACATAAAACTGTTTGAATAACCGATAACTCGATACTAGTAAGCTAAGCAATTTTTCGGTTTGGTTTATCGATTAAACCGAAATCACACACTCCTGCTTACATGTGATTTTATAACCTCGTTCTCTATTAACACCTTTTTTTCATCACCTTATCGCACCATAGTTGTACACCCTACACCAATATATTTGTAGGTCAACGTAAGAAATAATCAAATTATCTCTAGCAACTTTCTCATTTTATATGTGTGCCTTGGCAAGTATGGTCATTTGTAATTCAATAATTTAATCTTGTATGACCGCATATCCATCTTAGCATCGACATCTTTTGTAAAACTCATTTTGTGGATACGTTGGACTTTAGTGCCCAATATTCACTACTACACAATATTGACGGTCTTAGAGCTGTTTTGTAGTACTTACCTTTCACTTTGTTAGGCATCCTTCTGTCAAATGTTATCCCGGCAATACTTCTCCATTTTAACCATATGGTTATAATTCTATGAGTAATATCTTCATTTATCATTCTATTCTCTTGAAATAATAAGCCTAGAAATCTAAAAGAAATAATTTTAATACCGCAATCTCATCTAGTACTTTAGTCTAACCTCAACTTCTCTCTTCTCATGTTGACTATACTTACAGTGCATGCATTCAATCTTATTATACCTATCATAAAATCCTTACTTTGTAAAGTACTTCTCCATAATTCAAGCTTTTGGTTGACATCCTCATTAATTTCGTCAATTAACACAATTTCACCGGTAAATAATGTACACCGAGGAACTTCATCTTGTATTGTGTTGGTTATCTCATCCATAACTAGGTAAACAAAGTAGGGACTCAATGTTGATCCTTATGTAGACTCACCACTACGGCTGACTATGTATCTCCTAATATTGTTCTCGCGTCCATGATGGCTCCTTCATACATGTCTTTTATAACATTTATATATTTAATATGAATTTCTTCCTTTTCCTTCACCCACCAAAAAATATTTCATGGTATTCTATCATACGCTTCTTATGATAAGGCAATTATTTCATCATAGAATGGACAACAATGTGCTCATATACAAGAAGTATATACCGAAAAAAGAAAACCTCACAAAGAGACGTGATTTTCTACGAAAGATGACGAGCTCTGAGCATATATATTTTTCTACTCGTTCTCAGTCAAATTATAGTAAAATTTAAAATATCGTCTCATAGAGATCGAAACTACCTAGGCTACAAACATAAATTGTCTTTGTTACTATTTGAGAGAATAAAATTGATGAAGGAAGATTGTTCAAAAGTCTTGCAAAATCAAATTGATACCCCTTTTGCAGTAGAACTTCGCTTTCTATTTATAGGAAAATGTGTCTACCAACTTTCCAAGAATGTCATCCCTGGATTAGGGATGCTATCCTTGGCTCTTCAGATTTATTCTTCCGTGTGCAGATTTTCAAGGATGTCATTCTTCGTTCTTTTTTGCCTCTGTATCTCTATTTTCTTCTTTGTTTATTCTTTTTTTTCTTTTTCTGTAATATTAATTAGAAATTTATACAACTAAGAAGAAAAGTTATATATTTATATATATGAGAAAAATACTTATTTACTTAATATTATATATACCTAACAGTATACTTAATTTATACTCATCAAAAGGCAATCATTTATACAAATAAGAACGTCATTGCTCACCAAAAGAAAAAAAGAAAAAAGAGGCTATTCCCGAAAGGGGGAGGAGGAGTCAGCTTTGATACAAAAAATGTAGTGAACTGACAAAATCCAAAAAGTTAACAGGGTAGTCTACATCTAGGAAAGCCGAACGAAAAATTCGCACCATTAATAATATTATCCGCACTTTATTGATCCATGCTTCCGTACCCCCTTCCTTTTGGCATCATGCTCTACAAATGACTACTTATCTTCTTAACATACTTCCTACCAAAGGTTTGGCATATTCATCCCCTCTTCAAATCTTATATAATAAGACTCCTTCGTATTCACATCTAAGGGTCTTTGGGTGCTTATGTTATCCGTTATTTCCGTCAACTACAATTAACAAACTTCAAGCCCGTTCTACCCCTTGTGTATTTTTGGGTTATCCATCTAATCATCGTGGTTACAAATGTTTTGATTTATCGTCCAATAAAATCATCATTAGTCCCCATATTATTTTTTATGAAACCCAATTACCGTTTGCTAAAGTCAGTAGTCTTGGGCCTAGTTCGTATAATTTTTTAGGTGACTAGGTCTCCCCGTATTTTATCCACCATTTATTGGACTTGTGCCAAACACAAAATCCACCAGCGGACCCACTGCCCGCTGGACCTCCTGTCTCGTCACCTCTGCCCAGTTTATCCATCACGGGTCCAAAGAATCGGGCTGCTTATTCACCCCGCCCGCCCTCGCCACTGTTCCAGATCTCGATTCTAGTGTTGGGCCAGCAGGCCCACTACCTGCTGGCCAGTCCGTCACACCTCCGATTTTGTACCAAAATCCATCCAATTCTCCCCCGAGTTACAGACCGGTCACTCGTATTCAACGAGGTATTTTTAAGCCAAAAACATTTTAATTATAATTCTAATGTTCTTAAATCTCCCCTGCCCTGTAACCCAGTGTCTGCATTAAATGACCCGAATTGGAAATTGGATATGAACGACAAATCTGATGGTCTTATTGAGAATAAGACGTGGGAGTTGGTACCTCATCCTTCTGGTGTTAATATTATTCTGTCTATGTGAATTTTTACTCATAAGGATAATTCTGATGGTTCTTTTGCGAGACACAAGGCTCGTCTTATAGGTGATAGTAAGACTCAGCAGGTTGGCGTGGATTGTGGTGAGACTTTTAAACTAGTGGTCAAACCGGCTACCATTCACACTGTTATCAGTCTGGCTCTTTCGAAAGCTTGGCCCATTCATCAGTTAGATGTGAAGAATGCATTCTTACATGGTGATCTTAAGGAGACCATTTATATGCATCAACCCTTGGGTTTTTGAGACCCCAAATATCCTCATCATATATGTTTAATGAATAAGTCCTTGTATGGGCTTAAGCAGGCCCCACGAGCTTGGTATAAGAGATTTGCAGACTATGTTTCCTCTATTACGTTTCCGCACAACAAGTTTGATAATTCATTGTTCATATATCGTCATGGTACTTCCCTGACTTATATATTATTATATGTGGATGATATTATCTTGACTTCCTCTTCTAATGCTTTGCGCAAGTCTATCATGACAATTCTTAGTTATGAGTTTGCTATGAAAGACTTGGGGCCCTTGAGTTACTTTTTTGGGAATTGTTGTCACTCGTCATGTAGGTGGGTTATTCTTATCACAACGGAAATATGCCGCTGAGATCATTGAGCGAGCTGGTATGTGCAAGTCTACTTCCACACCAGTTGATACTAAACCCAAGCTGGGTGATGTGGCTGACTCACCTTATGAGGATCCGACCCACTATCGCAGTCTTGCAGGGGCTTTTCAGTATCTTACTTTCACGAGACCAGATATTACGTATGACGTACAGCATATGTGCTTGTTTATGCATGATCCCAGGGTTGAGCACATGAATGCGCTCAAACGCATTATTCGATACATCCAGGGGATACTTGACTATGGTTTACATTTATATCCTTCATCGACGTGGACATTTGTCTCGTATACAGATGTTGATTGGGGTGGTTGTTCAAATACCAGACGTTCCATGTCTGGCTATTGTATGTTTCTTGGTAATAACTTGGTCTCGTGGTCTGCGAAGCGACAGTCTACATTATCACGCTCTAGTGTAGAAGCCGAGTATCGAAGGGTAGCCAATGTGGTCTCTGAATCATGTTGGCTACGTAATCTTTTTTTAGAGCTTCATTGTCCCATTTAGAAAGCTACCTTGGTTTATTGTGATAATATTAGTGTCGTCTATCTTTCTGGTAATCCAGTTCAACACCAGCGCACTAAACACATCGAGATGAATATTCACTTTGTTCGCGAAAAGGTAGCTCGTGGACAAGTACGCGTCTGTCATATCCCTTCCAGGTATCAAATTGTAGACATGTTTACCAAGGGTCTTCCCTCGGTCCTTTTTGAAGATTTTAGGGACAGTCTTAGCGTACGAAGACCGCCCGCTATGACTGCAGGGGTGTGAAAATATACAAGGATATACACGGTATACCAATACCTTGTGTATACCGTGTATATCACGAAAACCCATAACAAGTGGGAAACCGTGATATACACGGTATTCACAACCGTGTATATCACTGTTATGGTAACATACTTAATTGTATATTTTGCATATAATTAATATTGTATACTTATCATAATTGTAGAATTCTTGTATAAGAAGATAATAAGATATGAAAAAGGAAAAACCCCAACATAAGAAGATAATAAAATCAAGACATTTATTATAACGAGTTTATCAAGCTTCATGTAGTATCCCAACCAAAGAAAATTACTCCATTATGGAGAAAATATAAAAACTAAAAAGGAAAATATTATTCCTATGAAAGAAGAAACAAATACAAAGAAAAATAAAAAATAACAAAATTGAATATTGAGTTGGATCTAAGCTGATCTTGATACCCCTTTTGAAGTAGAACTTCGCTTTCTATTTATAGGAAAATGTGTCTGCCAACTTTCCAAGAATGCCATCCCTGGATTACGGATGCTATCCTTGGCTCTCCAGATTTATTCTTCCGTGTGCAGATTTCCAAGGATGTCATCCTTCGTTCATTTTTTTTTTTTTGATAATTCAGGTTTCCAGGCTTGCGCCTGACTACTTCACTGGTATTACCCAGACGTCCTGGAAGTAATAGGACCGATCCTTCAACACTATTACCAGGTAAATCGCGGGATGTGCTCCGGTGGCCAGTTTTTCTGGGAGCGTACAACTGATCAATGAGACAAGGTCAAATTCCCAACATGCAGAGTTTCTTCGTGCTTGCGGGGAATCGAACCCACGCTGTCCCATGCCAGAGCGCCTTATAGCGCTCAGGCTTTGCCACTGGACTATGCCCCGGAGGACGTCCTTCGTTCATTTTTGCCTCTATATCTCTATTTTCTTCTTTGTTTATTCTTTTTTTTCTTTTTCTGCAATATTAATTAGAAATTTATACAACTAAGAAGAAAAGTTATATATTTAAATATATGAGAAAAATACTTATTTACTTAATATTATATATACCTAAAAGTATACTTAATTTATACTCATCAAAACACAATCATTTATACAAATAAGAACTTCATTGCTCACCAAAAGAAAATAAGAAAAGAGCGGTTATTCCTGAAAGGGGGAGGAGGAGTCAGCTTTGATACAAAAAATGTCAAGTTAAAGCTAGTGAACTGACAAAATCCAAAAAGTTAACAGGGTAGTCTACATCTGGAAAAGCCGAACGAAAAATTCCCACAAATAATAATATTGTCCGCACTTTATTGGTCCATGCTTTCGTACCCCCTTCCTTTTGGCATCATGCTCTACAAATGACTACTTATTTTCTTAACATACTTCCTACCAAAGGTTTGACATATTCATCCCCTCTTCAAATCTTATATAATAAGACTCTTTCGTATTCACATCTAAGGGTCTTTGGGTGCTTATATTATCCGTTATTTCAGTCAACTACAATTAACAAATTTCAAACCCGTTCTACCCCTTGTGTATTTTTGGGTCATCCATCTAATCATCGTGGTTACAAATGTTTTGATTTATCGTCCAATAAAATCATCATTAGTCGTCATAATATTTTTTATGAAACCCAATTCCCGTTTGCTAAAGTCAGTAGTCCTGAGCTTAGTTCGTATAATTTTTTAGGTGACGAGGTCTCCCTATATTTTATCCACCATTTATCAAACATGTCCCGTACCCAAAATCTGCCAGCGGGCCCACTGCCCGCTGGACCTCCTGTCCCGTCGGCTCGGCCCAGTTTATCTGTCACGGGTCCAGCAACTTGGCCACTTATTCAAGCCAGTTCTGCCCCTGCCACTATTCCAGATCTCGATTCCAGTGTTGGGCCAGCAGGTCCACTGCCTGCTGGCCAGTCCGTCACCCTTCCGATTTTGTTCCAAAATCCACTCAATTCTCCGCTGAGTTACAGACCGGTCACTCGTAGTCAACGGGGTATCTTTAAGCCAAAAAGACATTTTAATTTAAATTCTAATGTACTTAAATCCCCCTACCCCGTAACTCAGTGTCCGCATTAAATGACCCGAATTAGAAATTGGATATGAACGACGAATATGATGGTCTTATTGAGAATAAGACGTGGGAGTTGGTACTCCATTCTTCTGATGTTAATATTATTCGATCTATGTGGATTTTTACTCATAAGGATAATTCTGATGGTTCTTTTGTGAGGCATAAGGCTTGTCTTGTAGGTGATGGTAAGACTCAGCAGGTTGGCGTGGATTGTGGTGAGACTTTTAAACTAGTGGTCAAACCGGCTACCATTCACACTGTTATCAGTCTGGCTCTTTTGAAAGCTTGGCCCATTCATCAGTTAGATGTGAAGAATGCATTCTTACATGGTGATCTTAAGGAGACCGTTTATATGCATCAACCCTTGGGTTTTTGAGACCCCAAATATCCTCATCATGTATGTTTAATGAATAAGTCCTTGTATGGGCTTAAGCAGGCCCCACGAGCTTGGTATAAGAGATTTGCAGACTATGTTTCCTCTATTACGTTTCCGCACAACAGGTTTGATAATTCATTGTTCATATATCGTCATGGTACTACCCTGACTTATATATTATTATATGTGGATGATATTATCTTGACTTCCTCTTCTAATGTTTTGCGCAAGTCTATCATGACAATTCTTAGTTATGAGTTTGCTATGAAAGACTTGGGGCCCTTGAGTTACTCTTTTGGGAATTGCTGTCACTCGTCATGCAGGTGGGTTATTCTTATCACAACGGAAGTATGTCGTTGAGATCATTGAGCGAGCAGGTACGTGCAGGTCTACTTCCACACCAGTTGATACTAAACCCAAGCTGGGTGATGTGGCTGGCTCACCTTATAAGGATCTGACCCACTATCGCAGTCTTGCAGGGGCTTTTCAGTATCTTACTTTCACGAGACCAGATATTACGTATGACGTACAGCATATGTGCTTGTTTATGCATGATCCCAGGGTTGAGCACATGAATGCGCTCAAACGCATTATTCGATACATCCAGGGGATACTTGACTATGGTTTACATTTATATCTTTCATCGATATGGACACTTGTCTCGTATACAGATGTTGATTGGGGTGGTTGTTCAAATCCCAGACGTTCCATGTCTGGCTATTGTATGTTTCTTGGTAATAACTTGGTCTCGTGGTCTGCGAAGCGACAGTCTACATTATCACGCTCTAGTGCAGAGGCCGAGTATCGAGAGGTAGCCAATGTGGTCTCTGATTCATGTTGGCTACGTAATCTTTTTTTAGAGCTTCATTGTCCCATTCAGAAAGCTACCTTGATTTATTGTGATAATATTAGTATAGTCTATATTTCTGGTAATCCAGTTCAACACCAGCGCACTAAACACATCGAGATGAATATTCACTTTGTTTGCGAAAAGGTAGCTCGTGGACAAGTACGCGTCTGCCATGTCCCTTCCCGGTATCAAATTGTAGACATCTTTACCAAGGGTCTTCCATCGGTCCTTTTTGAAGATTTTAGGGACAGTCTCAGCGTACGAAGACGGTGCGCTATGACTGCGGGGGTGTGAAAATATACAAGGATATACACGGTATACATTAATACCTTGTGTATATCGTGTATATCACGGAAACCCATAACAAGTGAGAAACCATGATATACACGGTATACACAGCCGTGTATATCACTGTTATGGTAACATATTTAGTGGTAGATTTTGCATATAATTAGTATTGTACATTTACCATAATTGTAGGATTCTTGTACAAATAGAATAGGAATTTGGGAGTAGAATAAAAATAGGATTTTCCATATTGTGAAAATTGTAAATTGTATATATATTATTTCATTAAGTAATCATTATAGTCAATCTTTTAAGTTTGAATTTATTATAACGCAGACAATCTACAAAATCATTACAAGAAGGTCTTCGTTGGAAAGGTAAATTTGCTATAGCTTGTCGATCACTCCGGATAAGTATAACTTATAATTTGTTGTAACTTTTACAGATCTTAATCTTATTTATCTTGTAGGTTCCTATAATGGTTGGATCTTGATGCTGCAAGTTTTGTGGGGTTGAGGCCAAAAACATGAGTAGCTATGGAGAGTGTAATTCATATGATAACGGTGGTTACTCCGTCGTGAATGGCGGTGAAAGAGTGATAGTAGTTAAGGAGAGAATGAGCTCTAACCATGTTTCCAGAAGAGTCAATGAGATAAATTTAACTTTGTTGCTTTAGTTCGTTCCATGGTCGACGCAAACCTCCGATTACTATGTCCGTCGGGATACTATCAAATACTAGAATAAAAGGGGTATGTTTACAAGCCTACAATCTCCTTGATTGTCATTTGCTTGTTCAGACTCGTTATTTTTTAATGGACGCTGATTTAATTGATTTTCTTGTATGAAAAAATAATTTTGTAGTACAAATACTACATAGTTGACAAAGTTTAGAAGATTTCTCATACTTATTTTTTTAATATATTCTTACAGAATCCCCTCATATTAGTTATTAATCGTGTCGTTTCTTACAAAAAAATTTGAAGTGTGTTTCTGATAGAGTTTGGACAAAAATAATGATAACCACACAATTGAGAAAATCAAGGAAAGATCTATTATTCTACAACTAATGAGCCAATATTGAATTCATGGTAGAAAAAGTGAAATAAAACTAAGCGGAGGAAATGTTATAAGAACCTGAATGGAGTAGTAAAGTTTTGTAACATTAAATAGTCACATCCTCTACGTCTGTGTATATATGGTAAAAGAATATTTCCCAATATACTTTCATTAACTGTATTAATTGTATATCTCATATTTTATGTAAAATTATAATCTTTTTGTAATTAGGTTAATTAGTTACCTAGTTTGTATCAAAGTAAATATTCTTGTAACCTTATATATATATATATATATATATTGTAAATCATTCATCAATAAAATCAAGGGAACATATCATTTATGGTATCAGTAGCCTAAAACTACAAACCCTACCCTTGCCGCCGATACACCTTCTCGGCCGCCACCTTTTTCCCACGTCGGAACCCTAGCCACTGACCTCTCCCCCCACTTTTCCCCACGACGAAACCCTAGTTTTTTCGATCATTCTCCCTCCCTCTTCCACCTAAATTTCCTCTTCCATGAATGACAAAACCAAATTCCATCCGGCACCTGCCGTAAACAACATTAAAAACTTCATCCTTGTGACTCTTGAGATGGAAAATGGTCAATTTCTCTAAGAATATATTAAGTTCCAAAATTTTATCTCAATCATCATCTACAAGCATATCCCTTGGATTTTGATTATGGGCGTTAAATAATAAAGTTATAGGTCTTCTATACTTGTGAGCAACAACTAATTGTTCATACAAAGAATTTCATCTAGTTGCAACTTCTTCTGAAATTTTCCTATAAGGTAATCCACAATCATGACATGTTTTTCATACTCTTTGCGTCTTTGTATTTTATTACCTTTAAAAATAAAGTTGATAGCAAATTGTACTTTATCAAGGATGTCTTTAAAAAGTTTTAGGTCATCCTTTACAACTAAGTTATAAATATGACATGCACATCTAACATGAAAAATATCGAAAAAAGATGGAGTCAATCAAGTTTTTAAAATGTTTACAGCAAAATCACTAGAAGAAGCATTATCTAATGTAATAGTCATAATTTATCAGTAATTTCATAATATTCACTAATTTCATGAATATTTTATGAAATAAAAGCTCTAGTGTTTCTTTCCGAAAAATGCCGACCCTACCATTAGTCTGCCTATCATCAATATATCTATATGCTAATATATGTTTTTGCATAGACCAATTCTGATCTATCCAATGACATGTAACAGTTAAATAATCATTAACATTAGTATTACGGCCTATGTCAGAAGTGATAACCACTTTGCCATTAAAATGATACAATGCATAACGTAAAAATTATTGATATTCATGCGCAAATTTTAAAAACATATCTTCTAACAGACGATCTAGGAAAATCGTTAAAAACAGAATTTTATGTTTCTCGAATGTAATGAATAAAACCAGGAGAGGAAGAAAATGAAAAAGGCAAACCCTCCACAGGAACTACTCTTGCTATATTTTCCCTATCTTTGTGTTTATCATATTTAGGACCTATAACTCCCCCCGTCATCGGGTTAATTCGACCCTGTACTTGGTCGGGGACATTATGTGAACCTTGTCCTGACTTAGAAGGCATTTGCACACCCGATATTTCAGCCAAGTATTGGTTATACCTTGCTTGATCAGAGTTTTTTACATGTATCATTAAACCTCCCGTCCCACCTTGACCTTTTCCAGTTTTGAATTTATAAACTTCGCGACAAATTTTACAAATAGCTAGTTGATTAGGAATGTCCCTATCAAAAAAATCTCATTCAGGTTATTTTAATTTTCGTTGTTTTTGTCTTCGACTCATACAAGGGGGAATATGAGGCATTCCATTTTCAGTTTCAGCCTGAGACTCAGTCTGAGCCTGAGGTGGAAGTGCATTAGTGGGTTTGTTATCTAAATTATCTTCTAATTCATTTTCTAAATTAAAGTCTGGTTCAGATACAGAATATACCTCATAATCTAATGGTATATTAATATTAACATTAAAAATCAGTTTCATCTACATGAGTGAAATCGTCGTAATTAGGATTACTAGAAGATGCACCCTTACCCATGTTACTCCTAGTACCTCTACCAGAAAAACGTCCACTTCGTTCCATTATAATTATGCAAATAAATAATTATAGTTAATGAAATTAAGTATGATAATTAAAATTAAGTAACAATAATAATTTAAAGAAGGAACGAAGGTACCAAACGCCGACGTAACGTCGACGCATTGAAACTTTGCTCGATGATACTCAAGCTAGTTGCCAACTTCACTTCCAATTTTTAAACTTTGATAGAAATTACCAAATAAAATACAATATTTAGTGTGCAATTTAGACTTGTAGAGAGAGAGAGAGATTAGAGAGATGGTAGGAAGATTTGTGAGAAAAATGAAGAGGAAAATGAGGTATTTATAGTTGAGAAAATAGGGTTATAGTATAAATATACTAACTTAGGGGTTAAAAATAAATATTAAGGGGTAGGGGGTTTATGGGGTGGGGGGGGGGGGGGGGAATGGCCATTACTAGCTGTTTCCAACGACTAAAATTGAAATGGTCGTTTGTGCAACGATTAGTTACTGCAATGGAGGGACGAGCCCTAGTCCCCTCCCAAGTTCGAACACCGATACCGATATTTTTCATCCCATTTATAAGAGGGGTCGGGTCGGGGCGGGGCGGGTAGTGGGGAGGGCCGGGGCGGGGTGGGTAGCGGGGAGGGCCGGGGCGAGATCAGGCCGACCCGACCCACTAGACAACCTTAGTCCTCGTCGACCGGAAATAGCCAGCAGCGACTGCGGTAGTGGAAGCACCCTCCACCGTGGCTTTCCTACCCTCCATGGGCTGCGTGGACCCCATCGTCATGGGCCTCCCCTCCTTGCCCGTATACGATATCCTCGTGGACTCTACCTCAGACCTGACAGGCCCAACCTGGCATACTTGGCCCACGTCCATAATAGGCCTACACAACACAGCTCCCCCCCTGCCATCAACTTATGCACCGACTGATATTGAGGCAGTTATGAGCACAATGTCACTCAACACTCCAGACAAAAATTGGTATATGGACACATGCGCCACATCTCACATGACGGCATTACAAGGTACTCTCTTATCTTATTCCAATTAGAGTAATTTAAATCGGAATATTGTTGTTGGTAGTGGACAAGGCATTCCCATCCGTGGTTAGGGTCATTCCTCCCTATCCCCGCCACATCCACCACTAATCTTAAAAAATGTCTACATGCCCCTAAACTCATTAAGAATCTAATCCTTGTGCGATGTTTCACAACTGATAATTGGGTTTCCCTTAACTTTGACTCTTTTGGTTTTACTGTAAAGGATTTTACGACAGGGAGACGAATAATGAGATGTGACAGCACCGGAGATCTATACCCTATTTCAAACACCGTTTACAATCCAGCCTCAGTTCCCTCAACCTTTGTTGCTCTTTCATCTTCCTTATGACATTCTAGATTAGGACATCCGAGAGACTCTGTTTTACGCTCCCTTAAGAAAAATAATTTTATTAATGGCAACCGTATTTCTAGGACTCCTATATGTGAATCTTGCGTTTTTGGGAAACATGTCAATTTACCATTTTCTGCATCCACAAATTGTACTTTAATGCCTTTCGATATCATACATAGTGATTTGTGGACATCCCCTATTTTGAGAACGACTCGCCATCGATATTATGTGTTGTTTTTGGACGATTATTCTAACTTTGTATGGACTTTTCCAATTGGAAATAAATCCCAGGGCTACCCCATTTTTTCTTCATTTAGTGCTTTCGTAAAAACACAATTTGAAAAGAGCATTAAATGTTTTCAATATGACAATGGCAGGGAATTCGATAATAACTATTCAAACCGTTTTCTCCAAAAATGGTCTTACCTTTCGTTTTTCCCGCCCTTACACATCTTCCTAAAATGGTAAAGCCGAACGGAAAATCTGAACCATAAACAACCTCATTCGTGCCCTACTTGCTCATGCTTCAATTCCCCCTCAATTCTGGCATTACACACTCTCCATGGCCACCTATCTCCTAAACAGAATCCCAAACAAGTTTCTAGCACAACGGTCTCCCACCTAAGTTCTATTTTGTAGGAACCCCTCCTACCAACACTTGCGTATTTTTGGATGTATTTGTTACCCTCTCTATCCGACCACTCACAAACTCCAACACTGGTCTTCCCCGTATGTGTTTCTGGGCTACCCTGCCAATCATCGTGGTTACTTTTTCTATGACTTGTCAAGCCGTAAAATTATTATTTCACGTCATGTCCTATTTGATGAGTCTCGATTCCTCTCTGCCTCTCTACACTCGCCACTTCGACATTCCTATGACTTCCTAGATGATGGCCTAAACCCACTTCTAATTCACCATTTACATAGTCCGTCGTCCCAGAATCCGGCACCCGCCACCACCTCGGGCAGTCCGAGACTAGCTGCCCACCCAATTCGGCCGATGGTGGCCTAGAACAGGCCGCCTCAGGGTGATTCCGTAGCCATCTCTCAGCAAACCGAGGTTCGGCCAACCAGTTTCGTTACCCATGCCCTTTCTACTCTTTTCGGAAGTCTCGTGACAAACCCCCCTCCTATCCCGTGTCCCGAGACACACTCTCGGACCATGGAAACATGTGCCATGCACGGAATGCATAAACTTAAACGGTTGTTTAACCTTTCCATTTCAGTTGTCGGTCCCTTGTTACTCGAATGATGCCTTGTCCGACCCTAATTAGAAAGCCGCAATGATTGACGAATATAATGCTCTTATTGATAATAAGACGTGGGACCTAGTACCCCGTCCACCTGATGCGAACCTTATTCGTTCTATATGGATTTTTAAAGATAAAAAGAAATCTGATGGTTCTTTTGAGAGGTACAAGGCTCGTCTTGTAGGTGATGTCAGGTCTCAACAGGTGGGAGTAGACTGTGATGAAACGTTCAGCCCGGTCGTAAAGCCTGCAACCATCCAGACCATCCTCAGCATTGCCGTATCCAAGTCTTGGCCTATTCATCAGCTTGATGTCAAGAATGCATTTTACATGTGGATCATCATGAAATGGTATATATGCATCAGCCTATGGGTTTCAGAGATCCTATTCATCCGAATTATGTGTGTATGTTGCGGAAATCGCTCTATAGACTGAAACAGGCTCTTCGAGCATGGTGCCAGCGGTTTTCCAATTATGTTTCCTCTATCGATTTTTCACACAGCAGATCTGATCATTCCTTGTTCATCTACAACAAGGGTACAAACATGGATTGGCTTACCTATTATATATATTGATGACATCATCCTCACCACATCATCTGATGCTCTCCGCCGGTCCATTATGTCTCTCATTTCCTCTCAGTTTGCTATGAAAGATCTGGACCCTCTGAGTTCTTTCTTGGGCATCTCTGTCACTCGACATTCTGGCGGCCTATTTCTATGTAAGAAGAAATACGCTGAAGAGATCCTTGACCGTGCAGGCATGGCATCTTGCAAACCATCCCACACGCCTATAGACATTAATTTCAAGCTCAGCGCTGATTCCAACCCTTCATATTCAGACCTGAATCACTATCGTAGCCTAGCTGGGGACCTACAGTACCTCACATTCACGAGACCAGACATGTCTTATGTCGTGCAACAAATCTTCTTGCATATGCACAGTCCGACGGAAGCACACATGCATGCCCTCAAACGTATTTTACTATACGTCCAAGGTACACTTCACTTCGAATTACATCTATACAGGTCTTCACTCACAAGTCTCACTGCCTATTCTGATGCTGACTAGAGTGGATGTCATGATACCCGACGCTCCACGTCTTGTTATTGCATTTTTCGCGGAGATAACCTATTATCTTGGTCTTCCAAAAGGCAACCTACACTATCCCGATCCAGCGCAAAAACATAATACAGAGGTGTTGCTAACGTCTTCTTTGAGTCTTGTTGGATCCGTAACCTTCTACATGAGCATCACTGCTCGATTAGCTCTTTCCTTTCATCGGTCGGTAAGTGCATCATATTCCTATTAAGTGAGGCGACAGTTGCTAAATAAAAAGGTGGCGCCATTCCCGCTAAAGAAAAATCAATTCTTCATCCAATCTCTGTTCCGGATTCTGGTCTTACCAAGTCATCTTTCTCTAAGGCTAAATAGCTAAATATCCCTGTACTCTTTTTTCCTATTTTCTTTATTCTTTCATGTCGAGCTTTCGAAAGCCACTGGGGAGGGAGAATGAACGATCGACTACTAAAGATCTTGAATAAAGCATTGATAGCTTTGTAGAGGAGAAAAATTTTGATTCTTCTTGAAGGTGTTCCTTGCATGCTGAAGTGAACAGGGGTGGTACCAACTACGACTAGAAAGCGGTCACTCCTGTCAATGAGTACCATTCATAGTTGTCTATGTTAGTAACATAGCCATAACGACTATGTTTTACTGCTTGAGGTGGTGATAGCTTTTATATATTTGCTTAATTATAAGCTTGCATAGTGCTCTTCCTATTTGTTTTCTCAGCTTTCTTCTGTCGAACCGAACGAAGATTGTTTCTCGTACCTATTGGACTGATATCTTCTCTTTCACTCTCTTTCTTCATTCAGAAAAGGTGAAGATTGAATCGGGAACCGAAAACGAATGAGGAACAGACTTGTCCTTTGGTTGAGTTTGCTTCACTTCCTGAGCCCTCACCACTTCCTGCGACAACTAACAAGGGGAATTTAGGACAACTCGTTCATTTAGCACAACTTCATTATTTATGCAGGGTCGGGTTAAATGAGTTCCGCGGGTAAGCAATTCGGTGCAAGCTCCAGCTGATGCCATTGATGTAAAAAAGACATCTAGAAACTTGCAAACAAGCCTTCCCTCCCTCACACCTGATTCAATAGCGCTGGTAATTCCTCCAACACCATCCACCGCGGATACGATAGATGATTCTATGCCATCCTCTTCCCTTCTTGTCTATCTCCTTCGATCAGCTCCTGGAATTTTGGGTTGTTTTACTCTATTTCAAACAGTAAGCAACACTTTTCTATTGTGATAATATTAGTGCGATATATCTTTCCGGCAATCTCGTCCAACATCAGCGCACTAAACACATTGAGATGGACATTCATTTCGTTCGCGAAAAAGTGGCTCGTGGTCAAGTTCGTGTCCTTCATGTTCCTTCCAGATATCAGATTGCCGACATCTTCACCGAAGGACTTCCGCGCATACTATTTGATGATTTTCGAGCTAGTCTCAGTGTTCGAGAACCTCCCGCTTCGACTGCGGGGGTGTAATAGAATATTTCTCAATATTCTTTCATTGATTGTATATCTCCTATTTTAGGTAGAATTATAATCCTTTTATAATTAGGTTAATTAGTTACCTAGTTTGTATCAAAGTAAATAGTTTTGTAACCTTATATATTGTAAATCATTTATCAATAAAATCAAAGGAACATATTTCTTTACGTGGACGATTGTGATTTGGCAAAGTTGCAAGTATGCTATTGGTAATGAGAAACATTTCACATTGTTCAAAATCTTCAATAACATGATAAATTTTTAACGAAAAAAGTTCAAGTATACCCTGAACTATAAAAAAATGTTCCATTCATACTCTCTGTTAATAGTTTAATTCAGATGTGTCTTTGTTATTACCAAAACTGGACTATATTTTACCTTACTGGCTAACGGAAAATTAGTTTATAATCTGACATATTAGCACTATAGATTTCCACGTTCCAACACGTAACTTAAAATTAAAATACAAGAATTGATTTGAACCGAACTATTAATAGAGGACATGGACAAACTATTTTGTGTCGTTCAGGGATACGAGACCTTTTCTAAAGATACTAATTTATATTTATCCTTCATCAATAATCCTACTAGACTCTCGCTGGAAAATTTTCATTTCAAACGTATATCCCGAACTTAGAGCTGCTTGTCGTTCTAATAAGTTCCAACAATTTCGGAATTGTCAGCACAAGCCAAGAGAGTTTTCTTTTTCTACCTTTTTTTTGTTCCTCGTTTTTGTGTTGTTCTTGGCAACAAATTTGGAAACTTTTTTCATCACAATATTATTGAGACTCCTTTTTGTGGTTTACACTATATTTTGTTTAACTACACTGACCTACTTACTGGTTCACATTACAACGCTACTACAATAAATCATTTCGTGGCTTGTAAGGTTAATTGCCAATCCTTAATGGCAATTATTTATACTGGAGGCAATTAATATATTGAAAAAAGTATTTTATACGCCTCAAAGCCAAGATACAAACCCACAATTCTAACAAGGACAAGAGAACTAGCTTGACTGTTTAGAGGTATGAAGATCGACCCGAGAGATGATGTATGAGAAATTGGTAAGATATAAGGTAAAAGCTTACCTGCACTACGTAATTTTACCTCATTAATCACTTAATTATAGTAAATTTACATGATTTGGTGTAAATACCCGGTTCGAGTATGTATTTACCATGATAGAACGTTCCTACTTGCAAGATTGTCAAACATTATCCGGTAATTGATATCTTGTGATAATATTAAGCTGGAAAAGAGTATACTCCTCCCATTGCATTGCTTTTATTTCATCCCCTCCCATTGCATTGCTTTTATTTCATTTGAGCATTTCACTGTTTTCTATATGTTATTAGTAATTATTCTTAGACATTATTGCAGAGACTATCCTCCGGGTTTCGTTTCGTACACTAATTTTATTTCTGATTTACGATATTACCTTACCTCCCCAGTTTTGATTTTTATAATAATTCTTTTAACCTATTTGTCATTAGAGTGAAAGAACTTCAATTTGATTAATTTCCGCTTTTCTAACATTAAGCTCTTTTCATTAATCAATTTAATGAAAATATCCTATTACACATCGACTAATTAATTTGTCTTTTAGCTAATTTGCATTTCATGAGTTTTGCACCATAAACATAAGTGGTACATGATGAAACTGCAACCATTGTATTCTAACTCCAACAGTTGGATGTTTTAATCGGTGCTCCTTTCTTATAGGATTTAAGTTACATAGACTATGATGTAATCAATTTTTCTACATCATTGGTGTATTTTAACATATTATTATTAGCACGTGTGTACCATTATTGTATTTACCATATTTAGGGTTATGTAATTATGATAGAACTAGGATCCCAGTTGTATAGGAATTCCACATTATACACCTATATATATTTTGTATTAATGAGAGCAGTAGCAGGTACAGCCGCATAACCACCACCTGGCTGAGTCATGGATTGATCATAACCAGGCTGAGCTGGAGCTGTAGAAGGAACTGGAGCTGGTTGAGCATAAGCTTGCTGTCCAGCAAATGGTGCACTATAAGTTGTTGAAGCCTGAGCACCACTGTAAGTTTGGTCAACTGGTCCCTGATAACCATAACCTGCACTGTTTGTGGCCTGCTGTTCAGTGTACGCAGGCTGTGAAGGGTAGGAACAGTAACCTCCAGCAGGGGCTGCTTGAGCATAAGCAGGAGGTTGTTGTGGCACAGGCTGACCATATCCAGCAACGGACTGGGCACTTTGCTGAGGGTACCCAGGACCAGAAGCTGGAGCACCTTGTGGATGATTATGTCCATCGGCAGCAGGGACAGATCCATATGCAGGGTAATTTGTTGCATTTGCCCACTGGATGCATAGGGGTATTGCTGCTGATGCGGCATACTAGCACCATATCCTTGAGTTGATGAAACTGGACCCTGATATGGAACTTCACCAGGTTGATTTTCCCTGGGATGGCTATAAGGTTGCGGATGCGAAGCCTGTGGATGCATACCATATGAAGGAGGTTTGCCGTATTGTTCGTGTGTGCCATAGCTGGGATGTGCACCACTTTGAGGGAAAGATGTCGGCTGAGAATCCCTGTTGTATAGGAATTGTATTTACCATATTTAGGGTTATGTAATTATGGTAGAACTAGGATCCTTGTTGTATAAGGATTCCACATTGTACACCTATATATATTTTGTATTAATGAGAAAGGCTCTCCAACGAAGATTAATACATTCTTACATGGTATCAGAAGCCTAAACCCCAAAACCTAAAATTTTCTTTTGTTTTCTTTTTCCGGCGTTCTGCCCGAGAACACCACTTGTGCTCTCTTTCCTCTGCCTGTCAGAGCACAGGCCTGTCCCCCCACCCCCCGTTTCTTTTCGAAGACCACCAGAAAAAGCAACAACCACTTTTCCTTACCCGAGACTGCTTGGCCCGTGTTCCATTACCCAAGAAACAGTCCACTGCCAGCTTTTTCTGTTTTTCTAATTCCTCTCCTTTTGTCCTTTATCCTAGAACAAAATACAAGGCGTCCTTGACTCGTCAGCAGCCCGATAATGCGTGGTATATGGATACGGGTGTCACGTCTCTTCTCACCAACAATTCAGGTAATCTTCCTCAACTACGCCAGTTACCAACTCCATAATCTATTATGGTCAGTAATGGTCATCGCATTCCAATTCAAGAATTTGGTCACACCCTTACCCCACCACTGCATCCACACTTCTCTCTTCAAAACATCCTTTATGCCCCAAACATTATCAAAAATCTAATTTCTGTAAGAAAATTTGTCACCGATAATTCTGTCTCAATTAATTTTAACTCGTTTGGATTTTCCGTAACGGACCTCCGTATCGGGAAACTCCTTACGAGATGCAATAGTGAGGGGGACTTATATCCGTTCCTACCCACATCCGCTGCTAGTGTCACTCCTTCCACTTATATCCGTTCCTACCCACATCCGCTGCTAGTGTCACTCCTCCCACTGTTTTAACAACTATATCTCCCTCATAGTAGACTTGGTCATCCGGGTTCTCACGTTTTTTATTCTCTTAGAAATCAAAATTTAATTCAATGCAACAAAGGGAATCTTTCTCATAGTTGCTCCTCGTGTCAGTTAGGGAAACATGTTAGACTACCATTTATGACTTCTATGAGTACTACTTTCTCTCCCTTTGATATTATTCACGCTGATTTATGGACATCTCTCATAACTAGCAACTTAGGCCACAAATATTATCTGGTATTTTTGGATGATTTCTCTCACTTTCTTTGGGTATACCCACTCAAACTCAAATCTCAAGTGTTCTCCAAATTTGTTGAGTTTCGTCACTGGTCAAAACGCAATTTGAAAAAGACATAAATCATTTCAATGTGATAATAGTCGCGAGTTTAATAATTCCTTATTTCATAAATATTTTGCGGCTAACGACATGGTTCTTCGTTTCTCGTGCCCATATACCTCCCCTCAAAATTGTAAAGCCGAAAGAATTCTCTGAACCATTAATAATATGATTCGTACCCTTCTTTTTCATGCGTCTCTCCTTTCTACGTTTTGGGTATATGCACTAAAAACGGTAGAACACATTCTCAATATTTTACCTACTCGTGCGATTCAAAATAGGACACCCACCGAAATTCTCTACCGTCAGATCCCTACCTATGACCATCTTAGAATTTTCAGTTGTCTGTGTTACCCTAATCTGACATCCACGGTCCCCCCAACAAATTGGCACCTAGATCTACTCTGTGCGCCTTCCTAGGTTTTCCGTCAAACCATAGGGGATACCCGTGTCATATGAGCTCTCCACCGACAAAATCATAATTTCTCACCACATCACTTTTGTTGCGTATGTTTTCCCATTTGACAACACAAAAAAATTCTGAGTCACTCATTACCAATTCCTCGAAGATTTGGACCCATCACCGCTTGTCCAACAAGCATTCCGTCAGACTACCACTGTTCCGGCGGCGGTAGGCGCACAAACACCCACCACCGGTGGTCTAGATGAGTCAAACATCTCCCCGGTCATCCTTACTGACCTCTGTCGCACCGCCACCAACGCATCTCTATCTCCGCCAATCACCACTGCCTTATCCGACAGTCAGATAGATCCAGCCAGTTCGCCGCTGAATCCCCCCCCCCCCATGACCAGCATTCGGCTCCCTGCATCTCTATCACAGTCTGACACTGCAAACCCTATCCACCGGCACCCGCCATCAATGACCAATGTGCCGTCATCGCCCAACGCCGCAATTCTAGTCATCCGAAACTCCCCCACAATAGTACCTAATCGCACTGGCAACTCGACCCCTACCAACCCAACACCGTCAACAGCTGCCCTTTCTGCCCAGATCTTCGACCCACCCATACTCGCCATCGTTCCCAGCTACCACCGACCCAATACCCGAATCTGCCACCCAACCCATCAGAGAACCTGACCACATCGCTGCCTCCAGTAACCGGACCCAGCCCCCCACAATATTCCCCAACCTACCCCTGCCCCCACGCACCATATGGAAACCCGTGCCCAACACGGGATTCTCAAACCCAAAGTCCATATGGAAACCCGTGTCAAAATGGATATAGAGGATTCGTTTAACTGACCCCATCTAATTCCTGATTCAGGCATTGTTATTCTTGTTGATATAACCTCGCATGATTGATGATACACAAACTCAAAAAAAAAAAAGGTTATTCTATTGCATTAATCTTCACATGTAACACTGTCACACTTTGTTATAAAAATAAAACAGGAAAAAACAAAAACTCTGAGAAATTCAAGTTTCTAAGACTAACCTTAAAAAAAAAAAATCAAATGCACTTTGTACGGGAAAGCATAGCCAGTCCAAAGTCCGGATAAAGGAAGAGGGTTGAATTAGCCAAATTCTCTTATAAATGCAAAGTGGATATAAAGAATTCATATAATCAACCGAAAGTGATTCCGGCATAGTTGTTATTGTAAGTGTAACCGCGCTTAATACACAAACTCATAAAATAAATTGTTGCATTATTCTTCACATTTTTTTTAAAAAAAATTATTACATAGAGGGTAGTTGAAGGGTAAATGGAGAGAACATGGGGTTCGAACCTTACCAAAAAGGTGAAAGTTCAATTATTCAACCAACTGAACTACTAGATTCCTGACATTATTCTTCACATGTAACCTCTGTATTTATAAAAAATAATTGCGAGAAATTGAAGTTTCTAACACTAACCTAAAAACAAATTATCGCCATCATCAACTTCTCTTGACCTCCGTAACATCACCAACATCATCAGAAGCCGAAGAAGAAGCATTTTTACTGTCCGATTCTTCGGGTTTGAAAGAGGGCAAAGGATTAGAGCCTTTAATAATCCAACCAAGTGCGTAAAAAGATAACCCAGCTAAAATTGCAGTACCCCAAGCATGGGAATACCATTTGCTGTACTGTCTGATAGCGAACTTCCATTGCTCTCTTAGTGTTGCCGTGTCCGGGTTCGTACGGTCCGGCGGGTTTGGATAGTGTGGAGAGCCGGAAAATCCGGGGTTAGAGGATCTGATTGGGGTTTTAGGTGGATTTGTTGACGGCGGTGAAGGGAGGTTCTCGGTGGGTTTAGGGTTTTGATGGTCAGTCATTGTATTGGTGAAGGTAAAAAGTGAGAAGGGGAAGGAGAAAGCAAAATGTTTGTTCTATTTTACGTATTGTTTGGACTTTGGATGGTGTAACCCATGGTTTTATGGTTTTATAACATACATTCTCCTATTGTATTGTATAATATATGTAGGTATGAACTTCTTGGCTACTGAATTTTCATTTTAAAAAAATATAATGATAGATTGTATTATAATTTAATAATATTTTTATTATTTGATCTAATAACATATAAGTTCTTCATTCCTTAAGTACAAATTAATTTATATATATATAGTAAAACCTCTATAAATTAATAACCTTGGGACCATGAAATTTTATTAATTTAGAGAGATATTAATATATCGATAAATTAATATTTTATTAATTAAAAGAGAGACTTTTTAAATTCAGCAAATTTAGTACATACATATGTATTGAAAATAAATGAATTCATATATGTTTCATTGATTATATTCATGCATCAACCAATTCTTTGTAACTAATTAAATATATTCATGTATAATATCAATTCATTGTATACAATTAACTATTATATTCATGGACGCATGTATCAATTCATTGGAATTACTTAAATAATGTATACATGTTTACATTAATTAGTTGCACTTAAATAACTATTATAGCCAATTAAATATATTCATGCATGATGAATGAAACATATACTATATAAATCTCAATATGAAAATAAAATAATTCATAACACCCAACCATGTCTTCTCATCTAAAAGGCATCACAAAATCATCCATGAATGATCAAATGCGTAAAGCATTATGTGAGTATAAGAGAGACCATCCCACATGCACTCAAAAAGATTTACAAGAGTGGGTTGATGAAAAATATCGTTTGAAAGTTAGTCAAGGTACAATATCAAACACTCTCAAGAGATCATCGGAGTACCTTTCAGCCAACTTTGAGAAGGGTGGGATATTAAGCGACACAAATCGGCGAAATATCTAGATATGGAGAAGGTTCTTTATGAATGGTTTCTTCAGTACCAAGATCGAGTCAACATGACCGGAGAGCTTATTTTGGAGAAAGCAAAAGATATAATGAAGCTTTTGCATCCTCAACACCCTCATGAACATCAATTTTCTCAAGGTTGGCTTGAAAAATTCAAGGTTGGCTTGAAAAATTCAAGGTAAGACATGGTATTAAATCATTCCGTCGCTTTGGAGAAAGTGGTTCGGTTGACATGCAGGACATGGAAATGAAACTGGAGGCTATAAGGGAGAAAATAAACCAATTTCCCATTAAAGATGTTTTTAATTTGGATGAAACATGTCATTTTACTGGAGTTACAAGTGATCACTCTCTTGCAACCAAGCAACTTGAGGGAAGAAAGCAAGACAAAGAGAGGCTTACAATTGTTATTTGTTGCAACGAGGATGGTTCGGAAAAAATTCCTTTATGGATTATTGAAAAATATGCAAAGCCACGTTGCTTCAAAAATATCAACATGAGCAGCATCAATTGTCATTATCGTGCCAACAAGAGGGCATGGATGACTAGTGTGCTTTTTGATGAATATGTTCGCCGGTTTGATCACAAAATGAATGGCGAGAAGAATCTTGTTGATGGTTGACAATTGTCCAGCCCATCCAAAAAATATTGAAAGGTTACGGAATGTTGAGTTATTTTTTTTGCCACCTAACATGACATCAAAGATTCAACCATGTGATGCAGGAATAATTAGAGCTTTCAAGATGCACTATCGTAGGAGATTCTACAAAAATATACTTGGAAGGTCATGAGTTGGGGCTACCTAATCCTGAAAAGATTAATGTTTTAGATGCCATCAATTTTGCGGTCTCGCTTGGACAACCAATGTTTCTCAAGTGTCAATAGCAAATTGCTTTCGACCTTTGCAAAATCCGTTCAAATGAAGAAATCTCAAGTGAGACAAACTTTGAAGAAAGCCTACATGAGCTTGAGAATATGGTCAAGGATGTTGGTTATCGCAATGAAATGGACGTCAACAAATTGGTGGACTATCCGGGTGAAAATGATGAATGTTCAATGGTTCAAAGTTTAGAGGAAATTGTTGCTGATATTATTGAAGATCCTACTAATGATGAAGCTGAAGATGATTCAATACCGTTGGAACCAGTCACGAGAAAGGAGGCTTTGAGCGCGACAACAACTCTTCAAAAAATTTTGTTGCAGCTAGAGAACTCGACACCGGAACTCTTGGCTGCAATTAAAAAAGTTAGGGATGAAATCCAATTAGATTTAAATTTGAAGAAAAATCAAGTAACAATAGATTCATATTTTAGCAAATTACCATAATATTTATAATTGTAATATTTATGAATTATTAATTTAGAGTTTTAATGGGACCTAATATTTATAAAGGGATTTTCCGAAAAATTATTATCTTATTATCTTATTATCTTATCGAATTGGATGATTTTTTACAAAGGCCCAAGTCGGGACCAGAAGATTTTATTATTTTAGAGAGTTTATTAATTTATAGAGTATTAATTTATAGAGGTTTTACTATATATATATATATAGACGGTGATGGTGGATTTAGGTGAGATACAGAGGTGGAGGTAGAATGGTAAATGAAATACATAAACACGTAAAAATTATCAAATTGATTTTAAAAAATTGAATTTTTTCATGATTATATAATCACAAAATTATAACAAATTTATAATATCATACAACATAATTTTAATAATAATAAATTTAAACATATTTTATAAAAAATAATACAATAATAAACCACGGAAAACAACCCTCCAACAAGGGGTTATCTTGTGTTGCGTAAGTAGAGAACGCAGCACTTGACACGTTTCTGTTTCTAGCATTTCTTTTTTCTTCTTTTCTTTTTGGGCAAGTGAAGAAAACTCTTTTGACATACAGCGAGTTTGTTTACTTTTGAAAACCAAAAAGAAAATTCAATGTCAATGAGGATCAATAGATTGTATATACTCCCTGCTCCTCAAATTATCTATCATTTTTTTTTTTACATATTCTTAAGAAATATTAATAATAATAGGTATTTGATCTACTTTACTTTTATTTATGTTTGAATTATAATCTCTCTAATACTAAATATTTACTCTATTTATGTGTCATATCCGTTAATGAAAAAAATCTAGCAAGGATAAAATAGAGAAAAAATAATCAAATATACCTTAAAATTCTAAAACGATAAATAATTTGAGATAACTATTTTTAGTAACCATGACAAATAATATGAGACGAGGAAATAGTCATTTAAAGAGCACTAAGAGTGTGGCTTAGTGGAAAATAAAGTGCATTGAAAATCGTAAAATTTCAAGTTCAAATTCCAATACTAGGTTAATTTTTTCGTCTGACCTAACTTTAGTGGATAAAGTTAACTTGTATGTGTTGCTTGTGATATATGTTAGATATCCCATGAAATTAGTCTGACACCATAATTATAAAAAAATAAAAATAATGAGAGGATTAAGAAAGGAAAGGGGGGAAAGATTAAGAGAATAGAAGGCACATATATTGTGTGAGATTTTTACTCATACTATAGTAAACTTCTCTATAATGTGCATCATTAGTTCGAGTATTTTTAGTTGTTAAAGTGAAATGTTATTATAAAATATAATACAACATAATAGAAAAATCATTGTACAGAGTAGAGGCCCACATCTCCGTCTCAATCTTCATCCATTCTTCTTTTATTCGAAGAGCACATATGTTGAATTCACTTTTTTTATTCTCTTTTCTCCCCTATGCTAAAAGAGATTTTTAAAAAAAGAGAGAGAGAAAAGAGAAGCGGGATTTATCACCAATATTTGATTGGATCTCTAATCTTTTTCATTCCTTTCCATGACTATAACTAGAATAAAAAAAATTCCTCGTAAAAGGTTATTGGGATTGATCCCATCAACGGTCCTTTGCATGGAAGTCTTAAGAGAAAAGAAAACTATATTTTTAGCAGAGTTTCAAGAAAGATTAATTATTATAATTGTTAAATATACATCCGATATACACAATATACATGTGTATATCGGATGAACAGTGATATCTCGGGTTACTGTAGCAGCCCACATATGGGCTAATTTTGTATACAATGTGTATATTAGTCTTGTATACTTACCATAATTGTATAGTTAGTCTCCAAATAGAATAAGGTTTTAGGAGTAGAATAGGAATAGGATTTTCCTATTATTGAAATATGTAAATTGTATATAGTCTTTCAATTAATCAAAATAATCAAGGGATTATTATTTCATGGTATCAAGAGTCTAGGTTTATTTTCTCTCCGAAATATTTCCGTCCAAACAGCCCGGAATCCGACCTCCCTTCCTCGGGTTCCGTGCCCAAAAATTCTTTTTTTCTTCTCAAATTTCTTCTTCTGAATCCCTACATCACGTTTTGCGTTGCTATTATGGCTAATAACACGTTTCACCCTGCCCTTGTTGTTTCTAATATCAAGAATCACATTCCTATCATTCTTGAGATAGAAAACGTCCATTATGTGACGTGGGTCGAATTGTTCAAAGTTCATGCACGCTAGCATCAAGTTCTCCATCATATTATCCCTGCGGCTCCTACGGATACGGAGGTGCCCAGACCTGAAGATGATCCTAAGTTATGGACGACACTTGATGCTACTGTTCTTCAGTGGATTTACTCCAATTTTTCTACCGACCTCTTGCAGACGATTATCGAACCAGATGCCACAGAGATGGCGGCTTGGAATAGAGTAAGTGATATATTCCAAGATAATCAAAATTCTCGTACTGTTACCTTGGAGCAGGAGTTCTCTCACGTCAACATGGAAGATTTCCCCAACGTTTCAGCATATTGCAAAAAGTTGAAGGAGTTGGCAGACCAACTCCGCAACGTTGGTGCGCCAATCACCACAGACCGTTTTGTCCTTCAGATGGTTGCAGGCCTTTCAGAGGCATATAATGGTGTTGGCACGCTTCTTCGTCAGAGCAGCCTTCTTCCGCAATTTTATCAGGCTCGTTCTATGCTTACACTCGAAAAAACAAGCTTGGCCAAAAAGGCGGCTACCGGTGCTAGTCCCGTAGTCATGATGACCGAGTCCAATTTTCCTCCGTCCGGTTCCAACTACTCGGGCCAAAACCGCAACAACGGTGGGGGTAAAAAAGGTCAGAATAGAAAAAATAATGGAAAAAATCGCGACGGCAACACAGGAGGCAGTCAGAATAGTGGCAGTAGCGGTGGTGCCCCTCGTGTCAGTCAGCACCAACAGTTTTGAGCCCCACAGTGGGTCCCTATACAGTGGTAGTGGCCCAGCCATTTTGGGCCTAACAGTAGCGGGTTTCCAGCTTACTACCTGGGAAACTGGGGCCCAAATTTTCAACAGCTCAGGCCTAGTTTTTAGGGTCCAGTCTCTGGTTTCAGGCCATCTTATGGGTCGGGGCAACATGACAGCGTGCTTGGGCCTCGGCCCCCGCAGGCCCATCATGCAGCGGGCCTCACACCAACCGACATTGACGCTGTCATGCACACACTTGGATTAAATCCACAAGTCCCGAACTGCTATATGGACACCGGAGCCACGACCCACATGACGTCCGATCAAGGTACTCTCTCGACTTATTCCAATTTGAGCTGTCCTTATGGCATAATTGTTGGTAATGGTAATTCAATTCCAATTCATGGTTATGGTCATAAAACATTGTCGCCCCCTCCCAATCCACCACTTATCTTGAAAAATACACTTTATGCCCCCAAATTGATTAAAAATTTAGTGTATGTTCGAAAATTCACCATTGATAATTCTGTGTCTATTGAATTTGATACATTTGGATTTTCTGTGAATGATTTCAAGACGGGGAGTCATCTCATGAGGTGTGATAGTAGGAGAGATCTTTATCCCATCACGCCAAGTTCTGGTTTCTCGAGTCACTCATTGCTATCAACTTTTTCAACTCTGGCTCCTTCCTTGTGGCATGCTCTTCTAGGTCATCCAGGGTCATCTATTTTCTCTTCCTTAGATAAAAACAATTTTATTTCTTGTAGGGGTACGCGTAGTACTCCGAATTGTCAATCTTGTTCTTTAGAAAAAAATATTGCCATTTGTAGACTCTAATTCTCATACTTTAATATCATTTGATATTATACATAGTGATCTATGGATGTATCATGTTCTTAGTTCTTTGGGTCATCGGTATTATGTTCTCTTTTTGGATGATGATTCTAAATTTTTGTGGACTTTTCCAATAGCGAAAAAATCTCAAGTTTTTTCCATCTTCTTAAAATTTAGAGCATTCATTAGAACCCAAATCGAACGTGAAATAAAAAATATCCAATGTGATAATGGCAAAGAACATGACAATGGGGTGTTTCGGGAATTTTGTGCAAATAATGGGATCAATTTTCATTTTTCTTGCCCTCATACATCTTCACAAAATAGGAAAGCAGAACGCAAAATTCATACCATTAATAACATTGTCCGTACTTTATTAATTCATGCTTCCATACCCCCGTCTTTTGGCATCATGCTCTACAAATGACTACATATCTTCTTAACATTATTCCTTCCAAAGGTCTGACATATTCGTCCCCCCCTTCAAATTTTATATAATAAGACTCATTTGTATTCACATCTTAGGGTCTTTGGGTGCTTGTGTTATCCACTATTTCCGTCCACCACAATTAATAAACTTCAGGCCCGTTCTACCCCGTGTGAGTTCTTGGTTTATCCGTCAAATCATCGTGGTTACAAATGTTTTGATTTATCTTCTAATAAAATCATCATTAGTCGCCATATAATTTTTTATGAATCCCAATTTCCGTTTTCTAAGGTTAGTACTCCCGTGCCTAGTTCGTATAATTTTTTGGATGATGATATATCCCCGTATATTATTCACTAATTTTTGGATGTGTCTCGCACCCCAAATCTGCCAACAGGCCCACTGCCCGCTGGTCCTCCCGTAACGTCATCGTCTACAGTTCTGGGTCTAGAAATTAGACCATCTATCCTGCCCAGTTCTGGTTACTGATTCCGGGTCCAATCTTGGCTCAGTTCCTGTGTCCAGTTCCGGCTCCAGTTATCGATATGGGCCAGCAGGCCCACTACCTGTTGGCCAGTCCGTCACAAGTCCCGACATTTCCCAAAATCCTCCCAATTCTCCCCCGAGTCAGAGACCAATCACTCGTAGTCAACTGAGTATTTTTAAAACCAAAAAGATATTTTAATTTAAATTCTAATGTTCTTAATCCCCTCTACCCCGTAACCTAGTGTCTGCTTTAAATGACCCGAATTGGAAAATTGCTATGACCGACGAATATAATGCTCTTATTGATAATAAGACATGGAAGTTGGTGCCCCATCCATCTGGTGTTAATATTATTCGGTCCATATGGATTTTTGCTCATAAGGATAAGTCTGACGGTTCTTTTGTGAGGCATAAGGCTCGTCTTGTAGGTGATGGTAAGACACATCAGGTTAGTGTGGATTGTGGTGAGACATTTAGTCTGGTGGTCAAGCTGGCTACCATTCGCACTATGCTCAGCTTGGCTCTTTCGAAAACATGGCCCATTCATCAGTTAGATGTGACGAATGCTTTCTTGCATGGTGATCTCAAGGAAACTGTTTATATGCATCAGCCCTTAGGGATCCCAAATATCCTCATCATGTCTATTTGTTGAAGAAGTCCTTGTATGGGCTTAAGCAGTCTCCACGATCTTGGTATAAGAGGTTTGCAGACTATGTTTTGACTATTGGGTTCTCTCACAGCAGGTCTGATAATTCATTATTCATATATCGTCGTGGTTCTTCATTGGCTTATATACTATTATATGTGGATGATATTATCGTGACTGCCTCTTCTGATGCATTACGCCAGTCTATCATGACAATGCTCAGTTCTGAGTTTGCTATGAAAGACTTAGGGCCCTTGAGTTACTTTATGGGAATTGTTGTTACTCGTCATGCAAGTGGGTTGTTCTTATCACATAGGAAGTATGCATCTGAGATAATTGAGAGGGCTGGGATGTCATCTTGTAAGTCCACTTCCACTCCAGTTGATACTAAACCCAAGTTGGGTGCTGCGGCTGGCTCACCTTATTAGGATTCGACCCGCTATCGCAGTATTGCAAGGGCCCTTCAGTATCTTACATTCATGAGAACAAATATTATGTATGTCGTACAACATGTGTATTTGTTTATGCATGATCCCAAGGTTGACCACATGAATGCACTCAAATGCATTATTAGGTACATCCAGGGGACACTTGACTATGGCTTACATTTATATCCGTCATCTACATCTACTCTTGTCTCGTACACAGATGCTGATTGGGGTGGCTTTTCGGACACCAGATGCTCTATGTCTGGCTATTGTTTGTTTCTTGATACTAACTTGGTCTCATGGTCTGCAAAGCGTCAATCGACATTGTCCCGCTCTAGTGTAGATGCCGAGTATTGAGGGGTAGCCAATGTGGTCTCTGAATCATGTTGGTTGCGCAATCTTCTTTTAGAGCTTCACTGTCCTATTCAGAAAGCTACCTTGGTTTACTGTGATAATGTTAGTGTCATCTAACTTTCTAGGAATCCGGTTCAGCACCAGCGCACTAAACATATCAAGATGGACATTCATTTTGTTCGCGAAAAGGTAGCTCGTGGACAAGTACACGTCTATCATGTCCCTTCCAGATATCAGATTGCAGACATCTTTACAAAGGGTCTTCCCTCGGTCCTTTTTGAAGATTTTAGGGACAGTCTCAGCGTTCGAAGACCGCCCGCTATGACTGCGGGGGAGTGTTAAATATACATCTGATATACACATTATACATGTGTATATCGGATGAACAGTAGTATCTCAGGTTACTGTAGCAGCCCACATATGGGCTGATCTTGTATACAATGTGTAAATTAGTCTTGTACCTTAATTAGTCTTGTACACTTACCATAATTGTATAGTTAGTTTCCAAATAGAATAAGGTTTTAGGAGTAGAATAAGAATAGGATTTTCCTATTAATCTTTCAATTAATCAAAATAATTAAGGGATTATTTCTTTCAATAATGAGATGTTATTAGAATATATTTTGATAGAGGTCTGATTTTATTAGACTATAAATCTTGATTAATAAGTAAGTTCAGCTTCAAGATTCTTTACATGAGTGTTTCCATTTATTCTTTTTCCTTTTATTTGTTGACTATGGAGCGACAAAATACAGTGAAAGAAAAACTCTAAATGATCAAAATCTCATATATTAAAGTCTCAACTCTTAACCTTATCTGTGAGTTTTTCGTCTTTTCATTTCATTGAAAACACTGAAATGAAATCAAAATTAAAGGTCGAATCACAGGAATCCATTCATAAAAGCTCAACCTCAAAATTTAGCTCATGAGGGAGGATTGTCCAAATTCATATAACCAAACTATCAGTCTATTGCAAATCAATGTGGGACTCTAACTCATGTTGAAGCTAGCTAAGTAGGTGTGAATGAGAAATGGAAGGGAAAATGAAATTTAAAGCAAAGTTTTTTTTGGAAAGGAACTTTGTATCACATTGGTGGTGGAAAGAAAGAGTTGTGTGCTTATATATGAAAGCACTTCTTCTAGCTCTTAAAGAGTTGAGAAAAGGAACTCCTCTCGCACCGCCGCCATCGCTCGGCTCGAATTCGAATTTGGATCTGGATCTGAATTTGGATAAATGACCTGATTGATTGATAATATTTTAGACCAAATTTATTTTATTCATTTTTTCATTTCTAATATTTTTCCGCATCAAAATTAATTTAAAAATTCGCGGAATAATTCCCAACAGACATTTCTATTTTTGGAAAAGGCATGGCTTTTCGGAACTGACACCATACATGTTCTGAGCATGTATTTCGCTGGCTATAAATACAGAAGCAATGCCTCATTTTCTACATTTGGAATTTTTGAAAAAAACTCTGCAGAACAATCTGCATTCTACATACTTTTACAAACTAAAACTGAGTCAGTGTCTTGTGTGATTCGTTGTCATCTTTGAGTTCGCGTGAAGTCAGAGGCGTTTGAGGTACCGCTACTCCTTTGACAGGTTTATCCGTTATATCCTAGGAGGAAGTAATCCATAACCTCGGGTACTTAAGAGAATTAAATTCTTTAAGGACACACAGTGAATTCTGTGATCTCGGATATTTAAGTTTCTGCATTTTATATTTTGCTCAAATTAATTTAAGTTTCTGATTTATTGATTTTTGCACTCAGATTGGACAACAACCCACTCTAACAAAAGGAAAATCTTTACCTATGTTGGATTATAGTTATGGATTAATGTTATTAGCGATAATGGAACATAAAGATTGCTACAAACACAAGGTTTTAATAAAAAAAACCTAGAAATTGAGATTTCAACTTTAAGCTCCCAATTGAGAAGAGTATAAGAACTTTAGAGTTGATTTTGTCAAATTGATTGTTGTAGAAAGGGTTTCTAATGTGAACTACGTGGATGGAGCTTACGTTTAGGCTCGAGGCATTGTTTCCAAATATCCCCCTTATAACCAATTGAGCTGCCCAAGCGGACAGGGTCGAGGCATTGTTGAGGTGAGTTAAAACGTGTTTTTACTAAGGTTCTTTTCTCACAAATAACTTGTCTTCCATGTGTTTGTAAGAACTTAGAGAGTAAATGTATGTTTGATTGAAACAGACATGCATGCGTTATCCATAATTATCCATAAGTTATTCAATCCAAGCTTTATATGTTAAGGTAGGACGAAAGAAGTATTTTCTTGATCTCTTTATGCCAAGTTTACATGTTTTCTATTGTTTTGTTGATCAGGTTGCATGAATTCATAAACAATTGAAAACATCAAAACTTGGCATAGAGGACTAGATTAAACTAAGGGTGTACAGTGGGCCGGGATGGCCCGATCCCGCCTCGGCCCTTCCCGCAACCCGCCCCGACCTGCCCTAGCCCCCAAAAAAAGTTGGAATGTCCACCGTCGATATAGGGGATCGAACTCGGGACGGGACTAGGACTCGTCCCGATCCTGTCCATCCTGACCCGTCCCCCCACCCCCTTGCAGAAATAACCGTTGCACAACGGCCAAATTTTTATTTTAGATGTTGGCAACAGCTAATAAAGGTCATCCCCCCCCCCCCCCATAAACCTTTCTACCCCCTTAATATTTATTTTTAACCCCTAAGTTAGTATATTTACACTTTAACCCTATTTCTCAACTATAAATACCTTATTTCACTCTTCATTTTTCTCACAAATCTTCCTATCATCTCTCTAACCTCTCTCTCTCTACAAGTCTACATTGCACACTAAATATTATATTTTATTTGCTAATTTCTATCAAAGTTCAAAAATTGGGAGTGAAGTTGGCAACTAGCTTGAGGATCATCGAGCAAAGTTTCAATTTTCAACCTCGATTACACGTCGACGTTTGGTACATTCATTCATTCTTTAAATTATTATTGTTACTTAATTTTAATTATCGTACTTAATTTCATTAACTGTAATTATTTATTTACATAATTATAATGGAATGAAGTGGACATTTTTCTGGTAGAGGTACTAGGGGTAACAGGGGTAAGGGTGCATCTTCTAGTAATCCTAATTGCAATGATTTCACTCATTTAGATGAAACTAATTTTTTAAATGTTAATATTAACATACCATTACATCATGAGGTATATTCTACATCTGAACCATACTTTAATTTAGAAAATGAATTAGAAGATAATTTAGATAATACACCCACTAGTGCACCTCCACCACAGGCTCAGACTGTGTCTCATGCTGAAACTGGAATGACTCATATTCCCCCTAGTATAAGTCGAGGACAAAAACAATAAAAATTAAAATCACATGCATGAGATTTTTTGATAGGGACATTCCTAATCAACTGGCTATTTGTAAAATTTGCCGCGAAGTTTATAAATTTAAAACTGGAAAAGGTCAAGGTGGGATGGGAGGGTTAATGAGACATGTAGAAAACTCTCACAAATCAAGGTATAACCAATACTTGACTGAAAAATCGGGACAAAGTTCACATAGTGTCCCCGACCAAGTACAATGCCGAATTAACCCGATGACGGGGGAGTTATAGGTCCAAAATATGATAAACACAAAGATCGGGAAAATTTAGCAAAAATAGTTGATGTGGAGGGTTTTCCTTTTTCATTTCTTTCCTCTCCTGGTTTTATTCATTACATTTGAGAAACATATAATCTCAACAATATTTACATTATGCATTGTATCATCTTAATGGCAAAGTGGCTATCACTTCTGACATAGGCCGTAGTACTAATGATAATGATTATTTAACTGTTACATGTCATTGGATAGATCAGAATTGGTCTATGCAAAAACGTATATTAGGATATAGATATATTGATGATAGACACATTGGAGCTTTTGTTTCAAGAAATATTCATGAAATTAGTGAATATTATGGAATTATTGATAAAATTATGACTATTACATTAGATAATGATTCTTCTAATGATTCTGCTGTAAACATTTTAAAAACTCGATTGACTCCATCTTTTCCCGATATTTTTCATGTTAGATGTGCATGTCATATTTATAACTTAGTTGTAAATGATGACCTAAAACTTTTTAGCTCTATTCTTGATAAAGTACAATTTGCTATCAACTTTATTTTTAAAGATAATAAAATACAAAGACGCAAAGAGTATAAAAAAATATGTCATGATTATGGATTACCTTATAGAAAAATTCCAGAAGAAGTTGCAACTAGGTGGAATTCTTTGTATGAACAATTAGTTGTTGCTCACGAGTATAGAAGACCTATAACATTATTATTAACGCCCATAATCAAAATCCAAGGGATATGCATGTAGATGATGATTGGAAAAATATTTTGGAACTTAATATATTCTTAGATAAATGTTTTCTAGCTACTAAGGAATTTTCTGGTATTTATTATCCTACTATTTCATCTATGTTATTTTATATAGCTCTAATATTTTTGTTACTTAATGAATATATGCAAAAACCAACTTACGCTCCATCTATTAAAAAATGTTTTTAAAATTTAAAAAATGTTTTTTCGTATTCCCACTATTTATTTTATTGGTGTTGTATTAAATCCTACTATTAAAGTAGACAGTTGTAAATCACTTGTTGAAACGATTTATGAAAGCTTAGAAATACTTCCAACTCCAACAGACCCAACTAAAGAATAAGTTATGTCTAACATATATATATATATATATATATATATATGCATTACCAAGAGCAAAGTGCAAATAATCAACCGGCTTATTTACCATCTTCTTGTACTTCATTGTAACCTTATAAAAACATGCGGTTTCTGCTTCAAGTATTCAAATCCTTAGAAATTGAATGTATAGTGGTTCAAGTTCTTCACAAATTAGCGAGTTTGATGTTTATGTTTTACAGGTACCGTACGAATCAATTGTCAATAAAGATAGACATGAAGACTTGCTGAAATACTAGAGGGAGAATGAGAAGACATTTTCAACACTATCAAAGATGACCCGAGATGTGTTGAATATTCAAGCGTCATCAGCAGCTTCTAAAAGCACTTTTTCTGCTGGAAGGTTTCAAATAGGAGAGCACAGACACTCATTGGCGGGAGACAACTTAGAGATTTCAGTTTTATTCAGAGATTGGATTAGAGCGGAGCGTAGAAGGTGCGGTCAACCAGAGATCAACGAAGAAGACGACTACAACTACAACGAAATCTTATCCGAGGGAGCAGGAAGCGACGTCGAACAATTTGACCAACAACTTCCAATTCCAACAGAAAATCCTCAAGAGATTGTGAGGAAATTAGAAAAAGTATGGTTGAATATGTAATTTTTTTAATGACAATTTTACTATGTGATTTGCAACTTTTGAACTACGAAACAAAGTTGCAATTTTAAAATTGTATTACAAAAAAAATCATATTTCTATTAAATAATATAAGAGGCACAAAAACAGTCTTGAGATGTTTTTAGTCACTATCTTGTTCAATTATTGAAGTGCTTAAATATATATTTTAAAAAATTACGGGTCTAATAAAATTAAAATCCCCCTACTGACCCGACCCGACCCGTCCCCCTAAATCTCGTCCCCTCTTCCGGCGGGATGTGGGACAGGACCTCTTGCCATCCCCCTATCCCGACCTGCCAAATCCTGATCCCGACCACCCACCCCGTCCCCCAAATCCTGTCCCGTTCCGCCCCGGCCCATTCCATTGGCCACCCCTAGATTAAACAACTCTATTAGCAGTAAATGGTGTTCCATGATAGAAAGCACTAGTAGTAGAAAAAAAGAAACCAACATCTGAAAATAGAAACAAGAAGAGAGAATACAATGTGCACAGCCAAAGCTAAAAGTAACTACAACAAACAATCTAATCGACACAACAACAACATACCTAGTATGATCACATAAGTGGGGTCTAGGAAGGGTGGAGTATAATGCAGACGTTACTCTTACCTTGAGTAAGTTGAGAGGTTGTTTCAGGTAAGACGCTCAGCTCGAGAAAAGCATTTTCAAAACAAGTTTGAAAAATACAAGAGAAAAAAACAATGATGAAAAAAACTTAAGAAGAGAAAAATATTGACAGTAAAATAGTAGAGATAACCAAAGTAAAAGGAACAACAAAGTAGTAAAATTGCGGAATATGATAATACTAGCACAATAGCAGTGAGATTGATAAGGGGAAGCAAATAAAGTGTTCTAAACTAGTGCCAATCTCTCCCACAGAAAAGAGAGAAAACACTTAATTACTCACTAATCTCTCTACCATAATCCTCAACCGAACAGTGTCGGGCTTACGACATTCTAACTTTTGAACTACTAAGCAACTACTAAGCTCTCACCCACCATTCCCCTCCTCGTTTCTCCGTTAGTTTAGCTGCAGCGGTCGCAGACGCAGGAAGCAGTTCCTCGATAGAAAATTGGAAACGTCGCTCTAATCAACACATTTAGTGAAAAATAAATATCAGACCCTACCCTATGAGCATTTTTATTTTGTTAACATATTGATGCTCCAAATAGAAATTACAGTAGAGTTGTAGCTTCTGCACAAAAGAATCAATGTAAAAATTCTCAAGCCCTTTGCTCAATAAGAACTCCCTCCACTTTGCCTGATTCGCTCTTATTTCCCTCCCTCTTCACTCTCATCATTCATCAACATTTTTATGGCCTTACAAACACCTTCTCTAGTGAACATTCCATTTTCTTCAACTCCAACTTTCAAGTCTCCACCAAACAATCTTGCATTAATAAATTTATCACCAAAATTTGGGACTAACACCAATTGACACTCATTAATCATGGCCTCTAATAAAGAGTTTCCACCACAATGAGTGAAAAAACACCCCATTTTAGGATGAGATAACATCAATTGTTGATCTGCCCAACCTAAATGAACAATGCCTTTTCCTTCTGTTCTCTCCTTGAAACCTTCCGGTAATGCCTCTTCAATTATCTCAGATTCGAAAGGCGGTTTTAAAGCAGCAAAAAAGGGAAGACCAATAAGTTCAAGACCTAAAGCCAATTCTTGAAATTGATCTTTCTTGAGCTTGCACTCACAACCAAATGCACAGAAAATGACTGTCTTTTCCTGGAATTTTCTGAGTCACTTTGACCAATTTTCCTCTGTAGTTGAAGCTTCTATTGGTTCTGACAAGATTGGTCCAGCTAAAATGACTGGTTTCTTGAACTTATTCTCAACAAAATCACAATAGGGTCCTTCAATTTCTCGAGTAGTTTTGAATGCGATGGCATCCCCATCTTGAAAAGACAAAAGCAAACGTTGAGTGAACGATACAGAGCCAGAGCTACTAGAATCGCTTTTCCCATCGAATGTAGAGTTGTGATCAAGCGACCTTCGTGTTTTTGGAGTTTGATGGATGAATTAGGAGGAAAACCAAGTGGAGGTTCCATCATTTCTGAAAGAAATAATCTCCTTGATTATTTTCATTAATTGAAAGGTATATATACAAGTTACAAATAGGAGAATCCTATTCGTATTCTACTCCTAAAACCTTATTCTACCATAATTCTAACTATACAATTATGGTAAGTGTACAAGACTAATTAAGGTAACATCTACACTACAATATTACATCAATATACATTCCTAATATACATTACTTCTATACTGCCCGTGATGGGCCTCTGCCGAGATGGGCTACTGGAAAGCCCACTGCCACTGCTACTGCCCGTGATGGGCTGAAGGCCACTGCTATACCTGTGGTATACACTATGTATACTAAGTATATATCACGGGTATATATATCTTGTTTAACAATTTCAGCTTCTGAAATTGGTTGTTCGCCACACATAAGATAACCGACAGATGATGGAGTGATGGAACAATAATTTATGGACTTCACTCCATATTTTCAAGCCACGGATGGAACCCAACATGAAAAATCATAAAGAATGAAGTGGGGTTTGAGTTCTTGAATTAAAGACTCAATCTTTGGTTTTGTGAGATCCAATGCTTGACAAAGAAGATTCTGCTTGAAGATAGGAACATCTGAAGTTGTTTCGGCTCCGAGTGGGAGGCCTTCAACATGAGGCATTGTGACGGATTTGAAGTTAATGAGTTTAGAATAATAATTGAATTTTTTCAACTTAGGACGTGTTTTTTCAGGGTGGACAAAGAAAATTGTGTGGCCTCTGTGTGCAAGTTTATTGGAGAGATGAAGAAATGAAGTAAGATGGCCCATGGCATTCCATGGATACATAATAAAGCTGAGCTTCTTGTCCTCCATTTATTTGATATGCAAATCAACAATTTGTACTGTGTTTAAGGTCTATGCGCTAATAATACAAAAAGTATTTACAATCAGGTTACTTATAAGGCAATTACAAGCAAATTTGTTGATAAGGATTAATTGGCAACATACCAAAAATTGTAATTAACCTGGAGCCTAAGTTATATATACAGTGTAGAATATTACATCGTCGGATCACCTTTACATTTTGTAGTAGCAGATAACCTATTTTATTTTTAAGATTACAAATCTCACATTTTAAGAAGACTTACTTGTAAATATTTTTTGAGTAATCAAACTAACAGTATATTAACATAAACTCATTAACCTACCATTACATACAATATGTCGATAATGTGTAAAAATCCTTACATTATTTAATGTATATAACTTAAATCATTTCTACAAAAAAAAAACAAGTAAGAATAGAAGGAAGAAATTAGAACTCCTCACATTTCAACAGAAAATAATTAGTGAGTTGTACTGTTACATCACGTTATATTTGTTGGGAAGAAACGAACAATAACCAAATTGCACGACAAGGTAATTGCGGAAGGATACTCAAGTCAAAAAACTTCCCACACTATTTGAACAAGAGGAGCAAGCTAATTTCAAGCACAAACGGATATATGGACAACATTTATACCAACAATAAAATATCAAAGCAAGCAAAAATAAATCGAATGCAAGAGACATCAAATTTACATGGAAAACCCCCTTCAATGTGAAGAGAAAACAACCACGGGACCTCCGCCCACAAAAGCTCTACTAAAATCAACAAGAGTTACAACAATGTTCTCCAAATGGCTACAACATCAACGCCAAAGACGGAGCAACAATACATAAAAGATAGCATCAAAACTAGTGAAGAAATGAGAGAAATCACCCTAAAAAATGAGCTATTGTTCGTGCTTGAAAATTGGAGCTACAGACGACAAATACAATCTCCACCATTGAAATCGAAGAACCAGATGTTGAGAACCCCAGTTAACATTTGAGCACGATCCAACGGTTAATGAAATGGAAAATGATATTTGAAGTGGATTGCTGTAGCAGATTTTCAATGTGCGAAAATCAGCTTTTCTCTCTCAAGTTTTCTCTCTATATGGCTGATATGAATTCACTTATGTGTATATTAAATAAGACATAAGTTGATCCCATAAATAGTGAGTTTTAGGGAAAAGTGAGTTGGTCTGAATTGGATTGGGTTTTATAATCCAATTCCATATAGGAAGGGAAAATTCAAAATCCCAATAATTTTCCCCCTCTCGACTATGTGGAAGAAACCGCCATCCCGGCGATCAAGCAACAATCCTCGAACTTCCCTTTTGGCAAATATTTTGTCAACATATCTGAACCATTATATCGAGGTGAATCTTCTCAAGTTTAAGCAACTTAGAATCCAACACACCTCTAATCAAATGGTATCTCACATCAATATGTTTCGACCTACCATGAAAAGTAGAGTTCTTGTCAAGATGAATAATACTCTGACTGTCGCAATAAAGCACATACCTCTCTTGAGTAAAGTCAAGTTCCTCCATAAATCTCTTCATCCAGAGCAACTCTTTACAAGCCTCAACGGCAACAATAAGCTCAACGTCTGTAGTAGATAGAGCAATACATTTTTGCAACCTAGATTGCCAAGATACATCTCCCCCTGCAAAAGTAACCAAGTAGCCTGAAGTAGACTTGTGAGTATCAACATCACCGACCATATCTGAATCAGTGTAACAAAAAAATATAGGCTTCTCTGTCCCAAAATACAAACTCAAACTAGAAGTGCCACAAAGATATCTCAAAATCCACTTCACAACATTTCAATGCTCTCTTCCTATATTAGAAAGAAAACGGATAACAATACCAACAACATGAGCAATATCTGATCTCGTACAAATCATCGCATACATCAAACTACCAACAACTGAAGCATAATGAACTTTCTTTATATCTTCCTTCTCATCATCACTGGAAGGACACTGCTTTGTGCTCAATTTGAAGTCCATAGCTAAAGGTGTACGGACAACCTTAGCTTTATCCATGTTGAACCTGCGAAGTACTTTCGGAATGTACTTCTTTTGTGTTAACCACAACTTTTTGGCCTCTTTGTCATGGACAATCTGTGTGCCAAGAATCAGTCTTACTGGCAAAAGAATTATTCAACTTTTGAATTCTGCAAGCATTATGACCAACGACAAGCATGTCATCAACATAAAACAATAAAATGATAATGTCACCATCAGAGAACTTTTGCACAAAAACACAACTATCTGAAAAAGTCTTTTTGAAGCCTTGTTGACTCATAAAAGAACCAAACTTCTTGTACCACTGCCTGGGAGCTTGTTTCAAACCATACAAGCTTTTCTTTAATTTGCAAACATAATTCTCTTTTCCTTTGACATCAAAACCTTTTGGCTGCTCTATATAAATTTCTTCATCTAAGTCACCATGGAGAAAAACAGTTTTAACGTTCATTTGCTCAACTTCTAAATCTAGACTTGAAGCTAAGCCCAGAACAATCCAAATGGATGACATCTTCATAACTAGAGAAAAGATTTCATCAAAATCAACTCCATTCTTCTAATTAAAGCCCTTTACAACCAATCTAGCCTTATACCATGGAACTGGATTACCATCTTCATGTTTCACCCTAAAAACCCACATGTTTTTCAAAGCTTTTATGTCTTTGGGAAGCTTAATCAGATCAAATGTATTATTATCATGTAAAGATTTAATCTCATCTTGCATAGCATAAAACCACCTTTCTTTTCCTTCACTATCCATGACCTCATCAAAACTCTCAGGTTCTCCCCCGTCAGTCAAGAGTACAAACTCATTGGGAGAATAATGAGACGAATGTACTTTCTCTCTAGTAGATCTTCTAAGAGAACTCTTTATAGCATCAATAGCAACTGGTTGCTGGCTAACCACAGCATCTGGCACTGAGCATCAATGACATCATATTGAACATGATCACTATCTTCATTATCAACTTGATCTTCATTATTTTGAAGATTTTCTTCAGGTGCAATAGTCATAGGAATTAGATCAACATTAACTATGCTCTTACTGCTCTGAGAATCAACCTTCTCGGCTTTGTCAAAATCTTCAGTTGTCTAGTCTTCAAAGAACACAATATCACATCTTCTAACAATTTTTTTCTCAACTGGATCATAGAAATGATAGCTGAATTCATCTTGACCATAACCAATGAAGATAAACTATCTAGTTTTAACTTCCAGCTTTGACCTCTCATCCTTAGGAACATGCACAAATGTCTTACACCCAAAAACTCTCAAATGAGCATAAGAGACATCCTTACCAAACCAAACTCTATCAGGGACTTTACCTTCCAAAGCAATAGTAGGATATAAATTGATAACATATGCAGCAGTATTAAGTGTTTCTGCCCAAAATGAATCTGGCAACTTAGCATCTGAAAGCAAACATCTAACCCTTTCAACTAGAGTTATGTTCATTCTCTCTGCTAAACTATTTAACTGAGGAGTCTTGGGAGGAGTTTTGTAATGCCGAATATCATCCTCTCTGCAATAATTATCAAAAGGACCAATATATTCACCACTATTGTTTAAGAGAATGCATTTTAGTTTCTTCCATGTCTGCCTCTCAACCAGGGCCTGAAAAGTCTTGAACACACCAAGTCTTTGATCATTGGACTTCAAATGATATACCAGAGTTTACGAGAATGATCATCAATAAAAGTTACAAAGTAAAGTGCACCACCAAGAGACCTTACTTTTAAAGGACCACACAAATCAGAATGTACCAACTCTAGTAAATCAAGCTTTCGTGAAGGCGAATGATTCTGAAAAGAAACTATTTTCTGTTCTCGGCTAAGCAATGAACACGCCTCTTTAACTTTGCTTGTTTCACTCTAGAAAGAAAATTCTTCTTAGCCAAACTATCAATCCCCTTTCTCGTTCATATGACGCAACCTTCTATGCCATAACTCTAATGAAGTATCATTCTCCACCAAATTTACCGAGTCTCTACAAATGGAGCCCTGAAATAAGTACAAGTCAGATATCTTGTCACCTCGAATCACAACCATTGAATCTCTAAGAAGCTTTCACTGGCCACCATCAAAGGTTTGATCATAACCCTCATCATCAAGCTTTCCTACAAAATTAAATTCAGACAAATATCTGGAGCATGCTTGACATTGTTAAGAACCAACCTCGAACTATTCTTACTTTTCAAGCAAACTGTACCAATGCCCAATACCTCAACCTCACTATCATTACCCATTTGTCATATTCCAAAATTACATGGAGTATAAGAAGAAAATAATTCCTTCTTTGGCATGACATGAGAAGTGGCATCTGAATTCGCAAACCATGTAGACTCATCACAAACAAGATTGATTTCATTTTTACCACAAACAACAAGAAGGTCATTTTCAGCAACAATAGCAACATGATTTTCATTATCGTCATCCTTCTTTTGCTATTTTTGATCTCTCTTAAACCTGTAGCAGTGTTTCTAGATATGCCCTTCCTTGTGACAATAGTGATATATAACATTCTTGTACCTGGATCTTGAGTAGTTTCTACTTTTGCCTCTGGCATTCTGACCTCTGAAGTTACTTCTCCCCCTGTCTTCAGTAACCAAAATATTGGAGTGTGAAGCTAAAGAAGATGAGGCTTGAAATCTTATTCGTATCTCTTCATTTAAGACACCACTCTTGACATATTTCATAGTTGCAACACCACTAGGAGCAGAATTAGTCAAAGAAACCCGAATAGTTTCCCAAGAGTCTGGTAGAGTATTAAGAATCCAAAGTCCCTATAATTCATTATCAAACTTGACACCCATTCCAGATAGCTGGTCAAGGACACCCTAGAAATCATTAATATGATCAGAAATAGGATTGCCCTATTTGAATCTAATATTCATCAATTGCTTCAGTAGAAACAATTTGTTATTGCTAGTCTTCGAAGCATAAAGTGTCTCGAGTTTATCCCATAAACTTCTAGCATGTGTCTCATTCACAATATGATTACGCACATTATCTTCAACCCATTGTCTGATATAACCACAAACATGTAGGTGTTCAAATTCTCAATCTTCATCATTCATAAACTCGGGCTTGTTAGAAGCAAACACATGTAAATGCATTTTCTTGACAAATAAAATATCTTTCATCTTGCCTTTCCAAATATGGTATTACTGTCATTTAAACAAATCATCTTGTTCATATTTGCCTCCATCATTCAAATAGACAATCAAATACAACCGCAAGCTCTGATACCACTTTGCTGGAAAGAAACGAGTAATAACCAAATTGCACGACAAGGTAAATGCGGAAGGATACTCAAGTCAAAAAACTTCTCATACTATTTGAACAAGAGGAGCAAACTAATTTCAAGCACAAATGTATATATGAACAGTAGCTATACCAACAAAAAAATATCAAAGCAAGCAATAATATATTGAATGCAAGAGACACTAAACTTATGTGGAAAACCCCCTTCAATGTGAAGAGGAAACAACCACGGGACCTCCGCCCACAAAAGCTCCACTAAAATCAACAAGAGTTACAACAATATTCTCCAAATGGATACAACATCAACGCCAAATACGGAGCAACAATATATAAAATATAGCACCAAAACTAGGGAAGAAAGGGGAGAAATCACCCCCAAAAATGAGTTACTGTTCGTGCTCGAAAACAGGAGCTACAGACGAAAAAATCAATCTCCACCGTTGAAATCGAAGAACCAGATGTTGAGAACCCCCAGTTCAAATTTGAGCACGATCCAGCGGTTAACGAAACAAAAAATGTTGTTTGAAGCGGACTGTTGTAGCAGATTTTTAATGTGCGAAAATCAGTTTTTCTCTCCCAAGTTTTCTCTCTATATGGCTGCTATGAATTCACTCTTGTGTATATGAAATAAGACCTAAGTTGATCCTATATATAATGAGTTTTAGGGGAAAAGTGGACTGATCCAAATTGGATTAGGTTTTATTAATCCAATTCCACATAGGAAGGAAAATCCCAAAAATCCAACAATATTTAGATAAGCAAAAGGTATAATCCGCCTAAAGAAAAGGTAAAATTGAAGTACAAACCAATAATACTCTCTCGACTCCATGTTGTGTGAAACTATTTGATTGAACACAAAATTTAAAATAAAATATTTTAAATGTGAGGTACTATAAGATCATGCCATTAAATATAGAATAAGAAAGCTAAAGTTGAAGTTATTTTCAAATGTTAGAAATGGGTCATTTTTTGAAACAAATTAAAAATGAAAAGGGTATGACGTAAAAGAGAACTGATGGAGTAATTGACAAGGCATCCAAATAGAATTTTCTTTGATCATAGCAACTAAGTGGAGAATCATGACGATAAAGAAACGAACTAAAGGGAAAAGTATTCCAAAGCAAACCACAAAGACTAAAGAAAAAAAGAGACGGCCTTGTAAATTGTAGACATAAGGAAAAGGTATATTATGAAGTAATATAAGAAAAATACGTGTCATTGAAAATTGGGAAGGACAAAAAGAACGTAGAAAAGGGTCTTCCTATTCTTAACAAGTACTAATATAACAAGGGGCTAAGTAACTACCAATTTTTTACCAATAGACAGCCTTGTAAATTGTAGACATAAGGAAAAGGTATATTATGAAGTAATATAAGAAAAATATGTGTCATTGAAAATTGGGAAGGACAAAAAGAACGTAGAAAGGGGTCTTCCTATTCTTAACAAGTACTAATATAACAAGGGACTAAGGAATCACCAATTTTTTTTACCAATAACCAGAAATCTCTATTCGAATTGGGAAAATGAAGAAACTTCTTACAGGAAGCGATTTTCCTTTAATAAATTTTACGCGCCATGAATCTAAATTAGTTGGATCAGTAAACTTTTAATAATTAGAATCTAGAAAATTTGAAAGTAGAAGGTTAAAAAGAAAGGACCTTTTAATGCACGATCAATCAATGTATCAAAAAAAAACTGATCAAGAGGACTCCTTCCAAATCCTCCAAATTTTCAGTGTTTTCAATATGATTCTTTTCATGTAGTTATTAGTTGAGAAATGCAATACAAATAACAAAAAATACATTAACAAAGACATAACAGTAAAAGAATGACATCCAAAGTGTTTGGCCCAGTGGCCAATACATTAAGGTATTGTTGTATGAGGTTCCGTGTTCGAGTCCTCTGATCAGCGAGAGTGGAACCGTGTTCCCCCAAAAAAATCCCTCCATACGCGTAGGGCCAAGCGGTGTATACTAATCCCTAGGGCCAGGCCGGAGGTGGGGTTTTCTGGGGTATGGGGCCGTAATGCGGTGGGACCAGTCACTTTAAAAAGTTTACCCTACCACAGCTTTAATATCCAAAGTGTTTGGCCCGTAGCCAATACATTAGGGTATTGCTTTGTATGAGGTTCCGTGTTCGAGTCCTCTCGATCGGCGAGAGTGGAACTGTGTTCCCGAAAAAAATCCCTCCATACGCGTAGGGCCAAGCGGTGTATACTAATCCGTAAGGCCAGGCCGGAGGTGGGGTTTTCTGGGGTATGGGGCCGTAATGCGGTGGGACCAGTCACTTTAAAAAGTTTACCCTACCACATTTGATATCTAGAGGGGTCAGCTTGCTGGCATGGAGTCAACTTTGCGGCCTTAGGGTTGCAAGTTCGATTCTCCCCTCCGGATATCGTCCTCCGGGGCACATACATGTGGTAAAGCCTGGGCGCTAAAAAGCCACGCGGGCATGTTGCAGTGTGGGTTCGGTCTCCGCCAAGCCTTGTGGATGGGGCCTGTGGGGGGTCAACCTTGTAGCATTGATCCGTTGGACGCAAGAAGACACTGACCATGTGTGCACATCCCGCGATTTACCTGGTGGTGGGGTGCTGAAGGACCGGTCCCATCATCTCCAGGACGTCTGGGTAATACCGGTGAAGTAGTCAGGCGCAAGCCTGGAAACCTGGATTATCAAAAAAAAAAAAAGAATGACACCTCTCTTTCAAATTTAAAATAAAGCATTGTCTCGATACACGTGATCCGTAAAAAGCTAATCATTTACGAATTTCGTTCAATTTTGGCCCACACTCTCTCTCTCTCTCTCTCTCAGATGAGTTTAGAGAGTAAGCAGCCATAGGAATAATTTTATACATCATGAGTTATATCTCCTAGTTGAATTTACAACTTTTAATGTAATAAATCAAAGACGATTATAAATTGATAGAAATATAAGACAAGAAATGTAGACAAAGATCTAGAGAAGATGAATAAGACTTTCTTCTTATTTCAAGTGTATACGAGTGTTCATTCAAAGGTGAATAACATTCTAATTTATAGGATGAAACCACCCAAAAGGTTACAAATATTAAGTGCCCAAATTAATAGGTATATGTAACATACAAAAGGTTTATGGAACTTAGTGAATGTGTATGGACATTCATACAATGAATATGTATTTCATAACACTCCCCATTGGATGACCATAGATAATGTCTCGTTAAAACCTTACTAAAAAACTCAATGGGAAAAATTCTAGTGAAGGAAAAAGAGTACACATTTCTAATAATACATATTTTGGTTGCCTCATTAAAAACCTTACAAGGAAAACTTAGTGGGACAAAACCTTATATAGAAAAAAGAGTACAACATGTATTAACTCCCCCTGATGAGAACTTCAGGCCAAATGCTTGAGTCTTCGCATTCCAATCTTGTGCATTAACTTCTCGAAAGTTGCAGTTGGTAGAGACTTAGTGAACAAATCAGCCATATTATCACTTGAATGAATCTGTTGCACATTGATATCACCATTCTTTTGGAGCTCGTGTGTGAAGAAAAACTTTGGTGAAATGTGCTTTGTCCTATCTCATTTTATGAATCCTCCCTTCAATTGAGCAATGCATGTTGCATTATCTTCATATAAGATTGTGGGTATTTTGTCACATTTTAAACCACATTTTTCTCGAATAAGATGTATCATTGACCTCAGCCACACAACTTCTCGGCTTACTTCATGAATTGCTATTATCTCAGCATGATTTGAAGAGGTCGCTACGATAGACTGCTTTGTAGATAGCCAAGATATGGCAGCACCCCCATATATAAACACATAGCCTGTTTGAGATCTAGCTTTGTGTGGGTCAGATAAATACCCTGCATTGGCAGAACCAACAAGATTGGGACTGCAATTGTTAGAATAAAATAAGCCCAAATCGACAGTCCCTTTTAGATATCGCAATATGTGTTTAATTCTGTTCCAGTGTCTCCTTGTAGGAGCACAACTATATCTTGCTAACACATTAACTGAAAATGCTATGTCAGGCCTTATGGTATTGGCAAGATACATTAGTGCACCGATTGCACTAAGATATGGTACTTCAGGACCAAGAATTTATTCATTCTTTTCTTATGGTCGGAACAGATATTTATTCACATCAAGTGATCTAACAACCATCGGAGTACTTAATAGATGTGTTTCATCCATATAAAATTGTTTCAACACTTTTTCTGTATATGCAGATTGATGGACAAAGATACCATTTGTCAAATGTTCAATTTGTAAACCAAGACATAATTTTGTCTTTCCAAGATCTTTCATCTCAAATTCCTTCTTTAAATAATCAATCGCCCCTTTGAGCTCTGCAGAAGTTCCAATGAGGTTTATGTCGTCAACATATACAGCAAGTACTACAAAACCGATATTGTTTTCTTTATAAAAATACATGGGCAAATTGCATCATTTGTATAGCCTTCCTTTAACAAATACTCACTAAGGTGGTTATACCACATGCGTCCGGATTGCTTTAAACCATACTCTGATCTTTGCAATCTGATTGAGTGCATTTCTCGAGACTTTGAACTACATGCTTCAGGCATCTTAAATCCTTCAGGAATTTTCATGTATATTTCATTTTCAAGTGTTCCATAGAGATAGGATGTAACCACATCCATTAAATGCATCTCAAATCTCTCATGGACAGGGAAACTAATGAGATAATGTAACGTTATTGCGTCTATAACGGGTATGTCTCTTCATAATTGACGCCAGGCATTTGTGAAAATCCTTGTGCAACAAGGCGTGCCTTATATCTTTGTATATCATTTTTCTCATTTCCTTTTCACACAAAAACCCATTTATAGCCAACATGCTTAATACCATTAGGTGTTTGGACTACAGGTCCAAAAACTTCCCTTTTGGTAAGTGAGTTTAACTCTGATTGAGTTGCCTCTTGCCATTTTGGCCAATCACACATCTTTCTCGACATTCTTTAACAGTTTGGGGTTCAAGATCCTCACTATCTTGCATAATTCTAGTTGCACTATTATAAGCAAAGACATAATCCACGTTTATTTTCAAGCGATTCAAATTAGTCCTAACATCACTTGAATTTATTGATATTTCTTCAATTTCTTGAGTTTGAGGCTCATTGATTTCTTCAAGAATATCAGGATTGATCAAATCTTACATTTCTTTATGAGATTTTTTCTTAGTGTCATCTTGACCATTTATTTTTCTTTTTCTAGGGTTCCAATCCTTAGAACTCAATAGTCTACCACGCTTCAGGCGTGTTTTGGACTCATTTGCTATGACACTAGTAGATGGTCCTACAGGGACATCAATCCGAATTGGGATATTCTCTGCATGGATATGTGATTTGGTAATCCTTTTCAAATCTGCAAATGCATCTGTCATTTGATTTGTTATTTTCTGCAAGTGAATAATCTTTTGGACCTCTTGCTCACAAATAGAAGCACATGGATCAAGATGAGACAATGATGAACTATTCCACAAATTTTTCCTTTTTATTTCATTATTCTCTCCCCTTAATTTTGGAAAAATTGTCTCATCTAATCGACAATCAGCAAATCGAGCAGTGAACATATCTCTTGTTAATGGTTCAAGATAGCGAATAATCGAGGGAGATTCAAACCCAACATATGTTCCTAATCTTCTTTGGGGTCCAATCTTGGTGCGATGTGGTGGTGCTACATGCACATATACGGCGCATCCAAAAATTCTTAAATGAGATATATTAGGTTCTTGACCCAAAACTAATTGCAACGGAGAAAATTTATGATAATTTGTCAGTCTAAGACGAACAAGTATTGTTGCATGCAAAATAGTGTGACCCTAAACAGACGTGGGCAACCTCATTTTCATAAGTAATGGTCTTGCTATCAACTGTAGATGTTTAATTAAGGACTCTGCAAGGCCATTTTGAGTGTGAACATGAGCTACAGGATGTTCAACTTTTATCCCAATTGATAAACAATAATTATTAAATGCTTGGGATGAAAACTCTGCAGCATTATCAAGGCGAATATACTTTATCGGATTATCAGGAAATTGTGCCCGTAATCAAATTATTTGTGCCGGTAATTTTGCAAACGCCAGGTTGCGAGATGATAGTAGGCACACATGAGACCATATAGAAGAAACATCTATTAGGACCATAAAATATCTAAATGATCCACCAGATGGGTGAATAGGTCCACAAATATCCCCATGTATACGTTCTAAAAATTCAAGGGATTCAAACCCAACCTTTGTAGGTGATGGCGTGATAATTAACTTGCATTTATAACAAGAAGGACAAGAAAATTCATTATTTAAAAGAATCGTCAAGTTCTTTAATGGATGCCCATTTGAATTTTCTATAATTCATCTCATTATTATAGATCCAGGGTGTCCCAGTCGATCATGCCAAAGTACAAACATATTTGAGTTAGTAAACTTCTAGTTTACGACAGAGTGTGCCTCAATTACACCAATTTTTATCCAATATAAAGGATTATTCTTGAGAATTCTCAATGTTCTCTTATTTATAATATTACCATCATAGTGACAATTATTATTTTGTCCTTTTTCACGCTCACGTTCATTCATACAGTCCTGATAATTATTTAGTCTTCTTTCAGACTTTTGATTTATCGCTCTCACATTCGCTTCATGGAATGGAGCAGATCCAATTGGACGGATTTCATAATTTTTCTTCAGAAAGATATAATTGTACCTTAATCATCATTATATCATCAATATGGTGCATCGGGTCACAACCTCGATGTCTTACCCATATAAGACGTGATAGACCATAATACGTTGGGACCCAACCATATATCTTATCACCTTGGTGCGTATGACTTGAAATCAATGACTTACCCTCATAAAGTCATGTTAGGCCATAATGTGTTGAGACCCAACCCAATATATTATCATTATGGTGCATCAGGACTTGAACTTGATGTCTTACCCTCATATATATCACAACTTTTTTCATTCACCCAAAGGAATTAAACATAATTTTGCGTAGCCACAACTAGGCATAAAATAATTTTATAATATTTTTTTATTTTTTTCATAAATATTGCTCCAAGAGCACATTCGACATCATAAAAATAAAGAATGTTCTCTTTTACATTCTTGTACTTGATCTTAAATCTATTCAGATCAATATTTATGTATTTTCAATCTTGTAGAATAATTGAATGTCATTAAAAACACAACTTGCTGCTTACATGAGGAGACCTTTCAAAGCTTATTCTTTCCTTGTACGGGTGTGAGCTATAACTTTTGTACATTATCATAAAACTTATAAAGAATAATTTTCTACCAGCAATACCAGTCCATAAATAATAAACATAGCGAGCATTTAAAAATATTTTCACTTTAAGTGATCATAATAACCAACCATAATTAATAATACCTTAAACGTATTATTACTTAACTTTACAGTTATAAAGTTAAATACTTAATCAGAATAAAACTTTATGAAATATTTATTGTCAGTCTAACAGTTATATATTTCTTACAATTCGGTAAGTAACATTTGCTAATGGAACAGATATGTATCTCACGTTATAACCTTTACAATATAATGAAGATACAACTAATGTTGATATTCAAATAAATATGATGATCATCACTCCCTTAATATGAATGACGATCAAGATGCAATTAATTACTGATATTTGCATTCACATATTAATTACATTTTTAGTCACGTGCAAAGTCTTTTATCATAGAGAAAAGTATTTGACACACAAATGTTTCATGTGATAGTTAATTCATCAGCTAATTCACGGGCTATACCATTACTGAATAAAATAATATATATACAATCTCATATCTATGACGGTTTACTTGTTTTAAATAATATTTGGCATTTTATGAATAATAAAATAATATCATATATGATCGAGCGGTAATTTTCTTATATCGTATCACATATATTCAAACACATAATAGTGATTAAGGTAAGATTATTTGATGACACATATGTGATTGTAACTATAAGACTAAAGACAATGAACATATATCAAATTCATTTAAGCTACTATTAGGGGTGGGCATGTATCGGTTTTGTATCCGAAAAATATGAACCGAATAAAAATCGGTTTTTTAAAAAAAATTGAATACAACTTTTTTTAAAAAAAATGATATGTTTGGTTTATATCGCCGAACGTATCGGATTATATCAGTTTTTTCTAGTGGCCGGGTCGGGTCGGGTCGGGGAATTTTTATTTTTTTTAATTGAATTCCAAAATTGAAATTGACATTCACACCTACACTATCATGAAATTTCGACGTTGAAATCTATTGTGTATCGTGAGATGTTTACTAAAGAAAAAACAAGAAAAATTAGAAATCGATTTGGGGGAAAACACAAATTGATTGGGAAATCGGAAGTATTTCTAAAAATTGGCTGTTTGACCGGCCCGTCTCGAAAACATACGCAAAATCATAAAAAATTGGGTAAAACGGACATCCGAGCGCAGAGTTATGACCATTTAAAGTTTTACCAATTTACAACTATTTTCCCTCCCTACATTTTATGTCAATGCTTCTGTGATATGTTAATCAAGTTCATGTCGCATGCAACTTCCATAAAAGCTTCATAGATTGGCTTCAATGGCTATGATTCAAGAGATAGTAGTAGCCTAAAAAATTATATATTTAATTCAGTTTTTCGATTCGGTTTGTATCCAAAATTTAAAAACTGAACCGAATCACTAAATCCTGATTCGGTTCGGTTTTTCAAAAAATCGGTTTTTAAAAAAAAAAAGAGAAAAAACCGAACCGAAATTCGGTTCGGTTCGGTTTTTTCGGTTCTCCGGGTTTTTTGCCCACCCCTAGCTACTATAGCAATCACTGTCGTTAGTATTATTTCATGCTTATGTCTTGAGATTTCAAGATATAATTAAGTTCAAGACTGACATGTGGTTGAATGTAAACTAAACTGATAATTATGTATTCCTAGAATCAAATTAAATTTTTTTTTTTGAAAAACATACCTTGCTTGGTGTTCGTAACACAAAAATGAAAATCATACCGAAACCTTCTCAGTTGATTAGAGCTTCGTGTTGATAACGTGTTATAAATTGATATCAATATAAGACAAGAAATGTAGACAAAGATCTAGAGAGGAGGGATAAGACTTTCTTCTTATTTCAAGTGTATACGAGTGTCCATTCAAAGGTGAATAACATCCCAATTTATAGGATGAAACCACCCAAAAGGTTACAAATATTAAGTGCCCAAATTAATAGGTACATGTAACATACAAAAGGTTCATGGAACTTAGTGAATGTGTATGAACATCCATACAATGAATATGTATTTCATAACACAGACCCTATACTTCTTTATTAATTTTTTAACTAGAAATTAGTCATATTTGCCCCTCTACTGTTAAGACTTATTTATATTTATCCTCCTTTTGAGTATTTGATTCTATATACCCTCATCGTTTGCCTTTTGAACAAAAAACTAGTATAGTATTCGCGCGATGCACGATTATTATTAAATTAAATTATGATTGGGATTTTATTTGTTTGAACGCATTATTGAGTTTACAAATATCTAACTGTCATCTTATTTTTTAATGCAATATATCCAATAATAACAACTTTATAAATTTAAGGGAAACTGTTTGGTCCGGGGCTACGGATAAGCAAGAATATGTAAGAATAAAACAGTAACAGCTAAAGCAATTAAAACAGTTTCTGGATGTTGCCTTCAATGTTGTGTCAACATCTGAGGCAACATTGTGATAAAACAATTAAAAACTTTTAAAGAGTAAATGCAGCGGAAAAGTAAAGAGACACAAGGTTTATATTTTCAAAGGTATATATTAATATATCCCTTGATGGTCAATGACCAAAGAATTGTATAAATTATATACAATTACAAATGAATTTCTTTTTACAAGATTGAACAATAAATGCGAAAAAGAAATTACAAACAAAAATGAAGTCGCAGATGACTTCAGCCTAAAGTTAAAAGATCTAAAAAGATAAATACAACATCTTCATTACTATTGCTTGAAATATAAGCTTGATCTAGAATCGAGCAGCAGTAGTAATGTGGGACTAGATGTTGTTATACAACTTTAGGCTAAGTGTGTTGATCCGAGCTTTCTAAGGTGAATATCCGAGAGCTCTCTTGGTAATTCTTCTCGTTCAATTCTGGATATCGATACTCTGAAGTTTCCTTCTATTTATAGTGTGGAACTTCCCTTGAAATCCTCACTGGTTGGTTGCGGAGGCTGAGTAAAAGAAGGCTTCAGCTTAGACCGGTTCTTGCTCCTTCAAAAGCTCAACGTTCTGGACTTGGTCTCCACGCTGCTTCCTCTCCAAGCTTTGACTGTTTCTTTTACCACGTTTTAAACACAACATCATTGTTAGTTTGCCTAGGTCATTTTTTACTCACAGTAATACAACCTGTTTTGGCCGGAAGAATAGGCAAAATCGTTACAGGGATGTTGTCAGGAATGTTGTCACAGCATCACAGGCAACATTCTTATTTTCATAAGATGTTGTCCTGAGCATTTACAGATGTTGTCACAACATCCATCCAACATCAACATAAACAAATGACATAAATACAGTCCTCAAGTAACATTTCGATGAACCTCAATCAAGTTCTTGACTCACAGAAATGACTTTTTCCTGAAAGACTTCAATCAAGTTCTTGACACATTTGAAATGATGTAATAGCTACATTTTAGTTGACTCCTAACGATTCAATGAATTTTGGTTTTTAGCTACAGAATCTATTCGTCACTAATTTCTATTTTTTCATATTGGATGTACATAAGGTGTGGAGCTAATTCCTATTCTTTTTCATAATGGATGTACATAAGGTGTGGACAAACGTCAGATGCAAAGAACATTGTCTCAAAGAAACTGCTTTACTTGGAATACCATGATTGAATGGCACATGAAATGAGGAAAGATAAACCAAAAAATTATCAATGGGAGAGAGAAGGTTTTAGAATTTTTAGGAGATTAACGTAAAATAATCCCTTGATTATTTTCATTAATGAAGAGTATATATACAATTTACAATTTTCATAATAGGAAAATTATATTCCTATTCTACTCCTAAAATATTATTCTACTTGTACAATAATTATACAATTATGGTAAGTGTACAACTCTAATTTAATTACAACACGGGATATAACAGTCGTTTATAACAGCCGATTATGCAACAATCTACCCATGATATACACAGCGTATATACCGTGTATATCACGGGTATTTATCACACCCTCGCAGTCATAGCGGGCGATTTTCGTACGCTGAGACTGTCCCTAGAATCTTCAAAGAGAACCGATGGAAGACCCTTAGTAAAAATGTCGGCAATTTGATACCTGGAAGGGACATGCAGGACGCGTACTTGTCCACGAGCTATCTTTTCGCGAATAAAATTATTCATCTCAATATGTTTAGTGCACTAATGTTGAACTGGATTGCCAGAAAGGTATACGGCACTAACATTATCACAATAAACCAAGGTAGCTTTGTGAACTGGAAAGTGAAGCTCCAAGAGAAGACTTCGTAGCCAACAAGATTCAGAAACCACATTGGCCACCCCTCGATACTCGGCCTCTGCACTAGAGCGGGATAACGTAGCTTGCCGTTTGGCAGACCATGAGACCAAGTTATCCCCAAGAAACACACAGTAACCAGACTTAGAGCGTCTGGTGTCCGGACAGCCACCCCAATCAGCATATGTGTAAGAGAAAAGTGTAGAGACCGACGACGGATAAAGATGCAAGACACAATCAAGAGTGCCCTGTAGGTAGCGTATAATGCGTTTGAGCGCATTCATGTGCTCAATCCGAGGATCATGCATAAACAAGCACACATGCTGCACAACATACATAATATTCGGTCGCGTAAAAGTAAGATACTAAAGAGCCCCTGCAAGACTATGATAGTGGGTGGGGTCCTCATATGGAACTCCAGCCGCAGCGCCCAGCTTGGGTTTAGTATCAACTGGAGTGGAAGTATATTTACACGAGGACATATCAGCTCGCTCAATGATCTCAGTTGCATACTTTCTTTGTGATAAGAATAACCCACATGCATGACGAGTGACAGCAATCCCCAAAAAGTAACTCAAGGGCCCCAAGTCTTTCATAGCAAACTCAGAACTGAGCATTGTCATGATAGACTTACGCAAAGCATCAGAAGAAGCAGTCAAGATAATACCATCAACATATAATAGTATATAAGCCAGGGAAGTACCACGACGATATATGAACAATGAATTATCAGATCGGATGTGTGAAAACCCAATAGATGAAACATAGTCTGCAAATCTCTTATACCAAGTCTGTGGGGCCTGCTTAAGCCCATACAAGAACTTCTTCAATAAATAGACATGATGAGGATATTTGGGGTCTTGAAAACCTAAGGGCTGATGCATGTAAACGGTCTCCTTAAGATCAACATGTAAGAAAGCATTTTCACATCTAACTGGTGAATGGGCCAAGCTTTCGAAAGAGCCAGACTGAGAATAATGTGAATGGTAGCCGGTTTGACCACTGGACTAAACGTCTCACCATAATCCACGCCAATCTGCTGAGTCTTACCATCACCTACAAGACGTGCCTTATGCCTCGCAAAAGAACTATCAGAATTATCCTTATGAGTAAAAATCCACATAGACCGAATAATATTAACACCAGAATGATGGGGTACCAACTCCCATGTCTTATTTTCAATAAGAGCATCATATTCGTCGTTCATAGCCAATTTCCAATTCAGGTCATTTAATGCGGACACTGGGTTACGGGGTAAGGAGATTTAAGAATATTAGAATTTAGATTAAAATGTCTTTTTGGTTTAAAAAATACCTCGTTGACTACGAGTGATCGGTCTATGACTCGGTGGAGAATGGGGTGGATTTTGGGAGAAACTCGTATGGGAGATAGGAGCCGAGGCAGAAGCAAAAACTGAAGCTGGAACAGTGTCGGGATTGGGCTAGGCAACTGGCCCAATTGCCGATACTGGGGCAGAAACAATACTGGAAACATTGGGAGATGGCGGAATAGTATGTCCAGCAAGCAGTGGACCTGCTGGTGGAGTTTGGGTGCGGAAATCAGCCGATAATGGTTGATAAGATACGGGGAGACCTCGTTATCTAAAAAAGTATATGAACTAGGCACAGGATTACTCACCTTAGAAAACGGAAATTGGGTCTCATAAAAGAAATCATGGCGACTAATGATGATTTTATTAGAGGATAAATCAAAACATTTATAACCACGATGATTAGATGGATAACCCAAAAACACACAAGCGGTAGACCGGGCTTGAAGTTAGTTAATAGTAGTTCACGGGAAAAGCGGATATCATAAACACCCAAAGACTCTAAGATGGAAATACGAAGGATTTTTATTATAGAGGACTTTAAGAGGAGACGCATATGCCAACCCTTTGGTAGGAAGAATGTTAAGAAGATACGTAGCCATTTGTAGAGCATGATACCAAAAGGAAGGGGGTACGGAAGCATGGACCAATAAAGTGCGGACAATATTATTAATGGTACGAATTTTTCGTTCGGCTTTCCCATTTTGTGAGGAAGTATGAGGGCAAGAGAAGCGAAAAACTATGTCATTAGTATCACAAAAATCCCGAAACAACCCATTATCATATTCTTTGTCATTATCACATTGAATATTTTTTATTTTCCGATCGAATTGGGTACGGATGAATGCTCTAAATTTTAAGAATGTGGAAAAAACTTGTGATCTTTTCGCTAACGGAAAGGTCCATAAAAATTTAGAAAAATCATCCATAAATAGAACATAATAACGATGGCCCACAGAACTTAAAATGGGAGATGTCCATAAATCGTTATGAATAATATCAAATGTCATTAAAGTACGAGAAGTAGAGGCTACAAATGGTAATCTAACATGTTTTCCTAAAGGACAAGGTTGACAAATTGGAGTACTACGAGTACCCTTACAAGAAATAAAATTATTTTTATTCAAGGAATAAATAATTGACGACCCAGGGTGACCCAAACGTCTATGCCAGAAGGAAGGAGATAGAGCTGCAAAAGTAGATGGCAAGACTTGACTCGAGAGACCAGAGGCGAGCGTGATTGGATAAAGATCTCCCCTACTATTACATCTCATGAGTGGTATCCCCGTCTTGAAATCCTTTACAGAAAACCCAAAAGGATCAAAATTAATCAAAACCCAATTATCAGTGGTGAATATACGAATATACACCAAATTTTTAATTAAGTTAGAGGTATGAAGGGCATTTTTCAAGACAAGAGGCGGATGTGGGGAAGACAAAGTTGCATGACCATAACCATGAATTGGAATTGAGGTGCCATTACCAACAATTATGCCACGATTTTCGCTCAAATTGGAATAAGACGAGAGATTACCTTGATCGGATGTCATATAAGAAGTGGCGTCGGTATCCATGTACTAATTAACATCCTAGGGATTTAATCCAAGTGTGTGCATAGCGGCTTCAATGTCGGTCGGAGTGGAGCTTACTGCATGATGGGCCTGGGCAGGCCGAGGCCCAAGCACCCCTGCATGTTGCCCCGGCCCAGATCCTGGTCTCGTACTGAACTGCTGCACTCGAAAATTGGGCCTGTTTGGAAATTGGGCCCAGTTTCCCAGGTTAGCCGATGGCGGATAATAGGGGCTAGTGGGCCAAGGGCCACCGGCTCAGTTCCAAGGCCATGGACCCTAGGGCTGCGGCCAGTTGGCTTGCGGTCCATTGCCTAGAGGTCCACCCCCGTTATTCCCACCTCGGTTTCTGCCATTATTTTTCCGACTATTTTCGACTTTTACCATTTTTGCCTCCACCGTTGTTGCGATTTTGGCCTGAATTTTCGAAGAAGGACGGAGAAGCGTCGGATGTTGTTATCATGACGACTGGATTTGCACTTGTAGCCGCCTTTTTATCCAAGCGGGCTTCTTCCAACGTAAGCATGGATCGGGCTTGATAGAACTGTGGGAGATGATTACTTTGACGAAGGAGAGTGTCAACTCCACTCTAAGCCTCGGATAGGCCAGAAACTATCTGTAGAACAAGCCGATTATTTCTAACAGGCGCACCAACGTTACAGAGTTGGTCCGCCAACTCTTTCAGCCGTTTGCAATAGGTTGAGACGTTCGGAAAATCTTCCATGTTAACATGAGAAAATTCCTGCTCAAGAGTAACAACACGGGAGTTTTTGTTATCTTGGAATATGTCACACAGCCTATTCGTGTCATCTTCTGGGGCAGGCTCTTTGCCTGCGGCTGAGGGAATGATATGATGAAGAACTTGATGTGAACGAGCATGAATCTTGAAAAGTTCCGCCCACGTCGCATATTGGACGTTTTCCATCTCAAGAACAATAAGGATGTGGTTCTTGATGTTAGAAACTGCAAGCAGGATGGAATGTGTTCTTTGACGTAGACATAACGAAAGAACAATAGGTGAAGAAGGGATTTGGAAGAAAAATTAGGGAGGAGATGAGGTAATTATGGCTTGAAATCCGAGAGAGAAGCTCGGAAAACGAGGCAGCAGAAAATAAGTCGATAGGATTTTGTGAACCTAGACTTCTGATACCATGAAAGAAATAATCCCTTGATTATTTTCATTAATGAAAGAGTATATATACAATTTACAATTTCCATAATAGGAAAATCCTATTCCTATTCTACTCCTAAAACCTTATTCTACTTGTACAATAATTATACAATTATGTTAAGTGTACAACTCTAATTTAGTTACAACACGGGATATAACATCCTATTATAACAGCCGATTATGCAACAAGCTACCCGTGATATACACAACGTATATATCGTGTATATCACGAGTATTTATCAGTAACAACAGAGGGAGTAAGATCTGGATTCAGGTATGGTTATTTGGGTAAATACTTACTCGTACCTAGTGTTTAGATTAAATTAATGAAAGTTACCATAGTAAATTGATTTAATGAAGTAAAAATATACATTAATTAACCGAAAGTAACCTAATTAGGTTTATTATTGCATATGATCGTACTACTTCTCAAATAGAGATATAGGATTAATGAACGTGATGAATACAAAGTGAAGCATAACCACAAAACTGCAATTTCAATTGAAGTGTAGATTCAATAATTTGAAAAAGCTATAAAATTTCTCATAAATTTGTTTCAAAAAATTCTTTACACACTCAACATGTATTTGTCCATATGAGAACAACCCGTGCTCATGGTCCAATATTCCATTGGAATCTATCAATTTCATAGTATATTTTAAAAGAATTTCTAAATAATTAACTTATGTAGAAATTTATTTGTTAAAAGAAATAACTAATCTAATTATGGCAAATTAAAAAAAAAAAAAAGGTATTGTATCCCGGGAGGGTGATTAATGATAGCATAATATTAAGTCATGAGCTGGTAAAAAAAATGGTAGAAAAGAGATATCTCCAAGATATAAGCTTAAAAGCAAAAAACATATGACTCGGTGGAGTATCTATTTATAAGAGCACGTGGGTATGAAAGACAATAATCTCTTGATTATTTTCATTAATGAAGAGGTCTATATATACAATACACAATCTCTAAATATGAAAATGTCACGATCCAAACTGGAGGGCCGCGACGGGCACCCGGACCTTACCTGTCAGGTACCACTAACCATATAATCAACGTCTAATCACAATCAAACACGGACCACAAGGGCCGTCACCCACTACCCTGCTGACACATAGAAACCACACACTGGGAAGTAACTATGTAAAATCTTAACCGGAAAGCCCAACTTATATATATACATACCAAGGCTGACAAGGCCATACATGACTACTATACACAGGACACCGTCTACAAGCCTTTAAAATAGTACATGACATCATAAGGGTCGGGACACTCCCATATATACAAGCAAAAATTACCGTACCAAGATTTGACCGACACTCCCAAACAAAGGGAGTGCTCCAATATCCGTTGAGTCAGCAACCTACTAATGCGGATCGTCGCCCTGCCTACGTGAACCTGCGGGCATGAAACGCAGCATCCCCCGACAAAAGGGACGTCAGTATGACTGATGTACTGAGTATGTCAGGCATGAGAAATAGCATAACAGAGATACATAAATAAACTGGAACAGAAACAGCCGACACAAATAGCCGACAGAGACAGCCGACGGAAATAGCCGACAGAAACAGCCCATAGCAACAGCCGACAGAAATAGCCGACCAGTAGTGATGCCTTTGAGGGCCATAATATGCTTGAATATCATGCACAATGCGGTATACATATATATATTGGCCTCATCGGGCATCTTCCTTCCCATGTCATGCAAATGCAGTATACATATATATATTGGCCTCATCGGGCATCTTCCTTCCCATAACAACCTCTGTGGCATCATATCATTTTGGCCTCTATGGGAATAATCATCATCATATCCCAGCTGATCAGGTGATCTGTGTATCCCGTTTCCCATCCCCAATATATGATTCAGGGTAATACATGAATAAAATGCATGAATGACAATAAAACATTTTTAGTTTTTCTGAATGACACAATATCCTTGTACCTTCGGCTAACATTGGGCCTTGTACATTCGTCTAATATTGGGATTATTAACATCTTTCCCTTATACCTCAATAAGGATTTGGGAACATATTTAAACATGCTTTCAACATAGGAATAAATAACAGGAATATCCTTAACTACTAAGAGTAGAACAATTTATGGAACAACATCATGTATACGTTTCGTTACATAGAACATGCCAAAAGAAAGAAGAATTTGTCTTAACATACCTCGAATTCAAGCTAACAATAGTCCTGCAGGTTCCAAACGACTCTAAATGTACCAATCTCGCCTCCAAGTTTAATAATTTGACACAAGAGGTATGCTATTTGGCCACCCTAATTACGAGAGTGATCCTATTTTTAAGGACCCGAAGTTAACCTTGAAAGACCAAAATCCATCGTGAAGGAAACTAAGTTGTTGGTGGGTTGGAAAATATTTGGCAAGTGTTTATAACTTGTAACCATTTTTAGGAACCTTCATAAGTTGCTAGGATAGGAATAGCTACTGTAAATTAATATCTACACTTTAAGATTGTCGATTATACTAGAATTAGAAAGGAACATATGTGTAGTCTTTATACATGTTGAAGAAATTGTGGGATGCTGCCCTTTAGACATGTCACCACTTAACATGCATGTTATCCACCTAATTAATTACCTTGCCTTAGTCACTTAGGGGGCTCCTTTAAATGCTACACGTAACATTTCCACTTATCTTGTCCCCCACTAAAATTCATTAGTCAGCCGATCCTTATTGTCCCCTACTCTAATTTATTGATTAGCCGATCATTGTTGACCCACTTGGTAAGTCCTAAATTAATTCGGGACTGCATCATTTTATATCCTAAACTCTTTATTTGCATATGTCTAGATGCTCAAACCATCGCCCGAAAGTACGAGATGTTACAGTAAAATCATATTCCTACTATAATATTAATATCTTAATTATACTTATACAAGAATTTTATAAGCCAAACAACAAGCCCCGAATGGTGCGATTCACCTTGATCTCGGTTCCTAATCCCAAACGTCCTTCCTCCCCAAATCAGAGATGTGACACCATTTCGAGTAAAGGATCCTCGGCTTTGGTGGTTGTCGCTAGTCTCCACGAATCTTCAAAGTCAGACGACATTACGAGTAGTCTAACGTTCCCAAACGAGCTTTAAGATTTCATTAGTTCATTTAACCTTGGAATATAAGGGCAAATCCACTGGTTGCTACTGATTTTTTTATATTTTCGTGAAAGGATGAGTCTAATATGAATTAGCTTGTTTCTGCTCGAACATGGCCTTGTAGGATGTTTATCTCATTATACGTTTACTTTTATCACCTAAATCATTTTATATCCTAAACTCTTTATTTGCATATGTCTAGATGCTCAAACCATCGCTCGAAAGTACGGGATGTTACAGTAAAATCATATTCCTACTGTAATATTAATATCTTAATTATACTTATACAAGAATTTTACAAAACATAAATATATACAATTTAGGTGCATACACGGTCGGTTTCTATCGGTTCACAAATTTGAACTTTTCAGTAAACTTCATACACTATTGCTTGAAGAGTGTCCTACTCTATTGGCATAAATGGACGGCTTGCAGTATACTTTACTGCACGCTAAGTGAGATATGAGGCCGAGGGATCCTATGTCACCCTTCCTCTTTGTGTTAGCAATAAAATATTTCAAAATAACATTCCAACCCTTAAATACCAACCAAGATGTTCATTTGGGATATACAGATGATCTTCTGCTCTTTTGCAGTAGTGATGTCGTACCTGTGCAAAGGCTCTTTGATTGCTTCCAAGAGTTTTCCATTGCCTCAGATCTGATAGCCAATAAGGACAAAGAACTATATATACTTTGCAGGGGTGGGAATAGAAGCTCGAACTGTTATATTGGAGTTACTTGATTTTGAAAAAAGGAAAATGTCATTGAAGTATTTGGGGTGCCACTCAGCGCAAAGAGCTTATCACTTGTTCAACGCCAACAATTATTGAATAATTTAATGGGAAGGATGACAAGTTGGACATATGAATTCCTATCTTATGCAGGCAGGGTACAATTGATAAATTCAAGTTTTTTGGTCAGTGGTATTTGTTTTGCCCACTAAGTGCAAAAGATTGTGAAAATTAAAAGCTATGTTTAATAAGCATGGACCCTAGAGACAAACCTGCAACACATATCAGTTTTCTCAATAAAAAAGATGCATATACGAATTTCCTTACATGTATAGGAGAAACACGATATGCAACAATCTTAAATCCCCTAAATGAATTTTTATTTTTAGGTTAGCAACATATGACAGATTGACCATAAAGTACAGACTGGTGAAATGCAAAGTCTTGCACGTGTAATAAAGAAGAAGATTCCCGTGAGTGAGAGGGTGGATGTAATTCAGCTAGTAAAGACTGCGACTTTGTTCCACTCACATTTGCTTGTATATATGGGTATATTTGTTCCACTCACAGACGGGTGAAATGCAAAGTCTTGCACGTATATTTGCTTCTTTGAGTTCAAGGGTTTCCAGTCGACATCGATGATTCCTCCTTTCTCTGCAACCTTTTTTTTTAATTATCGAATGTGTATTTCAATCTTTTATGATTTAATTTGATAAAAGATTTAATTTTTATTTTGCAGATTACCCAAAGGCGAGTTTGATTTCTGTGTTCAATCGATTTCAGGTTTGATTTCTCTTCCGATTTCTAAAAAAAATGATTTTTTTATTTTCTGTATGCTCCCGATTTGCATATAATTGACTGATTTTATCGATCTAGCATATATGTGTATAGAAAATCTGGATCTGTTGATTGATATGTTTGATTAACCTTTTGATTTCATTCCAAAATTACCCTTTATCTATAATAAATCTCGGTCTCGGAAATCTGTTGATTTATTTCTGTTTCATGAAGTATTAATGATTGATTTTTCATATGTAAATTGCTCAGAAAAGACATCTTGGTGTTGCAGAAAAATCTGTTATTTGTTGGATGTTTCGAGATTCTTTTCATCTAGCTTATTGTTACCCTTAGTTTTCCCAAAAATCAATTTTTTTACTTCTCTGCACATGCTTGTAGTTTTATGTGTCAGTTCGGTTCCTAAAAGTTTATTTTTCTGGTATCTGACTTAATTAATGGATAAGGCTGCATCAATAGATCTTTGTGGTTCAGCCCTTCTTCGATCCCGTGCAAAGCGAAAGCTTAATTAATGGATATGTTGAGTCAGAGACGTATCCGTGATTTAGAAAGGATGGGTGTACCACTACCTTTAAGATAGGCATAAGGTTTGGTTATATAAATTTTACGTGAAAACAAGTTACAAGCAAACTATAATTGATACTGTTATAACATAGAGTAGCATCGTTATTTAGATATTTCAATATCTAACCCTCTATACATAGTAAACTAAACAACCATTCATCATCATCCGTCCTACTACGCATATCACTTTTTATGTATTACATTGATGAGAATGTTGTTTTGACGCTTGTCTTGCAATCATTCGTCATTTTGAGCTGATGGTCTATCAGAAACAACATCTTTAACCCTTAAAGGTAGAGATAAAATCTGCGTACATCCTGCCCTCTCCAGTTCCCAATTTATGAGATTTCACTGAATTTGTTGTTGTTGATCCAATTTTTCATCTACCATTATTTTAGCAAGATCCTTAATTCCCTTCAACTTTGAGAAACTTTCTATTACATTTTTTAGCATGAACAGCGAACTATCAAGTTGGAAACAGAGTTCCCAAGGCTTGTTATCATCAACTTCTTACACTTAGACTTTCCAAATTTTAGAAACAAGTAAAAAAAGGGAAGAGATTGATAAAAGAAATGTGACCTTTGTTCTTAAAGCCTTTGCGGTTTGCTTTCATTGAAAAATCATGTTGAGAGTAGAGGGAGGGCTCGTCGAAGACCAATAGAAAAAAGGTGTTTAAGAATGAGTATTTTGTTTCTTTTTGGGGATTTTGTAACTTGAAATGATGGCTAAAACAGAAAAGGAAAAAAAGAGAGACAGAAAATGGTAACCAACAAAGAAAAGGAAAAAACAAAAGAAACAGAAACGTGTGACTAAATAAGGAAGAGGGCAACTGGGAATCGAACCCCTGACCTAGAAAAGTGATGGTGCAATCAGTACCGCTTATCCAAGTTGTTTTTCTTCATAGACATTGGATATATTGAGATTTTTCCCTCTCCGCCTCCTCACCATTTTGGACATTGTTAGATTCAGATGATAAATTATAAAACAGTCCTTCAGGGAAGGTCCTGCGGAATTATATCGGGCTTTTTCCTTTTTTGACCCATAGGCAAAAATTAATTACGGAGCTAGCCAAAATAAACCTTACACTAATTATGTATATGATATATATATTATGTGTATATTTATACTTAATATACAAAACCTTTACATTTACCGGCTATTAAGTTTTAGAACGGTCCAAAAATGTAATTATCCCAATTATATCATCCCCTCCCCCTTCTTCCACCAGCCAAAATATCAATATAAACTATAAGGAGTGGAATAAGTCTTGTCAGCCAGCTTTATACTACCTTCTAGTTTTACCTGAAAGTGTTCGGTTGCATCCATCAGTGTGTTTAAAAATTTTCAACTCATCATGGAAAACATTCATTGCTTCTCATTCTTGGTCATCAATTAATTTAACATGTAACTGTTTTTGGCTCAATCATTTGACAAGTTCGTCTTTGTTGGTATTCAGTGATATGAAAAACTTGATTGGCGAGGCAAATCGCAGGATCTGCCAAGAGAGCTTCAGCACCACTGTCACAGGTATATCTAGACTTTTGGTTTCTCTTGTATCTATTAATTTTGATCTTGGCCTGCATTTGTCTTACTTTTCACCCTGTTAATATCTCAATTAAGACCTGCTTGGAAATGTATAACTTCCCAACAAATTGAATTGATGTTTTAAATTTCCATTTGGATTCTGCTGATTGGCTAACAAGATCTTTTTTTTGTGTTATTTTTTTCTCGTTGCAGCACTAACAGAGCCCATTGATATGTAAGTGTACCTAACCTTGCCATTGATTTCTTCAATGGAGGATATACTTCCTCCGTCTCAAATTATTTATCGTGTTTGTCTTTTACACGTCTCTTAAGAAAACATTAATTAGGAGTGTTTTTGACTATTTTATCCTTATTTATGTCTTAAGATATAATCTCTCGTCATTAAATATTTACTCAATAGAGGTATTTTTAGTCATCAAGAACAATTACTAAGTGTAAAATGAAAAAAACATAATTAATTCATGTCTTGAACTTCTAAAATTACAAATAATGTGAGACAACTTTTTTTAGAAATCACGACAAATATAGTTTGAACTATTTTGAGAGGTATATGTATTTATACTAAATTCGCATACATTTAATGTGGATTCTAAATCCGCATTTGATATATTTCCTCTCTACTTCTCTCATGTCTCCTTGTTGGGAACTCAACAGATACAGTGGATGGATTGACGAGTGTGAACGAGTCAACAACTATGAAGAAGATGTTTCTTATAGAAACTAATGAACTGCTTTAGAAGAACCTAAAACTTATCAGTCCTCTTGGAGTCCCATAAATAGCTCCATATAAGAGGCCTTTTGTGTTCAAATAGTTTGAAATAGATGCAGAACCTATCTTGTTTATATTCTGCTGTGCAAGTATAGCCATTTCTATGAAATTGGCTTAACGACGTATTTACCTAATGTAAAGTATATTAATGCCCAAGTAAATGCTACACCCTTCACTAAAGGGTGATATGTTCAAAGCTGACATTATTTTGTTACATGTTAAGCATGTCTGAAAGTTATAACTTTCCTAGAGCAATGAGCGCAAAAGGGTACCATAATGTGTTTTTTTAGTTGCAAGAACTCACATTTTGTGGCTCATAGTAAGGGACCCGCAACAGACAAATAAAAGGGGCATCTCTAAGGTTGTTTGCCTGAAAATGCTATCATAGAAGGGGTTTGGTACGACGGAAAATGTTTTCTAGAAAATAAGTGTTCCTTATTTTTTTATGTTTGATAAGCCAACAGAAAATATTGTCCTAAGAACAGTTATATATATTCTAGGAAAACAATATGAGAGGAGACAATAACCGTATCGTGTAATGTCATTTATGAAATTTATTTTTGCCTACTCTTACCAAGGAGGTCTCTTTTCTAATTTTTAAGGAGCTTGTTTTGATAAAGAAAATATTTTGAAACTCCAACTGAAAAAAATTAGAAAACATTTTCTTGAGAAATATTTTTCTCCACCCGAAACACACCCGAAGCGTCTCCAGTGAAAAAGTTTGAGATCAAGTATCAGTTGAGTCATTTAGCACTAGCAGTATGAGAATATTGATGTTGGTTAGTCTTGTTCCTGTTAAATTAAAAAAGGACTTATGAGGATACACTTAGATGCACTGCCAAAGTTCTATACAAGGACCAAATTTAGACGAAAATCAAACTCTTGTTATGCTTAATATGATTATAAAGCTAACCAAATAATTATTCAAGATGGATAAGCTTAAAATCGAATGTAGATGGATAAGCCTATATAATTCATATCTAGACATCAACATTGTTTCATGAGAAAAAATCAAAACCGAATTGTTTTCTACTTCAAATGCCATCATAAAAAGTCTCCATTTATTAAACTCTTTTCATCTTTAGAAGGGAAAAAGTCTTAATCTACTCAGGTACTATTCAAATAGCTGGCCAGTGGGCCGGGTTTGGCGGGTCGGGTCGGGACGGGTGAAGGAGGCGGGATCGGGTTTGGCGGGACTTTTCGAAGTCCCGTCCCGATCCCGTCGGAATCGGGTCGGGGCGGGATCGGTATCGGGTTCCGGCGGGTTTTCCTTTTTTTTTTTTAATAACATATGTATAAAAAAAAAACTCAATAAACAAGACAAGATAGTGTAATAAAAACATCCCAAGGTTGTTTTTGTGCCTCTTATATTATTTAATAGAAATGATTTTTTTGTAATACAAATACAATTGTGTAAATTGCAACTTTGTGGTGTTGTTCAAAAGTTGCAAATTACATAATAAAATTGCAATTAAAAAAATTACATTCTCAAAAAAACCTGTTCTAATTGCTTGATAATTTCCTGTGGTTCTTCGGTTGGAATTGGTATTTGTTTGTCAAATTAATCTACGTCACTTCCACCACCTTCGGATAAGATTTCATTGTAGTTTTCGTCTTCTTCTTCGTTGATCTTCGGTTGACCACACCTTCTCCGCTCCGCTCGTATCCAATCTCTGAATAATACTGCAATTTCCAAGCTGTCTCCGGCTAATGAGTGTCTGTGGTCTCCTATTTGATATCTGCCGGCAGAAAAAGCGCTTTCAGACGCAGTTGATGACGCTTGAATGTTCAAAATATCTCGGGCCATCATTGAAAGTGTCGGAAAGGTCTTCTCATTCCCCCTCCAAAGTATTTCGAAATAAGTCTTCATGTCCATCTTCATTGATAAATTCTTGGTACGGTACTGAACCCTGCAAAACAAAAATATCAAACTCGCTAATTTGGTTAGTGGCGGTACGGCCGCACATTCTATTTCTGAGGCTTTCAATACTAGCCGCAGAAACAACATGTCTTTTGTGAGGTTGTGTTGAAGACGAAGAAGATGGTATGGAAGCCGGTAGGTTACTAGCACTTTCTTGTTGGTAAAACCTATATATTTTTTTGCATTGGTCTTCTCCGCTAGACAACACTTCTTCTTTAGTTTGTTCAATAGGTGGTGGGTGATTTGAATTTTTCGGACTTGGAGGTGGTAGTACTTCTATACAATCGTAAATAGTTTCAATAAGTGATTTAGTACCGTCTATTTTAATAGTCGGATTTAATACAACACCAATAATATAAATAGTGGAAATAGGAATAAAATATTATTTTTTTTTTTGATAAATATTTTTTTAATAGATGTCATATAAGCTGGTTTTTCCATATATTCACTAAGTAATAAAAAATATTAGAGTTATATAAAACAACATAGTTGAAATAGTAGGATAATATATACCGGAAAATTCTTTTGTTGCTTGAAAAAATTTCTCTAAAAATACAATAAGTTCGGAAACTTTTACCCAGTCACTATCTACAAGCATATCAGCTGAATTTTGATTATGAGAGTTAAAAAATAAAGTTATAGGTTTTCTATAGTCATAAGCAACAAGTAGTTGCTCGTATAAAGAATTCCACCTAGTGGATACTTCTTCTGGAATTTTTCTATAAGGTAGTCCACAATCATGACAAGTTTTTTTATATTCTTTTCTTCGTTGTACTCTATTACTTTTAAAAATAAAGTTTATAGCAAATTGTATTTTACTAAGAATGTCTTCAAAAAGTGATAGACCATCCTTTACATTTAAGTTATATATATGGCACGCGCATTTTATATGAAAATGATCTGGAAAAGATGGAGTTAAACTATTTTTTAAAATTGTAATAGCGTAATTGTTAGAAGAAGCGTTATCTAATGTAATCGTCATAATTTTATCAGTTATTCCGTAATAATGGCACACTTGATAAATATTTTCTGCAATAAAAGTATCAGTGTGTCTAACATCTATATATATATATATATATATATACGCTAAGATACGTTTTTGCATAGACCATTTATAATCTATCCAATGACAAGTTACCGTTAAATAATCATGGTCGTTAGTACTACGACCTATATCAGACGTGATAGATACTTTGCCATTAAAATGATATAATGAATAACGTAAATATTGTTGATATTCATGTGTGAATTTAAATACATCTCTCTTAACAGTTGATCTAGGAAAACCGTTAAAAGCAGGATTATATATATCTCTAATGTAATGAATAAAACCGGGAGATGAAAGAAATGAAAAAGGCAAACCCTCCACAGCAACTAATTTTGATATTGCTTCCCTATCTCTATGTTTATTGTATTTAGGGCCTACAATTTCCCCCGCCATAGGGTTAATTTGACCATGTACTTGGTCCGGGACAGTATCAGTATGTGAACTTTGTCCCGATGGAGCAGGCGTTTGCGCACCCGGTTTTGAAGCCTGGTATTGGGCATACCTAGCTGGATGAGCCCTTACTACGTGTCTCATTAAACCCCCCGTCCCACCGTGACCTTTTCCAGTTTTAAATTTTAAAACATCTTTACAAATTTTACATCTAGCTACTTGATTCTCTACGTCCCTATCAAAAAATATCCATGCATCTGATTTTAATGGTCGTTTTGCTGGATCTCGTCTCATACTAGGGGGAATAGAAGGCATTTCAGTTGAAGGTGCACTAATGGGTGTGTTGTCATCAACATTAGTGGGTGTATCATCTAGATCATCGTCTAAATTAAAGTCTTCTTGAGTTCCAGAAAATAGCTCATCGTCTAAATATAATGGTATTGTAGGAAAATGTTCAGTATCAACAAAATCATCATGTGTAGGAATAGGATGACTAAAAGAAGTACCCTTGCCCTTGTTGCCCCTACTAGAAGAAACACCATTACCATTACCCTTAAACATACCTCTTAATCCTTCCATTTTAATTATGATAACAAATAATTAAAGATAATAAAATTAAGTGCGCTAAATAAAATAAACAGACAATAATAATTTAATGAAGGAACGAATGTACCAAACACCGATGTAACATCGACTTGTAATCGAGAGGTTGAAAATTGAAATTTTGCTCGATGAAAGATCCTCAAGCTAGTTGTCAACTTCACTCTCAATTCTCAAATGAATAAATAAAATTGAATATTTAGTAAACAATGTAGACTTGTAGAGAGAGATATTGAGAGATTAGAGAGATTGTAGGAAGATTTGTGAGAAAGATGAAGAGAAAATGAGTTATTTATAGTTGGAAAATTGGATTAAAGTGTAAATATAATAACTTATGGGTTAAAAATAAATATTAAGGGGTAGGGGGGTAAGGGGGTTGGGGGAGGGGGGAGGCCAAAAATGGTCGTTGCACAACGGCCAAAATCTAAAATGGTCGTTGGTGCAACGGTTATATTTGCAAAGGGAGGATTACGGGCGGGATCGGGATCGGGTCGGGATTGGCGGGACTAGGGCGGGCCGGGTCGGGACGAGACATTGTCCCGTCCTGGTTCGAGTCCCGCTACCGAATTTTATTTTATTTTTTTTAATAGGCGGGTTCGGGGCGGGACCGGGCCGTCCCGGCCCACTGGCCAGCCTTATTCAAAAGTGCTCAACTTCGCTTCCGTTCCACTTTTATATTCAATGAGTAATTGTTACCTCCTACCAACACAAGTATATGAGTAAATCATGACAACAAGACTCAACACCTTTATTATGTCATGTACTTGTTACCTCTACCGACACAGGTATCAAGTAACTCAGCACACCAAGATTCAGAGAAATGGAAACAAATCAGCCATGTGTGTTACCATTCCAAACTAATTAGAGTTGGCATATATTTCCATTTGAGTGTAGGCCAACTTAAACATAGTTACACCAAAATTACATAAGAACCTGTCTTTTATGTAAAGGTCATCAAAACGAACCTCGAGCGGATGTAAAACTTGTCATAACTATAATGATACCCATTGCGCATATAAAAACAGCAGCAGACCTTGAAGAAAATGACCATTATATGTGGTTCACCAAATCCGACACTATAACATAAATACATTTAGAGTCGACTTGGCACCATAAGTATGTAAACTGGGAACAAGTAAATAAGGTTTTCATTTTCATGCAGTTAAATGTGCTCCATAGTTAGATGGGATCGCCGTGTCTCAGATGACAATGAAGCATTGACCATAAGCGCACGGAAACAGGAAGCATCCGGTTGACCCAGACTGATAAATAAACAGAACCCGGGTAACACATCTATCACCAGATGTTTGAGTCTAAGATGAAACTGGTGTATAATACAAAGGTGAAACGCCTCTTGTTTGAAAAGTAACATCATCGAATGTATATAATTACGTTATGAAGTAGCCATCCAGATCGTCTACAAGATAATCATAAGGATCGCTGGTCCCATAATCAAACCCTTCATAAGTTGGAACCATTGGAATCGGAGCAGCATGAATGTTTCCCACATTCTTCATATTGGCCTTTGCTCTGCCCTTCACGGCTAGCTTGTTGTCCAGAGGAAATTCAGCAGTAAGTCTTCCCATTTGCTTCTGCAGATCAGCAACCGATACATTGGTTATCTTCCCTTTGGGGCTTTTTTTCCCATCAACAAGTTTCAGTTCCAATCTGTACAAGGCACAAGCATCGTACTTGTTGATCTCGTACTCGTAAAGATGCCATTCAAGATTTTTCATCGGTTGTGGATCCATGTAGTAGGATCTCTTCAGCCCTCCAAATTCATTCATCATTTGCTTCCTTGACTCGTGCCAACCCCGTCCATTATAATCTGGCAACGACCTCTGCTTTCTGTTTCCACTTTCAAATGCTCTTCGAGGCTTATCAAAGAAAAGCCACTCCCTAATTGTTTCACCTTCAACAACTTTAAGATCAAATAGCTCTGCAGAAGCATAAACAAACCAACGGATATCAGATTTTATAAGTAAAACTGACAACACAAAAAAGACTAGGGCTTTTTTCCATTTTTGGCCCATCGGCCGAAATTAATTACGGGCGTCAGCCAAAATTTATAAAACATATACACTGATTATGTATATTATATTATACGATATGTATATATGTATATTTATACTTTACAAAAGCTATGCATTTGCTGGCTATTATTATTTGAGCGGTCCAAAAATGTAATTATCCCCAAAAAATCAGAGCCAGCATCATGAGAATTCAGCAATCAGAAATACAGATATGCACAGCACTCTCACCAGGTGCATTCCAGGGGGATTTTGCCGTGGCAGCGCCCTCACACTCAGGAACACCTACATCTTTTCCATGTGCTTGTGCAGTAAGAGCTTGAAAAAGCAGATTATCTTTTAAGCCTATACCCATCGGCCGAACAACTGGAGGCCTACCGGGATAACCTTCGTTAGGTGCAAGAGAAGCATGATAGTCACTGCAGTAGTCTTGAGACTTCTGACACCAGTCAGACCCCATCGCAGGCCGAGGACAATCCCAAAGTGCACATTTCGGCCCCAGGAAAGCAGAGGGTGGAGGACTAATATGAATAGGAGGCATAGCATCCTCTAGGCAAAGATTTAAAGCATCAAATCCGGGTAAGTACTGCTGATCATACTCTTGATGCAAATCAAAAGAATGGTAATCCAATTGTGTTGCAATGCCGAGATTGTTAACTCCTGCGTTATTAACCATTAAAGGCAAGCCTTTGCATTGATCAACCAACTGGAAACTTTGCTCCTGCAGCACCTGAGTTACATTGAAACCCTACAGCAAACAAATTGCTTAACAGGTAAGAATTAATTGATCACTTTAACAGGCATGCTAAACCAGCTGAACATCAAAAGATTGCAAGAAGATTAATCTTCAGTTGTATGAGGATTAATCTTCAACCAACAAAGGAGGTATACAAGAAAAACTGTATGAAAAGAGGGGTCAGGAGGTTATTTACGTAAATGAGAAACATGCAGTAGATGATAATGATTAAGGAAAAAGATCACAAAAGATTGAGCTGACTAAAGCATTTAAGTAAGAGAACTTCAAGCAAGATAACGGCCATGACAGACATGAACTTCAAACCAAATTGACCATCATTTTCTACCGAAAGGCCAAACGGAGTGTACAGCACTCTTTTTTAGATTAATTTATAACAGCACTCTTTTTTAGATTAATTTATAACAGCACTCTCATAGTTCTAATTTATGTCAAAGTTTGATAGGGCATTGATACAAGATGTCAATGTGACTTTTTCCAAGTATTACTAGTGGTGGAAGAAAATACTAATGTAGTAGCTGATAGAAACCATAATTAGAAGCTTAAATTTGATTAGTTGAAATTTATGAAAGATTAAAAATAACGTTATACATAGATGTGTATCGACCAACTTGGGACATCATAACACAGAAAAGTGAAAAGATGTCATCTAATTTTGAAATGGAGAACTTGAATTCATGTCAAAAGTTTAGCAGTTCATTAAATTGTCCTACATCATTAAGATAATATAACCTCTATCAGTTTTAGAATTCTTGAAGAAGGAAAACTTTCCAGATTGGAAAAATAGGCCAAGTAATTGGAATAAAAAGGATATTAGTTTAAAAACAAAAAACAAAAAGATTACTGAGGGAAAAGAACAATCTGGAGAAGCGTCCAAGAACAAAGAAATTATCTCTCCCGTTCATTATATAAAAGTTCATCAACTGTGAAAGGTTGCCCAAGTAGAAGCAGCAACCTCCTCGTTTTAGCAGTTCTAAACATCAAACATCATGCGCAAACTAATCTACAAAAAGATCACACTGTCAACAAGATGATACCAATCAGAAGAGTTCAGCAAATGCACAAGATGAAGTTACAAGTAAAATGCATACCTCTTGAAAACCAGTAACTTTTTGAGCATCAGGCTCAGGCGTAGGTGCAGCTAATCCACTGGTGGCATCATCTTCTTCCTCACCCAATAGCAGTCTATAGATATCTGCTGATGATGAAACAAGGCTTCCTCCCTGCAAAGGCACCCATGAATCTAAAACACATAATTGTATACCTCTACACCACCAATACTTGAAGTCAAAAACCTACTTACAACAATATCACATTTACTTTAACGAAACTACCACAAAGAAAATAGAAAATGTAAATTCACATAGAGCCTACAATACCCATGAATACTGTCTTTTGACTAATATAGTGAGACTGATCTGCACTGGCTATACGCCTAAATTTTCTATTGGCATGTACTCAAGCATGTTTCAAGACACAACACTAGGGCTGGCAAAATGGTTAAAAAACGAAGTAACCATCCAATTCGACACATTAGACATGGGTTGGATAACTGACCATTTAAAAATGGATCAAATATAGATATTATCCACTAAAAATGGATATCCATATTATCAATACCCATTTATCGGCTTGCTATTTTTCATGAGTTCTTGCTTTCTGGGAATCTAAGCCTATTTGGCTTTTAGCTTATGTTCTCACCTGACTATTCCTAAACCATGGATGATATGGATATCCATGTTATACGTTGGTTAACCCATTTCTTATCCGTGTTAAATATGGGTGGGTCGGATATTTTATCCGTTTTTGTTTTAACCCAGTTGACCCGCCCATATCTGATCCGAACTGCCCGTTTGCCACTCCTACACAACACTATTAAACACACAAGCTTACACATAAGAAGACACACTAACATGCTCTTCTTTTTCTTTTGCAAGGCCCGCACCATGGACTGGTACAAAATTGAAAAAACTCTTAGTGCGATCGCAGCTAAAAGGGACTCAAGTGTTTGTTCTTGCCTGCAAAGAAGAAGCCGGGGATGGCTCATTGAGCTCAGATTTCCATTCACGCAGCATCTGGTGAACTTGCTCTTCAAGCAACCCAACATCAAAATTTCGGCTTTCCTTCCTTGCAGATTGTAGATTAGTTAACACACCCTGCAGATCATCGACACGGTTCTTTGCCCTGTCCTTGAAGAGATGGTGCGATGCAGACTTACACGCACCCCTCTTCAAAACCTTCCTCATCCAATCAAACAGAAGAATACCCTCAACTCCTCACCTGCAAAAAAACCAACTCGTAAATATACTTAGCTAGCTCTAAATATCCCATTTTGCTTTACAATTTCTCTTGAAATACATACCCAGCACAACACATAAGCCAAAAGTAACAAACAAGATACAAGTACAGATTTCCTGTTAGAAATCCACAAAACCCATAAATCTTAATCAAACGCAGTCGAGGGTCTACTAGAAACAGTCTCTCTACCCACAAAGGTAGGGGTAAGGTCTGCGTACATCCTACCCTCCCCAGACCCCATTCACACTGGGTTTGTTGTTGTTGTAAACGCAGTACTAAAATTCAAACGTTAATTTCTTAGCAAATCTAAGTATTGCTCAAAAGCACCAACAGGAGTCCAATTACGACTATACCCCATCAGATACAAATTCCAAACAAACCCAAAATCATCAATTGAAGGGTAACCCAAGTAAGACCTCAAAACAACCAATAAAACTCTATCCTACTAAAAAACCCAAGAAAGCTACATGACCTCGAGATGGAAACAACAACTTACAACCCCCTAATTTCGTTATCAGAAGCATTTGCAGCATCAGATTCTACTGAAACTTATGAATACTGAACACATAAAGCAGGAAAAAGCAGAATAAAAATGAAAAAAAGATGCCCCAAGTCGCAATAAATCAGTGAATCACATTCCAATAAATAGAAGAGAAATTCGAACCGAAAAGGGGTTTTACCCAAGTAAGATCTCAAAACAACCAATAAAACTCGATCCTACTAATAACCCAATAAACATACACAATCTCGAGGTGGAAACAACAACTTGAAATCCCCTAATTTCGAAATCAGAAGCAATTGCAGCATCAGATTCCACTGAAAAAGCAGAATAAAATGGAAAAAAAGAGTACCCAAGTAGCCAAAAATCACTGAATCACATTATAAACATGAGAAGTTCGAAAAGTAAGCTAACAAAGACACCAAAAAGGGGGTTGTACCAAGTAAGACCTCAAAACAACTTAAAATCCTCTAATTTCAGAATTGAAACAATTGCAGCATCAGAAAAATATATAAAGACACCAAAAAGGGGTTATTAACCAAGTAAGAGCTCAAAACAACCAATAAAACTCGATCCTACTAAGAACCCAAGAAGCAATTTCGGAATCAGAAGCAATTACAGCATCAAATCCTACTGAAATTTATGACTATTTAAAGCAGAAAAAGCTAAGCTAAGCTAAGCATAAATCAGTGAATCACATTACAAACAGAAGAAAAATTCAAAAAAAAAAAAAGGGAACAAACTAAAAGGGGCTATACCAGTAAGCGGTTCGTCGGTGAAGAGAAGAATCGAACGAAATGTAAGTGAAGATAGTGAGAGTGGTCGGTCCTCCTTGTATAGAATTGGGATTTTTCTAGGTAAATTTTGAGGTTTTGTGGGAGCGTTACGAGTAGAAGAAGAAGACTGGCTAGTGGTGCATATCAATACCTAAACAAAGAGAATAAAAGTGTGATGACAATTCATGTCTACGCGGCAAAAGCATGATGCTCTTCCCTTTGAATTTCCTTTTATACCCACCCCGACTCCTTTCTTGTTTTTTTTCCTTTTCAATTCGGCGTTTGGTGCCGGTATTAAAGTCCGATTAATCCAAATTTGCGATACGTAGGGTCCATTCAGAAAAAACGCTCCCTATTAATGATTTTTTCATACTCAGAGTTCGAAATTTAGTCTCTAATTAAGAGAGAAGCAAATTGAGGTTGGAGTTCGGAATATTTCAATAAGTAAAAGATAGTAAATATGCTTAATTGGTCACATCCTCATGGAACTTGAATCATTCGTTTACTCTAAATATTATTACCAACGATGTGGATTGATATCTGAAAAAACTTTTAATACAGAAAGAGTTCCTTCCGCCTATACTCTAGTTGAACAGTCTAAGTGCAGATGCATTTCGCTTCTAGTCCAGAAGGGAAGGCCTTATTCACAAGTTATGATGGACATGTAAGACTTGTTAATATTCATTTTTACTATCGCGGTGTATTAAAAAAATTACTTTTATTGTTCAGTTATTCACAACTTTTTCCTCCATTTTATAAAGAGTCATTTTATGATCAACAAAATAATTTTCTACACCTTTTTAATTAAAAATGAAATATATGTTGTTTCAAAGTGTGGTTGATAAAACTATAATCATTGATTAACTAAAAAAAAGTCAATAAATGCAATTGAAAAATTATGCCTAATAGGCAACACATTAAGCTATATTTAATCTCTAGAGTATAACTTATTAAAATGTCTCAAATTTCTGCCTCACAGGCAAAATCAACGTTCACATTATAATTAGAACTTATGCACAATGGATAACAAAAATTTAAGACCATAACGCTTGGGTTAATCGGCCCATATTCAACGGTCACTGATTTAACTAATTTTGATTTACATCAAGTAGAAAGTAAAGCACCCACCGCTGAAACAATTCTCTATTTTTGAGATTTAAATACAAAATCTTTGGTTAAATATGAAAAGATGTTAATAAATATAAAGATAAAATCTGCATACATTTTAGTAAGGAAGAAAAAATCTGCATACATTTTAGTAAGAAAGATAAAATCTGCATATATTTTATCCTTACTAAATCCTACTTTATGGGATCACATGAATTTATTGTTGTTGTTGTTGTTGTTGAATTACGTAAAAGAACATCAAATCACCACTTTATAATTAAGAATAGTCTAAATTAATTGAGAGGTCATAAAATGGGTCACATACAGCATTAATGTCATATAAAATATGATAGAGAGAGCAAAACTTGATCACAACTTAAATGCGTGTAGCATAAAAACAAATTTAGCAACCAAAACTAAATAAAGTTACTTCATTGGATTTAATTATTATTATAAAAAGATAATCTTACCTCTGCTTGCCTTAAAACTATTTCACTTTGGTTTGGGGATGAGATTAAAAATTAGGGGAAAACTCAAATATGTCATTAAACTATCGGAAATGGCTTATTTTATGCATTTCGTCAATAGTTTGGCTCATTTATACCACGACGTTACCAAAATGGCTCATCCATGTCATTTTTCATTAACACCTGTTTTACAATATAATTTTTTATTAACGCCGGTGTCAATGAAAAATGACATGGATAAGTCATTTTGGTAACGGTCATGAGATAAATGAGCCAAACTATTAACGAGTGACATAATTGAACCATTTCCGATAGTTCGATGAGATATTTGAGTTTTCCCTAGAAATTACAGTGAAGACATTATAAATATGTTAAAACAAATTTTATCTTACATTTGATAAATAGATCAACGGTTGTGCTAGTTGTATCTTTTTTAAATCATACCTTAATACCTTTATGTTATATATTTAAATTAAAAGTTAAAAATAAATGGTAATTATAGGCAAAGGAACTGGTGTAAGCGGAAGACATAGACGAAACTAAAATTTTAATTTTATTTGTTCTAAATCGATCCAACGTATAAATAACTCACTAGCTCCGCCCCTAAGGAGAGTGGGCGGAATGCAGTTGCATTAGCAAGGAATAAGGACAAAATTAGAATCTTGTTCCCAATGTGAAGTTTGAGGACTACAATCTCACTATGAGATTCTCAGTCCTGTTATGGGAATTTCAAATTCCTTTCTTAATACAAATGACAATCTCTCTAGGAAAAATAAACTGTGAATAGCCGAGCACTCGATATTTATATCAAATTGATAAATAGATGACATGTGCTTTACATGCACTTCCATCATTTAACAATGATAAACTAATACATATTTCTCACCTCAATTTATCACTTCTTAACTATCGCGAATTAACGCGACTAAAATATAAAACATTGAGTAGGGGTAAATATGTTTCTATCCTTCCTGGATAAACAAAAGAAGGCCTATGATAGTCAAATTAGTGAAATGCATATTACCAAGTTGGACAGATTCATTGACACAACCTTATTTATACTATTAAGTACTCCCTCGGTTCCATAATAAGTGGTATTTTTAGCTTATGCACACTTTTGAGAAATTATTCACTCCTAAAAAATTGTGAGTGTTTTTATTAACTTACCCCTAATTAATGCCTAAAAAGGAAAAACTATTTAATGATTATGTAAATAAGGGTAATTTTGTAAGAATAATGTCAATTTCTTATTGAAATCCTGAAGCACCACTTATTTTGAAACAAAATAAAAAACCTAACACATCACTTATTATGGAACGAACGGAGTAATGGAATAAGTTTGCAAGTTGTTTCTAGGGCAATCTTAAAGAGCTGCAATTTCACTAAATCAAAAAACAAAAAGGAAAAATGATTCTTATGTCTAGTTGTATTTGCCGAGACAAGATTAGACGGGAGTCAACAGAGATTGATGTTGCAAGGCGAACTTCGCGACAGAAGCAAGTAAAAAAAGATATTACAACTTCAGCCTAATCGTCCCACTTCTTTCTCAATCTCAATAAAGGACATTGTTTCCCTATAACCACTTTGGTTAAACAAATGAAGTCCTCTGATAGTCAATCAAATTAGTAAAATGTCTATTACCAAGTTGGACAGATTCCTTGACACACCCTTATCTGTTACTATAACTAATGTAATAAGTGCAAGTAGTTTCAAAGGCAATCTTTGGAGAGACTGCAATCTCACTAAATCAAAAAACAAAAAAGAAAATTGATTCATATTTGCCGAGGCAAGATTGGACAGAAATAGGGGAGGCAAAAATCACAGTGTTGCTTGTTGCACCAAGTCAAACTTCGCGACAGAAGCAAGAATAAAAAAGATATTACGACTTCACCAACTATTTCGGTCTAATCATTTCACTTCTTTCCTCAATCTCAATAAAAGCATATCGTTCCCGATAACCACTTTGGTTAAACAATTGAAGGCCTCTGATAGTCAATCAAATTAGTAAAATGCCTATTACCAAGTTGGACAGATTCCTTGACAGAACCTTATTTGTTACTATAACTAATGGAATAAGTGCAAGTTGTTTTCAAGACAATCTTGAAGAGCTGCAATCTCATTAAATTAAAAAAAAAAACAAAAAAAAATGATTCCCATGACACTTCTCATCAAGAACCAAAGTGCAGAATAGGACTCTTTTTGATAATGTGGCACTGAGAGATTGGTCACTTTTTTTCATCCAAATTAGAATATGAAGCCTTTATGAGCAGCATCCAGATCCATCAGCAAAAAGGCCTTTTGTGGTGTGAATAATAATAAAAAGAGAAAGAACAAGGCAAGGAAGGCATAAAGGGTACTTTCCACTATCATCTTCAAAATTCCATGATAGTCAATCTTGATCCTCCCTTTTGGAATGAACTTGTATTAAAGGATCAATACTGATATCTACAATCTATAATGATTTTTGCAGATAAGCGGCCATCTACTAGACATACTTTTCACTAGCATCAACATCAGATGCTGGTTGCAAAAATCTCTCCTAATTTCCCATATTTCATACATTATCATTCTATAATAGTTTCTTAAGTGTATGGCGTCAGCTATGTTGCTCGGACCCTTCAAAAATGTTGTTACCTCCATGTCGGACCCTCCAAAAATGCATAGCTTTTGGAGGATCCGACACACTTCCGGTGATATGTGAAGAGTCGGTGCAACATAGATCGTCAGGCAACAACTTTTCCATTTGGTTGGGTGAATGAATGTAAATTAAGTAAGACATGGGACGAAATGAAGGTTGGGAAAGCAAAATTTAGGCTACTTTCACCAAATTTGACATTACGCGAAATGTACGAAATTTAAGATGGCAAATTTAACATTCAAATTTTTTCATAACGACGGCTAATTCAAAATTCGACTTTATTTACAGTGAGTAGGTAGAAAGTTAGACCGATATTTCCTAAAAATAACCAAATAGGAATTGGATCAAAAGAATGAGAGGAAAAAAATGATTCGTATGTAGCCAAAACCAAGCAAACAGATATGCTGGTGTTGCTGACTTGCCTTCTACAATATGAGGAAGTCTGAAATTGAACATACCAGCAAGTCCCTTTCCCCTAGCTAGCTGTTCCAGCTCTTGAGTTTTTCTTTTTAGGCCCTCCATCTCCTTTTCCAATGCTTCGTCTCGTTGCCTCAATTTCTGAAATACACCCGTTGAACTAAGATATAACTTGAACGCATATCTAGGACGATTAGAATTTAAAAGGCAAAACTTCAAAGAGAGAAGATAAAGTACATATTTAAGAGTAACATCAAAAGGTCAATGTTAAACACTTTCAGATGAAAATGAAACAGTCAAGCTTGAAGATTAGAAAACAGATAAAGCATACTTATGAGTGAAAATAAGAAGAATATGATATGACTACCTCCATTTCTTGCCTACGAAGTTCCTCCTTCTTAGCCTCTGACCGGGAACTCCTCTGCACCTCAAGTACAAGAGCAGACACTGCCACCTGCGTTAAGAACATTGCAAAAGTTGCACAAACATTAGTTAAAAGATGCACAGGCAGATTGAACACATAGATCCATAATCTCCTAATCATACATCCATAACTATTACCCTTGCGGAAAATTTTACTGTGCCAGCAGGTACAGGAAGTACAAGACAAAATTGTCAAGACTTGGGCTTTTTTCTTTTTAAGAACTTAGTGCGGTTATTGAACAAATGTTTTTGGGCAAGCAAGTAGATAAATCCAATCATTTATTAAAATGTCAATAATTCAAAAACACCAAAACCCGACCCTAAAAACTTCCCGGCCCTTCTCTTATCTTCCTACATTATCAGATTTTAATGTAGTTTCAAAATGTTTATACGTATTAACTTGAATTGAAGGAATTCTCTGTCAAAGGGCCTTTCAATAGCTTTATCCATAAGAAAATTGCAAGAAAACAATGTAGAGATTCTAAACATCGTCACATGCATGAAATAGCGTAGACAACTCTGGCCGTCAATCCTGTATTGCCAATTTGCCATCACAGGTAACTGAGACTTTAATATCTTTGAAGCAAATCAGCCGAAGCAATAATTCTTTAATTATCAAGATCAGAAATTGTGCACTTATAGTGGACTAGGCTATTCTCGCATGTATAGTGGCAGATAAATGTTATTGAAAGAAATAATCCTTTGATTATTTTCATTAATTGAAAGAGTATTTATACAAGTTACATATTTCCATAATAGGAGAATTTTATTCTTATTCTACTCCTAAAACCTTATTCTACTTGGATACTAAATATACAATTATGGTAATACAAATATTATGGTAAGTGTACAATACTAATTACACCATAATATTACCTAAACTAGGAGACTACGATGTTACCTAAATATGTACACCATATACGGTTTAGAGGAGGAAGCCGAGAGCAACAATATACATAATATACACATGTATATCGTATGTATATTATGTATATTTAACACACCCCGGCAGTCATAGCGGACGGTCTTCAAACACTGAAACTGTCCCTAAAATCTTCAAAAATGACCGATGGCAGACCCTTTGTAAAGATGTCGGCAATTTGATATCTTGACGGGACATGACAGACGCGTACCTGACCACGAGTAACCTTTTCGCGGACAAAGTGAATGTTCATCTCGATATGTTTAGTGCGCTGGTGCTGAACCGGATTACCAGAAAGGTAGATGGCACTAATATTATCGCAATAAACCAAGGTTGCTTTCTGAATAGGTGAATGAAGCTCCAATAGCAAATTACGTAACCAACATGATTCCGAGACCACATTAGCTACCCCTCGATACTCGGTCTCGGCACTGGATCGGGACAATGTCGACTTTGCAGACCATGAGACCAGGTTATTGCCAAAAAACATACAATAGCCAGACGTAGACCGTCTGGTGTCTGGACAACCACCCCAATCAGGATCTGTATACGAGACAAGTGTGGACGTCGAGGAAGAATATAAATGCAAACCATAGTCCAGTGTACCCTGAATATACCGAATGAAGAGTTTGAGTGCATTCATGTGCTCAATCCGGAGATCATGCATGAACAAACACACCTGCTGGACAACATATGTAATATCCGGTCTCGTAAAGGTAAGATACTGAAGGGCCCCTACAAGACTGCGATAGCGGGTCGGATCCTCGTAGGATACGCCGGCCGCGACATTAAGCTTGGGCTTAGTATCAACTGGAGTGGAAGTGGACTTACAGGATGACATCTCAGCCATCTCAATGATCTGAGCTGCATACTTTCTTTGAGATAAGAACAACCCATCTGAATGACGAGTGACAGCAATCCCCAAAAAGTAACTCAAGGGCCCCAAGTCTTTCATAGCAAACTCAGAGCTGAGCATGGTCATGATAGACTGGCGTAAGGCATCGGAAGAAGCAGTCAAAATGATATCATCCACATATAACAGAATATAGGCCAAGGACGAACCACGACGGTAGATGAATAAGGAATTATCCGACCAGTTGTGAGTGAACCCAATAGTCGAAACATAGTCTGCAAACCTTGTATACCAGGCCCGTGGAGACTGCTTAAGCCAATATAAGGACTTCTTCAACAAACAGACATGATGAGGATGTTTAGGATCCCTGAATCCCAAATGTTGATGCATATAGACTGTTTCCTTGAGATCCACAGGGAGGAAAGCATTTTTTACATCTAACTGATGAATAGGCCATGCCTTTGAAAGAGTCAAGCTAAGCACAGTGCGAATGGTAGCTGGCTTGACCACTGGACTAAACGTCTCACCACAATCTATACCAACTTGTTGAGTCTTACCATCACCCACAAGCCGCGTTTTATGTCGGGCAAATGAACCATCTGAATTCTCCTTATGAGCAAAAATCCACATAGACCTGATAATATTAATACCAGATGGACGGGGCACCAACTCCCACGTGTTATTATCAATAAGAGCATTACATTCATCGGTCATAGCAATTTTCCAATTCGGGTCATTTAAGGCAGACACAGGATTACGGGATAAGGGGGATTTAGGGACATTAGAATGTAAATTAAAATGTCTTTTTGGTTTAAAACACCACGTTGACTACGAGTGACCGGTCTATGACTCGAGGAAGAATTGAGCGAATTTCGGGAATTTGCTGGGCTCGGGACGGCGACCGACGGCGGGCGGTGGGCTCGCGCGGCCCAACTCGGTGGCCCGGAGCGAACTGGACCGGTTCCTGTGGGCTGGGCCGGATCGGCCCAATCGCTTGGACGGCCCAGCCCGGTGGCGGTGCGGGACCGGCGGGGTAACGGACCAGTGGGACTAGCGGGCAGTGGACCCGCTGGAGAATTTTGGGTGCGGGATACGTCCGGAAAATGGTGAATAATATACAGGAATATACTATCATCCAAAAATTATACGAACTAGGCACGGAGTATTAACTTTGGCAAATGGAAATTGGGATTCATCAAAAATTACATGGCGATTAATGATGATTTTATTAGAGAATAAATCAAAGCATTTGTAACTACGATGATTAGACGGAAAATCCAAAAACACACACGGAGTAGACCGGGCCTGAAGTTTGTTAATTGTGGTGGACGGGAATAACGGATAACACAAACACCCAAAAACCCGATGATGTGAATATGACGGAATTTTATTATATAAAATTTGAAGGGGAAAGAATATGTCAAACCTTTGGAAGGAATTATGTTGAGGAGATATATAGCCATTTGCAGAGCATGATGCCAAAAAGACGGGGGTATGGAAGCATGAATTAATAAAGTGCGGACAACGTTATTTATGAAACGAATTTTGCGTTCGGCTTTCCCATTTTGGGAAGATGTATGAGGACATGAAAACCGAAAATTGATCCCATTATTAGCACAGAATTCCTGAAACATCCCATTGTCATATTCTTTGCCATTATCACACTGAATATTTTTGATTTCACGATTGAATTGGGTTCTAATGAATGCTCTAAATTTTAAGAAGACGGAAAAAACTTGAGATTTTTTCGCTATTGGAAACGTCCATAAAAACTTAGAATAATCATCCAAAAAGAGAACATAATACCGATGACTCACAGAACTAAGAACAGGAGACGTCCATAAGTTGCTATGAATAATATTAAATGGCATTAAAGTATGAGAATTTGAGTCTACAAATGGCAACTAAACAATTTTTTCTAAAGAACAAGACTGACAATTTGGAGTACTACTCGTACCCTTACATGAAATAAAACTATTTTTATCTAATGACGACAAAATAGATGATCCTGGATGACCAAGACGAGCATGCCACAAGGAAGGAGAAATGGCTGCAAAGGCGGATGGCAGGGCTTGACTCGATGGACCGGAACTGGGTGTGATAGGATAAAGATCTTTCATACTATCACACCTTATGAGAGGACTCCCCGTCTTGAAATCCTTCACAGAGAAACCAAATGGATCAAATTCAATTGAAACGAAATTGTCAGTAGTGAATTTACGGACAGAGACTAAGTTTTTAATCAATTTGGGGGCGTGTAGGGTGTTTTTCAAGATATGAGGGGGAGACAAAGTTTTATGACCATAACCACAAATTGCAATAGAATTACCATTACCAACAATTATGCCGCGAGAGTTGCTCAAATTGGAATAAGACGAGAGCGTACCTGAATCGGATGTCATGTGGGTAGTGGCACCGGTATTCATATACCAATTTGGGTCCGGAGGAGTTAAACCAAGCGTATGCATTGCGGCTTAGATGTCGGTAGACGTGGGTGCCTCTGCGTGATGGGCCTGCGAGGGCCGAGGCCCAAGCACCCCTGCTTGCTCGCCTCGGCCCGGATCGCCGATCGTACGTGGACCGGGGAAGAATTGGGCACCGGATCGGCCGTTTGGACAACCCACCGCCGGGGGCGAAGATCGACCGGGCCCAAATCTGCGGTTGTGGGGCCCACGCCATCGCATGTAGGGGCCCACCGCGGGGCCCGAATGCTGTCGCCTTCTGCGACCACCACAAGGACCCCCACTGCCACCACCATTCTGCCGGATGCCGTCGTTGTTGCCGCCGCGGTTTTTGCCATTATTTTTCTTATTTCCTCCTTTTTTGCCGCCACCGTTGTTGCGATTTTGGCCAGAGTTGTTGGAACCGGTAGGATAACAAGTGGATTCGGTCATCATGACTACGGGACTAGCCCCGGTAGTTACCTTTTTCGCCATGCCTACTTTTTCGAGTGTAAGCATAGAACGAGCCTGATAAAATTGCGAAAGCGAATTGCTTTGCCGAAGAAGCGTTCCAACACCATTATAGGCCTCGGAGAGGCTGGAAACCATTTGGAGGACCAAACGATCATTCGAAACTGGCACGCCAACGTTGCGAAGTTTGTTCGCCAATTCCTTCAATCTTTTGCAATAAGCCAAAACGTAAGGGAAATCTTCCATGTTGACGTGGGAGAAATCCTGCTCAAGAGTAACGGCTCTAGAATTTTGATTATCTTGGAATATATCACGCAGTCTATCCCAAGTCGCATGTGCCGTAGCGTCAGGCTCAATAATTGTTTGCAAAAGGTTGGTAGAAATTGTGGAATATATCCAGTGGAGGACAGTGGCATCAAGAGTCATCCACAACTTAGGATCATCCTCGCGTTTTGGCACCTCCGTATCCTCAGGAGCCGCGGGGATTATGTGATGGATGACTTGATGCGATCGTGCGTGAATTTTGAACAGTTCGGCCCACGTCGCATATTGTACGTTTTCTATTTCAAGAACAAGAGGGATGTTATTCTTGATGTTAGAAACTGTAAGGGCAGGATGAAACGTGTTCCGGGATGTAGACATATTGATAAAACAATATGTGATTAAGGGATTTGGGAGAAAATCTGGGAAGAAGGGGGTTCTCGTCGGCACGAAAACCAAGAGCAAAGGTCTCGGAATTGCAAGGGAGTCGACGGAAATTGGAGGAGTTTAGAGAGAGGATTTTAAGACCTAGACTTCTGATACCATGAAAGAAATAATCTCTTGATTATTTTTATTAATTGAAAGAGTATTTATACAAGTTACATATTTCCATAATAGGAGAATCTTATTCCTATTCTACTCCTAAAACCTTATTCTACTTGGATACTAAATATACAATTATGGTAATACAAATATTATGGTAAGTGTACATTACTAATTACACAATAATATTACATAAACTAGGAGACTACAATGTTACCTAAATATGTACACCATATACGGTTTAGAGGAGGAAGCCGAGAGCAACAATATACATAATATACACATGTATATCGTGTGTATGTTATGTATATTTAACAGTTATTAATCATGAATGTTGAGGCTAAGTAGATTATCAAAAAAAAATATTTCACAATGAATGCTAGTCTATAGATGTTTTGTGCACCAGGCTGCCCCACACTGAATGCTAGTCCGGAAATGATGAATTCGACCTTATTTGAGTGAGAGAACAAAACATGTTTCTTTTTTCTTTTTGGGATAACTTGGGAGACCATATCAAGTTTTACAAACTTAAAATTTGTATCATTCGATCACTTAGTAAAGTTTGTCTGCGCTTTCACAAAAATTAACACATGTAATAGGTAAGAATCAGGGTAGCTAACTATGCAGATATTATTGCAAAAATCAAGTAGGAGAATAAACAAATACCGAGAAAACAAAAAATTCCCCCAGAAGATTAACAGCTGCTTGAACTGCTTTCTCTTCATTCAAAGGCCGTATTCCAACATCAGTTGCATGGCCATATATCCTTCTTTGCATGGTTGTTGTCAACCGATGAATCACCTGGATTCAGCAAAATGTAACGAAATATGATCTATATTTGCAGAAACTCTTAACAACTCAAAGTAAAAACAGAAGTGGAGAATAACTTTGAAAGGATGAATGCTACTAGAGTATTCGCATCTGAAACGAAATATGCGGAATGTATTGAAACATATCTAGAAAATCTTAATAGGGAGACACAAGAGTTTGCATGTGTAACCACATGGAGAGGTAGAGAAAAAAATAAACATGTGGAATGAACTGTTATTTTGTAACACGAACTGCATAGAAAACAAATTACAGATAAACTCATGAACTATAATACAAGCCAGAATTAACCACAAAAGTGAGATGTATTCAGCAAAATCGTCTAAGATGTAGAGTCCCCTAAATGGAGATAGCAAGCATCAATCGGCACAATATTCTTCAAAAATAACCACTTTGCTTTGTTTCTACGTTTTCTTGCATGTAGAATTAGCAGCAGTCAATATAAGTATGTTATAGGCAACGGGTAGTCTTTCTAACAGAGCAACAATATCATTGTGTGGTAATAAGATTTGCACTCTTTCAGTGACATATTGCAATTTTATGTACCTATACTACTAATACTTGAGAAAAGACTTGCCAACATTTGAAAACCAGAACATACACATCTCTGTTCTTATAAATTTAAGACCATTACACAATGTATCTGACTCCAGCGAAGAGCAACCACCCAGCATTTTGGAATTGGACGCAATCTTTTAAACTAACACTAGGGTCTACTAATCGTACTACCAAATACAATAACAGCACAATTTATACCCTCTTCAGAAAAAAAACCTTTCCATGATGCAACTCGACTCGTAGGTAGACAATGAGAGGTTGTTACGACGGAACAAAATTTTCCTCTTAGGATGTGTTCGGTATGAAGGAAAATATTTTCACGGAAAATATTCTCTTCGAAAACGTTTCGTGGAAAATAAGTGGTTTTGATGTTTGGTAAGCAAGCACGAAATATTGTCCCAAAGCATTTGTATATAATCTAGGCAAACACTATGCGGGTGAGGTGGGGGTGTAGGATAGGGGTGTGAGGGTTATGGGGGTGGCGGTGGGGGTGGAAAAGAGACAATTAGTATGTAATATCACTTATGAAACTTATTTTCCCTACTTCCACTAAGGAAGTCATTTTTCTTTAAAGAACTTATTTTCCTGGAGAAACTATTCTCCAAGGACTCTTACTAATTGGGAAAATTGGAAAACATTTCCATACCAAGCACATCCTTAGTTGACTTGTGGAAGAAAAACTTCTAAGTGTTAAAACATTGAGCCTTTTAAAATGATCCAACCTACTGGAAAAGCCAAATATGGATCAGAACTAACAAAAGGTCGTAACTTCCACAACCATTCAATTTGGCTACAAAATAATTGAATGTCACGTTGGAAGAAAACAAGAATATAATTAATATACAATCATCAACCCAACTCCTCCTATTTGACACGAGATTTCTATTCTTGTTGAGCTCATCTTAGGACATGCGTTATCTTTTAACAGATGTGTCGCCCCATGAGCCAAACTCCCCAACATCAAATAAAGAATGGAGACAAAATCCTAACAAGATTCATATGATCAACCCTAAATAGTTTAAAATTTACACGTATTTGATTAATCCAGTCATCGACCAAATCAAAATACAATAAGACAAACAAGAAAAATAAAACATTTTATTACATAATATTCAAGAAGGGTTTATTATGATTATACCTGGGCAATGCTGATGATAAAATTACGGAACTTGGGGTGCAACCCAGCTTCCCTTTTGAGCCTAGCAGCAATGGGTTTGCTTAAAAGTCTTCAAAGCAAGTGTTCCTAGTTTCAATATTGGGAAGACCATTACTTTGGGTTTTGTGTACTTAACATACTAATTGGTTGATCTGGGGATTTTGTATACATCTATTGTATTATATTGTATTATTTATATCTAAATGATTATTATTACGAAACTTACACAAATGACTATAGTTTAGGGATTTTAAATTTATTATATCTATAGTTTCAATATTTACACGGCGTAACTACTTTTTAGTTGATACAACTCGTTGTATTCATAAAATGACCTTGATGTACTCATAACGGTCTCGTTGTTCATGAATACAGCGAGTAAAAATATGTTATGTATTCAACTCAGCTATATTCAAGTCAGATGTATTCAACTCAGTTATATTCATTTGTAGTTACTTTTACACAATATTTAATTTATTATTTAAAAGTTGTATTCAAATATTTTATTTATTTGTGTACAAAAAAACTCCTTTAAAATACAACCAAAAACTGAATACAAGAAATAAAATACACCCCCAAACACTGGATTTTACACTAAAATATTATAAATACACTAAAAATTTGAATACAAAAAATAAAATACATAACGAAAAATTGAATTTTACACTAGAAAAAAAATTATGAAATACACTTTAAATTCATTGTATTCATTTGTATACAAAAGGATCTCCTTAGAAATACATGCGAATAAAGTGTACGAATACACTAAAAATTAAATACAAGAAATAAAATACTTCCACAAACACTTGATTTTACACCAAAAAATTAACCACTCAAATATGAATATAAGAAATAAAATACATATGAAAAAGATGAATACACTCAAAATTCAGCCAGATCTGAGAAAATACATTCAAATCTGAGAAGGAAAAGGAGATGACAACGGCGTTAACGAGAAGGATATGACCCCGGCGGAGATGAGTTTTAATCTGATGACGGCGTCGGTGATAGAGGGTTTTGTTCCGATCTGAGAACGGAATAGGCCAGATCTGAGCCAGATCGACCACTCTCTCAACTGGCGACTTCACGGCGAAATCTTTAATCACCTCATTCTAAGGTATGCCATGATTCATCTTCAATTATGAATTGTTGTTCGTTATCAAAATCAGTTCTTTTTTTATTTTGTATATGAGACTTGTCAAAGTTGCTAAATTAGTGGTAGGCTAATTGTGACTTTCCCTAATTAAATTGTGGCGCCGGAGAGAGTGTCGGAGAGAGAGGTCGTTGCTACGGCAGTGGGGCCGCGGCGGAGAGAGAGGTTAGGGAGAAAAGAAGAATGAGGGATAAATACAAATCATAAACATAATGTATTTTGGTATAGCTATGGATAATAATTTAGATATAACTTTTAGATATGGGATGTAACTAAAACAAACTATCGTTACTAAATATAATTAGATAGTAATAGTTAGTCGTGCCACGTAAATTTTCCTTATTATTGTTTTGGAGTTTGTTGTTAAGAAGGAAGAATTTGACCAGTGTGGTAGGTTCATTGTCTTGAGGAATAAGCTAATTGATGCTTGTGCGGAAGGTTAGCTCTGTAAAATTCGAATTGGTCTTTTTGAATGATCCAACTGGGAAATACTATTGGGAAAAGCTCAAATATATCTCTATGTTGGAAATTTGCCTTTGGCGGGAAGGTGCGTCTACCCATATTTAATGAATTAAACACTAGTGGTCCGCATGTTGGAGGCTTTGTCTCTTCTCACATGCATATTCTACTAAGTGAGTAGATGACCGTAGGGCCAAGAATCGTCAAATTTCGTTGAGAAATGAAAGAGATATTGGTCCACGAAGTAAGGTGTTTGAGGCATAGAAATATGGTGTGGAACAAATCTACCACATCGGTGGGAAAATGAAGAACTGCTCTCTTTATAAGTCTCTAAAGTGGTTAAGGGTTTGGGACCCCAAGGGGTATCCCATGTGTTTAAAGGAGAGAGGACCTAGATGTGCTTGGGTTCAAGGCTAAGCCCACACGCGCGCCGCCGCCGCCCACGCGCGCGCCACCGCCGCCCGCCCGTCCGGTCTGAGGTCGTGGGCTGTGGGCTGTGGGGACTTTCTGATATTATCTTTTTGGACCCCAAATTATTTAATATTTACAGTTTGGTCCGTAGAGTTTTTGGAAGTTGATTTTGGGAATGACGGAAGGCAGAAACTTTCTGCCTACTGTTTGGGCTATTTTTTGGAGCATTAACCAGCCATTACTTGGCTGTTAACTCCTCCATAAACAGCCCTCCTTCAATGACCACAATCAGCCTCTCTAATGACCATTAACAACCATCTCTAATGGCCATTAACAGCCCTCACTAATGGCCATTAACAGCCATCACTAATGGCTATTAACAGTCTTGTTTGTGGCAGTTGAGTCCCTCATCCATGTTATATATTGATGCCTTTTGGCTCAATTATGTAGTACATACAGTGACGAAATACAGTGGCACATACAGTCACGAAAAACAGTGAGGAAAGACACACATATACACGAGATATACACAATAAAGACACACTATATACACAGTGACAAAACAGAAGAGAAAGTCAGTCCAAAAACGTTGGACGAAAACAGAAACTCTTCCTTCCTTTTCCATTTCTTCAACAAGTCGATTCGTATTTGTTTTCTTCGTCAGACTCAACTTATTTGCTTTGTAGTGTTGAGATTAAAGTGTTGTTTTATCTTGGGGGACTATTGCCCATTAACGTAAAAGCATATATACAGGGCAATCTTGTCTTAAGGAAAGAGTGCAATCACTCGACTCAGCACACTTTTGTAACCATCCAGATTTAGTTGTTTCTTGATTTCAGGTTATCAAGATTCAAGACTCAACAAGCTTGCGGCAGTTCTGAACATTGCCTATTTGTTTATCCTTTCGAACACTTGTAATATTTATTTACTTTCCGTACTGCTTTACAATAGTACACTACAATTTAAGACAAGATTGTATTAGTATTAGTGTTCGAAAGATGTCGGATAAAAATTGTGTGACCAAATCTGGATATGGCTGTGGTTTTCTGGTAGAAGAGAGTGATGATGATGATGTCGAAGTTCAACGTGTTCATGGTGTCACCGCTCCCAAGAGTGGTGGGAACAAGCGCTCACGAGAGGCTGAGGATGTCAACTGGGACAAGAGGAGAAGGTTGAAGATGTGGTTCTATCTTGCAGCAGAAGGTCTATATCTGTCCCAGACAAAGGATCCGAATTATGGTAAGGAGGAAATGGACACTCAGTCCGATGAAGTGACTGAAGTGGACCAGAATTCGAAATTGGGATAAATTATTTTCTTCCTTGTCAAAAATAAAGATTAAATGATGTCTGATTAAAAATGGCTTAAAAGTAAGGAGGAATATGAAAATGTTTTACGAAATAATTTATAATCCTTACGCATTAAAATCAGAAGTTTAATCTTTTTCTTCTTTCCCGTTTAAAGATTGGATTTTGTAAACGACTTAAAAAGATCTGTTCTTTTAAGTGTAATTATTAAAGGTGTGTAAAGTATGTTCGCACATACGAGGGAGAAATATCCACTAACTGTTCGAAAACTGTTACCACTCTTAAGTAAGCGCCAAGAATTGTCTGGGCACCAATCATAACGGAAGAAGTCTATAAGCAAAAAACGTTGAGCATGTCACACTATTTGACAGAAGATCATTCATAGGATGATATTGGACACTCAGTCATACAAAGCCTTCCGGGCGACTAGAGTGGGACAAAATTCCTTTGATATGATGATATTGGACACTCAATCATACAAAGCCTACGGGCGACTAGAGTGGGGCCAGAATTCATTTCATAGGAAAAGTAATAGACACCTAGTGTGGTGGGCCAGAGTTTCCAAGTCTTAAATGATCTGAAGGCCTAAAGAAAGACAGAAAAGAAATTGGACACTCAGTCGGCCAAAGCAATTGGAGTGGGCCAGAGTATCCAGATCACATATGATCCGGTTACGCCCTAACTACGGGAAAGAGGTTATTCATGTGAAGCAACGCCACCTCTAAAGTAGAAGGGGTTGGAGAGGTTGTCCTCAATAGGACTCCAGGGAATGGGATCACTCTAAGATGAGGTGATACATGTCCCAAACTTGATTTAAGGGACGATGTTGGTCAAGCTGGTTTGAGACTAGTCCAACATGTCGGTAATAACTAAGAATGGTATAGTATGTCTGTAGCCAAATGAATGATATATTTATAATATGTGCATCTATGTCATCATAGATTAAGACACGTTAAATAGAAAGTCATTCAAAAGATAACGATGTTGAGATTGTTGCCTTATGTCGACATACACCCTCAAAATGAATGTGAGGTAGGCGAAGAGGCAAAATCATATTTCCAAGTTCCGTCAAAGGAATAGCAAAAGAAGTACCGCTCCTCTAGAACTAAGTCACATCTACTTTGGTGATTTGAAGTTTATACAAAATAGAGGGGGGAGACAAGTACGTTGTGACCTTCATTGATGATGGTACAATATATTGTATCCTTTGTTTGTTAAAAAGCAGAGATGAAGTTGTTGAAGCGGATAAGCGCCACAAAGCAAAAGTTGAAAATCAACTAAGCCTACGAATTGAGGAATTCATAGTGATAGAGGGGGAGAATGTGAAGCATCGTTCATTAAACGACTGCTCATTACTCACCTCAGTTCAACGGTGTTAGCCAAACGCAAAGACGTACGCCCAAATTATGTGGGGCAAGGGGATCCTTATAGCTAATGCGATTCTCAACAGAAATACGCATAAGGATAAGGATAACTCTCCGTGTGAAACATGGAAAGGATCTCACATACAAATGTTGTGATATGGGGTAGCTTGGTAAAAGTTGGAATATCGAAACAGGTCAAGTTAGACCTAAGACTGTAGATTCCATATCCACTAGATCTGCAAATAACAGTAATGCTTATCGCCTCTTGGTGTCAAAGAATGCTGAATTCTTTGAAGATAACTTTTCTTGAAAAGGAAAAAGAAGTAATTGCTCAAAGTTAACAAGAACCCGCGAGGGCCTGACTGTCCGAAACTAGACGTTCCGTATCTACAGGACTCGGAAGTTGCTGACTATCCGGAACTTAATATTTCAGATCTGCAGAACTCAGGGATTCTAGATGTTGAACCGAGACGGAGCAAAGAAGGGGACAAAGACTTATTCCAGGCCTTCTAGCTTGTATGATTGAGAATGAACCATGGACAATTGACAAATAATTGTCATCTCCAGAAGCGTTGCTTTGGAAAGAAGCTACAATGAGAGAAATAAATTCCATCATATAGAACTATACTTGTATAATGGTTGATCTTCCCCCGGAAAAAGAACCTTTGGGTTGTAAAAGTGGATACTCAAAAGCGAGTACAAAGTAGATAGATCTACTGACGAGTACAAGGCCTCGGCTACTTGTACATGTGCTCCCTTGTGAGTAGCTTAACATTCAGGGCCATTGCAGTCTTACGTGGCATGGATGTTGAAACAGTCTTCCTAACCAGAGAGTTGGAAGGGGAGGATCAGAGTTGGTTTGTTGGACTGTTGGACTTCTTCCTGAACTTTCTTTTTGGTCCCTGAAATATTTACATTTTGGTCCTGGAAGTTTAAGATAAAACAGAAACAATGAATCTAACCACATAAACATTGACTCTGAAGTTAGAAAGCCAACAGTTGGAAAACCAACAGTCTGAGAATGGAAGTCATATTGAAACAAAGTCTCGATATGAAAGATATGGGTATCACAGATGACATCTTAGGAATTGGATTTCTAAGACATCTAACGGACTAGTCTAACTCCAAACTCAGTTGTGAGATAGTTGACAGTCTCGTTGAAGCCACCAATGGATATGAATCATATAACTGATTGAAATCGTGGTGCACCCATAGACAATGAGTGATATGCACAGGTCACATGTAGTTCAATGTATTGTACACACTACAACCGACCTGGTATCGGCCTACAAACAGATCAGTTGAGCTAAGGTTCACTAATGATCTTAATAAATGATCAATAGAAGGCGTTAAGTCGGATATGACGATATCTGAATTATTCGTTTATCTATGGATTATAGTATTCTGGATGTCCAGCGGTTCTGGGAGAACACAATGATGCAAACTGGACATTAGATATGAAGACCACCAAAGCCACAAGTAAATGTGTATGGTGGGTCTTGGAAAATCCTCTAAGCAAACTTGCATCGACCGATTCATTATGGGATCAGAGTTTATCGCTTTATACAAAGCATGAAAGAAGTTGAGTAACTTCATGACTCCTTAGTGGACGTCCCTTATTGGGAGAAACCCGTGCCTTCAGCAGTTATACATTGTGGCTAGCCGGTCGGCTTCAGAAAGGACACGGATGACGGCGTCTGGACATATCTGTCAGGATCTGTCGGAGACATAAGACCGTAAGGCGGTTGATCATCACGGGTGTCACTTCCTTGTTTACTAACTAAGGGACTACCCGGAGATCAAATGTTCTGCCTGTCTAGGGAAATGGGCTTAAAACCCAAACAATACGAATCATTGCGGTGGTAACCCAACCATACTGATTGGAGATCCCAAGAATTTGGTTCAATGGGAAAACTAAGCTGCAAAAGGTTCAGTTGAGCGCTTCGGTGGAAGCAAAAAGCACTTCGGATGATGATTTCTGTAAGGAAACATGAATCCAAACTTGTTCCCGCAATAGACATTAAAGTGCTACCTGCATGGTGGGTAAAGGTTAAGATTCCAAACCTTTAACGATCCTCAAACGGTTGAGGTTAAGGTTTGGGAAACTTTTAATGATTCCTAACACTTGTGAAGTGGGGTATAGCAGGATACCTTGTAGGAGATCACCTATTTAAGTGCAAGGACAGGCCGCCTCAAATGAACGCACATAAGAATCCAAGTGTGACCACGGCCACAACGGACAGAACCAAAGAATGAAAATGAATAAGGAGAGTTATTGTGTTGGTATAATTGTCTTGGCTTACACTAAACACTGACGGTTCAAGACATCACGTTCACCGCGCAGTAAGTAAGCCCGGTGGTATTCAACTAGGGAAGGTTTAAAGCGGAAGCTACCTTTCCTGATGCAATATCTTTTCGCTGAAATATTGCTTAAAGTAGGCACCTTGTGTGTGCGCCAAAATCTCTCTTTCATAGAGGGGATTGTTGGAAATTTGCCTTTAGCGGGGAGGTGCGTCCACCCATATTTAATGAATTAAACACTAGTGTTTCACATGTTGGAGGCTTTGTCTCTTCTCACATGCATATTCTACTAAGTGAGTAGATGACCATAGGGCCAAGAATCATCAAATTTCGTTGAGAAATGAAAGAGATATTGGTCCACGAAGAAAGGTGTTTGAGGCATGGAAATATCCTCCTACAATTGTAAAATTCTTACATCAAACTTGAAATTATATTTAAATTCTCAATTAATTTTAAATGCATATGTCCTTAGATTTCAATTCTTTATCGGTATCATACAATTAAGTCATGAGTTTATTTGTAATTTATTAGTCTGTTTAATTTTTAATTAATGAGATATGAAAAATCAATTGAGATTTTAAGATTAACAAGTATATTATTTTCATTTATAGCATAAAAAGTATGAAAAAAATATTTTTTTATGTACTTTCATGGATAACAATTAAATGAAATCTAAACATCAAATGTTAGTATATCTATATAACATCACATCCCATGGTCAACCCAAAATTCTCACTTACATCTTTCTTTCCCTTATCACATTTTATTCCAAGTCAACTTAAACTTTCTTCGCTTATTATTTTTTCTCTGTCATCTCATTCGAAATATTTTCTAAATTGTACAGAGTATTGGATAGCCAGACAAAGTTTCTGAATATCCTTCGTACCAAACACATATTTACTCTCATTTTGATATTGTTAGTAGGGGTGTCAATGGTTTTTCAAAAACTGATTGAACCAACTGAACTGTATTGTATCGAATCAATTTTTAGGTACTTGTTAATAAAAGTGAAGGTTTCAATATATATTTATAATCATACCGAATAATTAGGGTAAATTTTTTATTTTACAAAAAAAAATCGAATCGAACTAAATAAATATACATGTAGAAAATATATTTTATGTATCAAACTTTATAACGCATAGTATTAGATATTTTAACCTTAGACCTTGCCTTGGTATGAATTTAAAGGGAGAGGACTATAATTATACTTAAGCCTACTCTACCCTATAGAAATAAAAAAAGTATCGAATCGAACTAAATAAATATACATGTAGAAAATATATTTTATGTATCAAACTTTTTATAATGCATAGTATTAGATATTTTAACCTTAGACCTTGCCTTGGTATGAATTTAAAGGGAGATGGCTATAATTATACTTAAACCTACTCTACCCTATAGAAATAAAAAAATATCGAATCGAACTAAATAAATATACATGTAGAAAATATATTTTATGTTCAAACTTTATAATGCATAGTATTAGATATTTTAACCTTAGACCTTGCCTTGGTATGAATTTAAAGGAAGAGGGCTATAATTATACTTAAACCTACTCTACCCTATACAAATAAAATACATAAAGCTGGAACATTACTACACGACAATATCATCAACTACTCCAGAAAAAGGAAAGGTCTGTTTTCTCCTCTTCTTTTTGTTCTCTCTTTATTTTTTCTATGTTTTTGAAGTTCTTATTCCAATTATCAATGGTAGCATCTACATATAACTTCATATTGCAAATTTTTAAACTAAAAATTTAATACAATTACCCTTTTCAGAAAGGACTAAGATGAATAGATATGAATAACGAAATGAGGTTTTCCCCTTACCTTAGTCAGACTGGCATGAAGCTTACTTGAGGAATTAAGAAGAGTTTAGGGTTTCCTGAAAAAAAATTGATTCGGGCGAATTCTTCCCCCAACTAACGAAGAGATCTTGGTGGAATTGCCACATATGAAATTGAGCAAAGTTTTGCAAAGAAATAGCCCAGTTGTTTCTCGAGAAGAGATGAGAAACATGCTCAATATCATTTGATTGAATAGTTGACTAAGCCCCTTGTTGTGCACCCCGCAAATTTCTATTTGTTTGAGTATGTAAATAAATTACAAATACGATCCAAGTAATAAATGCCCAAGTTTTTTTTGGGTCCCAATTGCAATACGACCCCACGCTTCATTAGCCCATACCGCTCCCGAAAGGATTTCTATGGTTAAAAAAGTAATCCTAAACTAATAATCCGATAACTATTAAAATCAGAACTTAGAAAGCTTAGAAAACTGAACAAAGGAATGTATTATTCAACTCAACATACCAGTAGCTATATATAGCTTTTACACAGAACAGAAATAACAAATCTACGCTTTACAATCCTACAGCGTAGTGGCTTAGAAAACAAACTCTATCTCTCCTAAAGAATAAGACTTATTTTAACAACCTAGTTGACTTAGTAAACTCAAAACAGAAGCAACGAACCTATAGCTAACATTCCCTCCCTTAAGCTAAAACATATGCATTTAGCTTACTTCTGATGCAGTAACCATTCCAAGCATACCACGTAGTTTCTCAAACTGCTCCAGCTTAAGTGGCTTTGTCATTAAGTCAGCAATTTGTTCTTGAGAATTGCAATACTTCAACTCAACAACACCATCATTCACCAAATCTCTTAAGAAATGAAATCTGACATGAATGTGTTTGATTTTACCATGAAAGATAGGATACTTAGATAATTGAATAGCAGAACTATTATCACAAGTAATTATAGTACCTCCATTCTCCTTCATTACGATCTTTCCCAAAATTCTCTTGAGCCAAATACACTGACATGCGCATAGAGTTGCTGCGATATATTCTGCCTCAGTGGTAGACAAGGTCACCACTAGTTGTTTTTTTGAAGACCATGAAACGGCTCCAGACCCAATCATGAACACATATCTAGAAGTACTCCTCCTAACGTCAAGATCATCAGCATATCCGCTATCCGTGAATGCCAAGAGTTTTAAACTGCCATTTCCCTTTGAACTGCCTTCTCCCTTTTTGTAGAAAATGCCTAGTTCAGTTGTCCCCTTCAAATACCTTAGAATCCTCTTAGCTTCCAACCAGTGTGATATGGTTGGCCTAGACATGTACCTGCTAATGAGACTTACACCATACATTAAGTCGGGACAAGTCACAGTTAAATATATGAGACTCCCAACTAGCTGTTTGAACAAGGTTGTATCAACTTTAGTTCCTCCTTCATCTTTTGAAAGCTTTGTACCAGGAACAATTGGATTTTTCATAGCATTGCTACTTGCCATCTCAAACCTTGTTAATACCTTTTGCGCATATCTTCTCTGACAAATAAAAATACCATTTGAATTCTGCAACACTTCTACTCCAAGAAAATGCTTCATTCTTCCAAGATCAGACATGTCAAACTCCATCATCATTGAGTTTTTAAACTCATTACACATACTCAAATCACTTCCAGTGAAAATTAAATCATCTACATAAAGGCTTATTATTAAAAGTTTACCTCCTACTGATTTGGTGAACAAAGTATGCTCACTGGAACATTTCTCAAAGCTGACACGCAGAAAATAAGTCTCAATTTTGTTGTACCACGCCCTTGGTGCTTGCTTGAGGCCATATAGAGCTTTCTTTAATTTATAAACCCTTCCTTCTTCTCCCTTCTTAATAAACCCGTCAGGTTGTTGCACAAATACTTTCTCCTTGAGCTCACCATGAAGAAAAGCACTCTTTACGTCAAGCTGAAAAACTTCCCATCCATATTGTGCTGCTGCTGCAAGTATTACTCAAATGGTGTCGAGTCTTACAACTGGTGCAAATACTTCAGTATAATCCGCTCCATAGCGTTGTGCATAACCCTTAGCTACCAATCTCGCCTTGTATTTCTCTACGTCCCCATTTTCGTTAAGTTTGGTCTTAAAACCCCACTTAACTCCAATAATCTTAGCACCCTTAGGCAAATCTATCAACTCCCAAGTCTGGTTCTTCTCTATAGCTTCAATTTCCGCTGCCATTGCCTCTCTCCACTTCTTGCTTTTAACGGCCTCTTCAAATAAAAATGGATCATCATATATGATCATCATCATTGCATGTATATCTTTCTCTTCTGAGAGTCCTTCACCTATTTCATAATTTGCCATCCAGACCGGTTCTCTTCTGATTCTTTCATCCCTCCCTTCAACTGCAACTTCTTGAGTATTTATTATTGGGAAGTAAACTATTTGAATTGCTGCTGCCTGAGACACTCTGAATATTTTCTTCCTCAGTATGCTCATTACTTTCTTTATCATCTTCTAGAACATCCAACTTCAATTCGTCATCAGTTCTGTCCCAATCCCAACTCGTTTCTTCTTCAAATAAAAAATCATTGCTGATGATAATCTTCTTAGTGACTGGATCATACAATCTATAAGCCTTGGATTCATCACTAACACCTAGTAATACACACTTCTTACTCTTTGAATCCAACTTGCTCCTCTTCTGGTCTGGAGTGTGAGCATGAGCTATACACCCGAAGATCCGAAAATAATCCACTGTTAGTTTCACACCACTCCATGCTTCCTCTGGAGTTTTTCCTTTCACTGCCGCAGTTAGACTCCTGTTTTGAATGTGCACACACCACTTTACAGCGTCGGGCCACAACATTTTTGGAACTTTCTTTTCAGCTAACATTGAACGCACTGTGTACATGATTGTTTGGTTCTTTCGCTCGCAACTCTGTTCTGCTGTGGAGTGTATGCTGTTGTCAACTGCCTGCTTATACCCTGAGCTTTGCAGAATTCTCCAAATTTATTGGAGTTAAATTTACCTCCTCTATCGGTTCTCTCTATCGGTTCTCAAATAAGTAATATGTGCGCCAATCTCTTTTTCAACACATGCTTTGAAATTTTTGAATGCAACAAAAGCTTCTGACTTCTCATGTAAAAAATAAACCCAAGTTTTACGTGAATAATCATCAATAAAACTTATGATATACCTTTTATCGCTGTTGGAAGCCGGTTTGATAGGTCCACAGAGATCAGAATGCACCAGTTGAAGCTGTTTCGATGCTCTCCATGAACTCGGCTTCGGTATAGATTCTCTGTGTTGTTTGCCAACCAAACACGCTTCACATAATTTCTCTGGAACTTTTAGCAGAGGCACACCATCTACCATTTTTCTGTATGCAATTGTTCTCAACCCCTGATAATTCAAATGGCCAAAGCGACGATGCCACAAGTGTGATTCTTTTTCAGCCAAAGCTTCAGCTTGAAGACACATATCATTTTTGGTGCCATAGATGCTAACAGATAGAACATTCTATTTCCACTCATATTAGTTTGCATAATTAACCCTCTTCTGTGATGATAGACTTTAAAAGTCTCTTTCTGAATTAAAATAGCTAAACCCTTCTCTTGAAGTTGTCCTATGCTCAACAGATTACTCTTCAATTCAGGTATGTAATAAACATCTAAAATTACCTGAATGATGCCATTCAATTGAAATCGTACACTTCCTTTAGCCACCACTGCCATCCTGGTGTCATTACCAAGCTTCACCGTTTGGCAAAATCCTTCCTCCAGCTCCGAGAACCATTCTTTGTTTCCGGTCATGTGATTGGAACACCCAGAGTCAAGAAACCAAACTTCTTCTCTTTTGGTTTCATGAAAGTCGACATAGGACATCAACAAAAGCTCTTCTTCTTCTCCAAGTTCAGCATAATTAGCCTTCTTCTCCCAATCAGGACACTCATATTGATAGTGTCCCAACTGATGGCATTTGAAACATTCAATAGTATCTTTGTTTTGAGACATCTTCCCTCATCCTCTACCTCGACCTCCTCGGAACGAGCCTCTGCCCCTTCCTCTCCCTGGCTTATCATCATAAGAGATTCTTAAGGCTTGTTCTTCTTTCTGACTCCCCTGCATTCTCTGTTCTTTAACCAACAGACTTCCATGGAGCTCATCAATGGTCATGGTATCTAGATCATTTGACTTCTCAATTGAACAGACAACGTAATTGAATTTGGGAGTCAAAGATCTCAAAACCTTACCCACCACTGTGCTTGGATTCATAGCTTCACCATTCACCTTCATCTTGTTCACAATTGTCAGAGTTCGTGAAAGATAGCTATCGATCTTTTCTCCTTCCTTCATGGTCAGCATTTCAAAATCCTTCCTCAATGCCTGCAGCTGTGCTCTCTTCACCTTGGTACTTCTGCTTTATTGAATCCCAGATCGCCTTTGACGTTCTTTTGTCGAGAATGGTTTCAAAGACTTCTCTTTCAATTGCTTGAAACAGATAATTCTTTACCTTCAGGTCCTTGAGCTTAGCTTCTTCGACGCTCTTCCTATGCGCCTCACTTGCTGATGAAGTCCCGATCGCTGGTGACGAAATCCCTTCATCCACCAGATTCCACATCTCTTTGCTCCTCAAGAAATTCTCCATCAACATCGACCAATGGTCGTAATGCCCATCGAATTTTGGAATCACGAATTTCTCTGAGGTTGTCATGCTTGCTTCACTCTCACACTCCTATTTTAATCAGGCCCCTTTCAAAGCTCTGATACCAATTGTTAAAATCGAAACTTAGAAAGCTTAGAAAACTGAACAAATGAATGTATTATTCAACTCAACATACCAGTAGCTATATATAGCTTTTACACAGAACAGAAATAACAAACCTACGCTTTACAATCCTACAACGTAGTGGCTTAGAAAGCAAACTCTATCTCTCCTAAAGAATATGACCTATTTTAACAACCTAGTTGACTTAGTAAACTCAAAACAGAAGCAACGAACTTATAGCTAACAATAACTCCAATAATCTAATTGTTGAAGAAACTTATATGAAAATTAATTTATGTAAATATAGTTTTCAATAATTTTTTATAATAAAAAATATTCTTTAAACACCAATTATCATGTCTTGAAACAGTCGTTGGCTTGTTGCCTTGCAAGTATTTATTTTATAGTGTAGTGTATTCCTTATAAGTTATACGTATATATCATTGTATTTGAAGTTCTTCAATAGTGTTAGTGTATTTTCAGTTTGTTTCTTCCATCACTTTTTAATTCATAACTTCTATATTTTTTTCGTATTGTATTAGTTCATTTTCAAAAAATACTGAAAATTAACCGAACTGTACCGATACCGAAGAAAAACCGGTATGATTGGACGATTTTAAAAAGTTTAGTTTTGGTTATATATAGCAGAGTAATCGAAAAATTGATATGTTATATTTTCTTGCAAAAAACCGATCGGACCGAACCATTGACACTCATGATTGTTAGTCAAGTTTAAGTTATATATATCATCAGCGTAAATAATATTTTACACTATCAGATCATTTAAAATATATCTACAAGTAAACCTTCATTAAAAAAAGCATGATTTATAAGCTTCAAAATAAAACAATTCTATGCTATAATAGATAATGATGACCTAATATTATCAAAATCCTTTATTGATGCCCATAACTTAAATTCATAGTCACGATAATAAGCCTTTTGGGGCGTTTTTAGCTGCATATTAGTATATTATTGATTAATGGTTCGTAAGATTCACATTTTTTACTTGGTCAATACTTAGCTGTTTACGAGTTTCCCAAGGTCAACCCAAAATTCTCACATTTTTTTCTCCAAGTCATCTTAAATCTTATATGTGTGCAAATATATAAATATGAACCTAGCTAGCTAGTTTCATATGAATGTAAACGAGAGAAGAAAGAAAGGAAAATATGAAGAAACTTTTGTTCTTGATTTGCTTGTTAATTGCAATTGCTATGCCTTCAACTCTTGGAATCGATTTAAGCCCAAAAGTCGTAGAAGAATGGTTCGAGAAGTTATCACATGCAGAGGAAAAAATGACGAAGTTTCACTTTTACTTTCATGACACTGTGAGTGGGAATAATCCAACAGCAATTCAGATAGCCCAAGCCAACTTTTCCTCTCTATCGCCCACATCTTTTGGGTTAGTGAGGATGATGGACAACCCATTGACTGTTGGACCAGATATCAATTCAAAGGTATTATTGAATTCGTGATCGTATCGTCTAAAAACTTAAATTGTGTTTGTGATTATCTCATCTAAAAATTTAATTTGTTACAAAAAAATACCATTTTATTTACTTAATTGAGTCTTTAACATGTCTCCTCATGCGTGAGCAGGGGCATAAACACGTAGCTATCTTTAAAGGGTTCAATTGAATACCCCTGAAAAATTACACTTTGTAAAAAAAATTGAATTCCCTTGATATGTAGGTTCATATCTTAAGTCTAACATTTTTACTTTCCTTGTTGAATTTCCTTTCTTAAATTCTTGTCTCCTCATTGCGTGTGAAACTGATTCTTTTTCATGGATTAAGCATATGCAAATTCTTTTTGATAACGAGGGACAATGAGACTCATATGCCAAATCTCCTTCAGCTCTAATACTATATTGAAGTTTATGACTATTTTGCTAACAACTTCAACGTTAAAAATATATTTTATTTATTTAATTAATTATGTCTTTATCAGGTAATTGGCCGAACCCAAGGAATCTATGGCTTTTCCTCATTTGAAGATAGGGAACTACTTATGACTTTTAACTTTGTGTTCACCCAAGGCAAGTACAATGGTAGCACACTCAGTATCCTCGGACACAACCGGGTGCCTCGCAAGTACCGTGAGTTGCCAGTTGTTGGTGGCTCCGGTGTTTTCCGGCTAGCAAGAGGTACTGTCACGGCAAGAACCTACTGGTACAATGCAACAACACGTGATTTAATAATTGAATGCTATGTTGTGGTTTTACATTAATGAACTCCTTGTTTAGTTTGTTTTTGTTTAATTGTTCGTGTACTGGGAACTTCTTGTTTATGGTTAATTGACTTCGATGTGATGGTAATAATCTGATGATGTGTATTGTAACAAACCAATAAAGTACAATTTTTTCGTTATGTCTATATCGGTTGGAGATTTAAAAGTGTTTTATAAGGTATTGGATCACCAATACTTCATGAGCTAGCTATTTTTTATGTCTCGTACATCCTACAACTTAGTTTTTTTCTAATGCCTTGTACATCCTATAACTAGTTCCTACAGTTCGTAACTCGTTTGAGATTGATGGAGTGAAGGGACGGATCTAGGGCCTGCAAAAAATTGCACTGTATATATAAGATTTTATTTTTTATTTTTTATATACATATATAGATTTTGAATAGCCTAGACAATAAGAAAAGATGTTGATTCAGTGGTTCAGGGAGTTCAAAATTACTTTGAGGTTCCATGTTCAAATAATGAATATGAAACTTAGTTGCAGCAATAAATGACTTGAAATATACTCAAAACAAATAAAATAAAATGTCTTAAGGTTGGACCAAGGCTTGCCCTACACCATTAAAATCTTAATACATATTTTAATATTCAAATATATATTCATATTTAGACGTCTTAACTGAGGCCTCTTTCTTTAGTGTTTCTCTCCTTTACTTACCAAACAACAACATATAAATACCTTTTAACACTTAGCAAAATATCCAAACATTAGTGTTGGTGATAATACAATTACAGTTGAAAATTTATAAATGAAGAAAATAATATCTTTAGGCTGAGGCGCGTATATCTCACAAAGAGATTCAAGCCCACTACAGTAAATATTTATTAATGCATCAGTAATCTTCCTGACTTGTCCCCTCCAGGATATAATAGCACGACAACATTATACAACTTAACAAATTCTGGACAAGATATTGAGTCTAAAATTCCACCAAAAGAACACCTTCCTTCAACTAAATAATACTCTCTTTTTCCAACTCACTTTTTATGCACTCTATATTTTTCTCTACCCACCAAAAGCTAAGAATGATTTCTATTTATAGATGAAGAAATTCATACTTGAATTGAATTGGAGTGGAAGAGTGGGGCAATAAAGTAGATAAAAAGTGGAAGAATTATGGCTGAGAGATTACATGTGTTAGAAGGAAAATGTGGGTAAGTTAACGTGATAATAGAGAAAAGAGTTGCAAAGAAATTATTGTCAAATTCCTCCACTACTAAAATGAGTAATTGGCTAAAGCCACATTCTGCCGTGAGTAATGCCACATTAATATAAGGCATAAGGCAATAACATATTATAATATTAAAATGCCTAAAGACCAACAATCCTCCACTCATTTTAATATTAAAAATAAGAAAATATATCAGTTGAAGGGAGACTATCATACATAATGAAATTCTGCATTGAACATTCACTTAGTAAAACAGTAACATTTACTCCAGAATCGTAATGGTCTCAAATTTGAACTATGATTGTTTAAGTGAAATAAAGAATCATAATAATCAAGGTGTTGACATGAGCTTTTATAGCTAGCACATTAAAGCCTTGTGCTATCCCGATTTCATGAGTGCTCTTGAAAATGAGCCCAATTTCCATAGAAAACGGCCTACTTCCACACTCACATAGGTGAAATCTGTTATGGATGCTTCTGTAACATCTCACTCATACGAGCTACAAAATTTTATTAAGAGTTCATAGACTCAACCTCCACAAATCATTGCATTAATAATGCACTCATACCATAGGGAGATAATAAAAAATTAGTGCAATTCACAACAAGTCATCATACGATTTGTGTTTTCCATTGACCCTAGTTATAGGATTTCTAGTCCCCAGGTTAGGTTTCCTCATATATGACTCATAAAGTTATGGGCTTCAATCCCATCCCTCTTGATGTGCTCCAGACCTTTTCTCTTTCCAATGCCTTGGTTAGTGAATCTGGAAGATTATTATAAATTTAACATAATCAACGTTAATGGTACCACTTGTCAAATATGATCTCACAGTACTGTGTTTTCTCCTTAGAGGTCTGGATTTCCGTTGTAATTACGATTTTGAACTCTACCAATTGCAGTGGTGCTATCACAATGAATTAAAATAGGAGGAATCAGTTTTTCAAAAGAAGGTACTTGAAATATAAATCCATCAACCAATCCGCTTCTTTACTAGTTGAAGCTAAAGCAACTAGTTCAGCCTCCATGGTAGAGTTAGTAAAAATAGTTTGCTTTTTTTATTTTCAACAAATAGACCACCTTCCAAAGTAAAAATATATTCAGTGGTAGAACAGGAATCACCACATAAAGGGTTCCAATCTGCATCAGAAAAGCCTTCAAGTACAACCGGATATTATTTATAAAACAAGCCATAAGATTTTGTACCAACTAAATTTTCATAACTCTCGTTATGGCATGTCAATGTTCATTACATGGCTTGCTTGTAAACTTGCTAAGTACTCCAACTGCATACGCAATATCAGGCCTAGTGCAATCAGTCACATATCTCAAACTTCCAATTAAGTTAGCATATTCCTTTTGATTTATCACATCATTTTCACTTTGAACAGGAAACAAGTGATCACTAGAATCAAAAGGAGTTACAACATGCTTGCAATCAAGAAAGTTATATTTTTTAAAAAATTTCTCAACATAATTTGACTAGTCAAGAAAAATTCCATCACATATTCTAGTAATTTTTATTCCAAGAATAAAATTTGCCTCACCAAGATCTTTCATATCAAAATGGCTTTTAAGAATATTTTTAGTTTCACCAATAACATGCATGTTAGAGTCAAAGATCAATAAATCATCAACACAGAGGCAAACAATAATATGAGAATTATTCCAAGACTTGTGATAGATGCACTTATCACACTCGTTTGTTTTAAAATCATTTTCAATCATGCAGGAATCAAATTTCTCATGTCATTGCTTTGGTGTCTGTTTCAAGTCATTTAAAGATTTAGTAAGTTTACACACTTTGCTTTCTTGGTCTGCTTCAACAAAACCTTTCGGTTGCTTCATATAAATCTCCTCATTTAGGTCCCCATTTAAAAAAGCAGTTTTTACATTCATTTGATGAATATGTAAATAAAAATTACAGCAATAGCAATTAAACGTCTAATGGATGTAATTCTAATTACCGGAGAAAAAGTTTCAAAAAATTCTAGATCTTCTAATTGCTTAAAACCCTTAGCAACTAGTCTAGCATTGTATTTATCAACTGAACCATCCAGTTTTAACTTTTTTGTTAGGACCTATTTGCAACCAATTGTCTTACAACTCGGTGGCAGATCAACTAACTTTCAAGTTTTATTAGAACTTAGTGATTCCATTTCATCATTTACAACCTCTTTCTGAAAAAATAACATCACGTGAAGATAAAACTTCTTGTAAATTGAGAGGGTCATCTCCAACATTAAAAACATAAAAATTAGGATCAAAATCTTTTTCTACTCTAGCTCTTTTAATTCTTCTTAACTCAAAATCATAATTTTTTTCATTTTTCATAACAGAAGTAGAAGAACTAGGTAGTGATAAAATATTTTCTTTAGTCCTATGACCCCCACTATTTTTAGAATCAAATGGAAATTTATTTTCATGAAAAATAGCATCACCTATTCTATTATAATATTATCCGCAAGACTAAAAAATCTATAGGATGTACTATTTGAAGCATAACCAAGAAAAGCACAAGTAGTATTTTTTTTACCCAATTAATAATTTTGGAATTCATTAGCCTAACATAAGCTAGACAACCTCAAACAAACATTTAAAATAGCTTCACCCCAAAAATTTAGAAGTGTGTACTTTACTCAATAAGCATGATATTTGCAACTAAAGTTCTATTTTTTTCTTTATGTTACACCGTTAGATGCAGGAGAATAAGGTGGAGTAGTTTCATGAATTATTCACAATGATCTAACAAAAGAATTAAACTCATTAGACTCATATTCACTGCCTCTAACACTTCTAATTCTTTTTATTTTTCTACCAAATTGATTTTCTATTTAATGGAGAAAAACTTTAAAATTTTCAAATACATCACTTTTATTTTTCATCAAGAAAACATATGTATACAAGAGGTTTGCATATTACGTTTCACATATTGAGTTTTCTAACACCAGGTCTAATCATTCTCTATTCATCTACTGTCAGAGGAATGATATTGCTTACATTCTTTTGTATGTGGATGATATTATCTTAACTGCCTCATCTGATGCCCTTCGCAAGTCTATCATGTCACTGCTTGGCTCTGAGTTTGCAATGAAAGATCTAGGGCCACTAAGTTACTTCTTGGGTATAGATGTGACACGTCATACATGTGGTTTATTTTTTCCACAAAAGAAGTATGCATCAAAGATTGTTGAACGAGCTGGCATGTCATTGTGTAGGTCGTCTGCCACTCCAGTTGACACCAAGCTGAAGTTGAGTGCTTCTTCCAACCAATCATATGCCGATCTATCACATTACCGCAGCCTTGCAGGGGTCCTGCAGTATCTCACATTCACGAGACCCGACATCTCTTATGTTGTGCAACATGTTTGTCTATTCATGCATAACCCGATAGAGAATCACATGCATGCTCTCAAACGCATTGTGCGTTATATTCATGGTACTCTAAATAATGGCTTGCATTTATATCCGTCTTCGACAACCACTCTTGTTTCATACACAGATGTTGATTGGGTGGTTGTCCGGATACCAGACGCTCCACGTCTGGTTATTGTATATTTCTTGGTGATAATTTGGTCTCTTGGTCCTCAAAACGTCAAGCAACCTTGTCCAGATCCAGTGCCTAAGCAGAATACCGAGGAGTTGCCAATATGGTGTCTGAATCTTATTGGCTACGGAACCTTCTTTTAGAGCTCCACTATCCGGTTCCGAAGGCGATATTGGTTTATTGTGATAATATTAGTGCAATTTATCTCTCAGGGAATCCGGTTCACCACCAACGCACTAAACATATTGAGTTGGATATTCACTTTGTTCGCGTAAAGGTTGCTCGTGGACAAGTACGTGTCTTACATGTCCCGTCGCGTTATCAGATTACCGACATTTTTACAAAAGGTCTTCCGCTAGTTTTATTTGAAGACTTTCGGGACAGTCTCAGAGTACGCTGACCTTCCACTTCGACTGCGGGGGTGTAATAGAATATTTCCACAATAATTAATTGTACATCTCCTATATTAGGTAGAATTATATTTCTCTTGTAATTAGGATTGATTAGTTACCTAGTTTATAACAAAGTAAATATTTCTGTAACACTATATATATTGTAAATCATTAATGAATAAAATCAAGGAAGAATATTTCCTACAATGGCAATATTTAAGTAGCGAACAAGTTTGATGAACAATGACATCCAGGGGTATTATAGGGATTACAAAACCTTATTAACGGTAATATTGGTGACATAATATTGCTTCTCATCCTTTTTTTCTTTTATGATCGAGAATTCGTTTTGGAGTCAATCCTTTGGGCCAATCACAACTCTAACTATCATTCATATACAATTCATACTAGATTTGATCAAGTGCCCAACCTTCAAGAGTCACAATGATGAGTCTGCCTCTCTAATCTTCTACACTCTATTACTAGAGTTAGTTCATTTGATGCTCGAATTTGTGACCTAAAACACAAATGTAGAAGAATTTTAATAATTATGGTAAGTAAATATACAATTTTCATGGCCAATATACACGTTACCGTGTATATTCTTTCATGGATGAAGGCCGAAAAAGTATTGTGATGAGATGATTAGACAGGATATTACTCAACTTCAGATCACCGATGACATGACCGTTGATAGGAGGTTGTTGAGATCGAAAATTAGAGTAGAAGATTTGCAGGTAGTCGGGCGTATTTCTTTTCCATTCTTGGAGTATTAGTTTTATTTTTGTAGTTCCTTATAGATTACTATTACAACATGTTGTTCCTTTAGTCTCGGCTGTCTTATTATGTTGTTATTCTTTTTACTTATTGTTACTGTCTCTTTTTCACCGTTTATTGATATGAGAGTCTATCGAAAACAACATCCTTATCTTCTCAAGGTAGAGGCAAAATCTTACACACATTACCTTTCCCAGATGTGGAATTACACTGAGCTTGTTGTTGGAATGTAAACAAAGTTGTTTAAGATTCTATTGAAATGCCCTTAAAAAGGATCAATTGGGAATTTCCAAACTAGTCGATTATTCTGTCAAAAGTCAATTTTCACCGATTAGAACCTATTCAAAGAATTACGTAAAAGAAAAAAAAAAGTAACATTAGCTAAATCTTATGGTTTCTATTCTTCTTTTGACCAGGCGTTTGAACACAAATTTGGTTTAGACTTAAAAAGAAGTTTTTGAAATTGAAAATTAAATTCGTATTTGAATATGTATATCACTTGAAAAAAATAATTTAAGCTCCGTGCATGGAAAATATTAAATTCGTGTGTGGAAGAAAAACTTCACTTGAAAAACTAATCAAAGATTATTTCAAAGTAAAACCAACATTATTTTAAATTAATTTTGAAAAAAGAAAAAAATATTTACTCCTATGTCCAATTTTGCCCTTACTGCCTTTAGCTTATTAGTGCTTGACACGGCTCACAATGATCCTTCCACGTCACCCGATCCATAACTCCCTTCCTAAATCAACCTGAACCGTTCGATCAAATCACTATTAAGTATTAACGCCTCTTAACACAATTCACAAATAAAGAAACAAAGAAGCACAATACCCTCCACGTCATCGATCCGCAACTCGCACCTCCTTCAAATCAATCTGCACCGTTGATAAAAACAACAAGGAACTTGAAAATAACGCCTAGAATCACGTTCCATCTCATCCACGTCATCGATCCGCGTCACTTAATTTTCAACAAACACGGCCACAATTAATCCTCACTCCCGCCCAAATTTTCAAATCCCCACTATAAATACTCTCCCTCTATCACCCAGAATTACCCTCAAATCAGCAATCCAAAATCCCAAATTACAAACCCTAAATTCCCAAATTTCAATGGCTCGTACAAAGCAAACCGCTCGTAAATCCACCGGAGGCAAAGCACCAAGGAAGCAATTAGCAACAAAAGCAGCTCGGAAATCTGCTCCGGCAACCGGAGGAGTGAAGAAGCCACACAGATTCAGGCCAGGAACAGTTGCTCTCCGAGAAATCCGAAAGTATCAAAAATCAACTGAACTCCTCATTCGAAAACTTCCGTTCCAGCGATTGGTTCGTGAGATTGCTCAGGATTTTAAGACTGATCTCCGGTTCCAGAGCTCTGCTGTTGCTGCGCTTCAAGAGGCGGCGGAAGCGTACCTTGTTGGATTGTTTGAGGATACTAACCTTTGTGCTATTCATGCTAAGAGAGTTACTATCATGCCCAAAGATATTCAGCTCGCACGAAGAATTAGGGGTGAAAGAGCTTAAAGTGTTTACTAGTGTTTTCAGTAAATAGTGTGGGAGTGTTGTTCTAGTCATTTCAATTTTTAATGTTTTGATTCAGAATTTTTTCAGTTCTGAATATGTAGTTGAATCAAAATCAGTTCAATGAAATATCATTACTTTTTTGTTCAATTTTGACTCTCTTTCTTGTGCATATGCGTTTGTTCTTATGCATTTAGATTTTTTTTTTTGTTATATTATATTTTTCTTGTATTAGGTCACTTTTGCATTTTTGCATTAGTTGGTTGTTTTCTGGGTTTCGAACCTTTTATGTTTTGATTTAGAAATTTCTTTTAGAATTGTTCCATGATCTTAGTGCACGGGCTGCCCTTTGATTTAGGAATTGCTTAGTTGACTCTCTTTCTTCTGCAATTATTTGATCTTATGCATTTAGACAAATTTGCAATACTGTTTCTTGCTTGAACTGGGTTAGTATTACAATTTATCTTTGAACTGCTTTTGCTCTGTAGAGAGATGAATGATGAATTAGTCAATAGTTGCTTCGTAGATTGGATTCTTGTTTGCGACATTCATTAAGGCGACATATGTGATTCGTATAGCATAATTTTGGTTTAAATCTGACGGAGATGGTGTGAACTTACTGAACTGCAATTTGTTTTTTTTTTGTTGCCACCTATGAACTTGTGCTTTCAAGTGGCTATTTTTTTTAGGTGTTTTAAAAGCGTCTGCAATTGTATTTTATTTGGTTAAAATCTTTTGGTGTATGTGTATGTTGGCTTAGTGATTTTGATAACTGAAATATTGCACCTTAATAAATAAAGTTGTGGAGTTTCAATTACTCCCTTCGTCCCAAAAAAGACTGATAAGTTCCTTATTAGTTTTTCCCAAAAAGATACATATTTTTATATATAGAAAAAATTAATTTTATGAGATGATTTACATGCTATTATCTCACACTAGAGGTCCCTGTTTGCATTGACTATGTTTCTTTTGAGCCAAGGGTCTATTGGAACCGGCCTCTCTACCCCTCAAAGTTAGAGTTAATGTCTGCGTATATTATTTTTTCCACAAAATCTCACAAGTGAGGTTTGGGGAGGGTAAGATGTACGCCTAACTTACCTCGAGGTAGAGGTGTGTATGATGTTCATTAGAAGATGGAACTTTACACTTTTGGATATGAATACTTTAAAAAGGCCCTTGAAGTCTGGTTTACTAATCTCCTATTTTGGTGGAACAATTCTATCTTAAAATCGTCAAAATTTTGAGGTAACTGCCATGTTCAAATTCCTAATTTTGTGTGGATGTGAAATCTCCAAAACTGACAAACATAAACCTCTCAAATGTAACAACTTTAAGCTAAACCATCCAAGTTTACAGGTCTATTTCTCAAGAACCACTAGTCTCCCTCATTTTTCTCCCTTTTTATTTGTATTTTTGGATACCATTGGCTCACAATTTTTTGTACCATCTTGTTAGTTTTCATCACTCATTGCCTTGCAAAACATCATTTCATTTTGCAGAATTCTCCATTTTCTTGCTTTCTCTGTGAAAGATTCATGCCAACATTAGTTTAGTGTAATATAAATCGCCGAACCCCAAAATATGGCAGGAATTGTATACTTGAAAACAAATAGATTCGAGGTTAAACTAGAAGGTATAACCTTTAAAGCAAAAGAGTTTGAATCTTTATTCACAACTGATATTCTTTTCCCAGAAGGTAAAATCTGGGCACAAGCACCTGTTGTTGGCATTGATGTCATGCGCCACCCTAGGGATCCCAAGATAATCTTGGTTCTCTTGTGTTTCGGAGTAGGTTGTCTGATACTCAGATTTCATTCCGGGGAACAATTACCCGATCCATTCTTAAAATTTCTTACAGACAAGAGGATCCGTTTTGTTGGTTTTGCAATCCCGGAAAAGAAAGATTTGTTCCCATTCGAAGAACTAGGCTTGACTAAAGAAAAAGTTGACATAGGCTACCTTGCTACCAAATTCTTCAATGACCCAAAGTACAAGAGATATGAACTAGGAGATTTAGCGCGAAAAGTTCTTGGGGTCAAGAAAATGATTGGCCTTACACAGGCATCGTCTTTCGAGAGACATGAGCAAATCAAATGTGCCATCTGTCAACTTTTTATATCCAGCGTGGTCGCCATGTCATTTTTCACCACGAAAGACAAGAAAAAATTGGCAGAAGCTCCGAAAAAGTCCTCATTTTTGAAGAGCCTGTCTCTGCCTTTAGAAGGATGGTTCAAATTGCCTAAAGCCAAAAAGGGAGACAATTTTCCCTCTGCGCAAACAACAAATGATGAAGATTTTCGTGTCACCAACATAGTTCATGCTGCACCCAAACATGAAGAGCCGACAAATGATAATGACTTAATTCACACCAAAATTGCACAGGATACCTTCTGTGATGATTTTGGAGAACGTGTCAACGGCGATGATTATGACCAAGTAAAATGTAGTGAGGTTAACTTAGAAGATTTTTTTCCTCATGTAAGAGGTGGTGAAGTGGATTATGGTGATGAATTTGTCCGAGCCAAAGTTAGTGAGGAGGATAAATTAGGTGATGATTCTACTTATGACAAAGCTATAGAGGTTACAAATATAAATGATGACGCGACGAAGAAAGCTGCCAAAGATAAAGAGGTTACTGCAAATGATGATTCGAATAAAGAAGCCGTTTGTCAAATAAAAAAGAGGCCTTTGAAAGGGATTCTGAAATGTCCATCTTCTAATTTGGATGCTTGGAATGCTACTTCATCAAATCCTGATTCCCTTGTGTCAATGGACAAGGACGAACGAAACGTTAGAGGTTCATTGAGAAGAGCCAATTCCAAGGGGTTTAATGTTAAATTTAACTAAACAGTGTCTACTACTACTAATACATAACTATCTATATTCGGCGTAGCTGAGAACTCCATACATCACTATGTCGATGTTATGATTTTTCTCAACATGTAACTGCCAGAAATCTGTACATTTTCATTAGGTAGACATCTGGAAGTTGTAAACTTTTGGTAACTGTTATCAATCAGATACATTGATTCAAAAGTTAACCAGGTAGGCAGTGACAATATAATTTCAGAAAATTTCTTGATCTTTCTATTTGGTTGGTCGACTTACTTAGGATTGAGGTGTTGCGTGGTTTTTTCAAAACTGAAGTGTTACCATATTAAACAGATAATACATAAAGCTAGCTGGAAGGTGAGACTTGGAGTAACTGGTAAAGTTGTTGCCATGTGATCAGGAGGTCACGAGTTCAAGCCGTGGATGTAAACATGTAAATATAGGAAACAATATATTCCCTACCCATAATTAGAATATTTCCATATATTGTGTAAATATAATTATGGTAAGACTAGGATTCCTCTTTTGTATAGGCTTAGGATTCCTATTGTATAAGGGATGAATATTGTACTCTATATATACCTTGATATTAATGAAAGACTCCCCAAGGGAGATTAATATCATCTTACATGGTATCAAGAGCCAAATAAACAAAACCCTAAAAACCTTTCTCTTCCACAGCCGCCGGCTGCCTCTCCTACGCCGCGACCCTCCCGGATTTTCTTCTTGCTTTTCGGGTTTTGTTCTTCCTTTCTTCTCTTCTCTAAATGGCTATCCCTGATTCTTCCACAATTTCTGACGCCTCTACCTCCACAAATCCCACCACAAAGTCATCACCCCCGTTTCATCCCGCCCTTACTGTTTCCAACATCAAGAACCATATTCCCATTATTCTTGATCAAGAAAACAACCACTATTCTCACTAGGTTGAACTATTTCGCAATCATGCATGTCTCTATAACGTGCTTGACCATATTGATGACACTATTCCGCGCCCTACGGAGGTTGATGATTCTATCTGGCATCGTCTCGACGCCGGTGTCAAACAATGGATATATGGTAGTATCTCTCAGGATTTGCTCCTTACTATCATGAAATCTGACTCCACAGCCCTTGACTTGTGGAATCGTTTGGAGGAAATTTTTCAGGACAACAAGCACACTCGTGCCGTGTATTTGGAAGAACAGTTCAACAAAACATGTCTTGAAAACTTCTCCAATGTCTCTGAGTACTGTAAGCAGCTTAAACTTCTAGCGGATCAACTCTCCAACATCGCACGCCATCACGACGATAAAATGGTGCTACAAATGATTTCTGGCCTTACTAAGGGCGAATATGATACTTTGGCCACCATAATTCAACAGGCAAATCCGCTACCGAGTTTTAACAAAGCTCGCTCACAATTGTTGCTCGAAGAAACCCGTCATGCTAAGCAGGATGAGCACGCCCAGCAGGTGTTAGCTGTCGACACGTAACCCCAAGATCAGACGCCACCAGACAACTCCCAACAGCGGCAGGGCCGCGGCGGCAAGGGTGGAAAAGGCCGCTGCGGTAGAGGAGACCATGGTCGTGGCAAGGGTCGCGGTCAACAGAACCAACAACAGCAACAACAATAGAGATCGCAGAACAACTGGGCCGCGGCTCCTCAGCAGTTCATCTACGGCAACGCGGCGCCCCAGTACAGAGACGCGGCACCCCAGTTCAGAGCCGCGGTGCCAAGTCCATTCCGGTACCGGCGGCCATACAATCCGTATTCTTACCCCGGTTTGTTAGGCCCCGCTCCACCCCACGGCACAAGAGCCCACTTCATGCAAGGTCGAGTCCCGCACCCTCCTCCGGCATGACACCCACCGAGTTGGGTCGGGCGTTCAAAGACCCTCTCTATGCAACGACGACAATACTTGGTACATGGACTCGGGCGCCACATCTCACGTCACCCAGTCTGCAGGTACTATTCCTAAATTGTTTAGTTTAAAGCATCCTCAATATGTTACAGTTGGTAGTGGACAACACATTCCAGTTAAGGGTTATGGTACCTCATACACACAACCTCCTCATCCACCCTTCTCCCTAAAAAACACCCTATATGCCCCACACATGATTAAGAACCTCATATCTGTCCGCCAATTTACTCGTAATAATTATGTCTCTGTGGATTTTGACCCTTTTGGTTTTACTGTGAAGGATCTTCATACGGGGACACCTCTTACGAGATGCAATAGCACGGGGGATCTCTATCCATTCACTTCTACCTCCGCTGCCAGATCTTTCTCTCCCGTCACTCTAGCGGCTGTTTCTTCTTCAACTTGGCATAATAGGCTTGGTCAACCAGGAGTCCCAGTTTTTAATTTTCTTAGAGGCAACAATTTCATTGCTTGCAATGGGAAACTTGCCCAAAATTGTGTTTCTTGCTCTTTAGGCAAACATATTCGTCTTCCGTTCAAATCATCTACTAGTGTTACATTTGCTTCTTTTGATATCATACATGCCGATTTATGGACATCTCCTATCTCTAGTTCTCTCGGTCATAAATACTATCTTGCGTTGCTTGATGATTTTTCACACTACGTTTGGTTATACCCTCTTAAATTTAAATCAGAAGTGTTTGTCAAATTTCTTGAGTTTCGCAAGTTCATTCAAACACAATTTGAAAAAGGCATAAAATCATTTCAGTGCGATAATGATCGTGAATTCAATAACTCTATGTTTCACCGCTTTTGTACCAATAATGGCATGGTCTTTCGCTTCTCCTGCCCTCATACCTCACCACAAAACAGTAAAGCTGAAAGAATCATCCGCACCATTAACAATATGATTTGCACCCTATTGATTCATGCCTCCCTCCCTCCACCCTTCTGGGTCTATGCTGCTAAAATGTCAAAATACACTCTAAATATTCTCCCTACTAGCACTCTTCACAATATGACCCCTACCGAAATCCTCTACCATAGAATCCGCTCTTATGATCATCTACAAATTTTTGGTTGTCTGTGCTATCCCAACCTTAGCTCCACCGCCCCTCACAAGCTCGCTCCTAGGTCCACTCCATGTGTCTTTCTAGGATTCCCGCCGAACCATAGGGGCTATCTATGCTATGACTTATCGACTCGTCAGATCCACATATCTCGTCACGTCACATTCGACGAGACCACATTCCCGTTTTTGAATCTTCCAAAATTCCAAAAACAGGACTACTCATTTCTTGACGAGTCTGCCATCTCTCCCCTCATAATCGAACAACTCACATCCTCTGTTCCGTCGTCGAGCCGCGGCGCCCGATTTCCCAGAGAGCAATCTTTTGAAACACCGTCGACAGCACCGCGGCCCTGTGCTGAGGCACCGCGACGCCCAAACTTCAGAGAAGCCTGTCAACCTTCTAGCGCCGCGACTCTCGATCCAGGAGCCGCAGCGCCTCCGATGGCTTCATCCCCACCTTATCCTTATCCGACTTTACCCCCCGTCTTAGACACCACTCCGCCACCCACTGTCCCTACCCATCCAATGGAAACTCGTTCAAAGCATGGAATCTTCAAACCCAAAGTCCATTTCAACTTGTCTGCCCAAACCATCTCTCCACTTCCAAAGAACCCAAAATTGGCCAAACAAGACCCTAATTGGAATGCGGCTATGTATGAGGAATTCAATGCTTTAACTAAACAGCACACATGGGATCTAGTACCTAGACCCGAGGGGGTGAATGCCATTCGTTGTATGTGGCTATTTCGTCACAAGTTCAGAGACAATGGGGATCTTGAGAGGTATAAGGCCCATCTTGTGTCTAATGGCACAAATCAACAGAAGGGCATTGATTATGGTGAGACCTTCAGCCTGGTTGTCAAACCGGCTACCATCCGCACAGTTTTGAGCATTGCCATGGGCAAACACTGGCCGATCCATCAGCTTGATGTGAAGAATGCATTCTTAAATGGGGATATGAGAGAGACAGTCTACATGCATCAGCCACCAGGGTTCACCCATCCAGCAGTTCCTCACTATGTGTGCCGTCTCCATAAGTCACTATATGGCCTGAAGCAGGCCCCCGTGCATGGTATGATCGCTTTGCCGGTATATCTTGCGATTGGGTTTGTATGCAAGAAGAGTGATACATCACTTTTCATTTTTCATCGAGGTAGTAGCACCGCTTACTTATTACTTTACGTGGATGATATTGTTCTTACCGCCTCCTCCGACGGATTGAAAAATGAGATTATTGTCTTGCTCAAGTCCGAATTTGCAATGACCGATTTGGGGAAGCTGAGTTACTTTTTGGGGATATCAGTGACCAGGTCTGCCAATCATATGTTCTTGTGTCGGCGTAAGTATCCGAGAAGAGATTGTGTACGGGGCTAAGATGGCGAACGCAAAGAGGTGCCTACTCCGGTTGATTCCAAATCTAAGCTCGGTGCTATGGATGGTGCTCCGGTCTCGATCCTACTCGTATAGGAGCCTTGCGGTGCACTTCGGTAACTCACATTCACCGGCCGGACATAGCTTATGTTTGTTCGGCGGTGTGCTTATTCATGCATGCCCCTAGGAAGTCTCATTTCACTGCTCTTAAGCGTATCATTCGATACATTAAGGGCACTTTTGATTATGGTTTGCATCTATACCCCTCTACACTAGACAAGTTGCTTTCATATACGGATGCAGATTGGGCAGGGTGTCCGGACACGCGACGCTCCACCTCCGGCTTTTGTATTTTCTTAGGGGATAATCTGATTTCTTGGTCCGCTGCGACAGGCTACCCTATCTCGCTCCGATCTTGAGGCCGAGTACGAGGCATTGCAAATGTAGTAGGCGAGATTTGTTGGCTCAGAAATTTACTGTTAGAACTTCAGTGTCCTTTGCGTCAGGCATCTATTGTGTATTGTGATAACATCTCTGCCATCTATCTTTCTCATAATCCGGTTCAACATCAGCGAACCAAGCATATTGAGATAGACCTACACTTTGTTCGTGAGAAAGTTGCGTTAGGCCATGTCAGAGTGTTACATGTTCCATCATCCTATCAGTATGCAGACATATTTACCAAAGGACTTCCCAGACAATTATTTCTTGACTTCAGAGCCAGTCTCAGCGTCCGGCCTCCTCCCGCTCCGACTGAGGGGGTGTGTAAACGTGTAAATATATTCTCTACCCATAATTATAATATTTTTCATAAATTGTGTAAATATAATTATGGTAAGATTATGATTCCTCTTTTGTATAGGCTTATGATTCCTCTTTTGTATAGGCTTAGGATTCCTATTGTATAAGGGATAAATATTGTACTCTATATATACCTTGATATTAATGAAAGACTCCTCAAGGGAGATTAATATCATCTTACAGTGGAAACAACCTCTTGCATAAATGCAGGTAAGGCTGCGTACAATAGACTCTTGTGGTCCGGCCCTTCCCCGGACCCCGCACTTAGCGGGAGCTTAGTGCCGGGCTGCCCTTTAATACATAAAGCTAGCTGCTACAAGTTGTCTGCAAATAGGTTGTTCGAGTTTTCAAGATTATGTGCAGCTCTTTATCGCTCCATGTAACTCGAAAGAAAAAGTTACACAGTACTTTTGAATATGCCAAGGTGCATTTCTTTTAGGTATTGATATTAGTGCATCGTATCTTTTCCATACTGAAGATTGGATCAGTATGTTAGGCCATAAATATATATATATATAGTTAAGTTAAACACGTCCTTGTCAGTGTTTAAATCATCATGCTCTAATGAAAGCAACACATATAATAAGTCTTAACATGCTCTTTCTGTTGGGTATTGATATTGGTGAATGGGAAATGATTGGAAAGAAAAGTGGGGTTGTCCCACATCGGTAGTGGAAATAAAAGTGGGAGTTCCCTCTTGCTTTATAAAATAAGCATTTGTCCCACATCGGTAGTGGAAAGAAAAGTTCTTCTACTTATAAGTAGAATTACTCCTTCTTGTCAGTAAAAGGGTTGAGGGGGCAAGGACCCCTCGCGCGGTCGTCGTCGCTCGCTCGGCTTCGGCTTCGGCATCGGCATCGGCATCGGATTCGGCATCGGCATCGGATTCGGCATCGGCATCGGATTCGGATTCGGATTCAGATTCGGTCAAATGATCTGATTGATTGATAATCTTTTTGGACCAAATTTTCTTTAATTTTTAATTATTTAATTAATTATTGCTTAATTAAATTAATTAAATCCAATCCTACCCGTTAGTGACATAATACCGTTAGACAACTCCTCTCTAGTGGCGTTATCACGATTGACTATGTAAAGTCAAGATATAACGTGGCGGATCCGCTTACAAAAGGCTTATCTAGAGAGGGAGTTAGTAGATCATCAATGGGAATGGGGTTAAGGCCGAGGACAAGTCATCATGGCGGTAACTCTACCTAGCAGACTGGAGATCCCAAGAGCTAGGTTCAAGGACATCAAACAAAGTTGTGACTGACGGTTCAACATTGTCAAATAACTCAACCCATTCTCGGATGAAGACAATGTTCAGAAATAAGGATAAAACCTTATGGCTTGTTAATGAGTTAATAAAGCATTAATGTTCTTTAATGATTATCTAAATCGCGAGTGTATGACCGATAATGTGGCTATAGGACCACATGTTTAGAAATCACCTATGTGAGTGTTAAGTGTAAGCCGCTTTAAAGGGGAATGACAAAGAAGGCCCATTCTCTACGCACTCATGAAACCAGGAAGTGTTCATGGCTGAAACGAACACAACCGTGAGAACCATAAATAGTTGAGGGTTGATTGTGTGACTTATGTTGTCTAGGTATACAATAAAGTTCGACGGTTCAAAGATATCAAATCTACCGATTGATCGAGTATATCCGATATAAGTTCACTACGGAAAGTTCAAAGGGAAACCTACTTATCCAGATGCAGTCAATTCTCGCTTGTATATCACACTTGTCCGCACTTTTATATTATAGCCATTCCCCATTCATGTGGGGGATTGTTGGGTATTGATATTGGTGAATGGGAAATGATTGGAAAGAAAAGTGGAAGTTGTCCCACATCGGTAGTGGAAAGAAAAGTGGGAGTTCCCTCTTGCTTTATAAAATAAGCATTTGTCCCACATCGGTAGTGGAAAGAAAAGTTCTTCTACTTATAAGTAGAATTACTCCTTCTTGTCAGTAAAAGGGTTGAGGGGGCAAGGACCCCTCGCGCCGTCTTCGTCGCTCGCTCGGCTCGGCTCGGCTTCGGCTTCGGCTACGGCTTCGGCTTCGGCTACGGCTTCGGCTTCGGATTCGGATTCGGATTCGGATTCGGATTCGGATTCGGATTTGGATTTGGATTTGGATTTGGATTTGGTCAAATGATCTGATTGATTGATAATCTTTTTGGACCAAATTTTCTTTAATTATTTAATTATTTAATTAATTATTACTTAATTAAATCCAATCCTACCCGTTAGTGACCCTGACCCGCGACCCGGTTGGATCCGCGTGTCTGACCCGCGACCCGGTTCTTTCCCACATTTAAATTTCCCACCAATTTTCAGTGGCTGTTCAGAAAGGTTGCAAACCTTCAGAAACAGTACTTCCATGGCTATAAATTCGTTTGATTCCTCAGAATTTTACTTACTAATTTTCTGAACTACAAAATCTTCTTCTTCATCTTCTGCACGAATAAATTCTGTGTGATATACTACTTTGTTGAGTGGTTCGCCGCTACCGAGTTTGAAGTACTACTATTACGGTAAGATAATCGTTCTATCCTGGGAGGGGATATTCCATCAACCTCGAGTACTTGTGAGGGGAATAATTTCCTTAAGGACACACTTTGAACTAAGTGGGCTCGATTATATTCGAAAAATTATTCTTATTTTTTCAACATTGATTCTGTTTATTTTCAGTGTTTATTGTTTATTGGTTTTTTGGAATACGGATTAATAACAATCTTAAGGAAATTATATTTTTAGATTAATCGTATTTTGTTTTGGAGATTAAAACCTGTGTGGTTTTCTACTCCGTGTGAAATTTCATATTCTGACTTGAAGAATAAAAACTTCGTTGGAATATTAAAGTTCATACTTGTACAACGATTTGAAGAACATAAAAACTTCATCGTTGTTGTATTCTTGGTTTGGAGATTAAAACTTGTGCAGTTTTCTACTCCATATGAATATTAGTATTCGACTCGAAGATATAAAAACTTCGTTGGAATACTAAAGTTTCATAATTATACTGCAATTTGAAGAAATAAAAAATCTTCATCGTTTAAGTCTGTGATTGAATTGCTATTCTGGTTTTATTAACTAAAACAGTTTGTCGATTTGACAGTGACAAACGAATAATGGCAATTGAGACTGGAACTACCTCTGCGATTCTTTTGCACTGCGGTTACTCCTACAACCCGTACCGCCGTGTGCCACCGGCCGAGAAACTGCGAAGTTCACCGGTGCCAACTTTAAAGGATGGCGACAAAGAATGTTCTTTTGGCTTACCACCCTTGGTATGCAAAAGTTCACCAAACAGGACCCTCCCGTGCTGCCGCCGACATGCCCGACAACCAAAAGTTCATGGTTACCGAGGCTTGGAAACAGGCTGACTTTTTGTGCAAAGGCTACATTTTGAGTGCCTTAGAAGATGACTTGTACAACGTCTACAGTGCAGTAGAGACTTCCAAAGAACTATGAAGTGCACTTGAAAAGAAGTACAAAACTGAAGATGCTTGCTTGAAGAAGTTTGTGGTTGCCAAATTCCTAGACTACAAAATGGTGGAGGGAAAAACCGTTGGAACCCAAGTTCAAGAGCTTCAACTTATTTTCCATGACCTTATTGCTGAAGGTATGGTAGTAAATGAAGCGTTCCAAGTGGCTGCAATGATTGAGAAGTTGCCGCCCTCATGGAAAGATTTCAAGAATTATCTTAAGCACTAAAGAAAGGAAATGAAGTTGGAAGATCTTGTGATTCGTCTCAAGATCGAGGAAGATAACAAAACCGCTGAGAAGAGGATCGTAAAACTTCACCAATTGAAGGGGCAAACATCGTTGAAGATGCTGCTCTGAAAAAGAACAAGAAAAGGAAGAGGCCTTCTGGAAAGGAGAAGGATTCCAACAAGAAAAAGTTCAAGGGCAACTGCTTTAATTGTGGGAAAGTCGCCCTGAAAAGCCCCGTTGTCGTCTCCCGAAAAAGAACAAGGGAAAATGACAAGCCAATATGGTGGAAAAGAATGATGATATGGATGATCTGTGTGCAATGCTATCGGAGTGCAATTTGGTTGGAAACCCAAAGGAGTGGTGGCTTGATTCTGATGCCACTCGACATGTTTGCGCTACAAAAGAAGCATTTGCAACCTATGCTCCCGCCGGGACCCGAAGAGGTACTTGTTTATGGGAAATACTTGCAACACCAAGGTTGAAGGATATGGGAAGATACTTCGAAGATGACTTCCGGCAAGGTCCCGACTCTCAACAATGTTATGCACGTTCCAACAATTCGGAAGAATTTAGTTTCAATGGGACTACTCGTCAAAAACGGGTTTAAATGTGTGTTGGTTAGTGAGAAAATTGTAATAAGTAAGAATGATTTGTTCATAGGAAAGGGCTACCTCACCGAGGGCCTTTTCAAACTCAATGTAATGGTTGTTGACGATATTAATAAGAATTCAGCTTCGTCTTACTTATTGGAGTCAAATAATTTATGACATGTTCGTTTAGGACATGTCAACTACAAAACCTTGCGAAAATTGATTAATTTAGAAGTATTGCCTAAATTCGAGTGTAATAAATCTAAATGTGAAATCATGTCGAATCTAAGTTTGTTAAACATCCATATAAGTCTATTGATAGGAATTCAAATCCTTTAGACTTAATTCACACAAATATATGTGATATGAAGTCAATACCATCTCGCGGTGGGAAAAAATATTTTATAACTTTTATTGACGATTGCACTCGATATTGTTATGTGTATTTGCTTAATAGTAAGGATGAAGCAATTGATGCATTTAAGCAATACAAAAACGAAGTGGAAAATCAATTAAATAAAAAGATAAAAATGATTAGAAGTGATAGTGGAGGAGAGTACGAATCTCCTTTTGCAAGAGATATGTTTAGAATATGGAATTATTCATCAAACTACTGCCCCTTACACACCACAATCAAATGGAATTGCGGAAAGAAAAAATCGAACATTAAAGGAAATGATGAATGCCTTACTAATAAGTTCTGGTTTACCGCAAAGCTTGTGGGGGGAAGCTATCCTTACAGCTAACCGAATACTCAACAGGGTGCCCCACAACAAAACACAATCTATTCCATATGAACTATGGAAAGGAAGAAAATCCAACTTGAAATATTTCAAAGTGTGGGGGTATTTAGCAAAGGTCCAAGTTCCTTTGCCCAAAAGGGTAAAAATCGGACCAAAAACTGTGGATTGTGTTTTTATTGGCTATGCTACAAACAGCAAAGCTTGTCGGTTTTTAGTTCACAAATCGGACAATCCCAAAATACATGTTAATACGGTAATTGAATCAGATAATGCTGAATTCTTTGAAAACATTTATCCGTATAAAACTGAATGTGAGTCGTCAAGTGAAAGATCTAAGCGACCGCGGGAAGAACCAAAGGAAAATACACCAAGTAAAAAGGATGCAAGGCGTAGCAAACGTCAAAGGACATCTACTTCCTTTGGACCAGATTTTGTGACATTCTTGCTTGAAAATGAGCCTCAAACATTTAAAGCGATGTGTCTTCTTCGATTCAAAGATTTTGGAAAGAGGCAGTCAATAGTGAGATTGAATCAATTTTGAACAATCATACATGGGAATTGGTTGATCTTCCTCCTGGAAATAAACCTTTAGGATCAAAATGGATTTTTAAAAGGAAAATGAAAGCTGATGACACTATTGACAAATATAAGGCAAGACTTGTGGTCAAAGGTTATAGATAAAAAGAAGGCCTTGATTACTTTGACACATACTCGCCGGTAACAAGAATAACATCTATTCGAGTGTTAGTAGCACTGGCGGCCGTATATGGTCTTGAAATCCATCAAATGGATGTCAAGACAGCTTTCTTAAATGGAGAATTGGAGGAAGAAATTTACATGGAACAACCTGAGGGCTTTGTGGTTCCTGGTAAAGAAAGGAAAGTGTGCAAACTTGTTAAGTCACTTTATGGACTTAAACAAGCACCCAAACAATGGCATGCAAAATTTGACCAAACAATGTTGGCAAATGGATTTAAGATTAATGAGTGTGACAAATGTGTTTACATTAAAAATACTCCAAATCATGAAGTCATTGTTTGTTTATATGTTGATGACATGTTGATAATGAGTAGAGATATTACCGATATAAATGCTACGAAGCGTATGCTGGCTAGCAAATTTGATATGAAAGACTTAGGAGTTGCTGATTTGATCTTAGGCATCAAAATTCATAAAACTCCACAAGGTCTAGCATTATCGCAGTCTCATTATATTGAAAGAGTACTTGACAAGTTTAAGTATTTAAATTTCAATGTTGTAAAGACTCCAATTGATGTAAGTTTTGCACTTCAAAAGAATAAATGTGAAAGTGACTCACAATTGGACTATGCACGAGTTTTGGGAAGTTTGATGTATATTATGAATTGTTCATGACCAGATATAGCATGTGCTATAAGCAAGCTGAGTCGATTCACGAGTAATCCCAATCAAACTCATTGGATGGCAATGAAATGAGTCTTGGGGTATTTAAAACACACCCAAGACTATGCTTTGCATTATAACAAATATCCCGCCGTGATCGAAGGATATAGTGATGCAAATTGGATCACCGGATCATTTGAAGTTAAATCCACGAGTGGTTATGTTTTCACAATTGGGGGTGGATCAGTGTCTTGGAAATCATCAAAACAGACATGCATCGCCCGCTCTACAATGGAATCTGAATTTATAGCTTTAGACAAGGCCGGTGAAGAAGCTGAATGGCTCCGGAATTTCTTAGAAGATATTCCATTACGGCCCAAACCTTTGGCTCCTATATGTATACATTGTGACAACAAGCGGCAATAGGTAGGGCAGGAAGCGTAATGTACAACGGAAAATCTCATCACATACGACGAAGACATAATACCGTTAGACAACTCCTCTCTAGTGGCGTTATCACGATTGACTATGTAAAGTCAAGATATAACGTGGCGGATCCGCTTACAAAAGGCTTATCTAGAGAGGGAGTTAGTAGATCATCAATGGGAATGGGGTTAAGGCCGAGGACAAGTCATCATGGCGGTAACTCTACCTAGCAGACTGGAGATCCCAAGAGCTAGGTTCAAGGACATCAAACAAAGTTGTGACTGACGGTTCAACATTGTCAAATAACTCAACCCATTCTCGGATGAAGACAATGTTCAGAAATAAGGATAAAACCTTATGGCTTGTTAATGAGTTAATAAAGCATTAATGTTCTTTAATGATTATCTAAATCGGCGTGTATGACCGGATAATGTGGCTATAGGACCACATGTTTAGAAATCACCTATGTGAGTGTTAAGTGTAAGCCGCTTTAAAGGGGAATGACAAAGGTGAAGGCCCATTCTCTACGCACTCATGAAACCGGGAAGTGTTCATGGTGAAACGAACACAACCGTGAGAACCATAAATGGTTGAGGGTTGATTGTGTGACTTATGTTGTCTAGGTATACAATAAAGTTCGACGGTTCAAAGATATCAAATCTACCGATTGATCGAGTATATCCGATATAAGTTCACTACGGAAAGTTCAAAGGGAAACCTACTTATCCGGATGCGATCAATTCTCGCTTGTATATCACACTTGTCCGCACTTTTATATTATAGCCATTCCCCATTCATGTGGGGGATTGTTGGGTATTGATATTGGTGAATGGGAAATGATTGGAAAGAAAAGTGGAAGTTGTCCCACATCGGTAGTGGAAAGAAAAGTGGGAGTTCCCTCTTGCTTTATAAAATAAGCATTTGTCCCACATCGGTAGTGGAAAGAAAAGTTCTTCTACTTATAAGTAGAATTACTCCTTCTTGTCAGTAAAAAGGTTGAGGAGGCAAGGACCCCTCGCGCCGTCTTCGTCGCTCGCTCGGCTCGGCTTCGGCTTCGGCTACGGCTTCGGCTTCGGCTACGGCTTCGGCTTCGGCTTCGGCTACGGCTTCGGCTTCGGATTCGGATTCGGATTCGGATTCGGATTCGGATTCGGATTTGGATTTGGATTTGGATTTGGATTTGGATTTGGATTTGGATTTGGTCAAATGATCTGATTGATTGATAATCTTTTTGGACCAAATTTTCTTTAATTTTTAATTATTTAATTAATTATTACTTAATTAAATTAATTAAATCCAATCCTACCCGTTAGTGACCCTGACCCGCGACCCGGTTGGATCCGCGTGTCTGACCCGCGACCCGGTTTTTTCCCACATTTAAATTTCCCACCAATTTTCAGTGGCTGTTCAGAAAGGTTGCAAACCTTCAGAAACAGTACTTCCATGGCTATAAATTCGTTTGATTCCTCAGAATTTTACTTACTAATTTTCTGAACCACAAAATCTTCTTCTTCATCTTCTGCACGAATAAATTCTGTGTGATATACTACTGTTGAGTGGTTCGCCGCTACCAGAGTTTGAAGTACTACTATTCTGGTAAGATAATCGTTCTATCCTGGGAGGGGATATTCCATCAACCTCGAGTACTGTGAGGGGAATAATTTCCTTAAGGACACACTTTGAACTAAGTGGGCTCGATTATATTCTGAAAAATTATTCTTATTTTTTCAACACTGATTCTGTTTATTTTCAGTGTTTATTGTTTACTGGTTTTTTGGAATACAGATTAATAACACTTTCATCTTAATCTATTTTATAGAACTTACAGAAGTGAACATGTATTTGTGTTTCCATACAGCAGGTAAATTGAAAACTCCATTAGCAATACTACCACAATGAAGTAATCAATCAAGTTTCTTGATCTTGAGATTGACAATGTTATGCCAATTTTGCTGAATAGATCAAAATTGTCGATAGGAATGCATAGTAACGTTTCACACTTTTCTTCTGAAATTTGTTGAGTTTAAACTCCAACTTAATGCCCCAGTCTTTGCTAATACTGTAGAAAGCTATCCTTTCCATTTTCTAGTCATTCTGTAACGCAAGAAGGGGAGCCTTGGCGTAACTGGTAAAGTTACTGTCATGTGACCAGGAGGTCATGAGTTCAAGCCGTGGAAACTGCAGCCTCTTGCATATATATACAGGAAAAGGCTACGTATAATAGACTCTTGTGGTCCGGCCCTTCCCCAGACAACGCGCATAGCGGGAGCTTAGTGCACCGGGCTGTCCTTTTTCTGTAACACAAGAATCAAGATTTGTGGAAAGGCTTTGATCCCAATTCCCACCATTATTCTGAATTACACCAGATATCTTGTCATTATCCAAAATCAAAGTGTACAGTGAAATGATAAATAACATTTAAGTTAACAATAGTCTATACAACAATGAAATTAGTGTTGCAGTATTACTATTTTCAGATGATAAGGCTGAAAGAATATACACGGTCCTCCGTGTATATTGGCCGTGTAAAGTATATAGTTACTTACCATATTATTAGAATTCTTGTACATGTATAACTATGATAGTAGTCTTGTATTAGGAAAAGGATGTAGTCATGTATTAGGAAAAGGTAGATTTAATTTCCATAATTAAATATTGTATATCATGTATATAATTTTTTTTATTAATAAAAATAATAAAGGGATTATTCTCTTTCATGGTATCAGCAGTCTAGGGCAAACTTTTCCTTCTCCAAATATTCTCCCCTTCCGCCGCCCTACTCAACCAATCGGCCGACAGTCGACTCCCTCCCCATCCCTTCATTTTATTTTTCTAAAACACTAATTCTCCTCTTGTTCTTTCTTCATATCTACCACAAAGAACACCTTTCATCATGCCCTTGCAGTCTCCAGTATCAAGAACAACATCCCTATTGTTCTTGAGATGGAAAGCGTCCAATACGCGACGTGGATAGAACTATTTAAAATTCACGAAAGGTCTAATAGAGTCCTCCATCACATCGTCGAACCGGCAAAAGGCAAAGAGAAGATGCCTACCACCGATGATGAAATAGAGTTGTGGGCAACTCTTGATGCTACAGTGCTCCAATGAATTTATTCCACCATCTCTACAAACCTCTTACAGACTATTATCGAACACGACACCACGTGGAAGCTTGGAATAGGTTGCGTGATATATTACAAGATAACAAAAATTCCCGTGTCGTGACCTTTGAGTAGGAATTCTCCCACATTAATATGGAGGATTTTCTGAATGTTTCAGCCTACTGTCAAAGGCTCAAGGAGTTGTCGGATCAACTCAAGAACGTTGGCGCGCCCGTCACTAATGATCGTCTTGTTCTTCAGATGGTTGCAGGCCTCTCCGAGGCATATGCTGAAGTTGGAACTCTTTTTCGTCAAAGCAATCCTCTCCCACTATTCTACCAGGCACGTTCCATGCTCACCTTAGAAGAAGCGGGATTGGCTAAAAAGGCAGCAATCAGAGCTATTTCCGTCATGATGGTGGCCATGTCACACGACACCGATGACCCTCACTCATTTTTGGCAAATTCAAGCCAAAATCGTAAGAATAGTGGCGTAAAAAAAGATCAAAATTGAAAAAATAGCAGCAAAAACTGCGGCGGCGGCAGTGGCCAGCTTGGGCCGCAGCCCCCACAGGCCGCAACCTTTGGCCAGTGAGCAGTTGCCCAATGCTCCCTATCCGGCTCATCCCTTTTGGGCCAAGCTCAGCAGTAACGTCCGGCGACCGGCGGCGACGGCCCGAATAGGCGGACCCGGCCCAGGCGACGGTCGACACCGCTTGGGCCACGGCCTCAGCAGGCCTACGCTACTGCGGGCCCTATAGTAGCCCCGACCCACATGAATATCGAGGCAGCGATGCATATACTTGGATTAAATCCCCCGAATGCAAATTGGTACATGGACACTGGTGTTACTTCTCACATGACGTCTGCACCATATAATCTCTTATCTTATTTCAATTTGAGCAAAAATCGTGGCATAATTGTGGGTAATGATAATTCAATTCCAATTCGTGGTTATGGTCACACAAATTTATCTCCTCCGAACCCACCTTTAGCCTTAAAAAATATCCTTCATGCTCCACTCCTAATTAAAAACTTGGTGTATGTTCAAAAATTTATAATTGATAATTGGGTTTCTGTTGACTTTGACCCTTTTGGATTTTCTGTGAAGGATTTCACGACAGAGATACCTCTGATGCGATGTAATAGTCAGGCGAGCTATATCCCATCACCATCACCATCACCACCACCACCACCACTAATCAAGCCACACAGTCAACATTTACCGCTTTAGCACCTTCCTTATGTCATGCACATTTGGGTCATCCGGGAGCGTCTGTTCTTTCCTCTATTAAAAATAGTAATTTTATTGAGTGTAATAGTACGCGTAGTACTAATGTTTGTATTTCTTGTCCACTTGGGAAACATGTTAGATTACCCTTTGTAGCCTCTAGTTCTAGTACTTTGTTGTATTTGATATTATTCATAGTGATTTGTGGACATCTCCCGTTTTGAGCTCTTTGGGCCATCGTTACTATATGTTATTTTTGGATGATTATTGTAATTTTTTGTGGACCTTTCTATTGTCTAAAAAGTCTCAAGTTTATTTCACATTCCTATCGTTGAGAGCATTCATCCGTACCCCATTTGAATAGGAAATTAAAAACATTCAGTGTGATAATGGAAGAGAATTTGATAATGGGCAGTTTAGGGAATTTTGTAATGTTAATGGCATCTCTTTTCGATTTTCTTGTCCTCATACGTCCTCACAAAATGGGAAAGCCGAAAAAAAATTGCACCATTAATAATATTATTCGGACATTACTCGCCCATGCTTCCTTACCACCTTCATTTTGCCATCATGCATTACAAATGGCTACTTACCTTCTTAACATACTCCCTAGCAAAAGATTAACATACCAATCTCCACTCAAATTTCTTTATCATAAAGATCCGTCATAATATCATTTTAGGGTGTTTGGGTATTTGTGCTATCCTCTATTTTCCTCTACTACAGTAAACAAACTACAAGCCCGCTCTACCGCTTGTGTGTTTTTGGGTTATCCGTCTAATCACCGTGATTATAAATATTATGAGTTATCCTCTAATAAAATTATCATTAGTCGCCATGTAAATTTTGATGAAACTCAATTTCCGTTTGCTAAGTTGCATAGTTCCGTGTCTAATTCCTATAATTTTCTGGATGATGGGTTCTCACCATATGTGGTCCACCATTTGTTCCGAACCCCATCTCGGTACATTTAGTCCTATGGTCAAACCGACAACCATTCGCAATGTTCTCAGTCTGGCTCTCTCGAAAGCATGGACCATTCATCAACTGGATGTAAAAAATACTTTCTTACACGGTGATCTCAAGGAAACAGTATACATGCATCAGCCCTTGGGTTTCAGGGACCCCGATCATCCTAGTCATGTCTGTTTGCTGCAGAAGTCATTGTATGGGCTAAAACAGGCCCCTCGGGCTTGGTACAAAAGGTTTGCAGATTATGTGTCTACTATTGGGTTTTTCTCACAGAAGGTCTGATCATTCTCTGTTCATCTATCGTCGTGATACTACTCTGGCATACATTCTGTTATATGTGGATGATATTATATTGACTGCCTCTTCTGATATATTGCGCAAATCTATCATGAATCTTCTCAGCTCCTAATTTGCTATGAAAGACTTGGGGCCTTTGAGTTATTTTTTGGATATAGTTGTAACTCGTCATGCAGGTGGTCTATTTCTATCCCAGAGGAAGTATGCGGCTGAGATTATTGAACGTGTTGGTATATCATCCTGTAAGTCCTCTCCTACTCCAGTTGATACCAAACTGAAGCTGAGTGCTAATTCTAGCACACCTTACGAGGATCACTCCCACTATCGCAGTCTTGTAGGGGCTCTTCAGTATCTTACATTCATGAGGTCCGATATTACTTATGTAGTGCAACAAATGTGTTTATTTATGCATGATCCGAGGGACGAGCACATGCATGTTCTCAAACGCATTGCGCGTTACATTCAGGGCACTCTTGATTATGGTTTGCACTTATATCTATCCTCCGTATCTACTCTCGTGTCCTATACAGATGCTGATTGGGGTGGATGTCCAAATACCAGACGTTCGACATCTGGTTATTGTATGTTTCTTGGTGATAACTTGGTCTCTTGGTCGGCTAAACGCCAGGCTACTTTATCGCGATCCAGTGCGGAGGTCGAGTATCGAGGGGTAGCCAATGTGGTGTCTGAGTCTTGTTGGCTGCGTAATCTCCTATTAGAGCTTCCGTTTCCTATTCAGAAAGCTATCTTGGTCTACTGCGATAATGTTAGTGCGATCTATCTCTCTGGAAATTCGGTCCAACATCAGCGCACTAGACATATCGAGATGAATATCCACTTTGTTCGTGAAAATGTAGCTTGTGGACAAGTACGTGTCTTGCATGTCCCTTCACGGTACCAAATTGTTGACATCTTTACTAAGGGTCTTCCCTTAGTTCTGTTTGAAGATTTTAGGGACAATCTCAGCGTACGACAACCGTCCGCTATGACTGCGGGGGTGTGAAAGAATATACACGGAGGACCGTGTATATTGGCCGTGTATATGGCCGTGTAAATGGCCGTGTAAATGGCCGTGTAAAGTGTATAGTTACTTACCATATTATTAGAAGTACATCTATAATTATGGTAGTAGTCTTGTATTAGGAAAATGAAGTAGTCATTTATTAAAAAAATATAGATTTAATTTCTATAATTAAATATTATATATCATGTATATAAACTTTTTTATTAATAAAAATAATGAAGGGATTATTCCATTTCAAAGGCCTTAATATGAAATACATTAATGACCATTCAAATTACAAAGTCCAGCAAAACAACTAAGCTACCAACATGTTGCGTAGCCAATTATTACATATCCCAATTGGTTAAAGTCCAGAGGATCCAAAACAGTTAAGATTCTTGGAAATTCTCTGTTCCTTAAAGCATTCTACATTTTGCACGCCAATTATTACATATCCCAATCGGTTAAAGTCTAGAGGATCCATAAGAGTTAAGATTCTTGGAAATTTTCTGTTCCTTAAAGCATTCTACACTTTGCAATGTTGCTTCTAGTATTTCAATAGAGTTTTAAGGTAACTTTTCTTTGTTGACAATTATAGCCTCTTTGTCAACCAGATTTTTACTTTGGACGAAGCCGGCCATGATATATCAATCGTAGGTTGAGAACCATAAAGTCTCTGGTGCAAATTTCAGCAAAGACAAAATATTAGATGATATCTTTCTCTCTGTCCAAGCTTTGATGGACAGAACTATCCGGACTTGTGATGGTGGGAGGTAGCATGTAGCAGTGAAATTAGTCAAAAAGTGTGCAAGTTGACACGAACACCACAGCTAATAGGAATTGCATAGTCATAATAAGTCACCAAAAGCTAGTCTAATTACGTGGTTATTTTTTGGTTGACTCAAGGCTCGCAAAAATTAATCTTAGCCTCAACTTTGTTTTGCTACCAAATTAAATAGAATTGGATTCTTGATTTTTAAATTGCCATTGTGGGAGGGCTGTGCATATGATCTGTTAGTAGTACGACAACAAAAAATCATGATTCGAAAATCTTTAAAGTTATAACATGTGGAGTAGTAATTTTTATTTTCACCATGCGTAGTTAACGTGATAAAGACAAATCAAAGACTTAAATTAGTTGAAGTGGAATTTAAAGAGTTACGTAGTTATCGAAGGTTGATAGGAGTAATTTAAAGAGCTAAATAGATATGGTATTTCTGAAATCACCGCATCATTAACTAAATCTTGCAATAAGTATAGACGAACTTTATTTTTAACAAAATATTAAAATGGAAAATGATTTAACAAAAGTTTTAATAAAGCAAGTTGAAAAGCAATTCAAATATGACAGAAGTTACACACTATTTTACAAAAAGCTTTTAAAATAGAACAGTCTAACTACGTTAAAATCACACCGAAGGTTGCAATGGGATGAATATAGTTGTTCCATTTTTAATCAGAAGTTTCGAATTTAAATTTTGAAAATTAAAAAGAGTTCTAATAGGAAGTGCTTTCTCCTCTAATTGGCCTTTAAGTGTCACGAATTCAACAACAACAACAAACCCGGTGTGGTCTCACAAGGTGGGATCTGGGGAGGATAGGATGTACGCAGACTATTTCCGATAGATCCTCGGCTCAGAATAAGTGGCACCAATTCAAATTAGTTAAAATAGATATCAAATATCAGGCGGAAAAATAATACGTAACAGAAAACGATAAAAGAAGTGAAGGGGAACTGATCTCACGTTAATACCCTCATTTCCATAGAATCTTCTATTATAAATTGTTATGTTAATCAAATTAATCAAGTGGAAAATTCCTATTCTTGAGCTTTTGTAGAGAGTTCAATATTTTCAACTTTGAAGACTGAAAAAAGTAGTCATTCAACGTGGGTTATCTTCTCTTCTGACTTTTACTAGTCATGCATACAAATGCTGAATATGAAGAAAACCAAATTCCAGACATTGAGAAACCTCATCAACTTCAATTTTTCTAGAACTTTTTATTTGTTTTCTAATTTTTTGGTATAACCATCCCCTTCAACTTCTGTTTTTTTTTTTTTTAAAAATAATCATGCGGTATCTGCAACACACTGACCTAGTTATTCAAATTCGTGTCGATAAAAAGGTTTATGACGTGGTTTGACTCAATTTTTATTTATGAGGGAGAAAAACCAACTAAATCGATTTTAATATTAAAATCAAATCAAATCAATATATTTGACGATTTGGACTGATTTTTGTGGTAATTTCTGATTTTATCAAATAACCGAAAATAAATCATCGAACTTTATATACATCTTATTGGTTTATCAGCATTGAAACAAAATTGAGTAAATAGAGAGCAAAACTTATGATGATGATGTAACAAATATTATTGATTGAGTTTTTTTTTTTTAAATTTATCATCCGACTATATTAAACAAAACCTAAGTCGAGTTTTCCCCTGATTTGAGTCGGTTTATTCAATTTCACAGTTTCATTACTCCTACGCATCGGGTAGGCCATTAAAGTAGGCACACTAAAGGGTAAAATACTTCGTACCTAAAAAAAATTATTTGAAAGAAATAATTTCTTGACTATTTTCATTAATTGAAAGAATATATATACAATTTACATATTTTCGTAATAGCAAAATCCTATTCCTATTCTACTCCTAAAATCTTATTCTAATTGGAGACTAACTATACAATTATGGTAAGTGTACAATGCTAATTAATACAAAATATTTACACTTTATTTTGAGGACAAAACCGTGATATACACTTATTTAAGGTAAGTGTATATCACGGTATATACTATACATATACTCTATATTTAACACACCCCCGCACTATAGCGGACGGTCTTCGTACGCTGAGAGTGTCCCTAAAATCTTCAAAGAGTACTGACAGAAGACCTTTGGTAAAGATGTCTGCAATTTAATACCTGGAAGGGACACGCAGACACGTACTTGACCACGAGCTACCTTTTTGCCAATAAAATGAATGTCCATCTAGATGTGTTTAGTGCGCTGGTGCTGAACCGGATTACCAGAAAGGTAGATGACACTAACATTATCGTAGCTTTCTGAATAGGACAATGAAGTTCCAAAAGAAGATTACATAACCAATTTGATTCAGAGACCACATTGTCCACCCCTCGATACTCGGCCTCGGCACTAGAGCAGGACAAAGTCGACTGACTCTTTGCAGACCAGGAGACCAAGTTATTACCAAGAAACATGCAATAGCCGGACGTTGAACGTCTGGTATCCGGACAACCATTCCAATCAGCATATGTATATGAGACAACTGTAGACATCGAAGACGGATATAGATGTAGGCTATAGTCATGTGTCCCCTGGATGTATCGAATAATGCGTTTGAGTGCATTCATGTGTTCAACCCGGGGATTATGCATAAACAAGCATACCTGCTGTACGTCACACATAATATTTGGTCTCGTGAAAGTAAGATACTGAAGAGCCCCTGCCAGACTGCGATAGTGGGTCGGGTCCTCGTAAGGGGAGCCAGCCGCAACACCTAGCTTGAGTTTAGTATCAACTGGAGTGGAAGTGGACTTGCATAAGGACATACCATCTCTCTCAATGATCTCAGCTGCATACTTTCTCTGGGATAAGAACAACCCACCTGTATGATGAGAGACATCAATCCCCAAAAAGTAACTCAAGGGCCCCAAATCTTTCATAGCAAACTCATAACTGAGCATTGTCATGATAGACTTGCGTAATGCATCCGAAGAGGCGGTCAAGATAATATCATCCACATATAACAGTATATAAGCTAGTGAAGAACCACAACGATATATGAACAATGAATTATCAGACCTGCTGTGAGAGAACCCAATAGTCAAAACATAGTTTGCAAACCTCTTATACCAAGCCCGTAGGGACTGCTTAAGCCCATACAAAGACTTCTTCAATACACAGACATGATGAGGATATTTGGGATCCCTAAACCCCAAGGGCTGATGCATATAGACTGTCTCATTAAGATCACCATGTAAGAAAGCATTCTTTACGTCCAACTGATGAATAGGCCATGCTTTCGAAAGAGCCAAGCTGAGCACAATGCGAATGGTAGCCGGTTTGACCACCAGACTAAATGTCTCACCATAATCTACACCCACCCGCTAAGTCTTACCATCACCTACAAGATGAGCCTTATACCTCGCAAAAGAACCGTCAGCATTGTGCTTATGAGCAAAAATCCACATAGATCGAATAATATTAACACCAGATGGACGGAGCACCAACTCCCACGTCTTATTATCAATACGAGCATTATATTCGTCGGTTATAGCAATTTTCCAGTTCGGGTCATTTAAAGCAGACACATGATTACGGGGTAGGGTGATCGAAGAACATTAGAATTTAAATTAAAATGTCTTTTTCGTTTAAAAATACCCCGTTGACTATGAGTGACTGGTCTTTGACTCGGGGAAGAATTGAGCGGATTTTGAGAAATATCGGGACACGTGACGGACGAGCCAGCAGGTAGTGGGCCTGCTGGCCCAGAACGAATAACTGTAGCAGTGCCTAACGCCGAAACTGGGATAACTAAAACTTGTGTCCCCCCATCCATCCCTTGTCTTAAAAAAAATACCCTTCATGCCCCTAACTTGATTAAAAATTTAGTGTTTGTCACCACTGATAATTTTGTTTCTGTTGAATTTGATCCGTTTGAGTTTTCTGTGAAGGATTTCAAGATGGGGAGTCCTCTCATAAGGTGTGATAGTAGGGGAGATCTTTATCCTATCACACCAAGTTCTGGTTTCTTGAGTCAAGCCTTGACATCAACTTTTGCAGCCCTTGCTCCTTCTTGTGGCATGCTCGTCTAGGTCATCCGGGGTCGTCTATTTTGTCTTCTTTAGATGCAAATAATTTTATTTCTTGTAAGGGTATGCATAGTACTCTGAATTGTCAATCTTGTTCTTTAGGAAAAAATTATTAGATTGCCTTTTGTAGACTCTAATTCTTATACTTTAATGCCATTCGATATTATTCATAGCGATTTATGGACATATCCTGTTCTCAGTTCTTTGGGTCATCGTTATTATGTTCTATTTTTAGACGATTATTTTAATTTTTATGGACTTTTCCGATAGCAAAAACATCTCAAGTTTTTCCATCTTCTTAAAATTTAGAGCATTCATTAGAACCCAATTCGAACGGGAAATAAAAAATATTCAATGTGATAATGACAAAGAATATGATAATGGAGTGTTTCGGGAGTTTTGTGCTAATAATGGGATCAATTGTCGCTTTTCTTGTCCTCATACGTCTTCACAAAATGGGGCAGCCGAACGCAAAATTCGTACCATTAATAACATTGTCCGAACTTTATTGATTCATGCTTCCGTACCCCATTCTTTTTGGCATCATGCTCTACAAAGGCTACATATCTTCTTAACATTCTTCTGTCCCCTCTTCAAATTTTATTTAATAAGACTCTTTCGTATTCACATCTTAGGGTCTTTGGGTGCTTGTGTTATCCACTTTTTCCGTCCACCACAATTAACAAACTTCAGGCTCGGTCTACCCCTGTGTGTTTTTGGATTATCCGTCTAATGATCGTGGTTACAAATGCTTTGATACCGTGAAAGAAATAATTCATTGATTATTTTCATTAATTGAAAGAGTATATATACAATTTACATATTTCCATAATAGAAAATCCTATTCCTATTCTACTCCTAAAACCTTATTCTAATTGGAGACTAACTATACAATTATGGTAAGTGTACAATACTAATTATTACAAAATATTTACACTTTATTTTGAGGACAAAACCGTGATATACACTTATTTAAGGTAAGCGTATATCACGGTATATACTATACATATACTCTATATTTAACATTATTTCTTAATGTTGAATCCGAAACCTTCATTAAGGATGAAGAAATTCCAATAATCTCTCCGTACCATTTGATGTGGTCCTTTAATTTAATTCCAGCTACCTACTAAAATTGGATCTTAATTAAGCCTCCTTTTTGGTCCATATTATCATAATTGCGACTTTAGTGATGCCTCTGACGTTCAAGGTTGGAAAATTAGGATTAAATGTGTAACCTTTTGACAAACAAAAAGATTCCCATAGTTAATTTTTCCAGGCGAAATGGTCCAAAATTCTCTCCTATAGTGTCTTTAACGTCAAAATTTATAAGTATAGTATAACCTTGATAAATGAATACCCTCAGGATCAGAAAAAAATATTCGTTTAGCGAGGTTATTTATTTATCGATAAATGAATATATTATTTATTTAGTTAGTATTTTTTTTTATGATTAGTATTTTTACATTTAATGTACAAATGTACCTAGAGGGTAATGGTCAAAATTCTTATGAAAAACTTAATTACATTCATTTTCTTTAGACTATAGATTAGGAATACATGCACTATACGTGTGGACTAAGTACAATGTACTAACATTCATGTACTAATAAGATTGTATGTATAGAATACTTAGAGTCTAAGAAAATATACTTAACCTACACTACAAAGTATAAATAACTCTAAAATCTTAGTTTCATAAAGAATCCATACTAATGTATCTTTCTTAATCTTCAATTAGTGGCTTCCAATCATCAGTCAAAATCAATAACAAAAATAACTTAAACCGACCATATAAGGAGGGCCATATGTGAGCATAAGAAGGAACATCCAAGTATTAACCAAAATGAGATGCAAGCATGAGTGAAACAAAAGTTTTATTTGGTTACTAGCCAAATCACAATATCACATACTCTCAAAAGATCATCTGAATATTTATCGAAGGAGATGAAAAATAGCGATGTTAAGAGGCACAAGTCAGCTAAGTACCCCGATTTAGAGAAAGCTTTATATGAATGGTTTCTTCAAAGACAAGAGAAAGTGAATATGTCAGGAGAAATGATCCAAGCTTTTCAGCTCCTCTCCTTCCTTATAGTAAAGTCGAGTGGCTTTTCAGCTCCAAGTAAAGCAAAAGAGTTTTTGCAGAAAATGTATGGTGAAACAAATTCAGAATTCAGCTTTTCTAGTGGATGGTTAGACGTTTCAAGGCAAGATATTCAGTCAAGTCTTACTGACGATTCGGTGAAAGTGTTTCTGTTAACATGGAGGGCATTGAAAATGCTTTACCTGGAATACGGTCAAAATTAGACCAATTTCAGTTGAAGGATATTTATAATATGGATGAAACTGGATTATTTTACCAGTTGGAAGCTGACCATTCACTTGCCACGAAGCAGCTTGAAGGACGGAAGAAAGACAAGGAGATAATCACTGTTGCTATTTTCTGTAATGGTGATGGATCCGACAAAGTACTTCTTTGGGTTATTGGTAAGTATGCAAAACCTAGATGCTTTAAAAATGTGAACATGAACAATCTTAGTTGCGAGTATCGATTCAACAAGAAAGCTTTTATGATTTGTTTGTTTTTTCAAGAATTTTGTCGTTGGTTTGACAAGAGAATGAATTTTAGAAAGGTTCTCTTGTTAGTAGACAATTGCCCAGCTCATCCAAATGTTGTTGAAGGCTTGAAAAATGTAGAGTTATTTTTCTTGCTCCCTAACACAACGTCTAAAATTCAATCACGTGATGCTGGGATTATTCAAGCATTCAAAGTTCATTATCGGCGTCATTTTTATTCTAACATCTTGTAGAGCCTTGAAGTTGGCTCACCAAATCTTGAAAAGATTAACATTTTGGATGCTATTAATTTTTCTACCATGGCTTGGAGATTTGATGTGACGGTAAAAACAATTGCAAATTATTTCTGGCATTGCAAGATTCGGTCTGAAGAAATTGATGTTCCTGAAGTAGAAGTTGGTCAATTAGAAGAAGATATCCAAGGATTAACTGATGTCATTTCTAATTTACGCTATAGAAATGTGATGGACGTCGAACATCTTTTGAACTATCCTAACGAGAATGATGCTGTTATGGAATTGCCTACAAATGAAGAAATTATTGAGTCCATACTAAATGATGAGAATGATCATGAACCAGATGATAGTAGCGGCATACCAAATGTGTCATCAAAAAAGGCCTTTCAAGCGGTAGTCACCATACAAAATTACTTGCTACAACACGAGGAAAATATTTCAGAAGTTCTGCATGCATTACAAAAAATTAAGGATGGGATGCATTTTGGTGAAGGAAAAAACAAACAACTTTAGATGCATTTTTGAGAAGAAATGACTTCTTATATGAACATTGTTGATTGGATGAAATATTTTCGTTTATTATATATACATATTTGTTTTATGAAATTTAGTGATTATTCATATATGTTTACATGGGGCCTTTAAGGATTCAATTTTTTTAATCGTTAATTCATTTAGCGAGGTTATTCATTTAACTCCTTTGCCCAAGTCGGGACTAGAGAAAATTATTCATTTAGCGAGGTTATTCATTTATCGAACATTCATTTATCGAGGTTATACTGTAGCAATTACTTTAATTAGTTTCTTGAGTGGCTGTTGTTTCTCCTTTTCTCTTTCCTTTTAATTTTTTTTAATATTCCTTTCAATAAATTCAACTTTGATACGGGTGTGTTTGGTGTGAACGAAAATATTTTTTACATAAAAAGAAGCAGCTTACTTGTGATGATGTCGGGCAGAGTGTCCTCAGCTCTCATCATGTCACGTTTGCCATCTTCGTAAGTCACTGTATGGTTTGAAACATGCCCCCAGGGTGTGGTATGAGCATTTTGCTACTTACATTATGCAGATTGGGTTCATATGCAGCAAACGTGACCATTCACTTTTTATTTTTCATCGAGGTAGTAACATTGCATACTTGTTATTATACGTAGATGATATTATTTTGAATGCCTCTTCTGATGTGTTAAAAAATGAGATAATTGCTCTGCTCAAATCCGAATTTGCTATGACAGACTTGGGGAAGTTGAGTTACTTCTTGGAGATTTCTGTGACTAGATTTGCAGATACTATGCTCCCGTGTCAGCGTAAGTATGCGGAAGAAATTGTGTACAGGGCTAAAATGGCAAACTGCAAGATCATGCCTACTCCGGTCGACTCGAAGTCAAAACTCAGTGTTGTTGCTGGTGATCCAGTGTCCGATCCCACTCTCTATAGGAGCCTCGCAGATGCACTTCAGTATCTTACATTCACCAGGCCTGATATTGCATATGTTGTTCAGCAGGTGTGTTTATTTATGCATGCCCCTGGGGAACCTCACTTTATAGCTCTTAAACGTATCATTCGATACGTTAAGGACACTCTTGATTATGGATTGCATCTCTACTCCTCTGCACCGACCAAGCTGATATCATATACGGATGCCGATTGGGTAGGCTATCCGGACACACGACGTTCCACGTCCGGCTACTGTGTGTTCTTATGAGTTAATATCATCTCAGGGTCTGCCAAGCGACAAGACACAATCTCTCGATTGAGTGTAGAAGCAGAATATAGAGGCGTTGCAAACGTTGTTGCTGAGATCTGCTGGCTCCGAAACCTCCTCTTGGAGCTTCATTGTCCTTTATGTAAGGCATTTATGGTTTACTGTGATAATATATCTGCGGTCTACTTATCTCATAACCCGGTTCAGCGTCAGAGAAGCAAGAATGTTGAGATGGATATACATTTTGTTCGTGAGAAGGTCGCTATATGTCATGTTAAGGTGTTGCATGTGCCTTCTTCGTATCAGTATGCATATATTTTCACCAAGGGGCTTCCTAGGCAGCTATTCCTAGACTTCAGATCCAGTCTCAATGTCCGGCCTCCTCCCGCTCTGACTGAGGGGGTGTGATAGCGAATATATTACCATATATTCGTTGTATATTCTGTAATTAATAGTTGTGTATAATTATGCAAAATAGAGATCCTCATTCAATTAAGGTTCACCTTGTACACACTATATATATTTGTATTAATGAGAAAGACTTCTGAAGGGAGATTAATACACCCTAGCAAATTTAATAGAAAGGTGGAAGAGGAAAAAAAGAACAAAAGAAGGATGAAATTCATTAAGCTAACATGTCTACAATTTTGGGGTCAAAACTTAAAGTGCTTTTGAGAAACATATGAGGTATTTAAGTTTTAAAGAATTACATATAAATGTCAATTCTAATCCAAGAAGGGAAAGATTATGCTATGTATTGACCGTTGACAAGTACAATTTTTTTCCTAATTAAGATACTTAATTAAAGATAATTCGAAAGTCCAACTTTATTCATAATTAAGATACTTAACTAAAGTAACAATTAAAGTAAGAACAATGTATTAGCATTTATCCACTTCGGGCATCTCCAATCGGTGGCGTTGGGAGCTCCTAGTCGAGGTGTGAAGTTTGGTGCTTTCGACGTTTTAGGGCAGGATTTGAAAGCTCTCCAATGTGTTGTGGAACTACGACCGTGAGAGGATTGATGTAATTCAGCTTCAACGGTGCAAGGGGAATGTAAAAACAACAATAGTTCCACATGAAAGTCATTATATGGAATGTGATAGTAACAAAACAACAGATAAAAATACTTATTCACAACGGGTGTTTACACCCAATTAATTTAATTGTTCATCTATTCGATTAGTGTAAACACCTGGATAAGCTTTTTCCTAACATATCTAATGGAAGTGCCTACTATTTATTTTGTACTTGTGGAAAAAAGAAAAAAAATACTAGTCCGGAAATGGTTCTCGGAAAAGAATTTTAAACAATATTTAGTCATAATTTATCGCACAACAAATCTTCTTTTAAAAAGTTTAAATGCATGGTGCCATCCTAATAAAAATTACAGTCCAAATTATTGTGATTTTGCTATGTAACGCTTGCATGTAGGTTTTCAAATATACCATAAATTTTCACTTTCTTACTGCTCATATTTTTTTCCTTACTACTCACGGGCCCATCCTATTTTAAGAAATGAATGTGATGCAACACCTAATTGTCGGCACCCAATTTAAGCTGTTTTTGTAGGGTAGCTAGAGTTTGTTGCATGAGCAATTTAATTTTTACTCTTCGTTTAAAAAAGATTGTCATAGTTTAACTTGACATAAATTTTTAAAAAATAAAAGAAGATTTTTAAAATATATAGTCCAAAACAAACCTTAGATATTTGTGTGGATATAAATCATCTCAAAAAGTTAAATTATTTTTAAATATAGAAATGTGCCAATCTTTTTGCGACAAACTTATAAGGAAAATAAGACAATCTTTTTGGACGGAGGGAGTATGCATATAAAATTTAAATTTTACTAGTAGCCGTAGTAATGCTTTTGTAGTTTCTTGTCCTTCTATTTCAGCTACTACCTGTTCTTTCTTATACTTCGATTGTCTATTCATTTGTAGTTTTTTTCCAGATAGTTTTATCTTGTTTTTTTATAGAATATTTTCATGACTTTTTATTTTGATTTGAATTACTACTCCGAGGGGCTACCGGAAACAACATCTCTACCTTCCAAGATAGAAATAAGGTCTACATGCACTGTATCCTTTCCATATTTCACTTTGTAAAATTTCACTGGATATGTTGTTGTAATAATGATATAAAAATATTTATATAATTATATTATTTATTTGATAATTTAATGTACTGTAATAATTATATAAATTCTGTAATAAATATTAATTTGGTAATTTAATAATTATGAATCTGCTATTATAAGTTAAAATTCGTTGACAATACCTTGTTAATTAAGGGAGACAATAACCGTCACAGCGATCTGTTGCAATAATGAAGTCATCTGCGGTTGCTAGCTGGAGAAATATATATATATATATATATGACCTTATGGTGCAAAAGTATTTACAAAATAATTTAAGCTTAAATTTGTATTTGTCTAAAGAAATTATTTTTATGCATTAATAATTTATTCAAAACGCAATAAGTAATAAGTTGTGATTCAAAAATCATAAATTAAAAAATTTAGTTTCACCTCTAATTCCTTTATTTGGGGTTTGCTCATGCAAGTTGCTAGAGCATCGAGATGCATTTTATATAAAGTTTAATTTTCATGTATTTATAATATAATAACTATTTATCTAATAAGTAGGGGTTTACATTATTCAGATTAAATCGAAAAATTAAATCAAATCAAACTGAATTTTAATTTAGATTTGTTTTTCGGTTTTATTGGGTTTTTTTTCTGATTGAAAAATTATAAATTTTGGGTTTTTGGTTTGGTTTTGATTTAGAAAAATAAAAATTGAAAAAACCGAATTATATATATTATATGATAATAATAATTATAATAATATGTATCATTACCGTTTATGGGTGTTTGAGTTTGAATGTATGTTTTACCACTTTCAGTCTTTCTTACTTAGTGACCTATTTGTATTAGAGTATAAAATGATCAATTCTCAATCTTTAGGTTATGGACATATATTTATGTATAGGGAAAAATTCGTATAAGATAGGTATACGGAATATAGTATGACATGTGGAGCACAGTGTTGAGTCAGGACCACGTCAGCCTAAGGCACTATCGACTAGATAAGCATGGTACTAGAAGCGACACAAGCATGATTGGTACCGATAATACAGAAGGCTGAGAACCATTTGAATTGTAACGGGCAGCCGTTACCAAACGGATCATATGCCTTCCAATGAAGCTTTAATTTCACTTATTGAGATATTGATTATCCAATTATTACAACATTCATTCACCTGTATTAATAAGGGCATATTTCGTGGGTTGTGTACCCGTGTAGTTCATATAAGACGCATCGTCCCATTGTAAATCATCATATTCTGGTTATTACAAGATACTTGCTCATATTCTCTTGATTTTTGTGCTTTCGTACAAGTAATCGTAGCTTTGTCCATAAGCTTTCACAAGGCTCAGGCTAATCATTACTTTACTTTGTCTCATTATTACTTGTTTTCAGTATTATTAATCTAGAATTCCTATTTAACGTGTCACTTGAGATCTATGTGTCCTTGACCACGTATACAAATTCAATTGTACCATTTTACGGGTAAATAGTTTGGCGCCCACCGTGGGGCCTGGATAATTTTGGTGTCACAAGTGACCCTTATACTAATCTAATTATTTTAAGTCTTATTCTTTGGTCAGATAAGACAAATGACAGGAATAGGAGAAAGTAGTCGCAACATCGGGGATAACATAAATAATCTTAGGCCAGATGGTTTGTCGATAGGAACCACGAGACATGAGGACCCGAAGTTTACAGATGGAGTCACATCCGGAGATAGATAGACTCGACATGAGGATGTTCTCACTGAAGAAACACTTGAAGAAGCTATACAGAACCATCGAGCGCAGAACGCCACAACGAGTGAGGAGTTGGAGCGTCTGAAGCAGTTTCAAGAGGAGTTCATGTCCAAAAATGTCGGCAACACTCTAACAGGGGAACTTGTGCCTCCACTAAATGGAAATGGAGAAACCGATAATGATCAAGGTAGATTAGGAAACGATAACTCAAAAAGCGAAGCCGCCAACTGAAAATGTGTTTCAGGAACAAGTCTTGAAATTCATAAAGGACATGACGAACAAATTTGATTCCAATGTAGAGAAGGCAGAGAAAACCTCCCAGGAGTTCCGGTGCCAGTTCAATAAGATACTAGTGGTTCCTCTTGTGGTTGATGGTTCAGATGTAAAAAATATATTCTGTTGGCGTATAAATCAGAGGTTGCGCCCGAACTAATCCCCAAAAGGTTCAAAATCCCTTTTGTGGCCAAATAAAATGGAACTACAGATCCCCAGGAGCACATCATGGCCTATACTACGACCGTGAAAGGAAATGAGGTAAGAGAACACGAAATAAAATCGGGTCTGATAAGAAAATTTGCTAAAACACTTGCTAAGAGAGCTTTGACATGGTATTCGCAACTCCCTGAGAATTCAATCGATTCGTTCGTCCTGCTCGCCGACATTAAAGGCTCATTCGGGGGCCCGGAAGCTGAAGACAAGTAAGACGGATATCTTTCGTATTGCGCAAAGAGAAACAGATCTCCTTAAGGACTTTGTTACACGATTTCAAAAGGAACGAATGTTGTTACTTGTAGTCCCGAACGGATGTGCTGTGGAGGCTTTCATAAAAGGTTTGAATCCGGCAAGTTCGGATGCCTCCCAAAAGCTCAAGGAAAATCTCTTAAAGTTCCAGGCGACAACTTGGAAAGATGTGCACAACCGGTATGAATCCAAGATCCGTATTGAGGATGATATGTTTGAATCTAAAGTCAGTAGTATCTTTGAAAAGCTTGACAAGCCAAAATCGATCGAAATTCCTCGAAGAACTGTTATCAACCTTATCCTACTCCCAGAAAGCAGGAAGGTGGACAAGGTTTTTGCTCCTTTAAAAAATCAAATAACAAAGGAGGCCCCGGATGAAAAAACCAAGGATTGGTAAATTCTGATAAAGGTAACTCATCTAAGGGTATCGGGTACCCAAAATTATCCGAGTATAACTTCAATATTGACGAAGAGCAAATGGTGGCATACTGAGGACTTATCCGGTGTCCCGATCACCGAAACCACTATAATCAATTCCTAGCAAAAGAGAACAGTCTATTTGGTACGATTTCCACGGCACACACGAGCATAAATCTACAGACTGCAGACATCCACGAGAAGAGGTGGCAGGAATGCTAAGCATGGGACACCTATGATAGTACTTTAGTGAAAGGACTCGCAATAATTATGAGCGGGGACCTCCTGCAGAAAATAAGTCAAATCCAGTTGCACCACCCCATGTTATAAACATGATTTATGGTGGGCCGATGATCGCCGCTACATCTTTCACCGCGGCTAAGAAGAGGAAAATATCTATAACCCAGGAGAAAAGATTTCGGGAGATACCTGATGAGCATACTATCACGTTCACAAAAGAAGATGTCGCCGGTGTGAGTTTCCCCCACAATGATGCACTGGTGATCATTGTGCCTATTGATTGCTTCTAGGTGAAGAGAGTCCTAATTGATCCCGAAAGCTCAACTAATATAATCCGGTTGAAAGGAGTGAAAGAAATGAACATGGCAAACAATATAGTTCCGGCCGCCAGAACTCTCTCAGACTTCAATATGTCAAGTGAAACCACAAAAAAGGAAGTAGATCTACCGGTGGCCACGATGAGAGTTATTAAGTCGACCAAATTTTATGTCCTCAAAGGGGACATGAGGTATAATACAATATTCGGAAGGCCGTGGATACATGATATAAAGGTGATCCCGTCAACATTGCATTTGTTGGTGAAATTCCCTACACCAGAGGGGATTCAGCAAATCCGGGGTGAACAACTCGCAGCAAGGGAAATGTACACCATAGAGTAGCTAGAGGTGGTGATAGATCCCAAATAGAAATTACAGGAAGCAGAGCCAGTGCGAAAGATCTGCCAATGGAAAAAGAATCAGCCTATCCGGAGGAAGAGTTTTCAGATCGGTACCAAGTACCCATATACTGTCAGGTACCAGATGTAATCAGATGACACCAAGTCCAATGTAGATGAATTGGACCAGATTGCACTACATCCGAAAACCTCTTAAATGAAGGTATACCTAGGCACCGGGTTAACCCCGAGGCTCAGGGATTTAATTCTTGAATATTTTAAATCTAACGTTTATTGCCTTGTATGGTCACATTAAGATATGACAGGCATTCCTCCAGAAGTCACAACTCATAAGTTGGGCCCGGACCTCAGTTTTTCTTCGGTGCGGTAGAAGAAGCGACCGATAGCCGAACTCCGTAACAAGTTTGGTAAAGAGGTAGATAGACTATTTAATATAGGGTCTATTCAGGAAGTAAAATATCTAGATTGGTTAGTAAACCTCCATAGTGCCTAAAAAGGGAAAGAAATTTAGAATGTGCATTGATTATAAGGATTTGAATAAAGCATGTCATAAAGACACATTTTCATTATCGAACATAGATCAGATGATCGATGCTACGATCGAACACGAGATCATGAGTTTTTTATGCGTATTCCGAGTATAACCAAATAAGGATGCACCCGGAGGACCAAGAGAAAACATCTTTTTAAATTACTTTCGGTACCTATGCCTTTTGGACTACAAAATGCCAGGGCCATGTATTAAAGGTTAGTGAATAAAATATTTGAAAAACAGATAGGAAAAAACAATGGAAGTATATAAATACGACATGCTTGTTAAAAGTCTTCATGCAGAATATCATTTAAGTCACTTGCAGGAAACCTTTGAGGTGTTGAGGAAATACACCATAAAGTTAAACCCTGATAAATATGCTTTCGGAGTAGGCTCCGGATTTTTTTTGGATTTCTTAGTTTTCCACAGAGAAATTGAGATAAACCCTGACAAAATAAAGGCTATCAAGGATATACCAGACATACTTGAAGATGTGAAAGCAATGCAATGACTGACCGGACATGTGACAGACTTAAGCATGTTTATTTCTCGATCTTTGAAAAAATGTCACATGTTCTTTTTGCTTCTGAAGAAGAAGAAGAATGATTTTGTTTGGATGCCCGAATGCCAGCAGACCTTACGGGACTTGAAGGCTTACCTATCCAGTCCTCCGCTCATGTCAAAGCCTAAGGACGGAGAACAACTATTGATATATTTAACAGCTCAGAGGTAGCGGTAAGTGCAATGCTGGTACGGGAAGAAAAAGGTACACAATGTCCTGTTTATTACGTAAGTGGAGTAATATCATAGGCCAAAGCCCGTAAACTCAAAAGACTGACTTTTACCTTAGTAATGTCATCGCGAAAGCTTCGACCATATTTTCAATGTCACCCAATTGCCGTAGTAACTACATTTCATCTTAAAAATGTGTTGCATAGGCCTGAGCTTTTCGGGCGCCTGGCTAAATGGGCGGCAGAACTAAGTGAATTTGACATTGAATATAGACCCCAAACTGCAATAAAGTCGCAAGTCCTTGCAGACTTTGTGGCCGATTTCATTCCGGGAGTAATCCCCCAGGCGGAAAAGGAGGCTATCCTAGTCTCAGGGACTTCCCCTAAGATCTGGACACTTTATACAGATATTGCTTTTAACGTCAAGGAGACCAGTCTGGGAGTGGTATTGCGAACTCTCATCGGTGAAACTTAAAGGCAAGGAATACACGGTTCTCCGTTGACTAACAATGAAGCAGAGTATGAGACTTTGGTTGCATGTTTAGAGCTGGCGTGAGGATTAGGCTCACAAATCATTGAAGTCTAGTGTGACTCACTGTTGGTAGTGAACTAAATCCATGGAGTGTTCGAATCCAAATAAGAACGCATGTCAAGATACCTTGGAAAGGCCTTGAAGCGTTTGTCTCGTTTCTTGGAAAGGCCTTGAAGTTTTTGTCTCATTTCAAAAAATAGACGGTGGTACACATACCCTGGAAATAAAACATATAGGCCGATGCACTCGCAAACTTAGGCTCCATCACGGAGGCTAAAGGTTCTAAAACCAAATCGGTTGTTCAGTTGTTGCATTCGGCACTAGATCCCATCGGATACGATGAGACAAATTCTAACAAACTAACTTGGGACTGGAGAAATGAGTTCTTGGACTATCTTGTACACGGAAAGCTCCCGAAGGACCCAAAAGCATCCAAAGCTTTGAGGAGCAAAGTTGCTCAGTCCTGTGTTATAGATACATGAAGAATTCCACTCTTCTGGAAAAGGATCCAAAGAAAGTTGATGAATTTGGTCAATTTTAATTAAAATAAAGTGGGTCAATCAACCTCGGTCGTGGTCATCCTCTGCATTAATGAGGCTGCAGATTCTCCGGAGCTATAGATGAATAATTCCACCTCGTAAAACCCTAGGGTAATAGAGGAGGAGAGGGTGGTCGGTATTGAATGGGGCATTAACAGTGTTGGATAACATCTGAATGCAGTAGAATAATCTCCAAATTTGCGGAGCAACTTGACCTAAGGAAATCCTATACCGACGGCAAATATCCTCGATAATATTTGGAATGTAGAGTTTTAAACCTATGGTGAATGGATAAGTATACGTCATGGAAAACCCGTCAACATAACAATGCACTCGGTCGATGGAATTGACTGTTTTGACAACTATGTCAGAGGAAAAACCACAATCCTTTACGGCGTCAGGAAGAACCTTGACTGTTATTTTAGATTTGAAATTCTCGACATGTTTGTAGGTGTTTTGAACAGAAAGATCTCCTGAGAAGTCAAAGCCCAAAGGAAGGGTTTCAATAACAGTAGAATGGAAGTCGATTTGCTGAGTTGTAGGAGAAATTGGTTCCTTCCCAAGGCGGCGGCTTGGAGGGTTGTCATTACCCTCAGGGGAGTGAGAAGGAGAAGATTTGGTAAAAGACATAGTTGAAGAAGTTTTTTGAGAAAAAAAAGGCAAAGTTTTCAAGAAATCTTGTGAAGTATGTGGTTGTCTTTTGTGAAAGATATGACCTCATATTTATGGTAAAAAAATATAACATTTTGGAGGTAAAAAGACGTGCACCATCATTACTGCAATTTACGTCGATTAGAGCGATGGTTCAGTTGCCGCCATTTCAGAAGTATTGAATAAAGACAAGTTTTGTAATCAGTATTATTCAATTTCCCGCTGAAGTACTAGGTTTACTCAGTCGGGAGTTCAAATCCACTTATCGGTTGCACAAGAGTCACACCAGGAAAGTGCGGGGACTATCTGTATAGGAAAAAATTTGTATAAGACAGTTGTACAAATTATAGTATGACACATGGAGCATGGTGTTGAGTCAGGACCACGTTAACCTAGGGCACTACCGACTAGGTACGCGTGATACCGGAAGTGACACAAGCATGACTGGTACCGGTAATACAGAAGGCTGAGAGCCATTTGAATTGTAACGGGCGGCCGTTACCAAACCGATCATACGTCTTCCAATGAATCTTTAATGGCATTTATTGAGATATTAATTATCCAATTATCACAACATTCATTCTCATATATTAATAAGGCCATATTTCGTGGGTTGTGTACATGTGTAGCTCATGTATAAATAGGACATGTTATCCCATTGTAAATCATCATATTATGGTTATTACAAGATACTTGCTCATATTCTCTCAATTTCTGTGCTTTCATACAAGTTATCGTAGCTTTGCCCATAAGCTGTCACAAGACTCAGGCTAATCATTACTTTATTTTGTCTCATTATTACTTGTTTTCAGTATTATTAATCTAGAATTATTATCTAACGTGTTACTTGAGATTCACGTGTCATTGACCACGTATACAAATTCAAATGTACCGTTTTACGGGTAAATAATTTATATACTTTTAAATATTGTATTTTTAAAGTTTTACCATGTGACTTATATTAAAAATATATTTAAGAGATTTGACATATTTACTTCTCATTTTCTATAATATTTGTTCTTTTCCCTATTTTGATTATGTTAATTATCTTATATGAAGCAACCGAAAAAACAAATAAAAAAACCGAACCAAAAAGAGAAAAATCGAAATAAACCAAACTTATTATGATTCGGATTGAATTGTAGTTTTTAGAAATCTAACACCGAAAAATCAAAATCGAATAAATCGAACCGAATAATCGAATGCACACCCCTAATAATAAGATCATTTATTAACTAATTATATGTAAAATTTGATAAACCGAGGATAATTTTATGAAAATAATAATTTGCTATAAAAATTTAACATTTACTAATTGATAATATAATTTTGTTACGTTTAAATGTATATAAACTAAAGCCTTTTTGATTTATGGGTTGGCAATGACTAAAAGACAAAAGAAAACCCTATTTTAGAGTATGTCATATTAGTATTTTCAGGATATCTCATATAAATGAGAGATTAATTTTATAATCCATTATAAATGTTTTGTTAGTTATATGATTATTGTTAGAGAAGCAATAATCTACAGTGCAAAAATGTTGATAAATTAATAAAACAGAGAACATCTTCTTTTATTCTAATTGTAACTGGCCATAAAAGATAATTTCCCCTAAACTTGGTAGTGAGAAACTCCTAAAAGAAGGAGAAGAAGGTTAAAAGAGAATCATTTGATATAGACGAAAATTTAGAATAAATAATCCCTTTCATTCAATCACGGATCAATGAAACTCAAAATAAATTAGAATATTTTTGTGAATCTAAAAATCAAGCATCTTTCATACCCTGTCATTTACGCAAAAAAAAGAAATATATTCTATTTTGTCAATCCTTGATATCATATTAAAGCAAGAAAAACAACCAAAGAGAATAAAATATAAATTAAGGATGTGTTTGGTACGATGAAAAATGTTTTTTCTATTTTTTTATATGACTGCACGAAATATATTAAAAAATATTTTTCTCAAAATAGGAGAAAATATTTTCTTTAAAAAATTGAGGAAAAATATTTTCCGGTCAATAAAAACACATCAACGCATTCCCAAACTATCCCCTACTTGCCTACCCCACCACCCACCCCACCCCTCCCCTAAAAGCTTCGGAATATTATTTTCAAGCCCTATAATGAAAATCCATTCTTACCGCCTATCCCACCTACCCTCAAATCACTCTCACCTCCGCCTACCCCCACCCCTCCCTACCCACCTCTCCTCCTATTCCACCTACCTCCCACCCCCTCGCCTTTCTCAACACCATAAGTTGTACTTCGAATACAGAAATCTCATAGTGTTTTGCTTTGAATACATGCAAATGTTCATAAAATAATATTTTTTAATTTGCATACCAAACACAAGAAGATGAGTAGAAAAATGACTTTCTTGGCAAACATTTTCCATCGTACCAACACACCCTAAGCCTCTAATAAAATTTTCTAACGAATTTCCTTAAGAAAATTTACGCTTTTCATGATGGTTAAAAAAACGTTTCAACTTAATTTGAACATCAACCGAAAAATATTTTTCCTTTTTCTACTTATTTTGTTTATTCTTATTCTGTTTTTTTTTTTTTAACTCTTCTTAATTCACACTGACATGTGGTACTCGTACCATGACGCATACAAGAAAGAATTAAAGATCTAGAGGGGTCAGCTTGCTGGCAGGGAGTCAACTTTGCGGCCTTAGGGTCGCAAGTTCGATTCTCCCCTCCGGATATCGTCCTCCGGGGCACATACATGTGGTAAAGCCTGGGCGCTAAAAGCCGCGCGGGCATGTTGCATTGTGGGTTCGGTCTCTGCCAAGCCTTGTGGATGGGGCCTGTGGGGGGGGGGGGGGGTCAACCTTGTAGCATTGATCCGTTGGACGCAAGCAGACACTGACCATGTGTGCACATCCCGCGATTTACCTGGTGGTGGGGTGCTGAAGGACCGGTCCCATCATCTCCAGGACGTCTGGGTAATACCAGTGAAGTAGTCAGGCGCAAGCCTGGAAACCTGGATTATCAAAAAAAAAAAAAAAAAAAAATTAAAGTGCAAATTAACTGTCTCCCCAAATATAGAATGTACTACATATATAGGACCTCAATGTAATAAATACTCCTTTTAATTTCTCATCCGATATCGGTACCACAGGTAACTTGTAAGTGTGATTTAAGACAAGTTAGTTGAGCACGAATAAAGAAAATAATTGAACAAAATAAAATATAGGTATTTTAAAGCCTTAATTAACTCAATTTGTATTGTGTAAGATCAATTAAAGAGGAAAACGTTTCCTATGAATTTTTTTTCATTTTCAGAACTCGAACTCGAGACCTTTAATTAAGATTGAATCGATCGATCAAACTGATCCCGCCACGACCCTCGATGGTAATGCAATTGTTGGAAATAGATATTAAGTCGGCTCCATCCATAAGGGGTCCTAATTTGTCCATTACTTGTTCTCCTCCTACATCTTATCTATAGCGGATAAATACATTATCATGGATGTCGATAAATACTTCCCCTGTCCCAATTTATATGACACACTTTTCCTTTTTGTCAGTCTAAAAAAGAACGACATATTTTCTTATTTGACAACAAATTAACTTTAAATTTTATATTTTACGCTTAACAAGATGATCTATAATCACACAAATATATTTAGTTTGTTTTAAACTACGAGATTCGAAATTCTTCATTTACCTCTTAAACTTCGTGTCCGGTCAAACTACATCATATAAATTATAACGGAGGGACTACAATTTTTCTACCATAATGTGATTAGGTTTTGCGTAGAGTATACCACTCTGCATCACTTAGAGGATATCTAAGTTGTGGGCAAAGGAAATTCATCTAATTCATAAGAATTCTCGACGACTGATAGCTAAGTAGGCGTTTGACCATGTAATTTGGAATTATGATTTCATATTTTGATTTTAAATCTGCTTTTGTTTATGAAATTTGCTCAAAATTTCAACTTCAATTTAATATCATGATTTCTAATTCCAAATTCTCTAAAAAGTAGCTTTGAGATTCGGAATCATGAATTCAAAATTCTTAAATGTAAAATTTGACCCATAAGTTTATATTTTGTGAAAACATATTCATAAATTGGTAGAAACATTTTTTAAATGTAAAACTTGACTTAAAGTGACAATGTTGGTTCGTCTTCTGGTCATCTGATCGGAAATGCATGCTCAACGTGAGGAGATTATCCTACCATGTGGGAGGATTATATTAAAGAGTAGTTACACTACAACTCTTGTTCAATTTTTTTTATTGAACTAAAGTTCAATTAATAGATGTTGTATATTTTAAAAAAGCATTTTGGTAGCATTTTAATTTTGTAATAAACTATAATTTGCTCATTTTGTAAGATTGTAAAAAAGTTGGAGAAGTTTTGATAGTTTTTACAATTTGTGGGGTTTTCAGATTTATGAGAAAAAATACAACTTAACAAATCAAAATTACATATCCAAACAAAATTTGAACTTCAGATCAACATGATTTCAAATCACTACTTTTATATCATGATTTCAAATCATGTCCAAAGGGGCCTAGATCGTGCTTCCTATAAATTCGCTTTGGCAAGAAGAAACTCGTAAGTTCCGTTTTTCAATTTATGTGACACCATTTGACTTGACACGAAATTTAAGAAATAAATGAAGATTTTTGAAATGTGTAGTCCAAAACAAGTCTTATATAAATGAGTGATTGTAAATCATCTGATAAAATTAAATTATTTCTAAACATAGAAGGAGGACATTCTTTTTGAGACAGATAAAAAAATGATATCACATAAATTGAGACAGACGGCATAATAAATACTGAAACTGGATGATCAAGTGGTACAACCTATAATTTGGCCCTGCACCTGCAGGTTTTAATTAATGTGATCATTTTGTACAGCACGATAGTTGTTCCGTTTGGTACAATCTTAACTACTTGCTGTACTTATCATCAGTGTCCTTATCTTTTTTTTTTTTTTACTATCTAAATATGTTAGTACTTTATAAATGTTTTTCATAATTTTTCCTCAAATGGTAAATTTCAATAATGTGAAAGAAACAATCTCTTAATTATTTTCATTAATTGAAAGACAATATATATAATTTATATATTTTTATAATAGGAAAATCTTATTCTTATTCTACTCCTAAAACCTTATTTTATTTGAAGACTAATTGTACAATTATGGAAAGAGTACAAGACTAATTAAGGTACACTACAACTATACAAAACCGTGTACAAGAATGACCAAAACCGAGACTAACTGACTGTCTCGAAAATCTTCAAAAAGGACTGAGGGAAGACCCTTTGTAAAGATGTCTGCAATATGATACCTGGAAGAGACATGGCAGACGCGTACTTGACCATGAGCAACCTTTTCGCGAACAAAGTGAATGTCCATCTCGATATGTTTAGTGCGCTGGTGCTGAACCGGATTAATGGAAAGATATATGGCACTAACATTATCACAATAAACCAATGTCGCTTTCTGAATAGGACAATAAAACTCTAACAGTAAATTACGTAACCAACATGATTCAGACACCACATTAGCTACCCCTTGATACTCAACCTCGGCACTGGAGCGGGACAAAGTCGGTTGACGTTTCGCATACCAGGAGACAAAGTTATTACCAATAAACATACAATAGCCAGACGTAGACCGTCTGGTGTCCGGATAACCACCAAATCAGCATCAGTGTACGAGTCAAGTGTAGACGTTGATGACAAATATAAATGCAATCCATAGTCAAGTGTCCCCTGGATGTACCGAATAATGCATTTGAGCGTATTCATGACCCTGTGATCATGCATAAACAAACACACCTGTTGTACGACATATGTAATATATGGTCTCGTGAACATCAGATACTGAAGGACCCCTGCAAGACTGTGATATCGGGTCGGGTCGGGTGCGAGTGGACTTACAGGATGACATCCCAGCCCTCTCAATGATCTCGGCTGCATACTTCCTCTGTGATAAGAACAATTCACCTGCATGAAGAGTGACAACAATCCCCAAAAAATAACTCAAGGGCCCCAAGTCTTTCATAGCAAACTCATAACTGAGCATTGTCATGATAGACTAGCGTAATGCATCGGAAGAGGCAGTCAAGATAATATCATCCACATAGAAGAGTATATAAGCCAATGAAGAACCACGACGATATATGAATAAGGAATTATCCGACCTGCTGTGAGTGAACTCAATAGTCGAAACATAGTCGTATACCAGGCCCGTGGAGACTGCTTAAGCCCATATAAGGATTTTTCAACAAACAGACATGATGAGGATATTTGGGATCCCTAAACCCCAAGGGCTGATGCATATAGACTGTTTCTTTGAGATCACCATGAAAGAAAGCATTATTCACATCTAACTGATGAATGTACCATGTTTTCGAAAGAGCCAAACTGAGCACAGTACGAATGGTATCAGGCTTGACCACCGGACTAAACGTCTCACCACAATCCACACCAACCTGCTGAGTCTTACCATCACCCATAAGCCGAGCCTTATGCCTTGCAAACGAACCGTCTAAATTGTCCTTATGAGCAAAATCCACATAAACCTAATAATATTAATACCAGATGGATGGGGCACCAACTCCCACGTCTTATTATCAATAAGAGCATTATATTCACCGGTCATAGCAATTTTCCAATTTGGGTCATTTAACGCAGACACATGATTACGGGGTAAGGGTGATTTAAGAACATTAGAATTTAAATTAAAATGCCTTATTGGTTTAAAAACACCCCGTTGACTACGAGTGACCGATCTATGACTCGAGGAAGAATTGAGCGGATTTTGGGAATTTTCTGGACTTGAGACGGACTGACCAGCAGGCAGTGGGCCTGCTGGCCCAACACGGTAGCGAAGCGGTGAGGATGCAGGAACTGGACCAGTTCTAGTATTGGGCTGGACTGGCCCAATTGCTGAAACTGGCCCAGTGACGAGACTGGGGACAGTGGCCTGCGATGAACCAGTCGGACCAGCGGGCAGTGGGCCCGCTGGAGGATTTGGGGTGCGAGATATGTCCGAAAAATGGTAAATAATATACGGGGATATACCATCATCCAAAATATTATACGAACTAGGCACTGAATTACTAACCTTATCAAACGGAAATTGGGATTCATAAAAAATGGCATGACGACTAATAATGATTTTATTAGAGGATAAATCAAAATATTTGTAACCACGATGATTAGACGGAAAATCCAAAAACACACACGGAGTAGACTGGGCCTGAAGTTTGTTAATTGTGGTAGACGAAAATAACGGATAACACATGCACCCAAAGACCCTAAAATGTGATTACGAAGGAGTCTTATTATATAAAATTTGAAGATGGGATAAATATGTCAAACCTTTGGAGGGAGGAATTTTAAGGAGATATGTAGCCATTTGTAGAGCATGATGCCAAAACGAAGGGGGTACGGAAGCATGAATCAATAAAGTTCAGACAATGTTATTAATGGTACGAATCTTACGTTCGGCTTTCCCATTTTGTGAAGACGTATGTGGGCAAGAAAAACAAAAATTTATTCCATGATTGGTACAAAATTCCCGAAAGACCCCATTATCATATTCTCTGCCATTGTCACATTGAATATTCTTTATTTCCCGTTCGAATTGGGTTCTAATGAAAGCTCTAAATTTTAAGAAGATGGAAAAAACTTGAGATTTTTTCGCTATCGGAAAAGTCCATAAAAACTTAGAATAATCATCTAAAAACATAACATAATACCGATGACCCAAAGAACTTAGAACAGGAGACGTCCATAAATTGCTATGAATAATGTCGAATGACATTAAAGTATGAGATTTAGAGTCTACAAATGGCAACTTAATAATTTTTCCTAATTAACAAGATTGACAATTTGGAGTACTACGCGTACCCTTACAAGAAATAAAATTATTTTTATCTAAGGAAGATAAAATAGACGACCCCGGATGACCTAGGTGAGCATGCCACACAGAAGGGGAAGGGCGACAAACGTGGATGACAAGGCTTGACTTGAAAGACCGAAACTATAACACCTCATGAGAGGACTCCCCGTCTTGAAATCCTTCACAGAAATCCCAAATGGATCAAATTCCACATAAATAGAATTATCAATTATGAATTTACGGAAAGACACTAAATTTGTAATCAATTTAGGGGCATGAAAGGTATTTTTCAAGATAAGTGGTGGATGGGTGGAGATAAAGTTTTATGACCATAACCACGAATTGGAATAGAGTTACCATTACCAATAATTATACCACGAGGGTTGCTCAAATTGGAATAAGACGAGAGAGTACCTTCATCGGATGTCATGTGTGTAGTCGCGTCGGTGTCCATGTACCAATTCCGATCCAGTTACGTTAATCCAAGTGTGTGCATTACGGCCTCAATGTCTGTTTGAGTGGGTGTGGGGCCTACTGCCAAGAATGCCTGTGTGGGCCGAGGCCCAAGTAGTCCCCCTGCTGCCCCGCCCAGCCCTGAATCGGGAATGAGAGGCCTGACTGTTGGGCCAAAACTAGGGCTATCCAGCCCACTGCCCGTTGGATGAACAACCTGGAAAATAGGGGTTGTTAGGCCACGTCCCACTGCCCCAGCCCCACTGCCATGGGCCCCACGACTGGGACCAGTGGGGCAGTGGCCCACTGTTGATTGGACGGGGCCCACTGCCGGAATGTTGTCCACCGGAACCGCCGCGTTTTCCCCCGCGGTTTTTTCCATTATTTTTACGATTATTTTTCCCGCCACCGTGAGCACAGTTTTGGCCCGAATTATCAACAAAACCTGAAGAATTTGTTGAGGACGTCATTATGACTACAGGGCTCGCACCGGTAGCCGCCTTCTTAGCCAAATCGGCTTCTTCCAAAGTAAGCATGGAATAGGCTTGATAAAAAGCGGGAAGCGAATTACTTTGACGAAGGAGAGTCCCAACGCCATTATAAGCCTCAGAAAGGTCGGCAACCAATTGTAGAACCAGACGATTATTTGTCACAGGTGTACCAACGTTACGGAGTTGGTCCGCCAACTCCTTGAGTCTCTTGCAATATGCAGAAACGTTCGAAATTTTTTCCATGCTGACTTGGGAGAATTCTTGCTCGAGGGTGACAACACGTAAATATTGGTTATCTTGGAATATATCACGTAATCTATTCCAAGTAGCCATAGCCGTAGTGTCCGGCTCAATGATCGTCTGTAAGAGGTCGACTGAAATAGTGGAATAAATCCACTGGAGAACGGTAGCATCAAGAGTAATCCATAACTGGGGATCCTCCGCGGGAATAGGGACAGCGGGAGGAATTATGTGATGGAGGACTTGATAGGAGATAGCGTGAATTTTAAACAATTCTGCCCACGTCGCATATTGGACGTTTTCCATCTCAAGAACACTTGGGATGTTGTTCTTGATGTTAGAAATAGTGAGGGCAGGATGAAACGTGTGCCTAGACATAACGAAAGAACAAAGGGATTTGAGGGAAAATTTGGGAAAAGTGGACGTAAAATTTAACATGAAATTCGGTGAAGGGGACGGAAATCGAGTCAGGTTTTGGCCGAGAAATTGCACAAAAAGAATGAGAGCAGTATTTGGAGAACAAAGGCGGAAGCAATTTAGACCTAGTCTCTTGATACCATGAAAGAAACAATCCCTTGATTATTTTCATTAATTGAAAGACAATATATACAATTTACATATTTCCATAATAGAAAAATCATATTCCTATTCTACTCCTAAAACCTTATTATATTTGGAGACTAACTATACAATTATGGTAAGTATACAAGACTAATTAAGGTACAAGACTAATATACACATTGTATACAAAATCAGCCCATATATGGGATGCTACAGTAACCCGAGATATCACTGTTCATCCGATAAACACAATGTATATAAATTTCAATAATGTGAAAGAAACAATCTCTTGATTATTTTCATTAATTGAAAGACAATATATATAATTTACATATTTTCATAATAGGAAAATCCTATTCCTATTCTACTCCTAAAACCTTATTCTATTTGGAGACTAACTATACAATTATGGTAAGAGTACAAGACTAATTAAGGTACACTACAACTATACAAAACCGTGTACAAGAATGACCAAAACCGAGACTAACCGAGACTAAATATACATAGGATATACACGTGCATAACGTGTATATCTTATGTATATTTAGTATATTTAACATAATGTACAATCCAGAACACAAAATTACATTCACATAACCGTATTTTTATAGTCATTTTTCACGATATACAACATTATATAACAGTATATAACTTTATATACCTGGAGTAGACAGTGTATAAACATTGTATAAAAGTGTATATACAATATTATACAATAATATACAACTTTATTTATTTACTGGAAACAATGTATCAACCTTGTATAAAAGTACATAATAATATATAAGAAATATTTATACACACTTTTACCCTGTTATACAAACTTATACTATTGTTTCCCCTCCTCCATCGCTGTACCGACCAATAGATCACTGGAAAAGTTAAAAAACAAAGCAAAATATGTAGGGGTTTGTTGGGTTCGTAAGCACAACGGAAGTTTAAAATTTTACTTACCCAACAATGATCCTGGCATGGCTTATACGATAATCATCCAAAGTGTTCAAAACACTACAAAAGAAAACTTACAGGCTTTTGTATGCTGGATTCACAACTATGGTATCCACGCCAGTTGTTCCTCCGATTGCAAGTTCCAACTCCAGTGTATTTATCTAACGAAGAACGCTAGTAATTCTTTTGTTAGAAGACAGAAAGTAATTCAAGGCTCTAAGTCTTGAATCCTCTGTTTTGTCTGACTGATTAACCTCATAATTATGGGGGTTGTGTTGTTTATATAGGAGTTCAGGAGGTTTAAGCAGATTTAAAACAGAAAAACCTGGCCCATTTTAATGTTCAGTGGACCAGCCCAGTTGGTCCACTTCACACATCCAAGTGGGCTGCCAAGGTGCCGAATTTGGGCCAGTAATTTCTGGCCCAATTGCTCTCCTTTATTTATCCGAGTACCCATATAGTATATCCAACACATTTAATTAAATCCGAAATCCAATTCGACTTAATTGAATAATTTCTATCAAATAGAAATATTCCATAATTATTATAAATTAAATATCTAGATTCTAAATCGAATATTTAATACTTTCTCAATACACTCTTAAATCGAATAAACAATCGCATATAGTGTGACCCTACAGGTCTTCACATATCAACATTAATCTAATTAATGTCCATACGAAACTCCTAGATTGCGTCGTATGACGAACTCAATATTTGAAGTACGTTTGCATGAATCCAGCAAACTTAACCTTTATGCGAAACTATAAATTCCTTTCATTCGCAACACACTCGATTAAGCTTAGGATTTGCGAAGTGTCTATCCAAATAACTTAATCACTTTATCTCACATTTATTAGTTGACAACTAGACCATATTCTAAATATGTCTCTTACACTGGCCAGTGACTTTAGTGAACCTAAAAACATTGAGAACTTGAGTGCTCTCTCGAATTTCCAATCGAGGAATGAATCATATTCTTGGCTCAACTACTACCTTGATTTACATCCTGATGCACCCAACACAAGTTGTATCTTATCCAGAAGGAGTTTAAGCTTAGAACTTGGTCAAAGTACATCATTCTGTAATCAAGGTGAGTATTGACCTCAAGTCAAATGACCTTTATATTCCACACGCCGATAACACTATAGACATGTATAACAAATAGTTTATCGGCAGGGCATACCAATACTCCTCCAAAGTATTCATGTGTCCATCACGAGTAACCATTACTCATAGCTGTGAGACATACTACATTCTCCAAGAATGTGATGCAGACCACATGTCGACTTGTAGCATATAGTCAATATCCCATTCTCGATGATCATTAGTCGAGGCTATTTTGAGAGTTACATTCTATCATTAATATCTTACTCTAATAATGACAACGTAAGCTCAAGGGATGCACATATATGAATAATTGCAAATAATCATATAATAATTCAATAATTACAAATGCCATAAATATTAATCTTATTAATAATACGAATGTGTTCAAGTACATTATGTCCTTAATATAGATTGTCTCTGAGACATATATACTTTCAAAATCAGCCCACAATAGTCAAGGGACAAAGAACAACGCCTATTAGTCCAAGAATTGAGGATACAATAGCAAAACAAGATTGTCGTGTCGGAGCCCCGGAGAGAAAACACAACAGTGTCAAACGTCACAAAAGTGAGTTCACCGGGATTCAAATCCTCGGCTAGATCTGGCTATAACCGAGCTGTACAGTGGTGGTTCGTGGATGAGGGGCTGGTCGGGCTCAACGGAGCTCGCCGGAGATGGCGGAGGTCTACACTGGAGAAGAAGAGGGAGAGGGGAGTGTTAAATATACATATGATATACAATATATCATATGTATATTTCAGATTTTGTATATTAGTTTAGGTAGTATTTGAGTGCAATTAGTATTGTATACTTATCATAATAGTATTACCATAATTGTATAGTTAGTGTACAAATGAATAAGGTTTTAGGAGTAGAATAGGAATATGATTCTCCTATTACGGAAATATGTAAATTGTATATAAATTCTTTCAATCAATGAAAATAATTAAGGGATTATTTCTTTCATAGTATCAGAAGTCTAGGACTAAATTTCTTCCGCTCTTCTCCAAAATTTCTCTCGGTTTTTCGTGCCCCTTCTCGGCCAAAAACTGCATCGATTTCCGTTCCCCTTACTCAAATTTCATGTTAAATTTTACCTCATCACTTCCCAAATTTTCTAAAAAATCACCTATTGTTCTTTCGTTATGTCGACGACAAAGAGCACGTTTTATCCTGCCCGTGTTGTTTCTAACATCAAGAATCACATACCTCTCATTCTTGAAATAGAAAACGTCCAATACGCGACGTGGGCCGAGTTGTTTAAAATTCACCCTCGCTCGCATCAAGTCATCCATCACATAATCCCCGCCGCTCCTGAGGATACGGAGGTGCCTCAACGTGAGAATGATCCTAAGTTATAGACAACGCTTGATGCCACCGTCCTTCAGTGGATTTATTCCACTATCTCTACTGACCTGTTGCAGATGATTATTGAGCCAGACGCTACATCAATGGCTGCTTGGGATAGGCTGCGTGACATATTTTAAGATAATCAAAATTTCAGAGCTGTTACTCTTGAGCAGAACTTTTTCCACGTCAACATGGAAAATTTCCCGAATGTTTCAGCGTATTGCAAAAGGTTGAAGGAATTGGCGGACCAACTCTGCAACGTTGGTGCATCCGTTAGTGAAGGTCGTCTGGTTCTACAAATGGTTGCTGGCCTCTCTGAGGCATTTAGTGGCGTTTGGACCCTACTTCGTCAAAGTAACCCTCTCCCAACGTTCTATCAAGCCCGCTCCATGATTACTTTGGAAGAAGCTGGATTGGCTAAGAAGGCGGCTATCGGAGCAAGTCCCGTGGTCATGATGACGTCCTCCACAAATTCTCCAGAGTGTGTTGATAATTTAGGCCAAAACCGTGTTCACGGTGGCGGCAAGAATACTAGGAAAAATAATTGAAGAAATCACAGTGGCAAATGCGGTGGTAACGTCAGCAGTACCGACGACGGTAAGCCCCACCCCATCAACAGTGGGCCTTAGCCCCACTGGTCCCAGCCTTGGGCCCCTGGCCGTGGGCCTGGACCGGTAGGCACTGGCCCAATAATCTTGGCTTTTCAGCGCCTCCAGCCCACGGTAATTAGGCCTAATTTCAGCCTTTTTTTCAGCCCAGCTAATCCAGCCCAGTCTCGGTCCATCGATCTAGTGGGGTACTGGGTCAGCAGGGAGGCAGGCCTGGGCCCTACCAGGCCCATCATGTAGCGGGCCCCACTTCTACCGATATCGAAGCCGCAATGCACACGCTTGGAATAAATCCTTCGGACCCAAATTGGTACATGGACACCGACGCCACTACTCACATGACATTCGATTCAGGTACTCTCTTGTCTTATTTCAATTTAAGCAACAATCGTAGTGTAATTGTTGGTAATGGTAATTCAATTTCTATTCGTGGTTATGGTCATAAAACATTATCTCCCCCCTTCATCCACCCCTTATTTTGAAAAATACCCTTCACGCTCCAAAATTGATTAAAAATTTGGTGTATGTCCGAAAATTCACCACTGATAATTTCGTGTCCATAGAATTTGATCCATTTGGGTTCTCTGTGAACGATTTCAAAATGGGGAGTCCTATCATGAAGTGTGATAGTAGGGGAGATCTTTATCCTATTACGCCATGTTCCGGTCTATCGAGTCAAGCCTTGCCGTCAGCGTTTGCAGCCCTTGCTCCTTCCTTGTGGCATGCTCGTCTAGGTCATTCGGGATCGTCTATTTTGTCTTCATTAGAGAAAAACAATTTTATTTCTTGTAAGGGTGAGCGTAGCACTCCGAATTGTCAATCTTGTTCTTTAGGAAAAATAGTTAAGTTGTCATTTGTAGAAATTCTCATACTTTAATGCCATTTGATATTATTCATAGTGATCTATAGACGTCACCTGTTCTTAGTTCTTTGGGTCATCGGTATTATGTTCTCTTTTTGGATGATTATTCTAATTTTTTGTGGACTTTTCCAATAGCAAAAAAATCTCATGTTTTTTCCATCTTCTTAAAGTTTAGAGCATTCATTAGAACCCAATTCGAACATGAAATAAAAAATATCCAATGTGATAATGGCAACGAATATGACAATGGGGTGTTTCGGGAATTTTGTGCAAATAATGGGATCAATTTTCGTTTTTCTTGCCCTCATACATCTTCACAAAATGGGAAAGCCGAACGCAAAATTCGTACCATTAATAATATTGTCCGCATTTTACTAATTCATGCTTCCATACCCCCGTCTTTTGGCATCATGCTCTACAAATGGCTACATATGTTCTTAACATTATTCCTTCCAAAGGTTTGACATATTCGTCCCCCCTTCAAATTTTATATAATAAGACTTATTCGTATTCACATCTTAGGGTATTTGGGTGCTTGTGTTATCCACTCTTTCCGTCCACCGCAATTAACAAACTTCAGGCCCGTTCTACCCCTGTGTGTTCTTGGGTTATCCGTCCAATCATCGTGGTTACAAATATTTTGATTTATCTTCTAATAAAATCATCATTAGTCGCCATGTAATTTTTTATGAATCCCAATTTCCGTTTGCTAAGATTAGTACTCCCGTACCTAGTTCGTATAATTTTTTGGAATATGGTATATCCCCGTATATTAATCACCATTTTTCAGACGTCTCCCGCACCCAAAATTGTCCAGCGGGCCCACTGCCCGCTGGCCCCACTGCCCGCTGGCCCCACTGCCCTGTCACGAGCTACAGTGCCCAGTATAGTCACTGGGCCAATTTCAGGGCTAGTCCAACCCAATTCTGAAACTGGTCCAGTTCATACACATGTTTACCGTAATGGGCCAGCAGGCCCACTACCTGCTGGCCAGTCCGTCCTGAGTCCAGAAAATTCTCAAAATCCGTCCAATTCTTCCTCGAGTCATAGACTGGTCACTCGTAGTCAACAAGGTATTTTTAAACCAAAAAGATATTTTAATTTACATTCTAATGTTCTTAAATAACCCTTACCCCGTAATCATGTGTCTGCATTAAATGACCCGAATTGAAAAATTGCTATGACCGATGAATATAATGCTCTTATTGATAATAAGACGTGAGAGTTAGTACCCCGTCCATCTGGTATTAATATTATTAGGTCTGTGTAAATTTTTTATCATAAAGACAATTCGGATAGTTCATTTGCCCGATATAAGGCGCGGCTTATGGGTGATGGTAAGACTCAGCAGGTTGGTGTGAATTGTGGTGAGACGTTTAGTTCGGTGGTCAAGCCGGCTACCATTCGCATTGTGCTTAGCTTGGCTCTTTCGAAAGCATGGCCTATTCATCAGTTAGATGTAAAGAATGCTTTCCTACATGGTGATCTCAAGGAAACAGTCTATATGCATCAGCCTTTGGGATTTAGGGATCCCAAACATCCTCATCATGTCTGTTTGTTGAAGAAGTCCTGTCTCCACGGGCCTGGTATACGCGGTTTGCCGACTATGTTTCGACTATTGGGTTCACTCACAGCAGGTCGGATAATTCCTTGTTCATCTACCGTCGTGATTCGTCCTTGGCCTATATTCTGTTATATGTGGATGATATTATTTTGACTGCCTCTTCCGATGCCTTACGCCAGTCTATCATAAAAATGCTCAGCTCTGAATTTGCTATGAAAGACTCGGGGCCCTTAAGTTATTTGTTGGGGATTGCTGTCACTCGTCATACCGGTGAGTTGTTCTTATCCCAAAGGAAGTATGCGGCTGAGATCATTGAGAGGATTGGGATGTCATCCTGTAAGTCCACTTCCACTCCAGTTGATACTAAGCCCAAGCTTAGTGCCGCGGCCGGCGTACCATACGAGGATCCGACCCGCTATCGCAGTCTTGCAGGGGCCCTTCAGTAACTTACATTCACGAGACCTGATATTACGTATGTCGTATAGCAGGTGTGTTTGTTTATGCATGATCCCAGAGTTGAACACATGAATGCGCTCAAACACATCCTTCGCTATATTCAGGGTACGCTTGACTCTGTCTTGCGTTTATATCCTTCATCCATGTCCACACTTGTCTCCTATACAAATGCTGATTGGGGTGGCTGTCCGGACACCAGACGGTCTACGTCTGGCTATTGTATGTTTCTTGGTAATAACTTGGTCTCATGGTCTGCGAAGCGTCAATCGACTTTATCCCGTTCCAGTGCAGAGGCCGAGTATCGAGGGGTAGCTAATGTGGTATCTGAATCATGTTGGTTACATAATTTGTTGTTAGAGCTTCATTGTCCCATTCAGAAAGCGACATTGGTTTATTGTGATAATATTAGTGCCATCTACCTTTCTGGTAATCCGGTTCAGCACCAGCGCACTAAGTATATCGAGATGGACATTCACTTTGTTCGCGAAAAGGTTGCTCGTGGTCAAGTTCGCGTCTGTCATGTCCCGTCCAGATATCAAATTGCCGACATCTTTACAAAGGGTCTTCCTTCGGTCCTTTTTGAAGATTTTAGGGACAGTTTCAACGTTCGAAGACCGCCCGCTATGACTGCGGGGTGTGTTAAATAGGTAGTATTTAAGTGTAATTAGTATTGTATACTTACCATAATTGTATAGTTAGTGTCCAAGTAGAATAAGGTTTTAGGAGTAGAATAGAAATAGGATTCTCCTATTATAGAAATATGTAAATTGTATATAAACTCTTTCAATCAATGAAAATAATCAAGGAATTATTTCTTTCAGGGAAAATGAACTTGTTTGGTGTGTGAAACTCAGAGAACAAGGGAGAGGGTAGCAGCGAAGTGGTGTTGTTTTGACCGGCTGCGTTTCGCCGGATTCCGGCTGTAGCTTGCCGGAGAAACTTCGATTCAACGCCTCTTAACTCCGGCGAAGTGCTCAGACGGTGGTGGTAGGTGGAGAGGAGCTGGAGCGAAGTGCCCAGACGGTACCCAAACGGTGGAGTGAAGTGCCCAGAGGTTGTGTGAAGTCTCTTTTATTTGTTGAAGGAAACAACTGAAAGAAAGTTAAAAATTGAACTTTTCTGGTAATTTAAAAAACATGGGTTAATTCAGATAAATATTTTTTTCAAATTTTCATATAGTGTTATTTTCTCAACAATATTTACACGCTTATTTAATTTTTTTTGTATAGAGTATTGTCGTATTTATGTTTTTAGGAGTACGCTGTATTTGAAAATATATTTCTAAAATTTTAAGCAATGTTTTAAAATGTTAATTATGTTGTAAGTATTCCTATAAAAAAAGCTTATGTTTAGAATTCAGGTGGAAAAATATTTTAATGAATTATTTAATTTGTGTGTGTTTTTATCTACTACTAAAAAAAAAATTATGCAGTATGAAAATTATATTTTTACTTCTGCAATGTCCATTTTAATTTACCACCAAATTAACACAGCATGTTTTGAGATTAATCAACTACGTGATTGTGTGGTTGCTATCACAAATTAGGAGGTCCGAAAATTGAATCTAATTTATGTAACTTTGTTCAAAGATTAACAAGTTAGGTAAGTGACATAATTGATGATTGGTCATAATATACGATGAACCTAAAATGACCCATCAAAATTTTGGATTATAGTGGATTCAGAGAGTGAAACATGTAATAGTTGGTAGGAATAGTATATTTTCTAACTGAAAATAAAATATAAAAAGTTGAAATAAGGGATAGATAAAAATAACAATCATGACAAAATTTATTTGAGAAGTAATCTTAAATTAGAGGTGTTAAGTTATACATGTTACTCAACTAATCGTGTTTAGCATCACTTTTTACTTTATTTTTTTCTTTCGAATTTTACCTATTTATTTCGATCCGTCCAAGTTTTACTCAATTTGTTTGTTTATGTGTATAACCATACCATCTAGTATAGGAAACCTACTAACCCCACTAATTTTCACCGCGTAAAGTCCATTTAGGAGAGAAATGTTTTCTAAGAAGTTTCTCTATTTTCAGGATTCAACCAAAACGGTCGGTTAAGAGAGAAAATCTCTTATTCATTCCATCATACACTTTGATAAAGCAAGTTGTTCAAAATCGAACTATACAGATAATCTAAACAAAGAAAGTGTTATTAATTTACTAGTATTAGATTAACAGTTTTGGAACTTCGAATTATATGACTAACAAATTATCGATTTGTCCAATTTATTTATTAATTTAAAATAACCCTTATCCGATATGATACACTTAATTAACATTTTTACCCTTTGAGGCCTTGACCATATAAAGTTGGTTTTTTTTTCTTCAAATCTTTTACTATATAGTCATGTTTACTCTTTAGGATTTTAGGAAATTCTCTTCACTGCCCTTCATTAGTGGAGTAGTATTTTTATCTTCTTTTCTTGGGATCTTATTTTTACTTGAAAGAGTTCCCTTAATTTATAAGTATGAGGTGAACTATGTAACATACCATTAAATTAACCTTTAAAAAGTATGTCAAATCAACCACAAACTCAAGTGGCATTCAGTTTGATTACTTGACTCATCAATCTTCAAGTTAGCGATTAAAAATCGCCCCAACTTTCTTATTTGGCTATATATGAAAAATTGCATGTTTATAGAAATAACCTTTTTTTTATATCCAGCTTCCTGACTTACGCCAGACTATTCTTGGAGATAGTAGTCCCGATCCCTCAGCCCTACTACCAGTAAATCGCGGAATGTGCCTGAATGACCAGGGTTTGAGAACATAGCAACTGATATCACTTACAATGTCTTACCCCTGAAGAGAGCAAATTGCTCCCACCAGGGTTCGAACTCACGCTGCAGGCCTCCAGCTGGATTTTAAGTTTTCCTCCTTTGCGATCCAGCTATGCCTCGGGGGACGAAACAACCTTATTTTGGGTGCCATTTTTCCTGCTTCAGCTACTATATATTTATTAGTGAATATTACAATATATTCACCATATATTTTGTAATTAATAGTAGTATATAATTATGGTAAAAATAGGATCCTTATTCAATTAGGATTCAACATTGTACACACTATATATATTTGTATTAATGAGAAAGACCCCACAAGGGAGATTAATACAATCTTACATGGTATCAAGAGCCAAAAATCCCTCCCTACCCTAAACCCTACTTTGGTTGTTGTACCCCTCCCTTCCGACTCCCTCTTCCGGCGGATAAACAACAGTATACCGCCCCGTATACCACTGCTCTTTCGTGATATACAGTCTGTATATCCTACTCCTCAGTGATATACTGCATCTCCTCTACCTACAAACCTGTATACTCCAGATATACCAATCTGTATACAGCTGATATACAACGATATACTCAGTACCCAGCCCCTATATTCCATGTTTTATAGCCCGTATAAATCAGGTATACATGAAGTATACACCGCCCAATACACTTATCACATTAACAACCCGGTATACAGTTGCTATACAGCTGATATACGGTAGCTTCTCAATCGATATTCTTCCACAAATTTATGGTAAGCCTCATGGATTCTCCCGCTTCCACTTCCTCAACTCCCGACGTCAAAAATACTCCTCGTGGAAACTGGGCCAACAGTATGTACAGTAGGGGTGGGCGTATATCGGTTCGGTTCGATTTTGTATCAGAAAAATATGAATAGAATAAAAATCATTTTTTTTAAAAAAACGAATACAACTTTTAAAAAAAAAATGATTTGTTCGGTTTATATCGCCGAACGTATCGGATTATATCGGTTTTTTATAGTGGGCCGGGACAGGTCGAGGAATTTTTTATTTTTTAAAAAAATTAAATTTCCAAAACTGAAATTGACATTCACACCTACACTACCATAAGAATATGAATATATTTAATTCAGTTTTTTCGGTTCAGTTCGTATCCAAAATTTAAAAACCGAACCGAATCACTAAATTGGTTCGATTTTTCAAAAAATTGGTTTTTTTAAAAAAAAACCTGAGAAAAAACTGAACTGAATTTCGGTTCGGTTCGGATCGGTTTTTCCAGTTCTCCGGGTTTTTTTGCCCACCCCTAATGTACAGTTCACAACAGGCCCAGCAGCGTTCCAACAACAGTGGGCCAATTCGAGCTGGGCCTGCCCTTCCAGCATCACTCCAATGGCCCAACAACAACAACCCAGCTACGTTCCGGCAGCATTCCAGCAATAGTGGGCCAATTCGAACTAGGCCCGCTCTTCCAGAAGCACTAAAGTAGCCCAAAAATAGCACTCCGTTGGCCCAAAAATAGCACTCTCAGTGGGCTAAACCGAGGCCCAATATCCTGGCAGCCCATCCAGTGGCTCGCCAGGCATGCCCAAGCCATCAGGCCCACTACACAACGGTCCAGCAGCAACTGTCCAACCTCAATCCAACGGATTTGGGCCTTACTTCCAATTCTTTAAAATTGCAATGGTCCGCTGATGCGTGGTATATGGATACAGGATCCACGTCTCACCTCACCAACAATTCTGGTAATCCTCCTCAACTACGCAATTTAAATACTCCTCAATCTATTATGGTCGAAAATGGTCATCGCATTCCAATACAAGGATTTGGCCACACACTAACCCAACCACCATATCCCCTATTCTCCTTTAAAATGGCTTATATGCCCCTAATATTATCAAGAACCTAATCTATGTTAGAAAATTTGCTACCGATAATTATGTATCCATCAATTTCGACCCATTTGGTTTTTCTATAACGGACCTACGTACGGGAAAACTTCTTACAAGATGCAATAGTGAGGGGGACCTTTATCATTTCCTATCCACGCCCACTGCCCATGTCACTCCTCCCACCGCTTTAGTTGCAATATCTCCATCAGCGTGACATAGTAGACTTGGTCATCCGGGAGCTCAAGTTTTTTATTCCCTTAGAAATCGAAATCTAATCCAATGTAATAAAGGGAAACTTGCCCATAGTTGCTCCTATTGCCATCTAGGAAAACATGTTAGACTTCCATTTACGTCTTCTCTAAGTATTACTTTCTCTCCCTTTGATATTATTCATGCGGATTTAGGGACATCCCCTATAACTAGCAACCCAAGCCATAAGTATTTTTTGGTATTTTTGAATGACTTCTCTCACTTCCTTTGGGTCTATCCGCTTAAACTCAAGTCTTAAGTGTTCTCCAAATTCCTTGAATTTCGTACATTGGTTAAAATGCAATTTGAAAAAGACATCAAAACGTTTCAATGTGATAATGGTCGTGAGTTTAATAACTCCCCTTTCATAATTTTTGTGTGGCTAATGGCATGATTTTTCATTTCTCCTGCCCTCATACCTCCCATCAAAATGGCAAAGCCGAAAGAATTCTCCGCACCATTAATATTATGATTTGTACCCTTATTTATCATGTGTTTCGCCCCCTACATTTTGGGTATATACATTAAAAATGATATAACATATTCTTAATATCTTACATACTCGTGCGATTCAAAATAGGACACCCACCGAAATTCTTTACCGCCGGATCCCTACCTATGATCACCTTCGAATTTTTGGTTGTCTTTGTTACCCAAATCTGACATCCACGGTCCCTCACAAATTAACACCTCGGTCCACTCCGTGCGCCTTCCTAGGTTTCTCGTCAAACCATAGGGGGTACTTGTGCTATGAGTTATCCACATACAAAATCATAGTCTCACGCCACGTCACGTTTGTTGAGTACGTTTTCCCATTTGACAACATCCAAAAATTCTGAGTCACTGATTACATATTCCTTGATGATTCTGACACATCACCTCTAGTCCAAAATGCACTACAAAACCCACTGCATGTTGCCTCCCACCCCACTCCCACCCCCACCCCCGACACACGCACCCGTCCTGCAAATCGTCGTTTCCCCACCTCCGATCCCTAAAATATCCCGCAACAACCCGCTGCCTAAGCAGTGGAAACACCACCACACTACACAACTCACCACTGTCCCCCCCCCCCCCCCCCCCCCCCCCCCCCGCCACCGTCTGCCTCCCTCCCGCCACTATCTGTCCTCGTCCCCCCAAGTATACCCAACTACCCCGCTATATACCGCCACCCCGCCCCTTACCCGCATTTCCCCAAAATATCCCGCCACCCACTGCCCAGCCCCACAGCACACCACACTGCCAAATCCCGCCAAACCCCTCCCTACCCACTGCCAAATCCCGCCAAACCCCTCCTCACCCACTTCCAAATCCCGCCGAACCCCTCCCCACCCACTGCCACTGCCCCATGACCTGAGAACCACTGCCCCACCCTCGTACCCACACACTAAATGGAAACTCGTGCCAAACACGGGATATCAAACCTAAACTCCACTTTAACCTATCCACATAATCCATATCATCAATACCTAAAAATCCAAAACTAGCCAAACTTAACCTGAATTGGAATGCGGCCATGCGTAAGGAGTTTGATGCGCTTACCACTCAGCGCACATGGGATCTTGTTACGAGGCCAGAGGGGGTGAATGTGATTCATTGTATGTGGCTCATTCGTCATAAGTTCTAAGATAGTGGTGATCTTGAACGCCACAAGGCCAGACTTGTGGCACAGGGCATCAGGAGGGTATTTATTGTGGTAAGACTTTCGGTCTGGTGGTCAAACCAGCTACTATTCGCATTGTTCTGAGCATAACTATGGGTAAGAAATGACCGATTCATCAGCTTGATGTGAAAAATGTGTTCTTACATGGGGATTTGAAATAAACAGTTTACATGCACCAACCGCATGGCTTTGTACATCCAGAGGCTCCTCATCATGTCTGTCGTCTCTGTAAGTCCATGTATGGTTTAAAACAGGTCCCTCAGACTTGGTATGAGCATTTCACTACTTACATTATGCAGATTGAGTTCGTATGCAACAAATGTGACAATTCATTATTCATTTTCATCGAGGTAGTGACATTGCATACTTATTATATGTGGATGATATTGTTCTGACTACCTCATCGGATGTGTTGAAAAATGAGATCATTCGGCTGCTTAAATCTGAATTCACTATGATTGACTTAGGGAAGCGGAGTTACTTCTTGGAGATTTTTGTGACTAGATCTGTAGATACTATGTTCCTGTGTCAGCGTAAGTATACGGAAGAAATTATATACATGGCTAAAATGGCAAACTGCAAGATCATGCCTACTCCGGTTGACTCGAAGTCGAAACTCAATGGTGTTGATAGTGATCCAATGTCTGATCCCACTCTCTATAGGAGCCTCGCAGGTGCACTTCAGTATCTTACATTCACCAGGCCTGATATATTGCATATGTTGTTCAGTAGGTGTGTTTATTTATGCATGCCCCCATGGAGCCTCACTTTACAGCTCTTAAACGTATCATTCGATACATTAAGGGAACTCTTGATTATGGATTGCATCTCTACTCATCTGCACCGACCTGGCTGATATCATATACGAACACCGATTGGGCAGGCTATCCGGACACACGACGTTCCACGTCCAGCTACTGTGTGTTCTTAGGAGATAATCTTATTTCGTGGTCTGCCAAGCGGCAAGCCACACTCTCTCGATCGAGTGTAGAAGCAGAATATAGAGGCATTGCAAACGTTGTTGGTGAGATCTGCTGACTCCGAAACCTCCTCTTGGAGCTTCATTGTCTCTTACGTAAAGCATCTATGATTTACTGTGATAACATATATGCAGTCTACTTATCTCATAACTCGTTTCAGCATCATAGAAGCAAACACATTGAGATGGATACACATTTTGTTAGTGAGAAGGTTTCTATAGGTCATGTTAAGGTGTTGCATGTGCCTTCTTCGTATCAGTATGCAGATATTTTCACGAAAGGGTTTCCTATGCATCTATTCCTAGACTTCAGATCCAGTCTCATCGTCCGGCCTCCTCCCGCTCCGACTGAGGGGGTGTGATAGCGAATATATTACCATATATTTGATGTATATTCTATAATTAATATTTGTGTGTATTATGTAAAATACAGAAAGTACAAAAGATGATGAAATTCATTAAGCTAACATGTCTACAATTTTAGGGTCAAAACATAAAGTGCTTTTGAGAAAAACATGCCATAAATTTTCACTTTCTTACTACTCATATTTTTTTCCTTACTACTCACGGGCCCATCCTATTTTAAGAAATGAATGTGTTGCAACACCTAGTTGTTGGCACCCAATTTAAGTTGTTTTTGTAGGGTAGCTAGAGTTTGTCATCACTATCGACTAGATACGCGTGGTACCAGAAGCGACACAAGTATGACTGGTACCGGTAATATAGAAGGTTGTGAGCCATTTGAATTGTAACGGCCGACCATTACCAAACCGACCATATGTCTTCCAATGAAGCTTTAATGGCACTTATTGAGATATTGATTATTCAATTATTATTCATTCATTCACCTATATTAATAAGGGCATATTTCATGGGTTGTGTACCTGTGTAGCTCATATAGGACACATCGTCCCATTGTAAATCATCATATTCTGGTTATTACAACATACTTGCTCATATTCTCTCGATTTTTGTGCTTTCGTACAAGTAATCATAGCTTTGCCCATAAATTGTCACAAGGCTCAGGCTAATCATTACTTTACTTTGTCTCATTATTACTTGTTTTCATAATTATTAATCTAGAATTCCTATTTAACGTGTCTCTTGAGATCCACGTGTACTTGACCACGTATACAAGTTCAACTGTACCGTTTTACGGGTAAACAGTTTGGCTCCCATCGTGGGGCCTGGATAATTCTGGTGTCACAAGTGACCCTTATACTAATCTAATTATTTTAAGTCTTATTCTTTGTTCAAATCAGACAAATGACAGGAATATGAGAAAGCAATCGTAGCATCGGGGATAACACAAAGAATCTTAGGTCGGATGGTTTGCCGATAGAAACCATGAGACACGAGGACCCGATATTTACAGATGGAGTCACATCTGGAGATAGAAATCATCGGCATAAGAATGTTCCAACTGAAGAAACACTTGAAGAAGCTATACAGAACCTTCGAGCGCAGAACACCGCAATGAGTGAGGAGTTGGAGCATGTGAAGCAGTTTCAAGAAGTTTTCATATCCAAAAAATGCTGGCAACACTCTAATAGGGGAACCAGTGCCTCCACCAAATGGAAATAGAGAAACCGATAATGATCAAGGCAGATTAGGAAATGATGAGTCGGAAAGCGAAGCCGCCAACTGAAAATGTGTTTCGGGAACAAGTCTTGAAATTCATGAAGGACATGACGAGCAAAGTTGATTCCAATGTAGCGAATGCGGAGAAAACCTCCCAGGAGTTTTGAGCATCGCTATGGGTAAGAACTGGCCGATTCATCAGCTTGACGTGAAAAATATGTTCTTATATGGGAATTTGAAAGAAATAGTTTACATGCACCAACCGCCAGACTTTGTACATCCAGAGGCTCCTCATCATGTCTGTCATCTCTGTAAGTCCCTGTATCGTTTGAAATAGGCCATCGGGCTTGGTATGAGTGTTTCGCTACTTACATTTTGAAGATTGGGTTCGTATGCAGCAAATGTGACCATTCATTATTCATTTTTCATCGAGGTAGTGACACTGCATACTTGTTATTATATGTGGATGATATTGTTCTGACTGCCTCTTCTGATGTGTTGAAAAATGAGATCATTCAACTGCTTAAATTTGAATTCGCTATGACTGACTTAGGAAAGCTGAGTTACTTCTTGGGGATTTCTGTGACTAGATCTGCAGATAACATGTTCCTATGCCAGCATAAGTATGCGAAAGAAATTGTGTACAGGGCTAAAATGGAGAATTGCAAAATCATGCATACTCCGGTCGACTCGAAGTCGAAACTCAATTCTGCTGACGGTGATTCGGTGTCCGATCCCACTCTTTATAGGAGTCTTGCAGGTACACTTCAGTATCTTACATTCACCACGCCTGACATTGCATATATTGTTCAGCAGGTTTGTTTATTCATGCATGCCCCCACGGAGACTCACTTTACAGCTCTTAAACGTATTATTCGATACGTTAAGGGCACTCTTAATTATGGATTACATATCTACCGCTGCACCGACCAAGCTGATATAATACACGGACGTCGATTGGGCATGTTGTCCAAATACGCGGCGTTTCACGTTTGACTACTGTGTGTTCTTAGGTGACAATCTTATCTCGTGGTCTGCCACGAGGTAAGCCACACTCTCTCGATCGAGTGCAGAAGCAGAGTATAGAGGCGTTGCGAACGTTGTGGCTGAGATCTGCTGGCTCCAAAACCTCCTCCTAGAACTTCAGTGTCCCTTACGTAAGGCTTCTATGGTTTACTGTGAAAACATATCTGCGGTATACTTATCTCATAACCCGGTTCAACATCAAAGAACCAAGCACATTTAGATGGATATACATTTTGTTCGTGAGAAGGTTGCTATATGTCATGTTAAGGTCTTGCATGTGCCTTCTTCGTATCAATATGCAGATATTTTCACAAAGGGGCTTCCTCGGCAGTTGGTCATCGACTTCAGATCTAGTGTCAGCGTCCGACCTCCTCACGCTCTGACTGAGGGGGTGTATTAGTGAATAGTATAATATATTCACCATATATTTTGTAATTAATAGTAGTGTACAATTATGGTAAAAATAGGATCCTTATTCAATTAGGATTCAACACTGTACACACTATATATATTTGTATTAATGAGAGACTTTCCAAGGAAAATTAATACAATCTTACAATATTTACATTTTTATTCAATTTAGAACGTGCCATAAATGGTTATATATAATATAATGGTGGTCCTTATAAACTAATTGTTCTAAACTTTTTATATAATGATCCTTGCCCAAACTGATAACCGATCGAAATTCGTTAAAATCCATATTGTACCGCCTGATATCTTATCAGTTCAATAATTGATTATGAATCATCAATAATTACAAAAAAAATTATCAAAATCATGAATACGTCGACGGTAAAAACTTATTTGTACCTGATATTGTTGGAGATTTACTAATGTGGAATTAAGTTTTTTCCATTATTTATAACTCGATCAATTGGGGCCCGCACGTCGGAAACATTGTTTCCACACACGTGTACATGTAGTGCCAAGTATCGTAAATTTCATTAGTGAAAGAGATATTGGTACATACGTAATACGTTTGAGACATAAAATGATGGACGGTTATTGACCAAATGATAAGTATTCCACGTTTGTAAATGAAGGAAGAAGTGTACGAAGTGTAAGATGAAATTAGTCAAAAATCACCGCGGCGCAACACCGTCGGAGCCGAGGCACCGCGGTGCTAATTCGCACAGCCGCGGCGCTTCGGAGGCAGAATGCTGCGACAGAAAGATGGAAAGTTCTGACTTTTGGGCTGGTTTTGGAGCATTGAATCTCCATTATTTGGCATAGGAATTCAGCAATTATTTGGCTGAATGTAACCCTTCAATAAGTGTCATTACATGGCTATTGAAGGCCATTAGTTGGCTAGTTGAGGGGTCATTTCCTTACACTATAAATTGAGGCATTTGGTTCAATTGTTCAACACTTAAAATTTTTCTGAAATCTTCTTCTTCCTCTCTAGCAAGTTTTCTATATTCAAAGTTCTTTAAGAATAATATTTGAGTTTCATTTGCTCATTTGTTAAGTTGTTGTTGTATCTTGGGAGACTATTGCCCATGAATGTAAAAGGATATATACGGGGCAATCTCGTCTTAAAGACAGAGTGCCATCACTCGACTCGGTAAATCACAAGGAGTTTTGTAATCGTTTTTAATTCCAGATTGTTGTAATCTTTAGTTTATCCTTTCTAGCATTTGTAATATTTACTTCTCGTTTCTTGCAATTGTTGTAACCTACAAATTTAAGACAAGATTGTTATAAGTGCTTAGAAAGATGACTGGAAGAGAACAACTCGCTTCTGATACTGTTGCTGCTACTCAAGGCAACCCCTATGCCTTCACTGCTGCTCAAGGCACATCCAATGCCTTTCTAGTTACTCAAGGGAACGTTACTGTTCCTCCACCCTCTGGATTCCACAATGAACGCCTAGAGAAGTTTATGGGCTCCAATTCAAGAGATGGCAGCAGAAGATGTTTTATCTGATTGTTATGGGAATGACTCATTTTCTAACAGAAGATCCTCCACAAGCTGGAGATGAAGTGGACCCTCAACCTAGTGAAACGGCTGGAGGGGACCAAGGTATCCATGTCGTCAATGGATTGAAAATGGTTCTTGATGCTTAGAGTCATATTGACTTCATGTCTAAGAACTATATTCTGAACTATCTGTCAGACCCACCCTACACGGTGTATTGCACCGTAAGCACCGCCAAAGAGTTTTGGAAAAAGCTGCAGAAGAAGTACAACGCACAAGATGCTAGTACGAAGAAATTTATCATTGGGAAATTCCTACAATTTCAAATTGTGGATAGCAAAACTGTGATGTCCCAAGTCCAGGAATTCCAAATGATTCTACATCATCTGGATTTGGAAGGTATGAAACCAAATGAGTAGTTTTTGGTTGCATCACTGATTGAGAAGTTACCTCCCTCGTGGAATGAGTTACTTAAAACTCAAGACAAAGGAAATGACATTTGAGGAACTTATTATCAAACTCCAGATTAATGAAGATAATAAGAAGACCTTGTCTAGGGGAAAGCAACCCGCTAAGGCAAAGGCAAATCTGGCTGAGGCTAAAGGGAACCCAAGAAGAAGCGCAAGTTCCAAAAAGACGGCAAGACCCAGGCAACGGAGAAGTTCAAGGGGAACTGTCACCACTGTAGGAATCTTGGTCACATGATCAAGGACTGCCGCAAGCTCAAGACTGAGCAACAAGAGAAGGACAAGGACAAAGGCAAGGCACAGGCTAACGTCGTCAAAGACACACTTCTTGAGGACATGATTGAGGAGTTCTCTGCGGTGGTGCTTGAAGCAAACCTTGTTGAGAATCCCATGCAATGGTGGATGGACACCTGTGCTACCAGACATATATGTTCCAATAGAAATGCCTTCTCCACATATACACCAGTTACAGACAAGAAGTTGTTCATGGGTAACAACGCTTCCTCTGACGTGCTGGGGGTAGGAAAGGTAGTCCTGAAGATGACTTCTGGAAAGGAGCTCACTCTGAAGGAGGTGATGCATGTCCCTCAGATTAGGAGGAATTTAATTTCAGGTCATTTATTGGTTAATGCTGGTTTTAGGCTAGTATTTGAGTCCAATAAATTTGTATTCACCAAGAATGGAACTTTTTTGGGAAGAGGCTTCATCTGTGAAGGCCTCTTCAAAGTTAACGCCATGTATGTAATACGTCCAAGAAATAAAATTGAATCTTCTTCTTACTTGTTTGAGTCTTCTAATTTATGGCATCATAGATTAGGACATGTTAACTGCAAGTCCATCCAAAGGTTGGTGAAGTCGGAGTTGTTGTCGTCTATCGACGTAAACCCTCAACATAAGTGTGATGTGTGCATAGAGGCAAAACTCATAAAGATTCCTTTTCGATCCGTCGAAAGGAATACCGCTCCTCTAGAACTTATTCACACAAATATATGTGATTTGAAGTTTGCACAAACTAGGGGGAACAAGTACTTTGTGACATTCATTGATGATAGCACAAGGTATTTTTACATTTACTTGTTGAAAAGTAAATATGAAGCCTTTGAAGCGTTCCAACGTTACAAAGTAGAAGTTGAAATCCAAGTAAGCATGCGGATTAAATCCATTCGTAGCGATAGAGGGGGAGAATACATAGCGCCATTTGAGGAATATAATGGTGAATCGGGAATTATTCATCAAACGATGGCTCCATACTCACCTAAGTCGAACGGTGTGGCTGAACGCAAGAACCACATGTTGAAGGAAATGATGAATGCCTTGCTCATCAATTCCGGTCTTCCCCAAACCATGTGGGGAGAAATCATCCTTACCGCTAATACGATTCTTAATAGAGTCCCACATAAAGGTAAGGACAAAATTCCATTTGAATCATGGAAGGGAAGAAACCCATCTATAAATATTTAAAGGTGTGGGGTTGTTTGGCAAAGTTCGAAGTGCTCAAGCCAGAGCAGGTCAAGATTGGGCCTAAGATTGTAGATTGCATTTTCATCGGATATGCAAATAACAGTAGTGCTTATCGCTTCTTAGTGTATAAGTCAGATATTCCAGATATCTACGGGGGTACAATCATGGAATCAATGAATGCTCAATTCTTTGAGGATACTTTCCTAGAAAGGAAAAAGACATAACATCTCACAAACGAAGTTATGAACAAAGCTCTCAGGAACCGGGAGTCGTTGACTGCCCGAATCTAGATGGTTCAGATCTAGTGGACTTTGAAGTGGATGAATATCCGGAATCTAGTGTTCCAGATTCTCAGAACTTAGAGACTCCAGAGATGGAACTGAGGCGAAGTAAAATGGTCAGGAAGGATAAATCTTTCAGTCCTGACTTTGTAGCTAATATGGTTGATGACGAACCAAGGACAATTGCTGAAGCATTGTCAACTCCAGAGGCACCGCTCTGGAAAGAAGCTATTGAGAGTGAAATAGACTCCATCCTGCATAACCATACTTGGGAGTTGGTTGATCTTCCTCTGGGAAATAAACCGTTGGGTTGTAAATGGATACTCAAACTGAAGTATAAAGCAGATGGGTCTCTAGATAAGTACAAGGCTAGGTTGGTAGTCAAGGGCTATCGGCAGACGGAAGGCCTTGACTATTTTGACACGTACTCCCTGATGTCTAGGATGACGTCCATATGAGTATTCATTGCGATCGCAGCGTTGCGTGACCTTGAGATACATCAAATAGATGTCAAGACAGCCTTCCTAAATGGTGATTTGGAAGAAGAAATTTATATGGAACAACCCGATGGATATGTGGTTCCAGGGCAAGAGAAGAAAGTTTGTCGACTTGTCAAATCTCTGTACAGGCTAAAACAGGCCCCGAAGCAATGGCACGAAAAATTTGATAGTACTCTACTATCGAAGGGTTTCTCCATTAATGAGTGTGACAAATGTGTCTACACGAAAGGTAACTCTGACTCGTTCGTCATGATATGCCTGTACGTAGATGACATGTTGATCACATGGAGCAGTCCTAGCTTGATCCTAGAGACTAAGAACATGTTGAAACAATGATTCGACATGAAGGATATGGGTATCACAAATGTCATCTTATGGATAAAGATCTCTAAGACGTCTGACGGAAGGTCTTATCTCATTCTCATTATATCGAGGATGTGTTGAGAAAGTTCGAGATATTTGATAGTTCGCCTATGAAGTCACCACCTGGATAGAAATCAAAAGCTTGATAAAAATCGTGGTGTACCCGTATGCTATGAGCAATATGCACAGGTGATTAGGAGTTTGATGTACATAACAAACTGCACCTGACCTGATATTGCTTATGCAGTCAACAAGTTGGCTAAGTTTACCCACAATCTGAGTAATGATCATTGGAAGGCGTTGAATCGGGTACTACGATACCAGAAATACACGCTAACTTACGGGTTGCATTATTCGAGATATCCAGCTGTACTAGAGGGGTACAGTGATGCAAACGGGATATCTGATATAGAGAACATCAAGTCCACCAGTGGGTATATATTTACAATTGGTGGTGGGGCTGTGTCTTGGAAATCCTTTAAGAAACTTGCATCGCCCGATCCACGATGGAATCGAAGTTTATCGCTTTAGACAAAGCAGGAGAAGAAGCTGAGTGGCTTCACGACTTCTTAGAGAATGTCCCTTGTTGGGACAAACCCGTACCTTATGTAATGATTCACTGCGACAGTCAGTCGGCTCTAGGAAGGGCACAAAGTTCTATGTATAATGACAAGTCTCGTCATATTCGACGGAGACATAAGACTGTTAGGCCGCTGATCACCACGGGTATAATATCCATTGATTACATAAAATCAAAAGATAACATAGCGGATCCACTGACAAAGGGTTTACCCAAAGATCAGATATTCTGCTTGTCTAGGGGAATGGGCTTAAAACCCAAGCTTTAAGGATCAATATGGTGGTAACCCAACCTTACTGACTGGAGATCCCAAGAATTTGGTTCAATGGGAAAACTAAGATGTAAAGGTTCAGTTGAGCGCTTCGGTGGAAGCAAGAGCACTTCGGGTTATGATCCATTTAAGGAACATAAACCCAAAGTCGTTTCCACATAGACGTTAAGTGCTAACTGCAGTGTGGGTAAATGTTAAGTTTTCAAAACCTTTAATGATCCTCAACGGTTGAAGTTAGGTTTGGGGAAACTTTATGGTTCCTAACACTTGTAAAGTGGGGTATAGCAGGATACCTTGTAGGAGACCACCTATTTAAGTGCGAGGACAGGCCGCCTCAAATGAACGCACTTAAAAATCCATGAAGTGTCCACGGCTACAACTGACAAAATATTACGAAGAATAGAGTAAGGGAAGTTGTTGTGTTGGTACCATTCACTTGGCTTACACCTAAACACTGACGGTCAAGACATCACGTTCACCACGCAGTAAGTAAGTCCGATAGTATTCAACTATGGAAGGTTCAAAGCGGAAGCTACCTATCCAGATGCAACATTTGTCAGCTGAAAGATTGCTGGAAATAGGCACCTTGTGAGTGCGCCAAAATCTCTTTCAAGAGGGGATTGTTGGAAATTTACTAATGTGGAATTAAGTTTATCCCATTATTTATGACTCGAACAATTGGGGTCCCGCACGTCGAAAACATCATTTTCATACACATGTACACGTAGTGTTAAGTATCGTAAATTTCATTAGTGAAAAAGATATTGGTACATACGTAATATGTTTGAGACATAAAATGATGGACGGTTATTGGCCAAATGACAAGTATTCCACGTTGGTAAACGAAAGCAGAAGTGTAAGATGAAACGAGCTGGAAATCGCCGCGGAGCCATGAAGGGCCGCGGCGCAACACCGTCGGAGCCGCGGCGCCCCCATGACAGCGCCGCGCGCGCTAAATGGTGGCTTGGGCTACTGGAGCCGAGGCGCGGCGACGCTAATTCGCAGAGTCGCGGCATTTCGGAGGCAGAATGCTGCGACGGGAAGATGGAAAGTTCTGACTTTTGGGTTGGTTTTGGAGCATTGAATCTCCATTATTTGGCTGAATGCAACCCATCAATAAGTGTCATTACATGGCTATTGAAGGTCATTAGTTGGCTAGTTGAGGGTCATTTCCTTACACTATAAATTGAGGCATTTGGTTCAATTGTTCAACACTTAGAAATTTTCTGAAATCTTCTTCTTTCTCTCTAGCAAGTTTTCTATATTCAAAGTTCTTCAAGAGTAACACTTGAGTTTCCTTTGCTCATTTGTTAAGTTGTTGTTGTATCTTGGGAGACTATTGTCCACGAACGTAAAAGGATATATATGGGGCAATCTTGTCTTAAAGACAGAGTGTTATCACTCGACTCAGCAAATCACATGGAGTTTTGTAATCGTTCTTAATTCCATATTGTTGTAATTTTTAGTTTATCCTTTCAAGCATTTGTAATATTTACTTACTTCTCGTTTCCTGCAATTGTTGTAACTCACAGATATTTATAACAATTTAATAAATGCATGATATATGTTTACACATATAGACTTTTAACACTTAACTATAATTAATTAATATCCATCACTTTATTAATTTATTTAATTATAATAAATTTACATAATATGATATAAACAGTGCGCAAGTGATACTGAGATTCTTTAAGATCGTGTGGATACTTCCTTTCATTTTTCCACAAGGTACCACTTGGCTTGAAATTCGCCTAATAAATTACTCTCTCTAGTCTCTATTAACGTATTATTGAAACGTACCAAACAGTAAACATGACGTTTATTCTCACGTCACAGCCGTTGACGTTAGGGTACTAACTTATCTCACCAATTATAAATACACTATTTCCCTCTTCATTTTTCTTCCCTTTCTTCCGCCTCACCCACCCCCACGCTACCCCCTCACACACAGCCCACTATGCAACGAACTTTACCATATAGAAATTGGCTTCCGTCCACTACCACGACCATCATTAGTTCATCTGCCACCTCTAGCGGTGATTCCACCATCTTTGAGTCATATTCAGGTAATTATTAGAGGCTGACAACATTTAAATTTGATGAATTCAACATATTAGGAATTCTTTTGTTCTTTTAGTATGATCTGTACGGTCATTTCTAAGCATCGCAAAATAATTAGCTATATATTAATTGGATTTAAAATTTAAATTTGATGAGATTAAATTTTAAATTTTATATCACTGAAGTTATTATAGATTCAGAATTTAATATTTATTAAAATTTTAGTAGTTTTTCACATTCTTCTTTTGGCAGGTGAGAGCAATGGAACCAACTCCGTTGGTAACACGAGATTACAAAACAAAAACTCCGACACCACTACCAGGATGGCAAAATCGGTCTCGGAGAACGCGATAATCATCGTAGCGACACGTGGATGTTGCATGTGCCATGTCGTGAAGAATTTGCTGGTAGGGTTAGGCGTTAACCCTACAATGTTCAAAGTGAATAAGGAAGATGAAGATGATGTTATGAAGGAGTTGTCGAGAATTGTTGGCGGCGGCGGAAGGACGACGATGGAGTTGCGGGCGGTTTTCGTAGGCGGAAATTTGTTTGGAGGATTAGAAAGAGTGATGTCCACACATATTTCTGGTGAATTAGTGCCAATACTTAAACAAGCTGGAGCTTTATGGCTTTAATTAATTTTGACCTAGTCAATTATATTCTCTCTGTCTGACAGAAAATCAAGAATTTTCTTACAATTTTATTTTCGTAGTACTCAAATTCTATTTGTGACAGTCCCTTCAACCTAATTATTATTTTCTTTAAAAGGTAAAACAGGATCTTTTAAAATGGTAAAAATATGATCAACAGATTTTTTGCCTTCTAAATGTATTAGAAAAAAGGGTCTTTTAAGATTTGTTATGTGTTATTTTTTCAGATCTCTCACAGGTAAAAATGAATATCTTTTCAGACCCCTCTAAAAGCTAGTACTAATTAGTGGTACATAATAAGAAAACGACGAACAATTATTCATTTTTGAGATTCATAATCAATAGATCTTCGAATCTTGTGAATTCACTAGTAGATCTACTCACTCAGTACGTTAGAAAAGGAGAAAGAAGAGAAGTCAAATCTCTTTTCTCCTTTATTTAGTTAAGCGATATCGAAATAAAGAAAAACTTCCATAATGAATCTAAAATTTTAATTTGATGGTTCTAAGTTCAACCTTTAAATTTTTATAACTGAACTCATCATACACTATTGAAATTATGAGTTCACAATTTAATATTTGTTAAATTTCAGTGATTTTTCATATACTGTATATATATTTATGTTTTGTATCGAAAATGATTAGTTCAATTAAATCTAAATTATATTCTCCATCCGCCTATGACAATGATGATTAAATCATGAGACATCCGTATCGCTATCATTAGACCGTAAATCTTGGTAAAAGAATCTTTTAGAGTAGAAGTTCATTAATATGAAATTTATGTTTTATTACTTTGATTTAGTGAATCGTACCTTGGACTTGGTCATGTCAATTCTCCTTCAAATTTTGTGAATATGGATTAAAAACTATGATATTTATTAAATGATCAGGAAACACATGAAGACAAGCAGTAAAATAAATAAAACTAGATGATGATGACGACGAAATAACATCATAGTATCCATTTTTCCCAAGTTAGGCATTTGGATAACTATCATCTAAGACCACCATTTACCATTTGTTGACTTTGGTATTGCATATTGTAGTCAACAAAGAGACACTTATGATATAATCTTTGATCATGACATCCATTGAAGTTGTAATTTTTTATTTCTGACAGATGGTAACCAATATTAAATTACAATAAAATCCTTGCACTATAGTTTGTGTATATTTTGATGATCAGTAGTCTGAGATAAATTAAAGTATAAAATATGATCAGTGAGGATTTATCTAGTCCATGTTGTTGTGGGGCAAAATGACGATCATGAATACCTCAAGTACTAAGAACAACTTCGTCAGTAAACGTCAGCAATATAATCTAATGGTGTCAAAGTTCAATGATGAAGTACCAACAACACTTGGAACAACAAACAAACAATAACATACTCAGTGACAGTGTAATCCTACAAGATGGGGTCTGGGGAGGGTAGAATGTACGCAAACCTTACACTTATCTTGGTAGGGAAGCTGTTTCTGAAATATCATCGGCTTAAGAGAAAACATGGCAACAAAAGGTCATAGAAGGTTTGAAGAAAGCGAAGTAAAGTATAGTAAAGTAAAGTAAAGAGATCATGACAAAATAATATGGATAAGCATTAACAGAGAAATTTTAACAGTAAATGCATCAACTAGTACGGTAATCAGAGTACAAGAAATAGCATAGATTAACAGAAAATCGAAGGACAAGAACCTACAAGATAACACTACGTCTGCTAGTATGGAAGGATACACGAGGCACATACTACTACCTAACCCTCTACCCTAATCCGCGTCCTCCACAACCTCCTATCTAAGGCCATGTCATCGGTAAGTTGCAACTGTGCCATGTCCTACCTAATCACTTCTCCCCATTACTTTTTTGGCCTACCTCGGCCTCTTTTGAACCCGTCTACAGCCAACCTCTCACACCTCGGCACCGGGGTCTTCGTGCCTCTCCTCTGAACATGTCTGAACCATCTCAGCCTCGCCTCCAACATCTTGTCCTCTACTGAGGTCACTCTAACCTTGTTCTGGGTCACTTTATTTCTAATCCTGTCCTTCCTAATATGCTCACACATCCATTGCAACATCCTTATCTCCGTCACATTCATCTTCTGGACGTGAGACTTCTTGACTGGCCAACACTCAGTCTCATACAACATAGTAGGTCTAACTACCACTCTATAGAACTTGCATTTAAGTTTTGGTGGCACCTTCTTAACACACAATACTCCAGAGGCGAGCCTCCATTTCATCCACCCCGCCCCAATACGGTGTGTGTGAAATCATCATCAATCTCTCCATCACCTTGAATAATGGACCCAAGATACTTAAAACTTTCTCGCTGTTGGATGGCATGTGTCTCAAACCTTACTTCAACGCCCTCCTCGTGCGCTACTCCATTGAATTTGCACTCTAAATATTCCGTATTGATTCTGCTCAACAACACTTGGTACATTATATCATTATTTGAATGGACACTCTATACTTCTATGATACATCCAAATCAACAATATAAAAACTTTGTGATAACATGGTTATACAATTCGCCGCCTCGTCAGCTTAATTGGCGCCTATGGAGACAACCTTTTACAAGGAGTGTTATTTTCGCTATTATCACAAACACATGATATCCTTGGTATTTTTGGACTAAACAATCAAATATGATGTTTCATATAGTTTTTTTTTCTGTGGTTAGAAATTTACTGACTCGATTAATTTAAATTTACATTGAATAAATTCACTAAAGAGGGAGTAGGTAAAGTACTTCCTATCAATAAATGAGCTCAAACTATTACTAAAAACACGAATATTTCCATCACACTTTTCTGTAGAAAATCTGAAATCGATAGGAAGTCCGTTGAAACGTTTTTGAGGAACCAATTTGCAATCATTCGATGTTTGAGGATTGAGAAATCACGACCATCCCCCGCACCCCTTTTGTGGTTCCGTAGTATCCTTTTGATCCTTTCCTAGTGCACTTCAGTGTATAAAAGATATTCTCCCTCTTTTTTCTTTTGGTTGGGACATAGTCAATATGGTCTTAAAATTTGACTAAGCAAGCGCGTCTAGGATAATGTGAATTAATTCATGCTTAGTGGTCCTAATTAAGTACGCGTGTAAACAAATATTTAGAGTAAACTTAGATAACCCACTAATTAAAATCATCATCGCCACCTAGAGTAAGCTAGAATGGCTACTAAATCTTAGGTAGTTAGTAGGGGTAGGGTGGTTTTAGTGCTTTTGAAAAAAAATATACTCCTACATGAAATTAAATTGAGAAAAAATAATCAATATTTAATGCCATTATATTAGAATTGATTCGTTCAATTTTGACAAAGGAACAGTGGTCATGTTCTCAAGTCAACTATAACTGTCTTTTACCAAATTTATAAGATTACAACTACGATACTGATGATGTAATTATATTAATTTATTAATTAAAATATTTAAATAAGCTCAAGTCTTTAGTAAGATTCTTTAAGTCGTTATTGACCATTCAAAGTGTGATTACGTAATACTGCTTGTGAGTTGAGATTTGAGAATATTCGTTAATGAACGAACGTATACACCAACCGACCCCATTTAGCGTCATACTTGACATTTTATTACTTTTTAAAAGTTTCCTAAATGAATGGACCAGGATATAATTTAACAGTTCCAGAAGAAAATTATTCGAACGACGGGATTTAGTTTTTCATGGAAAATACTTTGTATCTTCTAGAAAATATTATCATGTGTTTAGTTGGTGAATCAAAAATATATTTTGCAAAAATAAGTATTAAAAATTGATATAATAACATTAACAAATCGATGGTATTTGATAAAACTTTGGAGTAATAAGATCATTAATGATATCTGAATATTTTCAGATAACTGAACAATATAAGGGTTCGCTCGGTATGAGGGTTAAGAAATATTTATTTCCGTGATTAAATTTGAGATGAGTTTATTTCATGTTTGATTGGGATAAAATTGTAGTATAACTAATTTTAAAATTATAGTATTATTTTTATTCCTATGAGAGGGTTGAATAAATTATCAAGAATAACTGATCGCGGGATAAATTGTTCTCAACCAAAATGACCTTAATAGCCAAAAAAAAAAAATACGGATGAACTTTGACATGTTGGGCTTTGTTAAAATTTCTTAAGTCTTAGTTGTTCGGTGTCAGCAAATTTGTTTTGGGCCGTATGACGTTAACCTTGTGCTTTGATGTGAGTGGAGGCTTTAGCCTGTTTGGTCGACCAAATGTAAATGGGCGGTCGCGAAGGAACTGAGAACGATGCCGAGTATGTATCATTAACAACTCGTGCTAGATGTTGGGACAAACCTCTATAAGCATATTACATAAAGGGTGTGCTCGGTATGGACGAAAACTTTTTCGGAAAAATGTTTCTGATTTTCTCATTTTCATTTTGTCAAAAAATTAGGAAAAAATTAATTTCTCAAAAAAGATGAAAATAATTTCTCTAACGAAAGTAGGGGGAACAAATTTCACAAATGACATTCAACCAACTACCCTACTATCATCCAACCACCCAAACATCAAACCCCAATCACTCCCATCATCCTATGTGTTAGATGATATTAATCTCCCTTGGGGAGTCTTTCATTAATATCAAGGTATATATATAGTACAATATTCATCTCTTATACAATAAGAATCCTAAACCTATACAAAAGAGGAATCCTAGTCTTACCATAATTATATTTACACAATATATGGAAATATTCTAATTATGGGTAGGGAATATATTGTTTCCTATATTTACACGTTTACACACCCCCTCAGTCGGAGCGGGAGGAGGCCGGACGCCGAGACCGGATCTCGAAGTCAAGAAATAACTGTCGGGAAGTCCTTTGGTAAATATGTCCGCATACGATAGGATGATGGAACATGTAACACTCGACATGGCCTAACGCAACTTTCTCACGAACGAAGTGTAGGTCTATCTCAATATGCTTGGTTCGCTGATGTTGAACCGGATTATGAGAAAGATAGATGGCAGAGATGTTATCACAATACACAATAGATGCCTGACGCAAAGGACACTGAAGTTCTAATAATAAATTTCTGAGCCAACAAATCTCAGCTACTATATTTGCAACGCCTCTGTACTCGACCTCGGCCTTTGGAGCGAGATAGGGTAGCTGTCGCTTGCGGACCAAGAAATCGATTATCCCCTAAGAAAACACAAAAGCCGGAGGTGGAGCGTCGCGTGTCCGGACACCCTGCCCAATCTGCATCCGTATATGAAAGCAACTTGTCTAGTGCAGAGGGATATAGGTGCAAACCATAATCAAGAATGCCCTTGATGTATCGAATAATACGCTTAAGAGCAGTGAAATGAGACTCCCTGGGGCATGCATGAATAAGCACACCTGCTGAACAGCATAAGCTATGTTTGGCCTGGTGAATGTGAGATACTGAAGTGCACCTGCAAGGCTCCTATACAAAGTAGGATCAGAGACTGGAGCACCATCCATAGCACTAAGCTTAGATTTAGAATCAACTGGAGTAGGCACCTCTTTGCAGTTCGCCATCTTAGCCCTGTACATAATCTCTTCGCATACTTACGCCGACACAAGAACATATGATTGGCCGACCCTGGTCACTGATATCCCCAAATCAGTCATTGCAAATTCGGACTTGAGCAAGACAATAATCTCATTTTTCAATCCGTCGGAGGAGGCAGTAAGAACAATATCATCCATGTAAAGTAATAAGTAAGCAGTGCTACTACCTCGATGAAAAATGAAAAGTGATGTATCACTCTTGCTGCATACAAACCCAATCTGCAAAATATACCTGGCAAAGCGATCATACCACGCACGGGGGGCCTGCTTCAGGCCATATAGTGACTTACGGAGACGGCACACATAGTGAGGAACTGCTAGATGGGTGAACCCCGGTGGTGATGCATGTAGACCGTCTCTCTCGGATCCCCATGTAAGAATGCATTCTTCACATCAAGTGATGGATCGGCCGGTGTTTGCCCATGGCTATGCTCAAAACTCGTGCGGATGGTAGCCGGTTTGACAATCGGGCTGAAGGTCTCACCACAATCAATGCCCTCCGGCTGATTTGTGCCATTAGCCACAAGACGGGCCTTATACCTCTCAAGATCCCCATTGTCTCTGAACTTGTGACGAAATAGCCACATACAACGAATGACATTCACCTCCTCAGGTCTAGGTACTAGATCCCACGTGTGCTGTTTAGTTAAAGCATTGAATTCCTCATACATAGCTGCATTCCAATTAGGGTCTTGTTTGGCCAATTTTGGGTTCTTTGGAAGTGGAGAGATGGTTTGGGCAGACAAGTTGAAATGGACTTTGGGTTTGAAGATTCCATGCTTTGAACGAGTTTCCATTGGATGGGTAGGGACAGTGGGTGGCGGAGTGGTGTCTGAGACGGGGGGTAAAATCGGATAAGAAGAAGGTGGGGGCGAAGCCGGCGGAGGCGCAGCGGCTCCTGGATCGAGAGTCGCGGCGCTAGAAGGTTGACATGCTTCTCTGAAGTTTGGGCGCCGCGGCGCCTCAGCACATGGCCGCAGCGCTGTCGACGGTGTTGTAAAAGATTGCTCTCTGGAAATCAGGCGCCGCGGCGCCTCCCCTCGAGGCCGCGACTCTGACGACGGAACAGAGGATATGAGTTGTTCGATTATGAGGGGAAAGATGGCAGACTCGTCAAGAAATTAGTAGTCCTGTTTTTGGAATTTTGGAATTTTGGAATATTCGAAAATGGGAATGTGGTCTCGTCGAATGTGACGTGACGGGATATGTGGATCTGACGAGTCGACAAGTCATAGCATAGATAGCCCCTATGGTTCTGCGGGAATCCTAGAAAGACATATGGAGTGGACCTAGGAGCGAGCTTGTGAAGGGCGGTGGAGCTAAGGTTGGGATAGCACAGACAACCAAAAATCCGTAGATGATCATAAGAGGGGATTCTATGGTAAAGGATTTCGGTAGGGGTCATATTGTGAAGAGTGCTAGTAGGGAGAATATTTAGAGTGTATTCTGACATTTTAGCAGCATAGACCCAGAAGGGTGGAGGGAGGGAGGTATGAATCAATAGGGTGCGAATCATATTGTTAATGGTGATGATGATTCTTTCAGCTTTACCGTTTTGTGGTGAGGTGTGAAGGCAGGGGAAGCGAAAGACCATGCCATTATTAGTACAAAAGCGGTGAAACATAGAGTTATTGAATTCACGACCATTATCACACTGAAATGATTTTATGCCTTTTCCAAATTGTGTTTGAATGAACTTGTGAAACTCAAGGAATTTGACAAACACTTCCGATTTAAATTTAAGAGGGTATAACCAAACGTAGTGTGAAAAATCATGAAGCAACACAAGATAGTATTTATGACCGAGAGAACTAGAGATAGGAGATGTCCATAAATCGAATTGTATGATATCAAAAGGAGCAAATGTAACACTAGTAGATGATTTAAACGGAAGACGAATATGTTTGCCTAAAGAGCAAGAAACACAATTTTGGGCAAGTTTCCCATTACAAGCAATGAAATTGTTGCCTCTAAGAAAATTAAAAACTGGGACTCCTGGATGACCAAGCCTATTATGCCAGGTTGAAGAAGAAACAGCCGCTAGAGTGACGGGAGAGCAAGATCTGGCAGCGGAGGTGGAAGTGAATGGATAGAGATCCCCCGTGCTATTGCATCTCGTAAGAGGTGTCCCCGTATGAAGATCCTTCACAGTAAAACCAAAAGGGTCAAAATCCACGAGACGAATTATTACGAGTAAATTGGCGGACAGATATGAGGTTCTTAATCATGTGTAGGGCATATAGGGTGTTTTTTAGGGAGAAGGGTGGATGAGGAGGTTATGTGTATGAGGTACCATAACCCTTAACTGGAATGTGTTGTCCACTACCAACTGTAACATATTGAGGATGCTTTAAACGAAACAGTTTAGGAATAGTACTTGCAGACTGGGTGACGTGAGATGTGGCACCTGAGTCCATGTACCAAGTATTGTCAGGCTGTTGCATAGAGAGGGTGCGGAACGCCTGACCCAACTCAGTGGGTGTCATGCCGGAGGAGGGCTGCGGGACCTGACCTTGCAAGAAGTGGGCCTGTTGTGAGGCTGGAGCGGGGCCTAACAAACCGGGGTAAGAATACGGATTGTATGGCTGCTAGTACTAGAATGGACTGGCGCCGCGGCTCTGTCCTGGGGCGCCGCGGTGCTGTAAACAAACTGCTGAGGAGTCGCGGCGCAGTTGTTCTACGATCTCTGTTGCTGTTGCTGTTGCTGTTGTTGGTTCTGTGACCGCGACCCTTGCCACGACCACGGCCTCCTCTACCGCCACAGCGTTTTCCACCCTTGCCGCCGCGGCCCTGCCGCTGTTGGGAGTTTTCTGGTGGCGTCTGATCTTGGGGTTGCGTTTCAACAGCTAACACCTGCTGGGCGTGCTCATCCTGCTTACCACGACGGGTTTCTTCGAGCAACAATTGTGAGCGAGCTTTGTTAAAACACGGTAGCGGATCTGCCTGTTGAATAATGGTGGCCAAAGTATCATATTCGCCCTTAGTAAGGCCAGAAATCATTTGTAGCACCATTTTATCGTCAGTGACAGGCGTGCCGATGTTGGAGAGTTGATCCGCTAGAAGTTTAAGCTGCTTGCAGTACTCAGAGACATTGGAGAAGTTTTCAAGACGTGTTTTGTTGAACTGTTCTTCCAAATACACGGCACGAGTGTGCTTGTTGTCCTGAAAAATTTCCTCCAAACGATTCCACAAGTCAAGGGCTGTGGAGTCAGATTTCATGATAGTAAGGAGCAAATCCTTAGAGATACTACCATATATCCATTGTTTGACGCCGGCGTCGAGACGATGTCAGATAGAATCATCAACCTCCGTAGGGCGCAGAATAATGTCATCAATATGGTCAAGCACGTTATAGAGACATGCATGATTGCGAAAAAGTTCAACCCGGGAGAATACTTTGGTTGTTTTCTTGATCAAGAATAATGGGAATATCGTTCTTGATGTTGGAAACAGTAAGGGCGGGATGAAACGGGGGTGATGACTTTGTGGTGGGATTTGTGGAGGTAGAGGCGTCAGAAAGTGTGGAAGAATCAAGGATAGCCATTTAGAGAAGAGAAGAAAGGAAGAACAAAACCCGAAAAATAAGAAGAAAATCCGGGAGGGTCGCGGCGTAGGAGAGGCAGCCGGCGGCTGTGGAAGAGAAAGGTTTTTAGGGTTTTGTTTATTTGGCTCCTGATACCATGTTAGATAATATTAATCTCCCTTGGGGAGTCTTTCATTAATATCAAGGTATATATAGAGTACAATATTCATCCCTTATACAATAGGAATCCCAAGCCTATACAAAAGAGGAATCCTAATCTTATCATAATTATATTTACACAATATATGGAAATATTCTAATTATGGGTAGGGAATATATTGTTTCCTATATTTACACGTTTACACTATGCACCCCATCCACCCCTCACCCCCCAAAAAAAAATTGGTTTTGTACACCACTCCCCCACCCCCTCAGCGAATCCCCTACCCCGCAAACCCCCCCCCCCCCCAAAAAAAACAAATTTCTTCAAAAAAGTTATAATTTTTTTTGGTTTTCTACCCCACCTCCACCCCCGCTGTGAACCCCCACCCACCCCTCGACCCCCCCCCCCCCCCCCCGCTATTAAATCCCCCCACCACCACCACCACTCTCCGAAATTTTTAATTGTTTTTCAAAAAAAATTTAAGAATTTTTTTTGTTGGTTTTTTACACATAACACCCCCCCCCCCTCCGGACCCACCACTCCTCCAAAAAAAATTAATTTTTTTTTAAAAAAAAAAGAGAGTTTAATGTTTTTTATACACCACCCACCAAACCCCCCACCCCTCTTCTGAATTTTTTAGTTCACATATTTCATTTTACTTTTATAAAAAATAACAAAAAAATGAAAATTTTACGTGGTTAAATTTGTTAGGGGTGGGTTGTGTTTGGGGAGCAGGGGCCAAGGGGCAGGATGGGGGTAAGAAAAAATTCTCGTTGTTATATATTTTTTATTAAAATAAAATAAAATATATAAAATAAAAAATTGAGAGGAGGTTGGATGGGTGAGGGTTAGGTGGAACGGTGGGGTGGGGTGCGTGTGGTGGTGTGGGGTAGGGGTAAGTGAAGATGAAGAGTGTTCGAGGGTGGTGAGGGTGAGATTTGGTTGGGTGGTGGGTGGGTGCTTAGAGTAGGTGGTGGGTAGTGGGGTTGGATGAGGCTTGGGTGAGTATTTTCTAAAAAATATTTTCTACTAATCAACCGAACATGAGAAAATATGTTAGAAATTCACTTATTTTTCAGTAACCAAACAAACATGAGAAATTAAGTAAAAAAATCATATTTTTTTTCAAAAACTCATTTTCCAGGAAAATATTTTCCGTAGAAAACTTTTTATGTGAAAAACATTTTCCTCCATACCGAACACACCCAAAGTATTTGAATAAATTCAAAAAATAACATTGAAGAATATTCACATATCACATTTCCTTTAACGTAAACATTAATTATCATATATCATGTAAAACTTGAAAGCAATAAATTATAGAAATTACAATCCGACCTTTTTTCTCTAGGTCACCACCACCTACCACAAAGGTCATAGGCATTTATCATTCATTATATTAGGCAAACCCCTCCCTTGGGCCGCCACAAAGATTGTGAGTATTTATATGGATAAAGGACAAACTCAAACTATTAGCAATTGAATAGCTCATGTTTTCCCAATCTCATTTTAGCGGCTAGCCAAATAATAGTAATGAATAGTGTTGATCAGTTCATATCCTAAGCTCTCCATTGAAGTCAAACTTGGAAATTCATTCTTGAGTTTTGCTATCTGGGTACCCGTTCTATTTCTTGTTATTTTCTGCTTTTTAATCGTTCAAATCAAAAGATACACAAAACATCAAAATGAAAACTCAAGATTTTCGGCACTACAAGTGAAGAGATTGATAGAATAAGCTCATTGCCAGATGATGTTATTCCACAAAATCCTTTCATCTCCATCTCTTTTTATTTTTGATGTGGTTCAGTTGAGTCTATTATCTAGAAGATGGAAATTATTTAATCTTCTGTGAAGGGTCCATTGCGGTGGACATATATTGGTTAATAAGTTTTTGTATCCGAAAAATAAAAATTGATTTTTTAAAAAAAAAACTGAATCCAACTTTAAAAAAAACCGATATGTTGGTTTATATCGCCGAACGTATTGGATTATATCAATTTTTTCTAGTGGGCCGGAGCGGGTCGGGTAATGGAATTTTTTGTTTTTTTTAAAAAAAAATGAATTTCCAAAACTGAAATTGACATTAACACCTACACTAACATGAAATTTCGATGTTGAAATCTATTGTGTATCGTGAGATGTTTATTAAAGAAAAGTGAAAATTAGAAATTGATTTGGGAAAAATACAAATTGATGGGGAAAACTGACATTTTCGTAAAAATTGGTTGTGCCAAACCGCCTTGCGGCAGTTTGGGTCGGCCCCGTCTCGAAAAAATATCCAAAATTAAAAAAATCGGTTAAACGGACATCCGAGCGTAGAGTTATGACCATTTAAAGTTTTATCAATTTACAACTACTTTCTCTCCCTACATTTTATTTTAGTGCTTCTGTGATATGCTAATCAAATTCATGCCGCATTCAACTTCCATAAAAGCTTCATATATTGGCTAAAATGGCTATGATTCAAGAGATAGTAGTAGCCTAAAATAAGAAATAAGATTAATTACATATTTAATTCGATTTTTCGGTTCGGTTCGTATCCAAAATTTAAAAATCGAACCGAATTACTAAATCCTGATTCGGTTCCGTTTTTCAAAAAATCATTTTTTTTTTTAGAAAAACGAATAAAAATCGAACCGAACAGCCGGTTCGATTCGATTTTTTCGGTTCTATGAATTTTTTGCCGACCCCTAAGGGTCCAATTTATCCTAAACAATGTGAAATGATCTAAGGTTTTTCCTTTTGTAATATATTTTTTTTTTGTCAATGACAATTTTAAGATTTTTTTCAACATATATATAAAAATTGTATCATTGTAGTATAGAATATGTAGCATTATTATATATATAAAAAAATGTATCATACGTATATAAAATGTATCACTGGTGTATAGAATATGTATCTCTATAGTATGTGTATAGAAATTGTATCATTGTTGTATAAAATATGTATTAATACAAAACTGTATCATATATATAAATTATATCATTGATGTATAGAATATGTATTCCTACAGTATATGTATAGAAATTATATTGTTGTTGTATAGAATATGTATCAATACTGTATATGTATAGAAACTGTATCATACATATTATGTATCTCTTTAGTAAATGTATAGAAAATGTATAATTATTATATAATTTATGTATAATAATTAATAAAGATAAAATCACTGTATACTTACTAATTATACATATATTATCTAATTATAAACGAGCAGTGGATCACACAGAGAAGTACTATTTAGGCATAATTTACGGGTATTATAACCGTCCTGTCAGGGCCGTCTTAACTCAGAACAGATCCAAAACACCCTAACGCCACCATGGCTAAGCCGGATACAATAGGATCATCAGCCTGAGCTTCAGACATTCCGCCTGGACTGTTCTCTGCCCAACCTTAGCTTCTTCTCACATGAATCATCCGCTAATTAAAGCATTTGTTCCATGATTCCAAGCAGATTAGTATAACATAGGTTCAGCACTTAAGGATTTAGCCGATCATTGGCTAATCCTAGAAATATAATAAAATAAAATAAAAATAAAATGCAGAAATTTAAAATATACCTACGATGATGTGGTTGTGCTCAGTGCCGGAGGAGATGTATAGCAAACTTCAACTTTTATTTAGAGTGTTTTTACAACGTAGAGAGAGTATTGGCGAAAGCCTGCCTCTTCTCTTCTTCTGAATCCCCTTTTATAATGGATTATGTGAAAATATCGCCGCCTAGTGGCCGACAATTACAAAAGTAAACAGTGGCCGACAATTACAAAAGTGAACAGTGGCCAAGTGGCCGACAGATAAAAAGTAATACGGCCAAACATCATGGGCCCTACTAATCTAATAATTCTTCTACTTTTATTAAAATAGATTCTATCTGATCGTTGAGTGGCATTTTATGATAGGTTTGCCATTCAGAGGGTATTATTCTTCTGCTTTTCCTTTATTTTTTTCCGAGCTGGAGGATGCCTCCATGTTTTCCTCGAATTTTGCCAGGTATTCTTGGATATCAAAATCCGCATCGTATGGGTCCTGGGAGTCCTGGACATCTTCTTCCTCGGTATGAACAGATGCCATTAAAGTGTCTGAAGGAAATTCTTCATCAAGATTTTTCATTAAATCTCTTTTCACTTCTGCCATATAGGAAGATATTATCTCAGCTTTAGATATTACTCCTTTTTTAAGCTGAATTTTTCTAGCAATATGCTGGAAAGGGCTATTAGCCTCAGACTTAGGTTGTTCATTTTTTAATTTGGTATAATCTTCCACTGTCGCGGTGATCTGTTCTATAAGTTCTTGTCAATTCAAGATTCCGTCACTTGTTTTTTGCAACAATTTTTTCCAGAACCTGATATAATAGGTCCTATGTAAACATGGAATTTGTTCTGGGGTATAACCCACTTCCACTGACCATTTCATGATCCAGGGGATAGAGAATTCTATAAAAAAAATGCATATTAGCAATCCCGTCTATAACAGTTTTCTGGTCTCCCAATTTTATAGTTTTTGGAGAAACATCAACCCAGTCGGTGTATAAACCTTTGAAAACCTGTGGCATAATATTAACTGATAGACCGTATGTAATCCACCAATGCCAAAACCAGTTTGGTATGTCATATTTATAAACATGGGAGCATATTTTTATAAACCAGGAATGTTTCCTGTTTGGGTTTTCATATAGAAAGGTTTTATAAAAACTTTCTACGTAATCCCAGTAATTAAACTTAACTTGAATCCTCTGATCAGGGTGGAAATATTCCCTTTCTTTTGAGGTATTAAATCCCCAATCTTCAGGAGTAAAAATCTTTTTTATAATAATTTTTGAAAAGTTATAAAAAAAATTCGTATGCATGGGAAAATAGTGTTGTATTTCAGCTGACCCAGTAGTCATGAGAATTGTCTCATAGTGCATTCTTGATTTATAAGTCAAGATGGGATATGACCCAGCTTCCAGATATCTTTCCATGAGTTTTCATGGCTCGTCTCGTCGTTCCAGATCTTTATTATCCAGAGTCAGTATAACATCTTTCTCATTAAGCTTTTCATATCTGTCATTATCATCCTGCTCTTCATGACTTATTTCAGCATATGATGGCTGAGCTGAAGGTTGTGGGTTATGACCCTCTCCCCTGGATTTTATGAAATTCATGAATTGTTGATATAGGGGACTGTCTTTATCAACTGACGAAGTCCCTAGTTGATTCATCAGTTTCCTGTTTCCTTGCTGGACAACAGTATTACCTCGTCCAGTTCCTCTGCCTCTTCTGCCACGACCCCTATAATTAGAGTCGCCTGGCCAGTTTGGCCTCATCATCCTGTATAAGAAATTCATTAGCTTAAGAGTTTAAATATTCTCTGGTCAAGAAATCTGGCAGACTATTATCCGTTCCTTTCTTATAACAAATTTCAAAATCAAATGGTGCTAATAAAGCTTGCCATCTAGCAAACATCTGTTTAGAAACATCATGTTTGCAATCTTTATTAAACATAAATTTTACCGACTGGCAATCAGTATTTATAATAAACTTTTGATTATATAAATCGCCTTGAAATTTTAAGACACTTTTTACAATTGCTAGAGTTTCTTTTGCAACTGTAGAATAATTCTTTTGGCTATTATTCCATTTGCCAGAATAAAATTGTATCAAATACTCCTGTTTATTAACTGGAGAGTATTGTTTCAGTATACCTCCGTAACCAATATCTGAGGCATCTGTTTCTATAATTTTAGGCCATGTAGGATTGGCCAAAGTAAGGCATGGGAGGTTATTAACTTTTCCTTTGATTCGCTTGACAGCTTGAGTATGATTATCTGTCCAAGGAATTGGAACTTTTTTCAGCCTTTCATATAATATGGCTGTATCTTTTGCTAAATCCTTTTATGAAAGGACTAATATAATTCAGACTGTCCAAAAATCTTTGGAGCTGAGTTTTGTCGGTTATAATATTCGGAAATTTTGAAGCAAATTCAATGCTCCTATTGATAGGGATGATTTTCCCTTTTTCGATGTTATGACCCAAAAATCTGACAGTAGTTTGAAAAAATATCATTTTGGGTTTTGATATAACTAACCCATTCTGTACAATAATTTTTTTTGAATAACTCCAGATGTTTAAAATGAGTTTCAATATCATTGGAAAATACCAAAATGTCATCTATGTAGACAATAGTGAAATTACTATATGGTATAAAAATATCATTCATAATGTTTTGAAATTCAGAGGGGGCATTTTTTAATCCGAATGGCATGACATTCCATTCGTATTGTCCCATAGGTACGTTAAAAGCAGTTTTGTACCTATCTTCCTCTTTAATTTGAATCTGCCAATAACCAGATTTTAAATCGAATTTCGAAAATATGATGGCACTATTAAGCCTGTCCAGTAAATCTTTTTTGTTTGGAATAGGATACCTAATCCATTTCAAAGCTTTATTAAGCGGTTTATAATTTATGACAAGTCTAGGAACTCCTCTTTCTTGTTCAGCATGTTTATTAACATAAAATGTTGTACAAGACCATGGAGATTTTGAAGGCTTTATTAAACCTTTTTGTAATAAAGAAGTAATTTCCTTTTTACATAATTCTAAGTATTCGGAATTCATTTGGCAAGGTCTAGCCTTGGTAGGGATATTACCCTCTTTAAAATCATCCTCATAAGGAAGAGAAACAATATGTTTTTTTCTATCCCGGAAAGCGTTTGGGAGATCACTGCAAACCTGTATAAAAAACTGATTTTGTATAAAATCAATTTTTTGTCGAAGCTTGGGATTAGTAAGAAGCTCCTCAATATTTGAAATATAAATTTCTTTTTTCAAAAAACTTATTTGCTGGTGTTTATTAACCAAGCGATCTTTAAGTTCATTTAAGATTCTGGAGAAAGTTCAGTTATAAACTGGAAAATAATAGGTTTTTCATTAAAAGTGCCTACTATTCCTTTCTTATCAATTTTTGTAATAGGAAAGAGTTTTTGTATAAAAGGAGTGCCTAAAATAATTTGGCTGGAAATATCTTTTACTAAAATAAAGCTTTCAGCTATACAAGTATTATTATGGCAAATATAAGCTTTTGGTAATTTATAAGTAATTTGTAATTTTTGTCCGTTAGCAGATCGGACACTGTGAGTAGTTTTATGAAAATAGGTAGAAGGAATCAGACCTTTCTGTATACAATTAACATCTGCCCCGCTATCAACAAGAGCAATAAAATCTTTTTTTGAAATTATAATCAATTAAAAGACTGATATTAACATAAAACTTTTGGGAAGTTATAAGTTCCAGAGTTTGGAGGAAATTTCCTGATTCGTCCGTGGCTCCTGTAATTAACAGATTATCAAAATCTGGAATATCATCCACCGAGGTTGTACCTTCTATAATCCTTTCTTTTCCTTTTCCATCGATCCTTGTAATTCTGGCATCGAGTATGGTATTACTTCTTTTTAATTCCAGAATTTCTTGTTTGAGGTTATTAACCTCTTTCTCCAAATCTTTTGGAATGCTGGTTATACCTTGTTTTTCCTTCATCTTCTTTTTGAGCTCTGACATTGAATAGGCACTAGAATTTTCTATTGCCTTTCTTCCCTGTGAAGGTTCAGGAGTCTGTTGTACTTGGTCTATGATTTGCGATCTGATTACTGGATCTTTGATCATTCTCAGTAATTCTATAAGGTTATTATTCTTTAGGACACTAACATTCATATCCTGGAATTGAGCGAAAATGTTATAAAACTCATATTCTTCTTTCCCTTTACTAGAACAGGGTTGTCTTATTTGACAAGGCTGACATTCATCTTCTGAAACAATATAATCTTCTTTATCAAGAACTTGGATTCCTTCACCAGAGGAATCTTTCTCGGTTTCATAGTCTGAGTCTTCTGGCTCAGAGTTGAGTAATAATTTGGATAATGATTCCTTAAGATCATCTCCGATGTTAAGAGCTTTAATCTTTTCCTTAACTTTGCAGTCTTTATAATAGTGACCTGTCCTGCCGCACTTCCAACAGGTTTTGGTTTTTAGAAAAATGATAAGTGATGATTTTAATAAGCCCAGATGGGAACTTTTCATAAATTGGTTTTTAGAAACCTTTGATAGCAGTAAGCGTGCTTCTCTCCAAGAGGAATTTTATAAAGACATTTCTCATGCCAACAAAATTATATCTTTTGTTCCTTGGTTTATGACTAAGTATGTAGGAGATTATATCTCTGTTATTGAGAGAGAATACAAGCTCTCTAACGGGGGAATTGCTCATGGTATTTTCCCTCCCCAGCAACCTTTTCAGATTGAAAAAGATGATAAGACTCTTGATTTTGCTGCTTTTTCAAAATTAATAGAAAGTAATTGTGCTTTCGTTACTACAGGGCATATTAATACCATGCTCAAGCAAAATAATTATACCAATGTTTATATGAATGTTTTGGGTGAACATGTTACCCTTCTACATAATAGAATTGATAAACTAACTTCCGAGGTCATGAAGGCCATGCCTGCTATTACAGGTTCTTCACAGCAGCTTAATATTGCTACTCCCAGTGTTCAACCCCCTCCGGAGATAAAAGATTTTAAGCTACGTGCTTACTCGGAGTTGGAAAAATTATTAGATGATAGATTTAAGGGTTTAAAGATCAGCCCTTTAACCAAAGACTATGAGTTACACCTCTCTGGTAAAGATTATAGAGAAAAGATGTCTGACGAAGTTAATAGACTTGAGAAATGGGCTAGAAAACCAGTGCAAAGAATGTACTATTACCCTAGGCCCACTCCCCGGGATGTTCTGTTTGAGGAACAAGATATTGTGGATAACAACAGTTATAGTGGAAAAAATATCTATGAGTGGAATATTGATGGTTATACTGAAAGACAGATTTATACATCTGTCCATCGATTGCTTATGTATAGTACCATTTGCAAGGCTAATAATAATGCTGATAAGACTGTGGCAGAAATGATCATATCAGGTTTCACATGCTAATTGAAAGGATAGTGGGATCATTATCTTACCCCAGGACAGCGAAATAATATTATTGGAGCTGTCAAAACAGAACCAGGAGTTGTAGACCCTATTCCTAATGTTGTTTATACCTTAGGAATCAACATTATAGAACATTTAACAGGTAGATGGTCTGACGATTCGGAAAACATTAGGACCTTACTTCAGAACCTGAGATGTAAAACCCTTACCTATTTTAAATGGTATAAGGATGTCTTCCTTAGTAGGGTTATGGAATTACCATAATGTAATAGTTCACACTGGAAATCCAAATTCATAGATGGTTTACCAGCGTTATTTGCTGAAAGAGTTAGGAAAACTCTGAGAAAAGGAGGTCTCACAATTAACTATGAGATCTGCACTTATGGAAACCTCATAGGTACCTGTATCCAAGAAGGGTTAGCTTTATGTAATGAGATTAAGCTGAACCAACAAATCAAAAGCCAGAACCTCAATGAAAGACAACCGCTAGGAGAGTTCTGTGGTCAGTTTGGAATGGATATACCCAAGGATAAGAATTCTCTGTCTCATAAACGTAGAGTTAAGAACCAGGAAAACTTCCAAAAATGGAAAGCTAAGCGCCTTGAGAAGCGCCTGGAAAAAAGGGGGAGAAGAAAGAAAGAATTCAGAAGCCGAAAGGATTTTATAAAATCCAAAACCCCCAAAGCCTGTTGGAAGTACGGCAGGACATGTCACTATTATAAAGACTGCAAAGTTAAGGAACAGATTAAAGCCCTTAACATCGGAGATGATCTTAAGGAATCATTGTCCAAATTATTACTCGACTCTGAGCCAGAAGACTCAGACTATGAAACCGAGAAAGATTCCTCTGATGAAGGAATCCAAGTTCTTGATAAAGAAGATTATATTGTTTCAGAAGATGAATGTCAGCCTTGTCAAATAGGACAACCATGTTCTAGTAAAGGGAAAGAAGACGATGAGTTTTATAACATTTTCGCTCAATTCCAGGATATGAATGTTAGTGTCCTAAAGAATGATAACCTTATAGAATTACTGAGAATGATCAAAGATCCAGTAATCAGATCGCAAATCATAGACCAAGTACAGCAGACTCCTGAACCTTCACAGGGAGGAAAGGCAATAGAAAATTCTAGTGCCTATTCAATGTCAGAGCTCAAAAAGCAGATGAAGGAAAAACAAGGTATAACCAGCACTCCAAAAGATTTGGAGAAAGAGGTTAATAACCTCAAACAAGAAATTCTGGAATTAAAAAGAAGTAATACCATCCTCGATGCCAGAATTACAAAGATCGAAGGAAAAGGAAAAGAAAGGATTATAGAAGGTACAACCTCGGTGGATGATATTCCAGATTTTGATAATCTGTTAATTACAGGAGCCACGGACGAATCAGGAAATTTCCTCCAAACTCTGGAACTTATAACTTCCCAAAAGTTTTATGTTAAAATCAGTCTTTTAATTGATTATAATTTCAAAAAAGATTTTATTGCTCTTGTTGATAGCGGGGCAGATGTTAATTGTATACAGGAAGGTCTGATTCCTTCTACCTATTTTCATAAAACTACTCACAGTGTCCGATCTGCTAACGGACAAAAATTACAAATTACTTATAAATTACCAAAAGCTTATATTTGCCATAATAATACTTGTATAGCTGAAAGCTTTATTTTAGTAAAAGATATTTCCAGCCAAATTATTTTAGGCACTCCTTTTATACAAAACCTCTTTCCTATTACAAAAATTGATAAGAAAGGAATAGTAGGCACTTTTAATGAAAAACCTATTATTTTCCAGTTTATAACTGAACCTTTCTCCAGAATCTTAAATGAACTTAAATATCGCTTGGTTAATAAACACCAGCAAATAAGTTTTTTGAAAAAAGAAATTTATATTTCAAATATTGAGGAGCTTCTTACTAATCCCAAGCTTCGACAAAAAATTGATTTTATACAAAACCAGTTTTTTATACAGGTTTGCAGTGATCTCCCAAACGCTTTCTGGGATAGAAAAAAACATATTGTTTCTCTTCCTTATGAGGATGATTTTAAAGAGGGCAATATCCCTACCAAGGCTAGACCTTGCCAAATGAATTCTGAATACTTAGAATTATGTAAAAAGGAAATTACTTCGTTATTACAAAAAGGTTTAATAAAGCCTTCAAAATCTCCATGGTCCTGTACAGCATTTTATGTTAATAAACATGCTGAACAAGAAAGAGGAGTTCCTAGACTTGTCATAAATTATAAACCGCTTAATAAAGCTTTGAAATGGATTAGGTATCCTATTCCAAATAAAAAAGATTTACTGGATAGGCTTAATAGTGCCATCAAATTTTCGAAATTCGATTTAAAATCTGGTTATTGCCAGATTCAAATTAAAGAGGAAGATAGGTACAAAACTGCTTTTAACGTACCTATGGGACAATACGAATGGAATGTCATGCCATTCGGATTAAAAAATGCCCCCTCTGAATTTCAAAACATTATGAATGATATTTTTATACCATATAGTAATTTCACTATTGTCTACATAGATGACATTTTGGTATTTTCCAATGATATTGAAACTCATTTTAAACATCTGGAGTTATTCAAAAAAATTATTGTACAGAATGGGTTAGTTATATCAAAACCCAAAATGATACTTTTTCAAACTACTGTCAGATTTTTGGGTCATAACATCGAAAAAGGGAAAATCATCCCTATCAATAGGAGCATTGAATTTGCTTCAAAATTTCCGGATATTATAACCGACAAAACCCAGCTCCAAAGATTTTTGGGCAGTCTGAATTATATTAGTCCTTTCATAAAGGATTTAGCAAAAGATACAGCCATATTATATGAAAGGCTGAAAAAAGTTCCGATTCCTTGGACAGATAATCATACTCAAGTTGTCAAGCGAATCAAAGGAAAAGTTAATAACCTCCCATGCCTTACTTTGGCCAATCCTACATGGCCTAAAATTATAGAAACAGATGCCTCAGATATTGGTTACGGAGGTATACTGAAACAATACTCTCCAGTTAATAAACAGGAGTATTTGATATAATTTTATTCTGGCAAATGGAATAATAGCCAAAAGAATTATTCTACAGTTGCAAAAGAAACTCTAGCAATTGTAAAAAGTGTCTTAAAATTTCAAGGCGATTTATATAATCAAAAGTTTATTATAAATACTGATTGTCAGTCGACAAAATTTATGTTTAATAAAGATTGCAAACATGATGTTTCTAAACAGATGTTTGCTAGATGGCAAGCTTTATTAGCACCATTTGATTTTGAAATTTGTTATAAGAAAGGAACGGATAACAGTCTGCCAGATTTCTTGACCAGAGAATATTTAAACTCTTAAGCTAATGAATTTCTTATACAGGACGATGAGGCCAAACTGGCCAGGCGACTCTAATTATAGGGGTCGTGGCAGCAGAGGCAGAGAACTGGACGAGGTAATACTGTTGTCCAGCAAGGAAACGGAAACTGGTGAATCAACCAGGGACTTCGTCAGTTGATAAAGACAGTCCCCTATATCAACAATTCATGGATTTCATAAAATCCAGGGGAGAGGGTCATAACCCACAACCTTCAGCTCAGCCATCATATGCTGAAATAAGTCATGAAGAGCAGGATGATAATGACGGATATAAAAAGCTTAATAAGAAAGATGTTATACTGATTTTGGATAATAAAGATCTGGAACGACGAGACGAGCCATGGAAACTCATGGAAAGATATTTGGAAGCTGGGTCATATCCCATCTTGCCTTATAAATCAAGAATGCACTATGAGACAATTCTCATGACTACTGGGTCAGCTGAAATACAGCACTATTTTCCCATGCATACGAATTTTTTTTATAACTTTTCAAAAATTATTATAAAAAATATTTTTACTCCTGAAGATTGGGGATTTAATACCTCAAAAGAAATGGAATATTTCCACCCTGATCAGAGGATTCAGGTTAAGTTTAATTACTGGGATTACGTAGAAAGTTTTTATAAAACCTTTCTATATGAAAACCCAAACAGGAAACATTCCTGGTTTATAAAAATATGCTCCCATGTTTATAAACAGGACATACCAAACTGGTTTTGGCATTGGTGGATTACATACGGTCCATCAGTTAATATTATGCCACAGGTTTTCAAAGGTTTATACACCGACTGGGTTGATGTTTCTCCAAAAATTATAAAATTGGGAGACCAGAAAACTGTTATAGACGGGATTGCTAATATGCACTTTTTTTTTATAGAATTCTCTATCCCCTGGATCATGAAATGGTCAGTGGAAGTGGGTTATACCCCAGAACAAATTCCACGTTTACATAGGACCTATTATATCAGGTTCTGGAAAAAAATGCTGCAAAAAAAACAAGTGACGGGATCTTGAATGGACAAGAACTTATAGAACAGATCACCGCGACAATGGAAGATTATACCAAATTAAAAAATGAACAACCTAAGTCTGAGGCTAATAGCCCTTTCCAGCATATTGCTAGAAAAATTCAGCTTAAAAAAGGAGTAATATCTAAAGCTGAGATAATATCTTCCTATATGGCAGAAGTGAAAAGAGATTTAATGAAAAATCTTGGTGAAGAATTTTCTTCAAACACTTCAATGGCATCTGTTCATACCGAGGAAGAAGATGTCCAGGACTCCCAGGACCCATACGATGCGGATTTTGATATCCAAGAATACCTGGCAAAATTCCAGGAAAACATGGAGGCATCCTCCAGCTCGGGAAAAAATAAAGGAAAAGCAGAAGAATAATACCCTCTGAATGGCAAACCTATCATAAAATGCCACTCAACGATCAGATAGAATCTACTTTAATAAAAGTAGAAGAATTATTAGATTAGTAGGGCCCATGATGTTTGGCCGTATTACTTTTTATCTGTCGGCCACTTGGCCACTGTTCACTTTTGTAATTATCGGCCATTGTTTACTTTTGTAATTGTCGGCCACTAGGCGGCGATATTTTCACAGAATCCATTATAAAAGGGGATTCAGAAGAAGAGAAGAGACAGGCTTTCGCCAATACTCTCTCTACGTTGTAAAAATATAATATTATAATAAGGCTTTTAGCTTGGCATTTCCTACAATCATTTAGAATACTTTATTATAGTACTATTTTTCACCGGGTCCTAAAGATCTAATATATGTGTTTCAACAACACAGTAGATATTTTAAAGAGTAAATAAGAAAACTGAATTTTGTCAGACTAAGATATGATTTTAAAAAAAACTGAACTTCACCTCATCATCTACATCATATGGCAGCTGTTGCTTTCTATTTATTTTGCTTCCATGGGTATGAATAAAATAAAATCAATGATGGTACATAAAAATATATAAAGCCAAAGTGATGCCAGCATTTTTGAACAATTGAATATAAAATCAACTTATGTTGGACTCATAGCATTATTCTCATCTTTCACCAAAGCCCACACACCCAAATAGCGGGTGCGACAGGCATCAGAGTCCCAAACATTGTTTTAACAGGCGGGGGCGAGATGTGAGTCGTTTTACACCTCATGAGGTGAGGCGTAAGCCCGAGACACAGGGCGTAAGCCCCACGGATCTACGAGATATATGTCTCATATATGTTCATTTTTATAATTTTATTACTAAAAAATAAGCAAAAGTAAAAAAATTCTGCAAATAAATTAAAATAAATCACTAATAATATAAAAAAAATATTATAATTATTATTTGAGAAAAGTAACAACACAAAAAATGATAATAGCCTAAATAATCTTTAACCTGAAATCTTCATTTATTTCATCATTAATCTTCAAGTCTATTGGTCCTTCTCACCATCAACTAATATTTGTATTGATTTTATTTATATATTCAAAGAAGAAAAGGGGGGAAAAGTGTAAGAGCAACGACAAAAAACGGATAAAGTTGCTTCAACAACATACTGCTATGAAATCTCTATCATATCAATTTCAGACATAATCACCTAAAAATGCTATTTATGACAGTGTTATTTTCTATGAAAGTTGCTTTATTTATATATAATTTTAGAAAAAATCACTACAAAATAAAAACATGATAACATAAAGTATAAATATCATTATACCAATAATAAAAATCATACTATAGCAAAAATATTTTAAAACAATAAAATTCAAGTTTAACACATACGTTTTTGTGCCCAGAGCTTACGCTCCAAATTCTAAGACGTACGACCTATGGATCTACGCCTTTTATTGCCAAGAGCGTTTTTGGAACGCCCTAAGTCCAGGGACGAGCCCCGAAAACACTGGTCCCAAAGTGAATCATAATTTTGGGATTGGGCCGATGGGCTATTCGCTATTCGCTGGAATTAATTTCGGCCGAAGGTCTATTTCGCGGGATTAAGCTCAAACTTGGGCCATAAAAATTTGTGATGGCCACTGTGTGTCTTTTCCGCATTATATTTTATTTTACATTAACAGACCTCCTCTTGGGCCACCACAAGACTTGTGGCCATTTCTTTTTTTTACATTAGCCCGACCTTCCTCTTGGGCTACATGCATTAAAGATTTAAAGTTTGCTTTTACATTGGCGGCCCAACCTTTCTCTTGGGCTACCACAAGATTTTCGGGCATTAAAGTTTGAAAATTTTCATAAATAGCTACGTCGGCAGCCCGACCTTACTCTTGGGCTACCACAAGGTTTTTCGGCATTAATGTTTGAAAATTTTCATAAATAGTTATAGTTTAGAGCGTAATTATGAAACGTAGATGCAACTTGTGTATTTACGATTTCTACCTACAGTTTTGTTTCTAGATGTAGCAATTCTGTGTATCCGCACGCAAGCGAAACATATTGTATCCGCGCGCAAGATAAATACAATATATCCGCACATAAATGAAATACATATCTGCATGCATACAAGATCAACTTACATACACTTCCATACACTTTACAGTCATCACCCCAAAACGCACACATGTAACTTACTTGTATACAATACTTGTATGTTACTTACCATCACCAAAAATCACCCCAACCATCATCAAAAAGCAGTTGTATGTTACTATACTTTATAATATATACTTGTATTTTATGGCACATAAATTATTCGTTCACTTTCATTGACAATTCATGGTATAAAAGTTCATGATTTCCCCACAACAAGAACTGTTACAAACTGAATGTGGATGATAGCTTTTAAACAGTGTCAACTGCTCATGGGAAATGATGGAGTTGTAGAATAGTATAAATCTCCTTGAGTGGAGTCCTCTCATTGATATAATATATATATAGTGTACAATGGTAATCCTAATAGGAAGAGGATTTCTACTTTACATAATTACACTAAAGTATTAATTACAGAATATACGTGGAATATATAAAATATATTCACTATCACACCCCCTCAGTCGTAACGGGAGGAGGCCAGATGCTGAGACTGAATCTAAAGTCAAGGAACAACTGATGTGGAAGCCCATTTGTGAAGATATATGCATACTAATTCGAAGAAGGAACATACAACACCCTAACATGACCCATGACAACCTTCTCGCAAACAAAGTGGATATCCATCTCAATATGCTTGGTTCGCTGATGCTGAATCGGGTTATGAGACAAATAGACCGCAAAAATGTTGTCACAATAGACTATAGATGTCTTACGTAGGGGACAATGTAGCTCCAAAAGAAGGTTTCGGAGCCAACCGATCTCAACAACAACGTTCGCAATGCCTCTATATTATGTTTTGACACTCGAACATGATAGTGTGCCTTGCTTCTTGGCAGACCATGAAATGAGTTTATCTCCCAAAAAATACACAATATTCGGAAGTGGAACAACGTGTGTCTGGATAGCTTGCCCAATCAGCATCTGTATATGATAGCAGTCTGGTTGGTACAGAGCGATAGAGGTGCAACTCATAGTCAAGAGTGCCCTTAACATACCGAATGATACGTTTAAGAGCAGTAAATGAGGCTCCTTGGGGCGTGCATAAACAAACACACTTGCTGAATAACATATGCAATATCGGTCATGGTGAATGTAAGGTACTGAAGAGCGTTAGCAAGACTCCTACAGAGAGAGGGATCGAGTACCAGATCCCCGTCAGCAGCGCTGAGTTTCGACTGGACTGGGCATGATCTTGCAGTTCACAATCTTAGCCCTGTAAATAGCATACTTACGTTGGCACAGGAACATAGCATCGGCAGATCGGGTCACATAGATTCCTAAAAAACTAGCTCAATTTCCCCAAGTCAGTTATAGCAAATTCAGATTTGAGAAGGGAAATAATCTCATTTTTTAGCACGTCTGAAGAGGCAGTCAGAACAATAACATTCATATATAACAAAATGTAGGCAGTGCCAGTACCTCGATGAAGAATAAATAGGGAATTGTCACTCTTGCTACACACGAAGCCAATCTACATGATGTATGTGGCAAAACACTCATACCAAGCCCTGTTTCAAAACATATAATGACTTACGGAAATGGCAGACATACTGAAAAACATCAGGATGTACAAAGTCAGGCGGTTGATGCATGTAAACCGTTTCTTTCAAGTCCTCATGTAAGAATACATTTTTCACATCAAGTTGTTGAATCGGTCAGTTCTTACCCATAGCTATGCTTAGAACAGTGCGGATGTTTGCCGATTTAACCACCAGACTGAATGTCTCACCACAATCTGTAACACCCCGTATTTTAGCCTTAGGATACATCGGGGTAAACACACATGAGTTTAATGAGATTGAGGTCATTCATGAAGTTATAGAATATTCATATCAATGTTGACGAGGTTACGCGTGGATTAGAGGTTGAACGAATCGAACAGAACAAGTTTCGTTTGAATTCAAAATGTTGGCAACATTTTACATACCGTATTTTAAAAATATCCAATGAGTTTGATAAAATTTAAAATGATTATATATTATTTTGATATGGTAAATATTTAATTTTAAGTGAAAACTTTTGGAAAAAACGTTTGATAAGTATATTTCGGGTATTTATTATTATTACTACTTTTTGGATATATTTTAAATTATATAAATGATATGAGGAAGTTTATAAATGAGAATTTATTTATTATGAGAATATAAATTATTTTCTCAAATAAAAGGGGCATCTTTTCCCGTTTTGTGAATTAATAGTATAAAATTTTATACTTTTGATATTAAGTTGGAACAATTAAAATGTGATGAAATATTTTTTTTAGATATCTCAATATTTATGAAATGTTAGTATATGTGTACATTTTTATGACATATTTTTAATTTATTAATATTTTAATTATGTGCCTAATTAATTAAATATTAGATTTTAGTGAGAGGCTAATAAACTAATTAATTGTGGATAATTATTAATTGGGCTTCATCCACGTATGTGACAATACCTAGTGACTAAGATATAAATGTATTAGGTGGAAAATCTCATGTAAATATTCATATGTGGCAACAAGGAGGTACACTTATGCATGCACATAAAGATTAAGATGGAATCTTTAAGTGATGACTGAGATGAAGGTTTGGCAAAAGCTTACACATGTAAGGGGAGAAGTGTATGTTATCCCATTTTCCATTTTCTATTACCTATAGAGATACTATATATCTATCTTCTTAAAATTAGAGAAGTTTTATTTATGAAGATATGAAAGCAACGTTCTATTTATTTAGAGATTATATACGTATATCTCTTTTCGTTCGTGGATACTTTACTTAAGAAGAGTAGGTGCTGAGTATATAGTCCTAAAAGAGCAGCAACGTTAATTGATATTTCTTTTGACGCAATAATGTTTGTTTTGTACTTTACGTGGATCGGAGATCTCTTCGTAGCGAAGTAAGCTGTAAAGAAGACACGATTCTTAACATTTAAGCTAACATAGGTTGAACAGGTTGTTCGTGGTAGTTGTGAAAGAGTCTATATCCAAGATATGTTAAGGCTAACTCTTCCTTCTTTTGGCATGTTCTAAGTACGAAACGTAAACGTAATACTGTCTCATAAATGATTCTACTCTTAGTAGTTAAGGATGTTCATGTTATTCATTTCTATTTTCAAAGCATGTCTAAATATGCTCCTAGATCCCTATTGAGGTATATGGGAAAGATGTTAATGTTCATAATGTTAATCGGAGGTGCAACGACCTTACGTCATTCCGATAAACTCATAGTGTCTTAGTATTATTCATGCATTACATACATATATAACCCTTGACCCCACATGCGTTATATACGATACTATATGGTATGCATTATATATATGTATGGGGTATGAGAAAAGGAATATGACGTTATATACGCACCACCACCTAATAAGCTGGTATATAATGATGATTATGCCCACATAGGCCGATATGATATGATGGGATGCCCACAGAGGCTTGATGGTGTTATATACGCATATATATATATATATATATATATGTATGAACGACATTGTGCATGCACAGACATGATACTTAGGCATATTATGGCCCTCATAGGTAATTCGATACAAGTTGATTCTCTCTTTGTCTCATGTTACTTTCATGTCTCTATTATGCTATTCTTCATGTCTGACATACTCGATACATCATTCGTACTGACGTGAATGGGTGCTGGATTTTCGAGAGTAACACTTAAGGAAGGTCTAGAAATGGCAAATAGCTCACAACTTTACTCCACTAGAGGTTGAAACAAATTGACGGAGGTAATAAGAAACATTGATAAAAAATAACTTATGCTGACATTATTTATGAATGCAGGTTGTTAATGCTCCAGTTGAAGATCCCGACGCTCAGGCATAATTTCCAACAAGGAAATTCAGTAGCACATCTCCTAGGTAAGGAAGCTCTCTCTAAGTCTAACTTCAGTAATGCGATATATCATGCAAGACCTCCAAACTTTGTTGAAAGAAGTATGATGGAAGATAAATCAAGAAGAAGTATTTTTGTTAAGCATCTATTAAGTCCTGTGATGATACTTATGGTAACCTAAGTGTCCTAGGTGATGCAAAGTTTAAATATCTGCATAGTATTAGTACTCCAGGAACAAATATTGTTCCACAAAGCAATCTCATGTCATGTAATATTTTACAAGTTTAAGCATATATAAAATATCTCTATTATATATATAAAAGATAATTCATGAAAAGAGGCCTTCCCCATGCTTCTTGAATCAAGTGAAGGCTTTTGTTTTTGGCAACTTTTCCTATGAAGTTGCTGGCTACAAATATAGATTTCCAAATTCGATCTCAATAGATTTGAGAATTTTGTGAGCAGTAGATTTGATTTGGATCCTGGCTCATTCAATAATTCTTCGGCCACTGGTGCAATTATCAAGTTTCAATCACTCCATGCTTGCAGATCTATACTGGCACAAGAGCAACAGTGGAGCGAGAATTCCTGCAAATACACAATAGTGCCAGCGCCGAAAAATAGAGCAGAAATGAATTTGTGTATCGTAATTTATTAAAGCTATAGCTATATATTGTAATTACGATATTACCTCTCTCTTGGAGGTAGAGAGGTGTTTTCAAAAGATCCTCGACACAAGAGAAAGCATGAACATAAGAAAAAAGTCAGATAAGGATAAGAAATTCAACGCAGTATGAAAATGGAAATAACGAAAGCAAATAAGACATGATAAAACATTCCGAAACTAGGAGCAGTAACTACCACAAATAAATTAGATAATCGAAGTATACGAAACACCATATATTAGCATAAATCAAAGAACAAGAAACTATAGAGCAATACTGCGACTACTAGTATGAAATGATAAGCGAGATTACCTATTAGCCTTCTACTCTAATTTGAGTTCTCCATAACCTCATATCTACGGTTATGTCCTCGGTAAGCTGAAACTGCGTCATGTTCTTTTAGGGTTTTGTTGGGTTCAAAGATACATAAGTAAGGCACAACGGAAGTTTAAAAGTTTTGTTTCTTACTTACCCCAATAATATTTCTGGTATGGTTATACAACAATTAAACTTGTAACGTAAAGCATATACTTACAATTTAGAATTATCTAGAATCTTTATCAACTGTGAGGTGCACACGCGATTGCCCTTCCGATTGCAAGCTCCAAGCTTCAATGTATTTCTCCTTCGGAAAGCTAGGAAATCCGGCAGAGGTTCGAGAGAGTATTTGATTTTAAGTCTCTAAGGCTTAGAATGATTTTCAGAATTTTTGGTGTATGAATGATGAGGTGAATGCCTCTATTTATAGTTGAAAAATACGTCAAAACCGGATTAGAGTTTGACATTGGGCCTGGCCCAAAATTCGAGGCAGAGGCGCCGCGGCGCTCGACATGCGCCTGCACTGGGCCGTGGCCCTAGGGTATGGGCGCCACGGCGCTCGACGTGCTCATGTACTGTCTCGATTTATTTTTCGTGCATTCTTAATTAAATCCAAAATTCAATTTTGACTTAATTAAAATAATCATTATTCATTTAAATATCTCGATTCCAAATCGAACATGTAATTACTCTCTCAATACATCCTTAGATCGAAATGGACAATCGACATAGTGTGACCCTACAAGCCTTCTCATATCGACATTAATCAAATTAAGGTCTACACGGAACTCCTAGACGGCGCCGGAAGACGAACTCAATATGTGAAGTATGTTTACGCGAATCCAGTAAACTTAACCTTTATGTGGTAAGATAAAATCCTTTCATTCACGACACACCCGATCAAGCTTAGGATTTGTCAAATGTCTATCCAAATGGCTTAATCATTGTATCTTATCTGTATTAGTTGACGACTAGACCATATTCTAAATATGTCTATTGCGTTGGCCAACGACTTAGTCAACCTAATATTACTGAGAATCCGAGTGTTCTCTCGAATATATATTCGAGGAATGAATCCTAATCTTGGCTCAACTACCACCTTCAATCCACATCATAATGTACCAAATACAAGCCGTATCTCAACCTATAAGACATTTGAGCTTAGGACGGGATCAAAGTACATTACTTTGTAGACAATGCACGTATTGACCTCAAGTCTAAGGACTTCTATCTCCCACACGCTGATCATACTTTAGACAAGTATAACAAACAATATATCAGCAGGGTATGCCAATACTTCCAAAGTATCCATGTGTCTATCACGAGTAGCCATTACTCGTAGCAGGTGAGACATACTACATCCTCTAAGGATGTGATGCAGACCACATGTCGACTTATCACATATCATCGATATCTCATTCTCGATGATCATTAGTCGAGACTATTTTAAGAGTTACGCTCTATCATGAATATCTCACTCTATTAATGACAACGTAAGCTCAAGGAATGCACATTAATGAATAATTACAAACAATCAAATAATAATTCAATAATTGTAAATTCCAAAATATTAATCTCCATTAATAATAATATGAATGTGTATAAAGCACATTTGTACTAATACAGATTGTCTCTAGGACATAAATATACTTTCAGTTATGTCTAGTCACCTCTCCCCAATATTTTTTCGGCCTACCTCTACTTCTTGTGAAACCGTCAATAGCCAACCTCTCACACCTCTACACTGGGACATCTGTGTTTCTCCTCTTCACATGCCCAAACATCTTGCTCTTCACCGAGACCACTCTCACCTTGTCCAGGCTATCTTTATTCCTAATACTATCTCTCCTAATGTGCCCACACATCTATCGCTACATTTTCATTTCCGCAACTTTCACAATCCATATGTTTGTGAACTAAGGTAATTTGTTTTTATTACAATGCTTAGAATTGAAATAATAGCTCACAAATGTTAGGCCTCTTAAGCATTCTTTAGGCTTTCCGAACATGTAAAACTCTTTTTCTAATCTCAACCATCCGAATATCGGAATATTATTTGAAAATATTTCAAATAAGTTATTGTCTATCATATTGTCTAATTATTTCTACTTCAAATTTAATAAAGGATTTGTAGCTTTAAAAATGAGGTTTTATGAATTTTGCAAGTTTCTACTCATAAAAATTTGAAAGTATTAACATATCAAAATACAACTCTCAACTTTCAAATTCACTTTCAACTTTTTTCTAATCCCAATCGAATTCATATTAAAACTCTACTTACTATTCTTTCACAAACTCCTTTTTTAAATTAGTTCTTAAAAACTTCAAATACTTAGTAGTTGTTGGATAAACTTTTTTTTATTTTATTGAAAGTACTTTTTACAAAGGAGAGAAGAGATCACTTTATTTAAAATTTATAAAAATGAAACACTTTTTCAGATTTGAAATCCAATTTTAAATTAGATTTGAAATTTTTATAATCAAATACCCATATAATTTTAAAATAAATTCGTAAGAAAAGTTGTAAACGTGTAAATATATTCCCTACCCATAATTAGAATATTTTCATATATTGTGTAAATATAATTATGGTAAGACTAGGATTCCTCTTTTGTATAGGCTTAGGATTCCTCTTTTGTATAGGCTTAGGATTCCTCTTTTGTATAGGCTTAGGATTCCTATTGTATAAGGGATGAATATTGTACTCTATATATACCTTGATATTAATGAAAGACTCCTCAAGGGAGATTAATATCATCTTACATGGTATCAAGAGCCAAATAAACAAAACCCTAAAAACCTTTCTCTTCCACAGTAGCCGCCGCCTTTCCTCTGCTTGCGGCCCTCTCGGATTTTCTTCTTGTTTTTCGGGTTTTGTTCTTCCTTTCTTCTCTTCTCTAAATGGCTATCCCTGATTCTTCCACACTTTCTGACGCCTCTACCTCCACAAATCCCACCACAAAGTCATCACCCCCGTTTCATCCCGCCCTTACTGTTTCCAACATCAAGAACCATATTCCCATTATTCTTGATCAAGAAAACAACCAGTATTCTCCCTGGGTTAAACTTTTTCGCAATCATGCATGTCTCTATAACGTGCTTGACCATATTGATGACACTATTCCGCGCCCAACGGAGGTTGATGATTCTATCTGGCATTGTCTCGACGCCGGCGTCAAACAATGGATATATGGTAGTATCTCTCAGGATTTGCTCCTTACTATCATGAAATCTGAATCCACCGCCCTTGACTTGTGGAATCGTTTGGAGGAAATTTTTCAGGACAACAAGCACACTCGTGACGTGTATCTGGAAGAACAATTCAACAAAACACGTCTTGAAAACTTCTCCAATGTCTCTGAGTACTGCAAGCAGCTTAAACTTCTAGCGGATCAACTCTCCAACATCGGCACGCCTGTCACTGATGATAAAATAGTGCTACAAATGATTTCTGGCCTTACTAAGGGCGAATATGATACTTTGGCCACCATTATTCAACAGGCAGATCCGCTACCGAGTTATAACAAAGCTCGCTCACAATTGTTGCTCGAAGAAACCCGTCGTGCTAAGCGGGATGAGCACGCCCGGCGGTGTTAGCTGTCGACACGCAACCCCAAGATCAGACGCCACCAGACAACTCTCAACAGCGGCAGGGCCACGGCGGCAAGGGTGGAAAAGGCCGCGGCGGTAGAGGAGGCCGTGGTCGTGGCAAGGGTCACGGTCACCGTAACCAACAACGAAGAACGACAACGAGAGATCGCAGAACAACCGGGCCGCAACTCCTCGGCGGCTTCGTCTACGGCGCGCGCCCCCCAAGATAGAGCCGCGGCACCCCGGTTCGAGCCGCGGCGCCAAGTCCATTCCGATGCCGGCGACCATACAATCCGTATTCTTACCCCGGTTTGTTATGCCCCGCTCCAGCCCCACAACAGGCCCACTTCATGCAAGGTCAGGTCCCGCAACCCTCCTCCGGCATGACACCCACTGAGTTGGGTCAGGCGTTCGGCACCCTATCTATGCAACAACCTGACAATACTTGGTACATGGACTCAGGCGCCACATCTCACGTCACCCAGTCTGCAGGTACTATTCCTAAACTGTTTTGTTTAAAGCATCCTCAATATGTTACAGTTGGTAGTGGACAACGCATTCCAGTTAAGGGTTATGGTACATCATACACACAACCTCCTCATCCACCCTTCTCCCTAAAAAACACCCTATATGCCCCACACATGATTAAGAACCTCATATCTGTCCGCCAATTTACTCGTAATAATTCTGTCTCTGTGAATTTTGACCCTTTTGGTTTTACTGTAAAGGATCTTCATACGGGGAGACCTCTTACGAGATGCAATAGCATGGGGGATCTCTATCCATTCACTTCCACCTCCGCTGCCAGATCTTGCTCTCCCGTCATTCTAGCGGTACATTTCTTCTTCAACCTGGCATAATAGGCTTGGTCATCCAGGAGTCCCAGTTTTTAATTTTCTTAGAGGCAACAATTTCATTGCTTGTAATGGGAAACTTGCCAAAAATTGTGTTTCTTGCTCTTTAGGCAAACATATTCGTCTTACGTTTAAATCATCTACTAGTGTTACATTTGCTCCTTTTGATATCATACATGCCGATTGGACATCTCCTATCCCTAGTTCTCTCGGTCATAAATACTATCTTGTGTTGCTTGATGATTTTTCACACTACGTTTGGTTATACCCTCTTCAATTTAAATCGGAAGTGTTTGTCAAATTTCTTGAGTTTCGCAAGTTCATTCAAACACAATTTGGAAAAGGCATAAAATCATTTCAGTGCGATAATGGTCGTGAATTCAATAACTCTATGTTTCACCGCTTTTGTACCAATAATGGCATGGTCTTTCGCTTCTCCTACCCTCACACCTCACCACAAAACGGTAAAGCTGAAAGAATCATCCGCACCATTAACAATATGATTCGCACCCTATTGATTCATGCCTCCCTCCCTCCACCCTTCTGGGTCTATCTTTGCTAAAATGTCGAATACACTCTAAATATTCTCCCTACTAGCACTCTTCACAATATGACCCCTACCGAAATCCTCTACCATAGAATCCCCTCTTATGATCATCTACGGATTTTTGGTTGTCTGTGCTATCCCAACCTTAGCTCCACCGCCACTCACAAGCTTGCTCCTAGGTCCACTCCATGTGTCTTTCTAGGATTCCCGCCGAACCATAGGGGCTATCTATGCTATGACTTGTCGACTCGTCAGATCCACATATCTCGTCACGTCACATTCGACGAGACCACATTCCCGTTTTCGAATCTTCCAAAATTCCAAAAATAGGACTACTCATTTCTTGACGAGTCTGCCATCTCTCCCCTCATAATCGAACAACTCACATCCTCTGTTCCGTCGTCAAAGCCGCGGCACCCAAACTTCAGAGAAGCCTGTCAACCTTCTAGCACCGCAACTCTCGATCCAGGAGCCGCGGCACCTCCGACGGCTTCGCCCCCACCCTCTCCTTATCCGACTTTACCCCCCGTCTCGACACCACTCCGCCACCCACTGTCCCTACCCATCCAATGGAAACTCGTTCAAAGCATGGAATCTTCAAACCCAAAGTCCATTTCAACTTGTCTGCCCAAACCATCTCTCCACTTCCAAAGAACCCAAAATTGGCCAAACAAGACCCTAATTGGAATGCGGCTATGTATGAGGAATTCAATGCTTTAACTAAACAACACACGTGGGATCTAGTACCTAGACCCGAGGGGTAAATGTCATTCGTTGTATGTGGTTATTTCGTCACAAGTTCGAGACAATGGGGATCTTGAGAGGTATAAGGCCCGTCTTGTGGCTAATGGCACAAATCGGCGGGAGGGCATTGATTGTGGTGAGACCTTCGGCCGGTTGTCAAACCGGCTACCATCCGCACGATTTTGAGCATAGCCATGGGCAAACACCGGCCGATCCATCGCTTGATGTGAAGAATGCATTCTTACATGGGGATCCGAGAGAGACAGGTCTACATGCATCGGCCACCGGGGTTCACCCATCCAGCGGTTCCTCACTATGTGTGCCGTCTCCGTAAGTCACTATATGGCCCGAAGCGGGCCCCCGTGCGTGGTATGATCGCTTTGCCGGGTATATCTTGCAGATTGGGTTTGTATGCGGCAAGAGTGATACATCACTTTTTATTTTTCATCGAGGTAGTAGCACGGCTTACTTATTACTTTACGTGGATGATATTGTTCTTACCGCCTCCTCCGACGGATTGAAAAATGAGATTATTGCCTTGCTCAAGTCCGAATTTGCAATGACCGATTTGGAAAAGCCGAGTTACTTTTTGGGGATATCGGTGACCGAGTGTGTCCGCCAATCATATGTTCTTGTGTCGGCGTAAGTATGCGAAAGAGATTGTGTACGGGGGCTAAGATGGCGAACCGCAAAGAGGTGCCTACTCCGGTTGATTCCAAATCTAAGCTCGGTGCTATGGATGGTGCTCTAGTCTCTCGATCCTACTTTGTATAGGAGCCTTGCGGTGCACACTTCGCATCTCACATTCACCGGGCCGGATATAGCTTATGCTTGTTCGGCGGTGTGCTTATTCATGCATGCCCCCCGGAGTCTCATTTCACTTTCTTAAGCGTATCATTCGATACATTAAGGGCACTCTTGATTATGGTTTGCACCTATACCCCTCTGCGCCAGACAGGTTGCTTTCATATACGGATGCAGATTGGGCAGGGTGTCCGGACACGCGTCGCTCCACCTCCGGCTTTTGTGTTTTCTTAGGGGATAATCGATTTCTTGGTCCGCAAGCGCGACAGCTACCCTATCTCGCTCCAGTGTCGAGGCTGAGTACAGAGGCGTTGCAAATGTAGTAGTTGAGATTTGTTGGCTCAGAAATTTACTGTTAGAACTTCAGTGTCCTTTGCGTCAGGCATCTATTGTGTATTGTGATAACATCTCTGCCATCTATCTTTCTCATAATCCGGTTCAACATCAGCGAACCAAGAATATTGAGATAGACCTACACTTCGTTCGTGAGAAAGTTGCGTTAGGCCATGTCAGAGTGTTACATGTTCCATCATCCTATCAGTATGCAGACATATTTACCAAAGGACTTCCCAGACAATTATTTCTTGACTTCAGAGCTAGTCTCAGCGTCCGGCCTCCTCCCGCTCCGACTGAGGGGGTGTGTAAACGTGTAAATATATTCTCTACCCATAATTAGAATATTTTTCATAAATTGTGTAAATATAATTATGGTAAGATTAGGATTCCTCTTTTGTATAGGCTTAGGATTCCTCTTTTGTATAGGCTTAGGATTCCTATTGTATAAGTGATAAATATTGTACTCTATATATACCTTAATATTAATGAAAGACTCCTCAAGGGAGATTAATATCATCTTACAAAAGTAAATAATTCTTTTGTCCAAACACCGCTTATTTATTTTCATTTTTCAACTTCAACTTCAACTTCACGTTTGGTCAAACGGGAAAAGGCGTCTCTTGACTCGAACACTTTATCCTTTTTCCCACACAGATTCTTTTCCCTCTTTTTTCTAATTAATCTCTCTCTCTCTCTCTCCTCTCCAAAAGTCACACAATGAGGAGGCTATTCGGCATAGGTTCCGTCGGAGACTCGCCGCAACAACCTACTCCCTCACCGTGGCCGCCACAGACTTCTCTTCCTTCCTCCGTTAACATTGCCGCCGGTCCGGCGAGACCGATCCGTTTCGTGTATTGCGATGAGAAAGGAAAGTTCCAGATCGATCTCGAGGCCCTTGCGATACTTCAACTCGTCAAAGAGCCTGTTGGAATTGTCTCCGTTTGTGGTCGCGCTCGTCAAGGCAAGAGCTATATACTTAACCAGGTAAATTTCAGTAAAGTTTGGGAGGAATTAAAGCCTCTTTTTAGTTAATTACATTACTTAGGGTTTGTACTTTAGTCTTATTGATCGATTCTTCATGATGATGAGAGTGAGTGTTGCGCTTGTCAAGGCAAGAGCTATATACTTAACCAGGTAAATTTCAGTAAAGTTAGCGATAAATGAAAGCCTTTTTTGTATTCTTTTTAGTTAATTACGTTACTTAGGGTTTGTAATGGTCAACTATTTAACTGTTTCAAGACTAGAATTATCAAGCACACTCTGGAAATGGTGATACAGAATCATTAAATCAATCAACTATGCCTTAATCCATAAGATAGTTTGCAACCAGGTATAAAGTTGGAGATAAAGTAAGGTTTTATTTTTTAGTTAATTACGTTACTTAGGGTTTGTAGTTGTGTTATTGTCCTATTTAATTGTTTGATTATTAAAATGATCAAGCACATTGCTTTGGAACTGGAGATACAGAATCATTAGATCAATCATAACCAGGTAAATTTCAGTAAAGTTAAAGTAATTGTTTTAGTTAATTACGTTACTTGGGGTTTGTACTTTAGTGTTATTGTTCGATTCTTCATGAGGATGAGAGTGAGTGTATTGCTAGGGTTTTGCTTGTCAGTGCTGTAGTTTTGGTTAGAATCGGGGTTTGATGACTGGAATTATCAAGTACATTGCTGTGAAATTGGAGATATGTAATCATTAAATCAATCAATCAACTATGCATTAATCCAAAAGATAGTTTGCTTAACCAGGTATATTTCAGTAAAGTTAGATATAAACTAAGTTTTTTTTAGTTAATTACGCTACTTAGGGTTTGTATCTTTGTGTTATTGTCCAATTCTGTATGTATGAGCGGGGGAGTGAGTGTATTTCTTGTCAGTGCTGTAGTTTTGTTTAGAATCGGGATTTTGGAAACTATTGGTCAACTATTTAATTGTTTGATGACTTGAATTATCAAGCACATTGATGTGGAAATGGAAATACTGAATCATTAAATCAACTATGCCTTAATCCATAATATAGTTTGCTTAACCAGGTATATTTCAGTAAAGTTAGATATAAAGTAAGTTTTCTTTTAGTTAATTATGCTACTTAGGGTTTGTAATTTTGTGTTATTGTCCGGTTCTGTATGTATGGGAGGGATACTGAGTTTATTGCTAGGGTTTTGCTTGTCAGTGCTGTAGTTTTGTTTAGAATTGGGACTTTGGAAGCTAGTGGTCGACTATTTAATTGTATGATGACTAGAATTATCAAGCACATTGCTCTGGAACTGGAGGTACAGAATCATTAAATCAATCAATCAACTATGCTTTAATCCATAAGATAGTTTGCTTAACCAGGTATATTTCAGTAAAGTTAGAGAAAAGTAAGGTTCTTTTTAGTTAATTACATACTTAGGGTTTGTAGTTTAGTGTTATTGTTTGATTCTTCATGAGGAGTGTATTGCTTGTCAGTGCTGTATTTTTTGTTGGAATTGGGATTTTGAAAGCTATGGTCAACTATTTAACTGTTTGATGAAGAGAACTATCCAGCACATTGCTCTGGAACTGGAGGCACTGAATCATTAAATCAATCAATCAACTAGCTTTAATCCATAAGATAGTTTGCTTAACCAGGTATATTTCTGGAAGTTAGAGATAAAGTAAGGTTAGTTTGCTTAACCAGGTATATTTCAGTAAAGTTAGAGATAAGGTAAGGTTCTTTTTAGTTAATTACATTAATTAGGGTTTGTAGTTTAGTGTTATTGTTTGATTCTTCATGAGGAGTGTATTGCTTGTCAGTGCTGATTTTTTTTGTTGGAATTGGGATTTCGAAAGCTCTAGTGGTCAACTATGAACTGTTTGATGACTAGAATTATCTAGCACATTGCTCTGGAACTGGAGATACAGAATCATTAATCAATCAATCAACTATGCTTTTAATCCATAAGATAGTTTGCTTAACCAGGTAAATTTCAGTAAAGGTTAAAGTAAGGCTTTTTGTGTGTTTTTAGTTCATTACCTTACTTAGGGTTTGTAGTTTAGTGTTATAGTCAGATTCTTCATGAGGATGAGAGTGAGTGTATTGCTAGGGTTTTGCTTGTTAGTGCTGTAGTTTTGGTTAGAAATTGGATTTTGGGAGCTAGTGGTCATCTATTTAATTGTTTGAGGACTAGAATTATCAAGCACATTGCTCTAGAACTGGAGATACATAATCACTAAATTAATCAATAACTGTGCCCCCAAAAGACAGGTAGAGCTTTTACTTAAAGTTAAAGGTAGTTCTTTAGTTAAAGCAAGGAGAGTGGAAACTGAGAGAAAAATCTGTATGTTCTTAGGCGGGACGGGAACAAAAGGCTACTAAGATTGGAACTTGTGACCTAGGTATTAGTTAATTATGTTACTTAGGGTTAGTAGTTTAGTGTTATTGTCGGATATTGTATGAGAATCAGAGTAGTGAGTGTATTTCTAGGGTTTTGCTTGTCATTACTGTAGCTTTGGTTGGAATTGGGATTTTGGAAGCCAGTGGACAACTATTTAATTGTTTGATGACTAGAATTATCAAGCACATTGTTCTGGAACTGGAGATACAGAATCATTAAATGAATCAATCAACTATGCCTTAATCCAAAAAGATAGGTAGAGCTCTTAGAGTCCTACTTAAAGTTAAAGGTAATTCTTTAATTAAAGCAAGGGAGCAGAAACTGAGGGAAAAAACCTATGTTCTTACTCGGGATGGGAATAAAGGCCACTAAGCTTGGAACTCACGACCTAAGTACTAAGTAACCTTAGAATGGGGATGCCAATCTTATATATATATATATATATATATATATATATAATTCCGCTATCTAAAGTAACCTTGCAGGGGGGCTGCATATAGCATTCTGTATTATGAAAAAAGAAAAGAAAGAGGTGGAGCAGATATGTGTTTGGAAGAATTCACTAAGCACACTAGGATTAGAATGTTGGGAAATATATTTATGGGTTGGTTGAAGGATGTACGGTGTATGACCTTAACTATCATATGTAACCTCAACATGCTTATCAAGATGAGTTAGATAGTGCTACACGAGACAAAAATATTTGCTTCTGTTCATCTCTATTGTTTGTTAAGGTTCCAGAAAAGGATAATGACCAAGGAGTCCGGAGATCAAATTTAGTGTCATTTTCTACTTAAGGTAGGTCTGCCCAATGTCAAAGAAAGATATGTTTGTTCTGAGGATCAAAAGAGAGATAAACCATAATAAAAGGATGGATGAATTAGAAACTACGTTTTGGTGGAGCTTCCAACTGGAGTTCACTATATGTTGATGCATATAGTTTCCTAGATTTAGGGGTTTATCTCGGATGACAGATGGCTACTCTGATTTGTTGTTTTAAGAAGCAGAAATTTGATTTTTTTTGTGAATCAACTCCTCATTTATCTAGTTTTATGTGTTGAAAATTGCAGGAATGATCTATTAGAGGGGAGACCATTCTGATTAACCATATGTCATTGTTCTATTTCCTTTGTGTTTCTTCTGTAACTCCTTTTTGTTTTCGTTTTAGGCAGTGAACTTGGCATCCTCTGTGTAAAAGATTGTTTCTTGTACATTTCATACATAAACTGCAGTTAACTCATGAGTCAAAGCTATAGCACAGTGACTGTTGTTCTTTTAGAAACTCAATTTATTTATGTTATTAACAAGGTCTATTACAATGGGATCCCAGTTATCTTTACTATACTTATAGCTTATATTTCATACATAGACTGCAGTTAACTCATGAGTCAAAGCTATAGCACAGTGACTGTTGTTCTTTTAGAAACTCAATTTATTTATGTTATTAACAGGGTCTATTACAATGGGATCCCAGTTATCTTTACTATATACTTATAGCTTATACTTTCGCATGTAAATTACCATATGCAACTTAGTGCTGCTTCCTACTTTGCCGAAAACATGTAACTGAGAGCCTGCTGTATGCCCAATAGCTTCTTGGCAGGAGTAGTGGTTTTCAAGTGGCTGCAACTCATCGGCCTTGTACTAAAGGTATTTGGTTGTGGAGTGCACCTTTAAGGAGAACAGCTCTTGATGGAACAGAATACAACTTGTTACTTTTGGACACAGAAGGAATTGATGCTTATGATCAAACGGTTAGTTTCCACCCTTTAACATAATTTTTATTGATTTTCTGAAGAAGGAATCACATGCATACTGATAACAGTGTCAAGATTTTGCTACTTACTAACCTGACACATGCTATATGGCTTGTTTTACATTCTTATACATTTTGTATTGCTAAACTTTTCACAAACTAAAGGAACTAGTTCTATAACCCCAGAAGATGTCTTGTTTTTCCTTTTGTCCTTCCTATTCTTCCTGTCGCAGACTCTTGCCTTTTGTAAATTTTTGTTTTGTTTTGCTGTTTTGACAGGGAACATATAGCACACAGATATTCTCCTTGGCGGTCCTTCTTTCAAGTATGTTTGTATATAACCAGGTTAGAAACATGCAAACATGGATCTCGTTTACTTTTTTGATATGCCATTCTTGTTAGACTGTAAACCCTTCTCCCTCATGATTCTGTGAATTTCCTTGTTGCTATGTTTGTTTTTTAGGTGTCCTGATAATCTCTTTAATCCTTTAATTTAGATGGGTGGTATCGACGAAGCTGCACTTGACCGCCTCTCCCTTGTCACTGAAATGACTAGACATATTCGTGTTAGAGCCTCTGGAGGAAGGGCCAGTGCTTCTGAGCTTGGACAGTTCTCCCCCGTCTTCGTTTGGTTGCTTAGGGTAATTCAGAATTTATTTATTATCACTGTATATTTTCTTCTGTGCTTGCTTGTAATACTATTAACATATAAGTTTTCCTTCTTGCAAAAGGATTTTTATTTGGATTTGGTTGAGGACAACCGCAAAATAACTCCACGGGACTACCTTGAACTTGCTTTGAGGCCAGTTCAAGGTGGTGGGAGGGATGTTGCTGCTAAAAACGAGGTACTCACTTTACCTGAATATTTTCTTTTGCTTTAATATGCTGTAATTATTCAATTTCTATTATAACCATCCCTGTTTTAAAAGCTGGTTTCCTGAACTTGCACATGTTTTACTTAAAATAAAAGAACTTGTACATGTTTTTATGTATTTTCAAAACCATCCTTTTCTCCCCTGTAATGAGCTAGCGCCTAACAGTACATTGAGTAACCATTTGGAACTTCCCTCTGCAGATTAGAGACTCTATTCGTGCTCTTTTCCCTGACAGAGAATGCTTCCCCCTTGTGCGGCCTCTGAGCAATGAAAATGAGCTTCAACGGCTAGATCAAATACCAGTCAGTGCTTAATACTCTTGCATATGTTCCATTCTCTACTATCTTAGAGTTTATCTGATTGTGATTCTGTTTTTGGAGCCGCTTTAAATATTCTAATTGTGGTATCAACTTTCACATGCAGTTGGAAAATCTGAGGCCAGAGTTTAAAGCAGGTCTTGATGCTTTGACAAGATTTGTTTTTGAGAGGACAAGACCCAAGCAAGTTGGAGCAACTATTATGACAGGACCGCTCTTTGCTCGGATAACTCAGTCCTTCCTGGATGCTCTTAACAATGGTGCAGTGCCCACCATCACCTCTTCATGGCAGGTTAGGGATGTTCTTAATGGAAGATATAGTTCTTTTTTCCTCTCTTTTTTTCCACATCATTGACGTTCTTCTCTGTATATGTGCAAATAGTGTGTCCAATAGTAACATTATTCTTTTCATCACCAACACCTATGACCTAAAAGAGTGACAAGTAAGAAACCACTGGTAATTTTTGATTGATCAATCATTAGTTAGATTGACATTTGGCACCAAAAAGTGGCCCTTAAAAGAAGGAACAAGGACAAATAAAGATCTTAATCTAGGGCTTATACTAGAGAAAAACTATTGGAGAAGGTCAGGAAGATCTTTTTCAGCACACGTAAACTTGTCAAAAATAGGACTCTCATAAACCAAGCTTTAGAAGAAGAGTTGCAAGTCCTCTCCTGTAAAGGTTAGTATTTCATAACGAGGATACACACCACCGGGATTTTATTCATTTATTCGAGTAAGATCTTATAGACATCTTAAATATAATGTCAGAATATGTTGATTACTATGAAGAAGATATTTTACCAAGTTAAGTCAAGATTACCCTAAAATTGATCCGTAGTTCCAGATTAGATATTAAAAGGTATTCATCTAACTTAGCATCACACCTCAATAAAACGTCTCAATATAAGTGTTTGCTTAGGGAGTCTACTCCTTGTTCCTGTTATCTTCTTAGAGTTTCGTTGAATGTATTCTTAGCCTTCTTGTGAATTTCGAATTTAATTTTGTAGGTTCTTGTTATTGCATGTGATTCACTCTCTTTGTTTCATCATTATGGCTCAAATTGTTAAGTTGGGGAACAGTTGGCACATTTGGTTCTGTTTGGTGTCCATTTCAAGGACAACAACACCATACCCAGTGTAATCCCACACGTGGGGTCTGGGGATGGTAGGATGTATGCAGACCTTATCCCCTACCTTTGTGGGGTAGAGTCCATTTCAAGTACATGAAGTCAAAAAATTTAAAAGAAAGTTCATTGTCTGGACACCAATTGATGTCTGATGAGCGACATGCAAGTGTTTGATATTCTGACATGTCACCAATATGTGACCATAGCTTTGATGCCCATGCTGGGAAAGTTCTTGCATGTTCTTATTTTGTTTACCACGCCTCGTGCACAAGTGAATTGGTCATCTTTAGAATTCCTATGATAATCACTCTTCATTTTTTCATTTAAGAAAAAACAAGGGAATAGAAATTCGAGGTAAGTGAAACAACATAACCAACCTACACATGAATGATTTGTAGTAGAATCTTATGGATGTTATTTAACTCCCCATGTGCTACCGTGTTAGTTCACTCTACACCCAGCTTATGCACTATAATATGATACTGATGCATGTTTTCTTTTTGATTTCTGCAGAGTGTTGAGGAAGCTGAGTGTCAAAGGGCATACGATTTGGCTGCTGATAGATACATGGCTTCTTTTGATCGTTCTAAGCCTCCGGAGGAAGTAAGTATTGCTTTATTTTCCTTGCTAACATTATCTGGTTGAGTCTACTATTTCAATCATTGCAGGGTGCACTAAGAGAAGCACATGAAGATGCAGCTCAAAAGTCCATGACAGAATTTAATTCTACTGCTGTGGGGGCTGGATCCATCAGGATGAAATATGAGAAGCGTCTCCAGAATTTCATAAAGAAGGCATTTGAGGTTGGCTTTTCCTCCACCCTCTACTTTAAAAATTGAGGATATAGTGCATGCAAGTGATATAAGCATACATGACTGTAATAATACATTCCTTAGTGGAGGATGAGCTAATACTAATTTTTATTTGCTTCTGCGCCATGCTTATGTCCCAAAATACAAAAAGGAAATTCAGAAGCTTGCATCTGCATTTAATTGCTTCATTTAATTATTTTCAGAATGGTAAATGATAGTTCTAGGGATCTTTTTTCCAGAAATAACCATTTTAGGACTGCTTTTTGAAAATAAGCCACAGTTCCAAAACTAATTGGAAGTTAGGGAATTTTTTATGCGGAAATAATATTTGGACAAAAATACGTTCAACTTAAAAAGGCGGTTGAGACTCGGTACTTCATCTTTTCCGCTTTTCTAGAACTCCATGACACAGTCTTGGAGTTTCACTTGTATACGTTCAAAATCAGGGGACACTGTCCTGAAGTTCTGCCAATCAGTGGATTTCTTTTTGGAGGTGTCCATCTTTAAAAGTGGATTTTCTTTGCAACTCATTATTTACATTATCATGATTCCAAGCTGCTGTAAATGACTAATGCTATTAATGCCATTGCTGGTTCTGAAGTTTATCTGCTTCAAGTAGGCCTGGGCGGAGCTTTTTTTACACCGAGCTGAGCTTAACCTATCTTTGCAAAAGTATAACCGAGCTTGAGACGAGCCCGAGTTGGCTCTTTAATGTTTAGTTTCGCATATTAGTGCTACACCACTAGAAAAAATTAAATTCAGAATAATTTGGTTGATTCAGAAAATATAAGCATTATTTTTAGTTTAAATTAGTAATTGTAAAAGAGCACTACAAAACGTGTGACAGTGAAGAGGTGGTTTGTGGTTGATGAATGACAAGATTTTTTAATGGAATTCCAACAGTGTACTGGAGTTTAACTTGTAAAAGTTTGAACTCCAGCACACTCACATACGTGGAGTCAGTGTGCTGGAGTTTTTCCGTGTTTTAGCTACGGATATTTTGTCCGAATTTTATTTCGCATTATAAAGTTGCCAAATAACAACTGAAAACCCACGCTATATTTACTGGTTCAGTGGTTCTAGTGATACTTGCCAATAACACTGGCTAGGTTCTAGGAAAAGTGTCATAAGGTGGGGGTGTGGTTGTATGATGACAATTATTTAGTGAGTAGGATTAGAACGATGGAACTGGGGACATGTTTTTTTTATTATTGCTTCACTGGGGGTGGTTACGTTGTTGAACTTAGTAGCATTTATTTATTGTGTTTTGGTTTTGAGCCATGGATTGGCCTTGGATGACGATGAAATTCTTCCTGGCTTTCAGGGATGGTTCAGGTAATGCTTTCAGATAGAATCATATATGTGCTAATGCCTGTGTGTTTGATGATTGATCTGTTTGTTTCTTCCCAGATGAGTGCCTGTCCTTATGTAGTATCGGTTCTGTTCTTATCAGTTTAATACCTGTACACGGGCCATCTGCACACATTATATTGACTATATATGTTACTTGGACCGACTTGTTGACATTCTGGCTGCGATTTTATTTAAGTCCCATGGTCCATCAAATGGAATGACTTTGGATAGATGGTTTTGTCAGGATGTTTATGGGTGTGAGTATCTAATCTATGCTACTAAATAGCTCTTTCTAATTGCTGATTCGTTTTTTATGTTGATGGCAGGAGCTTAAAAAGGATGCCTTTAGGGAGGCTTATCTACAATGTTCAAATGCCATACAGGACATGGAAAAGGAACTGAGGATGGTTTGCCATGCTCCTGATGCAAATATAGATGGTGTGCTTAAGGTAAGCCCTTATTTACTATAGATATTAGCCTATTTTTAGGTTGCTAAACTGGAGTTCAGGCTTATTGAGTCCTAATTGCATATGCTATATGCAGGTTCTTGATCGTTTAGTGTCCAAGTATGAAGCAACTTGTCAGGGTCCTGAGAAGTGGAGAAAATTGATTGTCTTCTTACAACAAAGGTTTGTATATTAACAATTCTTTATTGAAGCATTTGCAATTGGAAATGTATATGTCATATCACATTGATTTTACAGCTTGGAAGGTCCACTTTTTGATCTCATCAAGAAGCAAACAGACAAACTTGGATCAGAGAAAACTGCTCTTGTATTAAAGTGCCGCTCCATTGAGGATAAGATGAACTTACTTAACAAACAACTGGAAGCTAGTGAGAAGTATAAATCCGAATATTTGAACCGTTATGAAGATGCCATCAACGACAAGAAGCAGCTTGCAGATGATTACACGAGTCGTATCACAAATTTGCAGAGTAAATATAGTTCATTGGAAGAGAGATATTCAAGCTTATCAAAAACACTCACTTCAGCTAAACATGAGTCGGCAGATTGGAAAAGAAAATATGAACAACTTCTGTTGAAGCAGAAGGCTGATGAAGACCAATCAAGTGCAGAAGTATCTGTTCTGAAGTCCAGAACTGCTGCTGCTGAAGCAAGGTTGGCTGCTGCCAAAGAACAAGCTGAATCGGCTCAAGAGGAGGCGGAAGAGTGGAAACGTAAATATGACATTGCCGTCAAGGAAGTTAAGAATGCTCTTGAGAAAGCAGCATCTGTTCAAGAGCGCGCAAACAAGGAAACCCAGTTGAGAGAAGATGCTTTAAGGGATGAATTTTCAAGCACTCTGGCTGATAAGGTAAAATTATTGCTACGAATATTGGTTCAATTTAAATGTGCTGCTTTGTTTCAGTTTTCTTCTCTTCCATCCTTGAAACATCATTTTGTGAGTGTGCTTGCTTAGTTTTCCAATATGATGTTTAAAGTCCTCTTTGTTCATCAAACTGCAGGAAGAAGAAATAAAAGAAAAGGCATCTAAGCTTGAGCAGGCTGAGCAGCGCTTAGCAACACTGAGTTTGGAGTTGAGGGTAAGTTTCTGCTTTTGTAAATCAACTTCTAACTTGCATTTGCACCAATATTGTGACTGGAAAAGGTCGGGGGGGGGGGGCACTCTGTGCTATTTTAAAGTGCGCTTGCTGGATAGGTTTCCCTGAGCTTGTGATGTTTTTTTGTGGACCCTCTGCACTAGCTTTAGCATTTGGAGTGCAGAGACTTTTATTTCGCAGTCTAATAATAACCTTCAGTTATGTGTAACCTTGTGAATTGAAAGGAAAGTTTGCCAATTAGATGTGCCGTATGGAGATCTCAACTTAGGTCAATTTTAGGGATATGTACCAACTTGTCTCTAGCAATACAACTCGATCTAAATACATGGACATTTGCACTCATTATGTGGGGAAATTAAGAGATTTGCATTGTTAGACAAAAGAGAAAAGGGATTTGCATGTGTATTAGTACTAAATGACTGCCTGAATGGAGCAGAATGGATACAGGGGATTTATATAGCCGAACCCAACTAGCTTGGAATTGAGGCATAGTTTATTGATTGTAGTAATACTAATGACTGCTATTCTTACCATTTCTCAAAAAGAAAGAGTTGTACTAATGACTATTCTGTGATTGTTACTTTTTACAGGCTGCTGAATCAAAGGTAAGGAACTATGGCCTAGAAGTGTCAGACTTAAAGGTTGAAATCAAGGCATTGGGTGAAAGGCTGGAGAACGTAAATGCTACTGCACAATCATTTGAAAGAGAAGCTAGGATTCTGGAACAGGAGAAGGTTCATCTGGAGCAGAAGTACCGGTCGGAGTTCAATAGATTTGAGGATATTCAGGATAGATACAAGTCAGCTGAAAGAGAGGCTAAACGGGCAACTGAGCTGGCTGATAAAGCAAGGGCTGAAGCAGCTACTGCCCTGAAAGAAAAGAATGAAATTCAGCGGTTAGCTATGGAGAGATTAGCTCAGATTGAGAAGGCTGACAGAGCTATTGAAAAGTTAGAGAGGGAAAGAGAAGACTTGTCTGATGAAGTAGGGAGGTATCATCGTCTTGAGAAGGATGCAAGGTCAAAAGTTGCAATGCTGGAGGCTCGAGTAGAAGAAAGGGAAAAAGAAATTGAGGTGCTACTGAAATCAAATAATGAACAGAGGGCTAGTACTGTGCAAGTCCTTGAAAGTCTGTTGGAGACTGAACGTGCAGCACGTGCTGAAGCCAACAATAGGGCGGAAGCACTCTCCGTTCAGTTGCAAGCTACACAAGGAAAGCTAGATCTTCTTCAACAACAGTTAACTGCAGTTCGGCTGAATGAAACTGCACTCGATAGCAAACTTAGAACTGCTTCCCATGGCAAACGTGCCAGGATAGATGAATACGAAGCTGGAGTTGAATCTGTTCATGACATGGATACAAATGATAGACCAACCAGGGGAAATAAGAGGTCCAAGAGCACAACCAGTCCCTTAAAGTTTGCTTCCCCAGAAGATGGAGGTTCTGTATTTCGGGGAGATGACGATGCTCTTAGTCAACAAACAAATGGTGAGGAGTATACAAAGTTTACAGTGCAGAAACTAAAGCAGGAGCTTACAAAGCATAATTTTGGTGCTGAACTGCTCCAACTGAAGAATCCAAACAAGAAGGATATCCTAGCTTTATATGAGAAATGTATCCTTCAGAAATCATAGGTTTAAGCGTGCTGAGTTGTGTAAAGGTTGTGAGTATCTCAGTTATAGACAAAGGCATACAACTTCTGGGTCAAAATTTTTGGGTGCTGGCTTCCTCGAAACATCTTTTTGAGTTCTTAATGTAGGGCTTATATCCCCATTAGGTGGCTATACAAGCTTGCTATATGCTGCTGCTGCCGGAGCTTTCGTGTGACATAATATTTTTCATTCTGGTGTGCACTCTAACTTAGGGATTTTGTTTGAGTTTCCTAGTGTGGCGGTGTTAGGAAGTTGGTTTAGACTTTAGAGAGATTTTGAAAGTCAGATGTGAAATTACCAGACCTTCCTCATTCTCTCTTTCTTTCTTCGTTTGTGCAGTTTTTGATGGTTAGTCCTCGTGATTAGTAATATTATGTCTTTTGTTCTATGCTTTTCCAGGATTTATGCCTCGTTTCCTTCACTTGTCCTTTCACAGTATATATTGATCAATTGTCTTAATGGCAGACTCGTAGCACATACACCCTTTTATTATTCTCGATGTTGAGGTTCATACATCTCTTGAAAAAAGTTAGCACCACATGATACATTTTTCTGCTAACCACGTCATCTTTGGCTAGGTCTAGTTTTATTTTTTTGGTTTTTATTTGCGTATCAAATTAATTTGAATTCTCAGTGGAAAGTCTCACGATGGTCACTATGGGGGGGGGGGGGGGGGGGGGGGGGGGTAAAGCGCTCTTCTTTTTGGTCTTCCCGGGTGTCATGATAGATCTCGTGTTTGGGAAGACAGTGTTCTCATCAATGAATATGTTCTTCAGTGTCATCATAAATAATTGAAGCACTATAAATTCTATTACTTTCTTAGAAACTTTTCCAAAAATCTCTTTTATAAAAGCATACTCAAGCTAGAATAAATAAGCTAATAAGCTGAGTTTATATTAAAACTTGGGGAAATATGAAAAAGTTGGAACAGAAAAGAAAAGGGAAAGAAGAGCATGTCATCAAGAAACAAAGACTTTTGAGTATTACTTCATGCAATATTTGAGTACATTGTGTCAACATTTATATTGCTTCTGTAGATCATGGAATGCTAGTATCCAAAGAGGCTAGCTAAGGGTGCCTTGATCCATCAAACTATTAGATATAGGGGAAGATCGACTTTATGAATCTATTATAAATGTTATTTTGGTTATATGAGTATTTTCATACGAAATTGAATCAGTAAATCAAACATATGAAATTGTTGTAGAGTTATTTTCAAATTATAACCCGTCATATAGGAGATCATTTCTCCCTATAAAACTTATCTAAGATCTTTAATTGTTGGCAGTCAAGAATAAGAGCATATTTGGATTATCTAATTAAAAATAACTATCTATTTAACAAGTGTAAGCTTGATGGTGCGACCAAGGGTAATATTGGTATTTCCTTGTTCATGCTAACATCCAAATATACGTGGCTTTCATTCCCGCAGCCAACACATATTAGCTGCTCGTTCGATTCTCTGTGAAACCTTGATTTTTTCCCTTTAAAAGTGTGATATTCTTTCATCTGATTTTTAGAGTTTTTACTTTGGGGGTTAGAAAGTAGGCAATTTTTAACTTTTTTCTACTGCATGTGTTTTTTTGAGTTGTCCATTTTGTTTGGTGTGGGTTTACAGGGCAGGGCATGTGTATTTTTAAGTCTTCACTCTGTTTTTCAGAATTGTTATTTTCAATATTTATTTGTAATTTTGTGTATATGTTTGCTCCCTAATCTTTTTGATATAGAATTTTTACGCGTATGTTAGTATTTATACATGCATTATGTCTTTCTGATAAATTTTGTCCTTGTTACTAATACTAACTACTAATGAGAAGTGGATTATGCACCCAAGGTGCTTGATGATATGTTTGCAAAAGAGACATATTTCTTTACTCATGATTATGTACTATTTTTGCGATGAAATGGAAATACATTGCATTTGATTTAGTTACTCGCATCCATTATTAACATGTGAAGTAATCCATGTTGCACAGGACAACCCATGAAGATATGCACTTGTTCAGTAGGGGAATCATATTGCATTTGGTTTAGTTGCTCGCATTCACACATACCTTAAAATGATTTCAATACAGTTGGATAGCCATTTTTAAAAATGTAATATTTAGTAGTTTATTACAAAGAGCTATCTACATGATAAACATACATAATATATACAATTGAAGAAAAAGGTACAATGAGCTATGTACCTTTTTTCTTTCAATACATACATAATGTATACAAAAAGCTTTGATACCATTTTCAGACGGATCTTTTCCTCATCTAACAACCCTGAAGAGGGTAAGAATATAGATCACATATTAACATATTCATAGGATCTTTTCCTCATCTAACAATCCTGAAGATGGTAGGAATATAGATGACATATTAATATATTCATATGTAGGTTTAACAAATAATAGGCATGTAGTACGGAAGCAGGTATTATTAACTCAAAATTCATTTTTTAAAATAATAGTCTACAACCTTCTATCAACATTTAACATCATAATTGCAGAGATGTATACTTATCAAGATTATAATTAAAAACACATAGTCTGAAAACATACCTCTTAGCAGAATATTAACATCACCGGAGATACTTAACCCACCCTGGATCTGCCTCCCTTTTTTTCTCACTGGTGACGGGATAAATGGCCTAGGTGCTAGGAGTTGCTCGACAAACTCTTTCTTAAATTTTCTTTTAAGAGATGGTGTTTTATGGACTAATATGGTTCTTAAGTATAAGCTTTCAAAGTATCTATCTTCTGGTATTATGATATTAATCGTGATATTGGTTATAGACTAGAAGAGTTTTTAGCTAGACATTAGAGAGAGTATTTCAAAGATTTGAAGCTGTTGTATTTCGAAAGATGATTTCATATGTTACAATGATGCTCTTTATATAGATAACCTCAGTTGTCTTTCACTATTTGCATGCTGAAAAAGTCTAAAAGTTGATACATTATTGTTACAAAAGTCATAAAGCAAATAGTGCTTTGTCTCTTGTCTTTTCATGCTTTTCTTAAAGTTGTTTGTTGTTGCCATTTTTTCAACGTTTGTTGGCTTGTCATCTTCTGTCTTTGATTCCTTGTGGGTCCGGCGACTTTTGCTTTCTTCCACATGCATCTTTTACAGGTGTCTTCTTTGCACAAAAATATGATTTTTTTCTCCGCCGATACTCCTATAGAATAGGAACGATATCATTTTTCTTTTTTATTTTTGATACTCCTATAGAATAGGAACGGTATCAGTTTTAGTAGTATGATAATACATGAGCTTTACTGTAGTTTGGACTACATTGGGCCATATTAAGTTGTTACATTGTGGCTTTCTGTAGTTTAAACTACATTGGGTCGTTTCATTCAAAAAGGATTAGGAGATCCTTCTTTTTTCATATTAACATGCGTAGTATCCTCCTTTATGCTTATAACATCCCTTTTCTTTTGGCCTATCAAGAGCTTGTACTGTTCTGCTGTCTCACTGGAGTGTTTGTGCTCCATCTTGGTGATTCTGTCATGCATGTTGGTAAGGTGTACGGTGTCTTGTGATAGTACATCGTTGTTGTAGTATAGTGTGATAAGTTCTTCGGTTTCTCCTCCTTTGGAGTTTCCAATGATGCTGGCTTTGCGTGCTCTTAGCATATCTTCAATATTTGATTTCAAGGTTGATAGTCCTATGGCTCTTTTGGCACTGAGCCATTCTTGAAACTTTTCTATAGTACATGGTATTTTCATTTTTAGGTATTTGTCATCTCCGCTTATGTTGCTATTCCTTCCTGTTTTAAATAGTTGGCATATAATGATAGATTTTCATGTTAAGTCTGTTGAGACGTCGAACAATTGTATGCCGTAGATACCTCTTCCAAATGATTCCATCATTAACCTAGCAGATTCTACTAAAACATTGGGTAATTTAGCAATATTGTAAAAAGTTTCATCTACTAGTATTTTATCTATAAATCCGTAAGTACAGAGTTTAAGAACTATATCAGGGTTTGATTTTTCATTGCATAAAAACCTTGGATATTTGCTTAATTTTGCACTTCTTAAAATGTGTGGGTTTGATTTGTAATCATAAAATTTATTAATTTGCTCGTAAGTTGTAATATATTCAGGTGAGAAATTCACTTTGTCACACATTGTTTGTTACTGTCGTTGTCATATGAGAAGACGATGCTGTTATGAGTGGTGGTATAGTGGTTGACATGGTTGCAAGTTTGGATGTGAAAGTCTTTGGTTTTTCTGTAGGGGTTTGAGAAGATTTCAATCTGTAGGGTTTTGAAGTCTTTAAAGGCTTCTGTCAGCTGTTCTAGCAAATGTGTATTTCCATTTTGGTTGTAATAATTTTTTGGTTTTGTTTGATGATTCCTGTAACATTGGTAATATATTCTTCGAATTTGTTACTGCTGGTTGACATCGTTGTACCTGCTAAGAAAATCAGCTAGGATATTCTTAGTCCCAGATATATTTTTGACAATAAAATCATAACAATAAAAGAATGATTGCCACTTTCTTCTCTTGTTTAGTTCTGACAAAGGGTCTATTTTATTTGTAATGAAAGTTCTTACTTGGGTGTTATCTGTTCTAACAACGAATTTTATTGGTAATAGGTGATAATGGAATCTCTTTATTCCAAATTTTACTGCTAATAGTTCATTCTCGTTAATATGGTAATTTTTCTTATTAGGCTTCCATGTTCCACCTCCATATCCACAAATTAGTGATTTTTCTTTATCTATATCATCTTTATCATATGCTATGAGAACTGCTCCCCATTCTATATCACTGACATCAGTAAAAAGTTCTAGTTGATCCAGTTCTATTGGTATTCTATGTTTTGGCAAGACTTTTACTTTTTCCTTGATTTTATTTATGGCCTTAGTATGTTCTTCCTTCCATTCAAAAGTTATATTTTTTCTAGTTAGTTCCTGTAATGGTTTTCTCAAAAGTGGTAAATCCTTTATATGGTCTGAAGCATAGTTTACTACTCCTAGAAATTGTTGTACTTCCTTTTTGCTCTCTAATTTATCTTTAATTTTTTTTATTTTTGTTACAATGTGTTCCTGTAATTGTAATCCTTCATTATCTATTATGTATCCCAAATATTCTATACTATTCTTGAAGATTTCATATTTATTTTCAGATAATAATAATCCATGTTGTTTCACAGTTTTTATAAATTCTTCTAGATGTTTTATATGATTTTCTAAATCATCACTATATATTAATATGTCATCAACATATACTATACAATATTCTGTTAATTTTCTGAACACTTGGTCCATTCTTCTTTGAAATATTTGTGGTGCATTCTTTAATCCAAAGGGTAGTACATTCCATTCGTAGTGTCCTTGAGGGGCACTAAATGCTGTTGAAGCTTTTGATTCGGTTTTTAGTTTTATTTGCCAAAATCCACTTTTACAGTCAAATTTGCTGAACCATTTTTTATTCCCTAATCTATTGATAAGGTTTCTTTTGTATGGTAAAAAATATCCATCAAATATAGTTTTCTTGTTTAGCTCTCTATAGTCAATCACCATTCTAGCCTTTACTTTCTTGTATCAATTTTAATTCTAATAACTCTTTTAGTTGAGTTTCAAATTTCTTTTGATCTGTTGGGCTATATCTAATAGGCTTAGATCTAACTATATCACTAATATTTATTAGTTTGATTTCAGCATATATTTTTTCTTTTTCCCATAGTTGCATCGGATTTTCTCCAAAATTTATTTTTAATATATTGAGGTATTTTTCTCTTAATAACTGTAGATTATTATTCCTATCCGATCTTATGTTACATATTCTTAGTGTATGTATTGGCAATACTCTCTTTAGTATTATCTATTTATTATAAGGTGTTTGTAAGCTGAAAATATTATTATTTATCACTTGCGTTTTAAAGTAGTCTAGGAAATTGTTTCTTAAAATACTTGTTGTTTCATATCATTCAGTTGGTATTTAACTGATAGTCTAAATATTGTCTTTCCTAATACTATTCTCATGTTTTATGCTACTATATCTAATTCTTTTGTTTGTTCATTAAAGCCTGATACTCTTGTTCTATGTGTTTTAGACCTTTTCCATCTATGTGGTTCTAATACTTCTTTCTTTGCTAGACATAAGTCTGCTCCGCTGTCAATAAAGATTTTTTGTTTTATCATTTTATTAGGTTTGTACTCTATCTGAGCTTCTATGTAGATTGCTACCATCTAATTATTTTGTTCTAAATCCATTTCTCTTAATCTTTGTTGAAGCTCTTTATCTTGTTCCATTTTACTTCTTCTAGTATTTTTTCCATCTTATTTCACTTAACCTTTCTCCTATTATGCTAAGGCTTTTTGTAATCTTGTTGTACCTATCACCATAATATCTATTTCCTGTTTCACTAGTAGTCGTAATAATCTTATTGCGAACATACCTTTCATATTGCATCCAATAATCTCTTTCTTCTAGTAATTTTCTTTCTTCTTGCGACTTCATTTAGTTAGAACTATTTTCACTTTCTGAGTTTTGGTTAACAAAGTTAATGTTTTCTGACTCACTTTCTTCATTAGTTTGACTGACATAAAAATCTTCATATTCGTACCAATTATTATTTTCTTCTTTTATTTGTTGTAGACTCATTATAAATTGTGTTGTGTCTATATATTTTACACCTTTTTTATTTAGTTTTGGGCATTTACTAGCATAATGTCCTTTTTCATTGCAATTCCAACATTTACATTCTTTAAGTTTTTCTTCTTCAATTGGTTTTACATATTTTCTCTTCCTAAATTTTCTCTTATGCTTAAATTTTTTCCTGGTTTCAGGGATATTTCTATACCTTTTAAATCTCTTTTTTTCCTATAAGGTTTGTAATAAGGTTGTTGGTTTTGTCTGTTGTAATTATTATATCTTTTGTGTTGATATTTCTTTTTATGGCTTTTCTTATATTTCTTTTCTCTTTTATTATCATCACATCCGAATATTAATTTTTTTTCCGTAAATCCACATACCTCTCTCAATCCTATTTTCTTATCTTTTTTAATCTTTAGAATTCTGTTAGTAGAGCCTGAAAGTAGCGCTTGGCCCTTTCTTAGACTTGGTGAACTCTTGTCGCGAAGCTGAGATGAGATGAGATGAGAACAATAGCGTCAGAGGAAATTGCATTCTATATTCTTCACATTTTCGCATTAGGTATGCTCTTAGTACTCTTATTCTTTCTCCTAATGTATTTTTTTGTTCTAGTTGGGTGTATTCCTTCGATATTTCTGTGTTATAAGGTATATGTAGGTGGTCATAATAAAGTTGTTGATATATTAAACTTTCTTCTAGCAAGAATCTTGCTTCATAAAAGAACTTACTAAAACTTATTGTATATTCTGGTAATTTATTAATTTTACAACATTTCATGTTATTTAGATTCATTATTATCTCAATTTTTCTTTCTGCGAGTACGTTTTCTCGTGCTACTAACCATTTTTCTCCTAAAATTTCTCTTTTTAGTATGTATCAAATATTATTAGCATAGATTTCCAATCTCCTGCATGGTTAAATACTTCTCCTCTTAATTGGTACGCTATGAATTCTATCCCATAAACTACCTTTCCGATTAATGTTTTAGATATCAAGTCATACATATATTCCAGGTTTTCTGTTTGTGTAGAGTTCATTAATGCTATAAACATTCCAAGATTCCAATCATTTATTCTTCTTCCTATTTCTTGTTCATCATAAACATTATCTAAGTCTAAGAAATATCTATTGTAATTTACGCCTTGTGCCATTGATCCTTCAAATTCTTTAAATTCTGCTTGTTGTCCTACTGATATATGATTTGGTAACCTAGTTTGTCTTCTATTTATTATTTCTAGGTTGGGATCTACTAATTCTTCTTCTGGGTAATCATTTGCATCTTCATTTATTATATCATCAGTTTCTATTTCTGTTTCTATAGGATTATTAATTTCATCTTCTATATCACTTTCGGGTTCATCTTCTATGATTGCATTTACACTTTTTGTTTTTTGTAAGGCTACTATTATCTGGTTATTTTCCTTTACTATCTCTGAGTCTTCTTCCTCTTCTATGAATTCTGCTACTTTTACCTCTTGGTTAACTAATTCAATGTTGTTGTCTTCGTTTGTATCGCTCTCAGTCTTTTCACTACTAGTTGTACTTTCTTCACTTGTTCTATCATTTCTTACTTTCTTTTTTCCCTTTAACCTTTTATCTCTTCTCTTAGGATTTGTATTTCATCTTTTAATTCTCCTAATTCTTGTTTTACATCAGTTAATTCTTGTTTTACATTATTCAATTCCTCTTTTGTTTGTTTCAGTTCTACTTTGGTTTCTTTTAATACTTTCTTTGTATTCTTAAATTTGTGTTTGTATTTTTTATATTTGTTATACCATTCCTCATTATTGTGCGTTTTCAATTTGGTATTTTCTGTTTCTAATTCACATAATTTTCGTTCTTGTTTATCTAATTTTAGATTTAATTACTCGTTGGTTATTTTCTCTACGTCTTTTAATTATATGTTTTCATCTTTTGAATTATTGTCTGGTGTGGTTTTTTCTTTCATTGTCATTGGTTCATACTTGTATCGTTCTCTTTCCAGTATATTTTTTTTCATGGTTTCTTAAAAACGTAAATACGCTAGGTTCTTGATTTTCCATTTAAAATTATCTTTTCTTACTTAATATTGCTAATCTATCTAATATTTTTTCTACTTTCTTTGGCAATCTTGGTTTTATTTTGCTAATATCTACCATTATTGGCTCTTTACTCCTTCTCCAAGCATCTATTGGTACTATTTCTGGTTGTTGGGTTGTAGTGCTAATTATAGTGTTTTCTTTGCTCGTACTAGGTTCATCTTCTTCTACTTGTTTATCTTTATCTTTACTTTTCTCTTCTACTAATATGTTTAGTTTTTCTAGTATTATTTTAAATGTTGGTACCTCAGATACATATCATAATTTTGTTAATTCTTCTCTTATTATTTCTTTTTGTATGTTCATACCTTATTTACGAATCTTGTTTTCCCTTGGTCATTTATTTCAATTCCATTATTATTTATCTTATAATTTATCATGGTTAAAAAGTCACTTCCTAGAAGTAGTTCATTAAAACTATCATATTCTATTACTCCTATATTTATCTTATACTCTAAATCTTGGATCTTAAATTAATACTTTTGGTAATTATTATTTCTCTTTCATTTTCAAGATAATTATAAGTTTGTGGGTTTATAAATCACAATCATTTTCATCAATTTTACTTATATGTATAAAACTTTTAATATCTCATGTATTTATTTCAGCTATGCAGTCTGTTGTTATCATACCTTTAAATATTATTACTTTAATTTTTAATCTATTTGTGTTTATATTTATTAAATCTAATATTCTAGGTTGTATAACACTAGTTTGTCATGACATTGTTGGTTCTCTCGTAATACTCAATCTAGATCCTTCTATTTTTGGTATTAATCTTTTGGATAGTGTAAGAGTTCTGGTATTAAAATCCATATATATTTCTTCTGGTATAGTTATTATGGAATTTTCTTTATGTTCTATTTGTTCTAATATTTCTTGGTACATTCTTGGTACTAATATATTCATTTCATGTTGTTTCTTTACATGGTGGTTTCCGGTTAGGGCATTTATCATTTTCGTTTCAATACTTATGACTTTACTTTCTGGTGGCATTGTTATTCCATCTAATTTATTATATAGCGTTAAGGCTAAGTCTTTGTGTTCGTCTTTTAATGATATACTAAAGTCTGGTTGTACCATAAATTTTAATTTCTGATATATTAAATTTCCTTTTACTACTGATATTAAAGCATCTTGTAGATTTCCTAATATCCTATCATCTAATATGTATATTTGTATAGGTGTATCTATGTTTTTCTGAAAATATGCTTTTATAGTAAATTCTACTCCTCCAAAGTATATGTTCCTATATTTTTTAGCTTCCCTAGTAGATAGTTTTGATAACTCTCTTTTTATTACCTCATCTGTTATCAAGTTTATTTTCGTTCTTCCATTTACACTCATTGTATCTATTATATTTTCATGCTTGTGTGCTATGTACCTTATTTCTTTATTTCTTTCAAACCATTTTGTTTTAAATATTTTCTTTACGTACAATTCCTTTTTTTCATCTTGTATCTTCTGATATGTTTCTGGCTTAAAGCTTAATGTTTGTGTTGATCCTCCTTCATATGTATTCATCTGCTAATATGTTTCTTTAGAGTCTTCTATTATTTCTTTTCCTTTATCCATATTTTAATAAGTTGATGTACTTATATTATTCTTCTATAATATCATTTAGATCTTTTAGTTCATTATCCTTTCTAATTATTTCTCTTAATTTATTTTCTAAAAGTTTCATATCTTCTTCTTCTTTCTGTCTCAACTCTTCGTCTTTTAATGCTATTCTATTCCTTACTTCTTTAATAATTTCCTCCTGTTCATATATTTGCTTACCATTTCCTTGTAAACATTGATCTCTTTCTCCTATTAGATCTATACTTATTCTGCAACTTATTATATGTTGGTTTATATCTCTATTATATGTAAGGGGTTTTTCTGCTATTATTCTAAGTTCTTCTATCAATACTCTGTATAATCTTATAACATCGTCTAAATTAGAACTTATCGCTGCTAAATCAACCTCTTCTTTTATTTTTTCATAATCTTTCAGTTTCTTTATTGCTAGTCCTAGTTTCTTTAATTCTACTAAATCACTATAGTATTTAAACAATATTTCACTGTGGTTTCTTCTCTGTAGTACTTGGTGTTTTATCATTTTAAGCATGAACATTCTTTTATTTAATCCTCTGGCTTGGGCGAATTCTGTACGATTTTTCATTGTTTATAACTTATTCCATTTGAAGGCTCTGATACCATTTTCTGGGTGGATCTTTTCATCATCTAACAACCCTGAAGAGGGTAGGAATATAGATGACATATTAACATATTCATATGTAGGTTTAACAAATAATAGGCATGTAGTACGGAAGTTACCATTTTCTGGGCGGATATTTTCATCATCTAACAACCCTGAAGAGGGTAGGAATATAGATGTCATATTAATATATTCATATGTAGGTTTAACAAATAATAGGCATGTAGTACGGAAGCAGATATTATTAACTCAAAATTCATTTTTTAAAATAATAGTCTACAACCTTCTATCAACATTTAACATCATAATTGCAGAGATGTATACTTATCAAGATTATAATTAGAAACACATAGTTTGAAAACATACCTCTTAGCAGAATATTAAGATCACCGGAGATACTCAACCCACCCTGCCTCCATTTTTTCTTCACTGGTGACGGGATAAATGGCCTAGGTGTTGAGCGTTGCTCGACAGACTCTTTCTTAATTTTTTTTAAGAGATGGTATTTTATGGACTAATATGGTTCTTAAGTATAAGCTTTCAAAGTATCTATCTTCTGGTATTATGATATTAATCGTGATATTGGTTATAGACTAGAAGGGTTTTTAGCTAGACATTAGAGAGAGTATTTCAAAGATTTGAAGCTGTTGTATTTCGAAAGATGATTTCAGATGTTACAATGAGGCTCTTTATATAGATAACCTCGGTTGCCTTTTACTATTGGCATGCTGAAAAAGTGTAAAAGTTGATACATTATTGTTACAAAAGTCATAAAGCAAATAGTGCTTTGTCTCTTGTCCTTTCATGCTTTTCTTAAAGTTGTTTGTCGTTGCTGCCATTTTTCAACGTTTGTTGGCTTGTCATCTTCTATATTTGATTCCCTGTGGGTCCGACGACTTTTGCTTTCTTCCACAGACATCTTTTACAGGTGTATTCTTTGCACAAAAAGACGATTTTTTTCTCTCTTCGACGATACTCCTATAGAATAGAAACGATATCAGTTTGATTTTTTCTTTTTGATACTCCTATAGAATAGGAATGATATCAGTTTTAGTAGTATGGTAAGTCTTTGTTTTTTCTGTAGGGGTTTGGGAAGATTTCAAGGTTTGTAGGGTTTTGTACAACAATTGGATGGCTACATGCACATCACATGACAAAAAGAAGGTTAACATCTATGTGGTAGTTTTGATGATGAGCTCCTTGTGAATGTTAGATAGTTATAGTTTTGTGTATCAACATTTAATTGATTTTTTAGGACAAATTACTGTTGTAAATTTTCTAATTGTGGAATTAAGTATATCACATTATTTATGACTCAAACAATTGGGGCCCCGCACATCGGAAACATCGTTTCCACACACGTGCACATGTAGTGCCAAGTATCGCAAATTTTATTAGTGAAAGAGATATTGGTACGTATGTAATACATTTGACACATAGAATTCTGGATGGTTATTGGCCAAATAACAAAGTATTCCACGTTGGTAAACGAAGGAAGAAGTGTAAGATGAAACAAGTCAGATTTCGCCGTGGAGCCGTGGAGGGCCGCGGCGCCACACCATCGGAGCCGCGGCGCTAATTGGTTGGCCAGTCACTGGAGCCGAGACGCTAATTCACAGAGTCGCGACGCTAATTCACAAAGCCACAGCGCTTCGGAGGCAGAATGCTGCGACGGGAAGTTGGAAAGATTTGACCTTTAGGATGGTTTTGGAGCATTGTTTCTCCATTACTTGACACATGAATTCAACCATTATTTGGCTGAATGTAACCCCTCAATCAAGTGCCATTACATGGCTATTGAAGGCCATTAGTTGGCTAGTTGAGGGGTCTTCTCCTTACACTATAAATTGAGGGATTTGGCTCAATTGAAGAACACTACACTCAACACTTAGAAAATACTCCAGATTTTCTGAATTCATCTTCTTCCTCTCTAGCAAAGTTACTACACTCAAAGTTCTTCAAGAGTAACACTTGAGTTTCCTTTGCTCATTTGTTAAGTTCAGCAAATCACACAAGCAGTTTGTTAAGTTTTTAATTTCCCGTTTATTGTAATATTTAGTTTATCCTTTCTTACTATTGTAATAGTTACTTACTTTCCATTCCCTGCAACAATTGTATCCCAACAATTTTAAGACAAGATTTTGTTGTAAGTACCTAGAAAGATGACGAAAGAGATCAAACTGCTTCTGATTCTGCTGCTGCTGCCACTCAAGGCAATCCTTCTGCCTTCCCCACTGCTCAAGGCACACCTAATGTCTTTCCGGTTGCTCAAGGCTCATCCAACACCTTTACTGCCGCTCAATGGAACGTTGTCGTTCCTCCACCCGCTGGATTTCACCATGAACGCCCTGAAAAGTTCATGGGCTCAAACTTTAAGAGATGGCAACAGAAGATGCTATTCTATCTAACTGTTATGAGAATGACACGTTTCCTAACAAAAGATCCTTCACAAGTTGGAGATGAAATGGACCATTCGCCTTCTGAAATGGCTGAAGGGGGCCTAGGTGTCCATGTCATTAATGGCATGAAGATGGTTCTTGATGCATGGAGTCATAGTGATTTCATATGTAAGAATTACATATTGAACTGCTTGTCAGACCCTCTCTACACGGTGTATTGAACCGTTGACACCGCCAAAGAGTTGTGGGAAAAACTGCAAAAGAAGTACAACACACAAGATGCAGGTACTAAGAAATTCATCGTTGGGAAATTTCTGAAATTTCAAATGGTGGATAGTAAAACAGTGATGTCCTAAGTCCAGGAATTCCAAATGATTCTACATCACCTGGCTTTGGAAGGGATGAAACCAAATGAGCAGTTTTTGGTTGCATCACTGATTGAAAAGTTACCTCATTCACGGAATGAGTTTATGAGTTACTTAAAACTCAAGACAAATGAGATGACCTTTGAAGAACTTATTAACAAACTCCAAATTCAGGAAGATAATAAGAAGGCCTTGCCTAGGGGTAAACAACCCGATGAGGCAAAGGCAAATTTGGCTGAGGCCAAAGGGAACCCAAGCAAGAAACGCAAGTTCCAGAAAGACGGCAAAACCCAAGCAATGGAGAAGTTCAAAGGAAACTGTCACCACTGTGGGAAACCTGGTCACATGATCAAGGACTGCCGCAAGCTCAAGACTGAGCAATAAGAGAAGGCCAAGGCTAAGGGCAAGACACAGGTTAATGTCGTCAAAGACTAGTTTCTGGATGATATGATTGAGGAGTTCTCAGCGGTGGTGCTAGAAGAAAACCTTGTTGAGAATCCCATGCAACAGTGGATGGAAACAGGTGCTACAAGACACATCTGTTCCAATAGAGATGCCTTCTCTACTTATACACCGGTTACAAACAAAAAGCTGTTCATCGGCAACAACGCTTCCTCTGATGTGCTGGGGGTAGGAAATGTAGTCCTGAAGATGACTTCTGGAAAGGAGCTCACTCTGAAGGAAGTGATGCATGTTCCTGAGATTAGAAGAAATTTAATTTCAGGTCATTTATTGGTTAATGCTGGTTTTAGGCTAGTGTTGAGTCCAATAAATTTGTAGTCACTAAGAATGGAACGTTTGTGGGAAGATGATTCGTCTGTGAAGGCCTCTTCAAGGTTAAAGCCATATCTGTATTACGTACAAACAATAATATTGAAGCTTCTTCTTACTTGCTTGAGTTCTCTAATTTATGGCATCATAGATTAGGACATGTCAACTACAAGTCCATCTAAAAGTTGGTAAAGTTGGAGTTGTTGCCGTCTATGGCCGTAAACCCTCAACATAAGTGTGAGGTGTGCTAGAGGAAAAACTCACAAAGCTTTCTTTTCGATCCATCGAAAGGAATACCGCTCCTTTAGAACTTATTCACACAGATATATGTGATTTGAAGTTTGCACAAACTAGAGGGGGGAACAAGTACTTTGTGACATTCATTGATGATAGCACAAGGTATTGTTACCTTTTCTTGTTGAAAAGTAAGGATGAAGCCTTTGAAGCGTTCCGACGTTACAAAGCATAAGTTGAGAACCAACTAAGTATGCGGATTAAATCCATTCGTAGCGATAGAGGGGGAGAATATGTAGCGCCATTTGAGGAATATTGTGCCCAATCAGGCATTGTTCATCAAACGACGGCTCCATAATCACCTCAATCGAACGGTATGGCGGAACGTAAGAACCGCACATTGAAGGAAATGATGAATGCCTTGCTCATCAATTTCGGTCTTCCCCAAAACATGTGGGGAGAAGCTGTCCTTACCGCTAATATGATTCTTAACAGAGTCCCACATAAGGGTAAGGACAAAACTCCATATGAATCATGGAAAGGAAAGAAACCCACTTATAAATATTTAAAGGTGTGGGGTTGTCTGGTAAAGGTCGAAGTACTCAAGCCAAAGCAGGTCAAGATTGAGCCTAAGACTGTAGATTGCATATTCATCGGATATGCAAATAACAGTAGTGCTTATCACTTCTTAGTGCATAAGTCAGATATTCCAGATATCCACGGGGGTACAATCATGGAATTAAAGAATGCACAATTTTTTGAAGATACCTTTCTGAGAAAGAAAAAAGATATAACCTCTTGCAAATGAAGTTATGAACAAAGCTCTCAGGAATCGGGAGTCATTGATGGATCGGATCTAGATGGTTCAGATCTAGTGGATCTCGAAGTGACTGAATATCCGGAATCTAGTGTTCCAGATTCTCAGAACTTGGAGACTCCAAAGATGGAACTAAGGCGAAGTAAAAGGGCCAGGAAGGAGAAATCCTTCAGTCTTGACTTTGTAGCTTATATGGTTGATGATGAACTAAGGAAAATTGCTGAAGCATTGTCAACTCCAGAGGCACCGCTCTGGAAAGAAGCTATTGAGAGTGAAATAAGCTCCATTCTACATAACCATACTTGGGAGTTGGCTGATCTTCCTCTGGAAAATAAATCGTTAGGTTGTAAGTGGATACTCAAATGGAAGTATAAAGCAGATGGGTCTATAGATAAGTACAAGGCTAGGTTGGTAGTCAAGGGCTATCGGCAAATGAAGGCCTTGACTACTTTGACACGTACTCCCCGGTGTCTAGGATGACGTCCATACGAGTATTCATTGTGATCGCAGCATTGCGTGACCTTGAGATACATCAAATGGATGTCAAGACAACCTTCCTAAATGGTGATTTGAAAGAAGAAATCTATATGGAACAACCCGAGGGGTATGTGGTTCCAAGGCAAGAGAAGAAAGCCTGTCGGCTTAATGAGTGTGACAAATGTGTCTACATGAAAGGTAACTCTGACTCATTCGTTATGATGTGCCTGTATGTAGATGACATGTTGATCACATGGAGTAGTCCTAGCATAATTCTAGAGACTAAGAACATGTTGAAACAATGCTTCGACATGAAGAATATGGGTATCGCAGATGTCATCTTAGGGATAAAAATCTCTAAGACGTCTGACAGACTGGTCTTATCTCAATCTCACTACATCGGGGATGTTTTGAGAAAGTTCGAGATGTTTGACAGTTTGCCTATAAAGTCACCAATGGATAGAAATTAAAAGCTTGATAAAAATCGTGGTGCACCCATATGCCAGGAGCAATATGCACAGGTGATTGGTAGTTTGATGTACATAACAAACTGCACCCGACCTGTTATTGCTTATGCAGTTAACAAGTTGCTAGGTTTACCCGTAATCTGAGTAATGATCACTGGAAGGCGTTGAATTGGGTACTACAATACCTGAAATACATGCTAACTTACGGGTTGGATTATTCTAGATATCCAGCTGTACTAGAGGGGTACAGTGATGCAAACTGGATATCTGACATAGAGAACATCAAGTCCACCAGTGGGTATGTATTTACAATTGGTGGTGGAGCTGTGTTTTGGAAATCCTCTAAGCAAACTTGCATCGCCTGATCCACGATGGAATCGGAGTTTATCACTTTAGACAAAGTAGGAGAAGAAGCTGAGTGGCTTCACGACTTCTTAGAGGATGTTCCTTGTTGGAACAAACTCGTACCTTCTATAATGATCCACTGCGACAGCCAGTCGGCTCTAGGAAGGGCATGGAATTCTATGTACAATGACAAGTCTCGTTATATTCGACGGAGACATAAGACCGTTAGACAGCTGATCACCACGGGTATAATATCCATTGATTACATAAAATCAAAGGATAACATAGCTGACCCACTGACAAAGGGCTTACCCAAGGATCAGATGTTCTGCCTGTCTAGGAGAATGGGCTTAAAACCCAAAGTATAAGGACCAATACGGTGGTAACCCAACCTTACTGACTGGAGATCCCAGAAATTAGGTTCAATGGAAAACTAAGTTGTAAAGGTTCAGTTGATCGCTTCGGTGAAAAAATGAGCACTTCGGATAGTGATTTCTGTAAAGAAACACCAAACCCAAAGTCGTTCCTGCGATAGACTATAAGTGCTATTTGCAGTGTGGGTGAAGGTTAAGTTTCCAAAACCTTTAATGATCTTCACCGGTTGAGGTTAGGTTTGGGGAAATTTTTAATGGTTCCTAACACTTGTAAAGTGGGGTATAGCAGGATACCTTGTAGGAGACCACCTATTTAAGTGCGAGGACATGCCGCCTCAAGTGAACGCACTTAAGAATCCAAGAAGTGTCCACGGCCACAACGGACAAAACATTACGAAGAACTGAGTAAAGGAAGTTGTTGTGTTGATACCGTTGACTTGTCTTACACTAAACACTGACGGTTCAAGACATCACGTTCACCGCGCAGTAAGTAAGTCCGATGATAATCAACTATGGAAGGTTCAAATCGTATGCTACCTATCCAAATACAACATCGGTCCGCTAAAAGATTACTGGAAAAGGCACCAAGTGTGTGCGTCAAAATCTCTTTCAAGAGTGGATTGTTGGAAATTTACTAATTGTAGAATTAAGTATATCCCATTATTTATGACTCAAACAATTGGGGCCCCGCACGTCGGAAACATCGTTTTCACACACATGCACACGTAGTGCCAAGTATCGCAAATTTCATTACTGAAAGAGATATTGGTACGTATGTAATACGTTTGAGGCATAGAATTCTGGATGGTTATTGGCCAAATAACAAAGTATTCCACGTTGGTAAACGAAGGAAGAAGTGTAAGATGAAACGAGTCGGATTTCGCCGCGGTGCCGTGGAGGGCCGCGGCGCCGGAGCGCCGCGGCGCCTCCCAGGCAGCGCTAATTCATAGAGCCGCGACGCTTCGGAGGCGGAATGCTGCGACGGAAAGTTGGAAAGATCTGACCTTTGGGCTAGTTTTGGAGCATTGATTCTCCATTACTTGGCACATGAATTCAACCATTATTTGGTTGAATGTATTTCCTCAATCAAGTGCCATTACATGGCTATTGAAGGTCATTAGTTGGCTAGTTGAGGGGTCTTCTCCTTACACTATAAATTGAGGCATTTGACTCAATTGAAGAACACTACACTCAACACTTAGAAAATACTCCATATTTTCTGAATTCATCTTCTTCCTCTCTAGCAAAGTTACTATACTCAAAGTTTTTCAAGAGTAACACTTGAGTTTCCTTTGCTCATTTGTTAAGTTATTGTTGTATCTTGGGAGACTATTGTCCAACACCGTAAAAGGAGATATATGGGTCAATCTTGTCTTAAAGACAGAGTGCCATCACTCGACTCAGCAAATCACACAAGCAGTTTGTTAAGTTTTTGATTTTCAGTTTATTGTAATATTTAGTTTATCTTTTCTTACTATTGTAATAGTTACTTACTTCCCGTTCCCTGCAACAATTGTATCCCAACAATTATTACAAATAAAAGGGTGGACAACTCATTGTAGGAACTGGTGTTTTTCGAACCTAAAGCTGCCATCAGTGCTACAGAGTGTGACTATGCTAAGCGTCAAGTTGAATTTTTCAGCCAACAACAAAGTCAGAAACAGAAGAAGATGGCCGCTTGTTGAGGCTCAATTTGAAAAGCTCAGGTATGTATTTTTATGGCGTTTAAAGTAAGAACACAGTGGAACACTTGCATACCTTGTAGGTTGAATTTTTATGGGTCTCTTTTACCAATCTACATGATGAAAAAAAAATTCCAGGAGCTCAGGGTATGTACTCTTATGGTATTTATATGTCACAGTATGGAGAAGTTCTTCAGCTTCACCAAACGTTTAAATAACAACACATTTATGTACTACTTCCAATTTTTTGATATAAGGCTGAAGCGGGAAAATAAATGCAACAATTTAGGAAGAAACCATTTGGTTATTTATGTGTTTGTCTTGTGAAAGGGTATGGATTTTAGTGCACATACAGGGAGGTTATGGCACTTCACTTTTCAGTATTGTAAGAATCTGAAATTTGCATCTGCAAAACGTAAAATCTTAAGTAAAGAACACAATAGCACTTTGAATCAATTGAGATTGACTGAAATTCCAAAAGGTTTTATCTTCATCTTATTTAGGTTATTGTTTGAGTATGAGAATACTTCATATTTTGTGCTTTATGCTGCTTAAGTCTGACTTATATTGGTACTTAGGTTTGTCACCCATCTTTTTACTTTAGTTGTGTCCACTGTTACATGGTTCTAGAATTTTTAAATTGGAGAATAAAAAATAGTTCATGTAATATGCACTTTGAAAATTGAACTCTGTTTTAATAGATGTATAACTTGTAGTTCACCCAGTGATGGAATAAGCTGGTCTTTATTGACAATATAGTTCATAACTTCCGACTTGTGCGTGCAAATTTATTGCAGATTTTCATGTATTAATATGCTTCGATACACAGATCCCCATTCAAAGCATGGAAGATCAACAAGTAATACAAAACTACTTCCCCTCTCAAGTAGGATGGTTTAACCTATTTCACCAAATTTGTATTAGCAAAAGTTGTACAAAACCATTGCATAAGTCAGTGAGTATTTTGTTATTCTGGGAACTTCAAAAGTTGTTTAGTACTAGATTTCTGTGTCTCGTGTAAAATGGTATGGATATTTGCTCTCGAACATGTGAGAGCTTAAAGTAAAGACATCAGGGTGTTGGTGGATAAAACAAGAGGATGGCAACAGTTCATGTGCTATCCCACAAAAAGTGTGTTTCATAAGGTTCACCTGTCTAGGCTTCTGCAGCAATTTAGAGGCTAAGCTCTTTGTCTAGGATTGTGCAGCTTGTAGTCCTTGCCTTAGTAAAGTAAGGATGAAATGGTTGACAATTCATTCCAGTGATGATAAAAGTTGACTTAAGCATTATATTTTTTATTATACTTTATGCTTGTTAGTGTTTTTGGTGCCTTAACTGAATGCTCACTTGATTGAAACATGTGATTCTCATCTACCCAACTATTTTAGAGGGTCGGACTGATTTAAGATTCAAGTAAGATGTTACACAGTTAATTTACTATGCACTGAGTCAGTGTTTTGTTTGTAAAGAAGTGGCAGGTTAACCAAGCCCTCTTGCATTAACTTCTGACTTTCTTGGAATAAAGGAAATTAAAGTCTTAACTTACTTATCTTTTTTCACTTGAGGTTTCACGAGTTTCTTTTCAAGTATTTTGCTTCTAAGTTGTGACCTTTGGTTGATCAGCTAACTTTTGCTATTGAACTTTTAAAGGACTTTGTTTGTAATAGATGGACTAATTGGTTGGTTGATCCATTAAAGTTGTTTCAATTTGTTGACTGATCAGTTGGCATGATTTGTGTAATCCTTTGATATTATTGTTAACACTCAAAAGTAATTTAAGTGTTTAGCCGAATTCAGTGATAGCCGAACTGTTTCAGAGCCGAATTTACTCCTAGCGCTCGACTACAAGAACTTCATCTGCTACTAAGACATCTTAGTCGAGTTGTTAGTTAGAGGTACGACTGGGACCCACTCAGATGCAGACGCCTCAATGACCAAGTCAAAAGGGTTTCCGAATCCCTAGAAGCGTTAACGGCTAACAACAACTAAGAGAAATGGCCATTATCCGAGCAGACGAGTAGAGTGCGAGAAAATCGGCACCACCTCCCCCATAGTCGACCATTGAACTTAGTGGGTTACTTTATGGCTGACATGGGGGATCACGTTGTACAATTTGTTTTCCTTTTTTGTACTATAAATAGGATTATTCTTTATACACAACAAAACAATCAATCAAACAACTCAATTTTTATCTATCTTTATCCTTTTTCTTTATTTATCATTTACTTTACTGTACTCAGTTACATTCATATTTTTACCTCTTAGTTTACTCATACCACCGTCCTAACGCTTTCTGGAGTAGTTGGGGAACCCATTGCTGGAAATTAGAGTTTCGTTTTCAGCCCAAATCGCTTAAGTTAAGGAATCAATTTGTCTCCCGATTTCGTCAGCCGATAAAACGACAGAGAACAGAATTCGAGGCGAGAACAAATTTGGCATGCCTAGTGGGACCACAGGTGAATTAATAGCAAAGTTTGATTCTCCATGTCAGGATCATTCTTGGCGTATGCGCCTAAGGTCCAGTAAGAAAATGAACCCCGAGTCCAGTCCACATCCTAAAAAAAATCCTCCCAGAAGGAACAACGAACTAGCATCCTCCTCGGGTATGCCTACATCGGTTGATACCCTTCCACTTCCTCCATCAACCCAAGCTATGGAAGAATCTAGCCAATTTGAAGGTCCAACCATAATGACCACATGTTTTATTAGACAACAGATCGACTTGGGCATCCACGATATTATGTACCAAGTTTCTAAACAGTTGGCTGGCATTGTGAAACTGATGGTACATAATGAGGTTCAGCAAGCGAGGGAGACGGAAACCAATCGAATACACCGAGGAGAATGTTCGGCTAGTTCTGCCATCCCTTTGACGAGCGGTGCTGTTCAGCATGAGACTGTGACTCCCGACGTTGTTCCTCAGCCGTATGTACATCAGATAGTGCCTACTTAGGTGCAGCAGGTAGCGTACCTAGGAACACAAGCCCAATCGCCTGTCAACCAGCACACTGCATGGTCGCCGCCGAACCTTGGGGGGCAAAATGTGCTACTTGACCAAGCGAGTATGCAGTATGGGCAGATCAACATGGCTCAGAGAACAGTTCAGGCTCCAGGACACTTTGGATTGTTGCCTGTTATGCCATACGTTTCTACGAACGACCCTACGATGCAGACGAACAATGTTGGCTAGCCGATGGCCCCTGGATATGACTTAGCTTGACTATCTGGTGACGCTGTTTACAGTGGAATACCATTCCAACAGTCATTGCCAGTACCCACTCCATACCTTATAGGGAGCGTAAATTTTCTAAGAACGACCGACGTCGTTAGCCATTCCAGGAGAGCAGCCATAGAATACTGTCCACCTTATCCTCACGCTTCGTTAGCCATTCCAAGAGCTCAGGTTGCAGGCTTTGGTGGCCATACCCAACAGCAGCAATGGGGCATTACCCTGACTATTGGTAATGGCTAGTAGACCACCTACAACTTTCAAAACCCTTTCCAACAAAGTGCAGAATGGATGCCGCCAGTGCAGAATGCCTACCAGCCGAATCCAGTCGAGAATCGACAAGGGGACGTCACAACTGATAAACCTGGAAATTATTGCTAATACCATGCGGAGGTACTTCCAACTGAAACCTTTGGACGAGCCTGTTTATAAGAAGCCTTACCCCGATTGGGTAAATCTAATAACACCTTTGCCGAGGGGCTTCAAAACACCGAAGTTTGTCCTTTTCTTTGGCGACGACGACAAATCCACTATCGAGCACATCAGTAGATTTACTGCCCAATGCGGCGAGGCTGGCCAAAATGAGTATCACAAGTTGCAACTATTCCCTCTCTCTAACGGGAACAACCTTCACATTGTACTCATCTTTGGCTTCTGATTCCGTACAGAGATGGGCTGACATAGAGGGTTGCTTCCATGACAGGTTGTATTGGCCCCAACCTCAGGTTATCGTGACTGATCTAACGAATCTCAAGTAGCAGGTCGATGAATCGGCTGCCGATTTTATCGAGAGATTCAGAAAGAAGGTTGGGAAATGCACCGCACTTCCCCGAGTCTGAGTGCTCACATGATAAACAACAACATGCACCCTAAGTTAAAGGAGAAGTTGGTGGGACAATCCTGCTCTGACCTGAACCAGTTAGCCGAAAAGGCTAGCTAAATAGAACATTACGTCCAGGAGAAGAAGCGGATGAGTCCGACTCAAAGTCTGCCGATTGCACGGCAGACACAATGATGATCGAGATTGTTAGGGGTAAGGTTTACTCTTGCCCAGCCTTGAAAGCCGTAAAAGGCAAGGAGACGGGTTCATCCGATGACAGGGTGAGTTACTCGTTTGACATAACAAAGACAGATCAGATCTTTGATCATCTGCTCAAAGATAAGCAGATTCGACTGCTTGATGGTCATAGGATTCCTCCTGCCGAGGAACTCAAAGATAAAAAATACTGCAAGTGGCATAATTCATACAACCACTCTACTTATAATTGTGTGGTCTTCATAAAGGCAATCCAAAAAAGGCATCAAAGAGGAGAGGTTCAAGCTAGCCGACAAGAGTATGACTGAAATGTCCCTTGATACCAACCCCTTTCCCGCGGTACCAATATCTATGGTATCTTTTGCTAAGCCCGATGAGTCAAGGGACACCAAAGGGAGACAACCGATGAAAAGGGTGTATGTCCCAAAGTGTTCTCGCCTCGAATTCTATTCTTTGCCGTTTTATCAGCTGACGAAATCAGGAGACAAATTGATTTCTTAACTTAAGCGATTTGGGATGGAAACAGAACTCTAATTTTCAGCAATGAGTTCCCCAACTACTCCAGAAAGCGTTAGGACAATGGTATGAGTAAACTAAGAGGTAATAAATATGAATGCAGCTGAGTACAGTAAAGTAAATGATAAATAAAGTAAAAGGAAAAATATAGATAAAAATTGAGTTGTTTAATTGTTTGTGTTGTTATGTGTATATACAAAGAATGATCCTATTTATAGTAAAAAAAAAAGGAAAACAAATTGTACAATGTGATCCCCCCATGTCAGCCATCAAGTAACCCACTAAGTTCAATGGCCGACTATGGGGGAGGTGGTACCGATTTTCTCGCCCTCTACTCCTCTTGTTCGGATAATGGATCTTTCTTTTAGCTGTTGTTGGGCATTACCGCTTCTAGGGGTTCGAAAACCCTTTTGACTTGGTCGTTGAGGCATCTGCATCTGAGTGGGTCCCAGTCGTACCTCTAACTAACAACTCGGCTAAGATGCCTTAGTAGCCGATGAAGTTCTTGTAGTCGAGGGCTAGGAGTAAATTTGGCTCTGGAATAGTTCGGTTGTCACTGAATTCGGCTAAACACTTAAATTACTTTTGAGTGTTACCAATTTCCCCTACATTAACTCGAGTGTGACTGTTGAGTTGATGTATCCGAAAGTAGCCGTCGTTACAGTCTGACAGCTGCGCATGTCACTTCAATCATCTCATGTCCAGTTCATGCAATGATGATCACTTCTTGAAATGTGTTTCCCCTTTAACCGAGGCGTCTCCATTACCACGAATTGGCAATGGTGATTTTCGGCCGTGCTTTTGAAGATAATAACTTAATATCAGCCGCGCCTCTGAAGGTTATTTAAGGAAAGGTATCCCCCATAGGTTTCTCACCTAATCTTTGGCCCTTTTCTTGGTCGGAAACTATGGCTTCATCTTTTTCATCTCGAAGATTAGAAAAAATCATTCTAGCCGATAGTGACCTAACCCCTGCCTTGGCCTTCGTTGATGAACAACAGATTCTGACTCCGTACGGTAGACCGAAATATGGTGATTCTCTCTTGTTTCAGTAGCTCAGCCCGATAAACTATGACTTTCTTTCTACTTGTGACTGGTTCATCGGTGGCCGTTGTTCGGCTAACCTTTGTAGTTGGCCAACTAAGGTCGCTCATTATTCGGGTTGGTTCGATCGAGTGAAGTTAGTCACAGAAGCTGAATGGAGGCACATGTGTCCTTTTGATGCCGCCGCACTGTCGAAATTTGATTTCTGCTGTAATGCCGGGCTCGGGTATGTGCGGCGCCTCTGTTTTTGTGCTTGGTTTACTTAGACATAGGAGTCCATATCCCACCCTTTACCTTCAGCATTGCTCTCAGCATTCTTGAGAAAATTTAGAATAAATCCCGCAGATTTGATGGGCCATTATCTTTGACCACTTGGGATGGCGTTTCTTCGCCTGAGCAGTGCGACCAACCTTACGACGCGGGCGTGTGAAATAAATGGCTTTCTTTGTATTTTGTGACCGGGCAGCCGGTCTGTGGCTGTCATTTAGCCATACATCTCCCATCGGAGGGAATTAACTTATTTTGTGCGACCAGACAGTCAGTTTATGGCTGTCGTTTATTCATGCATGCCCAAAATCGAAGGATAGTACTTTTTAGATACTTGCCATTTACATTCCTGTCCATTTCTTCATCATGCATGTTTATTAATTGATATGCGTTGCCAACGATCCGTTGGCTTACTACGAAAGGTCCTTCCCAATTTGGTGTTGGATAAACTGAATGACATCTGTCTGATAGACCCTCTTCATCGTCTGAGCCTCTACCCATTTGGTGAAGTAATCGGTAGGCACAATAATGAAATTATGGCCTTTAGCCGATTGTGGGTGAATCTTGCCGATGAGGTTCATACCCTATCATCTGAAGGGCCAAGATTTTACAACTGGGTGCAGCAACTCGGCTGGTACCCATTGGATTGGCCCATATTTCTGACATTCTCCGCATCCTTTTGCATACTGGAAGCAGTCAGCTATGATAGTAGGCCAATAATAACCGTGGTGGTAGATCACCCACTTCATCGCTGGCCCCGCTCTGTGTGATCCACATACTCCTTCATGGACCTCTCCCATGACCCTCAAGGCCTCTGCTTTGGCAATGCACTTGAGTAGTACTCCATTCACGCTCCTTTTATAGAGGTCATCGTCAATGAGCACATATTTCAAGGCTCTTCTTTTAACCTTGAGGTCCTTGAAACTGGAGGGATCTTTTAGGTAGTCAATTAGTAACTGCCTCCATGAGTCGATTTGATCAACGACTAACACTTCGGCTAGTAATTCATCATGCTCTAGGGTGAGTAGAGACTTCCTAAAACCTGAAGCTTCTTGTGCTAAGTCGTTAGCCTCAACATTCATACCTCTGGGAACATAACTTAATGTGGATGATGCGAACCCACTAATTAACCTGCTAGCCGTTCTATGATGGGCTTACAAATTTGGGTCTTTGCAGTCATATTCCCCGGCCAGCTGCTTGATCACCAGCTGGGAGTCTCCTCGGATTTCTATGCACCTCACCTTCATAGAAACTAGGAGTTTGAGTCCCATGATGAGAGCATCGTATTCAGCTTGGTTGTTTGTCAATTCAGGATCTAGTCGATAGGAGAACCTCCACGTTTTATCTCTTGGATTTGTTATCGTGACTCCGACTCCAACTCCTTTCTGGGTTCTAGACCCGTCAAAGGTTAGTACCCACAACACGACATCTATACATGCAGTAGGAGGGGTGTATAGATCCTCCATGTCTACACAAGGGTGCTCTGCCAAGAAATCGGCTACTGCTTGGCCTTTGACAGCCCTGAGTGGCCTATACTCGAGAGAAAACGCAGTAAGCTTGATGGCCCATTTTATTAATCAACCTTGCAAGACAGGTCTATTTAGTAAGTACCGGACAATATCAACTTTGTACAAAATGTATATAACGTGAGACATTAGATAATATTCGAGTTTTGTGCAAACATAGAACAAAGACAGACAAAGCTTCTCCAAAGGAGTATATCTAGTTTCAGCATCATTGAGCATTCGACTAAGATAATAAACCGCTCTTTCTGTTCCATCATCGGCCTCCTGTGCTAGCAAACAACCGATAGATAATTCTGCAGCCGAAATATACAATTTCAACGGCTTCCCTGGCACGGGAGGCACCAATACGAGGGAAGTAGCTAAGACATTTTTAATTTGATCAAAAGCCTCTTGCTATTCCGGACCCTATACTAGCTCTTCTGAAGTCTGAGTAGAGGTGAGAAAGCCTTCATCTTGCCAGCTGAGTTAGATATGAACCTCCTTAAGAAATTGATTTTCCCAATAAGCTTTGTAACTCCTTCTTTGTCTTGGGTGGTGCGGATTCCATTACTGCCTTGGTTTTGTTACGATCTATCTCAATGCCTTTCTTGTGTACCAAAAAGCCAAGAAAGTTGCCAGTCGATACTCCAAACATGCACTTGGCTGGATTCATTTTGAGATTATGAATCCTCTTTCTTTTTATGCTTGTTCAAGATCGGCTAAATGATCCTTGAAGTCCTTAGACTTCACTACTACATCATCGATGTAAAACTCCATAGTCTTGCCGATCAAGTCATGGAAGATGGTGTTCATTGCCCTTTGATAAGTGGCACCAATATTTTTCAGACCGAACAGCATAACTACCCACTCATAAATGCCCAACGCTCCTGGACATCTGAAGGCAATTTTGTGAACGTCGTCCTCAGCTACCGATATCTGATTATAGACAGAGTATCCATCCATGAAGGTCAATACACCATTAGCGGCTGCTGAGTCGATTAGCATGCCGGCTATTGACATAACGTACTCATCTTTAGAAGTGACTAGATTTAGGTTCCTGTAATCAATACATACCCGAACCTTGACATTCTTAGTTTTGACTGGTACGACGTTTGCCAAACATTCCACATACTTAGTCGTTCTAATAAACCTGACTTTCAGCAGTCGTTCGATTTCGACTTTGATTTGAGGTATCAGTTGAGGGTGATACCTTCTGGGCGGCTGCTTTTATGATTTGAAACCCTCCTTGATTGGCAATCTATGTTCTACCAAAGTACGTGACAGCCCAGACATCTCATGATAATCAGTCTTTATACTGCAGTAGAAGGGCCGTTATGCCTTATTGTCTTCTTCCTTCAACAAATCACTAATATGTGTTAGGTGAGGGATTTATTCAGTTCCCATGTTGATATCTTCCAAAGGATCCTAAGACTCAAAACTAGGCATAGCCTTTCTTATGGGCGATTCAAGTTCCATCGACAGCTCAACTTCATCGGCTGCAAGCATTGGTTCGTTGTCGTGGTTACCCATCTGTGATGCCTCGACTATCCTTGCCTCAAAACTTAAGGCAGTCAGCTGATACCACATGTCACGTATGATTTGAGTTTCCTCAACCATTTAAATCCTCCAAGGTAAGCCGTGGTTCGGTCAATTATTTTATTTCAAACTCTCGCTAGGTAAGATTACAGGATTCCCAAGATCCTTCTTCATACTGCTCCGTGATGGCTATGGTAGAAGGAAGACATCGACTGGTGTGAATCCGGTCCCTGCCCAATAGAATGGTGTAGGACGGCTTGCCATCTATTATAAAAAAGGTAGAACTGACCGTCTTAGGACCTACAATGATTTTTGCTACTAGAATCCCCAATGCTTCAGAGGCTTCTCCCATAAAGCTAACTATTTTTATGTTAGTCGGGATGACATGCTCCTTTGTTTTGTTAAGATCCTTCAATGTAGGCAGCAACATCTTATTCAGCACAACCCCATTGTCGACAAACACTCGACTAATAATTTTGCTGTTAATGTAAGCCTTGACGTAAAGGGGTTTGAGATGTTTAACCATATCTTCTGTAGGTGCACCAAATACGGTGCTCAAAGTGTCCTTAGCGGGCGTATCGGCTATTGTTGCCCATTCTGCATCTTCTACGCAAACATCACCTTTTAGGCTATCCAGCGCGGAGCGGCTGGCCCAGAATTCACATGGGATTAGGCTGACCATTTCAATGTCTGTCCACATCTCATCAACCAGGTCATGGCTAAATAAATTGAGGATAGAGTCCCATCCTTCATCCAATTTGGCTGACCAGAAACTCATATCTTCCATTTCCTGGAGATAAATGGGGATCGACTGGGGATCATTTGACTGAATCCTCTGCACGATCTGTGAGATTGCCTCGGTTAGAGGTCCATCAGGGGCCACATTCTCTTGCCGGGGTTCCTCCGTCGGGTTGTCGATAGGCTGTTCATCTAGCTCTGGTTGACCCGACGTCTCTCCTTCAGGTGACATTGCCCCTGAAGCAACTGAGCCGAATGCCCGCTCGATAGCCTCGGCTACAACAGACTCACGAATCTCATAATTTTCGGCTTCCTTAGTGTTGGAAATTAGATGCAATGTCTATTGCATCTTACGCAAGGTCTTGACACGTTGCATCCTTATTTTCTGAGTCCTGGATGCGACTCTCGGTGGTGCCTCTTTCTTTCTGGGAGCCTGATTGACAGACCACTTCCCCTCTTCTGTGTTGGCGGTGGGTTTAATCATTCTCCGGGGTCTCGTCTGGTCCTCATTTCACGCCGTGATACGTAAGGACGAAACACCCTCATTTACGTTAAACTCGACCACTCTCTATTTGGTTTTAGAGAGTGGTTCTTCATCTATTCGAGGCATGCTCGCCTGCTGGTTGGTTGGCATCCATACTTGCCTCCCAGGCCTATGCCTGACGCCGATAGGGACCCTTCTGAACCTCATGGTTTGTTCATGAAGTTCTCGTTCAACGTCTCTAGAGTATTTAGGGCGTCCATGAAAACTTTCCTAGCTGGCTGCCTGTCATCACGAATGTCATATAGGCTACCTAACCGGTTGAACACAGAGGTCCTTGTGGCCTTCTTCGGTAGGTTTCATTGGGACCCACACCCTTTTCATCGCCTGTCTCCCTTTGGTGTCTCTTGACTCATCGGGCTTAGCAAAAGATATCATAGATATTGGTACCGCGGGAAAGGGGTCTGTATCAATGGACATTTCAGCCATACTCTTATCGGCTAGCTTGAATCTCCCCTCTTTGATGGCCTTTTAGATCGCCTTTCTGAATACCACACAATTACAAGTAGAGTGACGGTATGAATTATGCCACTTGCTGTACTTCTTATCTTTGAGTTCCTTGCCAGACGGAATCCTATGACCATCAAGCAGCCGAATCTTTTTATCTTTGAGCAGATGATCAAAGATCTGATCTGCCTTAGTGATGTCAAACGCGTAACCGACCATGTCATCGGATGTACTCGTCTCCTTGCCTTTTATGGTTTTCAAGGCTTGGCAAGGGTAAACCTTACCCCTAACAATCTCGGCCACCATTGCATCTGCTGTGCAGTCGGCTGACTCTGAGTCGGACTCATCCGCTTCAATGATGGATACCAAGTGGGAGCCTCAATTTCGGCTGGCTCTTCTCCGCTCCTTCTCCTTCTCCTTCTCCTGGACGTACTGCTCTATTTGGCTAGCCTTTTCGGCTAACTGGTTCAGGTCAGAGCAGGATTGTCCTACCAACTTCTTCTTTAACTGAGGGTGCATGTGTTGCAGATTTTAGAGCTACGCAAGTGTGCGTATCACAATTTACAATAATTCTTGGTAAGACCGAGTATCATCCCACAAAGACTGAATTATCAATTACCAATTAATTAATCTATAGTTTCTATTTGGCTAACGAATCTTGATTTGTAAAGATTAAACTAAAGAAAACATAAACTAAGGTAAAGTGCAGAAATAAACTAACAACAAAAACGCACGAGTTAAATTCGAGAATGAGAGCAATTAGAGATTCCAATTTCATCAACTATCCACTCTACCATTTAATAATGCAAGACTAACAGTTCTTCTTATTAAGATAACAGGTTGACAAAACCGTTTTATATTCAGTTACGATATATAAAACTCGACCTAAATGAGAATTTTTTTATATTTCTATGATAAATTCCATCACTTTGGAAGCATTAAGATCAACAGCCTAAAAGCTACACAAGCAATCGTGATACTCTCGTTCAAGATTAAGCCTATGTCAATTCAACTATAGTATATTCAAATCTCACTTTTCAGATTTTGATTTAAACTCATTTAGATAAATGAAAATCAATGGCCAATCAATGCTCATTCAATAACAACAAATTGAAAAGACCTTAATAAATGAAGAAGACAAGATAACTTTGCATTAGTTCATGATAGAGGTTCAAGTGATTTAATTGAAATCCCTAATAGAAGAATTAGTTCATAGTCATACTAAAATTAACACAAAAATTGAAAATTAACATAAAGATACTTCAAGACAAAGGAAAAGAACTTGAGGAATTGATCTCCAATGGCTCCTCCAAGGTTCCAAACTCTCTTTCTCTCCAAGGTTGTCCGCCTCTTTTCTCTCATCTTTTCCTCTTTAAAGTTAACCTTATTTTTTCCTTTGAAAATACCTTTTTGCCCTTGTGAAAAATGAGTTTTTCATAATCTGTACGGATACAAGCACCGCGGCGCTTTCGCTCCAGAATCGAGGTCTCTCTGCCTCCAAAGCGCTGCGACTCTGTTGTAGGCGCCACGGCTCATTTGTCATTTTCTTATCCGAAACACGTTCAATTGCCTCGCGAATTTCCCAGTACTTCTCTGAACCGTTTCTTTGACCAAACCGGCATATTTATCCTCAATATTCGCTTATTCTCTCTAAATCTGCCTTACTTCCATTCTGTATCACTTTATCCTGAAAACAAAATAAAAACAAGCGTAACACGGTACAAAATAACTGAAAGACTAACACAAGACTCCCTAAAACGCACTCTAAAACAACACTTAAACAGACTTAACAAACACCCCAAACTTAACCTTTACTCGCCCAAGAGTAAAGAACTCTAGACACTCTAAAAAAAACTCCAAAATGAATCAAGTCAATAACAATAGATCAAGCCTAAAAAATCATGAATACCATGCAATATAATCCTTAGAACATTATAGCCATCATTTTGCAATCCAGAATTTCGAGTAAGATATTACTCAAATTCACTTAAAATCATCAATACATATTGCAACCCAACCATGATCACTGAATAAACAAGTACTCAACTCAGTTTATACAAACCGAATTTTCACCAACAGTCCATCAAGTCCATAATCTCATAGGATTGCTAACTTGCTACTCTCCACTAATTTAGACAACACATGCTTAAGAATTAATAGGACTTTTATAGGTTATAATGATAGGCTTAGGCACGGGTAGATGAAATGTCATTTAGGCTCAAAATTACCATAAGCATATAAAACAATCAATCAAACTCGCTATCCACGTTACAAACCAACAGCAACCCCCAATTTTTATTTACCCAATTTTTCTTTTCGCACTACTCCCCCCCAAACTTGTTTTTGAATGTATGTACAAGGAGAGTAGTTTATTTCCCTTTTTCTTTTTCATTTTTTTGAATTTTTCTCAATCCTTTACTCTTCTATTAATAACACCCAATTTAAAATACCAATTACAAAGTGTCAATCCCAATGATATACTTATATGCTCATGGTAAAATTGAAGGGAAGAAAAAATAGTAAAGGGTTTCAAGTAGGCTCAGCATAGACGTCAATCAACGAAGGATTACTTAAGGCTCAAAAAGGTCAACTAGGGATTAAATTAGTCAAGGTTGGCTTGAAAGGCTCAATCGTTCCAAAAATGGCCTAAATCATCTTCCTAAGCATGCATCATCTAGGATTTCGTCTCAAGTAGCAAGCAAGCAAGTTCTATAATTTTCCACCATCTTTCCTCAATTCGACATTCAACAATGTATAAACCGAACATTTGAGTACAAGAAATTCAACAATCATGATCAAGTTTTCATCTTTATTAATAACCAAAAGCAAACTCAAGAAATATCCAACTTAAGCACACATATTTCTCAATTCATAGTTGTCAATTCCATGAAATTATATCACACCGCATTCACTCAATCTCCTCGGCTATTATTATCAACTTGATTCACTGGCACATGACACTAAATTTAATTATCCAACTAAGACACTAAAACAAACAAACAACTAAACACAACACTAATAACACAGACTCCTCCCCCAAACTTATTTAACACATTGTCCCTAATGTGAAAAAGAAAGAAAGAGAAGAGAGACGTACCAAAATTCCGACAAGCGATCTCAAAATGGTGGTGGTGGCGGTGACGGAAGTAGCGTCGTAGTTTAGTACAGACAGCGTCGCGGCTCTAAGAATTTCAGCCCAAGCGCTGCGGCTCTTCAACTAGCGCCGCAGCCCTTCAAACACAAAAAAATTTCAAACTTTCTGCCTCCCAAGCGCCGCGGCTCTGATGGAAGCGCCGCGCCGCTTTTTTTTTTTTAATCAAAACAAAACAAATAAAATGTTGGGATGCCTCCTAATGGCGCTGTCGTTAACTTCATTTAGCCGGATGTTGAACATCATCACTGTCATCTTCCTCAGACTATGTTAGCGCCACCTCAAGAGTGTCAGCACTCATGCTCTTCTCATATACAACCCCTTCAATCACATCAATTGAAAAACAATTTTCACTTGCTCTAGGATAAGATATCGACTTGAACACATTGAAAACCACCTCTTCGCCCTGAACTCGGAATCTCAACTCACCCTTCTGAATATTATTAAGTGCTTGCCCCGTGGCTAAAAAGTAATCTCTTAAGGATTATAGTCACATCAACATCCTCTTCCATGTCAAGAATAATAAAGTCAGCAGGAAAAATAAATTTGTCCACTTTAACTAACACATCTTCAATAATACCCCGTGGATGCTTCAATGAATAGTCTGCCAACTATAAAGTCACTGTTGTAGGCCTAGCTTCGCCCACACCAAGTCTACGAAACACAGACAAAGGCATCAAATTTATACTTGCCTCCAAATCACACAAGGCATGCTTGCATTCAAAATTCCCGATAGTGCAGGGAATAATGAAGCTCCATGGATCTCTCAACTTATGGGGAAGCTTCTTTTGCAAAATGGCGATTCACTCTTCAGTTAAAGCCACAGTTTCATAATCTCCCATTTTCTCTTTTTAGAGAGAATTTTCGTCATAAATTTCACGTAACTGGGCATTTGCTCTAGGGCCTCAGCAAAGGGAATGTTGATGTGCAACTTCTTGAACACCTCTAAAAATTTGGAAAATTGTTTATCAAGAGAATTTTTCTAAAGTTTTTAAGGGTATGGAATTTTGATTTGAGGATCAACAATAATCGCTGGTGGTGCCTTTTCTGTAATAGGGTGTTCTTCGGTAACCCCCTCTTTCTCTAAACCAGATATCTCTCCCAAGTCGTCATTCTTTTCAACAGGTGGTTGAGTTGCAGACTGCTCAACTTGTTTACCACTTCTCAAGGTGATGGCCTGACACTGCTCCTTAGGGTTCACAACAGTATTGCTAGGCAAATTCCCTTGAGGTCTGTTATTCAACATGCTTGCTAACTTCCCCACTTGTGTCTCCAAATTCCAAATAGAGGATCTTGTCTCTGTCATAAACTGAACCTGAGTATTAGTGAGAGTCAACAAAGCTACTTGCAATTCATTAGGATTCTCTTGTAGGACTTGTGGCCTAGACTGCTGAGAAGATGAAGCTCGATTTATTGACTGTTGTGGACTGTTCTGCTGATATTGCCCTTGAAACTATGTCTGTTGTCCTTGGTTGTTTCTCCATGAGAAGTTAGGGTGATTCCTCCACCTAGGATTATAAGTGTTGGAGAATGAATTGTTATAGGGCTTCTAAAAATTCCCGACTGCTTGAACATGAGCTTAGTCCATAGGAATATTGTTTGAATCCATTGTTGTGCACGATCAAAAGTATGTGGACCCCCGCAAATTTCACAACCCACTTGCATCTGAACAACATTGGCAGACACAGTATTCTGCTGCAATCGCTTTGTCAAAGAAGCAACTTGAGCAGTTAAAGCAGTGATGACATCTAGTTCATGAACCCTGATCACTTTTCTACTACTCGTTGATATCTCATAAGACTATTGATGGTTGTTTGTGGCCATGTCTTCTAATAATTCATATGCCTCATTAGCACTTTTACTCATAAATGCCCCTTCAGCCGCAACATCAATTGTGGTACGAGTAGTACCACATAACCCATTGTAGAACCAACATCCACCATTCAATTCCATTATGGGGACATCTCCTTTGCAATTCTTTAAACCTCTCCCAAGCATCATACAAAGACTCCCCCCTCAAGCTGATAAAAATAGTTCAATTCTCCCCTTAGCTTAGCGGCCTTTGATGGAGGAAAGAACTTGGCAAGAAATTTCTAAGCCAAATCTTGCCAAGTAGTAATAGAGTTTTCCTGAAGAGAGTTCAATCAGCTTTTGGCTCGGTCCCTTAATGAAAATGGGAAGAGCCTCAATCTAATGGCGTCATCAGTCACACTATTGTATTTGAATGTTGCACATAACTCCAAGAGATTGGCCAAGTGCATATGGGGATCTTCATAGGGTAACACACCAAAATGAATTGTGCCTTGGACCATTTGCAGGATTGCTGGCTTAATCTCGAAGTTGTTTGCCTCCACAGCTGGTGGTCTTATACAAGTCTGCACTCATATTACAGTTAGAAGTATATAATCCCGTAAGCTTCTCACAGCGGGATTCTGAGCTTGTTCCTGCACTATTTCTGGCACTCCTCCATTCAACCCATCATTGTTTTGAGGATTTGCCATAACCACAGTTGAACTACCAGCTCTCTTGTTACTTCGATTCTGCTTGCACGCTTTCTCAATCTCAGGATTAATAGGAACATGGTTGTATGCTCCTCTTCTTCCTCACATATAACAAAACTATCTAAAAATGATCGAAAACTGCACGTAAGTCAAGTTAGAAACTTGTTCTTGGAACAACCAAATTAGAATAAAATTAATTACTATGATATTGATAATTTTTCAGTCCCCGACAACGGCGCCAAAAACTTGTTGCGGATTTTAGAGCTACGCAAGTGTACGTATCGTAATTTGTAATAATTCTCAGTAAGACCAAGTATCGTCTCACAGACTGAATTATCAATTACCAAATAATTAATCTATAGTTTCTATTTGGCTAACGAATCTTGATTTGTAAAGATTAAACTAAAGAAAACATAAACTAAGGTAAAGTGCAGAAATAAACTAACAACAAAAATGCACGAGTTAAATTCGAGAATGAAAGCAATTAGGGATTCCAATTTCATCAACTATTCACTCTACCATTTACTAATGCAAGACTAACGGTTCTTCCTCTTATTAAGATAGCAGGTTGACAAAACCGTTTTATATTCAGTTATGATGTATAAAACTCGACCTAAATGAGAATTTTCTATATTTCTGTGATAAATTCCATCACTTAGGAAGCATTAAGATCAACAACCTAAAAGCTACACAAGCAATCGTGATACTCTCGTTCAAGATTAAGCCTATGTCAATTCAACTATAGTATATTCAAATCTCACTTTTCAGATTTTGATTTAAACTCATTTAGATAAATGAAAATCAATGGCAATCAATTCTCATTCAATAACAACAAATTGAAAAGACCTTAATAAATGAAGAAGACAAGATAACTTTGCATTAGTTCATGATAGAGGTTCAAGTGATTTAATTGAAATCCCTAATAGAAGAATTAGTTCATAGTCATACTAAAATTAACACAAAAATTGAAAATTAACATAAAGATACTTCAAGACAAAGGAAAAGAACTTGAGGAATTGATCTCCAATGGCTCCTCCAAGGTTCCAAACTCTCTTTCTCTCCAAGCTTGTCCGCCTCTTTTCTCTCATGTTTTCCTCTTTAAAGTTAACCTTATTTTTTCCTTTGAAAATACCTTTTTGCCCTTGTGAAAAATGAGTTTTTCATAATCTGTACGGATACAAGCACCGCGGCGCTTTCGCTCCAGAATCGAGGTCTCTCTGCCTCCAAAGCGCTGCGACTCTGTTGTAGGCGCCACGGCTCATTTGTCATTTTCTTATCCGAAACACGTTCAATTGCCTCGTGAACTTCCTAGGACTTCTCTGAACTATTTGTTTGACCAAACCGGCATATTTATCCTTAATATCCACTTATTCTCTCTAAATTCGCCTCATTTCCATTCTGTATCGCTTTATCCTGAAAACAAAACAAAACAAAAACAAGCGTAACACGGTACAAAACAACTTAAAGACTAACACAAGACTCCCTAAAACTCACTCTAAAAAGTACTTAAACAGACTTAACAACATGTTGTTGATTATCATGTGGGAACACTCAAACTCAGGGAATTGTACGGTGCATTTCCCAACCTTCTTTCTGAATCTCTCGATAAAATCGGCAGCCGATTCATCGACCTACTGCTTGAGATTCATTAGATCAGTCATGGTAACCTGAGGTTGGGACCAATAGAACCTATCATGGAAGCAACCCTCCATATCAGCCCAGCTCTGTATGGAATCAGGAGCCAAAGATGAGTACCATGCGAAAGTTGTTCCCATTAAAGAGAGAGAGAATAACTGCAACTTGTGATATTTATTCTAGACAGCCTCGCTGCATTGGGCAATAAATCTACTGATGTGCTCGATAGTGGATTTGCCGTCGTCGCCAGAGAATATGGCAAACTCCTGTGTTTTGAAGTCCGTCGGCAAAGGTGCTATCTACTCTACCCAATCAGGGTAGGGCTTTTTATAAACAGGCCTGTCCAAATATTTCAGTGGGATGCCGAAGTACCTCCGCATGGTATTAGCAATAATTTATGGGTTTATCAGTTATGATGTCCCCTGCCGATTCTCGATTGGATTCGGCTGGTAGGCGTTCTGTACCGGCTGGTAGGCGTTCTGTACCGGCGGCCTCCATTCTGCACTTTGTTGGATAGGGTTTTGAAAGTTGTAGGTGGTCTGCTGGCCATTACCAATAGGTGGGGTAATGCTCCATTGCTGATGTTGGGTATGGCCACAAAAACCTGCAACCTGAGCTCCTGGAACGACTAAAGAAGCCTGGGGATAAGGTAGAACAGTATTCCATGGCTTACTCTTCTCGGACGTTGGCCGTTCTTAGAAAATTTACGCTTCCTGGAAGGTATGGACTGGGTACTGGCAATGACTGCTGGAATGGTATTCCACTGTAAACAGTATCACCAGATTGCCGAGCTAAGTCATAGCCAGGGATCATCGACTGTCAATTCGGCTGGCAACATTGTTCGCCTGCATCATAGGGCCGTTCATAGAAATGTACAACATAATGGATGGCAATCCAAAGTGTCTTGGAGCCTGAACTGGTCTCCGAGCCATGTTGATCTGCCCATACTGCAGACTCACTTGGTCAAGTGGCATATTTTTCCCCTTAAGGTTTGGCGGCGACCATGCAGTGTACTTGTTGCCAGGCGATTGGGCTTGTGTTTCTAGGTGCGCTACCGACTTCATATGAGTAGGCACTAGATAATGCACATGCGGCTAAGGAACAACACCGGGAGACACAGTCTCATGCTGAACAATACCGCTTGTCAGATGGATGGCAGAACTAGCCGAACATTCTCCTGGGTGCATTCAATTGGTTTTCATCTCCTCGCTTGCTGAACCTCATTATGTACCATCGGCTTCACAATGTCAGCCAACTATTTAGAAACTTGGTACATAATATCGTGGATGCCCAAGTCGATCTGATGTCTAATAAAATCCGTGGTCATTATGGTTAGACCTTCAGATTGGCTAAGATTCTTCCACAGCTTGGGTTGATGGAGGAAGTGGAGGGGTATCAACCGATGTAGGCATACTCGAGGAGGATGCTAGTTCGTTGTTCCTTCTGGGAGGATTTTATTTAGATATAGACTGGACTCGATGTTCATTTTCTTACCGGACCTTAGGCGCATACGCCAAGAATGATCCTGACATGGAGAATCAAACTTTGCTATTAATTCACCTATGGTCCCACTGGGTGTGCCAAATTTGTTCTCGCCCAGAATTATGTTCTTTGCCATTTTATCAGCTGACGAAATCGGGAGACAAATTGATTCCTTAACTTACGCGATTTGGGCTGGAAATGGAACTCTAATTTCCAGCAATGAGTTCCCCAACTACTCCAAAAAGCGTTTGGACGGTGGATGAGTAAACTAAGAGGTAAGAAACATGAATGCAGCTGAGTACAGTAAAGTAAAGGATAAAGATAGATAGAAATTGAGTTGTTTGATTGATTGTGTTGTTGTGTGTATATACAAAGAATGATTCTATTTATAGTACAAAAAAAGGAAAAAAATTGTATAACGTGATCCCCCCAATGTTAACCATCAAGTAACCCACTAAGTTCAATGGCCGATTATGGGGGAGGTGGTGTCGATTTTCTCGCCCTCTACTCCTCTTGCTCGGAAATGACCCTTTATTTTAGCTGTTGTTGGTCGTTACCCCTTCTAGGGGTTCGAAAACCCTTTTGACTTGGTCGTTGAGGCGTCTGCATCTGAGTGGTTCCTAGTCGTACCTCTAACTAACAACTCGGCTAAGATGCCTTAGTAGCCGATGTTCTTGTAGTCGAGGGCTAGGAGTAAATTCAGCTTTGGAACAATCCTACAGTCACTGAATTCGGCTAAACACTTAAATTACTTTTGAGTGTTAACACAAAGAAACCTACCGAAGGGGAGAAGGCCACAAGGACCTCTGTGTTCAACCGGTTAGGCAACCTACATGACATTCGTGATGACAGGAAGCCAGCTAGGAGCACTTTTCATGGCCGCCCTTAATACTCGAGGGATGTTGAACGAGAACTTTAAGAACAAACCATGAGGTTCAGAAGGGTCCCTATCGGCGCCAGACATAGGCCTGAGGGAAAGTACGGATGCCAACCAACCGGCAGTCGAGCATGCCTCGAATAAATGAAGAACCACTCCCTAAAACCAAATAGAGGGTGGTCGAATTTAATGTAAATAAGAGTATTACGTCCTTACGTATCACAACGAGAAATGAGGACCAGATGAGACTCCGAAGAATAATTAAACCAGCCGCCAACACAGAAGAGGGGAAGTGGTCTGTCAATCAGGTTCCCGGAAAGAAAGAGGCACCACCGAGAGTCGTATCCAGGACTCAGAAAAAAAGGATGCAATGTGCCAAGGCCTTGCGTAAGATGCAACAGACATTGCATCTAATTTCCAACACCAAGGCAACCAAAAATCATGATTCCTGAGTCTGTTGTAGCCGAGGCTATCAAGCGAGCATTCGCCTCAGTTGCTTTACGGGCAATGTCGCCTAAAGGAGAGACGTCGGGTCAACCAGAGATGGATGAATAGCCTATCGACAACCCGATGGAGGAACCCTGAGAAGAGAATGTGGCTCCGGATGGACCTCTAATCGAGGCAATCCCACAAATTATGCATAGGATTCAGTCAGAGGATCTCTAAGAGATGGAAAATATGAGCTTCTGGTTAGCCGAATTGGATGAAGGAGGGGACTCCATCCTCGATTTATTTAGCCATGACCTGGTTGATGATATGTGGGCAGACATCGAAATGGTCAGCCTAATCCCATGTGAGTTCTGGGCCAGCCGCTCCGCGTTGGATAACCTAGAAGGTGATGTTTGCGTAGAAGACGCAGAATGGGCAACAATAGATGATACCCCAACTAGGGACACTTTGAGCACCGTATTTGGTGCACCTACAAAAGATATGGTTAAACATCTCAAACCCCTTTACGTCAAGGCTTATATTAACGACAAAATTATTAGTCGAGTGTTTGTCGACAATGGGGATGTGCTGAATGTGATGCCGCTCCTTTCCTTGAAGGATCTCAACAAAACAAATGATGATCTCATCCCAACTAACATGAAGATGGATAGCTTTATGGGAGAAGCCTCTGAAGCAATGGGGATTCTAGTAGCATAAATCACTTTATGTCCTAAGACGGTCATGTCTGCCTTCTTTGTAATAGATGGCAAGCCGTCCTATACTATTCTGCTGGGCAGGCACACCGGTCGATGCCTTCCTTCTACCATGCATCAAAAGCTCATCTTTTGGGAAGGAGACAAGATAGAAATCGTCCTAGCGGATGATAACCTGTTCCGGCCAGGAGTTCAGAATGTTGAGGTTGTCCTCTATTCACCCTATGTGGCTCCCATAGCCGTCAGGGAGCAGTATGAAGAAGGATCTTGGGAATCCTGTAATCTTACCCCGCGGGGGTTTGAAATAAAATAATTGGCTGAACCATGGCTTACCTTGGAAGATTTAAATGGTTGAGGAAACCCAACTCATACGTGACCTGTGGCATCGGCTGACCGCCCTAAGTTCTGAGGCAAGGATAGTTGAGGCATCGCAGATGGGGAGCCACGACAGAAAACCAGATCTGGTGGCCAACAATATTCGAGCTGCACATAGGAATTTTATGCCTAGCTTTGTTTGTCTTTGTTCTACGCTTGTACAAAACCCGAGTGTTATTTTATATCCAGTGTTGTGGATGTTTTGTGCAAAGTTTGAATAAACTCGTTTTACAAAGACATATCTTAAATGAAATGGGCAATCAAAAACTCCAAATCTACAACTACGGGGACGACATCTTATCGGCTAAATCTATGGCCAAGATGCAGTGTTGTCCTCAGAAGTTTATATCATTACGGATGGACAAACCAAATTTTCTAAGTTTGGAAGAATATTAGCAGGCCATACTAATAGAGCTGGGTCAGTTGGATGAAAATCGACTGACAATCATAGAAAGAGTCAAAGCCGGTAAACGTAAAATGGCCAAAGCATACGACAAACATATAGAGCCTAGACAGGTTTGCCGAAGGAGACTTAGTTCAGAAAATCATCCCGCTGATTGAAATGAAACATCGTAAAATCAGCAAATGATCGCCAAACTAGGAAATGACCCTTTGTAGCGAACCCACGGGTTGCCGGCAATACGGATCAAGCGATAAACATGCATGGAAAAGAAATGTAAATGGTAGACATTTTGAAGAAATATTACCCATCAATTTTGGGGCCTGCATAAGTAATCAACAGCCATAGACCGGCTGCCTGGTAGCAAAAGAGGCTAATTTCCCTTCGATTTGGAGAATGTACGGGCAAATAACAGCCACAGACCGGCTACCTGGTCATAATAACAAACCCTTCTATTTAAGGTTGATACAACTAAGAAGCCGAATTGGTTGGCCTTGAACCAATCGAGGGTTGCACTACATCATCAGCTATTGAAGTCTCAGGATCAACTGAATCAACTATTGCTTGGTCTTCCCGAATTGCTGCAGTCTGTTCCTCATCACCAGTCGCACTAACGGCCACTACCTCAACTATCCCTAACTCTTCAAGGATTCCCACTCCTACCCCCTGTGCGATCTCAGCCACACCAATTGATTGGGTCTCAGTAAGAACCCTCGTATCGGCTGTTAGAGTATCTTCTAGTTGTTGTTCCGATTGTGCCGATGCATCTTGTAAGGCCGTAGGAAGGTCACCTGGCACTTGGACGATAGGATCAACTGGCAAAGAAGTAGTAGTAGCCGAAGAATGATGTTCCTCAGACACCACTTCGGAATGATTAGCAGGTAATGACGGATTTACACAAGCAAGTTTGCCTCTCCATTCAGCACACTCATTTTCCTCGTTGGGCCAACCGTTCATTACACATCTTCAGATTCGATTCCCAAACAACTTGATGATTACCAAGCTCCCGTATCTCGTTATCCAGATAGAGGCCTTGCCGAAACAAAGATGAGCGAGAGGAATCATGGGTTTTAATAGTTGAGTCCAGGGCACTTATTTAAGAGGTTATAGTCCTTATCTCTGCCTGGATCTTCTCTAATTCTGCTTGCAATTGGGACCGCCGCCCCTGTAAATCGCCCCTTCGATCGACACTTCGCTACCTATCCTCATTTACCTGGGCAAAAGTAGCCTGAACACGATTCTTTTGTTGCCGAAGAGATCCCAAATATTGCAAAGCTGCGGCTGCTTCATCACGGCTATCTTTGGCTGGCTTATGTGAAGAAAATAGGTCATGCAAAGCCAAGACTATGTCATTAAATGCGGCCACCAGAGATGGAGAGTCCCTCACCTCATTCGACAACTGGAACAAAGAGGTCCTCAATGCATGAAGTTCCTCCTTGCTGGCGGGGATGCCCTTGGCTAGAAACTCAACTCGCTCTTCTGAACACCAACCGGCGAGGAGGGTGAAGGTACGATGTCGGCTGAGCCAAAATACTGCCAAAGTACTTCCTCAGGTATGACCTCGGTTGACGCCTTTGAGTCATCAATTGGGCTGACTTCAGCCAAGGGATCTTCCCTAGCTGTCTCATGTATAGAAAATGACAGTTTCAGAAGAGAGGCAAGAGTCTAGAGACAGTTGATAACAAGATTAGAAGGAAAATGATATACCTCTACGGTTACGTCAACCTCTTCGACTGCTTCAACAGGAGAAACTCTGATATCGAGGCTAGCCAATAGAGAATCCTGCTGGTGTTCGGAAGTACGAGCTAAAGAGGACGTCCCTCCGGCATGGAGAAAGGCATCATGTACTTTCCGCCACCTATTGCGCCTCATTAATAGTGGCTCCTGAAAGACAAAACCAAGAAGCATGAGTAATGAAAGATAGCCGATACAAAGGTAGTCGAGGCAGATAAAGGATATACCTCATCATCCTCCTCTTCAGATATAGGGACTTCGGCTCCGCGAGATCTTTCTTCCCTACACTCATAAATAACAACCCATTCACCTGGCCTGGGCTGCTTTAAAATGGATTGCCTAGGTGACAGAGATCCCTTGGCAGGAGTGGTCTCCAAATCAACAAACCATGAGGGGGATAAAGTTACTGAAAGATACATAAAAAGTGAAATGTATAAGAAATTTTGCCAACATATATGTAGAAAAACAATTCATATTTTCTCTTCGGCTGTCGCAGCCTGACGGAAGACCAAGAGACAGTAGGTCTAGTCGAATTGATGGAAACCACCTTTGAAGGGACCTCTTTTGTCCTTGGCATAGCGTCTGTTGGGTTTTTCTTCTTCGGCTGGACCAGCCGATCACTCTATTTTGCCTGGATCAGCCGATCGTAGTAGACTTCAATAGAGAATTGGAAGAAATTTTCTTTGACTACCTTCCACCAGTCAACAAAAGCAACAGTGGTGTTGGCCTTTGGGGAGAATGGTTTCCAGACGAAAAGGGCAAGCTTATCAAGATTGTAGGCGGCTACCTCCTCTGTCTGCTTGGCATTTAGAGAGCAATGGTGGGTCGAATGAGCAACACTACGGTGAGGCCATGGTATGTGCTGAGTCAGGCCAAATTGTCGTGCCACAAAGTTGGGTCGATAGGGCTCCATGGACAACTTGTTATGCCTAGAGTTGTGCTTCAAGCCTCCCAAAAGATCCCTAGCCGTAAGGATACGCCCCCACACTCGATTCATGACCTTCTCCTGAGTGAAGGAAAGGTTGTCATCGGCTATTTGATGAACCCGATCGGGAGTGGCCCATTTTTCAAGGACCGGTTGCCAATCTGCGTAATGGTCTCGAGATAGACCATGCAAGGTGGAGACTGCAGTGAAAATATCCTGGGGAACAACAGGTGTTCCCTGAAGAGTGTCGGCTAACAAGGGCGGATCTAACGGAGAACAACTTCCATCAAAATCGTCAGGGATGAACTCTGGGAAATACAAAGTGATCCACAACTGAAGGAACCATAGAGGACCGGCCCAAGTATCCAGATTTTGAGAGTCCCTTAACCTAGCTTGAGCATCGCCCAAAGGCATGTACAAGTAAGCCAGGAAGAGGGATGCCCAACTGACATCTTCCCCTGAAACGGCCAAAGCCACATAAATCTCCAACTCCTTGACAATTGCACAAGAGCCCGTACAGACGAAGTAACGTGCTAAATCAATAGAGTAGAAAAGCATGATGCTCAACATCATCGACCGGAAGAGGCGAACTTCGGCAGTTAACGGTCATAAAAGAATCATAGTTGGAAGAATTTTTCGAAACAACAATCCCCAAGTCGGGAACTTTGATTTCACTCATCATCCCTCAGGGAAAAACAAAAACATTGGCAGTAGTTGACCAATAACCAAGAAATGCATATATAAGGCCGATATTGCAGGAGATATAAGACCCCGATAGTACAATGGCGTTGTAAAGACCCATACACCTACACTCGGTTCTTTTGGCCGACCTGACCCGGTCCACCCAAGCAGAATAGTTGGCGACCTTGGTCGGCCAGGTGCGTAGGTTAGCCGGACAGCGGTCGGCAGTGAACCAGTCGCAGGTGAGGGGAAGGTCATAGGTTACCGGGCTAAGATGTTGAGATAAAAGAACGTCGCCTTGTTCTGGCCTACCATATGGAGCCAGAACCAACTGTTCATCAACAAGGACCAAGACATCAGTTAGATCTTTATCAGCTAGAGTGGTCCCAAATATCTTTTGAGAAGAGGAAGAAGAAGCCATGGCATCCGAGTAAGAAAAGGGCCGAGATTAGGGTTTTTATGCAAAAAAGGAAGAAATCGGAGATGACTGTAAGATCAAGTAAAAATTCTTGGAAAGATGTCTCTTCTTAAATAGATCTCGATGCGCGGCGGAAATTTAGGCTACCTCTTCGAATGCACGATTGGAAAATATTGGAACCGATTCATGGTAATAAAGACACCTCGGTTGAAGGGGAAACCCAATTTAGAAGTAATCATCATTGCATGCAGTGGAGACGAGGTGATTGAAGTGACATGCGCGGCTATCAGACTAAAACGACAACTACTTTCGGATACATTAACTCAACAGTCACACTCGAGTTAATGTAGGGGGAAAATTGTTAACACTCAAAAGTAATTTAAGTGTGTAGCCGAATTCAGTGACAGCCGAACTGTCCCAGAGCTGAATTTTTCCTAGCCCTCGACTACAAGAACTTCATCGGCTACTAAGGCATCTTAGCCGAGTTGTTAGTTAGAGGTTCGACTGAGACCCACTCAGATGCAGACGCCTCAACGACCAAGTCAAAAGGGTTTTCGAACCCCTAGAAGCGGTAACGACCAACAACAGCTAAAAGAAAGGGCCATTATCCGAGCAAGAGGAGTAGAGAGAGCAAGAGGAGTAGAGGGTGAGAAAATCGGCACCACCTCCCTCATAGTCGGCCATTGAACTTAGTGAGTTACTTGATGGCTGACATGGGGGAATCACGTTGTACATTTTTTTTCCTTTATTTTTTTTACTATAAATAGGATCATTCTTTGTATATAAAGACACAACACAATCAATCAAACAACTCAATTTTTATCTATCTTTATCCTTTTACTTTACTGTACTCAGCTGCATTCATGTTTCTTACCTCTTAGTTTACTCATACCACCGTCCTAACGCTTTCTGGAGTAGTTGGGGAACCCATTGCTGGAAATTAGAGTTCCGTTTCCAGCCCAAATCGCTTAAGTTAAGAAATCAATTTGTCTCCCGATTTCGTCAGCCGATAAAACGGCAGAAAACGGAATTAGGGGCGAGAACAATTATATATATGGAGTAATTATTTATTTCACTGACAGAAAAAAGCCAGAAATGGACCTTTTTGCTGAATGTTTAGAGTTGAGTCTTTTGTGTTGTTGGTATACATTCAGTTGTCAGGAGAGAAATATCGCAATAACGGCATAAATTAATTATGTGACATTGTACCACCACAGCTCTGGCGTAAAAATGCATGTACACATATTCATTATAATTGGATAAAACTACTTAAAAGGAAACAGTAGTCAGAACTAATAACATCATGAGAAAAAATCATGTCTTTCTGTTTCCTTAATGCTGGAAGTTATGGTTGGACTTGATTGGTATTTGCATTTAGCTTGGTATGCTATGTTTTGATTCCAGTGCTTGGCTTTTTCTTCTCAGTGGATACACAAATGAAGTGTGTGCGTGCTATCAACAGCGGAGTTAAAATTCAGATTCTATCCAATTGTCTTGTATTAGTTGGACCACCAACGTGAACGTGAACGATCTGACAGTTTTCTTTTCGTCCTTCTCATTAGTAAGCTCAAAAATGTAATTATGAAACTTTGTTATGCAAATGAATGAAAATAGTGAATCATATTATGTTAATATTCACTTAGCTTGATGGTATTGTTTCCTTTATTTGGGAATCCAACTGGAATTTTGTAGTACGTATGAGATTACCTTTCTCCATGTCAGACTTCTTTCGTTAAACAATGTTGGGCGAATGCCGGTGCTGAGCACGGGCACGGACCATCTAGTTTTCTTTATAAATAAGTAGTTTCGTAGTGCTGATTTTGATAATAAATAATTGGATGTTTGCTTACTGCAGCCTGGTTTACTACTTGTACTCGTTGTTTGAAGACATACACAAGAACAAGCCTCTGGATTTCAATGATTATAATTACTTGGATGATTTATGTGTGCCGCAATGAATCTCCAGATATATAGAACCATGAATCTTTAGTGATCGGTCATGTCGAACTTATTACTTAATTTAATATAGAGATTGTTAGAAGTGTGAATAAAGTCCCGAATTGTAAGTTGATAAGAAAAGTAACAGAAGCTATATAAATAGTACATGGATACTCTAAATGATATAAGGCCTTTTGAAGAAAACCATGCCAATTTAACATAGAGCAACAAAATCATATCTTGTTAAAAGTATTTTTGAATTGGCTTAATCCAACAAATAACTATCATAATGCAAAAAATTCACCCATGATCTAGAATGTTGATCATCTAACTACATGACAGAAGACGCAGACTAGGATAGCAACTTACAAAGCTAGCTAGGAGTTCCAAATTAGGAAATATAATCCAAATCATGAACATGATGAAATTTTCTAAAGTACTGAAATAAGTCATTAATGTTCAAATTACATTTTAAGTACATAACTCTTCAATAACAAGTATAAACAATTAACACTCTATTCATTACCTTAGAAAAACAAAAACAAAAAAGGTCGTAAGCTAATATCATTGCTCATGTCTCTCTAATTTTTCATAATTACAAGGAACCTAACAAACGTCTAATTGGTTACAAGTAACAACTCTTATTCCTCCACCCAAATTATTGTTCTTTAAAATGTTTAAATTAATTATATTAATTCCTCTTCCTTATTTTTTTTTAGCACCTGACGTCCGGTCTACCCATTGAAATCCGACTAAATTCGTATTTGCACCAGGAAATCACATATTTAAAAGTAAAATGCTCTCTAATAAAGATGACTCCGTACCGAATATTCCCTCTTCCTTATAACTTCCTCATTCTTTGCTTGAATTTGAAGGCATATTAAAAATGGATGAGCTATCACAATTTTGGCTTCCAACATGGTATGAAATAAAAGGAGGATGATTATAATAATCAATAAAATTTGGGGTTTTAATAATAGGACTATGATCTTGCCTGTTTAATGATATTCTTGATGACTTGTTGAGTGATTCTTTAATACTTGATCCACATTGTCTAGGCTGTGTTTGGTAAAAAACTTTTGAAACAACCAATTCACCATCTTTTTCTTCCTCATTATCACCTAAGTGATATTGGTGCATTACCCAATTTGTTTTTTCAGGTTTCTTTTGCCTACCATAATTTGTGTAGAGTACCAAAATTTTCTTGTAACCTTTTAAATCTCCACTTGTAAAAATTGGCCTTGTTTTTCCTGTTTTGTGCCATCTTGTTTCACTACTATCTTCATCAGTGTTTGTATGAATTTTTCTCCCTTTTCTATTTCCTGTTGTGTATGCCTTTGAAGGCCTGTGAACTTGACCATCCTTGTTCACTCCTATAAGGAAAATAAAAAGGAAAGTTATACATTTCGGCGTTCTGTCAAAAATATTTATAGCCGCTAGTTAATATACTCATTTATAGATCTGTTGGCTATTTTTTTTTTGGGCGGGTTGTTTTAATTATTTTTCCCCAAAAAACATTGGAAAGAAGATTAATGTTTCTTGAAAAGAAATTTGTAATAAAATGAGAATAGTAAAATTTATATTGTTCGGACTCTTCAGAAATGTCGGCAAGTACGTGTTGGATTCTTTAAAAGTAGTATATTTTTTAAAAATTTGACTTGGGTGCCGCAATACTTTTGGAGTCCGGACAATATAGAGTAAAATTCACTATTCCAAGCTAGAAAAGAAACATAAGAAAGAAGATTAATGTTTTTCGGAATTAAATTTGTAATAATTAAGGACTACAGTAAAATTTATGTTGCTCGGACTTTTTCTTAAAATCTTATAGGTAAGTGTCGGATTCTTTAAAAGTAGTGTATTTTTGGAGTCCCAACAACAAAGTAAAATTCACTCTTCCAAGATAGAACGTATTCCCATATTGCAAATCTTGAACTAAATTATTGTCTCGAGTCCGTATTATCTGTCTCTTATAATTATTACACGTCTCTTAAGAAAAATATATACTCCTATAAAAAAGAGTGTTTGTCTACATTACCTCATATTATCTTAAATGCCTCACTGAGTTAATTAATTTAAGCATTTGTAAACACACCGGCCAACTACTCACTGGTTGACACATGACTGGGGAATATTGTACCTGATTGGATTGCGTACCGGACATAGTGACATTCTATTTCAATGTGTTTAGTCCGTTCATAAAACACAAAATTTCGTGCAATATACAAAGCTGCTTGACTGTCACAATACTTTTTAACCGCAGACTTGTGTTCAACGCCCAAACTATGCAAAATTCCCTTTAACCATTTCAATTCACAAGCGGTCTTTGCCATCGATCTGTATTCAGCCTCTGCGGATGAGCGAGAGATAATATGTTGCTTTCGGTTTTCCATGACACGAGAGAATTTCCGAGGGAGATAAACCAACCTATAAGTGATTTTTGAGTAAACGGACATCCGGCCCAGTCCGAATCACACCATCCATACAACTGAAGATCACACTATTTTCTCATCACTATGCCTTGTCCTGGGTTCTTCTTCAAGTAACGCACCACAAGGATAGCCGCATTACAGTGTGCTTCCTTCGGTTGCTGGATGAATTGGGATAGAACATGCACACAATATGACAACTCGGGTCGCGTAAAACTGAGGTATATCAATCGACTGACCAAATGCCGGTATGGTTCCGGATCACCCAAATTGACTCTTCAGACCAACGCTGAATCATGATTATGTTCCATAAGAGTATTGATTGTTTTAGCACCCAATAATTCAAACTCAGAGATTATATCCATGGAATATTTTCATTGACAGAGAAATAACCTGGTTGGTCCATGTGCAAGTTCAACTCTCAGAAAATACTTCAGATGACCTAAATCCTTCGTGTGAAAACAGGTGTGGAGATAGTCTTTGAATCGTTTAATGGCACTATGGTCATTTCCGGAGATAATCAAATCTTCCACATAGACTAGGACGTTAAGCTACATACCTTCCCGATGCATAGTGAATAGAGAGTAATTCAAGTACGATTGTTTGAACTCATATTTTATCAAAGCACTTGACAATTTTGCAAACTAACACCTTGGAGCTTGCTTCAAACCATACAAAGATTTACGGAGTCAACCTACTTGCCCCAGATTAGGAACACAAAATTCCAGTGGAAATTTCATATAAACTTCCTCGGTAAGCTCGCCGTGTAAGAAAAAAATTATGCACACCCATCTGATGCAACTTCCAATTTCGTGCAACCGCAATAGCCAGGAAGGTCCGAATAGTTACTACCTTAGCAACTAGAGAAAAAGTTTTGTTGTAGTCAATTTCTTCCTCCTGTTTATTTCTGAATATGACCAAATGAGATTTGTAACGCTAGATTGTGCTGTCAGAGTTGTACTTGATTTTGTACACCAATGTACATTCGAGTATTTTCTTATCTGGTGAAAAAGTTTCTAGTGTCCATATTTTACTATCCTCCAATGCTTGGATCTCTTGTTGCATGGTTATTTTTCAATGTTCATTTTTCATTGCCTTCGAGAAGGTTTTTAATTCGGTTCTTGTGGTAATTACTGTAAGAAACTTTTGGTGTTGCGAGGAAAAATTATCACAAGATATATAGTTAGCTAAAGGATAAGGTGCACCTAAGGGTTGCTGAGGATCGGAATGACGAGTTGATGGACTTCATTTCTGGAATGTTTATGTGATGTAGTTGTGCAACCGAGTCGATTCATGCTTCTGACGTTTACCCTGACCCAATTATTCTTCCGGGGGTATTTCATTAGTCCGGTTACCTTCAGTCTGTACTTCCTCCAAGCTTTCTCTATCTAGACCGGCATCTATCCGATCTAATGTAGGTTGATCCATAGGTTTGGTATTCGGTGTTTGTACTTCGTCCATCCGAGTTTCGTTCATACCTATATTGTCGGTTGTGTCTTCTTCGAAGTCGTGTTGATTTTTTTTCTTCCTCAGTTTCATCCGGGATCACTTATATATTGTCGATGAAGCCACTCGATCCTACAACAAATGGGAACTTAGTCTCGTAGAAGTCAACATCTCTTGAGACTAAATATTCATTGTTCTCTAAGTCATACAATCTCTAATCTTTTTGTCCGTAAGGGTATCCCAAAAAGACGCATCTACGACTCCGGCTCTAAAACTTGTCTCTCATTCTTCCTTTTGTGTGTGCATAGCATAGTGACCCTATCACCCTTAAATGATCATATCGAGGCACTTCCCCGTATAAAATTTCATAGGGGGTTTTCCCATTCAACACTGAAGATGGCATTCTATTGATCAAATACCCCACAGTCAAAACACACTCTCACTAGAATTTGATCGGAGGATGACCCTAAAATCTCAATGCTCACGCCACATTAAGAATAAGATGGTGTTTTCTTTCAACTCTTCCATTCTGCTGTGGTGTCCTTGTGCAAGATGTTTGGAATTTTTTTTATGTTCGAAGAAGTAAGTCTCCATACATGTGAACTTAGTTCCATTATCACATCTAACAATCTTCACTTTTTACCAAACTGTCTATCCAACAAAGCGAAGAATTTTTTCAAGGTTTGGGACACTTCTTTTTTATCAACTATGAGAAAGATCCATAGAGCTCGTGAACGATCATTCATAATAGTAAAAAATATGAAGCATCACAAGAGGAAGGGGTTCTATATGATCCCCATAAATCGCAATGAATCATCTTAAAAGTATCCGAAGAAATATTATCACTTAAAAGAAAACACTTCTAGTTTGCTTTTCCCGTTGGCATACGTCACATCTCTATCTGATGTATCACCATTATCCTTTAAGCTTAATGTTGCGCAACCATTTGTGCCAACGATCGAACTAATTAACTGCCTTTGCCTTTATAACTCGTATCAATGACATATTTACCCTTTCCAATCAGCTTCCTCATGGCGGAGTCCAGCATAGCACACATAATTCTATTATATGTCATATCACAATCTAAATAATCAGCTAATTGTGATACAAAAATCAAATTGCATATCAAATTCGGAACATAAATGACATTCTTCAATCATATCATGTCATTCAGCCTAATTGTTCCTTCTTTTGTAGCCACCGAGCTACTTTCGTCCGAAAGACCAACCGGACACTTAGGAATGTCTCGCGTATTGCTCAGTTCTTTGGATTGTCTGTCATATGGTTGGTAGCTCCAGAGTCTATGATCTAGGATGAGTTTTCGATCTTACTATCCATTTTCAATTGGGGTTTATTCTTTGGAAATTCAACATGTGAATCACAGTCTTCCGGATCTCATCTCTCAAATTGTGAAGTCTTGTTATGCATGTGTTCACCTTTTCTATCTCCATCTGAGTTCCTTCTTTGAAAACTATGGCATTATCCCAGTAGTTTCTTCTACCACAATCGAATCCTGATCCACTCCTCTGCTGTTGTTGTTGTCCTCGTCCTTTTCCTCTAATTTTTTGGTCTTTTTTTTTTATTTTCTGGCCACCAATCCAGATAACCAATGAGTTGAAATCATTCATCCATAACGTGTCGGATATTTTGCAATATGTGTAGAATACACCATCATTTTTTCTTCACCTCGGTCACGGTAAGGATTTCTCCCCTGTACGACAAAAGTCATAATTTCACTCCGCTGATCTATTTTTTTAGCGATTCCTCTCACACGCTCTTCTTGCACCAACTTCGAGTAGACCTTGTTCAATGATGACAATGTTTCCTGAGCCAATATGTTGGATCTCACCATTTCATACGTTCCCTCATCCAATCCCATGAGGAAAAGATGCACTTTTTCTTCTTTTCTTTTAGCTTCTAGGATCGTTCCTATATTGCACGTGCACTTTCCGCACGTACAAGTTGGGATCTGTTCGTAATTTGTCGATTCCTCCCACAACTTAGTGAGTTTTCCATAGTAATCCACTACGGTCCTTCCCTTTTGTTTACACTCCACTAGTTCTGCCTTTAGTTGTTGCATTTGAGGGCCGTTAATAACGGCAAACCGCTCTCGGATGCTCATCCATAATTCTTCAACTTCCTCTTTATGTGTAATCGTTGAGCGAAGCGTCAATTCTATGGTGTTGCAAATCCACGACACCAACAATGAGTTTATAATCCACCAATCTTCCAAGTCCGGCGACTCTTCATCCGATTTTTGGATTGTACCGTCGACGAAGCCAAACTTCTTTCTTGCTCTTAGGGCTGTCCTCATGGATCTAGCCCATTCTTCATAATTTTTGCCCTTCAATTGGACTTGTATCACCACAATTACAGGGTTATCATTCGACGTAATGTCGTAGGGAGAGATTGTTTTTCTTTGGGTTTTGTTTTCTTCACCGGCGATTCCTTGCCGTTATCGCCGGTTTCTTTACCTTCACCTGCCATTATTCTAGGGCTTATGTATTCTTTCTAACGTGGGTCTGATACCATGTTAAAATCGAGACAGGGAAGATAATTTAGAGAGACGCGAATAATGGGAGAATTCTTTCTACTTTGTATTCATCATAATGACCTCCTTATATAGAAGTAAGGTTCTCCTTCTCCTAGTCTAATAAGGTAATCCTATTCCAATAGATTACAAATCCTATGTTTACCATAATTATAATTGTATCAAAAATAGACTAAACTATTATAATTACACTAGAATAGAGTCTTCAATATTAATACTCCACTAATTGATAGGAACTCATGTAAGGATAGAATAGAAAACAGTTTCTAATAAATAACTTTTTATTTTTCTAGAATGTCAAATATTTTGGAATAAATTAAATTTGCCAAAGCAACTAATATTTGGGACAATAGGGAGTAATCCATGAGATACATTATACATCTGCATAGTTTATCAGGTTATACCAAGTTATATTGATTGTCATTTTTACAAGATTACCAATTTTATGCTTATCATAGAGATTTTTTATAATTACCTTATAAGTGATATGATTTTTTATATTCTTAATGCATATATACAACTTGTAAACTCGTATAGTCTATATAGTATGAGTACTCAAAAAACCTATGTTTTCAAAATATGTATAGATAGATGTATTACCATAAACTTAACAAATTACAACTCTTTCAATATGAAACTGAAAGAAATAATCCCCTTAATTATTTTCATTACTTGAAAGACTATATATACAAGTTATAAAACAGGAGAATCATATTCCTATTCTATTCCTAAAACCTTATTCTATACATTTATGGTAATACACTAATTATGGTAATACACTACTAATTATATTACAACATTACCTAAACTAGGATACTAAATATTTACCATAAATTATATTACCTAAAACAGCTAAAACCGAGAGCCTTTTATGGGAGCAAATCCGAGACAATACACACACAATATACACATGTATATTTAACACACCCCTGCAGTCATAGCGGGCGGTCTTCGAACGCTGAGACTGTCCCTAAAATATTCAAAAAGGACCGAGGGAAGACCCTTTGTAAAGATATCTGTAATCTGATATCTCGACGGGACATGACAGACGCGTACCTGACCCCGAGCAACCTTTTCACGGACAAAATGAATGTCCATCTCGATATGTTTAGTGCATTGGTGCTGAACCGGATTACCAGAAAGGTAAATGGCACTAATATTATCGCAATAAACCAAGGTTGCCTTTTGAATTGGACAATGAAGCTCTAAAAGCAAATTACGTAACCAAAATGATTAGAGTCGCTTGACGCTTCGCAGACCAAGAGACCAAGTTGTTGCCAATGAGCATATAGTAGCCAGACGTAGACCGTCTGGTGTCTGGACACCCACCCTAATCAGCATCTGTGTATGAGACAAGTGTGGATGTAGATGAAGAATACAAATGCAAACCATAGTCCAGTGTACTATGAATATGCCGAATGATGCATTTGAGTGCATTCATGTGCTCAATTTTGTGATCATGCATGAATAAACACACCTGCTGGATAGCATACGTAATATCCGGTCTGGTAAAGGTAAGATACTGAAGGGCCCCTGCAAGACTGCGATAGCGGGTTGGATCCTCGTAAGGGACGCCAGCCACGGCACCAAGCTTGGGCTTAGTATCAACTGGAGTGGACGTGGACTTACAGGATGACATCCCAGCCCTCTCGATGATCTCGGCTGCATACTTTCATTGAGACAAGAACAACCCATTAGAATGACGCTTGACGGCAATCCCCAGAAAGTAACTCAAGGGCCCTAAGTCTTTCATAGCAAACTCAGAGCTGAGAATGGTCATGATAGACTAGCGTAAGGCATCGGAAGAGGCCGTCAAAATGATATCATCCACATACAACAAAATATAGGCCAAGGACGAACCACGACGGTAGATGAACAAGGAATTATCTGACCTGCTGTGAGTGAACCCAATAGTCGAAACATAGTCAGCAAACCCTATATACCAGGCCCGGGGAGATTGCTTAAGCCCATATAAGGACTTCTTCAACAAACAGACATGATGAGGACGGTTGGGATCCCTGAATCCCAATGGCTGATGCATATAGACTGTTTCCTTGAGATCACCATGTAGGAAAGCATTCTTGACATCCAACTGATGAATAGGCCATGCCTTCGAAAGAGCCAAGCTAAGCACAGTGCAAATGGTAGCCGGCTTGACCACCGGACTAAATGTCTCCCCACAATCTATACGAACCTGCTGAGTCTTACCATCACCTACAAGCCACGCCTTATGTCGAGCAAATGAACCATCTAAATTCTTCTTATGAGCGAAAATCCACATAGACCTGATAACATTAATACCCGAAGGACGGGGCACTAACTCCCACGTCTTATTATCAATAAGAGCATTATATTCATCAGTCATAGCAATTTTCCAATTCGGGTCGTTTAAGGCAGACACAAGATTACATGGCAAGGGTGATTTAAAGACATTAGAATGTAAATTAAAATGTCTTTTAGGTGAAAAAATATCCCGCTGACTACGAGTGACCGGCCTATGACTCGGGGAAGAATTGAGTGGATTTCGGGAATTGCCGGGCTCGGGACGACGAATCGGCGGGGCGGTGGGCTTGCTTGGCCCAACTCGGGATGCCGTAACGTTGGATCGAATCGAAACTGGACCGCCCGGATTGGGCTAGACTGGCCCAATTGCTGAAACTGGCCTAGTGACCAAACTGGGCAGAGGGGACTGTGACAGGTCAGTGGGACCAGCGGGCAGTGGGCCCGCTGGAGTGTTTTGGGTGCGGGAGATGTACGAAAAATGCTGAATAATATACGGGGATATTTGTTCATCCAAAATATTATACGAACTAGGCACGGGAGTATGATTTTTAGTAAATGGAAATTGGGATTCATAAAAAATTACATGGCGATTAATGATGATTTTATTGGATGATAAATAAAAAAATTTGTAGCCACGATGATTAGATGGAAAATCCAAAAACACAAACGGAGTCGACCGGGCCTGAAGTTTGTTAATTGTGGTGGACGGGAATAACGGATAACACAAACACCCAAAAATCTGAAGATGTGAATAAGGAGTTTTATTATATAAAATTTGAAGGGGAGAAGAATATGTCAGACCTTTGGACGGAATTATGTTAAGGAGATATGTAGACATTTGAAGAGCATGATGCTAAAAATAAGGGGGTACGGAAGCATGTATCAATAGGGTGCGGATAATGTTATTTATGGAATGAATTTTACGTTCGGTTTTCCCATTTTGTGAAGATGTATGAGGACAAGAGAAACGAAAATTTATCTCATTAGTAGCACAGAATTCTCGAAACACCCCATTATCATACTCTTTTCCATTATCACATTGAATATTTTTTATTTCACGGTCGAATTGGGTTCTGATGAATGCTCTAAATTTTAGAAAGACGGAAAAAACTTGAGATTTCTTCGCGATTGGAAATGTCTATAGAAATTTAGAATAATCATCCAAAAAAAGAACATAATATCGATGACCCATGGAACTAGGAACAGGAGACGTCCATAGGTCACTATGAATAATATCAAATGACATTAAAGTATGAGATTTTGAGTCTACAAATGGCAACTTAACAATTTTTCCTAAAGAACAAGATTGACAAATTGGAGTACGACTCGTACCCTTACATGAAATAAAACTATTTTTATCTAAAGCTGACAAAATAGGGGACCCCGGATGACCAAGACGAGCATGCCATAAGGAAGGAGAGATGGCTGCAAAAGTTGATAGCATGGCTTGATTCGATGGACCGGGACTGGGTGTGATAGGATACAGATCTACCCTACTATCACACCTCATGGGACTCCCCGTCTTGAAATGCTTCACAGAGAAACCAAAAGGATTAAATTCAATAGAAATGAAATTGTCAGTAATGAATTTACGGACAGAGACTAAGTTTTTAATCAATTTGGGAGCGTGTAGGGTATTTTTCAAGATAAGAGGGGGATGAGGGGGAGATAATGTTTTAAGACCATAACCCCGAATTGGAACAGAATTACCATTACTAACAATTATACCGCGAGGGTTGCTCAAATTGGAATAAGATGAGAGAGTACCTGAATCGGATGTCATGTGGATAGTGGCACCGATGTCCATATACCAATTTGGGTCCGGTTGAGTCAAACCCAATGTGTGCATCGCGGCCTCGATATCGGTCTGAGTGGGGCCTGCTGCATGGTGAGCTTGTGGAGGTCGAGGCCCAAGAATTCCAGACCTCGGCTGAACTGGACTGAAACTGCTAGAGCTGGGTGTACTGGGCCGTTAGGGCTACTGGAAAGCCCACTGGCCAGTCGCTGGAACTTGCTGTGAAGGTGGGCCGTAGGGCCACTGTCCACTGGTCCAAGCCCATGGCCTAGAGGCCCAAGGATGAGACCAGTGGGTCGGTGGCCCACTGTAACCTGGATGGGGTCCACTTCCACTACTTTGGCCACCGTGACGGCGGCCGAAGCCACCGCAATTTTTCCCATTATTTTTCCAGCCATTCTTGTTGCCCTCGTGTGATCGGTTTTGGTTCGAATTGTTACCAAAATTTTGAGGACTAGGGGAGGAAGTCATCATGACCACGGGATTAGCATTAGTAGCCGCCTTTTTAGCCAAACCGGCTTCTTCCAAGGTAAGCATGGATCGAGCTTGATAGAACCTTGGAAGAGGATTACTTTGACGAAGGAGAGTTCCAACGCCACTATAGGCCTCGGATAGGCCAGCAACCATCTGTAAAACCAGACGATCTTCACTAACTGGCGCACCAACGTGTGACCTAGACTTTTGATACTATGAAAGAAATAATCCCCTTGATTATTTTCATTACTTGAAAGGCTATGTATACAAGTTATAAAATAGGAGAATCCTATTCCTATTCTATTCCTAAAACTTTATTCTATACATTTATGGTAATACACTAATTATGGTAATACACTACTAATTATATTACAACATTACCTAAACTAGGATACTAAATATTTACCATAAATTATATTACCTAAAACAGCTAAAACCGAGAGCCTTTTATGGGAGAAAATCTGAGACAATATACACATGTATATTGTGTGTATATGATATATTTAATAGAAACATACAACCACACGTATCTCAGCAAGACATTACAACTTAGAGACTCATAATAACACACTACATGGACAACTGGGATATCTAACTTTGTATTTTTTTTTGAGTTAATGGTCAAAAATATATCTGAGTTATATTTTTTTTTAGTTTCTTATCTAAACTATCAGGTGTGCTAGTTTCCTACCTGAACTATCACCATTTATTTATAAAAACACATCTCAACTATTAGTTGTTCACTTTTCCTACCCCATCGTTCATGTAGGAAAAGTGAACAACTAATAGTTGAGGTATGTTTTGATAAATAATTGGTGATAATTCAGATATGAAACTCGCGAAAAAAGTGATAGTTCTGATGTGTTTTTGACCATTATCTCTTTTTTTTTAACCAAACAAGTAACTTCAGTCCCTTAACCAAGTATTTCCACTTTTGGAACTTTGAAGAAAGAATGAAATTCAATGAGAACCAATATGAGTATTTTCTGTTATACCAAATGATAAAGTGCACAAAATTGGTTGAAGAAAAGCCAGAAAAATGGGGGAAAAGAAGAGAGTTATTAACAGATTTTGATGGCTAAAAGAATGAAACAAATTAGTATGGACACAAAAGAAATTATCCAGTGATGTGTTAGTGACAGATCAATATGTCTGTCACAAAAAATTGTGACGAAATTGTAGTGGATCCTCATTTCTGTCATAAATTATTTGTGTCAGAATGTGATATAGCATCATTTTCGTTATAAATTTGTAATTGAATTATGACAGATCATTATGTATGTGTACAAATTTCATTTATATCGATGAATTTTCCGTCATAAAAGTGTCCCAAATTCGTTATGAAATTGTGTGATGGACTTGTCCGTCATAATTATTCCGTCACAAATTTGTATTTTACTTGTATAGTGTATATGAAGGGGTAAAAAAGATAGTTAGCAAGCAAAAACATATTCTTACATAGGAAATTTCCTAGACCATTAGTTGGTTATAAGAGATAAGATAATTCTAGTAATATTTCTACAGCAAGAATTCCACTAAACGTTGAAGAGTTCACGAAACAAAGACCAAGAAGAAAAGGAAAGATTAACAATACGTAAAGAGAATATATGGGTCAGATAAATTAGGCAAACTTTTAACTTCAAACTAGTACTTAAGGGTTTGGAATTGAGTGTAATTGCATGTAATTACATCATTTGACATGTTTGAAAATGAGTAATTATACTCTCCAATTCTCAAGGGAGAGCTGAAATTACACTTTCTAATATTAGAAAGAATGAGTGATTAACAAACTTGACATATAACGAGTGATGTTATTAAAGTAGAATTCCATTGTTGAATGAGGTTATAGACTTATAAATATTTTCACTTTCTTTTGAGTTATATTTACTTAAGCTATGTTGGAACTTATTTATGTTGTGTCGGAATTTAATATAAAAGTATCATGTTAAATTATTACTTCAATTTTGAATTTAGGTTATATTTGCGATTTCAGTTTATTTTCTTTAGTATTCATTTTCTGCTTACAATTGATAGATTATTTTTTTGTCAAACATTTGAATAGTGTTATGATATGTATCAATATTAATCATTTTGTCAAACATATATACAACCCATGATGTTCATACAAATGTGTGCTTTTAATTTTTATTATTAATTAAATTAAAACATTATTAATTTGCAAATATACTATTACTTTTACAATATTATTTACAAATATGTGAATATTAATTTCATATATTTTAAAAAAATAATATGTATTTTAAATATCTAATTTAATATATCATTTATAAAGGCACATATTTGTCAAGTATTAATTTTTATTGTTAGACTAATTTAACTGTGTAATTATACATGTGCAACTAAACAATATGCTTGTAATTACATTGTAATTATATTATGACAAACAAACAAGTCCTTGTAATTACTATGATATGTAATTACTAGGCTGTATAATTACTACCCAAATAATTACACCAATTCCAATTACCAGGTGACTTTTCAAACAGACCCTTGAGACCCCACAAAATTGTCACCATTTTTTGCGCTATATTAAAATGAATTTAAGCTATATATACAGACAGATGTGTGATTTAACCAACATGTTAGTTCCTAGGCCCACATGTCTTTTATTGATGAATATTGCGGGTACAAGATCTGTTTAATCCCTTGATTCTTCTCTCATAAAATTTCTCCGTAATTCGAGGGCCGCTAGTAGCGTATTTCTCGAATATATGATGACCTCCTTGTGATGTATTTGATCTCCAAGAACGTTGATCAGTTGGATAAAGGCGGTATTTGATGTCTTGATCTCTTTGCGAATATCCCAAGATTTATGAGATTTTCAAGATTTGATATATTGATCTCTTTGTGAATACCCAGGAGATTATGGGATATTCGAGATCTTGATCTCTTTGTGAATATCTCAGGAATTTATGAGATATTCAAGATGCATTTCTAAGAGAATATTTATCCATTTATATAGGCGTGATGTAGGGTTTATTGTAGAGTAGCCTCCAAAAAACTCTAATAGACCTTAGAGTTTGAAGATAGATTGAACTCGTCTTGTAGAGTCCCACAAAATTTTAATGTTTACAAATGCCCCTACTTCAAGGCTTGTCGGAGTGTAGATTTGACCAAACTCAAAGACGAGTCTTCAAGTACCAATAAAAGTGAAGCATCCATCTTTGCATTTTCGTGACTCTAAATTTTGCAGATCTGATTTGTGAGAGAAGAGATGAAGGGCAGAACTGGTCTCATTGGGCGTGCCAATTTGTTTGCAATAAATTTTTAGTATGTGGAAAGTAAACTGCAACCACAAATAAAATAAGAAGAAACAAAAAATTTATTGATGAATATTGCGGGTACAAGATCTGTTTAATTCCTTGATTCTTCTCTCATAAAATTTCTCCGTAATTCGAGGGCCGCTAGTAGCATATTTCTCAAATATAGGATGACCTCCTTGTGATGTATTTGATCTCCAAAAATGCCAATCAGTTTGATAAAGACAGTATTTGATGTCTTGATCTCTTTGTGAATATCCCAACATAAATGAGATTTTCGAGATTTGATATATTGATCTCTTTGTAAATACCCAAGAGATTATGGGATATTCGAGATCTTGATCTCTTTGTGAATATCTCAGGAATTTATGAGATATTCGAGATGTCTTTCTAAGAGAATACATATCCCTTTATATAGGCGTGATCTAGGGTTTAGGGTAGAGTAGCCTCTACGAAACTTTAATAGACCTTAGAGTTTGAGGATGGATTGAACTAGTCTTGTAGAGTCCCACAAAATTTTGATGTCTACAACGTGAAATAAGAGAGAAGGGGACCATATTTACTAGGTTACCGATTAATGTTTGTTACATAAATTTACATGTAATTACTTATAAGTGACTAAAATAAATAATCCCTTAATTATTTTCATTAATGAATGAGTATATATACAATTTATAATTTCCATAATATGGGAAATCCTATTCCTATTCTACTCCCAAAACCTTATTCTATTTGTACAAGAATTCTATAAATATGGTAAGTGTACAATGCTAATTATATACAATAAACATTCTCCTAAATCCCGTGATATACACGGTCCTATTTGGTTTGTGTTTCCGTGATATACACGGTATACACATGGTAGTGTATATACCATGTATATCATGGGTATATATGAACAATGAATTATCAGACCTACTGTGAGAAAAATCAATAGACAAAACATAGTCTGCAAATCTCTTATACCAAACCCGTGGGGCCTTCTTAAGCCCATACAAGGACTTCTTCAATAAACAAACATGATTAGGATATTTGGGGTCTCGAAAACCCAAGGGCTGATGCATGTAAATGGTCTCCCTAAGGTCACCATGTAAGAAAGCATTCTTCACATCTAACTGATGAATGAGTCTTGCCTTTGAAAGAGCCAGACTGAGAACAGTGCGAATGGTAGCCAGTTTGACCACCTGACTAAATGTCTCACCACAATCTATGCCAACCTGCTGAGTTTCATCATCACCTACAAGAAGAGTCTTATGTCTCGCAAAAGAACCATCAGAATTATCTTTATGAGTAAAAATCCACATAGACCGAATAATATTAACACTAGAAGGACGGGGCACCAACTCCTACGTCTTATATTCAATAAGAGCATCATATTCGTCGTTCATAGCCAATTTTTAATTCGGGTCATTTAATGCAGACACTGGTTACGGGGTAGGGGGATTTAAAAACATTAGAATTTAGATTAATATGTCTTTTTGGTTTAAAAATACCCCATTGACTACGAGTGACCGGTCTGTGACTCGGGGGAGAATTGGATGAATTTTGGGGAAAATTCGGATGTGTGACGGACTGTCCAGCACGTAGTGGGTCTGCTGGCCCAACACTAGAAACCAAAGCCGGGACAGAAGCAGAACTCGGGGAAAAAGCAGTTTTGGCATTGGGCCGGGCAACCGGCTCAACAGTAGAAACAGGGGGAGAAGCAGTGGGTTATGGCTGGCCAGTAGGAAGTGGGCGTGCTGGCGTTTCGGGGTCACTGGATCGGCCCATTAAGTGGTGCAAAATGTACGGGGAGACTGCATCATCTAAAAAATTATACGAACTAGGCACGAGACTACTTACTTTAGCAAACGAAAATTGGGTTTCATAAAGAATAAAATGGCGACTAATTATGATTTTATTAGAGGATAAATTAAAACATTTGTAACCACGATGATTAGATGGATAACCCAAAAACACACAAGCGGTAGAACATGCTTGAAGTTTGTTAATTGTAGTTGACGAAAATAGTGGATAGCATAAACACCCAAAGACCCTAAGATGGGAATACGAAGGATTCTTATTATAGAGAATTTTAAGAGGAGATGCATAAGCCAACCCTTTGGTAGGAAGTATGTTAAGGAGATAAGTAGCCATTTGTAGAGCATGATGCCAAAAGAAAGGGGGTATGGAAGCATGAACCTTCAAAGTTCGGACAATATTATTAATGGTACGGATTTTTCATTCGGCTTTCCCATTTTCTGAGGACGTATGAGGACAAGAGAAACGAAAAACTATGCCATTAGCTTCACAAAATTCTCGAAAAAACCATTATCATATTCTTTGCCATTATCTCATTGAATATTTTTGATTTCCTGTTCGAATTAGGTACGGATGAATGCTCTAAATTTTAAGAATGTGGAAAAACTTGAGATTTTTTCGCTAACGGAAAGGTCCATAAAAAATTAGAATAATCATCAAAAAAATAACATAATAACGATGGCCCACATAACTTAAAACGGGAGAAGTCCATAAATCGCTATGAATAAAATCAAATGGCATCAAAGTACCAGAAGTAGAGGCTACAAATGGTAATCTAACATATTTTCCTAAAGGACACGAATGATAAATTGGAGTACTATGCGTACCCTTACAAGAAATAAAATTGTTTTTATGCAAGGAAGAAACAATGGACGACCCAGGGTGACCCAAACGTGCATGCCACAAGGAAGGAGCTAGAGCTGCAAAAGTTGATGGCAAGGCATGACTCGAGAGACTGGAGGTGGGGGTGATTGGATAAAGATCGCCCCTACTATTGCATCTCATGAGAGGTATCCCCGTTTTGAAATCCTTCACAGAAAACCCAAAATGATCAAAATTAATAGAAATCCAATTATCAGTGGTGAATTTTCAGACAGACACCAAATTTTTAACTAAGTTAGGGGCATGAAGGGCATTTTTCAAGACAAGGGGTGGATGTGGGGGACACAAATTTGTATTACTGTAACCACGAATTGGATCTGTATTGCCATTACCAACAATTATGCCACAATTTTTGCTCAAATTGGAATAAGACGAGAGAGTACCTTGGTCGGACGTCATGTGAAAAGTGGCGCCGGTGTCCATGTACCAATTTACGTCTAGAGGATTTAATCCAAGTGTATGCATGGCAGCCTCAATATCTGGGTGTCGGCATCAGATTTGGGCCCGCAACATTGAAGACTTGCTGGGGCCGAGGACCAAGTACACTGGACTACTGACCCGACCCGGAACGCTGCTAGTAAGAACCAGAGTAATTGGGCCTATTATGTGGCGGGACCGAGGCCCAATGTGGCTGGAAATAATTAGGAGGAGGGCAGTAGGCGGGACCGGGCCACTGACCACTGGCCACTAGTCCAGACCCACTGGCAATAGGCCCAAGGCTGGGACCAGGCGGGCTGGGGCCTAGAACCCTGAGGCCCACCCCCGTTGTTGGTACTGTTCCCGCTGGCGGTGCTACTGTTTCGACCGCCGCCGTTGTTGCAGCCACGATTTTTGCCATTATTTTTACAGTTTTGACCCTTCTTGCCAACACCGTTGTTGCGGTTGTGTCCCAAATTGTCAACAAACCCGTGAGAGTTATCGGATGAAGTCATTATCGCCATGGAACTGGCGTCGGTAGCTGCCATTTTTGCCAAGCCGACTTCTTCTAACGTGAGCATCGAACGGGCTTGATAAAAAGGTGGAAGCGGATTACTTTGACGGAGGAGAGTCCCAATGCCATTATAGGCCTCAGATAGGCCTGCAACCATTTGTAGAACAAGAAGATTATTGGTAACAGGCGCTCCAACGTTACAGAGTTAGTCCACTAATTCCTTGAGCCATTTACAATAAGCTGAAACATTCGGGAAATCGTCCATGTTAATTTGTGAAAATTCCTGCTCAAGGGTGACAATGCGGGAATATTGGTTATCTTGAAATATATCATACAATCTATTTCAGGTAGCCATAATTGTAGTGTCTGGTTCAATGATCGTCAGTAAAAGGTCGGTAGAAATAGTGGAGTAAATCCACTGAAGGACGGTAGCATCAAGAGTGATCCATAACTGAGGATCCTCCGCGGGTGGAGGGATAGCGGGAGGAATTATGTGATGGAGGACTTGATGTGAGATTAAATGAATTTTGAATAACTCTGCCCACGTCTCATATTGGACATTTTCCATCTCAAGAACAATAGAGATGTGGTTCTTGATGTTAGAAACAATAAGGATAGGATGAAACAGGTTCTTTGACGTTGACATAACGAAAGAACAAAGGGATTTGGAAGAAAATTTGGGAAGAGAGGATGTAAAATTGGCACGGAATCCGAGAAGGGACGAGAATTCTGAGGCAGCAGAAGAGAGGAAAAATCGAGAAGTGAGTTTTGGACCTAGACTTATGATACCATGAAATAAATAATCCATCGATTATTTTCATTAATGAATTAGTATAAATACAATTTACAATTTCCATAATATGGAAAATCCTATTCCTATTCTAATCCCAAAACCCTATTCTATTTGTACAAGAATTCTACAAATATGGTACGTGTACAATGCTAATTATATACAATAAATATCCTCCTAAATCCCGTGATATACATGGTCCTACTTGGTTTGTGTTTCCGTGATATACATGGTCCTATTTGGTTTGTGTTTCCGTGATATACACGGTATACACATGGTAGTGTATATACCATGTATATCGCGTGTATATTTATCAGTGACAATATTGTGCAAATATATTATATACATAATCAACATAGAACTTAAATTCTATTAAAAATTATACACAAGCACATTGGATTAGATATGTTTTTGCCTTAAATGACAATAATCCGAATATAAATCCAGAAAAAAAAGAGAATAAAATTAGGACAACAAAACATGATGAATCTTCTCTTTTTTGGTTTATATTCCTTTCATTGAGGGGTCATAGAATTTCAATGTTTGAATTATTAATAAATAAATAAATTAGAGAAAGTACCTGGTAGCTTCTCTGGATGAGTGTAGCAAATTCCATTTTCTCCATCAATGATCGGATAAATTCATCAATAAAAGGATGAATTTTATGGGTATCTAAATGCTCAAGAATTTCTTGGTCAGAAGGATCAAATTTTACTCCAGCTGGTAGACCAGGCAAATCATGTCAAATCATATATTCCCCTCTAGTTCCAAAACAAATGAAAATGAGTTTAACTTATATCTACTGACATTATATACTAAATGAAAGTCGCTAATTATGAGTTTTAACTTTTATTACGGATAACGTAAAAATATTTTATATGTAATTAGGTCACCCAAAAGACATGATATTGAATTAATAATTTAAAAAATAAGGCAAATTACCTCAAAGACTAAATGTAGAAAGTTATGTGAAGCAAACAAAAAGAAAGGGCTGTTTATGCCCTTACCATTAGTAAATCGTTTCGTATTTGTCGGTCCTTAATAGAGCTAAACATGTGAATTGAGTGGATTATGTGTCAAAATATCTCCGAATGAAAATACGATTTGTTCCTCTATTTTTTTTACTACAATAGTTTAAAATTATCCCTGTTGTACTTTAAATTGGAACTTCGTTAGGATCGAGAATAAATATGGAATGATTTACTAGCCGCAAGAATATGAATTGATTCAAAAGATAAAATTAAAATATTTTGAATAATATAAGGGTATTCCTAATCTTTTCTCCATCAAGGAAAAGTCAAAGATTGCTATTAAAAACCTACTAGAACTTAGAACTTTTGTTTCCATAGCTAAAAACATGTACATCATGAATACCTGATCTTGAAGCTCAACGCTATGACCACATGAAGGACAAGTTATTTTTCTAACTTCATGATGATCAACTAATTTTGAGGTGATTACAACACTTTCTCCCTCTGATGGAACTTGGATTATTTGGTTTAATTCTTGATCATTGGATTCATTGCTCCATATCATGATGATCTGTCTTGTATTAATATTGCGCTTATGCCCATCCCAATTATGGTCAACTTCCTTGATCTCCAGCTTCCTCTCCTAACTTGAAAAAAAAAAAGAACAAGAACAAGGTGAAATACACATAATAATATAAAGGGAAAAAAAGAAAGAAGGGAAAGGAAATGGAATTTATCAATATTTAAGCACGTGTTTGGAGTTAATTACCAAATATTTTTAAAGAAAAAAATTAACAAAATCTTCTTTTATCTCTTGTTGTTGTTGTTAATTGAAAGTATTTTCTCCCTTACTTATTTAGTTTTTCTTCTCTTCTCCAGGTTCCTCTTCTTTCCTCTCCTAACTTGCCAAAAGAAAAGAAGGTAAAATACATATAATTATAAGATAAAGGAATGAAAGGAAAAAGAAGGGAAATTAAAGTAGCGGGAATTTAATTTATCAAAACTTGATCACTTTTTGGGAGTTTACAATACTTTTAAGGAAAAAAGTTAAGAAAATCTTGTTTTATTTCATGTTGTTGGGAAGTAATTGAAATATTCTCTTCTTTTTTCTTCTCTTCTCTGTGATTGAAGTGGTCCTAGCTAGGTCTAGGTAAGTTAAAACCCTTAGAGAGAGATTTCTTTGCTTGTCTTATGTGAAAGGAACAAATAGAAAGAATATTTTCTACATAAAAAGCGAGAGAGAAAAATATTGGAGGAAAATAGGTTGCTTAGACGTCAACTTGGGTTTTGTTTTGGGTGTGTATATACACATGTACCAGAATATTTGCAGTTTAAGGTCCCATAATTTCTTTCTTTTCCATGATTCTTATATGTATATATTTCTTTGATATGTTGATGGTGCAAATAATTCATACATTAATAGTGTATTTTAACTTGCTATAATAGGTAAGTCTGGTAATAACTAATTTCATTTTTTTATGACGTAACTAACAGAGCTAACTTGACGAACATCAATTATTTTATCACTCGGATATTTGTTACCTCCCACTAGCACATGTACCGAGTAATTTTACCCACAAAACTTAGACAAACGGAAAGAAATTAGCTAGTGTTTGTTTAACTAATTCATGAAAGTATATTTATGTCCTAGAGACAATTTGTATTAGGACAAATGTAATTTATACACATTCGTATTATAATTAATGGAGATTAATATTTTGGCATTTGCAATTATTAAATTATTAATTGATTGTTTGTAATATTCTATAATATGCATCCCTGGAGGTTACACTGTTATTAATAGTGTGAGATATTAATATTATAACGTAACTCTTAAAATAGCATCGACTAATGATCATCGAGAATGGGATATCGGTGAAATATGATAAGTCGATGTGTGATCTGCATCACATCCTTAGAGGATGTAGTATGTGTCACCTGCTACGAGTAATGGCTACTCGTGATGGACACATGGATACTTTGTAAGTATTGGTATACCCTGTTGATAAACTGTTTGTTATACTTGTCTAAAGTATGATCAGCGTGTGGGAGATAGAAGTCCTTAGACTTGAGGTCAATACGCGCCTTGTCTACAAAGTAATGTACTTTGATCCTGTCCTAAGCTCAAATTCCTTATAGGTTGAGATACGACTTGTATTGGGTACATTACTATGTGGATTGAAGGTGGTAGTTGAGCCAAGATTAGGATTCATTTCTCGAATGTATATTCGAGAGAACACTCGGATTCTCAGTGATATTAGGTTGACTAAGTCGTTGGACAACGTAATAGACATATTTAGAATATGGTCTAGTTGTCAACTAATATAGATGACATACAATGATTAAGCCATTTGGATAGACACTTGACAAATCCTAAGCTTGATCGGGTGTATCGTGAATGAATGAATTTTATCTTACCACATAGAGGTTAAGTTTACTGGACTCGCGTAAGCGTTCTTCACATATTGAGTTCGTCTTGTGGCGCCGTCTAGGAGTTCCGTGTAGACCTTAATTTGATTAATGTCGATATTTAAAGGCCTGTAGGGTCACACTATGTCGATTGTCCTTTCGATCTAAGGATGTATTGAGAGAGTAATTAAATGTTTGATTTAGAATTGAGATATTTAAATGAATAATGATTAGTCAAAATTGGATTTTGGATTTAATTAAGAATGCTCATAAAATAAATCGAGACAGTGCAGGAACACGTCGAGCGCCGCATCGCCCATACCCTAGGGCCGCGACGCCTCTGCCTCGATTTTTGGGCCAGGCCCAAGGTCAAACCCTAATCCGGTTTGACCTAATTTTCACTTATAAATAGTGGAATTCTCTTCATTATTCAATACACAATTTTCAGATTATCATTCTAAGCCTTAGAGACTTAGAATCAAAACACTCTCGAACCTCTGCCGGATTTCCTAGCTTTCCGAAAGAGAAGTACGTTTTAGCTTGGAGCTTGTAGTCGAAAGGGCAACCGCGTGTCAACCTTATAGTAGATAAAGTTTCTAGATACTATAACTTGTAAGTATTATGCTTTATGTTATAGGTTTGATTGTTGTATAACCATACCAGAAAAGTTGTTGGGGTAAGTAAGAAACAAAAATTTTAAACTTCCGTTGTGCCTTACTTATGTGTTTTGAACCCAACAAAACCCAATAGTAGTATCAGAGCCCAGGCTGGTTCAATGGTTATATAACAATTGAATAAAGTAATAATATGGGTTAAACATAAAATTTGATTAAAACGAGGTTTCTTGAAATCCTACATGTCTTGAACGAATGTTGACATTTTGATATCACCATAAATTATCTCCTACGCTAACTCGAGGAAGTCATTCCGTTATAACTCGAACTAAGCCAAAAGTGCATTGTCCGGCTCATTGCACGGTGCACGACTAAGAACATGTAAGAACGGATGATGGGCGATATTGAGAATGGCGGGTGATGATAAATGACTTGTGAATTGATCCCTAAATTGGATTTAAGGGTCGAACGATTTTGAAAATCAACACAGAAACGTTTGTGAGGACATCGGCGTCGCGACCCTATGGTAGGGCGCCGCGGCGCTTGCTATGGTTTCAGGGCGGTGGCGCGGCGCTAATGCATTTGCAGAAGCTGAAATGTTTCTGCCTCTGCAGCGCCGCGGCTCCATGGTGGAGCGTCGCGACGCTAATGCAATTGCAGAAGCAGAATTGCTTCTGTCTTTGCAGCGCCGCGACTCCATAGTGGAGCACCGCGATGCTAATGCATTATGCAGAAGTCAAAAGGCTTCTGCCTCAGTGGCGTCGCGGCCCTAATGATTAGTGTCGCGGCCCCACCTGTCCAGAAACAAAACAAAAAAAATTCAGAGTTCAGAATGTTTAAGCCAAGATTATTATATATTATAATTGATAAGTATACTGTTTATGTGCTAAATGTCAAATTGTTTGTCATTTAAATTACTAGAATAACGTCTGCTATAACTGTCTGGGCAGGCGGCGCCCAGTATTTGATTAAACCATCTTATATCGGGTTGACGGTTCCCAACTATATGTGTCATTAGTTTTGCATGATGTTAAGATGTCATATTGGATATGGCATAAAAGAGTTGATCTTGGTTAGAACCCTGAATTAAAATATTCCCTAAAATTTTAGATACAAGTCTAAATTAAAACGCGCCGTCCATTATAATTGTTAGAGTGCAAAATCCTTTTCGGTGATACGAGTATTTATGCCTAAGCATTTGCTCCAAGTCTACGAGGACCCAGACTCTTTCATAGATGTGTTTTAATGTAAAGGTAAACGATAAACTTTTATGGGTATTTACGCTAAAGTGTTTGCTCACAAAGGCCAAATTTGCTTAGATACATAAACGCAGTCGTGTAATGGGGTTGACTTGCTTATACAAATCTTGGCGCTAAAGTGTCGGACTAATCTAAGGACGCAAGATTAAATGTAATATTTGATCAACCAAGAGTTGTAAATAAGTTTTGCAATTGGTTTAGAACCTACCAAGATATGTTATTGAAGTTATCAGCCAAAGCAAACGCGGAGATAGCATAGGGTTGGATCTTGGCCCATTATGACCTCAATTAATATAGGTCTGTATTCTACCATGGGGTCATAGAAGTATGTTAAAATAGTGGGAGCTAATTAAACAAAAGGCCTTATTGATTAGCCTAAACGAATGTGTATAATAGGAAATAGATTTTGAGTTTGATTTCCAGTCTATCTAATTCTTCAGATTATCAAAGATGTCGAGCTTATCATTGAAAATGTTGATTGGGATGAACAAACTTACTGGACCTAACTACCTTGACTGGCTAAGGAATTTGTAAATAGTGCTGAGACTAGAGAAAATAGAATACATGTTGGACACGATGTTCCCAACAGTCCCTGCGACATACTTTGCTGAATATGCCTCTTTTAATAAGGATGCTTACCAAAAACACTTAGATGATGCCACTTCAGCGCAATGCATGATGTTGTCTTCCATGTCTATGGAATTTCAGAGACAACATGAGAACATGGGCCCCAATGAGATGCTCGAACACTTGAAGAGTCTCTATGACTCACAATCCCAAACTATGGAATATGAGTTACTGATAGAACTCTTTAAGTGTAAGCTCAATGAAGGGGGCCAGGTCTCGCATCATGTGTTGAAAATGATAAGACTGATAGAGAGCCTTGCTTCAATTGGAACGAAGCTTGAAAAGAATGTCGCTACCACTCTCATCTTGAACTCTCTCCCTCGTTCTTTTGAGAACTTCATAGTGAATTTCAATATGAATGGAACGAAGGCGACTTTGCCGGAGCAGCATAACATGCTCAAGACCTTTGAGTCTTTCACTTCCAAAGGCAAAGTTGTGCTCATAGTGAGCTCTTCTGGCTGACCCAAGCCGAAAGGCAAGGAATGGCAAAAAAAGAAGGGCAAAGCAGTCGCTGCGCCCTCAGCTATGAAGCCTAAGGGAGGTGTGAAGAAGAAGGTAAATCCGGCTAAGGATGAATGCCTCAACAGCCATAAAAAGGGGCATTGGAAGAAGGACTGCACGACACCAGGAGGAGGAAAAGCACCAGGTGCTCCTGCCTTTGGGGGACAAGGTATGTACGTCATTGAAATAAATATCTATAAACAACTCTCATTCCTGGGTATTGGATATCGCTTGTGGCTCACCCATTTGTACAAATGTGCAGGGGCTAACTGATAGCAGGAAGGTTGGACCAAGTGAGGTAGACCTACGTATTGGAAACGGAGCACGAGTAGATGTTGAGCGCGTAGGGACTTATAGATTAAATTTACCTTTTGGCTATTGTTTAGTGTTGAATGATTGCTTCTATGTACCCCCGTTAACGAAGAATATCATTTCTATCCTAGTTTTGGACATGGAGGGTTTTTCCTCATATATTTATAATGGCAGTCAAGTACTGTCTTTTGATAATATTATATATGGAACTGCTCCTCTTGTGGATGGATTATATACACTAAATTGTAGTCGAGACATATTCAATGTACAAAATAAATTAGCCAAGATTAGTAATAGGAACTCTACCTACCTATGGCACTACAGACTTGGTCATATCAACGAATCAAAGATAGCAAGGTTAAGGAAGTTAGACTACCTCGAACCATTTGACTTGGAGTCTTATGGTAACTGTGAATCTTTCTTGAGAGGAAAGATGACCAATAAACCATTTTCGGGGAAGGGTGTGCGAGCCAAGGAGGTGCTTGAGTTGGTCCATACTGATGTATATGGGCCATTCTCGACTCAAGCTAAAGGAGGCTTCTCATACTTTATCACTTTTACTGACGACTTCACAAGGTATGGATATGTGTATCTTATGAGACACAAATCCGAGGCTTTTGAGAAGTTCAAAGAGTACAAGTTGGAAGTAGAGAAGCAATTTGCAACAAGTATCAAGACCCTTTGATCGGATCAAGGAGGTGAATACTTGAGCAAGGATTTTTTAGATTACTTAAAGCTACATGGAGTCCAATCAGAATGGACACCTCCTGGAACACCACAGATGAATGGTGTTGCCGAAAGGAGAAACTGAACCTTATTGGATATGGTTTGATCCATGATGAGCTCCTCAGTTCTACCTACATACCTTTGGGGACATGCTATACAAACCTCTATATATGTCTGAACAGGGCTCTTTTCAAGTCAGTAGAAAAGACACCCTATGAGATATGGTGTGGCAAAAAGCCAGCTCTTAAACATATGAGACCCTGGGGGTGCCCTGCACTGACAAGTTGGAATCTAAAAGTGAAAAATGTTACTTCGTGGGGGTATCCAAAGGAAATTAAGGGATACTACTTCTATCTTCCTGGAGAACAAAAGGTCATTGTTTCCAGGAACGCAACGTTCCTTGAAAAAGAATATGTCTACAAGGAACATAGTTGCAAAGAGATAGAACTTGAAGAAATTCAAGAACCACAAGATAACACAGAAGTTGAACCCTTGTCGAATGACCTAAACAAGGATTCAGTGGGAGTATCTGGTGAAAATTGGGTACTTAGAGTACGCCCTTCAGCCAGTGGGAGTGCTGTGAAAGATAGTGCAGAAATGCAAGACTCTCATACAACACCAATCGAAAATGATACAATAGTTGTACAACATTCCATTTAGGAAATACATGAAAATGACATTTCTGAAAGCTCTCAAGGTGATGGATTGTCCAACACACAGAGACCTTCTCACAATCAGAATGCAACAAACACTGAAACGCAGAATAATCAACTCCGTAGGACCACTAGGACTCATCGTCCCCCTAAAAGACTTAATCTCCTTGTTGAAACACACAATGAGATAGATATTCCTGATGACGATGAACCTACAACCTACAGTGAAGCTATGTTAGACATTGATTCGCAGAGATGGCAAGAAGCCATGAAATCTGAGATGGACTCGATGTACATAAATCAAGTTTGGAACTTGGTTGATTTGCCAATAGGGGTTAGACCCATAGGATGCAAATGAGTCTTCAAGAAAAAGATTGATGCATATGGCAAGGTACAGACTTATAAAGTAAGATTGGTGGTTAAAGGTTATAATCAATGGCCTGGGGTCGATTATGATGAAACCTTTTCACCTGGTTCTAAGATTAAGTCCATTCGGATTTTGCTTGCAATAGCTGCATATTATGACTATGACATTTGGCAGATGGACGTCAAAACTTCTTTCCTCAATGATAATCTAGTTGAGGAGGTGTATATGAATAAACCTGAGGGTTTTTCACTTAAGTCCAAACCAAATGCCGTATGCAAGCTACAAAAGTCCATTTATGGGCTTAAGCAAGCCTCGAGGAGTTGGAACATTTGCTTCGACAAGGCTATCAAGTTATTTGATTTCGTCAGAAGCAAAAAGGATCCATGTGTTTATAGTAAATGCAAGGATGGGAGTATTGCCTTCATTATCATATATGTAGGTCACATATTAATAATAGGAGACAATAAGACTCTCATGCAGTCAGTCAAGGAGTGGTTGTCCAGTACCTTCATGATGAAGGATTTAGGTAAACCCTGCTACATTCTGGGAATTAGGATCTATAGAGATAGACCTAATAGATTGTTGGGGCTGTCACAACCAGTCTACATAGACAATGTGCTTAGATATTTTTCTATGGAAAATTCCAAGAAAGACGATCTACCTATGGGACAAGGCATCAAGTTATCTAAGAAGGATAGTCTTTCTAATACTATAGACCTTGAACGCATGAAAAGGATCTCATATGCTTCGGCTATAGGATCAATCATGTATGTCATGACCTGTACTAGGCCAGATGTGGCCTTTGCACTTAGTATGACTTGCAAATTCCAGCAGAATCCTGGGGAAGAACACTGGAAGGCAGTCAAGAGTATTCTTAAGTATCTTAGATGAACTAAAGATTACTTCTTAGTCTATGGTGGGGAAGAAAAGCTAGTTGCTACTGGGTACACTGATGCTAGTTTCCAGACGGATGTTAATGACTACAAATCTCAGTCTGGGTACACGTTCATTTTCAATGGTGGAGCAGTAAGCTGGAAGAGTTCCAAACACAATACAACTGCTGATTCGACAACAGAAGCTGAGTACATTGCTGGATCGGAAGCTGGTAAAGAAGCTGTCGCGATTTCTGAGTTCCTGAAGGAACTAGGGGTTGTTCTAAGTGCTATTTGTCCAATAACGATTTATTGTGACAACACTGGTGCGATTGCGCAAGATAAGAAACCAATATCAACCAACAGAAAAAAGCATGTACCAAGGAAGTACCACATACTCAGGGAGATGGTGGAGACTGAAGAGATTAGATTAGACTATGTTCCAACAGACGATAATCTAGCTGACCCATTCACTAAACCATTAAGCTTAGTCAAGCATAATGGTCTTTTTGATAATATGGGCATTAGATATGTTGGAGATTGGCTCTAGGCCAATTGGGAGATTGAAAGTATATTTATGTCCTAGAGGCAATCTGTATTAGGATAAATGTACTTTATACACATTCGTATTATTATTAATGGAGATTAATATTTTGGCGTTTGCAATTATTGAATTATTAATTGATTGTTTGTAATATTCTATAATATGCATCCCTGGAGGTTGTGTGAGATATTAATATTATAACGTAACTCTTAAAATAGCCTCGACTAATGATCATCGAGAATGGGATATCAATGATATGTGATAGGTTGACGTGTGGTCTGCATCACATCCTTAGAGGATGTAGTATGTGTCACCTGCTACGAGTAATGGCTACTCGTGATGGACACATGGATACTTTGAAAGTATTGGCATACCCTGTTGATATAATGTTTGTTATACTTGTCTAAAGTATGATCAGTGTGTGGGAGATAGAAATCCTTAGACTTGAGGTCAATACGCGCCTTGTCTACAAAGTAATGTACTTTGATCCCGTCCTAAGATCAAATGCCTTATAGGTTGAGATACGGCTTGTATTTGGTACATTACGATGTGGATTAAAGGTGGTAGTTGAGCCAAGATTAGGATTCATTCCTAGAATGTATATTCGAGAGAACACCCGGATTCTCAGTGATATTAGGTTGACTAAGTCATTGGCCAACACAATAGACATATTTACAATATGGTCTAGTTGTCAACTAATAGAGATGAGATACAATGATTAAGCCATTTGGATAGACACTTGACAAATCCTAAGCTTGATCGGGTGTGTCGTGAATGAAAGGATTTTATCTTACCACATAGAGATTAAGTTTACTGGATTCGCATAAGCGTGCTTCACATATTGAGTTCGTCTTGCGGCGCCGTCTAGGAGTTCCGCGTAGGCCTTAATTTGATTAATGTCGATATTTAAAGGCCTGTAGGGTCACACTATGTCGATTGTCCTTTCAATCTAAGGATGTATTGAGAGAGTAATTAAATGTTTGATTTAGAATCGAGATATTTAAATGAATAACGATTAGTCAAAATTGGATTTTGGATTTAATTAAGAATGCACAGAAAATAAATCGAGACAATGTAGGAACACGTCGAGCGTCACGGCGCCCTTACCCTAGGGCCGCGGTGCCTCTGCCTCGATTTTTGGTTCAGGCCCAAGGTCAAACCCTAATCTGGTTTGACCTAATTTTCACCTATAAATAGTGACATTCTCTTCATTATTCAATAAACCAATTTCAAATTATCATTCTAAGCCTTAGAGACTTAGAATCAAAACTCTCTCGACCTCTGCCGGATTTCTTAGCTTTCCGAAAGAGAAGTACATTGAAGCTTGGAGCTTGCAGTCGAAAGGGCAACGGCGTGTCAACCTTATAGTAGATAAAGATTTCAGATACTATAACCTGTAAGTATTATGCTTTATGTTACAGGTTTGATTGTTGTATAACCATACCAGAAAAGTTGTTGGGGTAAGTAAGAAACAAAAATTTTAAACTTCCGTTGTGCCTTACTTATGTGTTTTGAACCCAACAAAACCCAACAATTCACTCTTTATAAACGACTAACTTATTGTAGTTTATCTTTTAAGTGATCTAATAATGCAAAATATACGGAATATTATTATACTATTAATGTATTTTGTGTATTTTGTAGATTGTTGTTTTACATATGTAAGTATATAAATGGCTAGTAAATCTAGTAGTAAATAAATTAGGAAGAGATGGGAGTTGGAGTAGAGAAGTGGCAAAGACCCGATTCTTTTAGGACGTTTCACCTCTTTTTAGCCCACGAAAATCCAAACAAGTATAGAAGAGTGCTATTAAAGCTATACTATATAATATAAGACGGGTAATTGAGATGGAGGAAGAAGTTTGGTGTGTATATAATATATATACGTACGTGAAAGTAACAAATGGAAATATACAATAATATGTAAAATTTGGTTTAGCGTAATTAAGTATACATTGAAGTAGTACATAATCCTTCTGTTCCATTTTATCTAACATGATTTTCTTTTTAATCTATTCCAAAAAGAAATATTAATATAATTTTCATCGGTCGTTCCTTTTTGAGACAATTATTTAGTAAATGACCCTCTTTTATTTATTTTACAACTTATAAACCTTTTAGACCATAAACTAAAGATTCATTTTGAGAAAACTGAAAATCTTACCATGATTTAAAATTTTATAAGTTATTGTAAACGTCAAACAATAGTCTAATGTTTTGTGTTTAAAGTTGAGAAATATATGAGCAAATATTAGATCATGTTCCCAAGGGATATATTTCCACAACTTTTAAAAGTAGGGACAATATCTAAATGCTGGCCTAAAAACTAAAAAGGGACAATTGCATAAGTCAACCCAAAAAGAATAAACATATTTATATATTTAAAAATAATTATACTTTAAACATCCTAGTTTATTCTTAATGACATGATTTTAATTTATAGCCACATAAATATCATTGAATGTTTAAGAGCACAAATACTAGAAGTCTTTTCATTTCCTTAAACTCTATTTTCATCTATATACCTCCACATAAAATTAAATGAATAAAGTATTAGTTAATCATGGTTAAGTAATAAACATTATGTATTATATATACTCAAGAGAATAAGGAGATTGACACCACCCACGTTTATTCGCGGTCCAAACTATTTTATAAGTAAGGTATTAAGCACTTGAGATTTATGTTGTTTTACCCATTTATGCCATGCAAAGTCGTCTTCCCGAGTCAAAGTACCCAAGAGGAGGAGATTGACAATATAAAAATTTGAGATGTTTTTAGGTTTCGTGGGCAGATTTCTTTCATTCAAATGAACTATATAAGCCTATTAACTCTAGCTCTGTTTTGCTCATACCAAAGATTAAAAATTCATTGTCTATCAAAGACTCCAAGCCTATTTCATGTTGTACAGTAGTCTACAACCAGACTCCAATAAGTGATGCATAGTCAAGCAACATTTGTTCCAGGAAGGGGATTACAGAATATCATTTTTGGGTACGAACTTGTTAAAGAATATGGTGGGAAAGGCATCCCCTAAATGCATAATCAAGATTGATATACAGAAAACATATAACTTTATTGAGTGGGCATTTGTTCAACAAACACTATATGAATTGCAATTTTCAAAAAAGTTCATCAAATGAATCATGATGTGCCTCTCAACGGAGTCATATGCCATCAACATTAATGTTAAACCTAGCATGCCATTTGAGGCAAAGAGACGCCTAAGACATGGGATATAATTAAAAGAATATGTTCCCTTGATTTCCTTCATTGATGATTTACAAAATATAGTATTTATAGAAATATTTACCTTGCTACAAATTAGGTAAGTAATCAACCTAATTAAAAAAGGAATATAATTCTACCTAAATTAAGAGATATACAATTAATGTAAGAATGAATATTCTTTTACACCCCCGTAGTCGAAGCGGGAGGCTCTCGAACATTGAGACTGGCTCGAAAATTATCAAACAGTATGCGCGGAAGTCCTTTGGTGAAGATGTCGGCAAACGGATATCAGGAAGGAACATGAAGGACACGAACTTGACCACGAGCCACTTTTTCGCGAACAAAATGAATGTTCATCTCAATGTATTTGGTGCGCTGATGTTGGATGAGATTGCCGGAAAGATATATTGCACTAATATTGTCGCAGTAGACCAATGTTTCCTTTTTAATCGGGAAGTAAAGCTCAAGTAGAAGGTTACGGATCCAACAAGACTCAGAGATGACGTTGGCTACACCTCTGTACTCAGCTTCGGCACTGGATCGAGATAGTATAGGTTACCTTTTGTAAGACCAAGATAATAGGTTATCTCCGAGGAAAATGCAGCAACCAGACGTGGAGCGTCGGGTGTCAGGACATCCACCCCAGTCAACATCAGAATAAACAGCGAGACCAGTAAGCGAGGACCTGTATAGATGTAAGCCGAAGTGAAGTGTGCCCTGGATGTATCGTAAAATACATTTGAGGGCATGCGTGTGTGCTTCCGTCGGATTATGCATGTGCAAACAGATTTGTTGCACGGCATATGATATGTCTGGTCTCATGAATATGAGGTACTGCACGGCCTCAACCAAGCTACAATAGTGAGTCGGGTCTGAATACGGAGGGCCGGAATCAGCGTTGAGCTTGGAACTGGCGTGTGAGATGGTTTGCAAGATGTCATGACTGCACGGTCAAGGATCTCTTCGGCATATTTTTTTTGAGATAGAAATAGGTTACTAGAATGGTGAGTGGACAGATATGCCCAAGAAATAACTCAGGGGGCCCAAATCCTTCATAGCAAACTCAGAGGAAAGGAAAGACATAATGGACCCGCGGAGGGCATCCGATGATGTGGTGAGGATGATGTCATCAACATATAATAAGAGATAAGCCATGTCTGGACCTTTGTTGTAGATGAACATGGAATGATCAGATTTGTTATGCGAAAAAACGATTGAGGAGACATAATTAGCGAACCGCTGGTACCATGCTCAAGGAGCTTGTTTCAGTCCATAGAGCGATTTACGTAGTAGACACACATAATTCGGATGAATAAGATCCCTGAAACCCATAGACTGATGCATATATACCATTTTATGAAGATCCCCATGTAGGAAAGCATTCTTGACATCAAGCTGATGAATGGGCCAAGACTTGGATAGGGCAATGCTAAGGACGGTCCGGATGGTTGTGGGCTTTACGACCGGGCTGAACGTTTCATCACAATCCACTCCCACCTGTTGAAATCTGTCATCACCTATAAGACGGGCCTTGTACCTCTCAAAAGAACCAATAGATTTCTTTTTATGTCTAAAAATCCACATAGAACGAATAATGTTAGCATCAGGTGGATGAGGTACTAGGTTCCACGTCTTATTATCAATAAGAGCATTATATTCATCAATCATTGCGGCTTTCTAATTTGGGTCGAACAAGGCATCCTTCGGATTACGAGGGACAGGGGAAGGGACAACTAAAATGGATAGGTTAAACAATCGTTTATGTTTAGAAATTTCGTGCATGGCACAACTTTCCATTGTTCAAGGGGGGTGCCGGGAAGAGGAGGAAAGGCAGGGGTGGCGGTAAAGGCTGGCTGAGGCTCAGTTTACTGCGGTTTGATGCATAAGATATGTGAGAAGTTCAAGATCATTCACCACAATTCCACTCCGTACCGACCTCAGATGAATGGAGCAGTTGAAACAACCAACAAAAGCATCAAGAGAATACTGCGGAAGATGGTTGATAATTACAAGCATTGGCATGAGCATTTGCCCTTCGCACTTTTGGGCTATCGCACTACAATCAGGACTTTTACTGGGGCAACGCCATATATTTTGGCCTATGGCACAGAAGTTGTGTTACCAGCAGAGGTAGAAATACCATCTCTAAGGATTATCCACGAAGCCGATTTAAGTGAAGCCAAGTGGATATAGAATCGGTATGAGCAATTGATGTTGATTGATGAAAAGCGGATGAACGCAGTCTATCACGAGCAACTGTATCAGAACAGAATGGCCAAAACTTTCAACAAGAAAGTGAAACCAAGGGTTTTCAAATCGAGGCACTTGGTGTTAAAACGCATATTCCCTCACCAAGATTAAACTAAAGGAAAATTCGCACCTAATTGGCAAGGGCCTTACATGGTTCACCTAGTGCTAACTGGAGGAGCGCTAATCCTGGCTGATATGGACGACAAAGTATTGTCAAAAGCTATCAATGCAGATGTAGTGAAGATATACTATATCTAGGAATTTTTATTCTCTACGTAATACATTTTCTATGTTGTAAAAGTTGTGCTCCCTCGGCGGGATACGCATGGAACCCATATAGGGTTTCATCTCTTTAAGACAGGAATTTCTCAGAAAATCCTATTTACTTGTAACATGAACTAGGTTATGACCTGATTCCCTCGGCGGGATACGTAGGTGGCCACATCGGCTTCGGTCCCATTATTATAAAACCTTACAACTCCCCTATTATTTGTAATGAACTACGTTATGACCTGATTCCCTTGTTGGGATACGTAGGCGGCCTATATCGGCTTCGGTCACACCATTAGGAAATTTTCTCCCTTATCCCGCATGTAAGGAAATACACCCATCTGAACGCCTTGACAGGAATGCAAGAAACCCCTATCAAGACTCGGTCTTATCCAGTTGAAAATTCCACATCATTCACATACCAGAAACTAGGGCAGTTTTAAGAGTTCACTGCAAGAAGACGCCGATAGACATGAAAAAATGTTGGCCAGCTAAGCCTTCAGTCAAAAGAAGGATTTTGGATAAGATGTTTGCTTTGCTTCACTGCATGTCTCTATTCGAGAGTTTGACAGAAATTCTTATTAATATGCATGCTTCCTTATAAGCAAATTTTTTTAACAAATATTTTATTAACAACTATCCAAGACTAGAAACTAGGAAGGGGATACAGGTCTGAATCGGTGGGACGCACGAGCATCAAGAGCCAAAGTTACAAAGTCAATACGAATCGACCCCCTTCCAAAACTCACAAGTTTTCTTTGAATACAGGTCACAAATGTATAACGTCTATGCAACGACGTCAATTCAGCCCATAGGTTTACAAATACACTGCGTCTATGCAACGATGCCATTTCAGCCCATGCGGGTCACAAACACACAACGTCTATACAATGACGTCATTTCATTACGTCCATACAACGACATCATCAGCATTACGTCTATACAACGACGTCATTTATTACATCCATACAACGACATCATCCGCATTACGTCCATACAACGATGTCATCAACATTAAGTCTATACAGCGATGCCATCAACATTACGTCTATACAACGACGTTATCAACATTACGTCTATACAACGATGTCATTTTATTACGTCCATACAACGACGTCATCAGCATTACGTCTATACAATGATGTCATTTCATTACGTTTATACAACGACGTCATCTGCATTACGTCTATGCAATGATATTATCAGCATTACGTCTACACAATGATGTCATTTCATTGCGTCTATGCGATAACGTCATCAACATTAAATCTATACAATGACGTCATTTTACCGCGTCCATACAACGACGTCATCGCATTACGTCTCTGCAAGGATGTCATTTCAACTCACAGGGTCATGTTTTGCATGAATTCATTCTCTATCATCTCGTTTCAGCAGTTATGCACTGACTTTCATATTTGCCTTAGTCTGCAGGAGTTGAATCAGCAGGAGCTTCAGCACAACGTGGAACTATCTTTTGCAGCAAACTGAAGCAATTTGTTAAAAGGCTGGACTACCCAACAAAGGTCAGCGGCCTACTTCGAACATCATTTTGCTCTTTCCCAATATTTTTCCACATCTACAACCAGTGCCATCATAACTCGATGCTGGGGCAATATTTCTTAAATCTGCACCACCTTTTGCAACTTCTTCTCCCTCGGGATTCCATCTCTACCCGTGGGTCCTTAATCTTCCTTCAGGTCCCGATGATCAGGACAAAATTGGCTAATCAGTCAACTTCTTTGTCCGAAAACTCTTTCATCATCTCCGGCCAAAGAGGGGCAACTGTTGACACCCAATTTTGTCCCCTCTTCCTATCATTTATTTGCACTTTTAAATATTTTTGAGTTGTTTTTAGGTTTCGTGGGCAGATTTCTTTCATTCAACTGAACTATATAAGCCTATTAACTCTAGCTCTGTTTCACTCATACCAAAGATTAAAAATCCACTGTCTATCAAAGACTCCAGGCCTATTTCATGTTGTACAGTAGTCTACAAGATAATCTCTAAAGTGATCACTACCAGACTCCGAGAAGTAATGCATAGTCAAGCAACATTTGTTCCAGGAAGGGGATTACAGACAATATCATTTTTGGGCATGAACTTGTTAATGAATATGGTGGGAAAGGCATCTCCCCTAAATGCATGATCAAGATTGATATGCATAAACCACATAACTCTATTGCGTGGCATTTGTTCAACAAACACTATATGAATTGCAATTTTCAGAAAAGTTCATCAAATGAATCATGATGTGCCTCTCAACCGAGTCATATGCCATCAACATAAATGGAAAACCTAGCATGCGATTTGAGGCAAAGACACGCCTAAGACATGGGATATAATTAAAGGAATATTTACAATATATAGTATTTATAGAAATATTTACCTTGCTACAAACTAGGTAAGTAATCAACCTAATTATAAAAGGAATATAATTCTACCTAAATTAAGAGATATACAATTAATGTAAGAATATTCGGTGAATATTCTATTACACCCCCGCAGTCGAAGTGGGAGGCTCTCGAATACTGAGACTGGCTTGAAAATCATCAAACAATATGCGCGGAAGTCTTTTGATGAAGATGTCAGCAATCTGATAATTGGAAGGAAAATGAAGGACACGAACTTGACCACGAGCCACTTTTTCGCGAACAAAATGAATGTCCATCTCAATGTATTTGGTGCACTCATGTTGGATGAGATTGCCGAAAAGATATATTACACTAATATTGTCGCAGTAGACTAGTGTTTCCTTTCTAATCGGGCAGTGAAGCTCAAGTAGAAGGTTACGGATCCAACAAGACTCAGAGACGATGTTGGCTATACCTCTGTACTCAGCTTCGGCACTGGATCGGGATAGTGTAGGTTACCTTTTGTAAGACCAAGACAATAGGTTATCTCCGAGGAAAATGCAGTAACCAGACGTGGAGCGTCGGTGTCAGGACATCCACCCCAGTCAACATCAGAATAAACAGCGAGACTAGTAAGCGAGGACCTATATAGATGTAAGCTGAAGTGAAGTGTGCCCTAGACGTATCGTAAAATACGTTTGAGGGCATACGTGTGTTCTTCCGTCGGATTGTGCATGTGCAAACAAATTTGCTGCACGACATATAATATGTCTAGTCTCATGAATGTGAGGTACTGCACGGTCCCAGCCAAGCTACGATAGTGAATCGGGTCTGAATACGGAGGGCCGGAATTAGCGTTGAGCTTGGAACTGGTGTCCACTGGCGTGTGAGATGGTTTGCAAGATGTCATGTCTGCACGGTCAAGGATCTCTTCGGCGTATTTCTTTTTACATAAAAATAGGCCTCCAGAATGGTGAGTGGATAGAGATGCCCAAGAAATACCTCAAGGGGCCCAAATCCTTCATAGCAAACTCAGTAAATGAGAGACATAATGGATCCGCGGAGGGCATCCGATGATGTGGTGAGGATGATTTCATCAATGTATAATAAGAGATAAGCCATGTCTGGACCCTTGTTGTAGATGAACATGGAATGATCAGATTTTTTGTGCGAAAAATGATAGAGGAGACATAATTAGCGAACCGCTGGTACCATGCTCGAGGAACTTGTTTCAGTCCATAGAGCGATTTACGTAGTAGACACACATAATCCGGATGAATAAGATCCTTGAAACCCATAGACTGATGCATATATACCATTTCATGAAGATCCCCATGTAGGAAAGCATTCTTGACATCAAGCTGATGAATGGGCCAAGACTTGGATAGGGCAATGCTGAGGATGGTCCGGATGGTTGTGGGCTTTACGACCGAACTGAACGTTTCATCACAATGCACTCTCACCTGTTGAGACCTGTCATCACCTATAAGACGGGTCTTGTACCTCTAAAAAAAAATCAGATTTTTTTTATGTCTTAAAATCCACATAGAACGACTAATGTTAGCATCAAGTGGATGGGGTACTAGGTTCCATGTTTTGTTATCAATAAAAGCATTATATTCATCAATCATTGCGGCTTTCTAATTTGGGTCGAACAAGGCATCCTTCGGATTACGAGGGACAGGGGAAGGGACAACTAAAATGTATAGGTTAAACAACCATTTAGGTTTGGAAATTTTGTGCATAGCAAGGGTTTCCATTGTTCGAGGGCATGCCTCGGGACACGGGATGGGAGGAGGGGGGTGCCAGGAAGAGGAGAAAGGGCATGGGTGGCGGGATCAGCTGGCCGAGGCTCCGTTGGCTGTGGAATCACCATGAGATGGGTTGTTCCGAGCCACTGTCGGCGGAACCGGGTGGGCAACGAGTCCCGTACTAACCGTGGTGTGTGCGGGTGCCGGGGACTGGGACGTCGGATTATGTAAATGATGAATTAAAAGGAGGTTCAGGCCATCATTTAGGAAGTCATAGGAATGCCGAGTGTTGACACCCAATTTTTTCCCCTCTTCCGATCATTTATTTGCACTTTTAAATATTTTTGACACCTCAAAAACAATTTTAAAAATATATATATATATATAAGGCTTTTAATAACGTCATCCATTCTCAATATTATCATTATCATTATTATTTTTATTATCATCTGCCTTTAATATCCTAATCATAGTTTCTACCATAATATTCTATGTAGTTTTATTTGCGCAAAACGGCGTCGCATTTTATATTAAGCATTTCATAAATATTATGTTTTATTATTGTCACATCGTCATTTTATTTTAATGATTTACATATAATAAAACCCCTCTTTTATATTTTAAATCACAACTCATTTTTCCCTTAACCAAAAAAAAACATTTTACCCAACCCACACAAAACAAAAACATTTCATCTTCCTCAGTTCGCTGCACCCTAATAAGGTAAAATCGAATTTCTTTCATTTACTCCTTTTCATGCGTTGCATGTGTTTGTGTGTTTAATTTATTGTTGGTAATTTGAGCATGTTCAGTTTCTGTTTCGATTAAATAATAGGTAGGATTATATTGTTTTCTTTTATGATTAGCTAATATAGTTATAAAAATACTATGTTGCATTATTTAGGTATACTGGTTATTTGTGACCAAGAGATACTTTGTGATAGATGGTTATTATTTTAGATGTTCAGTTAAGATCAGTCAGTTACTGATTATCTTAGACTGATTTTTGGTCATTGGTTGTTAAACGTAGTATGAATTTAATACGAAAGAAGTATGAAATAGTCTATGAGGGTCTTTTGTGTGTCTACTTGTTCTTGAATGTGATCGACTGAGGATGAAATGGGTAATGTTGGTGTATATCTGCTATGTGTCTGCTTCTGATAAGTTCGCCGAGGAATGCCCTCTGTTTGAAATTGCTCCTTATCCTTCTCTCATGCGCAGTATACAAATGAAATATTCAAGAATATATAAGGCATGTGGCTCGGGTATACACCCGATGTATACCAGAATTATATATTCTCGTATACTCCTGAGTATATCACATATTTCCGAAATGTCTTGTATATCATCATTTATATGGTAAATATTGGGCTGAAAAATGATGGAGATGCATTTTACGGGGCTGTCTATTTTTCTTTTCTTTTTTTTTTTTGAATGTGAGAATGGCATAGTAGGTCCAGCATAGTTTGTGTCCGACATGTTGTCTTAAAAATCAAATCTCTGAACCTTTTCTTCCTGGTAGAATAAAATGTTCCTGTGCTTAGAAACATATTGGATCATGTCACTTTAAGTCCTAGCTTTTAAACAAATGGAAACTGCTTGTTGTCTTTTAAGAAGAATGAACTAATTTCACGAACTAATGAAGTTGCTCCTATTTCGCCACAATGTTCATATGACTGTAAAATCTCGTTCAGATAAAAATGAAGAGATAATCTTGGGCATCTTGTAGTCTGTTCATCGTCTTTAAAATCAGTTTCTGTGGCAATGATTTTAATTCGGCAGACCCAATTTATTTATGGTAGAGGTTGCATTTGTTGGGAATTTTTGCTCTATGGTACTTTATAAAGCAGTACGGGAAGTATATAACTATTACAAGTATTCGAAAGGATAAAAAAAGATTCAATAATTCAACTATAAATCTGAAAATTACAATAGAACCACAAAACTGAAATTACAGTTTTGTTGAAGACGGAAAAATGGAAACTGTTTTTTCTGAGTCGAGTGTGGCACTCTGTCCTTAAGACAATATTGCCCCGTATGTATCCTTTATACGTCCTGGACAATTTGTCTCCCAAGATAAAACAACAATGGAACACTTGAGCAAAGGAAACTCAAATGCTACCGTGAAGAATATTGAGTAACGAAATGATGCTTGGAAGTTGTAGGAAGAAAACTGTTTTGGTTGTGTAATTTCGTGCACTGTATGAACTGTTATTTGTTAGTCATTCGTAGTGCTCAACAATGGTGTAAGGGGGTGTTTATATAGGTGAGGGAGGGGCTGAAAATCTGCCTCCATAATAGCCAAATAATGGTCATTATGGAGATAGTAAAGCCACCAACATAAATGGTGAAAGACCAACGGATTTGGCCATTATAGGAGGAGTAATTCAGCCAAAATAAATGACTGAATTGAGTGCTTGGCGTTTCTGCTTTTGACTGTCCAAATTCTGACGTTCTGGAAACTTCAGGGACCAAAATGTACATTTGAAACTTCAGGGACCAAACTGTACATCTGAAAGAATTCTGGTTCAAACTGTACATCTGAAACTTCTGGGATCAAACTGTACTTCTGGCAAAGTTTTCTGGCCCAAAAAGATAATATCAGAAGACCCACAGCCCACGACCCGTGACCCGAGAACCCGGAACTCGGAACCGGACCGGACGGGCGGGCGGCGGCGGCGCGCGTGTGGTCTTGGGGTCCCAAACCCCAAACCAATTTCGAGTCTTATATACACAACCATTCTTTCTTCCTCTACCGATGAGGGAGAATTACACACAATACCACACTTTTCATGCTTCAAACACCTTACTTCGTGAACCAATATCTCTTTCATTTCTCAATGAAATTTGACGATTCTTGGCCCTACGGTTATCTACGTACTTAGTAGATCATGCATGTGTGAAGAACCGGATTCTCTAACATACGTAACACTAGTGTTTAAGCCGTTAAAGTTGGTCGGTCGCAACTCCCACCAAAGGCTAATTTCCAACAATCCCCTCTTGAAAGAGATTTTGGCGCACTCACATGGTGTCTTTTCATTTCCAGCAATATTTCAAATGGACCGATGTTGCATAAGGAGAGGTAGCCTCAGCTTTGAACCTTCCATAGTTGAATACCATCGGACTTACTTGCTGCGCGGTGAACGTGATGTCTTGAACCGTCAGTGTTTAGTGTAAGCCAAGTCAATGGTACCAACACAACAAATTCCCTTACTCTCTTCTTCGTAATGTTTTGTCCGTTTTGGCCATGGACAACGTCTTGGATTCTTAAGTGCGTTCAATTTGAGGCGGCCTTTTCTCGCACTTAAATAGGTGGTCTCCTACAAGGTATCCTGCTATACCCCACTTCACAAGTGTTAGGAACCATTAAAAGTTTCCCAAAACCTAACCTCAACTGTTGAGGATCATTACAGGTTTTGAAAACTTAACCTTTACCCATACTGCAGATAGCACTTAACGTCTATCGCGGGAACGGCTTTGGATTTGGTGTTTCTTTTCGAAATCACTATCCGAAGTGCTCATGCTTCCACCGAAGCGATCAACCGAACCTTTACAACTTAGTTTTCCCATTGAACCAAATTACCGGGATCTCCAGTTCGTAAGGTTGGGTTTCCACCGTATTGGTCCGTATATTTTGGGTTTTAAGCCCATTCCCCTAGACAGGCGAACGCTTGATCTCTCGGGTAGTCCCTTAGTTTGTAAACAAGGAAGTGACACCCGTGATGATCAACTCGCCATACGGTCTTATGTCTCCGACAGATCCCGACGATATGTCCGACGCCGTCATCCGTGTCCTTCCGAAGCCGACCGGCTAGCCACAGTGTATAACTGCTGAAGGCACGGGTTTCTCCCAATAAGGGACGTCCTCTAAAGAGCCGTGAAGTTACTCAACTTCTTTCATGCTTTGTATAAAGCGATAAACTCCGATTCCATCATGAATCGGCCGATGCAAGTTTGCTTAGAGGATTTTATAAGAACCACCATACACATTTACTTGTGGCTTTGGTGTTCTTCAGATCTGATGTCCAGTTTGCATCATAGTGTTCTCTCAGAACCGCTGGACATCCAGAATACTATAATCTGTAGATAAGCAAATAATTCAGATATCGTCATATCCGACTTAACGCCTTTCTATTAATCATGTATTGAAATCATCAGTGAACCTTAATTCAACTAATATGTTTGTAGGACGATACCAGGTCGGTTGTAGTGTGTACAATACATTGAACTACACGTGACCTGAGCATATCGCTCCTTGTCTATGGGTGCACCATGATTCCAATCGGTTCTATGATTCATATCCATTGGTGGCTTCAACGAGACCGTCAACTATTGACCAGTCCGTTAGATGTCTTAGAAATCCAATTCCTAAGATGTCATCTGTGATACCCATATCTTTCATATCGAGACTTTGTTTCAATATGATTTTCACTCTCAGACCATTGGTTTTCCAACTGTTGACTTTCTAACTTCAGAGCCAATGTTTCGTGGTCGATTCATTGTTTCGTTTTATCCGAAACTTTCGGACTAAAATGTAAACATTTCAGGGACCAAAATGAAAGTTCAGGAAGAAGCCCAACAGTCCAGCAAACTAACTCTGATTCTCTTCTTCCAACTCTCCGGTTGGGAAGGCTAGTTCAACATCCATGCCACGCAAGATGCAATGGCCCTAGATGTTAAGTTACTCACAGGGGAGGAGGAAGATCAACCATTACACAAGTATGGTTCTATATGATGGAATATATTTCTCTCTTTAGCTTCTTTCCAAAGCAGCGCTTTTGGAGATAACAATTATTTGTTAATTGTCCATGGTTCGTTCTCAACCATACAAGCTAGAAGGACTGGAACAAGGCTTTGTCCCCTCTTTGCTCCTTCTTGGTTCAACATCTAGAATCCCTGAGTTCTGCAGATCTGGAATATTAAGTTCCGGATAGCCGGCAACTTTCGAGTCCTGAAGATACGGAACGTCTAGTTCCGACAACGAGCCCTCGCGGGTTCTTGTTAACCTTGAGCAATTACTCCTTTTTCCTTTTCAAGGAAAGTTATCTCCAAAGAATTCAGCATTCTTTGACGCCAAAAGGCGATGAACACTACTGTTATTTGCAGATCCAGTGGATATGCAATCTACAGTCTTAGGTATGAAACCACCCCACATAATTTGGGCGTATGACTTTGCGTTTGGCTAACACCGTTGGACTGAGGTGAGTAATGAACAGTCGTTTAATGAACGATGCTTCACATTCTCCCCCTCTATCGCTATGAATTTTGCAATCCATAGGCTTAGTTGATTTCCAACTTCTGCTTTGTAGCGCTTGTCCGCTTCAACAACTTCATCTTTGCGGGTCAACAAACAAAGGATTCATACGTTGTACCATCATCAATGAAGATCACAACGTACTTGTCTCCCCCCTCTATTCTGTATAAACTTCAAATCACCCAAGTAGGTATGACTAAGTTCTAGAGGAGCGGTGCTTCTTTTGCTATTCCCTTGACGGAATTTGGAAAGGTGATTTTGCCTCTTCGCCTACCTCACATTCATTTTGAGGGTTTATTTCGAAAGAAGGCAACAATCTCAACTTCGCTAGCTTTTGAATGACTTGCTATTTAACGTGTCTTAATCTATGATGGCATAGATGCACGGATTACAAATATATCATTCATTCGGCTACAGACATACTGTACCATTCTTAGTTATTACAGACCTGTTGGAGTAGTCTCAAACCAGCTTGACCAACAGCGTCCCTTAAACCAAGTTAGGAACATGTATCACCTCTTTTTAGAGTGATCTCATTCCTTGAAGTCCTATTGAGGACAACCTCTCCAGACCCTTTGATTTTTAGAGGTGGCGTTGATTCACATGAACAACCTATTGCCCGTGGTTAGGGCGTAACCGGATCATATGTGATCTCGATACTCGGGCCCACTCTAGTTGCTTTGGCAGACTGAGTGTCCAATTTCTTTACTGCCTTTCTTTAGGCCTTCAAATCATTTAAGACCTGGAAACTCTGGCCCACCTTACTAGGTGTCCATTACTTTTCTTATGAAATGAATTCTGGCCCCACTCCAGTCCTCCGGAGGCTTTATATGACTAAGTGTCCAATATCATCATATCAAAGGAATTTTGGCCCACTCCAGTCGCCCGGAGGCTTTGTATGACTGAGTGTCCAATATTATCCTATCAAAGGAATTTTGGCCCACTCCAGTCGCCCGGAGGCTTTATGTGACTGAGTGTCCAATATCATCCTATGAAGGATCTTCTGCCAAATAATATGACAGGCTCAACGTCATTAACTTTTAGACTTCTTCCGTTATGATTGGTACCCAGATAATTCTTGGCGCTTACTTAAGAGTGGTAACAGTTGTCGCACAGTTAGTGGATATCTCTCCATCATATGTGCGAACATACTTTACACACTTTTAATCAATACACTTAAAAGAACGGATCTTTTTAAGTCGTTTACAAAATCCAATCTTTAAACGGGAAAGAAGATGAGATTAAACTTCTGATTTTTAAAGCTTAAGGAATATCAAACTGTACTTCTGGCAAAGTTTTCTGGCCCAAAAAGATAATATCAGAAGACCACAGCCCACGACCGAGAACCCGGGAACCCGGAACTCAGAACCGGACCGGACGGGCGGGCAGCGGCGGCGCGCGTGTGGCCTTTCCTCGAACCGAAGCACATCTAGGTCCTCCCTCCTTTAAACACATGAGATACCCCTTGGGGTCCCAAACCCCAAACCAATTTCGAGTCTTATATACACAACCATTCTTTCTTCCTCTACCGATGAGGGAGAATTACACACAATACCACACTTTCCATGCTTCAAACACCTTACTTCGTGAACCAATATCTCTTTCATTTCTCAATGAAATTTGACGATTCTTGGCCCTACGGTTATCTACGTACTTAGTAGATCATGCATGTGTGAAGAACCGGATTCTCCAACATACGTAACACTAGTGTTTAAGCCGTTAAAGTTGGTCGGTCGCAACTCCCGCCAAAGGCTAATTTCCAACAGCATTTGCTTTCCAGAAAAGATTCATCCAAGCCTAAACTATTAAATACCTCTGTTCTTCGTATGGGCTTACTCGGTGTTTCTTCATTGAGAATGATGAGTCGAGTCATTAAAATGATTCGCAAAGCATTTCTTTAAGTTCTCTGGATTTCAGTTTGATGACTATAAGATGTACTTTTGCTCCTCGTTGCATCTAATTGGATTCCTTCTCGTTATGCTCTAAGTTAAGTAGTTCTCATTGTCGTTCATTTATTTTATTTAACGAATCTGCCCCGTTCCTAATTCTTTGTATTTGTTTCATTGTTTCATGACGCGGGAGCACTTGCGAGTGCCGCTAAATCCGAGATCTGCATTTACATCTTCAGTAGCACTTCCATCTCCTCAAAAAATGCATCCGAACAGAATGCAAAAGAGAGAGGATAAGCAGCGGTTTTAAAATATGGCTGATATTTAGAATTCGAGAATATTTTTACAAGTAACGTATTAAAGATTTATTAATCCCATCTATCCTCTTCGGTTTTAAATTTTTCTTTTAGGAGGATAAAAAATGAAAATTGGTCTTAAACTATGCCTGGATTCAATAGCCAGAATTTGTTAACTAAAACCTGAAGTTTTAAACAAATGAATACTGCATAAGCTCATCAATCTTGGCTAATAACTACACGTTTTCAGTAAATATCGGACAAGCTTTTTGCAAGTTAAAAGATCATTTTCCTTCTAAATAAAAGTGTATTTCTTGTATATTGTCAACTGAATACTTATTTCAAAAGATTCAAATTCTTGTTTAAAATATTTTTCTAAACATTTAAGAAAAGATTTCCAAGAACCTCTCATTACCTCCTCTGATGACTTGGTTAAATGCTCACTATTGTCTAATTGCAGCATCTGTTTACGTTTTAGCCAGTATACCAAGTATCAAATCCCTTGCACTACCAAGTGTAAATATTTTAGTTAACTATCTAAATATTTAGTTCTGAAGATCTTTTTTTTAATTATTTATTTGTCATAATTTCTTAAGTTAACTTAAGTTTGACCGGATAACTGTAGTTAGCGGATTTAAAGGATGCATAACCCCTTCTCTTTAGGATAATAGAGAACTCTTACCTAAAATCTCATTTAGTTAAGCAGATCGTTAATTGGAGTTAATTTTAAGCAATTTCTTAGTCAAAATGGATGTCCTAATTTATTTTAAAAAATAATTAGGTGACGATTCCTTAAATCAATTTAGGAATCACCGATATGTTGTACTCCGCTTTTGACTTGGTTAAAACGGGATATAACATCGAGGTGGCGAGTTTAGTGAGGCAATGGGGAATTAAGACTCATCAAATAGGACATGGCATGAAATAATAATTTTATGGCTTGATAAGTCATAGCAAGAGTAACTACAATGGTTTGAAGGGTAACCCAGAAACACACACGGAGAAGATTGGGGTTGGAGTTTGTGAATGGTTGGATGGAGAAGATAACAGAGATATCCGAAAATACGCAAGTTGTGGTAGGAGGGGTTCCTACGAAACAGAACTTGAGTGAGTGGGCGACCGCAGAGTAGAGACTTATTTGGGATTATGTTTATGAGATAGGTGGTCATGGAGAGTGCGTAATGCCAGAATTGAAGGGGGGGGGGATTGAGGCGCGGGCAAGTAGGGCACGAATTAGGTTGTTTATGGTTCGGATTTTCCGTTCGGCTTTACCATTTTAGGAGGAGGTGTGAAGGCAGGAAAAATGAAAGGTAAGATCGTTTTTGGAGCAAAACTGTTTGAATTGGTTATTATTGAATTCTCTGTCATTGTCACATTGAAAAAAATTTAATGCTCTTTTCAAATTGTATTTTTACGATAGCACTAAATGAGGGGAAAAATGGGGTAAACCTGTGATTTATTACTAATTGAAAAAGTCCATATAAAGTTGGAATATCGTCCAAAAATAACACATAATATCGATGGTTAGCCGTACTTGAAATAGGGAAAGTCCACAAATCACTATATATTATATCGAAAGGCATTAAAGTACAATTTGTGGATGTATAAAATGGTAATTTAACATGTTTTCCAAAAATGCAGGATTCACATAGGAGTCTTAGAAATACAATTGCATTGAATAAAATTATTGTTCTAAGGGAGCGTAAAATAGAATCTGCTGGATGTCCTAATCTAGAATGTCACAAGGAAGACGAAAGAGCAGCAAAGGTTGATGGAACTGAGACTGGTTTGTTGACGGCGTTTGAAATAGGGTAGAGATCTCCGGTGCTGTCACATCTCATTATTCGACTCCCTGTCGTAAAATCCTTCACAAAAAAATCAAAAGGATCAAAGTCAAGAGAAACATTATTTTCAGTTGTGAAACGTCGCACATAGATTAGATTCTTAATGAGTTTAGGGTCATGGAGGATATTTTTTAAGATTAGTGGTACATGTGGTGGGGATAATGATGAATGACCAAAACCACGAATAGGAATGCCTTCTTCACTACCAATAATAGTATTGCGATTTAAATTACTCAAATTGAAATAAGACAAGAGAGTACCTTGTGATGCCGTCATGTGAGATGTGGCGCCTGTGTCCATATACCAATTTTCATCTGGAGCGTTGAGTGACATTATGTTCATAGTTGCCTCAATGTCAGTCGGTGCATAAGTTGAGGGCGGGGGGCCTGTGCTGTGTAGGCCTGTTGTGGACGTGTGCCGAGTATGCCAGGTTGGGCATGTCGGGTCAGAGGTGGAGTCCACGAGAATGTCGGATACGAGCAAGGAGGAGAGGCCCATGATGGTGCGGGCCATACGGCCCACGGCGGGTAGGTAGCCCACGGCGGAGGCTGCTGCAACTGTCGCGGTCGCTACTGGTTGTTTCCTGCCGACGGGGACTGCCAATTGCGCCCGTCGTTACTACCGGAATTCCGTCCGTCGCGGCCCTTGCCGGACTGCCGCCCTTACCGTGAAACATTAGTATATAAAAATGACTATTATGAAAAGATCTTACTATTATAAAAGGTCTGACGGTATCCCATTCATTTGATTTTTTTCTTCCCTCAGCAAGATTCAAAGTCAAAGTTCATCTACATTTCCAAATCATTAATTGCAAAGGCCGCAAGTCCTTTACAGATTGGTTTGCATTTAGTTTGATATGATTGGTGTTTGAAGTTTTGGAGTTCTTTAGAAAAAATTATGAAGTTAGTTTTTCTTCGAGAGTTTTCAACTCAGTTTTGCGAATCTTTCAAATACTCAAAAGATCAAAATATTATGTATGAATAGTATAAACTGCTTAAACAATAATGCTTGAGCAACAAACAAACAATTTAGATATTCACAATTCAAAAATACTTGATAAACACTTTCCTGTTTTTGAAAAAATCGAAGAACTTTTATCTAATAGTATTTGGTTGTAAAATAAAATTCTGACAAGGTTTCCAAATCAAATAATTTAGAACCTTTTTTGGTCCAAACCCTAAGGGACAGTTTGATAGCTGATTAAAATAATGCAGGTATTAGTAATACATGGATTAATTATGAGTATTATTTTGTCCACGAATTAGTTACGAAGAGTTTAGTTATTCATGTATTAGTTATTTCACCTTCTATCCTACATAAAATAATAAATAGATTTGCTCATAATTTATACATGCATTAGTTATATGGGTTTCTAAATTGCAAACCAAACATTATATTAATTTCATACATGAATAACTTACCTCCTAACCAACTATCAAACGTGGTATTATTTATGCAAGATTAATACATGCACAACTCGTCTCCAACCCAACTACCAAACTACCCCTAAAGTTTTTGAAAGATTTGTAAAATAGGATTTTAGATTTTCCCCCAAAAAAACACTTTTTCAAATTTTAACCTAAATGAACACTTTTTTCACAAAAAATCAAAATAAATAAATAAAAACAAACTCAATATAAACTGACATTTCAAACAAATAAATAAATGTCACCTAAGCATGACAATATTTTGTGACTTGACTAGTCAGAAACTTAATAATCCAACTTCCAAGCTGTTCAAAATGGCAGCAACTTGTACAACTGAAGGTCTACTTTTTCTTGAATTCCCAACACAAGCTAAAGCAACTTTAGCCAATCTAACAAGTGGCCTAATATCACTTGGCAGCACAAGTCTATTGTCCAAAAATTCACTAAATTTCATTTCTTTAATCAATGGCAATGCCCATTTAACAAGTAAACCTTGTTGATCACTTCTCCTCCCACTCAACAACTCCAACAAAACCACATCTAATACATACACATCACTTTCTTTAGAACAACCCCTTTTGTCATTACCAATCCAATATTCATCATCAATATACCCCATTAACCCTAATTGCCTTTGATCATAATTTCCCCAGAAAAAGTACAATCCATAGTCACAAACCCTAGCACAAAATTTGATATCTATTTAGAATATTTGAGGGCTTAATGCAACCATGGACTATATGGGGCGCCATAACTTCGTGCAAGTATTCTATTCCTCTAGCAGCACCCGCAGCAACTCTGAGTCTACAATTCCAATCCAATAGGGACGCACCATCATCGCGAATTTGATGCAAGTAAAAATCCAAGCTCAACATACCTCCGAATTCCATAACCACAATTCTTTCACCGGGAGCCTCAGAAAACCCTAAAATTGGCACGATGTTGGGGTGATCAGCCAAAGAAAGCCATTTCATCATCGACGAGAAACCAAAGCCAGCATTGCTCAAAACAAGCCTTGGATGGATTCTTTTGATAGCAACTTGTTGATCTCCATTTGCCAATATACCTGCATATACACTTTCGATACGCCCTTGACCGATGATTCTCCGATAATTGAATCCATCCGTGGCTGCATGAATATCCATTAATGAGTAAGAACATGCAATTTGCTTTGTGGGCAGAGTTTCTTCAGCCTTGATTGGTTTTTTCTTGCAATATATGAAGAGTAGTACAACAAGAATTATGATGATAATTGCAAGTATAACCAAAATAACATTATAAATAATTATGATCTCTCCACGGCTCATCTAGGATATTTTTTTCTCTATAAACTTTGGTGTTGATGTGATTTAAGGAGAGAAAGTTTAGAAGAAAATTTTGACTAGCTTATAAAGAATGAAGTGAGAGTATTTTATGTTTATATATGGAAGTAGAAAGTGAAAGAAAAGGGGAGTAACTTATATTGGACTTGGTGTGTACTCTTTGAAAAAAAAAAAGTTGATTGGAATTATTGGGAAAGAAAATTGGAAAATCTAAAGCATTAATTTGGTACGCTCTGCTAACTGTCATTTCACAAAAGAATAGGGGTTTAGTAAAATTTCTCATTGTTAAATTAAAACAAGTCTCTATTCTTGTATTATAGAGATTTTTTTCTTTATATATCCAGTATCTGAAATTTACTTGCTCTACAAATCTAAATTTGCGTCAATCAGATCCCACTAAAAGGGTAAGCTTTGTACCGATAGTTTTTCTATTTTAGGGTTTAATTAATGGAAGAAAGATCTCATTTATCTCACTGTATTCCATAATGGTACTTGTCTTATGGTAGTAATTGCTTATCATTATGAGTATTATATTTTCTTAGTTTTATTCTTTGCTCCAAAAGGTGGAATCTCCCACCTAGGAGCCCCCACACCCCGGTCCGACAAGTCTGTGAAGGAGGGAAGAAAACTGAAGTTTTATTCTTATTCTATACCTAAGAAGGTTTGGATATTACTCCATTTGAAAAAAGAACTAATTATCGTCCCGTTCTAACTAAGAATTTTACTGGGGTAATTAATATGATTGTGAAGAACATTACAAGCTCCATTTGACACGTGTCTTTCATTTACTGCATTAATGTTTACAGTACTACTCTTTTCGAAAAACAATCTTTGTCCCCGTTTTATAGTAATTTCCGTCAAGGGTGTATTTGGCATATGAAGGAAAATATTTTCTGAAAAATATATTTAATTTTTCTTTGGTTGGTCAAAATATTTTTAAAAATATTTTTTTTAGTAATTTTTTTTTTTAAGAATAAGGAAAATGACCTTTTTAGTGAATATATATATATATATAGGGTATGATGTATTTGAAAGTATATTTATATCCTAAAGACAATCTGTATTAAGACAAATGTACTTTATACACATTCATATTATTATTAATGGAGATTAATATTATGACATTTGCAATTATTGAATAATTATTTGATTGTTTGTAATTATTTATTAATGTGCATCCCTTGAGCTTACGTTGTCATTAATAGAGTGAGATATTCATGATAAAGCGTAACTCTTAAAATAACCTAGACTAATTATCATCGAGAATGGGATATCGATGATATGTGATAAGTCAACATGTGGTCTACATCACATCCTTAGAGGATGTAGTATGTATCACCTGCTACGAGTAATGGCTACTCGTGATGGACACATAAATACTTTGGAAGTATTGGTATACCCTGCTGATATATTATTTGTTATACTTGTCTAAAGTATGATCAGCGAGTGGGAGATAGAAGTCCTTAGACTTGAGCTCAATACGCGCCTTGTCTACAAAGTAATGTACTTTGATCCCGTCCTAAGCTCAAATGCCTTATAGGTTGAGATACGGCTTGTATTGGGTACATTACGATGTGGATTGAAGGTGGTAGTTGAGCAAAGATTAGGATTCATTCCTCGAGTGTATATTCGAGAGAACACTCGGATTCTCAGTGATATTAGGTTGACTAAGTCGTTGGCCAACGCAATAGACGTATTTAGAATATGGTCTAGTTGTCAACTAATATAGATGAGATACAATGATTAAGCCATTTGGATAGACACTTGACAAATCCTAAGCTTGATCGGGTGTGTCGTGAATGAAAGGATTTTATCTTACCACATAAAGGTTAAGTTTACTGGATTCGCGTAAACGTACTTCACATATTGAGTTCGTCTTCTGGCGCCGTCTAGGAGTTCCGTGTAGACCTTAATTTGATTAATGTCGATATGAGAAGGCATGTAGGGTCACACTATGTCGATTGTCCGTTTCGATCTAAGGATGTATTGAGAGAGTAATTAAATGTTCGATTTGGAATCGAAATATTTAAATGAATAATGATTATTTTAATTAAGTCAAAATTGGATTTTGGATTTAATTAAGAATGCACCAAAAAATAAATTGAGACAGTGCAGGAGTGCGTCGAGCGCCGCGGCGCCCATACCCTAGGGCCGCGACGCCTCTGCCTCGATTTTTGGATCAGGCCTAAGGTCAAACCCTAATCCGGTTTTGACCTATTTTTCAACTATAAATAGAGGCATGCACCTCATTATTCTATACACCAATTCTGAAAATCATTCTAAGCCTTAGAGACTTAGAATCAAATACTCTCTCGAACCTCTGTCGGATTTCCTAGCTTTCCGAAGGAGAAATACATTGAAGCTTGGAGCTTGCAATTGGAAGGGCAATCGTGTGTGCACCTCACATTTGATAAAGATTTCAGATAATTATAACTTGTAAGTATATGTTTTATGTTACAAGTTTCATTATTGTATAACCATACCAGAAATTATTGTTTGGGTAAGTAAGAAACAAAACTTTTAAACTTTCGATGTGCCTTACTTATGTGTTTTGAACCCAACAAAAACCTACAGTGGTATCAAGAGCTCATGATGGTTAAATGGTTATATAACACTTGAATAGAATAATAATATGGGTTAATTATAAAATTGGATTAAAACGAGGTTTATTGAAATCCTTGAACGAATGTTGACCTTTTGATTTCACCCTAAATTATCTCCTACGCTAACTCAAGGAAGTCATTCCACTCTAACTCCAACTAAGCCAAAGTGCGTTGTCCGGCTCATTGCACGGTGCACGGCTAAGAACGAGTAAGAACGGATGATGATCGATATGGGCGTTATTGATAATGGTGGTTGATGATAAAGGACCTGTGATTTGATTCCTAAATTGGATTTAGGGGTCGAATGATTCTGAGAGTCAACACAGAAACGTTTGTCAGGACATGAGTGTCGCGGCCCTATAGTAGGGCGCCACGGCGCTTGCTAGGGTTTCAAGGTGGCGTCGCGGCTCCATAGTGGAGCGCCGCGGCGCTAATGCTTCGTTTCAAAATATGAACTCACTGGACAACAAGCGTCGCGGCTCCATGGTGGAGCGCCGCGACGCTAATGCATTTTTCAGAAGCTGAAAGGCTACTGCCACAGTGGCGCGTTAGCGCCGCGGCCCCACCTGTCAAGAAACAAAAAAAAATTCAGAGTTCAGAATGTTTAACCCAAGATTATTATTATACTGTATATTATTTGATAAGTATATTGTTTATGTGCTAAATGTCAAAATGTTTGTCATTTATATTTCTAGAATAGTGGCCGCTATAACTGCCTGGGCAGGCGGCGCCCAGTGTTTGATTAAACCATCTTCTATTATGCATATTGGGTTACGGTTCCCAAACTATATGTGTTATTAGTTTTGCATGATGTTAAGATGTCATATTGGATATAGCATAAAAGAGTTAATCTTGGTTAAAACCCCGAATTAAAATGATTCCCAAAACTTTAAATACAAATCTATAATAAAACGCATCGTCCATTATAATTGTTAGAGTGCAAAATCCTTTTCGGCGATACGAGTATTTATGCCAAAGCATTTGCTCTAAGTCTATGAGGACTCAGACTCTTTCATAGATGTGTTTTAATGTAAAGGTAAATGATAAACTTTTGTGAGTATTTACACCAAAGTGTTTGCTCACAAAGGACAAATTTGCTTAGATACATAAACGCAGTCGTGTAATGGGGTTGACTTTCTTAGACAAATCTTGGTGCCAAAGTGTCGGACTAATCTAAGGACGCAAGATTAAATGTAATAATTTGATCAACCAAAAGTTGCAAATAAGTTTTGTAATTGGTTTAGAACCTACCAAGATATGTTGTTAAAGTTATCAGCCAAATCAAACGCGGAGATAGCATAGGCTTGGATCTTGGCCCATTATGACCTCTATTAATATAGGTCTGTATTCTACAATGGGATCGTAGAAATATATTAAAATAGTGGGAGCTAATTAAACAAAAGGCATTATTGATTAGCCTAAATAAATGGGTATAATAGGAAATAGATTTTGAGTTTGATTTCTGGTCTATCTAATTCTTCAGATTATAAAAGATGTCGAGCTTGTCGTTGAAAATGTTGATTAAGATGAATAAACTTACTGGACCAAACTACCTTGACTGGCTAAGGAATTTGCGAATAGTATTAGAAAAAATAGAATACGTGTTGGACACGGTGTTCCCAACAGTCCCTGCGACAGATTCTGACGAATATGCCTTTTTTGATAAAGATGCTTACCAGAAATATCTAGATGATGTCACTTCGGCACAATGTGTTATGTTGTCTTCCATGTCTATGGAACTTTAGAGACATCATGAGAACATGGGGCCAAATGAGATGCTAGAACACTTGAAGAGTCTCTATGACTCTCAATCCCAGACAATGGAATATGAGTTGCTAATAGAACTCGTCAAGTGTAAGCTCAATGAAGGGGTCCCGGTCTCACAGCACGTGTTGAAGATGATAGGGCTGATAGAGAGGCTTGCTTCGATTGGAACGAAGCTTGAAAAGAATGTCGCTACCACCCTCATCCTGAACTCTCTCCCTCGCTCATTTGAGAACTTCATAGTGAATTTCAACATGAATGGAACGAAGGCGACTTTGTCGGAGCTGCATAACATGCTCAATACCTTTGAGTCCTCCACTTCCAAAGGCAAAGTTGTGCTTATGCTGAGCTCTTCTAGCCGACCCAAGCCGAAAGGCAAGAAATGACAGAAGAAGAAGGGCAAGGCAATCGCTGCGCCCTCAGTTATGAAGCCCAAAGGAGGTGTGAAGAAGAAGGTGAGCACATTTAAGGATGAATGCCTCAACTGTCATAGGAAGGGGCATTGGAAAAAGGACTGCACGGCACCAGGAGGATGGAAAGCACCAGATGCTCCTGCCTTTGGTGAACAAGGTATGTACGTCATTGAAATAAATATGTCTATAAATAACTCTCATTCCTGGGTATTGGATACCGCTTGTGGCTCACACATTTGTACAACTCTCATCCCGGGTATTGGATACCGCTTGTGGCTCACACATTTGTACAAATGTGCAGGGGCTAACTGATAGCAGGAAGGTTGGACCGAGAGAGGTAGACCTACGCGTTGGAAATGGAGAACGAGTGGATGTTGAGTGCGTAGGGACTTATAGATTAAATTTACCTTCCGGCTATTGTTTAGTGTTGAATGATTGTTTTTATTTTCCCTCGTTAACGAGGAATATTATTTCTATCCCAGTGTTGGACATGGAGGGCTATTCCTCATATATTTATAATGGCAGTCACGTACTGTCTTTTAATAATGTTATAAATGGAACTGCTCCTCTTGTGGATGGATTATATACACTGAACTGTAGGCGAGAGATATTCAATGTACAAAATAAATAATCCAAGACAAGTAATAGAAACTCTACCTACCTATGGCACTGCAAACTTGGTCATATCAACGAATCAAGGATAGCAAGATTGAGGAAGTTAGACTACCTCGAACCATTTGACTTAGAGTCTTATGGTAACTGCGAATCTTGCTTGAGAGGAAAGAAGACCAATAAACCACTTTCTGGGAAAGGTGTGCGAGCCGAGGAGGTGCTTGAGTTGGTCTATACTGATGTATGTGGGCCATTCTCGACTCAAGCTAAAGGAGGCTTCCCATACTTCATCATTTTTACTGACGACTTCACAAGGTATGGGTATATGTATCTTATGAGACACAAATTCGAGGCTTTTGAGAAGTCCAAGGAGTACAAGTCGGAAGTAGAGAAGCAACTTGCAACAAATACAAGACCCTCCGATCGGATCGAGGAGGTGAGTACTTGAGCAAGGATTTTCTAGATTACTTAAAGTTGCATAGAGTCCAATCTGAATGGACACCTCCAGGAACGCCACAGATGAATGGTGTTGCTGAAAGGAGAAACCGAACCTTATTGGATATGGTTTGATCCATGATGAGCTCCTCAGCTCTACCGACATACCTTTGGAGACATTCTATACAAACCTCTATATATATTCTGAACAGAGTTCCCTCCAAGTCAGTAGAAAAGACACCCTATTAGATATGGTGTGGAAAGAAGCCAGCTCTTAAATATATGAGACCCTGGGGGTGCCCTGCATATGTTAAAAGATGCTCACTGACAAGTTGGAATCTAAAAGTGAGAAATGTTACTTCGTGGGGTATCCAAATGAAACTAAGGGATACTACTTCTATCTTCCTGGAGAACATAAGGTCATTGTTTTCATGAACGCAACTTTCCTTGAAGAAGAATATGTCTACAAGGAACATAGTTGCACAGAGATAGAACTTGAAGAAATTCAAGAACCACAAGATAACACAAAAATGAACCCTTGTCGACAGACCTAAACAAGGATTCAGTGGGAGTATCTGGTGAAGATTGGGTACTTAGAGTACGCCCTTCAGCCAGTGAGAGTGCTGTGAGAGATAGTGCAGAAGTGCAAGACTCCCATACACAACCAATGGAAGATGATACAATAGTTGTACATCATCCCATTCAGGAAATACATGAAAATGACATTCCTGAAAGCTCTCAAGGTGATGGATTGTCCAACACACAAAGACCTTCTCACAATCAGAATGCAATAAACACTGAAACGTATAATACTCAACTCCGTAGGACCACTAGGACTCATCGTCCTCCTGAAAGACTTAATCTCCTTGTTGAAACACACAATGAGATAGATATTCTTAATGACGATGAACCTACAACCTATAACGAATCTATGTTAGACATTGATTCGCAGAGATGGCAAGAAGCCATGAAACCTGAGATGGACTCAATGTACATAAATCAAGTTTGGAACTTGGTTTATTTGCCAACAAGGGTTAGACCCATAGGATGCAAATGGATCTTCAAGAAGAAGCTTGATGCATATGGCAAGGTACAGACTTATAAAGCAAGATTGGTGGCTAAAGGTTATAATCAACGGCCTGGGGTCGATTACGATGAAACCTTTTCACATGTTGCTAAGATTAAGTCCATTCAGATTTTACTTGCAATAGCTGTATATTATGACTATTACATTTGGCAGATGAACGTCAAAACTGCTTTCCTCAATGATAATCTAGTTGAGGAGGTGTATATGAAACAACCTGAGGGTTTTTCAATCGAGTCCAAACCAAATGTTGTATGCAAGCTACAAAAGTCCATTTATGGGCTTAAGTAAGCCTCAAGTAGTTGGAACATCTGCTTTGACAAGGCTATCAAGTCATTTGATTTCGTCAGAAGCAAAGATGATCCATGTGTTTATTGTAAACGCAAGGATGGGAGTATGGCCTTTATTATAATATATGTAGATGACATATTAATAATGGGAGACAATAAGACTCTCCTGCAGTCAGTCAAAGAGTGGTTGTCCGGTACCTTCATGATAAAGGATTTAGGTGAAGCCTGCTATATTCTGTAGATTAGGATCTATAGAGATAGACCTAACAGATTGTTGGGGTTGTCACAGTCAGTCTACATAGACAAAGTGCTTAGACATTTTTCTATGAAAAATTCCAAGAAAGACGGTCTACCTATGGGACAAAGCATCAAGTTATCTAAGAAGGATAGTCCTTCTAATACTATGGAACTTGAATGCATGAAAATGATCCCATATGCTTCGATTATAGGATCAATCATGTATGTCATGACCTGTACTAGGCCAGATGTGGCCTTTGCACTTAGTATGGCTTGCAAGTTCCAGCAGAATCCTGGGGAAGAACACTGGAAAGAAGTCAAGAATATTCTTAAGTATCTTAGACGAACTAAAGAATATTTCTTAGTCTATAGTGGACAAGAGAAGTTGGTATGTACTAGGTACACTGATGCTAGCTTCCAGACAGATGTTGATGACTAAAAATCTCAATCAGGTTACAAATTCATTTTCAATGGTGGAGCAGTAAGCTGAAAAAGTTCCAAACAAGCTACAACTGTTGATTCGACAACAGAAGCTGAGTACATTGCTGGATCGGAAGCTGGTAAAGAAGTTGTCGCGATATCTGAGTTCCTGAAGGAACTAGGGGTTGTTCGAAGTGCCACTTGTCCAATAATGGTTTATTATGACAACACTGGTGCGATTGCGCAAGCTAAGGAACCAAGATCAACCAACAGAAACAAGCATGTACTAAGGAAGTACCACATACTCAGGGAGATGGTGGAGACTGAAGAGATTAGATTAGACTATGTTCCCACAGACGATAATCTAGCTAACCCATTCACTAAACCATTAAGCTTAGTCAAGCATAATGGTTATTTTGAAAATATGGGCATTAGATATGTTGGAGATTGGCTCTAGGCCAAGTGGGAGATTGAAAGTATATTTATGTCCTAGAGACAATTTGTATTAGGACAAATGTACTTTATACACATTCATATTATTATTAATGGAGATTAATATAATGACATTTGCAATTATTGAATTATCATTTGATTGGTTGTAATTATTTATTAATGTGCATCCCTTGAGCTTACGTTGTCATTAATAGAGTGAGATATTCATGATAGAGCGTAACTCTTAAAATAGCCTCGACTAATGATCATCGAGAATGGGATATCGATGATATGTGATAAGTCGACATGTGGTCTGCATCACATCCTTAGAGGATGTAGTATGTTTCACCTGCTATGAGTAATGGCTACTCGTGATGGACACATGGATACTTTGGAAGTATTGGTATACACTGCTAATATACTGTTTGTTATACTTGTCTAAAGTATGATCAACGTGTGGGAGATAGAAGTCCTTAGACTTGAGCTCAATACGCGCCTTGTCTACAAAGTAATGTACTTTGATCCCGTCCTAAGCTCAAATGCCTTATAGGTTGAGATACGGCTTGTATTGGGTACATTACGATGTGGATTGAAGGTGGTAGTTGAGCCAAGATTAAGATTCATTCCTCGAATGTATATTCGAGAGAACACTCGGATTCTCAGTGATATTAGGTTGACTAAGTCGTTGGCCAACGCAATAGACGTATTTAGAATATGGTCTAGTTGTCAACTAATATAGATGAGATACAATGATTAAGCCATTTGGATAGACACTTGACAAATCCTAAGCTTGATCGGGTGTGTCGTGAATGAAAGGATTTTATCATACCACGCAAAGGTTAAGTTTACTGGATTCGCGTAAACGTACTTCACATATTGAGTTCGTCTTCCGGAGCTGTCTAGGAGTTCCGTGTAGACCTTAATTTGATTAATGTCGATATAAGGCATGTAGGGTCACACTATGTCGATTGTCCATTTCGATCTAAGGAGGTATTGAGAGAGTAATTAAATGTTCGATTTGGAATCGAAATATTTAAATGAATAATGATTATTTTAATTAAGTTAAAATTGGATTTTGGATTTTGGATTTAATTAAGAATGCACCGAAAAGTAAATTGAGACAGTGCAGGAGCACGTCGAGCGTCGCGGCGCCTCTGCCTCGATTTTGGGCCAGGACTAAGGTCAAACCCTAATCCGGTTTTGACCTATTTTTCAACTATAAATAGAGGCATTCACCTCATTATTCTATACACCAATTATGAAAATCATTCTAAGCCTTAGAGACTTAGAATCAAATACTCTCTCGAACCTTTGCCGGATTTCCTAGCTTTCCGAAGGAGAAATACATTGGAGCTTGCAATTGGAGCTTGCAATTGGAAGGGCAATCGCGTGTGCACCTGACAGTTGATAAAGATTCCAGATAATTATAACTTGTAAGTATATGTTTTATGTTACAAGTTTCATTGTTGTATAACCATACCAAAAATTATTGTTGGGATAAGTAAGAACCAAAAATTTTAAACTTCCGTTGTGTCTTACTTATGTGTTTTGAACCCAACAAAAATTCTACGGTATTGAGGGGGAGAAGACATTAGCCTAAAATGTCACTTACTAAACTTGTTTTATATATATATATCTTCTCCCCCTCAATACCCCATACCCCACCCACCTCACCCCCCCAATCTCCAATCTCACTCTCGGGCCTCCCACCCACCCAACTTCTAATTATTTCGCTATTTCTGCCTCAACACAAGAGAATCCGCTATGATCCACCACCCTGGTAGGAATTGAAAATTTACAATTAATTTCTTGTAATATAAGTTTCTTCCTCTAACGATGTCTAGGATCTATACGTGAAGTAAATTGTACAGAATTTCAAATTAAGACTGAGAAAGCTCAATCAATAAAGAGTATTTTAGTGGAATGACTTACTCCAAAAAGGGTGGAGCAGAGACCAAGGTACTACTCCGTGGAATTTAGTATCTTTGGTTTATAAAACTCAATATTTATCTTAAGAAATTTATTTTAACATGTACAAATTATTAATTTAAAACTCAATATCATAAAAAGCTAGAATTCTGAACCCATAAATTTTAAAATCTTGGCTCCTCCTTTGCACACACCTCATAGTTTTCATACTAAATTATTCTATACAAATACTTTTGAGACAATTTTTTTTACTTATTTATCAAATACCAGAAAATAAATAAAACACCACTTATGTTTAAGAAAATAATTTTCGTGATTCCTTCGTACCAAACACACCCTAAGTTTCACTGTGTTTGATTTTTCCAGAAGGGTACAAAAGTTTGATAAGCTCTATCATTTAAGAAAGATCTTTTTTTCGTAGCTAAAAGTCATGGTGTAGCTTTTTCTTTTTTTTCCTTTCTGACATTGAGTTTACATTCTGTTGTTTTGCTAAACGAAAAAGCAAGCCTCAATCAATTTATAGCAAGATGTTAAAGTAATACAGAATATTGTTTGTGCTTATTTCTACTTTAAAATGTATTTTCGTTTTTGTCGTTTTAGACATCCTTGAACGTTAGGTGGAACCAAAAGTAGACATGACTATAAACAGGGTGCGTTTTGTATAAAGCTTAATACATGAACAACCTTTTATATTTATGAGCAAATTTTATTTAAAAATTATAATTATGATTTATTTCAATTGAGCACTTGAATACGTGATAAAGTTTTTCCATTAGATACTTTTAATTTTGCGTGTGTTCTCAAGTGTCTATTACGTAGATAAATTAATCACTTAGAATATGTCACCCCATTTAATTATATAATTATATGCATTCGCTTAAATAAACCGTAAAATCCCTGAATTTTCTAATATGTATAGTTAAATGAGATGACATATTTTACGTGGTTAACGTAACTACATAGCAGATGCTTGAGAACACTCACAATTATTTTTTCAAAATTTGAATCAAAAGTGTCTAATAACACTTTATTACGTGTTCAGATATTCAACTAAAACAAGCCGTTCGAGTTTCTAAATAAAATTTGTTGACAAGCTTAAGAAGTTGTCAATGCATTAAGCCTTTGTATAAGATATAACATTTTATGCTGAATTTTTTTTATACTATGAGTATATTTCAATCGGCTAAACATATTGTTTATTGCAATTTTATGTTACTAAACTAAGATTGATATCGAGCGTAGTTATTGTTGGGTATTGATATTGGTGAATGGGAAATAATGGGATGAAAAGTGAAGGGAATGTAAAAGGTACCTTTTGCCTTGGGTAAACCAGTTGTCCCACATCGGAAAAAGAAAGGAAAAGAGAGGTGTATATATTACATTACACCTTCTCTAGTCACTAAAGGGGTTGAGGGGGCAAGGACCCCTCGCGCCGTCGTCGTCACTCGCTCGGCTTCGGATTTGGGATTGATTGATAATCTTTTTGGACCAAATTTTCTTTAATTTTAATTATTTAATTAAATTAATTAACTTATCCAATCCTACCCGTTAGTGACCCGGATCCGCGTGTCTGACCCGCAACCCGGTTTCTTTCCCATATTTAAATTTCCACCAGTTTTTAGTGGCTATTCAGAAGGGTTGCAAACCTGCAGAAACAGTACTTCCATGGCTATAAATTCGTTTGATTCCTCAGAATCTTACTTACTAATTTTCTGAACAACACAAACTTCTTCTTCTTCTGCACAAATAAATTTTGTGTTATATACTGCCGTTGAGTGGTTCGTCGCTACCTGAATTTGGAGTACTACTATTCTGGAAAGATAATCGTTCTATCCTGGGAGGGGATATTCCATCAACCTCGAGTACTGTGAGGGGAATAATTTTCTTAAGGACACACTTTGAACTAAGTGGGCTCGATTATATTCTGAAAAAATTATTCTTATTTTTCAACACTGATTCTGTTTATTTTCAGAAATTAATTTTACTGCTTCATCAGTTTTGCAATACAAATTAATAACAATCTTAAGGAAATTACATTTTTTAGATTAATCTGTATTCTGTTTTGCAGACTAAAACCTGTGTGGTTTTCTACTCCGTATGAAATTTCATATTCTGACTTGAAGACATAAAAACTTCGTTGGAATATTAAAGTTCATACTTGTACAACGATTTGAAGAACATAAAAACTTCATCGTTGTTGTATTCTGGTTTGGAGATTAAAACTTGTGCGCTTTCTACTCCATATGAATATTAGTATTCTGACTCGAAGATATAAAAACTTCATTGGAATACTAAAGTTTCATAATTATACTTTGCGATTTGAAGAAATAAAATCTTCATCGTTTAAGTCCGTGATTGAATTGCTATTCGGTTTTATTAACTAAAACAGGTTTGTCGATTTGATGACAAACGAATAATGGCAATTGAGACCGGAACTACCTCTGTGAATACTGCACCAGCGATTACTCCTACAACCTGTACCGCTGTGCCACCGGCTGAAAAACCTGTGAAGTTCACCGGTGCCAACTTTAAAGGATGGAAGCAAAGAATGTTCTTTTGGCTTACCACCCTTGGTATGTAAAAGTTCACCAGTGAGGACCCTCCCGTGCCTGCCGCCGACATGCCTGACAACCAACAGTTCATGGTTACTGAGGCTTGAAAACAGGCTGATTTTTTGTGCAAAGGCTACATTTTAAGTGCCTTAGAAGATGACTTGTACAATGTCTACAGTGCAGTAGAGACTTCCAAAGAACTATGGAGTGCACTTGAAAAGAAGTACAAAACCGAAGATGCTTGCTTGAAGAAGTTTGTGGTTGCCAAATTCCTAGACTACAAAATGGTGGATGGAAAACCGTTGAAACCCAAGTTCAAGAGCTTCAACTTATCTTCCATGACCTTATTGCTGAAGGTATGGTAGTAAATGAAGCGTTCCAAGTGGCTGCAATGATTGAGAAGTTGCCGCCCTCATGGAAAGATTTCAAGAATTATCTTAAGCAAAAAAGAAAGGAAATGAAGTTGGAAGATATTGTGATTCGTCTCAAGATCGAGGAAGATAACAAAACCGCTGAGAAGAGGTACCGTAAGACTTCACCAATTGAAGGGGCAAACATCATTGAAGATGCTGCTCTGAAAAAGAACAAGAAAAGGAAGAGGCCTTCTGGAAAGGAGAAGGATTCCAACAAGAAAAAGTTCAAGGGCAACTGCTTTAATTGTGGGAAAGCTGGCCACAAAGCCCCGGATTGTCGTCTCCCGAAAAAGAACAAGGGAAAATGACAAGCCAATATGGTGGAAAAGAATGATGATATGGATGATCTGTATGCAATGCTATCGGAGTGCAATTTGGTTGGAAACCCAAAGGAGTGGTGGCTTAATTCGGGTGCCACTCGACATGTTTGCGCTGTAAAAGAAGCATTTGCAACCTACGCTCCCGCTGGACCCGAAGAGGTACTGTTTATGGGAAATACTGCAATATCCAAGGTTGAAGGATATGGGAAGATACTTCTAAAAATTACTTCCGGCAAAGTGCTGACTCTCAACAATGTTCTGCACGTTCCCACAATCAGGAAGAATTTAGTTTCAGCTGGACTACTCGTCAAAAACGGGTTTAAGTGCGTGCTGTTAGTGAGAAAATTGTAATAAGTAAGAATGATATGTTCATAGGAAAGGGCTACCTCACTGAGGGCCTTTTCAAACTCAATGTAATTGTTGTTGACAGTATTAATAAGAATTCAGCTTCGCCTTACTTATTGGAGTCAAATAATTTATGGCATGTTCGTTTAGGACATGTCAACTACAAAACCTTGCGAAAATTGATTAATTTAGAAGTATTGCCTAAATTCGAGTGTAATAAATCTAAATGTGAAATCTGTGTTGAATCTAAGTTTGTTAAACATCCATATAAGTCTATTGATAGGAATTCAAATCCTTTAGACTTAATTCACACAGATATATATGATATGAAGTCAATACCATCTCGCGGTGGGAAAAAGTATTTTATAACTTTTATTGACGATTGCACTCGATATTGTTATGTGTATTTGCTTAATAGTAAGGATGAAGCAATTGATGCATTTAAGCAATACAAGAACGAAGTGGAAAATCAATTGAATAAAAAGATAAAAATGATTAGAAGTGATAGGGGTGGAGAATACGAATCTCCTTTTACATAGATATGCTTAGAATATGGAATTATTCATCAAACTACTGCACCTTACACACCACAATCAAATGGAATTGCGGAAAGGAAAAACCGAACATTAAAGGAAATGATGAATGCCTTACTAATAAGTTTCGGTTTACCGCAAAACTTGTGGGGGGAAGCTATCCTTACAGCTAACCGAATACTCAACAGGGTGCTCCACAACAAAACACAATCTATTCCATATGAACTATGGAAATGAAGAAAACTCAACTTGAAATATTTCAAAGTGTGGGAGTGTTTAGCAAAGGTCCAAGTTCCTTTGCCCAAAAGGGTAAAAATCGGACCAAAAACTGTGGATTGTGTTTTTATTGTCTATGCTACAAACAGCAAAGCTTGTGGGTTTTTGGTTCACAAATCGGACAATCCCGAAATTCATGTTAATACGATAATTGAATCAGATAATGTTGAATTCTTTGAAAACATTTATCCGTATAAAACTGAATGTGAGTCATCAAGTGAAATATCTAAATGACCGCGGGAAGAACCAAAGGAAAGTACACCAAGTAAGGAGGATCCTAGGCGTAGCAACATCAAAGGACATCTACTTCCTTTGGACCAGATTTTGTGATATTCTTGCTTGAAAATGAGCCTCAAACATTTAAAGCAGCGGTGTCATCTTCTGATTCAGCATTTTAGAAAGAGGCAGTCAATAGTGAGATTGAATCAATTTTGAACAATCATACATGGGAATTAGTTGATCTTCCTCCTAGAAATAAACCTTTAGGATCAAAGTGGATTTTTAAAAGGAAAATGAAAGCTGATGGCAGTATTGACAAATATATGGCAAGACTTTTGGTCAAAGGTTATAGACAAAAAGAAGGCCTTGATTACTTTGACACATACTCGCCGGTAACAAGAATAACATCTATTCGGGTGTTAGTGGCACTGGCGGCCGTATATGGTTTTGAAATCCATCAAATGGATGTCAAGACAGCTTTCTTAAATGGAGAATTGGAGGAAGAAATTTACATGGAACAACCTGAGGGTTTTGTGGTTCCTGGTAAAGAAAGGAAAGTGTGCAAACTTGTTAAGTTACTTTATGGACTTAAACAAGCACCCAAACAATGGCATGCGAAATTTGACCAAACAATGTTGGCAAATGGATTTAAGATTAATGAGTGTGACAAATGTGTTTATATTAAAAATACTCCAAATCATGAAGTCATTGTTTGTTTATATGTTGATGACATGTTGATAATGAGTAGAGATATTACCGATGTAAATGCTACGAAGCGTATGTTGGCTAGTAAATTTGATATGAAGGACTTAGGAGTTGCTGATTTGATCTTAGGCATCAGAATTCATAAAACTCCACAAGGTCTAGCATTATCGCAGTCTCATTATATTGAAAGAGTACTTGACAAGTTTAAGTATTTAAATTTCAATGTTGCAAAGACTCCAATTGATGTAAGTTTTGCACTTCAAAAGAATGAAGGTGAAAGTGACTCACAATTGGACTATGCACGAGTTTTGGGAAATTTGATGTATATTACGAATTGTACACGACCAGATATAGCATGTGCTATAAGCAAGCTAAGTCGATTCACGAGTAATCCCAATCAAACTCATTGGAAGTCAATGAAACGAGTCTTGGGGTATTTAAAACACACCCAAACCTATGCTTTGCATTATAATAAATATCCCGCAGTAATTGAGGGATATCGTGATGCAAACTGGATCACCGGATCATCTGAAGTTAAATCCACGAGTGGATATATTTTCACCGTTGGTAGAGGAGCAGTGTCTTGGAAATCATCAAAACAGACATACATCGCCCGCTCTACAATGGAATCTGAATTTATAGCTTTAGACAAGGCCGGTGACGAAGCTGAATGGCTCCGGAATTTCTTAGAAGATATTCCATTCTGGCCCAAACCTTTGGCTCCTATATGTATACATTGTGACAGTCAAGCAGCAATAGGTAGGGCAGGGAGCGTAATGTACAACGGAAAATCTCGTCACATATGACGAAGACACAATACCGTTAGACAACTCCTCTCTAGTGGCGTTATCACGATTGACTATGTAAAGTCAAGAGATAACATGGCGGATCCGCTTACAAAAGGCTTATCTAGAGAGGGAGTTAGTAGATCATCAATGGGAATGGGGTTAAGGCCGAGGACAAGTCATCATGGCGGTAACTCTACCTAGAAGACTAGAGATCCCAAGAGCTAGGTTCAAGGATCAAACAAAGTTGTGACTGACGGTTCAACATTGTCAAATAACTCAACCCATTCTCGAATGAAGACAATGTTCAGAAATAAGGATAAAACCTTATGGCTTGTTAATGAGTTAATAAAGCATTAAGGTTCTTTAATGATTATCTAAATCTGGCAGTGTATGACCAGATAATGTGGCTATAGGACCACATGTTTAGAAATTACCTATGTGAGTGTTAAGTGTAAGCTGCTTTAAAGGGGAATGACAATGAAGGTTCTCTATGCACTCATGAAACCAGGAGGTGTTCATGGCTGAAACGAACACAACCGTGAGAACCATAAACGGTTGAGGGTTGATTGTGTGACTTATGTTGTCTAGGTATACAACAAAGTTCGACGGTTCAAAGATATCAAATCTACCGATTGATCGAATATATCCGATATAAGTTCACTACGGAAAGTTCAAAGGGAAACCTACTTATCCAGATGCAGTCAATCCTCGCTTGTATATCACTCTTGTCCGCGCATTCTTTTATATTATTGTCATTCCCATTCATGTGGGGGATTGTTGGGTATTGATATTGGTGAATGGGAAATTATGGGATGAAAAGTGAAGGGAATGTAAAAGGTCCCTTTTGCCTTGGGTAAACCAGTTGTCCCACATCGGAAAAAGAAAGGAAAAGAGAGGTGTATATATTACATTACACCTTCTCTAGTCATTAAAAGGGTTGAGGGGGCAAGGACCCCTCGCGCCGCCATCGTCGTGGCTCGGCTCGGCTTCGGATTCAGATTCGGATTCACATTTGGATTTGGATTTGGTCAAATGATCTGATTGATTGATAATCTTTTTGGACCAAATTTTCTTTAATTTTAATTATTTAATTAAATTAATTAACTTATCCAATCCTACCCGTTAGTGACCCGGATCTGCGTGTCTGACCCGCGAGCCGGTTTCTTTCCCATATTTAAATTTCCCACCAGTTTTTAGTGAATGTTCAGAACGGTTGCAAACCTTCAGAAACAGTACTTTCATGGCTATAAATTCGTTTGATTCCTCAGAATCTTACTTACTAATTTTCTGAACAACATAAACTTCTTCTTCTTCTGCACAAATAAATTATGTGTGATATACTGCCGTTGAGTGGTTCGCCGCTACCTGAATTTGGAGTACTACTATTCTGGAAAGATAATCGTTTTATCCTGGGAGGGGATATTCAATCAACCTCGAGTACTGTGAGGGGGAATAATTTCCTTAAGGACACACTTTGAACTAAGTGGGTGTTGACACCCAATTTTGTCCCATCTTTTCGATTTATTTGCAATTATTAATATTTTTGACACCTCAAAAAATATTTTTTATATATATTCATATAGGCATATATATACATATATATTATTATTCTCATTATTATTATTCGTATTTTCTACAACCATTTACCCTTTTTTTTAAAGTCGTAATCATAATTCCCCTAATATTCTATGTTATGTTATTTTCGCAAAATTGCATCGCATTCCACTTTTTATCAAGCATTAAACATCTCGCAAATATTGTGTTTTATTATTATCACATCGTTATATCTTATTTTTAATAATTTACATTTTTTCTTCAATGCTTTTTTTATTTATTTTTTAAACACCTTTTATATTTTTAAACCCATAACCCATTTTATTTCCCCAACCCAAAATAATTTCTACTCAACCCAAAACAAAACAACTCCCCCTCTTTATTTCCGGCCCACCTGCAACAGCCCAAACTCCCCCTTCTTTTATTTTTTAACCAACTCCCCATTTATTCCCCCTCACCCAAAACAATATCAACCCACCAAAGCCCAACCCTTTTCGGCCCAACCGAACCAGCCCTTCACCCAACTAAATTTTAGCCCCCAATCGGCCAGCCCAATTGGACACCCCCAATACCCAACCGAGGCCCAGTTCGACCCAACCTATATTACTCCTAAAAACTTATTCCCTAACCCATCATCCAAAACCCAACCAAAACACCCACCAGCCCAATACCCGACCCAACCTAACCCCTTAGCCCATTCCAATTAAAAAATCGTCCAAACACACACATCGACCAACAACCCAAAACCAAACGAGGCCTCCAAAAACCAGACGACCCTCCCCAAAATCCGGCGGTCCTTCGCCGGCTCCACCTCAAATCCATCGGATATTCGCCCCTCACCTGCCACTGCCACCATGTCCCTTCCACCATAGAGCCCTCGCATCACCCCAGTCCCCTTTTTCCCGATTATTGCAAAAAACCAGAGCTTCGAATAGCTCGCCCGAGTCGGATCGACCTGTATGCTACAGTGGGCCTCTAGAACACCTTCAAGAATCCGGTGGGTAAAAGCATGAACCCGTACCCCTTTGTTATTGTCTCGGTTTTCGAAATAAGAAAACCGTAACTTTTTCTTTTTTTTCTTTGAATTTGAATTTCGAATTCTAGCTGTTGGGGTCTCAATTGGGACTATAAATAGAACCCGTTGTGGGTTGTTGAAGGGGGTCGGAGATTCGGATTTGAGACAACAAAGAAAACCCTCTGTTTTAAAGTTATTGCAAAGAATCGATCCATCGGGTTTTTCACCACAAACAGCTTTCCATTCTCGAAATCTTTTTTTTATTCTCAGTTCTTGCTAGACACAACTACAAAAACACTCATGCTCATTTTCTGTTCAATCGCATAAACACACTTCTCCGAGCGGGTCGACGATTCGAAACGACGCCTCGGTTCGCTGCCCGGAGAAGGTCAGTAAGCTCAATTTCCTCTCAATCTTGATTTCTTTTTGTGCTTTTTCTTAAACTAATTATGTGTTAGTTGTTAGTACTATTATATCTGTTTAGCATGTTTTAACTAGGCTAGATTTAATTTTGTTCATTATCTATTAGGTTCATATTTAATAGTGTTGTTTATACATTACTATAATGTGAAAGGATGATGTACTGTGTGATATGTATGTTGGTTTGATCATTTGTTAAGCTTGGTTAAGAGACCGTTAAGATCAAAATATGGCATATTATGGCATTAGATGATACATGTTACTGCTTAGTGTGTTGTTTGGTGATTTGCTTGTTAGTTTGATTTAATGGATTTTTAGATAAATAGATTAAATTCAATGTGACAAATGATTTTTATTCCAGGAGATTAAATCACTTAGTTTCTAACTGATTAGACAAATTGTTCAACTGGTTAAATGTGATATTAATCTTATGAACTAATGTATATGCTGGGTAAACTATGTGTGGTTGAAGGTTTCTTAGGACATTTGACTGGATTATCTTGTTTAATATGCCATGTTTAGAATAGAGTGACCTAAATATAGTTTCAAATCTGCCTAAGTGAAGAGCATGCCTAGTTTTGATCCTTCCAAAGATGTCAATCCCGATTCTTTTCCCTGATATGCACATGTTCCATTTCATTCTGCATATATTTCTATGCTTGATTATCATGGCACTAATTTTAGCACTCATAGATTCATCAAACTCCATCCTATTATGTGTTGGTTTCGGGATGTTATTTGATCATGTTAGGGTCCTGTTGAAACATGCCTCTCTTGCTGAACTCCTTTTATGGTTTGTGTTGATTGACTGGTAACTTGCTCTATGTTCCCAAACCATATCATGCTCTTATTTTTGGGATAGTATTAAGTTGAAAGAACAGCATGATCATGTTCCTGTAGGTTTTCCAGACCACCAATGGCCCTGTTTTTTCCTAATTTAAAGTGTCATCCTGTTTAATGTAGTGAGAATAGGATTGTATGTGACTAATTTGGTTCATGTTGGTCCTGTCATGGCCTTTTTAGAGGATTATTCTATTCACGTAGGCTTGTACATTTCCCTTTGAATGTCCACTGCTTAGGGTACCTAGATCACTACTCTTGATGCATTTATGCCCATTCTGATCTGTTTTAAGTGCCCACCCCCATTTGTTTCAATACTGGTTTGATTCCTGTATATGTGTTAATGCTAAGTCATGGTGTAGCCCCAGTTTGTATGTTTGTATGTTGTTTGTTGGATGTATAATAGGACTAGTCCTATGTATATTGCTTAATCTAAATGACTTTGCACCCTTTTTGAAGTGTAGTCTTAAATGGATATATTAGCTCATCTTCGTGCTAAAAAATGTCTTCCTGAATTAGTCATCTACCTGTTTTGTTCATCTATGTATTTTTATTTATCTAAAGTGCTTGCCATGCGTATGTGTTGACTGATCTGGATATATGTATGTGTGTCCAAGATCATGTAGTATACTAGTAAGGCCTCCTCTTCCCCTTTTCCTCTCTACACAACTTAAATCGCTCACTGTTTTGATTTAAGAACTCCCCTAAATAAGCCTCTGCTCTTGTTTGTGGACTGAGATTGATTATTACTTCTCTTTAAGGGGAAGTTGTTGGATCTATCATGATATACCTCAAAGTATACAAAGCCCTCTGAACGTCTATGCATAATGTTTCCACTCCTTTCTTCCATATTATGCCTTTTTCCTGCCTTTATTTGAGACTTTCAGAATGTATATATGTGAGTTTTTATACTTATCTTAATATGCTGGTTGAAAGCCAAGACAAGCTTCGGGTTTGGTTTAGCCTTCTTCGATAGCCTGCCATGCCTAAGGTTCTAGAAACCCTTTGAATCTTGTTGCGGCATCGAAAATGAATGGTGGTAGGCCCCTTTGTCTTCTTATCCTTTCAAATTTGCGGTTTAGTGTGATTGGTCTTTAAGTGTACCTTTCCCTTTATGTCTTTGCTGTGCTACCGGTGGTTGTGGTATCCTGTTGTACCTTGAGATTCTGGATACATGACATCTTTAAATAGTTCTCGTTATGGGTTTGTTCCTTTTAGTTCTTGATTCGAGACCGCCGCTTCTTTGCAATACTTGGGCCGATTACTTGCACTTTTGAGCCATTATTCTGATGCTGCGTTTGCCGCGCATAACTGCTGCAATCTCGACCATTTACACTTCTTTTCGAAAATATTTTACTGCTACATTTTGAGCATATTTGATGTCTTATCACTGCTGTATTTTAGCCCAAATTGATGTTGTTTTCTTGGCTGAAAAATAGCTGCTTTAAGGCTGTTTTGGACAGCCTACTGCTGTTTTTCAAGTCCACTGCTTATGTGTTTCAAGCCCACAGCTGCATTATTTTTTAAAACTGCTGGTTTAAAACTGCTTTGGACAACTGCAATATTTCAATTTTACTGTTTTGGTATTATTTTACTAATTTGAACAAATACTACACTTAGGCCGATGAAATTGAATTCGAGGCCACGCTTTCTCGTTTCTCTGTTTCAGTTTACTGTTTTTGGCATTTAAACATCCGTGCATGGATTGTCTTACTGTTTTTAACCAATACTTCATTTAGGCCAATGAAATTGAATTCGAGGCCACGCTTTTTACGTTTCTCTGTTTCAGTTTACTGTTTTGGCATTTAAACATCCGTGCAACGGATATCTTACTGTTTTTACTGTTTTAAACAAATACCGTGTCTGTTCGGGCACTGTTTTTCTGTTTCGAGTGCTACCCGATTTCGATTACGGTTTTTGTTTTTTTGTTTTAAACTAAACATCGCGTCTTTTCGGAATTTGCCTCTCTCTCGTTTTTACGCTACTTTTACTCGCTTCTTGCTACTACTACTGCTTACTGTTTCCAATCTAATTTTGCTGATTTGAATACGATACTACACTGGTCGATGAAAAATATCCGTCGATTGTGAGGCCTCCACCGTTTGAAAGACGAAAATATAACTTCTGGGCAAGGATGAGACTTAAACCTTTTTATTTCATCCGAGATCAACATGTTTAGTAGGCGAGGCGATTAAAATAACCAACAAGTTATATGTTCGCAGCCACGACGTGATTATAGTGATCTTTTCTTTTTCATCCGAGAGACCAACATATTTAGTAGGCGAGGCAATCAAAACAACCACATTAGTCATATGTTTGCAGCCACGACGTGATTGGAATGATCTTTTCAAAATCTAAGTCTGAGCCCTCCGTGACCAAAACGCTCACGATTTTGGATACAGATCCGAAGTTACTTTTTTTTAACTGTCTCTAACCGTTTGTTCTTGCCAGCTTACAGGGAATAAAGTAAATAAAGGCAGATATTCTTCGGAGTTTATTTATTTTATTTATTTTCTTTAATTCAGATTTTACCCCGCTTTGTATTGTAATATTATTTACCGCACTTATGTAATTATTGAAATGCTTAGAATAGGCAAACTTAGAATTAAGTCATAGAGTAGTTTAAAACTTAGAAACCCTCCGCTAGTTATTTTTTAGGCTCGTCATGCATATTCAAAATTTCCGAAACAATTTTTTGGTCGTCTTTTATTCGCTTCATTAATCTTACAAGTAAGTTTTATCCTTTTTTCCAAAATCAATGATTTCCAAAAAAGTTTACTTCTTTGGCATTATAAACTATTCATTTTTCTCCTTACTATTAATTGTTACAAATGCATATTCTCTCAACTTTACATGTATTTTTCTTTAATATCATACAAATGCATACTCGCACAAAAAAATGCATTCTTTACTAAATATTTGCAACATTAGTTTAACTTTCTATTTTAAAATTACATTTTTCCTTAGTACAATAATTAACCTGAGTTTGACCGGATAACCGCAAGTTAGCGGATCTTAAAGGATGCATAATCCCTTTCCTTTAGGATAATAAAGAACCCTTACCTAGAATCTCATTGGTTTCGCAGGCCATAAAATTAGAGTTACATTGCAGCTTTTATTTAATATTTAGGTGTCCTAATTCACCGTAAAATAATTAGGTGGCGACTCCTTAATCATACCCAGGAATCACCGATACGTTGTGCTCCGTTTTGACTCCTGCGGGTCTAAGTCAAAAACGGGCGCGACAGTGGGCTCGATTATATTCTGAAAAAAATTATTCTTATTTTTCAACACTGATTTTGTTTATTTTCAGAAATTAATTTTACAGCTTCATCGGTTTTGCAATACAGATTAATAACAGTTATCTATTAATGTTGTAGCTAGGTAACAATGTTAACCTAATGGCCTAAAAAGTTGTACACTGTTGATACATATGAATTATAATCGTTGCATATAAGGGATATTTAGCCCGGAAAAAAAAACATAGCCAATAACAATTCCCTATAGCTAGTATCTTTTTTATTTCTAACCCGGTATTTGATAATTGCATTGAGGTTCAACTAATTTAGATTCACGTCATGTAAGACTCACTAAAAGGGATAATCGCTACTTATATTTGTAGATAGTGTACACATATCACTTTTCAATCCTGTATTTAAGAAATAACCAATGTCATGATTTTTTAAATCCCACATACAATGACCTGAAATTTCATGAAAGTGACTAATTTTCAACTACATGGGCTGAAAAGTGTCTATTTGTAAATTCTATGCTATTTAACATACATGACTCAAATTCAAGACTTTTAAATTAATGTGGAGAAATGCTATCAATCCCACCATAACCTGGGTGGTAGCTAGTACTTCATTTTCCTTTTTATTTGTTACTGAAAGAGAATAATTTCTTGATTATTTTCATTAGCTAATTAGCTTATATACATGATGTACAATATTGATTCTAGGCTACAATATGGAAATTAATTATACACCTAACTAATACAAAATCACTAACAATCTTTGCCAAATCACTAAATATAATTACATATATTCTATCATACCCCCGCAGTCGTAGCGGGCGATTGTCGTACGCTGAGACTGTCCTGAAAATCTTCAAATAGAACCAAGGGAAGACCCTTTGTAAAGATATTAGCAATCTGATAACGTGAAGGGACATGTAAGACACGTACTTGTCCACGAGCAACCTTTTCGCGAACAAAGTGAATATCCATCTCGATATGTTTAGTGCGTTGTATTGTACATGATTCCCCGAGAGATATATCGCACTAATATTATCGCAGTAGACCAATGTAGCTTTTCGAATATGAGAATGAAGCTCTAAGAGGAGATTACGCAACCAACAAGACTCATCCACCACATTGGCGACCCCTCGATATTCATCCTCCGCGCTAGAGCGCGACAAAGTACCCTGGCGTTTAGCCGACCAAGAGACCAAGTTATCACTGAGAAACACACAATAACCAGATGTCAAACGCCTGGTATCTAGACATTCACCCCAATCAGTATTCGTATAAGAAATGAGAGTAGATACCAATGATGGATATAGGTGAAAGTCATGATCAAAAGTACCCTGAATGTAGCGCATAATGCGTTTGAGAGTGTGCATGTGTTCTTCCCTCGGATCATGCATGAATAAATACACATATTGTACTGCATAAGTAATATCAGGCCTCATAAAAGTGAGATATTGAAGAGCCCCCGCAAGACTACGATAGTGGGAGGGATCCTCATATGGTGTGCTAGAAGTAGCACTCAGCTTCGATTTAGTATCAACCGGAGTAGGAGATGGATTACAGGCTGACATGTCATCTCGTTCAATATCTCTGTTGCATACTTCCTCTGAGATAGAAATAGATCACCTGAATGACGAGTTACAGTTATACCAAAAAAATAACTCAATGGCCCCAAATATTTCATAGCAAATTCTGAGCTGAGAAAGGATATGATAGACTTGTGAAGTGCATCAAAGGAAGCAGTCAATATAATATCATCCACATATAAAATAATATAGGCCACAAAAGTATCGTGATAGTATATGAATAGAAAATGATCCGACTTGCTGTGAGAAAACCCAAGAGTAGAAATATAATATGCAAATCTCTTGTACTAGACCCGAGGAGCCTGTTTTAGCCCATACAATGATTTATTCAACAAGCACACATGATTAGGATGAGCGGGTCCTTGAAACCTAAGGGCTGATGCATGTATAATATTTTCTTGAGTTCTCCGTGTAAGAAAGTATTTTTAACATCCAGTTGATGAATGGGTCATGCTTTTGAGAGAGCGAGACTGAAAATAATGTGAATAGTTACCAGTTTGACCACCAGACTAAACGTCTCACCACAATCCACGCCAACCTGTTGAGCTTTGCCATCACCTATAAAACGGGCCTTATGCCTCTCAAAACAACCATCAGATTTTTCTTTATGAATAAAAATCTACATAGAACGAATCACATTATCATCAGGTGGACGGGGCACCAACTCCTACGTCTTATTTTCAATAAGAGTATTATATTCATCATCCATAGCTATTTTCTAATTTGGGTCACGAAGGGTAGACATAGGATTACGTGGTTGAGGGGATTTAGTACCATTAGAGTTGAGATTAAATTATTGCTTTGGTTTAAAAATTCCATGTTGGCTACAAGTAACTAGCCTTGAATCCGGAATAGGAGTGGGTTGGCCAGGTTCCGGGCTGGACTGACGCAGCCCACCACCTGATGGAGAGGGGATGGGTTGGCAAGGTAGTAGGCTGCCACACGCTGGGCCTAGCGAGATGGGCTGAGGTTCTGGCCTAGCAGAGTAGGTCTGCCGCTGGGTTGGGCCGGCTGGCGTAAGGCGCTGGCTGGATTGAGTTGAGCCATCAAGCATTGGGCCAGAGTGTGCCAGCTGGTCTATGTGCTTTAGTGTGGGATAGGCCAAATGATGAACTACGTAATGTGAAATTCCATCATCCAAAAAATCATATGAATGGGACGTTGAACTATGCAACTTAGCAAACGGAAATTGGGTTTCATCAAAAATGACATGGCGACTAATTATGATTTTATTAAAGGATAGATCATAGCATTTGTAATCATGATGATTAGATGGGTAACCCAAAAAGACACAAGCGGTAGAATGGATTTAAAGTTTATTTATGATAGTGAGGGAAAGAGAGGATAACATAAACACCCAAATACCCGAAGATGAAAATAAAAATGGTCTTTTTGATAAAGAATTTTGAGTGGAGATTTGTAGGCTAATCCTTTGTTAGGGATGATGTTGAGAAGGTAAGTTGCCATTTGTAATGCACGATGCCAAAATGAAGTCGGTAATGATGCATGGGCTAGTAATGTACGAACAATATTATTAATGGTGCGGATTTTTCTCTCGGCTTTCCCATTTTGTGATGAAGTATGTGTACATGAGAATAAAAAAGATACAACATTAACCTTACAAAATTCCCGAAATGACCCATTATCACATTGAATGTTCTTAACCTCTCATTCAAATTGAGTACGAATGAATGCTCTAAATGATAGAAATGTGGAATAAACTTGAGACTTTTAGATAACGGAAATGTCCACAAAAAATTAGAGTAATCATCCAATAACAAAACATAATAACGGTGGCGCGAAGAGCTCAAAACGAGAGGCGTCCAAAGATCACTATGGATAATATCAAAAGGCAACGTAGTAATAGAATTAGAAGCAACAAAAGGCAATTTAATATGTTTCCAAGAGAACAGGAAGGACAAACATTTGAACCACGAGTGCAATTACACTTAATAAATTTAGTGTGTCTAAGGGAGTCAAAAACATATTCTCCCGAATGACCCAAACGTGCATGTCATAAAGAATGTGCTAATGTTGTAAAAGTTGATGGTGTGGCTTGATTTGTGGTGATGATGGTGGTGATGGGATAAAACTCACCCCGACTATCATATCTCATTAGATGCATCCCCGTCCAGAAATCATTCATAGAAAACCCAAATGGATCAAATTCAACAGAAACTGAGTTATCAGTTGTAAATTTCCTAACAGACACCAAATTTTTAATCAATTGAGGAGCATGAAGGACATTTTAAAGGCTAAATGTGGGTTTGAGGGAGACAAATTTGTGTGACCATAACCACAAATTGGAATAGAATGACCATTACCAACAATTATGCCATGATTTTTTGCTCAAATTGAAATAAGATGAGAGATTATCTTGCGCGGATGTCATATGAGAAGTAGCACCGGTATCCATGTAGCAATTTACATCCAGAGGATTTAGCCCAAGCGTATGCATCGCTGCCTCGATATCCATGAGAGTCGGGAAGGCTGTTGGGCCTGTTGCGGTGAAAGCCTGCTGCAGTCGAGGCTCAAAAAGGCCAGGCTACTGCCAGGACTGCTGTGGTCGAGGCCCAAATTGGCCAGGCTGCTGCTTCTGCCGGTTGATGGGCTTGGCCCAAGGGGTTATTGGGTATGGATATGGAGGGATGGGCCAGGCCCAAGGGGTTGTTGGGTATGGACACGGAGGGATGGGCCAAAGCCATTCCCAAGCCCACTACTGGCCCACGACTGCTGCCAGGGGTGCTGTGACCCGGACCCCTACTGGCTGCTACCACGTCCGCCACTGTCGCCACCGCCCTTGCCACCACCACGGCCACCGTCGCAGTTTTTCCCACCATGATTGTAGTTTTGACCTTTTTTCCACCACCGTTGTTACGATTTTGATTATAATGTTCTGAGAATGATTGAAAGTCATCGGATTCTCGGGACGTGGTAGCCACCATGGTGGAATGTGCTCCAGTTGCGTCCTTTTTAGCCAACCCTGCCTCTTCAAGAGTGAGCATAAAATGTGTTTTGTAGAATGGAGGGATAGAATTGCTTTGGCGAAGTAGAGTTCCAACCCCATTATAAGCTTCGGTGAGGCCCGCAACCATTTGTAGAACGAGACGATCATTCGTGACCAGTGCTCCGACGTTCTTGAGTTGATCCGACAATTCCTTGAGCCTTTGACAATATGCGGAGGCATTCGGGAAATCCTCCATAGTTGTATGAGAGAATTCTTGCTCAAGTGTTACGGCACGAGAATTTTTATTATCTTGGAATATATCACGCAACCTATTCCAAACTTCCATCGTTGTTGCGTCGGGTTCGATAATTGTATGCAAGAGGTCCGTAGAGATGGTGGAATAAATCCATTCGAGGACCGTAACATCAAGGGTTGCCCATAACTCCATGTCATCGTGGGTGATTGACACTTTCTCCTTGCCTTTTTCCGGTTTGACGATTTGATGGAGGACTTTGTGAGACCTTGCGTGAATTTTAAAGAGCTCCGCACATGTCGCGTACTGGACGTTCTTCATTTCAAGGACGATCGAGATGTTGTTCTTGATGTTGGAGACTGCAAGAGCATAATGAAAGGTATTATTTGTGTCAGGCATGGCTGACGGGAGAAGAATATCGGCGGCGGAGGGGAGGGAAATCCGAGTAGGGCACGACGGAAGTTTAGTGAGGAGGGAGGAGAGGAATATTTGCCCTAGACTTCTGATACCATAAAAGAGAATATTCTCTTGATTATTTTCATTAGCTAATTAGCTTATATACATGATGTACAATATTGATTTTAGGCTACAATTATGAAAACTAATTATACACCTAACTAATACAAAATTACTAACAATCTTTACCAAATCACTAAATATAATTACATATATTCTATCTATTACTATTAGTTAAGCATTTAGTTATTTGTCGTGACAACTCCTTGTTTCCTAACCAATTAGCTTTTATGGGGCCTTATTCCTTAATTTCTTTTTGGTTCTTGAGTCTTAGTTATAAGAATATTTAGTTACAACAACCCCAGCTTTCATTCAACCAACCTCATCTAACCCAAAATTCAGATGTGAAAAATGGTACTATTTTACTTTTTTAATATATGCCAATTGCGCTGGATTGCTGGGCAAGGTTCAAAATACAGTCATACATGCTGGACCAAAATACAGAGTCATGCATTCTATAAGGGTACTAAAGCCAACGCTTGGGCCACAATTTTTCCTAACCATAGTATGTGTATATATTATTAAAAAAAATTATGCACGGTTAATTTATGAGAAATTTGTAGGGAGAATAACATTTTACCTTTTAATGCATCCTTCCTTTAATGGTATCTATTTTATTATCTCATTTATATCCTAACAGTTAACATGAACTTGCATTATTATTCTTATATTTACCTTGTCTATTCTCACTTTTACTATTCTTATTCTTTTAGGGGTCGTTTGGTAATGATAAGGTGGGGATATATCAGGATTAAGTTTGAGATTAATTTTATACTCTATTTGGTAGAAAATATAAATTAATTATGCGATAAATTTATATCTTCTACTAAATAGAGTATAAAATGAAGCCAAACTTAATTGTGCGATATCTCACTTTATCCCATCAAACTTGAGATTATTTTATCCCACTTCCCAGATGAAATAAATTAGTCTCAAGACTATAATTCCGAAATAATTTAGTCTGCGTACCAAACGACCCCTTATTATTGTTGAATTTCAGAAGTCTCCCAAACGATAAACCATCTGTATTCGCCAAAACTTACTGCTCTCTACCTATAATTTACAAAAGATCAAAACTTTTTTTTTTTTGTATCTTCTCCCAAAATTTCAACCATGCAACAAGTAATCATTATATTAAAGAAGCGCAACATTATTTCAATATCATTATATAAACTTATCAAATTCTTGAGCCAGATTTTATTATTCTAACTTTATATTATTTTTTTTATTAAAAAGTTGTGCTTGTTGATTCTTCATAAGTATATATTTTATTTAGTTGTTATTAGAATCTATTAAATTTAAATATATTAACTAGAAAATATGATTTTGGTTATGCAAAAAGAGAAAAAAAAGTAATTAATGACTTCGCATTAAAAAAGATATAAAAGTAAATTTTAAATAAAAAATATATATGGCGATCTTCCCTTATAAAAAAATTAAAACTTTTTTGTAATGTTTGACTTTAGACCCTCAATCTTGTTGAGCCGACCCTGAAGTTAAGGTATCAGAGTCGAGCCTACTATTACAGGTAGGGGTGAGCATGGGTACAGGATACCCAGATACCCGACCGGAACCAACACTAACGGGTAGGTTCCGGGTAAATATATTATAATAACGGGTAGGGTCCGGGTAGTAAAATTAGGAACCGATCAATGTCGGGTCCGGTTTCGGTTCTGGCAAATAGAGACAGGGTACCCGGACCCGGAACCGATACACGGAACCTATAAAATATTAAATATTTTTACTTTTTTGAGAAACATTTGGACCACTTTTAACTTTCTCCAAAATTGTTTGTTGCACGCCTGCACATTGATTTTTCCCACCCCAAGACGCAAATATTTCAGCTTTTTCACCCCTTTATTCTAGAATGCTCTTTGTGCCCTAAGAGAAAACACCCAAAACTCTCTCAATAACAATGGCGTTTTAGCTACACCACCGAGCTTCATCGTCGTCGTTGTTGAAGCTTTCTCTCAGGTACTTTCATCGTTGTCGTCGTTGAAGCTTCACCTTTGCCTCTTTCTCTCCCTTGGTTGTGTTCACGTCGTTCCTAAAATGCATATGAGTTCATATCTAACTCTTCAATTTCTTTTTAATATCCTATGCTTCTGTTCTATTTCAGGCGATACTCATCTTCAATCTGTATTACTTTTTTATTTGAAATGTAATACTATTTTTAAAATTTGTGTATATTTTTGTAGTTGTGAAGATGAAATTTAGGGATTTACTAGTATAATAAAGTTTTTCTTTTGTATCGAAGAGCTTATGAACACGAAAATAAGTTTAATTCAGATATTTCCAAATTTATTTTGAAATCAACACGTTCAATTAATTGAGTGTCAAATTTGGCTTGCAATTTTAGGTTTTGGTTACAGAATTAGCTTTTCTACAATGAATAAGTTTTCTAAAACTTCTTATAAGGGTACTAAAAACATCGATTGCAGGCTAAAAAACTACTGGATGAAATTTTTTTAGAACTCTTTTTGATTCTCATAGGCTAAAAAATTGTTGCTTAATCTGTGTTTTTTATTTACAGGGTACCCGGGTAGGTTTCGGGTAGTAAATTTAGGAACCGATCTTTTACAGGGTAGGGTCCCGATAGTTCAAAAATGTTAGGGTACTCGGACCCGTTCACCCCTAATTACAGGCCGCAATGTTTCTAGCAAAAGTAATTCCTAATTTTATCTGCTATATAGACATTAATAACAAACAAAGTAGGAATTGTGAAGTGGACTATATCCCCAAAAAACATGTATTCATAGTTAAAAAAGAAAGGGACCAAACAAAGGGATCGGAGCTGCAACTTATGGTTGTACTAGTGGGATGTTACCCGTGTTGTGCACGGGCCAAACATACGTCTAATTTTAATTCTTTTTGCAGTTATAAAAAACTTTTAATATATTTTCTCACTAAAACAATTGATAATATAATATTTGCACGATCAATTATATTTGATTTCAACAAAAACTACCAAAAAATATGAAGCAACTACAAAGAAGAAAAGAACCACAAAGAAAGAAGCAAGAAACCCAGTACTATCTAAAACTCTTTATAAATAAATAAATAAATAAATAACCAAAAAACTTTTAAAAAAAAAAAAGAAATCAAACTCGGCTACTAATTAATGCAACCGAAAAGGTTCAAAAATTCAGTAGTGAATCTCTCTACACAGCTGTAAGCAGGAAGAAAAAAGTAATTGCTTTGCAATTACCATACTGTTTATAAATAACAAAAATGATACTTATCTTTAAATTATAAAAATATTGAATACTAATTAATCTATTCAAAACAAAGCAATTTTTTAAAAGTTGGAATACTGGTGTCTTGGAATGAAGCTCCTATCAAACTTTAAAAGTGTTGGAAATTTGCCTTTGGTGGGAGTTGCGTCCACTCATCTTTAATGACTTAACCACTAGGGTTCTGCATGTTGGAGACTTTGGTTCTTCACACGTGCATAATCTACTAAGTGAGTAGATGACCGTAGGGCCAAGGATTGTCAAATTTCGTTAAGAAATGAAAGAGATATTGGTCCACGAAGTGAGGTGTTTGAAGCATGAAAATATGGTATGGAACAAATCTCCCTCATCGGTGGGGAAATGAAGATTTGTTCATTTTATAAGTCTAAAAAATGGATAAGAGTTTGGGATCCCAAGGGGTAACCCATGTGTTTGAAGGAGGGAGGACCTAGGTGTGCTTGGGTTCGAAGCTAAGCCCACACGCACGTCGCCCGTCCCGTCCGGGCTTGGGTGTTGGGCTGTTGGGCTTCGTCTGTGAAGGCCTCTTCAAAGTTAACGCCATGTCTGTAATGCGTTCAAGCAATAAAATTGAAGTTTTTTCTTATTTACTTGAGTCTTCTAATTTATGGCATCATAGATTAGGACATGTTAACTATAAGTCCATCCAAAGGTTGGTAAAGTTGGAGTTGTTGTCGTCTTTGGCCGTAAACCCTCAACATAAGTGTGAGGTGTGCGTAGAGGAAAAACTCACAAAGATTTCTTTTCGATCCGTCGAAAGGAATACCGCTCCTCTAGAACTTATTCACACAGATATATGTGATTTGAAGTTTGCACAAACTAGGGGGAACAAGTACTTTATGACATTCATTAATGATAGCACAAGGTATTGTTACCTTTACTTGTTGAAAAGTAAAGATGAAGCGTTCTGACGCTACAAAGCAGAAGTTGAGAACCAACTAAGCATGCGGATTAAATCAATACGTAGCGATAGAGGGGGAGAATACGTAGCGCCATTTGAGGAATATTGTGCCGAATCGGCATTGTTCATCAAACGACGGCTCCATACTCACCTTAGTCGAACGGTGTTGCTGAACGCAAGAACCGCACATTGAAGGAAATGATGAATGCCTTGCTCATCGATTCTGGTCTTCCCCAAAACATGTGGGGAGATATTGTCCTTACCGCTAATATGATTCTTAATAGAGTCCTACATAAGGGTAAGGACAAAATTCCATATGAATCATGGAAGGGAAAGAAACTTACCTATAAATATTTAAAGGTGTGGGGTTGTTTGGCAAAGGTCGAAGTGCCTAAGCCAAAGCAGGTCAAGATTGGGCCTAAGATTGTTAGTGCGTAAGTCAGATATGCAAATAACAGTAGTGCTTATCGTTTCTTAGTGCGTAAGTCAGATATTCCAGATATCCACGGGGGTACAATCAAGGAATGCTCAATTCTTTGAGGATACTTTTCCTAGAAAGAAAAAAGACATAACCTCTCACAAACGAAGTTATGAACAGAGCTCTCAGGAACCAGGAGTCGTTGACTGCCCGAATCTAGATGGTTCAGATCTAGTGGACTTCGAAGTGGCTGAATAATCGGAATCTAGTGTTTCAGATTCTCAGAACTTGGAGACTCCAGAGATGGAACCAAGGCGAAGTAAAAGGGCTAGGAAGGATAAAAACTTTGGTCCTGACTTTGTAGCTTATATGGTTGATGACGAACCAAGGAAAATTGTTAAAGCATTGTCAACTCCAAAGGCACCGCTCTGGAAAGAAGCTATTGAGAGTGAAATAGACTCTATCCTGCATAACCATACTTGGGAGTTGGTTGATCTTCCTCCGGGAAATAAATTATTGGGTTGTAAATGGATACTCAAATGGAAATATAAAGATGATGGGTCTATAGACAAGTACAAAGCCAGGTTGGTAGTCGAGGGCTATCGACAGAAATAAGGCCTTGACTATCTTGACAAATACTCCCCGGTGTCTATGATGACGTCTATACGAGTATTTATTGCGATTGCAGCGTTGCATGACCTTGAGATACATCAAATGGATGTGAAGACAGCCTTCCTAAATAGTGATTTGGAAGAAGAAATCTATATGGAACAACCCAAGGGGTATGTGGTTCCAGGTCAAGAGAAGAAAGTTTGTCGACTTGTCAAATCTCTGTACGGGCTGAAACAAGCCCCGAAGCAATGGCACGAAAAGTTTGATAGTACTCTACTACCAAAGGGTTTCTCCATTAATGAGTGTGACAAATGTGTCTACACGAAAGGTAACTCTGACTCGTTCATTATGATATTCATGTACATAGATGACATGTTGATCACATGAAGCAGTCCTAGCTTAATCCTAGAGACTAAGAACATGTTGAAACAATGCTTCGACATGAAGGATATGGGTATCGCAGATGCCATCTTATGGATAAAAATCTCTAAGACATCTGATGGATTGGTCTTATCTCAGTCTCACTACATCGAGGATGTTTTGAGAAAGTTTGAGGTGTTTGACAGTTTGCCTATAAAGTCACCACTGGATAGAAATCAAAAGCTTGATAAAAATTGTGGTGCACCCGTATGCCAGGAGCAATATGCACATGTGATTAGGAGTTTAATGTACATACCAAACTACACCCAACCTGATATTGCTTATGTAATCAATAAGTTGGCTAGGTTTACCCGTAATCGAAGTAATGATCATTGGAATGCATTGAATCGGGTGCTATGTTACCTGAAGTACACGCTAAATTATGGGTTATATTATTCGAGATATCCAGTTGTACTAGAGGGGTACAATGATGCAAACTGGATATCTGATATAGAGAGCATCAAGTCCACCAGTGGGTATATATTTACAATTGGTGGTGGGGATGTGTCTTCGAAATTCTCTAAGCAAACTTGCATCGCCCGATCCACGATGGAATCGGAGTTTATCGCTTTAGACAAAGCAGGAGAAGAAGCTGAGTGGCTTCACGACTTCTTAGAGAATGTCCCTTGTTAGGACAAATCCGTACCTTCAGTGATGATTTACTGCGACAACCAGTCGGCTTTAGGAAGGGCACGAAGTTTTATGTACAACGGCAAATCTCGTCATATTTGACGGAGACATAAGACCATTAGGAAGTTGATCACCACGGGTATAATATCCATTGATTACATAAAATCAAAGTATAACATAGCATACCCACTGACAAAGGGCATACCCAGAGATCAGATATTCTGCTTGTCTAGGGGAATGGGCTTAAAACCCAAGCTTTAAGGACCAATACGGTGGTAACCCAGCCTTACTGTCTGGAGATCCCAAGAATTTGGTTCAATGGGAAAACTAAGTTGTAAAGGTTCAGTTAAGCGCTTTGGTGGAAGCAAGAGCACTTCGGGTTATGATTTCTGTAAGGAACATAAACCCAATGACATTCCCGCGATAGATGTTAAGTGCTATCTGCGGTGTGGGTGAAGGTTAAGTTTCCAAAATCTTCTAATGATCCTCAACGGTTGAGGTTATGTGTGGGAAATCTTTAATGGTTCTTAACACTTGTAAAGTGGGGTTTAGCAGACTACCTTGTAAGAGACCGCCTATTTAAGTGCGAGGACATGCCGCCTCAAATGAACGCACTTAAGAATCCAAGAAGTGTCCACGGCCACAACAGACAAAATATTACGAAGAACAGAGTAAAAGAAGTTGTTGTGTTGGTACTATTAACTTGGATTACACTAAACACTGACGGTTTAAGACATCACGTTCACCGCGCAGTAAGTAAGTCCGATGGTATCTAACTATGGAAGGTTCAAAGCTGAAGCTACCTCTCCTGATGCAACATTGGTCCGCTGAAATATTGCTGGAAATAGGCACCTTGTGAGTGCGCCAAAATCTCTTTCAAGAGGGGATTGTTGGAAATTTGCCTTTGGTGGGAGTTGTGTCCACCCATCTTTAATGACTTAAATACTAGGGTACTGCATGTTGGAGACTTTGGTTCTTCACACGTGTATAATCTACTAAGTGAGTAGATGACCGTAGGGCCAAGGATTGTCAAATTTCGTTAAGAAATGAAAAAGATATTGATCTACCAAGTGAGGTGTTTGAAGCATTAAAATATGGTGTGGAACAAATCTCCCTCATCGGTGGGGAAAGGAAGATTTGTTCATTTTATAATTCTAAAAAATGGATAAGGGTTTGGGACCCCAAGGGGTAACACATGTGTTTGAAGAAGGGAGGACCTAGGCGTGCTTGGGTTCAAGGCTAAGCCCACACGCACGCCGCCCACCCGTCCGGTCCAATCGTGGGCCTTGGGCTTCTTCTGATATTATCTTTTTGGACCCCAAATTGCTTAATATTTACAGTTTGGTCCCTGGAGCATTGAATCTCCATTACTATGCACATAAACTCAGTCATTTACTTGGCTGAATATAACTCATCACTAAGTGCCATTACATGGCTATTAAAAGCCATTAGTTGGCTAGTTGAGTCACCCTCCTTACACTATAAATTGAAGTCTTTGGCTCAATTGTTCTAGCAAGAGACAGAAAAATCAGAAATATTTTTCTTCCTCTCCAACATCATTTCGTTACTCTAAGTTCTTCAAAAGTAACATTTGAGTTTCCTTTGCTCATTTATTAAGTTGTTGTTTTATCTTGGGAGACTATTATCCATAACGTAAAAGGATATATACGGGTCAATCTTGTCTTAAAGACAGAGTGTCATCACTCGACCCACTCAAATATTAAAGTAGTTAGAATTCCAGTTTGTTGTAATAGTTAGCAGTTTATCCTTTCTGGTTATTGTAATATTTACTTACTTTCCCGTTTCCTGCAATTGTTGTAACACACAAAACGCTGATCAAAATATTTAATTGCAGAGAGCAAGAAAAATTCAGTATTATGTATATCTACATCTGAAATACTTAGATCAGTATTACAAATTCAGACATTTATTATAGTTGAATAAAGGGTAAAAAGAAAATGACTTAGGCGCGTGGCTACAAAAAGAGAGTACAGAAATAGTTGTGTACTATTAACTAAGGCTGGCCAGTGGGCTGGTTCAGCCCGGTTATGACCTGACCCGGTCCCGCACCGATCCCCCTAAAAATGGTTTTGGGACTCGAAACCGGGAAGGGACTTGAGCTCGTCCCGCCGCCACACCTGACCCGACCACGACCCTGCCCCGACCCCCCTTTGCAAAAATGATCGTTACAAAAAAAGTATATACGCATTACCAATAAGAAAGTGCTAGCAACCAAGTGGCTTTTATATTATTTTCTTCTTCTTCTTCTTCAATACAACCTTATAAAAGACATGTTGTTTCTACGGCTATCTTAGAAATAGAATGTTTAGTGGTTCCACTGCTAATCAAGTTAGCGAGTTTGATGTTTTTGTTTTGCAGGGTGTTGTACCGTACCAAGCAGTTCTCAATGAAGAAGGACGTGAAGACTTGCTTAAATACTTGAGGAAAAATGAGAAGACATTTCCGACACTAGCAAAGATGGCCCGAGATGTGTTGAACATTCAAGCGTCATCAACAGCGTCTGAAAGCGTTTTTTCTGCCGGAAGATTTCAAATAGGAGAGCACAGACACTTATTGGCAGGAGACTGCTTGGAGATTGCAGTTTTATTCAGAGATTGGATACGAGCGGAGCGTAGAAGGTGCGGTCAATCAGAGATCAACGAAGAAGACGATTTAAACTACAACGAAATCTTGTCCGACGGAGCTGGAAGCGACGTCGACCAATTTGACCAATAAATTCCAATTCCAACCGAAGAACCACAAGACATTGTGAATAAATTAGAAAAGGTGTTTATAAATATGTAATTTTTTAAATTGCAATTTTACTATGTGAGTTGCAACTTTCAACACCACAAAGTTGCAATTTTGAAATTGTATTACAAAAAAATCATATTTCTATTAAATAATATAAGAGGCACAAAAACAGTCTTGAGATGTTTTTATTACACTATCTTGTTCAATTATTGAAGTATTTATATATATATTTTTTTAATTAAGTGCCAAAAAAAAAAACCGGAAATCCCGACCCCGCCCCGCCAAGACCGGTCCCCTTTTCCGGCGGGACTGGCTTTCCGACGGGACGGGATGTTGGCCAGTCCCCCGCCGGAGGACCGGTCCCGCCCTTCCCCAGTCCTGTCGGGTCCCATCCTGCCAGGACCCGACCCGTCCCACCCCGAACCCGCCCCGTTCGACACCCCTACTATTAACATGTACTACTAACATGATAACAGTCATTTGATAATTTTGGATCATTTAAAAATTTCCCAAAACTACAACATTTACAAGAATATCTAGGGTATCTACCTAACAAAGGGGTATAAATGTTCTCCAGATTAAGACGCCAACAATTCATTCAGGGACAATAAATTATGGAAGTTGGCCTTTTAGTTTAAGCAATAAATACTACACACACTAATCTATGAAAGTACTATTTCCTTAAAGCAGACAAACTTTGAAATTTCGTAACTACCCTTCGCTGGAAGCAAGCATGTCAATAAATAGCAGCCTGCAGCTGCTCACTGTGACTTCTTATATAGGAGAAAATTCACCTTTCACTATAGAATATTTTGTTTAAAACTTGTCAAGGTCATTCTCCTCTTCTTCATTTCCCCCCTATCTGATGACAGTCTCTTCCTAAAAAGAATTAGTAAAAAAATTATATATTGATTAAAGATCCAAAGTCCTAATTGTATTTAATTTTGGAGAGTTAAATACAAAATTAGGATAACCTATGACGTAAATCGTAATACTAAAAAGCATGAACAAATTGAATCATGAGTTAATGAAAATAAGTTAATAACAGGTATTCCCATGTCAATTCTCCAAGAATGGGATCATTTGGTAGGAGGGATAGGATGAGAATGAATTATTAGTACCATGGAATTGAAATTAATTTCATGTTTGGTTGGTGGGATAATGTCTTTATATCCCACTCAATCTCATCTACAGATGATAAAAGGTGGGATAAGTTATTTCACATAGAGGGTGGGATAAGTTATTTCACATAGAGGGTGAGATAAGTTATTTCACATAGATGGATAACTTATCTCACTCAATCTCATCTACATGGAATAACTTATCCCTCCTACCAAACGACCCCGTAACAAACCGTCTACAAAATCATAGGAGGGTTGACAGATACAGAAGAGAAGGAATGAGCTTACATACTTGCAAAAGCGGCCCACGAGTAAACTCGTAGAAGGACTTTAAAGTTGGGCCTCATTGACATGGTCAAAGCACACACATTATGGGCCTTCGAGTAAGCCAGCCCAATAAAGCTTTAATGTCCAAATCCAATAGACCTCCTCTCGCTGAACAAGAAATTACACTCAGTGGCCTTAGAAATTGCCTCAGAACCCACTTTGCGGGATTATACTAAGTATGTTGTTGTTTTGACCTTAGAAATTGGTGGTCTTGGACTTTTAACCCGCGCTTGTACCATGGGAAAACCTTCAAAGTCTATTGTCATAACTTGTTAAACTTGAAGTTTTGTACATGAGGCAAGTGAGGTCAAAAGTTCAAAATCATCCACCTCCAATAACATCCTTTTGAATTACCCTCTGCTGAAATAGCAACAAGGTGAAGTTCACGAATAGCCATTTTTAAGCATGTAATTAGAAGATAATTGTACATTCAAAAGTTATTGAAACATAGTTATTTTTTAACACAAAAATAAGATTTAGATAAAAATACCGCACATTTAAGAAGGGCAGAAACCAACTTTTTCTGCTTCAATATCCTGAAGTTTCACTTGTTAGAAGTTCGAACTCCAGCATTTGTTTTCATGAACTCTAGTGTTTCTTCATCAAACCTAGCATTTTCTTTTTCCAACTCCAATACTTTTCATTAACCCCAACATTTTTTCATGAATTTCAACATTAGTTTCAACATTTGTTTTTTCTTGAATTTCAGTATTTTTTATTTGGAATTCCAACATTTTTTTTGTATTTCAACATTTTATTATGAACTCCAGCACAATAAGTTTTTTCGTGTTTTAGCTAAATGTAATCTTGCCCAAATTTTGTCTCCTCATTAATAATAATTATTTTTCAATTACTTGCAAACTTCGGCTATTTTTCAATTACATACCCGAAAAATAGTTAGCCCACACTATTTTTCTAATAAAAGAATAAAACATTAGGATTTATTTTGCCTAATTAAATTAGACCTAGGCCAAACAAATTTGTTGATGTATGTCAGTTGTCACGAGTACCTGGTCTCATGATGATATTGTATATTTTCAAACGAAAAGATGACTCTAAAGGAACATCTTTAATTCCCATATATTGTTGCTGGAAAATAAGAAGAGGAAGAAAAAGGAAAGTTCGTTACTTTATAAAGCAAGAAACCTTCCAGAAAAGCAACAACATCATCCATTTGCAAACGCTGCTGGCAGTTATCAAATACAACAAATTAAATAGGTCATCGACAAGAATTGTGATGGAGCGGTAAGTACTCATTCATCCTTAATTATAGGTTTCAGGTTGAACCTTTGTTAGAGAGCATTTTATTCCTAAATGTGAGACTTATCGGCGCGAATTCAAACTTAAACTTTATGGATTCAATTTTTAAGATTCTTAGCATTCAACACCTTGTATTTCAAAAATTATGGGTTCAAACTTATTACTTGTTTTAATTTTAATGAACTTTTACACATAAATTTATAATCCGTCTAAAGTATTGAGTTCAGATAAACCTAGTAACTGACTGCATCTGCCCCTAGTTAATAATTGCAATACTTACTACTCTTTATGTCCCAATTTATGTGGCACAGTTGGAGTTTCAAGATTCGAACTTTTAAATTTTGATTGTGAATTTGGACATAGAAGTTTTAAGTTTTTAAAATAAAATTTATATATTTAGAAACTACGTAAAAGGTACTATAAATCACAATAATTAACAACTTAAAATATTTATAAGGTATATAAAGAAATTCTGATCAAAGAAAAATTTGATTAACTCTCAAAATTCTAACAGTGCCACATAAAATGAAACGGGGGCGATATAAACTTACATTATCAATATGTATATATAACTTCAGTATCAAGGCAAGTTCAAACTTGCTTTTATTCAAGAATACTAAAAAGAAGCAAATTCCAGAAAAGTTAAGATTTGCTAACACCAGCTAAAGTTCTAGAAGTATCATATATCATCTAATTCCCCTGAAATATTAGTCCAGGAAACTTTGCACACATTAAAAGGGATAACTCGTACATACTTTTTATAACTGCAATCACCAAATACGGAAACTGTTTATGTAATTTTGTTCGTAGCAACTTGCAAGGCATCACTCACCATCTTGTGCTCCATTTTCTTTTCTCAAATAAATTTTGTCTTTTCCTTTACGGGATAATCTTACGTATAGTCATTCAACTTTTAATTTATTGCACCAAAATCATAGAATTTACCTTTGTATTATCGATAAATAACTCAATTATGCCTAGAAAAACAAGTTTAAATTAAAAAAAAATACTAAATTTGATCCTCAAAACCGCAAGTTGACTACCACACGTATAAAAATGTCAGATAAGTATAATCATATCAACTACTTGCCATACATAATATCTATGTGGAACCAATAAGAAAAAAACTAACTATTTTCGACCTGACCAAATACCTGATATATTTCACCAAGTGGCACATCGTAAGTTATTTATTTCAAGTGGGTAAAAAATTGAGCTTTTTTGAAAAAGACAGTGCAACATGAATATTATGCGAGGTGAGCTACTGAAGTGGTAGATGAAGAGACATCATTGAGTTATTTTTCGGTTACAAAAGTAAGTTTTACGACTTCGATACAATAAATTGAAGGGCGATAGGTCTATGAAATCAATCCTTTTCCTTCACTTATAAATGCATCTTGAGTTGACAATACACAACAAAAATTCTAGCACAAAGTTAGAGAAAAGTGAGGACATGGAGATTAAGGTGGTAGAAGAAACATCCGAAAATATTGATCAAGAAAAGAAATCTCCTCTCTTAGAAGAAAATCTAACCCTACCAGAAGTAGAAAAAAATCTTATACAAAAGGCAATTACTCAAACATTTCAAAGCACAGCCCATTTAGCCAATCTTCTCCCTACTGGTTCTGTTCTTGCCTTCCAACTTATGTCACCAATATTTACAAATCAAGGCCATTGTGACAAAATTAGCAAATTTTTAACTATTGTACTTGTTGCACTATGTGGACTATCATGTTTCATATTGAGTTTCACTGATAGTTTTACAGACAAGAAAGGGAAAATTTGCTATGGATTCGCGACGATAGGAGGGTTATGGATAATTGATGGATCAGCTAGAATTCCAAATCAAATTGCAAGGAAATACAAGTTGAAATTTATTGATCTCTTGCATGGTTTTATGTCAGTATTGGTTTTTGGTGTTGTTGCTTTGTTTGATCAGAATGTGGTGAATTGCTTTTATCCGAAGCCTTCTGATGAAACTGAGGAGTTGCTTACTGCTTTGCCAATTGCAATCGGAGTCGTTTGTAGTATGCTTTTTGTAGTTTTTCCAACAAAACGTCATGGAATTGGCTTTCCCCTTACCTCTGATTAACATAGTCAATAAGGATTTATATAGTCGATTCCAACTTGTTTGAGACTGAGACGTAATAGTTGTCGTACTAGTAACATGTTTCTTTTTAAATGACTTGGTGCATGTGTTCATTATTTCGTTCTTGTTAAAAGAAAATGTTCCATACTAACGGATTCGGGTCCATAACCATGGGGCCCAATGCACGAGTTCAAGTACGAAGGCTATTCCGTGAGTTTAGACGGAAGCAATGAGCTGATAGTTGTCTGTGCCCAAGGTCAGATTATCGACATCGGTATTGGGGTAGCAAGAAGATGCATTGGCTGATAACATATCCATCGCCCTTCCTCGGTCCGCCCCCATAGCAAGCTTCCAAATTTCTCTCAATTCATCCCCTCATGAGGAATTACCAAATCATTTGACCCTTCACTCATTCCAATATAAAGGATTAGTCAATCAAATAATTTTTTGAATAAGAGATTCAGGGTTGCTGTATTAAGCTGCACAGAAAGTTGCACCAGACAAGAGAGTTAAAATTAGCTATGGATTCGCGAAGGCTTGTGGATAATTGACGGATTCCCTTCACCTCCAAATTCCAATTAACATAGTCAGTGATGATTTATATAGTGATCCCAAATTCTTTCACTACTTAGAAAACGTGAATTCTCGATACATATTTTCATCGGAACGCCTTTGAATACATGATATTTCTGACGAAAAGTTAATTACAAGCCATTATCCGATATATTTTGTCGGAAAATTCCATCGAAAATTGGCATTTTCCAGTAGTGTTTGAGTTGAGGTGCAGATGCTCTTGTCGTAGTAGCATATTTCTTCTTGAACGACTTGTTTTACGTGTTCATTATTCTGTTCTTGTTTTTTACTGAGAAATTCAGTGTTACTCCATTAATGTGAACCAAATAAATCATCACTTCATATATTTTGGACCTGCTAGACATATGGAGCTATAGATGACTTTTGAGTATAAGCAACAAATGTTGAGACATGAGAGTGCTGGCAAGAACCTTTATGAAATTTGAAGATAATATGTGGTTTAGCAATAAACAAGAAGTGCATTCTGAATTGCTTAAAAAGCATATCAATTAAAAAACTTGAAGAAACCCAGAAAGATAAAATTACTTAAGCAAATTAAAATCAAATAGACGGATGAAATGTTTGTTAATTCTAAAGGAATATGTTACCCGCCTTTCATTGATTATTGTGTACAATATATATAGTATTTTTGGGAGTTTTGCTCTATGGTACTTTATAAAGCAGTACGGGAAGTATTTAACTATTACAAGTATTCGAAAGGATAAACAAAGATTCAATAATTCAACATGGAATCTGAAAATTACAATAGTTACACAAGTAAAAACTGGAAATTCCAGTTTTATAGAAGACGGAAAAATATAAATTGGTTTTTGCTGAGTCGAGTGTAGCACTCTGTCCTTAAGACAATATTGCCCCGTATGTATCCTTTATACGTCCTGGACAATTTGTCTCCCAAGATAAAACAGCAATGGAACCCTTGAGCAAAGGAAACTCAAGAGCTACCGTGAAGAATATTGAGTAACGAAATGATGCTTGGAAGTTGTAGGAAGAAAACTATTTCGGTTGTGTATTTTCGTGCACTTTTTTTTCGCATCCGTTTCTGTATTTTCGTGCATATGTCTTTGTGCTCAACAATGGTGTAATGGGGTGTTTATATAGGAGAGGGAGGGGTGTTTTCGCCTGAAAAGCTCGCCTCCATAATAGCCAAATAATGGCCATTATGGAGGTAGTAAAGTCACCAACATAAATGGGAGAAAGACCAACTGTTTTGGCCATTATAGGAGGAGTAATTCAACCAAAATAAATGGCTGAATTGAGTGCTTGGCATTTCTGTTTTTGACCGTCGAAATTCTGATTTTCTTGAAACTTCAGGAACCAAACTGTACATCTTGAAACTTCGGGGACCAAACCGCACATCCGAAAGAATTCGGTCCAAATCTGTATATCTGAAACTTCGGGATCAAACCGTACTTCGGCAAAGTTTTCTGGCCCAAAAAGATAATATCAGAAGGCCCACAGCCCACAGCCCGTGGCCCGTGGCCCGAGAACCCGGAACCCGGAACCCGGAACTCGGAACCAGAACCGGACGGGCGGGCGGCGGCGGCGCGCGTGTGGTCTTTCCTCGAACCGAAGCACATCTAGGTCCTCCCTCCTTTAAACACATGGGATACCCCTTGGGGTCCCAAACCCCAAACCAATTTCGAATCTTATATACACAACAATTCTTTCTTCCTCTACCGATGAGGGAGAATTACACACAATACCACACTTTCCATGCTTCAAACACCTTACTTCGTGAACCAATATCTCTTTCATTTCTCAATGAAATTTGACGATTCTTGGCCCTACGGTTATCTACGTACTTAGTAGATCATGCATGTGTGAAGAACCGGATTCTCCAACATACGTTACACTAGTGTTTAAGCCGTTAAAGTTGGTCGGTCGCAACTCCCGCCAAAGGCAAATTTCCAACAATCCCCTCTTGAAAGAGATTTTGGCGCACTCACATGGTGTCTTTTCATTTCCAACAATATTTCGGCGGACCGATGTTGCATAAGGAGAGGTAGCCTCGGCTTTGAACCTTCCATAGTTGAATACCATCGGACTTACTTACCGCGCGGTGAACGTGATGTCTTGAACCGTCGTTGTTTAGTGTAAGCCAAGACAACGGTACCAACACAACAAATTCCCTTACTCTCTTCTTCGTAATGTTTTGTCCGTTTTGGCCATGGACAACGTCTTGGATTCTTAAGTGCGTTCAATTTGAGGCGGCCCGTCCTCGCACTTAAATAGGTGGTCTCCTACAAGGTATCCTGCTATACCCCACTTCACAAGTGTTAGGAACCATTAAAAGTTTCCCAAAGACCTAACCTCAACCGTTGAGGATCATTACAGTTTTGAAAACTTAACCTTTACCCATACTGCAGATAGCACTTAACGTCTATCGCGGGAACGGCTTTGGATTTGGTGTTTCTTTTCGAAATCACTATCCGAAGTGCTCATGCTTCCACCGAAGCGATCAACCGAACCTTTACAACTTAGTTTTCCCATTGAACCAAATTATTGGGATCTCCAGTTCGTAAGGTTGGGTTTCCACTGTATTGGTCCGTATATTTTGGGTTTTAAGCCCATTCCCCTAGACAGCAGCGAAACGCTTGATCTCCGGGTAGTCCCTTAGTTTGTAAACAAGGAAGTGACACCCGTGATGATCAACCGCCATACGGTCTTATGTCTCCGACGCATTCTAACGAGATATGTCCGTACGCCGTCATCCGTGTCCTTCCTGAAGCCGACCGGCTAGCCAAAGTGTATAACTACTGAAGGTACGGGTTTCTCCCGATAAGGGACGTCCTCTAATGAGTCGTGAAGCTACTCAACTTCTTTCATGCTTTGTATAAAGCGATAAACTCCGATACCATCATGAATCGGTCGATGCAAGTTTGCTTAGAGGATTTTCCAAGACCCACCATACACATTTACTTGTGACTTTGGTGTTCTTCGATCCGATGTCCGGTTTGCATCACCGTGTTCTCTCGAACCGCTGGACATCCGAATACTATAATCCGTAGATAAGCGAATAATTCGATATCGTCATATCCGACTTAACGCCTTCTATTGATCATGTATTAAGATCATCGGTGAACCTTAGTTCAACTAATCTGTTTGTTGGACGATACCGGGTCGGTTGTAGTGTGTACAATACATTGAACTACACGTGACCCGAGCATATCGCTCCTTGTCTATGGGTGCACCATGATTCCAATCGGTTCTATGATTCATATCTATTGGTGGCTTCAACGAGACTTGTCAACTATCGACCGATCCGTTAGATGTCTTAGAAATCCAATTCCTAAGATGTCATCTCGTGATACTCATATCTTTCATATCGAGACTTTGTTTCAATATGATTTTCACTCTAAGACCGTTGGTTTTCCAACTGTTGGCTTTCTAACTTCGAGTCAATGTTTCGTGATCGATTCATTATTTCTGTTTTATCCGAGACTTTCGGACCAAAATGTTAACATTTCGGGGACCAAAATGAAAGTTCGGGAAGAAGCCCAACAGTTCAAAGAACCAATTCGATCCTCTTCTTCCAACTCTCCAGTTTGGAAGGTTGTTTCAACACCCATGCCATGTAAGATTACAATGGCCCTGGATGTGAAGCTACTCACAGGGGAGCACTTTTTACAACCCAAAGGTTCTTTTCCCGGAGGAAGATTAACTATTACACGAGTATGGTTCTATATATGGAATCTATTTCTCTCTTTAGCTTCTTTCCAAAGCAGCGCTTTTGGAGATGACAATTATTTGTTAATTATTCATGGTTCATTATTAACCATATAAGCTAGAAGGACTGGAACAAGTTTTTTTTTTTTCCCTTCTTTGCTCCGTCTCGGTTCAACATCTAGAATCCCTAAGTTCTGCAGATCTGGAATATTAAGTTCCGGATAGCTAGCAACTTTCGAGTCCTGTAGATACGGAACGTCTAGTTCGGACAGACAGGCCCTCGCGGGTTCTTGTTAACCTTGAGCAATTACTCCTTTTTCCTTTTTTTTTCCAAGGAAAGCTATCTTAAAAGAATTCAGCATTCTTTGACGCCAAGAGGCGATCAACACTACTGTTATTTGCAGATCCAGTGGATATGCAATCTACAGTCTTAGGTCGAACTTGACCTGTTTCGGTAGCCCATCTTTTACCAAGCTACCCCTCATAATTTGGACGTACGGCTTAGCGCTTGGCTAACACCGTTAGACTGAGGTGAGTAATGAGCAGTTGTTTACTAAACGATGCTTCACTTTCTCCCCCTCTATCACTACGAATTTCTCAATCCGTAGGCTTAGTTGATTTTCAACTTCTGTTTTGTAGCACTTATCCGCTTCAACAACTTCATCTTCGTTTTTCAATAACCAAAGGATACAATACGTTGTACCATTATCAATAAAGGTCATAACGTACTTGTCTCCCCCCCTCTATTTTGTATAAACTTCAAATCACCCAAGTAGGTGTGACTAAGTTCTAGAGGAGCGGTGCTTCTTTCGCTATTCCCTTGACGGAATTTGGAAAGGTGATTTTGCCTCTTCGTCTACCTCACATTCATTTTGAGGGTTTATGTCGACAGTAGGCAACAATCTCATCATCGTTAGCTTTTGAATGACTTGCTATTTAACGTGTCTTAATCTATGATGTCATAGATGCACGGATTACAAATATATCATTCATTTGGCTATAGACATATTGTACCATTCTTAGTTATTACAGACCTGTTGGACTAGTCTCAAACCAGCTTGACCAACAACGTCCCTTTAACCAAGTTTAGGACATGTATCACCTCATCTTAGAGTGATCCCATTCCCTGAAGTCCTATTGAGGACAACCTCTCCAGCCCCTTTTACTTTAGAGGTGGCGTTGCTTCACATGAACAACCTCTTGCCCGTGGTTAGGGCGTAACCGGATCATATGTGATCCGATACTCTGGCCCACTCCAGTTGCTTTGGCAGAACGAGTGTCCACTTTATTTTCTGCCTTTTCTTTAGGCCTTCAGATCATTTAAGACCTGGAAATTGTGGCCCACCTTACTAGGTGTCCATTATTTTTCCTATGAAATGAATTTTGGCCCCACTCCAGTCGCCCGGAGGCTTTGTATGACTGAGTGTCCAATATCATCATATCAAAGGAATTTTGGCCCACTCCAGTCGCCCGGAGGCTTTGTATGACTGAGTGTCCAATATCATCCTATGAAGGATCTTCTGCCAAATAATATGACAGGCTCAACTTCATTAACTTTTAGACTTTTTCCGTTATGATTGGTGCCCAGATAATTCTTGGCGCTTACTTAAGTGTGGTAACAGTTTTCGCACAGTCAGTGGATCTTTCTCCCTTGTATGTGCGAACATACTTTACACACTTTAATAATTACACTTAAAAGAACGGATCTTCTTAAGTCGTTTACAAAATCCAATCTTTAAACGGAAAAGAAGATGAGATTAAACTTCTGATTTGTTAAAGCATAAGGAATATAAATTATTTTCATATTCCTCCTTACTTTAATCCATTTTTAATCAGGCATAATTTAATCTTTATTCTTGACAAGTAAGAAAAACTACTTATCCCAATTTAGAATTCTGGCTCACTTCAGTCACTTCATCAGACTGAGTGTCCATTTCCTTCTCACCATTATTCGGATCCTTTGTCTGCGACAGATATAGGCCTTCTGCTACAAGATAGAATAACATCTTCGCCTCTTCTCCTCTTGTCCCGCTTGACATCCTCGTGCTTTCGAGAGCGCTTGTTTCCACCGGTCTTGGTAGCGGTGACACCATGAACACGTTCATCATCATCACTCTCTTCTACCAGAAAACTATTTCCATATCCAGATTTGGTCACACAACTTTTGACCGACATCTTTCGAACACTAATAGTAATACAATACAAATATTGTCTTAAGTTTTTGAGAGTTTTGCTCTATGGTACTTTATAAAGCAGTACGGGAAGTATTTAACTATTACAAGTATTCGAAAGGATAAACAAAGATTCAATAATTCAACATGGAATCTGAAAATTACAATAGTTACACAAGTAAAAACTGGAAATTCCAGTTTTATAGAAGACGGAAAAATATAAATTGGTTTTTGCTGAGTCGAGTGTAGCACTCTGTCCTTAAGACAATATTGCCCCGTATGTATCCTTTATACGTCCTGGACAATTTGTCTCCCAAGATAAAACAGCAATGGAACCCTTGAGCAAAGGAAACTCAAGAGCTACCGTGAAGAATATTGAGTAACGAAATGATGCTTGGAAGTTGTAGGAAGAAAACTATTTCGGTTGTGTATTTTCGTGCACTTTGTTTTTCTCTCGCATCTGTTTCGTATTTTCGTGCATATGTCTTTGTGCTCAACAATGGTGTAATGGGGTGTTTATATAGGAGAGGGAGGGGCTGTTTACATCGCTCTGAAAACTGCCTCCATAATAGCCAAATAATGGTCATTATGGAGGTAGTAAAGTCACCAACATAAATGGGAGAAAGACCAACTGTTTTGGCCATTATAGGAGGAGTAATTCAGCCAAAATAAATGGCTGAATAGAGTGCTTGGCATTTCTGTTTTTGACCGTCGAAATTCTGATTTTCGGGAAACTTCAGGAACCAAACTGTACATCTTGAAACTTCGGGACCAAACCGCACATCCGAAAGAATTCGGTCCAAACTCGTATATCCGAAACTTCTGGGATCAAACTGTACTTCTGGCAAAGTTTTCTGGCCCAAAAAGATAATATCAGAAGACCCACAGCCCACAGCCCACGACCCGTGACCCGTGAACCCGAGAACCCGGAACTCGAAACCGGAACCGGACCGGACGGGACGGGCAGGCGGCGGCGGCGCGCGTGTGGTCTTTCCTCGAACCGAAGCACATCTAGGTCCTCCCTCCTTTAAACACATGGGATACCCCTTGGGGTCCCAAACCCCAAACCCATTTCGAATCTTATATACACAACAATTCTTTCTTCCTCTATCGATGAGGGAGAATTACACACAATACCACACTTTCCATGCTTCAAACACCTTACTTCATGAACCAATATCTCTTTCATTTCTCAATGAAATTTGATGATTCTTGGCCCTACGGTTATCTACGTACTTAGTAGATCATGCATGTGTGAAGAACCGGATTCTCCAACATACGTTACACTAGTGTTTAAGCCGTTAAAGTTGGTCGGTCGCAACTCCCGCCAAAGGCAAATTTCCAACAAGTATTACATAATTATTTACATGGCTACAAATTAGGTAACTTATCTTCCTAATTACAATCGGAATATAAATTTACATAATATAAAAGATTACAAAGATACAGGAATATTCTAGATATATTCTATCACACCCCCGCAGTCGAAGCGGGAGATTCTCGTACTCTGAGACTGGCTCGGAAATCATCAAAAAAATTTGCGCGGAAGTCCTTTAGTAAATATATCAGCAATTTGATACCTGGAAGGAACATGAAGGACATGAACTTGTCTACGAGCCACTTTTTCACGTACAAAGTGAATATCCATTTCAATGTGTTTAGTGCACTGATGTTGAACGGGATTGCCGAAGAGATATATCGCACTGACATTATCACGGTAGACCAATGTAGCTTTGCAGATTGGGCAGTGAGGTTCCAGCAGAAGGTTGTGTATCCAACAAGACTCAGAGACAACATTTGTGACTCCTCTGTACTCGGCTTCGACACTGGATCGAGACAGAGTAGGTTGTCTTTTAGAAGACCAAGAAAGCAAGTTATCTGCGTTATCTCCGAGGAAGATACAATAACCTGACATGGATTGACGAGTGTCTGGACAGCCAACCCAATCGGCATCAGAATAAGAGGTGAGACCAGAGAGCGTGGACTTGTACAGATGGAGGCCGAAGTGAAGAGTACATTGTACATAACGCAAAATATGTTTGAGCGCATTCCTATGTGCATCTGTCGGGCTGTGCATATGTAAACATATTTATTGCACGGCATATGATATATCTGGTCTCGTGAAAGTGAGATATTTTAATGCTCCTGCTAAACTGCGATAGTGAGTCGGGTCGGCATATAGAGAACCCAAAGAGGCACTGAGTTTGGAATTAGTGTCCAATACTGTCTGGGCCGGTTTTCAAGACGTCATGCTTAATCGGTCAAGGATCTCTTCGGCTTACTTCCTTTGACAAAGAAATAAGTCACATGCATGTCTCGTAACAGCAATGCCCAAAAAATAGCTTAGGGGGCCTAAATCCTTCATAGCAAACTCAGAGGCAAGGAGTGACATAATGGATCGGTGAAGTGCATCAAAAGATGTAGTGAGGATGATATCATCAACATATAATAGGATGTATGCCATGTCATTACCCTTGCTATAGATGAACAATGAATGATCATATTTGCTATGTGAAAAACCGATAGAAGATACAAAATCATCAAACCATTGGTACCATGCACGAGAAGCATATTTCAGCCCATAGAGTGATTTCTTCAAAAGACATACATAATCTGGGTGACCAGATCCCTGAATCCCATAGGCTGATGCATATATACAGTTTCATGAAGGTCCTCATGCAATAAAGCATTTTTGACGTCAAGCTGATGAATAGGCCAAGATTTGGACAAAGCAATACTGAGAATGGTCTGAATAGTCACCGGTTTCACCACCGGGCTGAAAGTTTCATCACAATCCACTCCTACCTGTTGAGACCTTCCATCACCTACAAGATAGGCCGTGTGCCTCTCAAAAAAACCATCAAATTTCTTTCTATGTCAAAAAATTCACATAGAACGAATAATATTAGAGTCAGGAGGATGAGGTACTAGATCCCACGTCTTATTTTTAATAAGAGCATTATATTCGTCAATCATTGCATTTTTCCAATTAGGATCGGACAAGGAATCTTTTGGATTTTGAGGAACATGGGAATGAGCAACTGAATTGGATAAGTTAAATAGTCGTTTGGGTTTAGAAATGTTGTGCATAGCATGTGTTTCCATTGTCCGTCGGGGTACCGCTAGGGGTTGTACTGGATAGGGAAGGGGTGGCTGAGACGTAGTAGCGGGATTGGGAATAGGACCGGGAGTGAGGGGTAGGGCCGAGATGGGGTAGTGGTATCGGGGAGAGGGGGCTGGCCGAGAGGCAGCCAAGACGGAAGGCCGAGAAGGGCTGTTCCGAGGCTTCCATTGCGGGGCTAGGTGGACTGCCTGCCTCGGGACAGTGGTTATGGGGCCGTTTGCTGGTGATGGTGACGACTGATTTTGCAAGTGATGAATTAGAATGGGATTTAGGCCATTATTTAAGAAGTCATAGAAATTTGGATGTTGAGAATTGAGTTTGGCAAAGGGGAATTGAGACTCATCGAATATGACATGCCTAGAAATTTTTATTTTTCATCTTGACAAGTCATAACAATTGTAACCTCGATGATTGGGGGTAACCAAGAAATACACACGGGAATGATCGAGGATGCAACTTGTTGATTTAAGTGGAGGGATGGAAGGGGTAGCATAGACATCCGAAAGTTCATAAATGCTTATAGGAAGGATTCCGAAGATAGAGAACTTGAGTGGGTGACTTGTGTTTGAGAGACTTGTTTGGGAGAATGTTCAACAGATAGGTTGCCATTGAGAGGGCGTAATTCCAAGAATAGGGGGATAGAGGCGTGGGCAAGGAGGGCAATTTGTGTATGGTTCTAATTTTTTGTTTGACTTTTCTATTTGTGGAGAGGTGTGTGGACAGAAAAAATGAAAAATAAGGCCGTGTTTGGCGCAGAACAATTTGAATTGTTGATTATCGAATTTCCTCCCATTGTCACATTGAAAACATTTGATATTCTTTTCAAATTGTGTCTTTATTAAAGCATTAAAGGAAGAAAAATTAGAATAGTCTTGGGACTTATTACCAATGGGAAAAGTCCACAGAAAGTTGGAATAATCATCCAAAAACAACACATAATATCTATGTCCGACCATGCTTAAAATAGGGAAAGTCCATAAGTCACTATGTATTATATCAAATGGTATTAAAGTACAGGTGGGTGAAAAATAAAATGGCAATTTGACATATTTCCCAAAAACGCAAGATTCACAAACATGAGTATTAGAGACATGTTTGCAATCAATAATTTTATTTTTGCTACGGGAGCTTAAAACAGAATCTCCCGAGTCATAATTTATTATGTCATAAAAGAGACGAAAGAGCTGCAAAGGTTGATGGAGATGATACTGGATGGCCGACGGTGGAGGTGATAGGATAAAGGTCCCCGGTGCTGTTACATCTCATTATTCACATCTCTGTCATAAGGTCATTCACAAAAAAAAATCAAATTCAAGGGAAACATTATTCTCGGTTGTGAAACGAAGCACATAGATTAGATTTTTGATAAGTTTTGGGGCATGAAGGATATTGTTTAAAACTAACGGCAGATGTGGTGGGGGAGAGGGATGATTGTCCGTAACCTCGAATGGGAATGCTTTGTTCACTACCAATAATAATATTTTGATTTAAATTGCTCATATTGAAATAAGACGAGAGAGTACCTTGGGATGGCATCATATGAGATATGGCGCTAGTATCCATGTACCAACTGTCGTCTGAAACGTTAAGAGACATCGTGTTCATAGCCGCCTCAATATCTGCCGGCGCGTAGGTTGAAGGAGGAGAGATTTGTGCATTGTATTCATGTTGTGGACGTGCGCTGAGGATGCCGGGCTGGGGCTGTCAGGCCGAAGGTGAGGCACATGATGACGTTAGGTAGGGGCACGGTGGAGCAGCCCAAGCCGGCTGGACCCATGCAGCCCATGGTGGGTAGGTAGCCCACGACGTAGGTTGTTACCACTGTTGTTGCCGCTCCGGGTGGTTGCCAGCTAGTGGGGCTTCCCTCTCCTCTGCTACTGTTTCTGGTTCGGCCATCGCAGTTTCAACCAGAATTTTTCCTTTTATTGTTATTCCGGGATTGTGAGCCAGCCACGTTTTAGATCGTGGGCTTGTTGGTGTTGCGGGGCAGAGGCCGAGCCTCTCGGGTCAGCAATGGTACCGCCGGTGGTCACGAGGGCGGTATCGACAGTATTTGCGTTGGCCGCGTCTCGCTTGGTTTTCTGGGTTTCTTCTAGGATGAGTCTCGAACGAGCCTCATAGAATGGAGGCAATGGGGTGCTTTGTTGAAGGATGGTAGAGACGCCTTCATAAGATTCATTCAAAACCGCAATGAGTTGCATCACCAATCGTTGATTGGTGACCGGTGCACCGACGTTGGAGAGTTGATCGACAATCATCTTAAGTTCTTGACAATAGGCGACGTATTAGAAAAATCGTGCTTCTGAATGTCCTTGAATTGATTTTTCAAATACAAGGCACATTGTGTCTTGTTATCATGAAAAATACTCTCCAAGCGCTCCCACGTTTGTCGTGCAGTGACATCGGTTTCAATGATTATATGCAATAGATCGTTCGAGATCGTACTGTAGATCCATTGTAGGACAACCATATCTAAGTGGAACAAAAGTTCATTATCAGAATCATCAGGTTTTTCCAGGGGCTTTGATTTTGGAGGGATGATATGGTCGATAACTTTGTACATGACAATGAATCTTAAATAATTCCGCCGAAGATGAATACTGAACTTTTTTCATCTCAAGAGTTATGGGAATGAAATTCTTGATGTTGTTAAGTGCAACAGCATGATGAAATTTAGGTTGTTCAGCCGTTGAAAATTGAGAAGAAGAGAGGAAGTAGACTGCCGAGAAGTCGAAGAAAGAAGGAGGAGGACGACAGAAAAAGGGGCGGGATGTTGAGGGGGGGGCTGGGGAGAAAAAGTTAGGGTTTGACTTCTGATACCATAATGAAATATGTTCCCTTCCTTTCATTGATTATTGTGTACAATATATATAGAGTTACATAATTATTTACATGGATACAAACTAGGTGAACTAATCTTCCTAACTACAATCGAAATATAAATTAACCTAATATAAAAGATATACAAAGATACGAGAATATTCTGAAAATATTGTATCAAATTCAATAAGAGGAATTTCATCTATTGATAGGGTAAGCAATTCGTTATAAGATGATTATAGTAAAGTTTTATGATAAACATTAATTGCTGACCTGGATAAAATGGTAATTGTTCAGTTATTACAACTTAAATTATACTAATAATGTAAAAAATATTTATATGGTCACATATCACTATATTAGACTTAAATCCGTCTCATAAATGTGACTACTAATCAGATACAATAAATAAGTGCATCCCGTTGTGAAAGCAGAATTTTCACTTAGAATTTTTTAAAAAAAAAGAATACTTGAAGAAACTTAAGATTCAACATCTAATATAAGTAACCTTATATATATATATAATATAATTTCTCTAAAAATATTTTTTGAGTGAACCCTCTATTTCAACAATTGCAATCCCTCATTTAGCAAAGTCATCCAATATTATTTCTACTATGAGTTTAAGTTTAATATATTATAAAGTATTTACACAATTAAGTTGTGTAAAGGACAATTACAGATAATCCTTTATAATAATTACTATTAATTAGTGATATGTGAAATGGTAAGTAGTTTAATAACGTCAATTATTCCTTTTCCAATACTTTATTCTTCTTGTATATATTTTTATTGCTTGACGCAATATATACGTGCAACGCATGCACACTAGAACAAGTAAGTTAAAGGGAAAATTAATTTGGGTGTCTGGGCATTTAGTTTGCCAATTTTAGCCAACTAATCACTTTTTATCCAGATGTACATTCTATTTTCACAAAATAAACCTAGCAGCCGCTATTCTTATACCATATTTTCTGTCTTCCTCTATCTTCATTCTCCGCCTCTCTGATGCTTCTTCTCCATCAAAAAAATATTCTAATAAAAATGGCAACTTATGGCAGTCTCCTTCATTGTTTTTTTTTCTTTTTATTTCTTTTATCTCTCCATCTGAATCTTCCCCTATTCCTCAGTTTTTTTAAAAAAAATCAATTTTAAGTCAATTTCCCCCTAAATTCTCATGAAAAATTGGATTAGTTTCTTTCTAAAATATGATAGAACGATAGTTGAATATGTATGAGAGATTAAATAGTGAAGAGTTGAAGGTGGTAACAGTGGTGGACTGAAGGTTAGGAGGCGATAGTGATTTAGTTAAACTTTATTGTTTGTGTTGTCGTCTTCTTCTATTTTGTTATTTTCTCAATGTAAAATAAATGTATCACCTGTGTATAATGAATGTATCACCTGAATAAAATTAAAGCAAAAGTTCCCCACGGCTAAATATGTTTTGAGAGGAAATTTTGAGCCCCAAGGGAATACATTCTTATACACATCCTATACATTATACATATAGTGTATAAGAATATATATAATATATATGTAATGTATAATTGTGTATGAGGATATATATACAAGAAGTTGAACAACTTATATATAGTTATACATAACAAATACATTATCTACAAACTAGATGTGTGCGATGTATATATTGTAGGGACTTAGTAGCTTAGTTGATTGACTACCTGAATTTTCACCTTATTAGTGAGGGTTCGAATCCCCACATTGTAGTCTCCTCCCCATATCCCCTTCTCTTACCCCTATGTAATAAATTTTTTGAAAAAAAAAAGTATAGGGTTATTTTCTCTGAGTTAATATGTACCAATAGTGTAAGAAACATTTTGGATTACTCAAACTCTTCCGCTATTTGCAGACCAGATTAGGTAGCCCTTGCTTCCTTCAACGGGCTCATCGATTAAACTCATTCAGATATGGCGAATGTAACAATCTTGGGTCATTTGCACTTCTGTAGCTATTTTGTGTTGGTCTTTAATTTTTGTCCTTCAACACAAATACCTTTTTCGTGCTTCATATATTTATATTTTCGCATCATAATATCCCACAAGTTATGCCGGATTTCTTAAAGAGTTTATGCCCTGCTAGGCATAAATTCGATTTTGAAGGACAAAAATTAAAGACCAGCCAATTTGAAGAGAGAAAAAATTAAAGACCACCCTGTATGAAGGAAAACCCGTGCAATTTCTTCAACAATCACCCTCCACAAAGTGGATTAAACCCCTTGCGCGGCCTGCTCCTTAGCTCTGCCTGACTAAAGCAGCCCTTATATCTGATTTGTACTACCGAGGGATGTGGTGGGTTAGAAGTTAGATGTGATTTCTCCGCCCTTAATCCTAAAAAAAAATCATGGAATTTGCTGTTTTGACACTGCCATTTTAACATGTACCAACCTATTCAATATTTTTGCACATATATCGTACAAGATTGGGCCTCAACAAGTGCATCTCCAGGCTCTAGCTACATCTTTGGGGAAATTCATCGAATGTTATTTCTGCTATGCGTTTAAGTTTTATATATTTGTGACATATTACATAATTAGGTTACTTAAAAGATAATTATATATAGCTCTTTATAATGCATTGATTTGTGACATTTAAAATGAAAATAACTAAGTTAAAATGCACCGTCAGTGCTTATTACTCAAACTCTTCCGCTATTTGTAGACCAGATCAGATAGGCCTCTTAATGGGCCATGGATTAAACTCGTTTAGATATGGGCCAATCTAACAAAGTGGATGAAACCCATGTATCGAGCCCATGATCGGCCTGCTCGTTATCTCTCCCTTTATGTGAATCCTTCTATAGTGGGTTATTGGCACTTATGCTCCTATTTTGTGCTGGTATTTAATTTTTAACCCTCATAATAAATAATTTTTTTGCGGAACATAAATTTGTATCTTCGTATTATAATATTCCACAAGTTATGTTATGTGCCCTTATAGAACTTATGTCCCGCTAGCCATAAATTTGATTGCTACGGCCAAAAATTAAAGATCAACCCATTTAAACGGAAAACCGTGCAATTTCTTCTTCTATAGTTTGCGTTACATTTTGAAATTGTTTCATCAGTAAGTTATTCCTACACTCATTTAATTCGAATAAACTAAATAATATGTTACGGATATTTTCTCATGCAATTACATATTTTAACCAAAACATCCCTAGCATATATTGTCATATCTGATAATCCCACCAATACGTAGGCGAATGATAAATCTTCGTAATCGATATGAAATATTCCTTCTGTAAAGAAAAAAAGATATGAAAAATTCCCGACAATGAGATCCTATATGATAGGCCTTTGTACCTTGTGTGTGGATCATGATTCTTTTTTCTGAATCTTCAATTAAAAATGAGTGCTCACTTTTTCCCCATTTGTAGGTTTTAAATGCCCATTGTCAAATAAAAATAAAAATAAGGATATTAATAATACATGAACAAGAAAACTTTACAAATATGTAGGGCTGGCCAGTGGGCCGGGACAGCCCGACCCCGACCCGAGCCCGCCCCGGTCCTGCCCCGACCCCGCCAAAAAAAAAAAAAAAAAAAATTACGGGGGCGGGACTCGAACTCGGGACGGGACGAGGTCTCGTCCCGCGAGACCCGAGCCCGCCCCAGGCCCGCGAGACCCGAGCCCGCCCCAGGCCCGCGAGACCCGAGCCCGCCCCCAGTGCCCGCGAGACCCGAGCCCGCCCCGAGCCCGCCCCGACCCCGACCCCGACCCGCCCTTTGCTAAAATGACCGTTGCACCAACGGCCATTTTAGATTATGGTCATGTTGGCAACGGCCATTTTAGCCCCCCTCCCCCAACCCCCTACTCCTTAATATTTATTTTTAACCCATAAGTTATTATATTTACACTTTAACCCAATTTTTCAACTATAAATAACTCATTTTCTCTTCATCTTTCTCACAAATCTTCCTACAATCTCTCTAATTTCTCAATATATCTCTCTACAATTCTACATTGTTTGCTAAATATTCAATTTTATTTATTCATTTGGGAATTGGTAGTGAAGTTGGCAACTAGCTTGAGGATCTTCCATCGAGCAAAGTTTCAATTTTCAACCTCTCGATTACACGTCGACGTTACGTCGGCGTTTGGTACATTCGTTCCTTCATTAAATTATTATTGTCTGTTTATTTAGTTTAGATCACTTAATTTTATTGTCTTTAATTATTTATTTATTATCATAATTAAAATGGAAGGATTAAAAGGTATGTTTAAGGGTAAAGGTAAGGGTGCTTCTTCTAGTAGGGGCAACCAGGGCAAGGGTACTTCTTTTAGTCATCTTATTCCTACACAGATGATTTTGTTGATACTCAACATTTTCCTACAATACCATTAGATTTAGACCAGGAGCTATTTTCTCGGAACTCAAGAAGACTTTAATTTAGACGATGATCTAGATGATATACCCACTAATGTTGATGACAACACACCCACTAGTGCACCTTCAACCGAAATACCTCCTATTCCCCCTAGTATGAGACGAGGTCCAAAGAAACGACCATTAAAATCGGATGCATGGACATTTTTTGATAGGGACGTAGAGAATCAAGTAGCCATATGTAAAATTTGTAAAAATGTTTTAAAATTTAAAACCGGAAAAGGTCACGGTGGGATGGGGGTTTAATTAGACACGTAGTAAGTGCTCATCCAAATAGGTATGCCCAATACCAGGCTTCAAAACCGGGTGCGCAAACGCCCGCTCCATCGTGACAAGGTTCACATACTAATATTGTCCCGACCAAGTACAAGGTCAAATTAACCCTATGACGGGGGGAATTGTAGGCCCTAAATACAATAAACATAGAGATAGGGAAGCAATATCAAAATTAGTTGTTGTGGAGGGTTTGCCTTTTTCATTTCCTTCATCTCCGGTTTTATTCATTACATTAGAGATATATATAATCCTCGCTTTTAACGGTTTTCCTAGATCAACTCGTTAAGAGAGATGTATTTAAATTCAAGCATGAATATCAACAATATTTACATTTTTCATTATATCATTTTAATGGCAAAGTATCCATCACGTCCGATATAGGTCGTAGTACTAACGGCCATGATTATTTAACCGTAACTTGTCATTGGATAGATTATAAATGGTCTATGCAAAAACGTATTTTAGCGTATAGATATATAGATGATAGGCACACCGGTACTTTTATTGCGTAAAAATATTTATCAAGTGTGCGATTATTACGGAATTACCGATAAAATTATGACTATTACATTAGATAACGCTTCTAGTAACAATTACGCAATTACAATTTTAAAAAATAGTTTAACTCCGTCTTTTCCGGACCATTTTCATATAAAATGCGCGTGCCATATATATAACTTAATTGTAAAGGATGGTCTATCACTTTTTGAAGACATTCTTAGTAAAATACAATTTGCTATAAACTTTATTTTTAAAAGTAATAAAGTACAACGTAGAAAAGAATATAAAAAAAATTGTCATGATTGTGGACTACCTTTTAGAAAAATTCCACAAGAAGTATCCACTAGGTGGAATTCTTTATACGAGCAACTACTTGTTGCTTATGACTATAAATTACCTATAACTTTATTTTTTAACTCTCATAATAAAAAGCCAAATTTGATATGATTTTAGATAGTGATTGGGAAAAAATTTCCGAACTTATTGTATTTTTAGAGAATTTTTTTCAAGCAACAAAAGAATTTTTCGGTATATATTATCCTACTATTTCAACTATGTTATTTTATATAACTCTAATATTTTTATTACTTAGTGAATATATGGAAAAACCAAATTATAAGGCGGCTATTAAAAAAATGTTTCTCAAAATAAAAAAATATTTTATTCCTATTCCCTCTATTTATATTATTGGTTCTCGTATTAAATCCTACTATTAAAATAGACGGTACTAAATCACTAATTGAAACTATTTACGATTGTATAGAAGTACTACCACCTCCAAGTCCCAAAAATCTAAATCACCCACCACCTATTGAACAAACTAAAGAAGAAGTATTGTCTAGCGTAGAACACCAATGCAAAAATATATATAGATTTTATCAACAAGAAAATGCTAGTAACTTACCAACTTCCATACCATCTTCTTCATCTTCAATACAACCTCACAAAAGACATCTTTGTTTCGCGCTAATATTGAAAGCCTCGTAAATAGAATGTGCGGTCGTACCTCTACTACTAACCAAATTAGCGAGTTGGATATTTTTGTTTTGCGGTTTCTGTACCGTATCAAGAAGTTATCAATGAAGATGGACATGAAGACTTGTCCGAAATATCGGAGGGGGAATGAGAAGACCTTTCCGACACTTTCAATGATGGCTCGAGATGTTTTGAACATTCAAGCATCGTCAACTCGCGTCGAAAGCGCTTTTTCTCGCAGCGTATATCAAATAGGAGACCACAGACACTCATTAGCCGGAGACAAATTGGAAATTGCGTATTATTCGAGAGATTGGATACGAGCGGAGCGGAGAAGGTGCGGTCAACCGGAGATCAACGAAGAAGATGATGAAAACTACAACGAAATCTTAACCGAAGGTAGTGGAAGCGACGTGGATCAATTTGACCAACAAATACCAATTCCAACCGAAGAACCACATGAAATCATCAAGCAATTAGAACAGGTTTTTTTGAGAATGTAATTTTTTTAATTGTAATTTTATTATGTAATTTGTAACTTTTGGACAACACCACAAAGTTGCAATTTAGATTTTAGACAATTGTATTTGTATTACAAAAAAATCATATGTCTATTAAATAATATAAGAGGCACAAAAACAGCCTTGGGATGTTTTTATTACACTATCTTGTTTTGTTTATTGAGTTTTTTTTATACATATGTTATTTTAAAAAAAACCCGCCGTATCCCGACCCCGCCCCGACCCGAGCCCGACGGGATCGGGATCGGGACGGGACTTGCTCCAGTCCCGCCAGACCCGACCCCGCCAGAGACCGCCAGACCCGACCCCGCCCCTTCTCCCGTCCCGCCCCGACCCCGACACCGCCAGACCCGGCCCGCCAGACCCGAGCCCGGCCCACTGGCCACTCCTACAAATATGTGTATAAGGTAATAAATATTTTAAATTATATACAAATATTTCATGCACTATTTAACTATTCAAAAGAAATAAATTTTGCACTATTATCCCTTGAATTATTAATTCTTATATTACAATCTATGCATTGTTAATGTGCATTATAATTCCTGCATTACTAATCTCTACTTAACTTGTCTCTAAACCAAACGACCCTATATTCTTATTAAACATTTATCTCACATAGTAACTTATATGAGTATTATTTTTTTGTTGAAGTAGAAAAAATGACCAAACTATATATATATATATATAAATATACCCTAAACATCACTTATAATTTCATGACCATATATTTAAAGGAACTTTAATTAGTTAACAGTCTATTCTCTGCTCATGGTGCTTTAATTTGTTGAGAGTTCAAATATATGCCATTTGTAAAACAACATTTACTTCCACTAACCTTTTCTTCACAGTTGAAAATGAAGCAAAGCCATGAATATTATCACAAGAAAATGGAGAAAATGTTGATAAGGGTATTGAAAACAGAGGCATTGGACAAGACAGGCTCTTTCTCTATGGCCTCTCAAATCCATATCCTAGATAAGATAAGACCCCACAATATTTTTAATATCCATAATATATATTTCATATTTATATATTTTTTTTTCATTTTCCAACACAAAACCAATTATATAGCCCATACCCTTGGCCAATTCTTCTCTAGCTATCCTTTTATCTTTAACACTGACATTTGTCACCATGGATTATGGATATAATTGTCCTTTCTATTAAGAAAAACAGAGTATAATAACGACTGTTTTTTTCATAAAATAGATACTTTAATAACATTGGTAGAATATTTCGGGACACCCTTAACCTTGACACGTTCTATTCAGTGCGTATATTAATTATTTTTTGTTCTGATTACCCTTGAGAATTTGATAGTTTGATAGTTTGACTTTTCTAGATGTCAACATGACAAAGAATATGAATACATGATCTTATAGGCATTTGAGATTGATTTTTTTTTTAAAAAAAATCATCTTCTAAGTGAAATATTTTTTAGTTATTAATTGTTACGTAATCATATACGATAGAAAGAGAAGGATATTTAATCGGATTGAAACCATATTTACGTGTTGCATTCACTATACTGCAAGTCTAATTACTAGTTGATATAAATCTAATGTGAATTCTGCCAAAATTATATCCTAGTAAGATTGTCAATTTGGTAAATGGGTAATTAATAATTAACATATGATAGCACCATCAGTGGGATTTGGGATGTATATGGCAATCTTCAAAATGTTAGAAATTGATACGAAATAAAAGTACATAGATGAAAATGGAAAACTGATTTTAATACTTTAAGAAAATGCAAAACATTAATCTTCAAAGCCTAGTCTTTTAATTTAATCTTAGCAGCTTGACTTTTTTTTTTTTAAATTAATTTAGAAAAACAATTTTGGGAAAAGTTCTTGTGTTTATTTAGTTAATACTAGAAACATATTTGTGTTACCTTCATATTTTGAAATCAAAACCTATTTGTTGTAAACAAAGTTTTCGGTGATATTCGAGAAAGCTTTGTAAATAGGATCAACAGGTAAGGACAGTCAAACACTATAAAATGGACTATATAAATTGAATAAAAATTGATTTTATAGAAGCAGATATTTGACTGCAAAGATAGTAAAATACTTAAATAATTATGTCTAAATTGGAGGCAAATATCTTTTATTCCTTTTGAAAAAATCGTTAGCCACGCCCACGGGACCTGATTATTCTATTTCCAGTTTCCAAATTAATAAAAAGAAACAACCATTCTAGAATTAGGATCCGTTTGACCATGAGAATTTTTATTTTTTTCTAGATTTTTTTTACTTTATTTAAAAATTAGTGTTTGACTATGAAAGTTCTAAATACAACTGAAGTTATATTTGAATTCGAAAATCATCTAAAATCATTTATTTTTACTTTTTTCGCTTTTAGTATATTTAAACAACTAAATATTCTTTGCAAAAATTATAACCAAACACAAATCCATCTTCAATTCCAATTTCAAAATTCCAAATAAAGTGAGGATTGTATCCTCACCATCCTCCAACACACCTCATCTTCACCAGACCTCTCGTAACTAGCATCTCCACCACCCCCACATCTCATAGTATATATTTAGTAGGCGTTTGGACTAGGGGTGGCCAGTGGGCCGGGCCGGGGCGGGCAGGGACCAATCCCGGCGGGACGGGGGAGGGTCGGGACGCGGGCTCAGGCGGGTCAAGATTGGCGGGACGGGAAGAGGCCCCATCCCGTCCCAAGTCCCGCCGGAAGGGGGGCCGGGATTTGGCGGGACGGGACGAGATGGGACGGGTCGGGTCGCGGGATTAGGGTTTTTTTTAAAAAAAAAAAGAATTTCAACACTGAAATTGACATTCACACCTACATTACCACGAAATTTTGACGTTTAAATCTATTGTATATCGTGAGATATTTCCTAAGAAAAGGAAAAATTAGAAACCGATTTGGGAGAAAACACAAATTGATTGAGAAAACGGTGGTTTTCCTAAAAATTGGCGGAGATCCAAAAAAATGGATAAAACGGACATCCGAGCGCATAGTTATGACCATTTAAAGTTGCACCTATTTACAACTACTTTCTCTCCCTACATTTTATGTCAATGCTTCTGTGATATATAATTAAGTTCATGCCGCATTCGACTTCCATAAAAGCTTCATAGATTGATTTCAATCTTGCCACTCAAAGACAAATGTACCATTAAATGTCAATAAGGCTTCATAAATTGGCACTCATAACACATCTCATGTTGCTACTTTATTTGTTCATACTATGATTATTGCATGATATTATGTAAACAATTCTTACATGCTATTCAAGTTTTCCGAGTCCTCGTAAGCTCTACGAACAAATATCTACATTATATAAATGATAGCAATACTGGAGTCAATAATTTAACTTAAAAGAATTGACAAGTTCACTATTCACAATTTACAGCTTATGAGATGGTAGGAAGTTTTGTAAGAAAAATGAAAAGAAAATGAGGTATTTATAAATATACTAACTTAGGGGTTAAAATAAATATAAGGGGGTTGGCATGGCGGGCTCGGGTTGGGGCGGGGCGGGATTGGGACGGGCGGGACAATCCCAGGTCCCGTCCCGAGTTCGAACCCCGACATCGATAATTTTTTATGGGGGACCGGTCGGGTCGGGATCGAGCCGATCCAGCCCACTTGACAACCCTAGTTTTGACATGCGATTTCATCTTATGATTTAATCTCAGCGTTTGGACATGTGATTTCATCTCATGATTTTATCTCATGAGATGAAATCCCAAATCATCCAAAAAGACATGATTTGAGATTTCAATTTTTTAAAATATAAAAGTTGACCTATAAGTTTATATTTTATAAATATAAATTCATAAATTGGTAGATATATTTATCAATCATGTTATCAACTATTTATATAAAATATTAAAAGATCTACAGGTTGGTAGTATATTTATAATTAATTTACTCTTACCAACCATGTGAGAGGATTATATTAAAGAGTAATTACAGTACTACTCATGTTCAATTTTCCATTTTATTGAATTAAAATTTGAGCAATTGATGTTGTATTTTTTAGAAAGGGCTTTTAGTAGCGTATTAATTTTGTTTTGAACTATGACTTGTTCATTTGGTAAGATTGTATAAGAATTGAGAAAGTTTTAATCGTTTTCACACCTTGTGGAGTTTTTATGTCTATAAGAAAAAATATAATTTCAAATTGCATGTCAAAACAAAACTTCAACTTTGAATCATCACGATTTCATCTCATAATTTCAAATCATGTCCAAACAACTCTTTAAATTATATACAAACACTTTTACAATTACTTAGTAGTAGTAACAAACACAGAAAAATAAGTAAAACTATTCACTTATTTTCTTAAAAAATATTTTCCGGAAAAACATTTTCACACGCCCATAATAATATTCCCTTGTGTCATAAAAAAAGAAGAAGAAGTTATTGGAAAATGCTATAGTATATTTTAGCAAAAAGACAAATAAATGGAAATAATACGAACCGCTCATTCGTCACCTGAAAAACACCACCTTCATGTTTAACAGCTCCTTTTCTCTTGCAAACTCTGTACATTATTCACAAGCACTCACTATTCTCTCTCGCACTGTCAATGGAGTCTCGCGTGTTGACTGGTGGCGCCACCGCCATTCGCGGCCTCCCACTTCTCCGGAAGCCGGCGGCAGTGATGAAGTTCAACACCGCCACCGGTAACAGCTTCCCTGCTACTACTACAGCAAAACCAGTCGGACCTCTTATTTCTGGCGCCGGCGCCGGCTCCAACTTGATTTGGGGAAGGCAATTATGTCCAGCTATCTTTCTCGAAGCTTCTCCCAAGAGAGAATCTATCAAGCCGTGCTTCTCGGCCGCTTCTTCGCCGGCTGAAAGCAGCGATTCCGCCGGGTAAGGTCCACTCAATTTGTTTGGCCAAGTTACATATTTGACCAGTTGGTAAAAATAATTAGCAAGTAAAATGACATTATTAAATAATTATGTGTAATTATATATAGGATTAATAGTATTTTTGGTCTCTTAATTATTATATTCTCCGGGTCAAAAAAGTTTCATTTAATCTTTATTTTTTGATTAAAAGATAAATTAAAAAAAGAATTAATCTTACGTTTTGATATTTGTTTTCATTAAATGTTAGGTGACCAAAATCTCAATATTTATTTAATTAGGAGCAGTTTAATCAAATTATCTATTTTTACATAAGAATTAGTATTTTATTAAGGATGTGCAAATAAATGTCTAAGTGAACACTCTTTTTTATTCGGAGAGAGGGCTAGCAAATTCTAGTTTTGATCCTTGTGATATATGATTAATCACATTTAGTTTTCAATTAATTAAATACTTTCTCCATTTCAAATTATTTGTCGTGATTATTAAAAATAGTTGTCTCAAATTATTTATCATTTTAAAAGTTTAATGCATAATTAATTATTATTTTTTCATTATCCTTTGTTATTAATGAAGATGATACATAAATAATATATATATTTAATGGAGAGAGATTATACCTTAAATTTAAATAGGGGTAAAATATGTCAAATACCCCTCATAATTAATATTTCTTAAGGGACATGTAAATAAAAAAAAATGACAAATAATTTGAAACGAGGAGGGAGTATGTACTTGTATTCCATTTGCTTGTTAATATTCACAAATTTACTATAATTATTAATCATTCTACCATTTAATTATACGTGAGTTATGTTAAACTTGTACTGTTATTTTATATTTGACGGTAATATAATTTTAAAAGTAGTTCAAATATGATATACACATAAAAGATTAAAAATATATATTTTAATTAATCGAAGGTTAAATGTGTTTCATGGTTAGCATATATCTATAATTTAGGAATATTAGCGAATATTCACAGTATATTTTGTAATTATGATAGATGTATATTTAAGGTAACTTAGGATTCTTATTGTATTAGGAATCAACCATTTAAGGTAAGTTAGGATTCGTAGTGTATTATGAATCAACCTCTGTACAGCTATATATATTGTGAATAATGAAAGGAATCCCCAAGGAAAATTATTCTGTTTTACATGGTATCAAGAGCCTAAACCCTACTCTCTTCTCTCTCAAAACCAGCCACCGACACCCCCCCTCTCTCTCGATTTTTCCCTTCGGTCGACGGCAACCCGGCAGCCACCATATCTTCCCCCACAAATTCTGGTTCCTCCACTGGCACTTTTGACAACCCCTCTCAACGATCATCATCTTCTTTTCACCCGGCTTTCGCCGTTACCAACATCAAGAATTCTATCCTAATAATTTTTGATCAAGAAGACTGTCAATATTTCATGTGGACAGAACTGTTTTATATTCATGCATGTGCGTACAACGTGCTCGACCATATTGATGACTATGTTCCTCGTCCCACCGACATTACCGAATCGACATGGCGTCGCCTTGACGCCATCGTCAAACAGTGGATATACGGCACCATCTCAAAAGACTTGTTGTGTAACATCATGAAAACAGGTGCTACGACACATGACCTTTGGGTGCGGTTGGAAGAAATCTTTCAGGACAATAAAAATACTCATGCCGTGTATTTGGAGGAGCAATTCAACAATACGCGTCTCGAGAATTTTAACATGTCCGAATATTGCAAACAACTGAAACTCATAGCCGACTAACTATCCAACGTCGGGAATTATGTTTCTAAAACCAAGATGGTACTTCAATTGGTTGCTGGTTTACCGAAAGGTGAATACGATACACTTGCAACGATGATTTAACAGGCCGACCTACTACCAAGTTTCACCAAGGCACGGTCACAACTATTGTTGGAAGAAACCCGACGTGCTAAACAAGAGGAACATAATCAAAATGCGTTAGCCGTTGACGGGATGGCACCACCGGCGGCCAACACCACCCCGCCACCACCGCAAGACCACCACCACCAGCAGTCTTGCGGCGGAGGGCGTGGCGGCAGAGGCCGCGACAATAATAACAAAGGCAAGGGCCGCGGAAAGGGCCACCGAAACCAACAGTCAGGCCCAAACCCTGCACCTTACTTCCAGTGGGCTGGACAACGGTAAGTCTGGCCCAACCAGCAGAACTGGGCCTTGCCTGCATGCCCATACCCGACTGCAGGGCCCCAGTTCCAGCAGCCTGCATGGTCGATTGGCCTATTGGGTCCTGCTCCAACCACCAGGCAGATCTACTAGCAGCAGCAGCAGGCCCACATGGTCTCGGTCCAGCAGCACCCGCAACCCAGCAGCCTGGCTCCCACCGACTTGGGTCAGGCCTTCAGCACCGTGAACCTTAAACAGCCCGACGAAAATTAGTACTTGGACACCGGAGCCACATCTCACCTCACCCAATCGTCAAGTAACTTATCTCAACTACTTCGGCTAAAGTGTCCTTAATTTATTACTGTCGGCAATGGTCATCGCATTCCAATTGAAGGTTACGGTAACACACATACCAAACATCCCCACCCGTCTTTCTCCCTAAATCACGTCTTTTACACCCTTAACATCATTAAAAACTAAATCTCTGTTAGAAAATTCACTCACAATAATTCTGTGTCTGTCGAATTTGACCCTTTTGGTTTTTCTGTGAAGGATCTCAATACGGGGAAAATTATTACGTGCTGCAATAGTGTGGGAGACCTCTACCTCTTCACTCAGTCTTCCGCTGTCAGAACGCAGTCACCTGTCTCCCTAGCTGCTATCTCTTTGTCAACTTGGCACAACCGACTCGGACACCCAGGAGACCCTGTTTTTAATATTCTTAGGACTAATAAGCGTATTCAATGTAATAATGGGAAAATTGTCCACCACTGTTTTTCTTGCCCACTTGGCAAACATACTCGTATTCCATTTATGTCATCAAACAGTGTTATTTTTTCTTCATTTGATATTGTTCATGCTGATTTTTGGACATCTCCGGTTTTCGGTTCTTTGGGTCACAAATTCTATCTAGTATTATTAAATGATTTTTCACACTTTGTATGGATCTACCCACTAAAGTTCAAATCTGAAGTGTTTGCCAAGTTCCTTGAATTTCAAAAATTCATCAAAATACAAGTTTGAAAAATCTATAAAATCTTTTCAATGTGATAATGGACGTGAATTTAATAATTCGGCATTTCACAATTTTTACTCTAAACAAGGCATGGTTTTCCATTTTTCCTGTCCCTACACTTCCTCCTAAAACGGCAAAGCTGAAAGAATCATCCGTACCATCAATAACATGGTGCGTACCCTTCTCTTTCATGCCAGTCTTCCACCGTCATTCTGGGTCTACGCTGTCAAAATGGTAGAATACCTCCTTAACATTTTACCAACCAGCACTCTCCAAAATAAGACCCCAACTGAAATCTCATACCGTAGGTTCCCCTCTTATGTCCAAATACGTATCTTCGGTTGCCTGTGCTACCCCAACCTGGCCTCCACTGCATCTCATAAACTAGCCCCACACACTACACCATGTGTATTCGTCGGTTTCTCACCTAATCATTGGGGATACTTGTGCTATGACATAACCACTCATAAGATCATCATCTCACGTCACGTCACATTCGACGAGGCGAACTATCCATTTTCGAACCTTCGAAAATTCCAAACCACGGGTTACACATTTCTCGATGAGTCTCCTATGTCTCCTCTACTCTAGTCGATGTGTCTCCGGCAAATTCCGGTATCGATACAGCCTGTTTCGACAGTACACACTGCCCCATCCCCACCACTGTTGCCTTCAGCTAACTGCTCTCTGTCGAAAACACCACTGTTGCCTTCAGCCGTGTCTCCCCGCCCCCAACAAAGCAATGCGCGCCCCCATCCAAAGACCGTAAGTCGGCGGACTCGGTCCGGCGGCAATGCGCCTTACGATCCCGAAACCGAAACTGACTGCAGGCCTACCGGTCCCCGACCTCCCACTGCAGCCTACCCATCGCATGGAGACTCGTGCACAACACGGAATCTTCAAACCCAAGGTTCACTTCAACCTCTCCGCACAAATCTTATCACCTATTCCAAAAATCCAAAACTAGCAAAACTGGACCCAAATTGAAATGCGGCCATGTGCGAGGAGTTTAACGCTTTAACCAAGCAGAACACTTGGGATTTGGTACCTAGACCAGACGGTGTGAATGTTATCCAGTGTATGTGGCTATTTCGTCACAAGTTCAGAGATAGTGGTGACCTGGAACGGTATAAGGCAAGACTGGTTGTCAATGACACTACTCAGCAGGAGGGTATTGAATGTGGTGAGACATTCAGTTCAGTTGTTAAATCGGCTACCATTCAGACTGTTCTCAGTATTGCTATGGGCATGCATTGGCCGATTCATCAGCTTGATGTCAAGAATGCTTTTCTTCATGGGGATTTGAAATAAACTGTGTACATGCATCAGCCCCCCGGCTTTGTTCATCCGACAGTCCCGCAGTTTGTATGTCGTCTCAAGAACTCATTGTATGGCTTGAAACAGATACCCCACGCTTGATATGATCGTTTTGTCATGTATCTTATGCAGATCGGTTTTATATGTATCAGGTGTAATAACTCCCTCTTCACTGAATGAAATCATTGCTCTGCTCAAAACAGAATTTGCTATTACCGACTTGGGCAAGCTCAGTTATTTCTTGGGTATATCAGTGACCAGATCTGCTGCTACTATGTTCTTGTGTCAGCGTAAGTATGCAAAAGAGATAGTGTACAGGGCTATGATGACAAATTGTAAAGATATGCCAACCCCGGTTGACTCGAAATCCAAGCTCAGTTTCAATGACGGTGAGCTAGTTTCTGATCCCACTCTATATCGGAGTCTTGCAGGTGCCCTTCGGTATCTTACCTTCACTAGGCCTGATATTGCATATGCCGTTCAGCAGGTGTGTCTATTCATGCACGACCCTCGAGAGTCTCATTTTGCCGCCCTCAAACGTATTATCAGATACGTTAAGGGCACATTGGATTTTGGACTACATCTCTACCCCTCTGCCCCAAATAAGTTACTCTCCTACACGGATGCAGATTGGGCAGGTTGCCCCGATACACGTCGCTCCATCTCAGGCTACTTTGTATTTCTCAGGGATAATCTTATTTCATGGTCCGCCAAGCGGCAGGCCACGCTATCCCGTTCGAGTGCTGAAGCAGAGTATCGCGGAGTTGCTAATGTTGTTGCTGAGATCTGTTGGCTCCGAAATCTTCTTTTGGAGCTCCAATGTCCACTGCGAAAGGCGTCTATAGTCTATTGTGACAACATCTCTGTCATCTATATGTCTCACAATCCGGTCCAACATCAGCGGACTAAGCATATCGAGATGGATATCCACTTTGTACGAGAGAAGGTCGCCCTTGGTCAGGTCAAAATATTACATGTGCCTTCCTCATATCAGTATGCAGATATTTTCACAAAGGGACTACCGAGACAACTCTTCACCGACTTCCGATCCAGCCTTAGCGTTCGGCCTCCTCCCGCTCCGTCTGAGGGGGAGTATTAGCGAATATTCTCTGAATATTCACAGTATATTTTGTAATTTCGATAGATGTATATTTAAAGTAACTTAGGATTCTTATTGTATTAGGAATCAACCATTTAAGTTAAGTTAGAATTCGTAGTGTATTATGAATCAACCTCTGTACAACTATATATATTGTGAATAATGAAAGGAATCCAAGGGAAATTATTAGAACACCAAAATATTATTATCCCTTATGAATATTATATACATCTGCGGGCTATACAATATAAAATTTCTTTTTTTTGACACGACCCGATTGACGTAAAATTTGAGCCGCTTGGTCTTCGCAGGGATGCTAAAGTCGGGTTCTTCAACAAAGCGACCTTAACTACCGGGTTTTTGTTCTTCATGTGGTATGTCACGTGAACCTCCATGGATTATTTACTTAGTAGTTAGTAGTAGTAATTTTAATTTCTTATCAACTGTCAGCGGTTTCGATGTATGAAATGACTATTTTGACCTTGATTGGTGTAGGTATTTTCTGAATGTGATATTCAACATCCTCAACAAGAAGATCTACAATTACTTCCCTTATCCTTAGTACGTATTCCAATGTGATTTCTTTTTTGTTGTTTTCTGTGGCGTAATCAATTTTTGATTGTAATATAAGAAACCTTTTATTATTTTATCCATTTGGTTTTAATAATATATTTGATAATTTTTTTATTATATATGCAGTTTTGTTTCTGTTATACATTTGGCTGTTGGAGTGGTATATTGCTTGCTGAGCTGGGCTGTAGGCCTCCCAAAAAGAGCTGTAAGTGTTTTTTTTTCTGCTAATATGCTATTTTATTGAAATCTCTTATCTTATGTAAATAAAGACTAATTATCACTCAATCGAATATCTTCAGAGTTATTGTGATTGAGTTTAAGTTATATACATTGAAAGTGTAAAATAATTTAATATGGTTAAAGGTTCAAACAAAATGGGATAAGTAACTTGAAAATTAAGACAAATTACTTGCTAAAATACGTTGATAGTGTAAAAATGTAACCGGAGTAAAGTTGCTGATAAAGTTGTTGCCACAACCAGGAGGTCACGGGTTCAAGTCATGGAAATAGTTGAAATGTAAGGTAAGACTGCGTATAATAGACCCTTGTGGTCCGACCCTTTTTCGGATCCCGCGTATAGCGGGAGCTTAGTGCACCGGGCTGCCCTTTTAGTGTAAAAATCCTTACACTCGCATTATAATAGGTTATATCCTTTGAGATATAGTCATTGTTAATGGATTTTGTTTCATATGGTACAAAACAAGTTTCAATATGCCCGTCCTTTTGGGAATAATGGAGATCTCCAATTTGTTTTGAGCTTGGTTGTGAAAGAGATATTCGCTGGCCATAAGGAGAAAAATTCTAAGGTGGAACACACATTTTGATTCTTGGTTCATGATCATCTATAAATCACCACATTAATAAAACTACGGGATAAGGCTAAGGTATCGATTGGCAACATTGTTTTAGCTTTAAGAATTTTCATTTTCCTCGACTAATTCATTTTAGAATTTTCACAAGACTGCAACTTTCTGATTTGCTGTGAGTTTTGGACTTCTCTTTGTAGCCTATTGATTCAACACAACTGAAGCTGCTCACCCCGGTCGCCTTCTGTCATGCACTTGGCCATGTTACCAGCAATGTCTCATTTGCTGCAGTTGCAGTCTCATTCACCCACACAATCAAAGGTCGCATTCCACCTATAACTGCAAAAGTGTTTTGCATTATACAATCCGTTTTCTAGTCTAAGTCTGTTTCTTTTTTTTGTTTATTTTTTGGTTACAGCTCTTGAGCCTTTCTTCAATGCTGCTGCGTCTCAGTTCATTCTTGGGCAACAGATACCTTTAGCACTATGGCTGTCACTGGCTCCAGTTGTTCTTGGTTAGCTCTCTTCTTCTCTGCTCGGGTTGCAGCGATAAAGACATCCTAATTATTTTGAATTTGAGGAAATTGCCAGAAAACATATCAGTTTCAGGCTGATCAATAAAAGCCGTAGATTCAAACCTTTTTTCCTCTTTTATTTAGTTTTCTGTGCAAGAGGTAATTACCATGTTGTGATTTATCTTTTATGTAGGTGTGTCGATGGCTTCATTGACTGAGCTATCTTTCAATTGGTTGGGATTCACCAGTGCTATGATTTCTAACATCTCCTTCACATACAGGAGTATATACTCGAAGAAAGCTATGGTATACTTTATGTCAAACTAATCCGAGTATTAAACTGTTCAATCTATCTAAGACGATTTCACTGATGAATGCTTCTTTTGCAGACTGATATGGATAGTACTAATGTGTATGCCTACATATCCATCATTGCCCTTATTGTGTGTATCCCGCCTGCAGTTATTGTGAGTCTAATAACATCAGGATAGCCACTTTATTTCTTTCCCCCTTTCCCGTAAATCCACTTCTTCTTCATCTTATACTTTTCTTTCTGACCATGTCACAGATTGAGGGGCCTAAATTGCTCCAGTATGGGTTTAATGATGCCATTGCTAAGGTTGGTCTAACAAAATTCGTAACAGATCTCTTCTGGGTGGGAATGTTTTATCACCTCTACAATCAGGTATTCCTAGTTAGACTAGATTAATATGTGACGTGTATGCATAATGGCCTATTTACAAGATTTCTCGCTTTGCTAATCTTCCCATTTATGTTTTCTTTTACACTTTCAGGTAGCCACAAACACCCTTGAGAGGGTGGCACCTCTAACACACGCAGTTGGAAATGTGTTGAAACGTGTGTTTGTGATTGGATTCTCAATCATTGTCTTCGGTAATATACATCTTTGCTAAGTTAAATCAGCAGAATGAAATGTTACTGGTATTGTGACGAGGAAACTTAAACAATACGTATCGTGCAGGTAACAGAATTTCAACACAGACCGGTATTGGAACCTGCATTGCAATTGCTGGAGTTGCAATCTACTCCTTCATTAAGGCCAAGATGGAGGAAGAGAAAAGGGTGAGTCCAAGTGTATAAACATGAAATTTTGATTCCTTAAAAAGGGAATGATCGTTCCAAATTTATCAAAAAGAATATACCTTAAAGGAAAGCATGTACTGTTGGTTAACACTTATGATTAGTTTGTTGCTCAGTTGCATGAACCTGGAACCTGGTGTATAACTTTGCTAATAAGATGGTTAGGTAGAACGGGAGTATTCTGGTAGATGGTTAATAGGTTTGTATCAAGTAAATGAGGTTGTCGAATTTGCATAAGTTGCCTATATCTTTATTTGGAAATAATTATTGCACTCAATTACAGCCTCTCTACCTGGGAGGTAGAGGTAAGGTTTGCGTACACCCCACCCTCCCCAGACCCCACTTGTGGGATTACACTCGGTATGTTGTTAATTATTGCACTTGATTTAGTGGTGTACAAACATTGAGGAAAACAAGGGTAGAGAAAATAGCAACATGAAAAAGCTCATTATTCGGTATGCTTTTGACCATATAGAGATTTCATTTCATATGTTTTGCAATATTTGTGAGAAGTTGCCCAGAAAAAGAAATGAAAAAAAGTGTTGCAGCTTGTGAGAAAGATGGTTTCCTCACTTTGATACCCATGCTTATGGACCTATTCATGAATAGCAGCGAAATGATTTTACTTATATTTTGCAGCATTAGAATTTCCTTTTTAAGGTCGGCCTGTCAAATATTAACTTTGATTATGGGCATTGATTTGGCTTATGTGATAGTCCTCGGGCATGTTCCCATCTCATGTATCTTTAGCGCTCTTTTGATAACCTATTTAGAACTGTGGACACTCGTCCACTACCCGACCTTTGCCTCAAAGACGTGCATTGATTTAACTATATCGAGTTACTATCAGCAATTGAAACTGAATTCATCTACTTTACATTTCTGTTCATCTTATAATCTTGGTCTTTTGCAGCAAAAGAAAGCCCCTTGAAAATGAAGGACCGCGTATGTGGAAGAAGGTTGTCATGGACTCTGTTGATTTCACTATTTTCCTGTCCAAATAAAAATGAAAAAGGAAACCTCTGCTTTTCTTGGAGTTCTGTAGTTAGTTTGGAGTCAATTATTTTGATTCAAAGGTCAATTCCGGCTAATTCTGTATATCTGTGATTACTGTAATAATAATGTACCACTTCTATTTTTCACTACCAGACATCATGAACTCATTAGAGACTTGAAGGGACTGAAGATTTCATATATATGTTAATACACCATTTTCTCTGGAACAGCCTGCCCAAATTCACGGGTGATAGCTGCCTCCGCGCCTCCTCCCTGCTCCTAAACCCCTATGCAGTCGGAAAAACTTGTCTACACCCAATGTTTACACTAAACGAATACGTACATTATGTGTCTTTACATAAATTGTTAATAACATAATCATAGTTAAATTAGCGCAAAATCTCGTCTCAAACTTATCAACTATGGCAACATAATATATTTTGGTGTAAACATCAGGTATGTTGGGTTTTGTTTTGTTATAGGAGTTACTCCAATAACCAAACCACTAGTCATGTTTTTTTCTTGGTTTGACTCAGATTATCGGCTTGTTGCGGTTTGTCGGTTTTCCTGCGCTCCTTTGAATCTTTCTTACTCCGGCTACAGAGCGTGCCACTATGCCTAAGACATACAAATGTATAGCAGAACACTAAAGCTGGAAAGGAGGAAAGCAATGTACACTAACCTTGTAAATTTATAGCATGAAGCTGGAGTAAAATAAAAAGACAGCTTCTGGAAACCAGTACACAAACCTAACTGAATTCATACTAATTACATATAAACAGATGAATCTGCGATACATAACTTGGGTCAAGGGTGAGTACTAGTACACTACTAAGTTAACAAGAAAAAGAACAAAGCATAAAATTACCCGTAAGGCAAACTCTTAAACTTACGTAGAAATTTCACGGGCAGCTTGTTTTGACATCGTCATCTAATTTGTAAAACAACAACAACATATTCAGTGTAATTCTACAAATAATTTAATTTGTACCCATTTTTTAATATATATCCATTTTGGATATGCAGTGTCAGAAGTTAGGTTTAACGAAACCAAACTTGAGATAAGATGTCTGACATTACATATGAGTGAAGTTCATGCATTTCTACCTGAAGTTCAGATAAAAATGATTGGACTTGAGTCGTTTTGCTTGAATTTCAACCATGACTAAAGTTAAGTCATTTTTGCCTGACTTAAGCAATTTTTGCAAACAAATATAACTGAAGTCGGGCAAAAATGAACAATGACTAAACTTCATCCATGTGTGCCTGAAATAAGACAAAAATGGCTAAAGTGAGGCAAAAACGACTTGAGTTTTAAAAAGCGGATACAAATTAAATGTTGGCGTCAAAATCGGTATCCATGTACTTCGCCCCTAAACTTACCTATAAACAAACTTTCCTAGTAAAATCCATGTTTCTCTTTTCTTATGGCTTGATCTCTGTGTCATCCGATGCTACATTGGAATCATCAGATGAAACCAATGCCTCGATATCGTCCCAATTCCAATAATTTGATAAATTATCCATGACTCTACTTGTACTTGGACCTTTCCATGTAATAGTTGAGTACTCCTCCATAGTACTATCAAGATTTCCCATGTAATTATAAATATTTGAAGAAGTAGTTGAAGTGGAAATTGAACATGGAATTGTGTCAGTTGACCCCTTAACCATAGTGTCAATTATATCATATGGTAGTGAAGATGAAGGAAAATTGTCAAATATATTTTTCTCTTCATCAATGTTACTAGAGACCAAGGGAAAATGTTGCTCATAATTTTCCTTACTTTGAACAACAACCATTTGAGAATTACTCTTTTCCCTTGTGACACTTGTTTCGGAGGCAGGGCGGGACGGGGTGGAAATTTTGCGGATGAAGGTCAAACCCGCCCCGCACCTGCCCTGGCCCGCGCCATTGCCATCCCTACTCGTTGATGTGATCTTGAGCGGCCGCTTATTTTTCCGGCTTCCGCCGACGGGGACCTTACGGAGGAGGCCACCTTGAGTCCAATGCCTTTTACAGCCTTTACAAAAATGGCGAGGCTGTGACTTGTTGTAATTATTGTAGTAACAAAACTTTGTATTTGTTGATTCACACCTTGGACACTTCAAGGGCTCTGCTGGTTTAGTACTAAGCCCCATAATATCTAATTATCTACAACTATATATAAACCAAACACCAAGAATGATATATAAGAAGCTCTAGCATATAGATCTTGGTGAAAAAAGAGACATGAACCTAAAGGAAATGAGTGTTATATTGTTTTTGTTTGGAGAAATGGTGTGCTGGTGGAGAAGATATAATATGAGGGTGGTCAAGGGCAAGTCCTATGGATTTTTTTTTTATATCACGCTTCCCGGCTTACGTCAGACTATTTTTAAAAATAATAGTCTCAGAATTTCTAATGGATTTAAACTAGGGCATTCAATTATAAGGGGGTTTTTAGACTTTTAATTAAGTTTCAAAGACTCAAGTCTTAAAAAAAAGGTTGGACTGATTTTTTTTATCTAGTGCTAATGATACGTATTTTAAAAATCCACAAGTTTTTATCTATCTTACTTTAAGTTGTATTATGGAAAGACATATCTGCTCAAACGGCATATTTAATTTGGACCTGTTTCGTAAATATAATAAAGAATTCAAGTGCAAACCAACTTCAACAACGTAGATAACTTTTAATACAACGGAAGTCACAATAGAAAATGTTGCATCAAGATTTATGGTTTACTTTTTTACAGTTTATAGAGAAGTGAAGAAATTTTACTCAAATAATTCTAAGTAGACCTAAATTTGTTGACACATTAGTTTGAATTGTGTAATAACAAGTCTTAAGGGTTACTTTAGTCATAAGTTGAAGACAAGGCAGTGGAGGACACACATTGCTTAATTTTGTGGTGTCTTTTTGATACTCACTTCGCCAAAATTTGTTATTAAATGTATATGTTAATATACATAATATAAGTATATAACATCAGTTTAAAATGGAAGCAAAGCCTTATCAAAACCTTACAATCTCAAATCTAAAGTCGTGTTTGTATAATAGCTTAAGCTGTGACATAAGCTGACACCACCTGCACATCATTTTACATACGCCACTCAAGACAAGTTACAGCTAGGTGAAAGGTGGGCAATTGAACATTCTATATTGGAAATTAATCACATAATTCATAGGTCAAATATTATATTTTATACATACGTATTAAATTTTAAACACTTTTGAATTTCTACTAATTTAACTGAAGTAATTAATATGCTTAAACATGAACATATTACTTACAATGTCATAACCTTTTTTATAATGCAAGTCATTGAAGGTAGGAAAATATAGTGATCAAGCATAGCTATAGAGAGTAGAATAGGATTGTTGACCTCCTAACGAAGGAAGGAGGTAGGGCGAAGTTTTCTTTTTATAGAATTTAGACTTTTAGTAGTTCTTCTGTGTTTAACAATTAAATAGTATGACAGACATTTTAGGAGCTAAGTTTTTACGACAAATATTCATTACTAAACAACCTCTATTTTTTCACTGAAAATATTCCGTGGTTATTTTCCACGGAATGTTAGTGAAAAAATAATAATCTAAATAGTAGTATTTTCACACGAAAAATTAAGAAGTTTCATAACATTTCAATGGGAACCTGTTCCCTATCATGCGTTTTCCTAAGTGAACTGGTTCAGTAAGAATAATGTGAAAAAATCATATTTTATAGCATAAATTTACCATTGAATGTCAATAAGAAAAACCCCTGTTTCTAGTATTATTGAAATGTAATATGAAACAATCACTAATAGAAAAAAGTCAAGCATGGACGGTTTGTATAATAATTTAGCATATGTTATTAAATTTCTGCCTCGGTCATTACGTTTTCTTAAAAAGGCAGACGTGGCAGAATGTGAACCATCGATAGTGCGGTCCATTTGTTGGGGGTAAGAATGAATCAAGGAGATCTTCCATATGCTAAATTATTATACAAACCGTCCATGCTTGACATATTGAGTCTATTGAAATAGTAATGGGGCCAATAAGCAATTAAGAGAGAAAGTTAGGGTACAAACAACACCGATGAAGAGGATGCTTACAAAGCGTACCCGGTACCACCACCGTCCCTGGGTCTCTTAATTCTATATATGTAGCCCCACATGTTTATATTTTAGTCCCTTTGGTACCATTATTCTACAAAATGAAGGGAATGGTCGGTGGTGATTGATCTTTTGTGAAATGCTGATTACTATTAGAGGTAAAGTTTAGATATGTAAAGTTGATAATGTGATATTATGCTTCCATATAGGGTGAAAAGTAGTTGTTAACAACGTGGTTCCTCGTGGCCATTGCTGGTACAACCTTCTTTTATGATTTAAATTATTATTCTCTTCGATATTTAAGAGTGTAACCTAGTAATTAATAATAAAGTATGATAAAAGAATTCAAATTCCAGTAGAGATAAAAAATTTAGATGATTTTTTTCTAACTGCTAAAAATTTGATGGACAAAGTTATCCAGAATACATAAGTTGGGTTGGCAGAGTTACAAGGTACATATGCTGATAGAAGGCAGGTGCCAAGCATGTATCCGGTAAGATAATTAAGGCGTGGGAAGACGCAGATTGACACGTACACCATCATTTTCCGTGAATAAATTATTGTTTTGTACTCCAATTTTCAGCTTGGATAATTATGTATGCCAAGGGAAGCTCGAGGCAACTTATGTCTTAGTTAGGGTGTTCACGGTTTGGTTATAAACCGAATCGAATCAAAAATCAAATCAAATCGGTTAAATAAATCGATATTTATTTGGTTTAAGATTTTAAAAAATCCGATAACATATGGTTTGATTTTATTAAAATAAAACCAAAGAAAATACCGAACCAAACCGATAAATTTTATGTACAAGTTTTTATAATTATATATACTCCATCCGTCCCAATTTATATGATGTAGTTTGACTGGGCACGGAGTTTAAGAAATAAAGGAAGATTTTTAAATCTTGTGGTCTAAACTCTAAAGCAAGTCAAAGATATTTGTGTAGTTATAGATCATCTCATTAAGAGTAAAATGTAAAGTTTAAAGTTAAATTATTGTCAAATAAGGAAATGTATCATTCCTTTTTAGACTGACTAAAAAGGAAAGTGTGTGATATAAATTGGGACATATAGAGTACAATATATTAGTTTTATAAATAGTTTCAGATATTTTTTCATAAATCTTAAGATATTTTAAAACTTATAAATCTTAAGATATATTTTTCATAATCCAAGAAAATTATAGCCACTACAATAGAAGGGTAATAACGAATTATACGTTGAAAAAAGATGAAAACTTCTTTTCTAGTTGTAGGAAAAAAATAAAAGAGAAAAGTATCATTAAATTTCTTAAAAAATCAAAAAATCAAACCAAACCGAATCAAACCAACTACAACCAAACCGAATCAAACCGATTACAACCAAACCGATGGTTGTGTATTATATATGGTTTGGTTCTAATAATTTAAAAACTTAATAATTTAATTTGATTTTGGTTTTAACTAAAAACAGACCCAAATCGAATCATGAACACCCCTAGTCTCAGTAGCTACCTGAGAAATTAAGGATCACTAAATCTAAATAAGGATAAATCATAAGAGAAGAAGAAATTATTGAGTAGAAAACTATACTTACTATTCTCCTCCATCTATAAAAGAACATTTTAAGAAAAAATATTACTCCGCCCGTTCCAAAATGTTTGTCTTACTTTTCTTTTTTGGTCTGTTTCAAAATGTTTGCCTCTTTCCTTTTTTGGCAATTTTTAATTTCAACTTTCCACACATGACATGTTACCATTAGATTAAAAGGTATGTTGGTATACTCTTCATATCTTTAATTTAAAATCACATGATTCAAAAATATTCTTTACTTTTTTAAACTTTGTGTCAAGTCAAAATCAGATAAACATTTTGAAATGAATGGAGTAATAAATATCAATAGTACCCAAATAATAATATTTTAAAAGAGAAATACACCTAAAATCAAATATTTTGAACCGATTTCCATAAAATAACTATTTAGGAGTATAATTAAAACCATCTGTAGGGGTAAATGATCGATCCACTAATACACCAAAGAAGAATTATGAAGCATAGCTCAAAAGGTCAAAGCTATAATAGCTAGATCGATCGTTATCATCTATAAATTTTTCAAACTTGTGATAACACATATTCTAATTGGTCATTGTTTTCAATGGTGAAATGATAATTGTTTTGGCTGCTACAGTCCCATTCTACAAGTGTCAGTTGTGTCTAGTTACGGTCATTTCTTTGTGAAGGGGAAAGTCCCGAAGTCGAAATCCCCCACCTGTACTAGAGGCCCCTTGGTCAGGTGGGATGTAAATCGAGGGATATGCGCGAGTGGCAACCCTGCAAGGCAGAGGACCAACGGGACACGAACCCAACAATAGCCCTTGCAATATTTCAGCAAAGACTGTCACCACACGAATTCGAACCCGCGACGTCGGAGTGGTTGTACCCCAATCACCTTGCCACTTACCAACTCGCCTGCGCCCCTGGGGGCGCGGTCATTTCTTGACATATGCAATATTGTCCGCATAAACATATTAACATGGCTTCGCAGGAAAGCATGGTTTCATATAAGTGGGCTACAACTATGAGAAAATCGCAAATTTCCGAGGAATGTTCCATCTGAATTTTACTTGTTGGTAAGAGATTTTTTTTGATGGAAAATTCGTAGGAACATTACTTATGAGCCAAATTCCAGACGGATTTTGTCGGAAATTTCCGTCATAATTAAATTAATGATTTTTTGGTATTGATTTTTTTTCTTCTTTTACTTGATTTTTCATCTCATGTCCGGTATCCGCTTTGGAACTTCGACTAATTTAAATTCACATGGCTTAAAGCTCATTAAAAAGGAAAGAACTCCTTATCATGATTTTTTCCAATCTCAAACCCGTGATTTTTCATGAAAAGTAAAAGAATCATATTCATCCCATCATATAATTCTGGATGGTGGCAACTCCAAGTCTTCAGTTGAAAATGTTGATGAAAACTGTATCCATTATCCCACCATTTCAACTTTTCATGACCATGTCTAGCACTGATGTTCCTGTATGAAATCAGAATATGAGTTAGAGATTAGAATATAGTGCAAATAGATATCTTTCTAATCTTTTTATTTGTACAACAATAAATAGAGATAAAAGGGTATATATGTTTGAAAAGCCACATGAGAACTAAATTTGAGCGTATAGTACAACATAAGCTATATGCTAAGTTCTCTAAGTGGAAATTTTGGTTGAACCAAGTAGCCTTCCTAGGTCACATTGTATCCGAGGTAAGGATCTTAGTTGATCCAAAGAAAGTGAAAGTTGTTTAGACAAGTGGCCGAGGCCAACTACTTGACCGAGATATGAAGTTTCTTGAATCTTGCGGGCTACTACAGGCGCTTCATGCAGGATTTTTTAAAGATAGTTGCATCTTTGATGAAGCTAACACAAAAATAAAAATGAAATTTCAATGATTAGAGGCATGCAAACATAGTTTTCAAAAACTCAAGGAATATTTGACCCTTTTAAGTCGGATCAAATTTCTTGGACTCAACTTTCATTGCTCAAAATACTAGACAAACTCCTCCTCTCTCCATACTCAGTAAACCAAAAATGAATCACGTTGTGCGTTCGAACAAAAGCCACAGCCATAGAGTTTCACAATTCCAATGTTTAATCCCTATGCGATGCCCCTATCTTATTCATGAAGCTTTTGTGATATATATGCATTCTCAAATGAAGAATAAGTCTCTTCACATCTATAGTTTCTAATTATGAAAGGTTTAGCTTTTAAACGCTTTCACGTGCTCTTTGCCTGATGTAAAATGCTAGATCAAACTCATCTGTGGTGTTTAAGATATCCATATACAATATTGTTAACACTCAAAAGTAATTTAAGTGTTTAATCGAATTCAGTGACAACCGAACTGTTCAAGAGCCGAATTTACTTCTAGCCCTCGACTACAAGAACTCCATCGGTTACTAAAGCATCTTAGCCGAGTTGTTAGTTAGAGGTACGATTGAGACTCACTTAGATGCAGACGCCTCAATGACCAAGTCAAAAGGGTTTTCGGACCCCTAGAAGCTGTAACAACCAACAACAACTAAAAGAAAGGGTCATTATCCGCGCAAGAGGAGTAGAGGACGAGAAAATCGACACCACCTCCCCTATAGTCGGCCATTGAATTTAGTGGGTTACTTGATGACTGACATGGGGGAGGGGGGGGGGATATCACGTTGTACAGTTTCCCCCCCCCCCCCCTTTTTTTACTATAAATAGGATCATTCTTTGTATATAGAGAGACAACCAATCAATCAAACAACTCAATTTTTATCTATCTTTATCCTTTTACTTCATTTTATCATTTAATTTATTGTACTCAGCTGCATTCATGTTTCTTACCTCTTAGTTTACTCATACCACCGTCCTAATGCTTTCTGGAGTAGTTGGGGAACCCATTGCTGGAAATTAGAGTTCCGTTTCCAGCCCAAATCGCTTAAGTTAAGGAATCAATTTGTCTCCCGATTTCATCAACCGATAAAACGGCAGAGAACAGAATTCGGGGAGTGAATAAAATTGGCACGCCTAGTAGGACCATAGGTGAATTAATATCAAAGTTTGATTCTACATGTTAGGATCATTCTTGGCGTATGCGCTTAAGGTCCGATAAGAAAATGAACCCCGAGTCCACTCCACATCCTAAAAAAAATCCTCCCAGAAGGAACAATGAACCAGCATCCTCCTCGGGTATGCCTACATCGGTTGATACCCCTCCACTTCTTCCATCAACCCAAGTTGTGGAAGAATCTAGCCAATCTGAAGGTCCAACCATAATGACCACATCTTTTATTAGACAACAGATCGACTTGGGCATCCACGATATTATGTACCAAGTTTCTAAATAGTTGGCTGACATTGTGAAACCGATGGTACATAATGAGGTTCAGCAAGCGAGGGACATGAAAACCAATCGAATGCACCCAGGAGAATGTTCGGCTAGTTCTACCATCCATCTGACGAGCGATGATGTTCAACATGAGACCGTGACTCCCGGTGTTGTTCCTTAGCCGCATGTGCATTAGCTTGTACCTACTCAGGTGCAACCGGTAGCACACCTAGGAACACAAGCCCAATTGCCTGGCAACCAGCGCATTGCATGGTCGCCGCCGAACCTTGGGGGCAAAATATGCCACTTGACCAAGCGAGTCTATAGTATGGGCAGATCAACATGGCTCAGAGACCAGTTCAGGCTCTATGACACTTTGGATTGCCGCCCGTTATGCCGTACGTTTCTACGAACGGCCCTACGATACAGGCGAACAATGTTGGCCAGCCGATGGCCCTTGGCTATGACTTAGCTCTGCTATCTAGTGACGCTGTTTACAGTGGAATACCATTCCAACAGTCATTGCCAGTACCCAATCTATACCTTCCAGGAAGCGTAAATTTTCTAAGAACTGTCGACGTTCGAGGAGAGCAGCTATGGAATACTGTTCCACCTTATCCTCAGGCTCTGTTAGCCATTCTAGGAGCTCAGGTTGTAGGCTTTGGTGGACATACCCAACATGAGCAATAGGGCATTACCCCACCTATTGGTAATGGCCAGTAGACCACCTACAACCTTTAAAACCCTGTCCAACAAAGTGCAGAATGGAGGCCGCCAGTGCAGAACGCCTACCAGCCGAATCTAGTCGAGAATCGACAGGGAACGTCACAACTGATAAACTCAGAAATTATTGCTAATACTATGCGGAGGTTCTTTGGCATCCAACTGAAACCTTTGGACAACCTATTTATAAGAAGCCTTACCCCGATTGGGTAGATCGGATAGCACATTTGCTGAGGGGCTTTAAAATGCTAGAGTTTGCCATCTTCTCTGTCAACGATGACAAATCCACTATCGAGCACATCGGTAGATTTACTGCCCAATGCAGCGAGGCTGGCCAGAATGAGTATCACAAGTTGCAACTATTCCCTCTCTCTCTAACGGGAACAACCTTCGCATGTTACTCCTACTTGGCTCTTGATTCCGTACAGAGCTGGGCTAACATGGAGGGTTGCTTCCATGATAGGTTCTATTGGCCCAAACCTCAGGTTACCATGACTGATCTAATGAATCTCAAGCAGCAGGTCGATGAATCGGCTGTCGATTTTATCGAGAGATTCAGAAAGAAAGTTGGAAAATGCATAGTACACTTCCCCGAGTCTGAGTGTGCCCACATGATAATCAATAACATCCCCAACCTTAAAAGCCGTAAAAGGCAAGGAGACGAGTTCATCTGATGACAGGGTCGGTTACTCATTTGACATCACGAAGGCAGATCAGATATTTGATCATCTGCTCAAAGATAAGCAGATTCGGCTGCTTGATGGTAATAGGATTTTGCCTGCCGAGGAACTCAAAGATAAGAAGTACTGCAAGTGGCATAATTCATACAGTCACTCTACTTTTAATTGTGTGATCTTCAGAAAGGCGATCCAAAAGGGCATCAAAGAGGGGAGGTTCAAGCTAGCCGACAAGAGTGGCTGAAATGTCCATTGATACTGACCCCTTCCCCGCGGTACTAATATCTATGGTATCTTTTGCTAAGCCCGATGAGTCAAGGGACACCAAAGGGAGACAGCCGATAAAAAGGTGTGGGTCCCAAAGAAACCTACCGAAGGGGAGAAGGCCACAAAGATCTCTATGCTCAACCGGTTAGGCGGCCTACATGACATTCGTGATGACAGGCAGCCAACTAGGAACAGTTTTCATGGCCGCCCTGAATACTCGAGGGAGGTTGAATGAGAACTTCAGGAACAAATCATGAGGTTCATAAGGGTCCCTATCGGCGCCAAGCATAGGCCTGGGGGGGGGGGGCAAGTACATATGTCAACCAACCGGCAGCTGAGCATGCCTCGAATAGATGAAGAACTACTCCCTAAAACCAAACAGAGGGTGGTCGAGTTTAACGTAAATGAGGGTGTTTAGTCCTTACGTATCACGGTGAGAAATAAGGACCAGACGAGACCGTGGAGAATGATTAAACCAGCCACCAACACAGAAGAGGGGAAGTGGTCTATCAATCATGATCCCAGAAAGAAAGAAGCACCACCGAGAGTCGCATTTAGGACTCAGAAATGAAGGATGCAACGTGGCAAGGCATTGCGTAAGATGCAACAAACATTGCATCTAATTTCTAACACCAAGGCAGCTGAAAATCTTGAGATTCCTGAGTCTGCCGTAGCCGAGGCTATCAAGTGGGCATTCAGCTCAGTTGATTCAAGGGCAATGTCGCCTAAAGAAGAGACGTCGAGTCAACCATAGCTGGATGAACAGCTTACCGACAACCCGACGGAGGAACTCCGGCAAGAGAACGTGGCCCCAGATGGACCTCTAACCGAGGCAATCCCACAGATCGTGCAGAGGATTTAGTCAGAGGATCCACAATCGATCCCCATCTGTCTCCAGGAAATGGAAGATATGAGCTTCTGGTCAGCCAAATTGGATAAAGGAGGGGACTCCTGTTGACACCCAATTTTGTCCCATCTTTTATGATTTTATTTTTAATTTTTAATAATTTTGACACTTTAAAACAATTTTAAAATATAGACATATATATGTATATATATCATTATTATTTGCATTTTTATTGTCATTTGCAATTTTATATCATAATCATACTTTTATCATAATATTATATGTTATTTTACTTTCGCAAAACGGCATTGCATTTTATATTTTTATTTTTTTAAGCATCAAGCATTTCACAAATATTATATTTTATCATATTATCATCTTTACAATTTATAAATTTTGCAAAGCTTTCTTTTTATATAATAAAACCCATTTTTATATTTTTAAACCCATAACCCATTTTATATCCTAACCCAAAACTATTTTACCCATTTTCGGACCCCATCCGCAAGCCTACCCGAAAGGCCCACTCGACCAACCCCCCAAGCCCAATCCCTTCTTTTATTTCCCCCTCTTTTTTATCCCCTAACCCTAAAAACACAACACTACAAAAACAAAAACCCACCCCAAACCCTTTTTTATCATCAACCGCACACCCCTAAAATAAAAAAATAAAAAACCATTTCTCTCTCTTTCTCTCCAAAATCGCCGCTGCCCCCCACACCCACACCCCCATACCGGCGACCCCATGTCGCCGGTCACCACGCCACCAGCCACCTTACACCACTACCCCACCTACGCCGGACACCCTACACCACCCACACCACCGTCGGTTTTGGGGGTTTTTGAGGTCCTAAGCCCGAAAAATGAGGGTTCCGATTTACTTTTGTTGGTGGTTTCCGTTCATTTTGTTGTTGGTTTCCGGTTTACTTTTGATGGTGGTTTTGGTATTTTTGTTGGTGGTTTTCGATGCCGATGTTGGTGGTTTTGGAACTTTTGTTGGTGGTTTCCGGTCTGTTTTGGTGGTTTTATTTTCGGTCGATTTTTGTGATGCTGCTTTCTCGGGTCACTATTCGGGTTAGGTCAACCCGATTTAGGTAAGATTTCCATATTTTTATGCTTTTATATCTTCTTGTTGGTTATCTGTAATTTGGAAGAAAATCGATTCGGGTTGAAAAAAACATCCGATTCGGGTCGGGTCGACCCGGTTCGGTCAAATTCCAGATTTTTGTGTATTTATATTTTATTGTTGGTTACCTGAAATTTGGAGAAAATCGATTCGGGTTGAAAAACATCCGATTCGGGTCGGGTCGACCCGGTTCGGTTAATTTCCAGATTTTTGTATGTTTATACTATGCTGTTAGTTACTTGAAATTTGGAGAAAATCGATTCGGGTTGAAAAACATCCGATTCGGGTTGAAAAACATCCGATTCGGGTCGGGTCACTGACCCGGGTCAATTAATTTCCAGATTTTTGTATGTTTATATTGTGCTGTTGGTTACCTGAAATTTGGGAAAAAATTTGTTCCGGGTCGGGTCACTGTTTCGGGTCGAGTAGACCCGGTTCGAATAAATTTCCAGATTTTGTATTTTAATATCTTGTTGTTTATTATCTGAAAATTAAAAAAAAATGTTTGATTCCGGATCGGGTCAACCCGAAATCCAGGCCTGATCACTGTTCAGGATCCGTGTCGGGTCAAATTTCAGAATTCGACCGTTTTAATTGCAAACTGTTAGTTTATTTTGGCATTTAAATATTCATACACGGATATCTTACTGTTTTACTATTTTATTGTTTTTAACTAATACTCCATTTAGGCCGATGAAATTGAATTCGAGGCCGCATTTTTTCATTTTTCTGTTTCAGCAATTAATTCTCTGTTTCTGTTTGCCCTGTTTCAATTTTGTTGTTTTGGATAATTTACTGATTTCTGTTTCGGTATTATTTTACTGTTTTTAACCAAATACCGCTCATTGGCCGATGAAATTGAATTCGAGGCCGCGCTTTTTTTTGTTTGTTTCTCTATTTTCAGTTTACTGTTTTTGGCATTTAAACATCCGTGCAACGGATATTTACTGTTTTACTAAACATCCCGTCTTCTCGGGAATTGCCTCTCTGTTTGCCTACGCTTCTTTGTCGCTTCTTTTCCGATTTAATATTGCTGATTTGAACACGATACTACACTGGCCGATGAAAAAATATCCGTCGATTTTTGAGGCCTCCACAGTTGTAAAGACGGAAAATAAAACTTCTGAGCAAGGATGAGACTTAAACCTTTTTATTTCATCCGAGATCAACATGTTTAGTAGGCGAGGCGACTAAAATGACCAACAAGTTATATGTTCGCAGCCACGACGTGATTATAATGATCTTTTCTTTTCATCCGAGAGACCAACATGTTTAGTAGGCGAGACAATTAAAATGACCACCGAGTCATATGTTTGCAGCCACGGCATGATTGGAATGATCTTTTCAAAATTTAAGTCTGAGCCCTCCGTAATCAAAACATTTATTGTTTTGGATACGGATCCGAAGTTATGTATATTCAATTGTTTCTAACCGTTTATTCTTGACAGCTTGCAAAGATAAAGTCAAAGAAGGCAAATACCCCTCGGAGATTACTTATTTTTGTTGTTGTCTTTTACTTTCTTTAATTCAGCTTTATTTTATTCTGTATTGTAATATCATTGTACTCGTGAAATTATTGAAATATTTAGAATAGGTGGACATAAAATTAATTGATAGGGTAGTCTAAAATTGGAAACCCATCGCTAGTTTATTTATTTTTAGGCCCGTCGCCCATAATAATCACTTTGCATATACTTATCAATTTTCATACCAATGCATACTTATTTTTTCCATGTATATTAATGCCATACAAATTCATACTTGTACAAAATGCATCATTTTATTAACACCTTGCAATATTATTTTTTATATGTATAAAAACATGCATTTTTCTTAGCATAACAATTAACCTGAATTTGATCGGATAACCGCAAGTTAGCGGATCTAAAAGGATGCCTAACCCCTCCCCTTTAGGATAATAAAGAACTCTTACCAAAAATTTCATTAGTTTCGTAGACCACAAAATTGGAGTTATTTTGCAGCTTTTAGTTAACATTCAGGTGCCCTAATTCACCTTAGAATAATTAGGTGATGACTCCTCAAAGAAAGCATTTTTAACCGATCCAGAGGGAATCGACGCAATCCCGTCGCGAAGCCCGCGGGTCAAAATCGGGTGCGACAACTCCATCCTCAATTTATTTAGCCATGACCTGGTTGATGAGATGTGGGCGGACATTGAAATGGTCAGCCTAATCCCATATGAATTCCGGGCTAGCCGCTCCTCGCTGGATAACCTAGAAGGTGATGTTTGCGTAGAAGACGCAGAATGGGTAACAATAGCCGATACCCCAGCTAGGGACACTTTGAGCACCGTATTTGGTGCACCTACAAAAGATATGGTTAAACATATCAAACCCATTTACGTCAAGGCTTACATTTACGACAAAATTATTAGTCGGGTGTTTGTCGACAATGAGGCTGTGCTGAATGTGATGCTGATACTTACCTTAAAGGATCTTAACAAAGCAAAGGAGGATCTCATCCCAACCAACATGAAAATGGCTAGTTTTATGGGAGAAGCCTCTGAAGCATTGGGGATTCTTGTAGCAGAAATCATTGTAGGTCCTAAGACAGTCAGGTCTGCCTTCTTTGTAATAGATGGCAAGTCGTCCTACACCATTCTGCTGGGCAGGGACTGGATTCAAACCAGCCGATGCCTTCCTTCTACCATGCATCAAAATGCAGTGTTGTCCTCAGAAGTTAATATCAATACAGATGGATAAACCAAATTTTCTTAGTTTGGAAGAATATCACTAGGCCATGCTAATAGAGTTGGGTCAGTTGGATGAAAATTGTCTGACAATTATAGAAAGAGTCAAAGCCGGTAAACGTAAAATGGCCAAAGCATACGACAAACATATAGAGCCTAAAGAGGTTTGCCGAAGGAGACTTAGTTTGTAAAATCATCCCGCCGATTAAAATGAAAGATCGTAAATTGGAAAATGATCGCCAAACTAGGAAAGGACCCTTCGTAGCGAACTCATGGGTTGCTGACAATATGTATCAAACGATAAACATGCATGATGAAGAAATGGACAAGAATGTAAACGTCAAGTATATAAAAAAGTATTATCCTTCGATTTGGGGCATGCATGAATAAAAGACAGCCACAGACCGGCTGTCTGGCTGCACAAAATAATCTAATTATGTTTGATGAGAGATGTATGGCTAAATGACAACCATAGACCGGCTGCCCGGTCACAAAATATGGAGAAAGCCATTTCTTTCACACGCCTGTATCGTAAGGTTGGTCACATTGCTCAGGCAAAGAAATGCCATCCCAAGTGGTCAAAGATAATGGCCCATCAGATTTGCGAGATTTATTCTAAATTATCTCAAGAATGTTGAGAGCAATGCTGAAGTTAAAGGATGGGATATGGATTCCCCCAACCAAGTAAACCAAGCACAAAAATAGAGGCGCCACACATACCCGATCCCGGCGTTACAACGGAAATCAAATTCTGACAGTGTGCGGCATCAAAAGGACCCATGCGCTTTCATTCGACTTTTGTGACCAACTTCACTTAGTCCAACCAACCTGAATAATGAGCGACCTTAGTCGGCCAAGTACGAAGGTTAGTCGAACAACGACCGATAGTGAACCAGTCACAAGTAGAAAGAAAATTATGGTTTATCGGGCTGAGGTACTGAAACAAGAGAGAATCACCTTATTCCGATCCACCGTACGGAGTCAGTACCAGTTGTTTATCAACGAAGGCCAAGGCAGGGGTCATGTCACTATCGGCTAGAATAATTTTTCCTCATCTTCGAGATAAAAAAGATGGATCCATGGTTTTCGACTAAGAAAAGGGCCAAAGGTTAGGTGAGAAACCTATGAAGGGGGATACCTTTCTTTAAATAACCTTCAGAGGTACGGCTGATATTAATTTAGTATTTTCAAAAGCACGACCGAAAATCATCAGAGCCAATTCGTGGTAATAGAGACGCCTCGGTTAAAGGGGAAACACGTTTCAAGAAGTGATCATCATTGCATGCACTGGAGACGAGATGATTGAAGTGACATGCGCGGCTGTCAGACTGAAACGACGGCTACTTTCGGATACATCAACTCAACAGTCACACTCGAGTTAATGTAGGGGGGCAATTGTTAACACTCAAAAGTAATTTAAGTGTTTAACCGAATTCAGTGGCAACCGAACTGTTCCAGAGCCGAATTTAATCCTAGCCCTCGACTACAAGAACTTTATCGGCTACTAAGGCATCTTAGCTGAGTTGTTAGTTAAAGGGATGAGTGGGACCCACTCAGATGCAGACGCCTCAATGACCAAGTCAAAATGGTTTCCGGACCTGTAGAAGCAGTAACGACCAACATCAACTAAACAAAATGGCTATTATCCGCGCAAGAGGAGTAGATGGCGAGAAAATAGACACCACCTCCCCCATAGTCGGCCATTGAATTTAGTGGGTTACTTGATGGCTGACATAGGGGGGGATTATGTTTTACAGATTTGTTTCATTTTTTGTACTATAAATAAGATCATCTTTGTATATAGAGAGATAACCAATCAATCAAACAACTCAATTTTTATCTATCTTTATCTTTTTACTTCATTTTATCCTTTACATTATTTTACTATACTCATCTGCATTCATGTTTTAGGAAAGAGGCTATTGTGGTAAAGATTTAAGTTTTCCTTATCATTCGAATTGGCTAGCTGGGAAGGGGGAGGGGGGTTATTTATGCAATAAGAAGATTATGATTTAAATTAACATTTTTTAACACTCAAAAGTGTTTAGCTGAATCAAGTGACAGCCGAATGTGGAAAAGGATTCTAAATCGGTAATTGTGCGGAATCATAGCCGAATCTGTTAGTCCCTACCCTCAGCTAGAAAAGCATAATCGGCTATTACAGTAGTCTGACAGAATCATAATTCTGATAAACGACTGAGACCCACACATACTCGGATGCCTCGAAGACCAAGTCAAAGGACCATCTAGAAAAGGTAGCAACCAGTAATAGCCTGAAGGAAGTGTCGTCGATCGTGCAAGAGGTCCAGGATAAACTTGGCACCACCTCCTCATAGTTGGCTAGTGGATTTCGTGGGTAGTTCGATGGCTAACATAGGGGGTCACGTTTATTTTTCTTGTACTATAATCACTTGTACAGAATAAGACAACACAATTAATCAAAAAACTGATTTTTACATATCTTCATTCTATCTTTATCGCCTTTATTGCACTCTAGCTATATTTATGTTTCTTACCACTTAGTTTACTCAATCACCATCCTAACGCTTTCTGGAGTAGTTGGGGAACACATTACTGGAAGTTAGAGTTCCATTTCCGGCACAAATCGCTCAGTTAAGAAATTAATTTTTCATCTGATTTCGTCAGCCGATAAAATGGCAAACACTTCGGAGGGAAACAAATTTGGTACGCCCAGTGGGACCATAGATGATCTCATAGCGAAGTTTGATTCTCCGGATCAGGATCACACTTGGCGTATGCGCCTAAGGTTTGGTAAAAAAATGAACTAAGTGTCCAGTCCACATCCTAAACAGAATCCTTTCAGAAGGAACAACGAGCCACCAACTTTTTTGGGTATGCCTACATCGATTGATACCCCTCCACTTTCTCCATCAACCCAAGTTGTGGGTGAACCTAGTCAATCTGAAGGTCTAACTGTTATGACCACGTCATTCATTAGATATCAGATTGACTTGGGCATCCACGACATTATGTAATAGGTTTCTAAATAATTGGCTGACGTTGTCAAGCAAATGGTGCAGAATGAGGTTCAGAAGGTGAGAGAACTGAAAGCTAATTAACTGCATCCATGAGAAGGTTCGGCTAGTTCTGCCATCCCTTTGACGAATGGTGTTGTGCAGTATGCAACTGTGATTCCTGGTGTTATTTCTCAGCCGAATGTGTATCAGTCAGTACCTACTTAGGTATAACCGATAGCACACTTAGGAGCACAAGCCCAATCATTTGGTAACCAATCTACTGTATGGTTTCCACTAAATACTGGGGGCAAGCTGTGCCACTCGACCAAACGAATATGTAGTATGGACAGATCTATATGTCTTGGAGACCAGTTCATATGTCCGGACACCTTGGTTTGCCGCCCGTTATGCCGTACGCTTATGCAAATGGCCCTACGGTATAGGCGACCAATGTTGGTCAGCCGAACTGGCAGCCGATGACACCTGGTTATGACCCTACTAGGCTATCTAGTGATGCTATCTACAGCGGGACACCATTCCAGCAGTCACAGCCGGTACCCAATCCATACCATCCAGGAAGCGCAAACTTTCTAAGAACGGTTGATGTCCGAGGAAAGCAGACATGGAACACTGTTCCACCTTATCCTCAAGTTCCGTCGGCTGTTCCAAGAGCTCAGGTTGCATGCTTTAGTGGCTATGCCCAACAACAGCAATGGGGATATACCCCACCCATTGGTAATGGCCAGCAGATCACCTACAACTTTCAAAATCCTGTTCAACAAGGTGCAGAATGGAGGCCTCCAATTCAGAACGCCTACCAGCCGGTTCCAGTTGAGAATTGGCAGGGGACGCCACAACTGATGAACGCTGAAACCATTGAGAATACCATGAGGAGGTACTTTGGCATCCAACTGAAACCCTTGGACATGCCTGTTTACAGGAAGCCCTACTCCGATTGGGTAGATCGGGTAGCACCACTGCTAAGAGGCTTCAAAATGCCTAATTTCGCCAGTTTCTCGGGTGATGACGACAAATCTACCATTGAGCACATCAGCAGATTTACTGCCCAATGTGGTGAAGTGGGAAAGAATGAGTACCACAAGCTGCAGTTATTCCCCATTTCTCTTACCGGAACGTCATTTGCCTGGTACTCATCCTTGCCCCCCCCCCGACTCCGTGCAAAGTTGGACTGACATGGAGCGTTGTTTCCATGATAGATTTTATTGGCCCCAACCTCAAGTCACTGTGATAGATTTGATGAATCTCAAGCAATAGATCGATGAGTCGACTACCGATTATATCGAGAGATTCAGAAGGAATGTTGGGAAATGCACTGTACACTTTCCTGAATCAGAATGCGCCCACATGATAATCAACAACATGCATCCACAGCTAAAGGAGAAATTAGTGGGACAATCTTGCTCTGACTTAAGCCAGTTAGCCGAGAATGCTAGACAAATAGAGCAATTTATTCAATAGAAGGAGAAAAGAATAGCTAACCGAAACAGAAGCCCCCATTTGGTATCCATTATTGAGGCAGATGAATCTGACTCAGAGTAAGCCGATTGCACGACAGACACAATGGTAGCCGAGATCGTCAGGGGTAAGGTTTACTCTTGCCCATCCTTGAAAGCTACGAAGGGTAAGTAGACGAGTTCGACTGATGATAGGATCGGTTACTCATTTGACATTACGAAGGTAGATCAGATTTATGATCATCTGCTTAAAGATAAACAGATTTGGCTGCTTGATGGCCATAAGATTTCATCTGTCGAAGAACTCAAGGATAAGAAGTACTGTAAATGGCACAATTCATATAGCCACGCTACTTCTAATTATGTGGTCTTCAGGAAGGCGATTCAAAAGGGCATCAAGGAGGGCAGGTTCAAGCTAGCCGATAAAAGCATAGCTGAAATGTCTGTTGATACTGACCCCTTCCCCACAGTACCGATAACTATGGTATCCTTTACCAAGCCAGATCAATCAAAGAACCTCAGGGGGAAACAACCGATGAACACTATATGGGTCCTAAAGAAGCCCACTAGTAAGGAAGGGGTCACCAGGACCTCTGTGTTTGATGGGCTAGGCAGCTCATGTGACATCTATGAAGACTTGGCCAGCCAGCCAGCTAGAAGCAGTTTTCGTGGCCGCCCTTATAAACTAGAGCATATGGCTCGAGAACTTCACACACAGTACCCGATATTCAAAAGGGACTCAGCAGACCTTGGGAGCAGGCTTGGGGGCAAACATGGCCGTCAATCGAGGAGAAGCCTAGTGTGCCCCAAATAGGCGAAGAACCACTATCTATGACTAAACTGAGGGTGGTTGATTTTAATGTGAAGGAAGGCATTTATTCCCTGCGTATCACAGTAGAGGAAGGAAAGTGGTTCGTCAATCAGACTTCTAGAAAGAAAGAGGCACCGCCAGGTGTCATGTCCAGAATGCAGAAAAGAAGGATGAAGCATACCAAAGCCTTGAGCAAGATAAAACTAACGTTGAACATAATATCCAGTGCTGAGGCACCCGATAGACAGGAAATTTATAAGTCTGCCGTGGTTGAGGCTATAGAGCGGGCATTTGACTCAGCCTCTTTAGAGACAGAGCCGCATGAAGGAGAAGCTTTGAACCAGCCAGAGCTGAGCATACAGTCGGGTGACGGCCCGACAAAGGGACTTCGGCAGGAGACTACAGTCTTGAAGGAATCTCTAGCCGAAATGGTTCCACAAACCTTGCAAAGAATCCAAGCATTGGAACCTCAACCGACTTCTATATATCTCCAGGAGATGAAAGGGATTAATTTCTCGTTAACCAAATTCAACAAGGTGGGAGATTCCATCCTTGATTTATTTAAGCAGGATTCGATCGATGAGATCTGGGCAGCGATTGAAATGGTCAGCCTGATTCCATGTGAGTTCTGGGTTATCCGCCCTCAACTGGACATCCTAGAAGACGATCTATGTGTGGAATACATCGAATAGGCAACATTAGCCGATACCACGGCTAGGGACGCTTTGAGCATTGTATTTGGTGCACCTACGGAGGAGATGGTTAAACACCTCAAACCCCTCTATGTTAGGGCTTACATTAACGGTAAAGTTTTTAGCTGAGTGTTTGTCGATAATGGGCTGTGCTGAATGTGATGCCGCTGCTTACTTGAAAAGCCTCAACAAAACCAGGGAGGATCTCATCCCAACTAACATGAAGATGGCTAGCTTTATGGGAGAAGCCTATGATGCTTTGGGGATTTTAGTAGCAGAAATCACCGTAGGTCCTAAGACGGTCAAATCTGTCTTCTTTGTGATAGATGGAAAGCTGTATTATGCCATCGTATTAGGCAGAGACTAGATTCACATGAGCTGATGCCTTCCTTCCACCATGCATCAAAATCTCATTTTCTGGGAAGGAGACAAGAAAGAAATCGTCCCAGCCGATGATAACCCATTTCAAGAAGGGGTGAAAAAATTGGAGACTGTCTTATATTCGCCTTATATGGCTCCCATAGCTGTTGCGAAGCAGTATGAAGAAGGATCTTGGGAATACTGCAATCTTACTTCATGAGGTTTTGAAATAAAATAATTAGCCGAACCACTGCTTACCTTGGAAGAGTTAAATGATTGAGGAGAACCAAATCATAATGACCCATAGAATCGACTGACTGCTTTAAATTCTGAAGAAAGGATAGCCGAAGCATCACATGTAGAGGATTACAACAGAGAACCAACACTGGCAACCGATGACATTGAGTTGCCAATGGAACTTGAATCGCCCAAAGGAGGGCTATGCCTAGTTTTGAATATCAGGATCCCTTGGAAGATATCAACTTGGGTACTGAGGAAGTCCCTCGGCTAACACATATTAGTGGCTTGCTGAAGGAGGAGGATAAACGAAGCATAACGACTCTTCTACTGCAGTATAAGGACTGCTTCGCGTGGGATTATCACGAGATGCCTGGGTTGGCACAAGCACATATTTCCAATAAAAGAGGGTTTCACGCCTCATAAACAGCCACCTAGAAGATATCATCCTCAGTTGATACCTCAAATTAAAGTCATTGAACGACTACTGAAAGTCAGGTTCATCAGAACGGCTAGGTATGTAAAATGGTTGACAAATATTGTGCTAGGCAAGAAGAATAATGGCAAGGTTTGGGTATATATTGATTACAGGAACCTAAATCTAGCCACTCCCAAAGATGAATACGTCATGCCTATAGCCGATATGCTAGTCAATTCGGTGGCCGCAAATGGAGTGCTGACATTCATGGATGGATACTCCATCTATAATCAGATTGCAGTAGCCGAGGATGATATTCACAAGACCGCCTTTAGGTGTCCAGGAGCCTTGGGCCTTTACGAATGGGTAGTTATGCTGTTCGATCTAAAGAATGCTGGTGCTACTTATTAGAGGGCAATGACCACCATATTCCATGATTTGATTGACAAGACTGTGGAGGTTTATATTGATGAATGGTGGTGAGGTCTAAGGACTTCAAAGATCATTTAGCCGATCTGGAACAAGCACTAAAAAGAATGAGGATTTATAATCTTAAATTGAATCCAGCCAAGTGCATGTTCGGGGTATCGGCTGACAACTTCCTCGTCTTCTTGGTACATAAGAAAGGTATTGAGATAGATCAGAACAAAGCCTGGCCAGTAATGGAGTTGGCATCATCCAGAACAAAGAAGGAGTTACAAAGCTTGCTAGGGAAGATCAACTTCCTAAGAGGGTTCATATCTAATTCAGCTGGCAAAATGAAGGCTTTCTCACCTTTGCTTAGGCTTAAAGGGTCAGAAGTGCTAGTATGGGGCCCAGAACAGCAAGAGGCATTCGACTAAATTAAAAAGGCCTTACCAACTCCTCACGTGCTGGTACCTCCCATGCTAGGAAAGACGTTGAAATTATACATCTCGGTTGCAGATATGTCTATCGGTTGCCTGTTAGCACATGATGCCGATGATGGAACCGAAAGGGTAGTTTACTATCTTAGCTGAATGCTCAATGAAGCTGAAACTAGATATACTCCTATAGAGAAGCATTGTTTGTCCTTATTTTATGCTTGTACAAAAATTGAACATTATTTAATACCGTATTTGGTTCATAATTTGTGCAAGATTGACATCGTCCGGTACTTATTAAATAGACCTGTTCTGCAAGGACGACTAATGACATGGGCAATCAAGCTCACTGTATTTTTCCTCGAGTACATGCCACTCGGGGCTATGAAAGGTCAGGTGGTAGACGATTTCTTGGCAGACCACCCTTGTTTAGATATAGAGGACTCATGAGCCCCCTCTCCTGCATGTTGGACGTCATCCCTTGGACGCTGACTTTTGATGGGTCAAGAACCCAGAAGAGAGTCAGAGCTGGGATAACAATAACCGACCCTAGAGATAAAATGTGGAGGTTCTCTTATCGATTAGATTCTGACTTGACAAATAACCAAGCTGAATACGATGCTCTCATCATAGGACTCAAACTCCTAGTCTCTATAAAAGCAAAGTACATCAAGATTCACGAAGACTCTCAGTTGGTTATCAAGCAGCTGGTCGGGGAATATGACTGCAAAGATCCAAAATTGTTGGCCCGTTATGAAATGGCTAGCATGTTGCTTAGTAGTTTCACATCATCTACGTTAAGTCATGTTCCTAGGGGCATGAATGTTGAGGCTAACGATTTGGCACAAGAAGCTTCTGGCTTTAGAAAGTCTCTACTCACTCTAGAGTATGATGAGCTATAAGTCGAAGTGTTAGCCATGGACCAGATCGACTCATGGAAGAAGGCATTAATCGGCTACTTAAAAGATCATTCCACGTGCAAGGACCTTAAGGTTAAAAAAAAGGGCCTTGAAATATGCGCTCATTGATGATGATCCTTATAAAATTAGTGTAAATGGGGTGCTACTCAAGTGCATTGATAAAGCAGAGGCCTTAAGAGTCATGGGAGAAGTTCATGAAGGAATATGCGGATCACACAGAGCCGGGCCAACGATGAATTGGTTGATTTATCGCCATGGCTACTATTGGCCTACCATCACGACCGATTGCTTTCAATATGCAAAAGGCTGTGAAGAGTGTCAGAGACATGAACCAATCCAACGGGTACCAGCCGAGGTATTGCATCCGATCGTGAAGCCTTGTCCTTTCAGAGGATGGGCTATAGACCTCATCGGCAAGATTCACCCACAATTGGCTAAAGGACATAATTTTATTATTGTAGGTACTTATTTCTTCACTAAATGGGTAGAGGCACAATCGATGAAAAGGTTCATCAAACAGATGTCATTCAGTTTATCCAACACCAAATCATATATAGATATGGTATTCCTGAGATAATTACAACTGATCAAGGGACGGTGTTCACTGGTTCTAAGGTGGCAGCCTTTGCTGAGAAGTTTGGGATCAAGATGATCACATTTTTGCCTTATTACGCACATGCGAATGGATAAGCCGAGGCAGCTAACAAGCTTATTGCGGACATAATCTGTAAAAATGTGGAGGATAAAATGGCGGTATGACATCTCACTCTGGATGAAACTATTTGGACAATCAGAAACTCTAAGTCTACCGCCATGGGGACAACACCTTATCGGCTAACCTATGGCCAAGATGCAGTGTTACCCTTGTAAATTAATGTTAAGTCATTACGGGTGGCCAAACAGAATTCTTTAAGCTTGGAAGAATATCAGCAGGCCATGCTAATGGAGTTAGATCAGCTAGATAAAAATCGACTGCTGGCCCTAGAGAGAATCGAAGCTGGGAAACGGAAAATGGCTAAAGCATACAACAGACATGTTAAACCGAAGAGGTTCGCCGAAGGAGACTTGGTTTGGAAAACCGTATTGCCGCTTGGAATGAAAGATCATAAATTCGGCAAATGGTCGCCAAATTGGGAAGGACCCTTCGTAGTAAGCCAACGGATTACTGGCAATGCGTATAGACTAATAGACATGCATGATGAAGAGCTTGACAGAAACATAAACGGCAAGTATCTAAAAAAGTATTACCTTTCAATTTGGGGTATACATGAGTAAATAACAGCCACAAACCGGCTGCTTGATCACAAAAACAGACACTTCGATTTGGGGTCAATAAAACTAGGAAGCCAAGTTGGTTGGCATTTCACAAGCCAGGGGTTGCTCTATGTTATCAGGCTTGGCCGAATTCACGGCTGCCTAGTCACAAAAAACAGACCCTTCGATTTGGGGTCAAGAAATGGCCTTGTCACAGTCACATAAAAAAGTACTTCCCTTCGATTTGGGGAAGACAAAAGTAAACAACAGCCACAGACCGGCTGCTTAATCACAGAAACAGACCCTTCGATTTGGGGTCGATAAAGCTAGGGAGCCGAGTTGGCCGGCATTCCACCAGCTAGAGGTTGCAATATATCAACAGTAATAGAAGTCTTAGGATTAGCCGAGTCCACGACTGCTTGGGCATCTTGGGTACCTACAATCTTCCTTTCTCTCTCAGCTACAACAACGACTACTACCTCAGCCGCTCCCGCTCCTTCTTGGACCTCCCTTTCAGCACCCAGCAAAGGCTCAGCCACTACAGTCGATTGGGGCCTCGGTAAAAGCCTGAGTATTGGCCGATACCTATTGAACAACAGAAGCAACAATGGCTTCGGATTGCAAGTTCATAAGGGTATCGGCTGACAACTCAGCAATAGGATTAGCTGACAAGGGAGTAGTGATTTTTGGCATTGCTTGAACTAGACGGCTTTTTCCACTCAATCCATTCATTCTCCAGTTTGGCTAGCCGTTCGCTACCAGCTCTCTAATCCAGTTCCCAAACCACTTGTTGGTTACCGAGTTCCTAGATTTTGTTATATAATTGAAGGCTCTGCCGAAACAAAGAAGAACGAGAGGAGTAATTGGCACCAATAGCCGAGTATAAGGCACCTATAGCCGGAATAATAGCTCTAATCTCTGCCTGGATCCGCTCCAACTCAACTCGCAATTTGGACAACTATTTCTGAAAGTCATTTCTTCGGTTGGCATTTTATTGCCTTTCTGCATTCACCTCGTTAAAAGAAGTCTGAATACGGCTCTTCTCTTGCCGAAGAGACCCCAAGTGTTGCAAAGCAGCGACAGCCTTATCATGGCTATCTTTGTCCATTATATGTAAAGAAAATAAATCATTCAGAGCCAAAGCCATGTCATTGTAAGTGGTGGCCATAACCGGGGAATCCGTTGTTTCTTTTGACAATCAGAGCAAAGAGGCCATCAGAGCATGAAACTCTTCTTTGTTGGTTGGAATTCTCCTGACGAGAAACTCCTCAACTCGGTCTCGATGGATGCCAATAGGTGAAGCTGGTGGAGATGCAGTGTCGACTGAGCTAAAGTAACGCAAAAGCACATCTTTTAGGATGATTTCGACTGGTACCTCTAAGTCGTCAGTTGGGTGGGCTTCAGCCGAAGGATTGTCTCCAGTGGTCTCCTGTACAGAAAGGATAGGTTCAATATAGAGCAAGAGCCTGGAGGTAGTGAAAGACCAAGCATAAGATAAAGGGTATACCTCTACAACTGCCCCAACATAAGAAGCCTCGGCAGAAGAAATTGTGGCTTTGAGGGCAGCCGATGATGGGCCCTGTGAATGTACGAGAGAATGAGCCAGGGAAGACGATCCACCAATATGAGGGGGAGCATCAGGTGCTTTATGCAACCGTCTGCTTATTATCAGTTGTGATCCCTGGAGAGAAAACAGAAAACACAAATATTAGTAGCCGATGCGAATGTGTTTTAGCCAGTCGAGTAGTATACCTTAACTTCTTCATCTTCCTCAGCAGGAATAAGAACGCCGGGTCTGTGGGGGACTTCCTCACTATAATGTCGAATGAGAACCCCTCCACTTCGTCGGGGTTGCTTGGGCACTAGTTTCCTGGGTGGTGGGGACTCGGTATCAAAGTGGTCTCCAAATTAACAAACACTGGAGGAGATGGGGTTGCTGAAAGATACATAAGAGATATTAGCCTAAAATTTACAAGAATAATCTGGCCGACACATAAGTAGAATACAATTTACCTTTTCTCTTCGTCTGCCACAACCGGACGAAAGACCTTGAGCCAATAGGCCTAGACGATTTAGAGGAAGCAACTTTCAGAGTGGCTTCTTTTGGCCACGGCTTAGAGGTTTCTGGGTTCTTTTTTTTCTCGACAGAATCAGCCGATCACAATAGACATCTAAAGGAGATTGAAAAAACTTCTTCTTAATCGTATCCCACCAATCATAAAAAAACGACGGTAATATTCACTCTCAGGGGAAATGACTGCCACTCAAACAGGGCGAGCCTATCAAGATTATGATCGGCTAACTTCTTGGCCTGTTCTGCATCCAGAATGCAGCGTTGGGTTGAATTGACAATACTATGATGGGGCACATGCTGAGTAAGGTCGAATTGCCTTGCTACAAAGTTTGGCCGATATGGCTCCGCGATCAATTTATTATTCCTAGAAGTGGGCTTCAAACCACCCAACAAGTCCCTGGCCGTGAGAATCCGCCCCCATATGAGAACCATAGTCCTTTGTTGGGAGAAAGTAAGGTCCTCATCAGCTACTTGACAGACCCAGTCAGGGGTGGCCCATCTCTCTAGGACCGGTTGTCAATCTATATAATGGTCTCTAGACAGACCATGCAAGGTGGAGACTGCGGCAAAAGCATCTTGGGGCACAAGGGATGTTCTCCAAAGGGTATCGACTAATACCAACGAGTTTAACGGAAAATGGCGTTCATCAAATTTATCGGGGATAAACTCTGAAAAATAAAGGGTGATCCACAACTGAAGAAACCATAGGGTACCGACTAAGGTATCCATATTTTTGGAATCCCTTAACCTCGCTTGGGCATCACCCAAAGCCATGTAAAGATAGGTCAAGAAGAGAGATGCCCAGCTGACATCCCTCCCCGAAATGGCTAACGCCACATAAATTTCCAGCTCTTTCACAACTGTACAAGAGCCCGTACAGACAAAGTATCGGCTAAACCAAAAAAGCAGAAACGCATGATGCTCGGTATCATCGACTGAAAGAGGCGATATTCAGTGGTTGTTGTTTATAAACTGGTCATAGCTTGAAGAAGTCTTTAAGACTTTTATGCCTAAATCAGCAACATCTATATCACTTAGGATAGACGCCTCGACTCTCGGAATTGGAAGGCCAAGTATTGCCATCACATCGAGCAGTATGGGGGTTATCATTCCCTAAGGGAAAATAAAGGCATTGACAGCGGTCGACCAGTAACTAAGAAAGGCATATATAAGACTGATGTTGTAGGAGGAGTCAAACTCGGACAGCGCAATAGGGTCGTAGAGACCTGTGCACCTCCATTTGGCTTCTTTGGCCGACTTTACTCGGTTCAACCAAACAGAATAGTTGGCAATCTTAGTTGTCTAGGTGCGCAGACTAGCCGAACAACGGTCGTCGGTGAACCACTCATAGGTAATCTGAAGTTCGTAGTTCACCGGGCTTAAATGCTAAGAAAGAAGGAGATCAACTTATTCAGATGTACCGAATGGGGCGAGAACCAGTTGCTCATCTACGAAGGCAAAAGTGGGGATCAGGTCATCAGCAGCCAGACCGGTGCTATCCGATCCCAGAGATAGAGAAGAAGATGAAGACATGGTTTTTATTTTTCTGATGAAGAAATAGGGTTTTTTAAAGAAGGCAAGAAATTTGGGAATGGCCCAGAATATTGAATGAGAAACCCTTTTGGTGGAGGGGATGTCTCTCCTAAAAATTTTCTTTTTCTTGGAGTTATGATTGACACTGTTGGGTGTCTTGTCGTCCAAAACATGTGGCTAAAATCAGTCAGAAACTAATTGTGGAAGCCGAGACATTTCTGTGGAAGTAAAATAAACTTTTTTAAAGACCATCATTGCATGCATTTAAGGTAAAAGTGATTGAAATGACACATACGGCTGCCACACGAAACGACAACCATTTTGGAATACATCAACTCGACAGCCGCATTCGAGTTAATGTAGAGGGCAATTGTTAACACTCAAAAGTGTTTAGCCGAATAAAGTGACAACCGAAGGTGGAAAAGGATTCTAAATCGATAACTGAGCAAAATCATAGTTGATTCTGTTAGTCCCTACCCTCGGCTAGAAAAATATCGTCGACTATTACAGTAGTCTGACCGAGTCATAATTCCGAGGAACGACTGAGACCCACACACACTCGGACGCCTCAAAGACAAGTCAAAGGACCTTCTAGAAAAGGTAGCAACCAGCAACAGCCTGAAGGAAGTGCCGTCGATCATGCTAGAGATCCAGGAAAAAAAATCGGCACCACCTCCTCATAGTTGGCTAGTGGATTTCGTGGGTAGTTCGATGGCTAACATAGGGGGTCACGTTTATTTTTCTTGTACTATAAATGTAAAATCACTTGTACAGAATAATACAACACAATCAATCAAAAAAATTATTTTTACATATCTTCATTCTATCTTTATCGTCTTTATTGTACTCTAGCTGTATTTATGTTTCTTACCACTTAGTTTACTCAATCACCATCCTAACGCTTTCTGTAGTAGTTGGGGAACCCATTGCTGGAAGTTAGAGTTCCGTCACTCAGTTAAGGAATCAATTTTTCATCCGATTTCATCAGTCGATAAAACGGAAAATACTTCGGAGGGAAACAACATTAAGATTAGTTATCCTGCCTATCTCCGTTCGAAGTTTACTAGTGTTCAGGTTCAAGTGAAAGAAACCCGTGTGATAATCTCCTAAGAACGTTAGGATCGACCCATTTGATCTATTGTTTTATAAATCAACTTTAATCTATTGTCTGATAAATCAAGGCACTTTAACTCTATTAGTGACCCTAGTTTGTCAGAAATGTGGTTGTCTTGCATTAAAATAAGTACTACAGTAATGTGGTTGACTTTAATCTATTGTCTAATAAATCAAGGCATTAAAATAGATTCCTTCTGATTCTCTTGGCCTACCTGGCCTCCTCCTTCTCCCTCAGTCCTTTGGGTTAGTTAGATTCATTTGCTACTTTTTGTTTTCTCTCTCTATCTATATGTCTCTATGCTCTCTATCTGGATTTAAATTCAGTCCGTTCACTTCTTAATATATACTCCCTCTGTCTAAATTTGTTTGTCGTGATTCAGGGTAGGAGGATCAAACTAATTGATGTTCGGTGTGAATTCAGATTAATCTTCAATTTTTTTCAAAATAAAATTTAACTAAAAAAGTACTATAAGTCACAATAGTTAATGGTAATTCAAACTAGTTAGAAGTTACCGAATAATAACAAAGACAAACAAATTGAAACAGAGGGAGTGCTTATTTTCTTTCTATTTTATAAGACACTGTTACTTCTTTCGTCTCAATTTACATGACATTTTTCATTTTTAGAGACTCAATTGACTAATCTTTAAAGTTAAATTAGACTAGATCAACTCAATATCTTAAGATTATGACTTACATATTCAAAAACTATATCAAAGTATAAGTTGCAATTCTTTCGGAAATAGCCTCTCCACCCCTCAAAAGAGAGGTAAGGTCTGCGTCCCTCTCTAGACCCCACTGTATGGGGTTACACTTGGTATGTTGTTGTTGTTGTAAGTTTCAATTCTTCTCGTGTCAATATGATGGAAAAAATACATTTTAAAATATTGGTTCAAGTTTACATTGTTTGAAATTCCAAAAGCGAAAAGTGTCAAATAAATTGGGATAAAGGGAGTACTATTGTGTAACTTATATGAAAGTATATTTATGTCCTAGAGACAATCTGTATTAGGACAAATGTACTTTATACACATTCGTATTATTATTAATGAAGATTAATATTTTGGCATTTGCAATTATTGAATTATTATTTGATTGTTTGTAATTATTCATTAATGTGCATCCCTTGAGCTTACGTTGTCATTAATAGAGTGAGTTATTCATGATAGAGTGTAACTCTTAAAATAGCCTCGACTAATGATCATCGAGAATGGAATATCGATGATATGTGATAAGTCGACATGTGGTATGCATCACATCCTTAGAGGATGTAGTATGTCTCACCTGCTACGAGTAATGGCTACTCGTGATGGACACATGGATACTTTGGAAGTATTGGTATACCCTGCTGATATACTGTTTGTTATACTTGTCTAAAGTACGATCAGCGTGTGGGAGATAGAAGTCCTTAGACTCAAGGTCAATACGCGCCTTGTCTACAAAGTAATGTACTTTGATCCCGTCCTAAGCTCCAATGCCTTATAGGTTGAGATACGGCTTGTATTGGGTAAATTACCATGTGGATTGAAGGTGGTAGTTGATCCAAGGTTAGGATTCATTCCATGAATGTATATTTGAGAGAACACTCGAATTCTCAGTGATATTAGGTTGACTAAGTCATTGGCCAACGCAATAGACGTATTTTGAATATGGTCTAGTTGTCAACTAATATAGATGAGATACAATGATTAAGACATTTGGATAGACACTTGACAAATCCTAAGCTTGATGGGGTATGTCGTGAATGAAATGATTTTATCTTACCACATAAAGGTTAAGTTTACTGGATTCGCGTAAACGTACTTCACATATTGAGTTCGTCTTCCGGCGCCGTCTAGGAGTTCCGCGTAGACCTTAATTTGATTAATGTCGATATGAGAAGGCATGTAGGGTCACACCATGTCGATTATTCGTTTCGATCTAAGGATGTATTGAGAGAGTAATTAAATGTTCGATTTGGAATCGAGATATTTATATGAATAATGATTATTTTAATTAAGTCAAAATTGAATTTTGAATTTAATTAAGAATGCACAGAAAATAAATCGAGATAGTGCAGGTGCACGTCGAGCACCGCGACGCCCATACCCTAGGGTCGTGGCACAGTGCAAGAGCACGTCGAGCGCCACGACGCCCATACCCTAGGGCCACGGCGCCTCTGCATCAATTTTGGGCTGGGCCCAAGGTCAAACCCTAATCTGGTTTTGACCTAATTTCCAACTATAAATAGAGACATTCCCTTTAATTATTTACACACTAATTTTCTAAAAAACATTCTAATCCTTAGAGGCTTAGAATCAAATACTCTCTCGAACCTCTGCCGAATTTCCTAGCTTTCTGAAAGAGAAATACATTTAATCTTGGAGCTTGCAATCGGAAGGGAAACCGTGTGTGCACCTTATAGTAGATAAAGATTCCAGATAATACAACTTGTAAGTTCATGCTTTATGTTACAAGTTTCATTGTTGTATAACCATACTAGAAATTATTGTTGGGGTAAGTAAGAAACAAAACTTTTAAACTTCCGATGTGCCTTACTTATGTGTTTTGAACCCAACAAATTCCTTCAGTGGTACAAGAGCTCAGGCTGGTTCAATGGTTATATAACAATTGAATAGAATAATAATATGGGTTGAACATAAAATTGGATTAAAACGAGGTTTCTTGAAATCCTACATATCTTGAACAAATGCTAACCTTTAATATCACCCTAAATTATCTCCTACGCTAACTCGAGGAAGTCAATCCGCTTTAACTCGAACTAAGAAAAAGTGAGTTATCTGTCTTATTGTACGGTGCACAGCTAAGAATGAGTAAGAACGGATTATGGTCGATATGGGCGTTATTGATAATGGTTGGTGATGATAAAGGACCTGTGATTTGATCCCTAAATTGGATTTAGGGCTCGAACGATTTTAATAATCAACACAGAAACATTTTGTCAGGACCTCAACGCCGTGGCCCTATGGTAGGGCGCCGCGACACTTGCTAGGGTTTTAAGGAAGCGTCGCGGCTCCATGGTGGAGCGCCGCGACCCTAATGCAAGCCGAAGGTTTCTGCCTTGTAAGCGTCGCATCCCCATGGTGAAGCACCGCGAATCTAATGCATTGCAGAAGCAGAAATTCGGTTTCTGCCTTACTGGCACTGCGGCCCGAATGATTAGTGTCGCGGCCCCGACGGTCAATTTTTTTTTTTGTTCAGAATGTTAAACCATAATTATTATTATACAGTATATTTGATAAGTATACTGTTTATGTGCTAAATGTCAAATTGTTTATCATTTAAATTACTAGAATAGCGTTCGATATAACTGTCTGGGCAGACGACGTCCAGTGTTTGATTAAACCATCTTATATCATGCATATTGGGTTGACGGTTCCCAACTATATGTGTCATTAGTTTGCATGATGTTAAGATGTCATATTGGATATGGCGTAAAAGAGTTGATCTTGGTTAAAACTCTGAATTAAAATGTTCTCCAAAATTTTAATACAAGTCTCATTTAAATGAACGCGTCGTCCGTTATAATTGATTGTAGTGCAAAATCCTTTTCGGCGAGATGAGTATTTATGCCACATCATTTGCTCTAAGTCTACGATGAATTCAGACTCTTTCATAGATGCATGTTAAATGTAGAAATGGGTGATAAACCTTCATGAGTATTTAACACATACTCATGAAAACTCAGTATTCCCTACAGTCGCTTAACGGGGTTGACTTAGATATGCGACTGTAAAGGTTTATCACCTTAGAGACTTAGAATTAAAACTCTCTCGAACCTCTGTCGGATTTCCTAGCTTTCCGAAAAAGAAATACATTGAAGCTTGGAGCTTGCATTCGGAAGGGCAACCGCGTGTCCACCTTATAGTAGATAAAGCCTCCAGATTTCTAATATGTAAGTTTATTCTTTATGTTACATGTTTGATTGTTGTATAACCATACCAGAAATGTTGTTGGGGTAAGTAAAAAATAAAACTTTTAAACTTCCGATGTGCTTTACTTATGTGCTTTGTACCCAACAAAACACTACATTATAGTGCTACTCTATATGCAGTTCTTAAATGTGAACTTTTGATTATTAAAAATTGGAAGAAGCGATGTTCAAATAGCAATATCATTGAAGTGATATTCAAATTGCAATATATATATATATATATATATATATATATATATATATATATATATATATATAACGGGAGATAATGAGTTATTCTTTTTGAACTGGAGTGTATGTTATTGAATTTTTATTTGAGATTTTCAATATATATATATATATATATATACATGAACAGGAGATAATGAGTGACATGTAATCATTTCTTATACGTTGGATTTGTTATGATTAGTTATTGCTCCCTCATTCCCCTATTGTTCTTTCATTATGTCTAAGTCAAAGAACATCTTTCATCATGTCCTTACTCTTTCCAACATCAAGAACCACATCTTTATTGTTCTTGAGATGGAAAACGTCCAATATGCGACGTGGGCAGAATTGTTCAAAATTCATGTCATCTCACATCAAGTACTCCATCACATAATTCCTCCTGTTGTCCCTACTACACCCACGGAGGATCCTCAGTTATGGACCACTCTTGATTCTACCGTCCTTCAGTGGATTTACTCCACTATTTCTACCAACCATTTACAGACGATCATTGAACCAGACACTATGGCTATGTCTACCTGGAATAGATTGCGTGATATATTTCAGGATAACCAACATTCCCTAGTTGTCACTCTTGAGTAAGAATTTTCACAAGTCAACATGGAAAATTTCCCGAATGTTTCAGCTTATTGTAAACGGCTCAAGGAATTGGAGGACCAACTCCGTAACATTGGAGCGCCTGTTACCAATAGTCGTCTTGTTCTCCAAATAGTTGCAGGCCTATCTGAGGCCTATAATGGCATTGGGACTCTACTTCGATAAAGAAATCCGCTTCCCCCTTTTTATCAAGCCCGTTCGATGCTCACGTTAGAAGAAGCCGATTTCACAAAAAAGGCAGCTACCGGCGCAAGTTCCGTCGAGATGATGACTTCATCCGATAGACTTAGAGACTTAGAATTAAAACTCTCTCGAACCTCTGTCGGATTTCCTAGCTTTCCAAAAAAGAAATACATTGAAGCTTGGAGCTTGCAATCGGAAGGGCAACCGCCTGTCCACCTTATAGTAGATAAAGACTCCAGATATTCTAACATATAAGTTCATTTTTTATGTTACATGTTTGATTGTGGTATAACCATACCAGAAATGTTGTTGGGGTAAGTAAGAAATAAAACTTTTAAACTTCCGATGTGCTTTACTTATGTGCTTTGTACCCAACAAAACACTACATTATAGTGCTACTCTATATACAATTCTTAAATGTGAACTTTTGATTATTAAAAATTGGAAGAAGTGATATTCAAATAGCAATATCATTGAAGTGATATTCAAATAGCAATATCATTGAAGTGATATTCAAATTGCAATATATATATATATATATATATATATGAACAGGAGATAATGAGTTATTCTTTTTGAACTGGAGTGTATGTTATTGAATTTTTATTTGAGATTTTCAATATATATATATATATATATGAACAGGAGATAATGAGTGACATGTAATCATTTCTTATACGTTGGATTTGTTATGATTAGTTATTGCTCCCGCATTCCCCTATTGTTCTTTCGTTATGTCTAAGTCAAAGAACATCTTTCATCATGTCCTTACTGTTTCCAACATCAAGAACTACATCTTTATTGTTCTTGAGATGGAAAACGTCCAATATGCGACGTGGGCAGAATTGTTCAAAATTCACGTCATCTCACATCAAGTACTCCATCACATAATTCCTCCCGCTGTCCCTACACCCACGGAGGATCCTCAGTTATGGACCACTCTTGATTCTACCGTCCTTCAGTGGATTTACTCCACTATTTCTACCAACCATTTACAGACGATCATTGAACCAGACACTATGGCTATAGCTACCTGGAATAGATTGCGTGATATATTTCAGGATAACCAACATTCCCTAGTTGTCACTCTTGAGTAAGAATTTTCACAAGTCAGCATAGAAAATTTCCCGAATGTTTCAGCTTATTGTAAACGGCTCAAGGAATTGGTGGACCAACTCCGTAACATTGGAGCGCCTGTTACCAATAATTGTCTTGTTCTCCAAATAGTTGCAGGCCTATCTGAGGCCTATAATGGCATTGGGACTCTACTTCGATAAAGAAATCCGCTTCCTCTTTTTTATCAAGCCTGTTCGATGCTTACGTTAGAAGAAGCCGGCTTCGCAAAAAAGCCAGGTACCAGCGCAAGTTCCGTCGAGATGATGACTTCATCCGATAACTCACATGGATTTGTTGACAATTCAGTCCACAACAGCGGCAGATGGAACAGTAGTAACGCTGGTAGTGGGCCTCAGGATACTGGGCCCCAGCCCACTTGGTCTCAGCCCTGGGCCCCTTGGCAGTGGGCTTGGACCAGCGGCCATTGGCCCAGTCCAGGCTACTGCCCGCCTAGTTATTTCCCAACCAATTGGGCCCCGGTCCAGCCCAGTCACAGGCCCAATTTTTCTGGTCCTTCATGAAATACCTAACAACGATATGGGTCAGGTCAGGGCGGTCTGCTTGGGCCTCCACCCTCGCAGGCCTTCACTGCTGCGGGCCAGACTCCGATCCCGACACCTACCAATATTGAGGCCGTCATGCATACACTTGGATTAAATCCTCCAGACGTGAATTGGTACATGGACACCGGCGCAACTTCTCACATGACGTCCGACCAAGGTACTCTCTCGTCTTATTCCAATTTGAGCAAAAATCATGGCATTATTATTGGTAATGGCAATACAATTCTAATTCGTGGTTACGATAATACAACTTTGTGTCCCCCACATCCACCTCTTGCCTTGAAAAATACCTTTCATGTCTTAACTTAATTAAAAATTTGGTGTCTGTCCGAAAATTCACTACTGATAATTGGGTTTATGTTAATTTTGATCATTTTGGGTTTTCTGTGAAGGATTTCAAAACGGGGATACCTCTCATGAGATGCAATAGTAGGGGAGATATTTATCCAATCACGCCCGCCTCCAGTTTCTCGAGTCAAGCCATGCCATCGACATTTGCAGCTCTAGCTCATTCCTTATGGCATGCACATTTGGGTCACCTTGGGTCGTCTATTGTTTCTTCCTTGCATAAAAATAATTTTATTTCTGGTAAAGGTATGCGTAGTACTCCAATTTGTCAGTCTTGTCCGTTAGGAAAACATGTTAGATTACTATTTGTAGCCTCTACTTCTCATACTTTGATGCCTTTTGACATTATTCATAGCGATTTATGGACTTCTCCCGTTCTAAGTTCTGTGGGCCATTGTTATTATGTTCTATTTTTGGATTATTATTCTAATTTCTTATGGACCTTTCCGTATGCGAAGATATCTCATATTTTTCCACATTCTTAAAATTTAGAGCATTCATCCGTACCCAATTTGAACGGAAAATAAAAAATATTCAATGTGATAATGACAAAGAATATGAAAATGGGTTGTTTCGGGAATTTTGTGATGCTAATGGTATAGTTTTTCATTTCTCTTGTCCTCATACGTCCTCACAAAATGGAAAAGTCGAACGCAAAATTCGTACCATTAATAATATTGTCTGAACTTTATTGGTCCATGCTTCCGTATCCCCTTCCTTTTGGCATCATGCTCTACAAATGACTACTTATCTCCTTAACATACTTCCTATCAAAGGGTTGACATATGTATCTCCTCTTAAAATCCTCTATAATAAGAATCATTTGTATTCACATCTTAAGGTCTTTGGGTGTTTATGTTATCCACTATTTCCGTCAACTACAATTAACAAACTTCAAGCCCGTTTTACCGCTTGTGTGTTTTTAGGTTATCTATCTAATCATCATAGTTACAAATATTTTGATTTATCATCTAATAAAATTATCATTAGTCGCCATGTTATTTTTTATGAAACCTAATTTCCGTTTGCTAAAGTGAGTAGTCCCGTGCCTAGTTTCCGCTTCCCTACCGTGTCCAGTTTCCCGTGTTGGGCCAACAGGCCCACTGCCTGCTGGCCAGTCCGTCACCCATCCGAATTTTCCCAAAATCCACCCAATTCTTCCACGAGTCACAAACCTGTTACTCGTAGTCAACATGGTATTTTAAACCAAAAAGACATTTTAATCTAAATTCTATTGTTCTTAAATCCCTGCTACTCTGTAACCCAATGTCTGCCTTAAATGACCCGAATTGAAAATTGGCTATGAACGACGAATATAATGCTCTTATTGACAATAAGACGTGGGACTTGGTACCCCGTCCTTCTGGTGTTAATATTGTTCGCTCGCTGTGGATTTTTACTCATAAAGATAACTCTGATGGTTCTTTTTCGAGACATAAGGCTCATCTTGTAGGTAATGGTAAAACTCAACAGATTGGTGTGGATTGTGGTGAGACATTTAGTCCGGTGGTCAAACTGGCTACCATTCGCATTGTTCTCAGTTTGGCTCTTTCGAAAGCATGGACCATTCATCTGCTAGATGTGAAGAATGCTTTCTTACATGGTGATCTTAAGGAGACAGTTTACATGCATCAGCACTTGGGTTTTCGAGATCCCAAATATCCTAATCATGTCTGTTTATTGAAGAAGTCCTTGTATGGGCTTAAGCAGGCCCCACAGGTTTGGTATAAGAGATTTGCAAACTATGTTTTGTCTATTGGGTTTTCTCACAGCAGGTCTGATAATTCATTGTTCATATATCGTCGTGGTACTTCCCTGGCTTATATTATCTTATATGTAGATGATATTTTCTTGAATGCCTCTTCTGATGCTTTGCGTCGGTCTATCATGACACTACCCAGTTCTGAGTTTGCTATGAAAGACTTGGAGCCCTTGAGTTACTTCTTGGGGATTGTTGTCACTCGCCATGCAGGGGGTTGTTCTTATCCTAACGGAAATATGCCGCTGAGATAATTGAGCGAGCTAGTATGTCCTCGTGTAAGTCTACTTCAACTCTAGTTGATACTAAACCCAAGCTGGGTGTTGCGGCTGACTCACCTTACGATGATCACACTCACTATTGCAGTCTTGCTGGAGCTCTTCGGTATCTTACTTTCACGAGACCGGATATTACGTATGTAGTACAACATGTGTGTTTGTTTATGTATGATCTTAGGGTTGAGCACATGAATGCGCTCAAACCCATTTACCGATACATCCAGGGAACACTTGACCATGGTTTGCATCTATATCCATCATCGGCCTCTACACTTGTCTCGTATACTGATGCTGATTGGGGTGGCTGTCCGGACACCAGATGCTCTACGTCTGGATACTGTATGTTTCTTGGCGATAACTTGGTCTCATAGTCTGCAAAACGACAGGCTACCTTATCACTCTCCAGTGCAGAGGCCGAGTATCGAGGGGTAGTCAATGTTTCTGAATCATGTTGGTTACGTAATCTTCTCTTAGAACTTCACTTTCCCATTCAAAAAGTTACCTTGGTATATTGTGATAATATTAGTGCCGTATATCTTTCTGGGAATCCGGCTCAACACCAGCACACTAAATATATTGAGATGGATATCCATTTTGTTCGCGAAAAGGTAGCTCGTGGACAAGTACGCGTCTTACATGTCCCTTCCAGGTATCAAATTGTAGACATCTTTACTAAGGGTCTTCCCTCGATTCTTTTTGAAGATTTTCGGGACAGTCTCAGCGTATGAAGACCGCCCGCTATGACTGTGAGGGTGTGATAAATATACCCGTGATATACACGGTATACACGGCATATACACTGCTCCTATTTGGCTTGTGTTTCTGTTATATACAAGGTATACACGGCATATACATTGCCCTGTGTATACCGTGTATATAACGTAAACACAAGCCAAATAGGAACCGTGTATATCACGGGTTTTAGAAGATAATTATTGTATGTAATTAGTTTTGTACACTTACCATAATTGTAGAATTCTTGTACAAATAGAATAGGGGTTTGGGAGTAGAATAGGAATAAGATTTTCCATATTATGGAAATTGTAAATTGTATATATACTCATTCTATATGAAAATAATCAAGAGGATTATTTCTTTCAATTACTACTTACGGTCTCTTCGGGGACATCTGATAAAATTGGAACGATACAGAGAAGATTAGTATGACCCCTGCGCAAGGATGACATGCACAAATCGAGAAATGGTCCAAATTATTCCCTTATCAAAAAAAAAAAACTTACACAGTGCACTGACTGCTGTTTTTGGGATTATTACGAGTATCCTTTAAAGTTTTATCTATGGAATGGGTGAGAAAGTTTTTTCATTTGAATTGGATTTGCTACTTTGCCATATTTTGCTTGTGATTGGTCTATCATGAATCCGGATGTCTTTGTGGGTGCCTCTGTAGGTACGTCTGAATCTGGCAAACCAGACAGACAGGGTGCTGGGCCCTTTTGAAATTTGGGTGTCACAAAATGACTCACTTGATGAGAAGGCTATCAAGGTTAATGGTCTTCTAACTATGGTGAGACACTGACATGGCTTCTGCAATATCCTGATTAGCTTTATCCTTTCTGACATTCAATGATTGAATGAAATTCCCTTCTTTTTGTTGAAGTTCTTGTTTGGTGCATGCATTTCGTTCTGTTTCTAGTTGTAGGACTGTCATGCTCAGCACTGTGGTTGTGTCAATGTTAATTGTGCACTTTGATGTGCAAGTTTAATTCTGAATTTCTACTTCATCGACAAGTCTAATTCAGCTTATATGTTTCTCTTTACAGTTGTTGAGCATATGATTGCATCTGAATCTTTTTCCTGTCAATTCTAAACTACTCTGTGGTTACAGCATTTGGCACAGGTGGAAGTATTTAGCTCTTCAGAATTCGAATTGGTGAGGATAATTTCCTTTTTAATCTTGTAAAATGGATAGCTCAAATGCTAGTTTTATAGTTTTTTTTATCGATATATCTTTTAGTTGTTTATTTGATCATTCAGTTGTTTCCTTGCATCATAAAAATGACTTTTGGTGCACTTTCCCATGTAGAACCTGATTGCTGTGAAGCATGTGGTACAGAAAATTACAGGCATTACGGTGTTCGACACGCGTGAGAAAAAAAACATATGATTCTTTGCTGGAGTTGGAGGTGAGTTATGGAGAATAATGCTTCTTTTCAATTTCATTCCCCTTTTTGTTATACCTTTTCTTATCATTGAATGTTGTTGCTCGCTTCTGATACATGATTGTCGACACATTGTCTCTGGTTTAATTGTTGACCTACCTTCAGTATAGATTCAGACCACTGTATATTCTCATGCCACATGGTCTTGATAAGAACAGTTAGTATGCTGGTAAGTAGTGTTCCGAAGTATGAGATGGCCTAAAAGTTATCAACGAGCACATCCTTAACTATTTATCCTCCTTTTGTCACTCGAAAAACAGCAGCCCATTGACTAGAAAAGTCTGAAATTTTTTCATATGTTGTCATATGCATGTTCAAAAAAGCATAGAAAATGTTGGATATCTTCTTATACCATAATCTTGTATTATAGTTCTCCTTCACCTCTTTGTTTTAACATTGTGTCATGGAATAAGTGCATAGAATTTTATTCTGCATTATGTTGCAGGTATTTGTTGATTCACAGTAGGTACTTGAGCCTGACGTGGTTGCAAAGTAATAGGGATGCTGATCTGATTGAAGACTGGAATTACCTTTGGTCGAGAGTTTTGACAACTCAGAACGTCACAGTTTAGATCTAGGCAGTTCATTCTTCATTGTTAAAGGAATTCTCGTCATGCCAAACAGAGAGAAGGATGTTGGCATTCATCCAGAAGATCTTCAAACGATTAGCATGCGTTTTAAGCTCGATTGGCAGTGTACACTAACTATGCACATGTTATTTTCTCAGTATAGTTTTGCGCCTTTCCTACAATTTTTGAGACTTTAGAATGGTTGAGTTACAACTCTTTTCTCTGACATGTCTTTCTTGCATAGTTTTATAATGAATTACTAGGGCACATGATACATGACTACTCTAGGATGATTGTTATTATTTTAAGTCAAAAAGAAAATTCCTCCAGAAGGAAAGTGCTGTCAATCAACCAAATTTTACTGAATCTTCTAGTTCTTTAATTCTGAGTAATAGCAAAAGCAAATTTTTTGATGCTGAGATAAAGCAAAAAATTGTAACTTCTTTTCGAAAGTAGAAAAACACTCTTAACCAAAATTTGATGTATTGACAAACTATCCTCTATAGTTAACCATCTGCCTTTCACACTGTCCTATCTTGCTTAATTTCTCAGACTAATAGATATTAGAATAATTAATCTGTTTAAATATATGTCAAATACATAGACAATCCTCTAAGATTGTCTCATATTTTCATTTAGACACTTTAAATAATGCTACTCCTATTTCATATGAGACACATAATGTAGGTAAAAAATATACTTATTAAGCAATTCACGTCTAGCAAGTAAAAAATATAAAGACCATGAGTTTTACTCAGAAGATGACATGGCAAAATAGCAAATCAAATAAAGTCACTCATTTCAAGGGAACAAGATGGAAGAACTTGATTTGATTATGATACACAGTATATTCATTATTAGAGACAAATGTATTTGAACACATTCGTATTATTAATAAGATTAATATTAATGGCATTTGCGATTATTGAATTATTATTTGATTGTTTGTAATTATTCATTAATGTGCATCCCTTGAGCTTACATTGTCATTAATAGAGTGAGATATTGATGATAGAGCGTAACTCTAAAATAGCCTTGACTAATGATCATCGAGAATGGAAAATCGATGATATGTTATAAGTCGACATGTGGTCTGCATCACATTCTTAAAGAATGTAGTATGTCTCACCTGCTACTAGTAATGGTTACTAGTGATGGACACATGGATACTTTTGGAAAGTATTAGTATACCCTGCTGATAAACTATTTGTTAGACATGTCTAGAGTGTTATCAGCGTGTGGGATATAAAGGTCATTTGACTTGAGGTCAATACGCACTTTGTTTACAGAGTAATGTACTTTGACCCTGTCCTAAGCTTAAACTCCTTATAGGATAAGACACGGCTTGTGTTGGATACATTATGATGTAAATTAAGGTGGTAATTGAGCCAAGAATAGGATTCATTCCTCGATTGGATATTAGAGAGAACTCAACTTCTCAGTGATATTAGGTCGACCAAGTCATTGGTCAATGCAAGAGACATATTTAGAATATGGTCTAGTTGTCGACTAATATAGATGAGATAAAGTGATCAAGCCATTTGGATAGACACATGGCAAATCCTAAGCTTGATCGAGTGTGTCACGAATGAAAGGAATTTATCATCTCACATAAAGGTTATGTTTGCTGGATTCATGTAAACGTACTTCATATATTGAGTTCGTCGTACGGCGCATTTTAGGAGTTCTGTATGGACCTTAATTGGATTGGTGTCAATATATGAAGGCCTATAGGGTTACACTATGTCGATTGTCTCTTCGATCTAAGGGTGTCCTGAGAAAGAATTAAATATTCGATTTGGGATCGGGATATTTAAATTGATAATAACTATGGTATAATTTCTATTAGATGAAAATTATTTAATTAAATCAAAATTAGATTTTGGATTTAATGTGCTGAATATATATATTAAATGAAAACGGGAAACATAATTTTACGTAAGGCGCCGCGGCGCCTGCTAGTCGCGCGCGCGCACCCCCGCAGCGGTGGGCCCGGTCGGGACCGGCCCACTGCACCTCGATTTTTGGGCCAGACTTAGAGCCCAACCCTAATCAGATTTTTGCCCTAAATTTCAACTATAAATACAGCACTCCCCATTGTTAATTAACACACCAATTCTTTAAACTAATTCTAGACTTAGAGTCTAGGATGAAACTCTCTCAAACCTCTGTCAAGATTTCCTGGCTTTCTTGACAGAGGAATACACCATAGCATAGTGCTTGCAGTCGAAGGGACAGTCACGTGTAATCCTTAAGTAAGACTCTAGATTTATTAACATGTAAGTGTTCATGTTTTATGTTACAGGGTTTTATTGTTGTATAACCATACAAGAAGAAATTGATGGAGTAAGTAAGAATAAAATTTTAAACTTCCGTTGTGCCTTACTTATGTGTTTTGAACCCAATAAAATCCTACATATTAATATAGAAAGTTGCGTTTCAATGTTAGTGGTAAATTGGTTGGAAATGATCATTTTACGATTGTCTTTTCTCAATCTAGTAAGAAGAGTAGATTAAAAGAAATAAATTCCTTTCTTCAACGCACTTTACTGGGGGATTAGCTTACTTACGTAGTTCTTTCTTTCATTTAATGCCTATTAGTTCTTTTTTTATTTAATTTTTTTCCCAAAACATTGCACGACTTTCCCTTCAAACTAGTTGGTCTTTAATTTCTGTCCTTCAAATGGGTTGGTCTTTAATTTTTGCCCTTCCTTGCATTTAATGAATCTTTTAAGACTAAAATGCCCTCCAACCTACAAACACAACTCCATTTTTTCTTAATCCTCACTTGATTTTGTTGGTTTAGAATTTAGAAAGATATGTGAAATTGGAATTGAGAAACAATTTGTATTGGTAGAGTTTGCATGTCTTAAGGTAGAATTTGCCTACAAACTCTACCTTATAAGACAGAGTTTACCTTATGCCTGAAGACAAACTTTGCCTTAAGGTAGAGTTTGCATGTCTTAAGGTAGAGTTTAGATTCGCAAGGTAGAATTTGCCTGCAAACTCTACCTTATAAGACATAGTTTGCCTTATGCCTGAAGACAAACTCTATATTAAGATAGAGTTTGGATTCGCAAGGTAGAATTTGTCTGCAAACTCTACCTTATAAGATAGAGTTTACCTTAGGCCTGAAGACAAACTTTGTCTTAAGGTAGAGTTTGCATGCCTTAGGGTAAAGTTTGGATTCGCAAGGTAGAATTTACATGCAAACTCTACCTTATAAGGCAAAGTTTTTCTTATGCATAAAGACAAACTTCGCCTTAAGGTAGAGTTTGAATTCGCAAGATAGAATTTGCCTTCAAACTCTACCTTATAAGGCAGAGTTTGTCTTATGCATGAAGACAAACTTTGCCTTAAGGTAGAGTTTGCATGCCTTAAGGTAGAGTTTGAATTCGCAAGATAGAATTTGTCTTTAAACTCTACTTTTAAAATTCACCATTATTGATATTTGGAGCTCATAGAGGAGAGATAGATAAGATTAGGAAAGAAAATGAATTAGAAAAGAACCCTAGACAATGTGAAATGGGAGAGATAGTTTCATCTTAATGTTATTGACTTAAAAACTAAAAGACAGAATTTAAAACATTCAGACGTGAGAGGCAAAAATTAAAGACCAACAAAAAATACGGGCATTTGTGCCAATGACCCATTTTCTTTTCCAGTTTCCACTCGGTGTTCGGTACTGTATTAGAACCCAACTACTTTTGGATTTGCGTTGTATAGGACCCATTTTGGGAAAACGCTCTCTATGATTGGAATTTTTCATATTAAGAATCGATACCTCTAGTTAAGAAAAGATCAGCCTCATCCGCCTGCACCACATCCTTAGTAGTTTCTTTCATATAATTTAGCTGAACAACCGTTGCTATTTTCCAAAATACACTTCTTTCAATTTCAAAATAAATAGTTACTGTAAACTTTAATTATTTTTTTTGGACTGAATAGGTTTTGAAACTTGAGGCTCTCTCCCCACACTCATAACCCTCTCCCAATTAGGGGTGGCAGATGAGCCGTTTGGGCTGAAGTTGGGCGGATAAAGATGGGCTGAATCAATAGATGGGTCAATGCCCAACCCGTTCAAAACTTACATGGGCTAAGATGGGCGGGTCAAGATGGGCTAAATGATGGGTCATAACCCAACTTGCCCAACTTGACCCATTACTTTTACAAATTTCAAACATACCTTTTATGATGTTATTTTATTTTGTATGATATTTGATTTTTCCAGATTTTTATTTTTAAATAAGAATAATATTTTAAAGAATTTTTTCATTTTTTATAAAAGCAAAATAAATATATAAAATAATGGGTGGGGGCGGGGGTGAGAGGTGGGGCGTGGGTAGTGGGGTAAGAAAAGTTTCTCATTATTTTACATATATTTTATATAAGTAAAATAAATATATAAAGTAAAATCTTCGGGTGGGGTGAGGGGTGGGGATGGGGTAAGCAAATGTTTCTCATTTTTTATAAAAAGTTTATAAAAGTAAAATAAATATATAAAATAGAAAATTTGGTGGTGGGGTGGGAGGGCGGGGGTAGTGGGGGGTTGAGTGATGGAGTACGAAAAATTTCTCATTTTTAATAAAATTTTATATATATATGTAAAATAAATATATAAAATAAAAACTTCGGGGGTGGTGTGGAAGGGCCGGGGGGTTGGGGGTAAGAAAAAAAATTATATTTTTAATGATTATTTTATAAAAGAAAAAAATATGAAATAGAAATTTGGGGATGGGGGTAGGTCATGGGGTGGAGGGGGATGAGGTAAGAAAAAATTTCATATTTTTTATAATCTTTTTTATAAAAGTAAAAAGAATATGATAGAAATTTGAGGATGTGGTAGGACATGGGGGTGAGGGTGGAGGGGGGGGAGGTAAGAAAAAATTCCATATTTTTAATAATTTTTTAATAAAAGTAACAAAAAATATGAAATAGAAATTTGAGAACGGGGTGGGGGTGGCGGGGGGTAAGGTGGGGTTAGGGCGGTAGGGGAAGGTAAGAAAAAAAATCATATTTTTTTTAAAAAATAAAGAAAAATATGAAATAGAATTTGAGGATGGGGGTAGGACAATGGGGTGGGGGTGGAGGTAAGAAAAAAATATTAATATTTTTTATAAATTGTTTATAAAAGTAAAAAATATAAAATTGAAATTTGAGAATGGGGGTAGGCGGGAGGTGGGGTAGGGTGGTAGAAGTGGGTAGGGGTGGTATGGGTGCGGTGGAGTAGGCAAGGTATGAGCAGAGATATGAGGGTGGTTCAGTGCTTGTGTGGGGGTTGGTGTAGGATGGATGGATGGATAGTGTGGTGGGTGATTGAAGTGCGTTGGTGTATTTTTATTGTTTCAAAATAATAAAGGAATTTTTAAAATAATTATTTATAAATAAAAATCTTAATCTAGAGTGGAGCTCTAATCGTTAAAATTGATCATTTTTGTGGGTCAAATTTGGGCATCATTAGACATGTCCAACGGTTTGGGTACCCGCCCGGCCCGACCCGACCCGAAAAATCCAGGGCCAGGGTCGGCTTATAGCTGACCCGCGAGCCATCCGACCCGAAAAAGCGGGGACACGATCTTATGTAGGGTCGGGCCAGGGTCAGAATATTTTACCCGTCTGACCCAGCCCGACCCAAACCCGACCCCGACCCGCGTGTTTTTTAATATAATTTATATTATTTTTTCTTCATTAATATTTATTTTGTACTTATATATATTTTTGCCATTAATAAGTGATATAATGCATATTTTTATAATATATGTATTGTTGTAATCTACATTGAGCTCGACATAAAATAAGATTAAAAAGGTAGCTGATTATTAATTATATTTTTATATTATTAGTCGTTCTGTTAATATCACTGAAGCATAATGTAGAGAGAGAAAGTAGTTGTAAATTGGTGAAACTTTAAATGGTTATAACTCTGCGCTCGGATGTCCGTTTTACCCAAAAAAAAATTATTTTGCGTATTTTTTAGAGATGGGGCTGGTCAAACTGCCGTTTTCCCAATCAATTTGTGTTTTTCCCCAAATCGGTTTATAATTTTCTTTTTCTTTAGTCAAGATCTTACGATATACAATACATTTCAACGTCAACATTTCGTGGTAATGTAGGTGTGAAAGTCAATTTCAGTTTTGAAAATTCAATTTAATATATATATATATATATATATATATATATATATTTATTCCTCGACCCGACCCGACCCTGGCCCGCCAAAAAAATCCGACGGGTCAGGGCCAGTGTCAGAAATGTTTTTAAAAAATAGGGTCAGAAATCCGACGGGTCTCCTTTTTATTCTTGCTGATGCATTATACTGGATGCAATTTCAGTTATTTGACTCTCTTTGTTTATTACTTGATCATCTTATTGTTCAGCTTATAAGAAAAGTGTTTCCTCTACATGATTCAATACTGCAGCTGGGATGTTTTATATTTTGCTTGCTAAGTAGATATTATAGAGTTTGAAGCTGATTTACATGGTTCAAAAACTACATAAATTATAGTTTTCTCTCTCTCTGGACATGTTGCTTGAAATGGTTTTATTTCATTGGAGTCCTAACTCAGTTATCCGTACCATGACCATTGTGTTTTCCCTCCTTTTTCCTGGGGGAAGGTCCACTTTATTGGACACTGTTACAGTAAGTCCCAGAGGGGGGAGAACCCCTCTATTCAATCATATGCGGAGAATTGTCTTCTATTGGATACTACATAAGTTCCAAGACAATCCACATTCTAAAAATAAAACATATGGTCAACTTCTCTATATGGAAGTACAGAACAACTCAGGTGGAGAAATAATTTCATAGGAAACATTTTTTTCTTTTTCAGGCTTAATGGCTATCTCTATTAATGATTGTAAATATGATCTGGACATGTCTCATTTACTCTGAGCTTGAGTAGTCTGTTCTTTCTTTTCTCTTCGCTGGTCTTTTTTGTTGCACAAAGAGTGGCTAAGGTTTCCTATCCCTATTTTTCTCACAAACACGAGAATGAATCTCTTAGAACTTCCCTAGTTATCTACACGAACATTCCTTGTTCATTTAGGATGTAAACCCTCAACCTTATTAATCTCTTTTTATGTGCTCAGCTCCGAGGCTAAATGGTTATGTCCTATGTGTTTGATAGAATAATTTCCCTTAGGGATTCCTTTCATTATTCACAATATATATAGTTGTACAAAGGTTGATTTCTAATATAGTACGAATCCTAACTTACCTTAAATGGTTGATTCCTAATACAATAAGAATCCTAAGTTACCTTAAATATACATCTATCATAATTACAAAATATACGGTGAATAATCACTAATACTCCCCCTCAGACGGAGCGGGAGGAGGCCGAACGCTAAGGCTGGATCGGAAGTCGGTGAAGAGTTGTCGCGGTAGTGCCTTTGTGAAAATGTCTGCATACTGATAAGAGGAAGGCACGTGTAATATTTTGACCTGACCACGGGCAACCTTCTCTCGCACAAAGTGGATATCCATCTCAATATGCTTAGTCCGCTGATGTTTGACCGAATTATGAGACATATAGATGGCAGATATGTTGTCACAATAGACTATAGACGCCTTTCGTAGTGGACACTGGAGCTCCAAAAAAAGATTTCGGAGCCAACAGATCTCAGCAATGACATTAGCAACTCCGCGATATTCTGCTTCGGCACTTGAACGGGACAGCGTGGCCTGCCGCTTGGCGGACCATGAGATAAGATTATCCCCAAGAAATACACAGTACCCTGAGGTGGAGCGACGTGTGTTGGGGCATCCTGCCCAATCTGCATCTGTGTAGGCAAGTAACTTGGTTGGGGCAGAGGGATACAAATGTAATCCAAAGTCTAGTGTGCCCTGAACGTATCTGATAATACATTTGAGGGCTGCAAAATGGGACTCTCGAGGGTCGTGCATAAACAGACACACCTGCTGAACGGCATATGCAATATCAGGACTAGTGAATGTAAGATACTGAAGAGCACCTGCAAGACTCCGATATAGAGTGGGATCAGAAACTGGTGCACCGTCATTGGCACTAAGCTTAGATTTTGAGTCCAGCGGAGTTGGCATAATTTTACAATTTGCCATCTTAGCCCTGTACATTATCTCTTCTGCATACTTACGCTGACACAGGAACATAGTGGCTGCATATCTGGTCACCGATATACCCAAAAAATAACTCAGCTTGCCCAAGTCAGTCATAGCAAATTCAGTTTTGAGTAGAGTAATGATTTCATTCTTCAAACCGTCAGATGAGGCAGTAAGAACAATGTCATCGACATTTAATAGAAAATATGCAGTGGTGCTACTTCGATGAAAAGTAAAGAGAGAGTTATCACACCTGCTACATATAAAACCAATCTGCAGAAGATACCTGGAAAAACGATCATATCAAGCGCGGGGTGCTTGTTTCAATCCATACAATGACTTCTTGAGACGACATACAAACTGCGGAACTGCTGGATGAACAAAGCCAGGGGGCTGATGCATGTACACAGTTTCTTTCAAATCCCCATGAAGAAATGGATTCTTGACATCAAGCTGATGAATCGGCCAATGCATGCCCATAGCAATACTGAGAACAGTCCGAATAGTGGCAGGTTTAACAACCGGACTGAATGTCTCACCACAATCAATACCCTCCTGCTGATTAGTGTCATTGGCAACTAGTCTTGCCTTATACCTCTCTAAGTCACCGATGTCTCTGAACTTGTGACGAAATAGCCACATACACCGGATAACATTCACACCGTCTGGTCTAGGTACCAAATCCCAAGTGTTCTACTTGGTTAAAGCGTTAAATTCTTCGCACATGGCTGCATTCCAATTAGGGTCCAGTTTTGATAGTTTTGGATTTTTTGGAATAGGTGATAAGGCTTGTGTGGAGAGATTGAAGTGAACCTTGGGTTTGAAGATCCCGTGTTGTGCACGAGTCTCCATGCGATGAGAGGGCAGTAGTGGGAGGTCGGGGCTGGGAGGTTGCAGTCCACCGGTTCTTGGACCAGTGGGCAGATAGTGTTGCGGGACTGGTAGGCTGCTGGCTTATGGTTTCGGACTGGGGACTGGTAGGCTGCTGGGGGTGTAGGAGACACAGCTGGATGCAGCAGGGGTGTTGTTGGGGTGTTGGACCGAGAGCAGGGATCTGTTTGGGTGGTGCCGGACAGTGTTGGGACTGTCGGAACAGTGGGCTGCTATTGGTATAGAGTTTGGATGGCCGGGGACAGACTCGGTTCATCGAGAAAGATGTAATCGATGGTCTGAAATTTTTGGAGATTTGAAAAAGGAAAGGTTGTCTTGTCAAAGGTGACATGACGGGAGACGATGATTTTGCGAGTGGCAATGTCATAGCACAGGTAGCCCCGATGATTAGAAGATAGACCAACGAAGACACATGGCAGAGTGCGAGGGGCAAGTTTGTGAGGTGCAGTGGAGGCTATGTTGGGGTAGCATAAGCATCCAAAAATACGTAGGTGATTATATGATGGTAGCCTACGGTATAAGATTTCGGTAGGGGTCTTGTTTTGGAGAGTGCTAGTTGGTAAAATATTAAGAAGGGACTCTACCATTTTAACAGCATAGACCCAAAAAGGCGGTGGTAGACAGGCATGAAACAGAAGGGTGCGAACCATGTTATTGATGGTACGTATAATTCGTTCAGCCTTTCCGTTTTGGGAGGAAGTATAAGCACAAGAAAAATGGAAAACCATGCTTTGTTTAGAACAGAAATTGTGAAATGCCGAGTTATTAAATTCACGTCCATTATCACATTGGAATGATTTGATAGATTTTTCAAATTGTGTTTTAATGAATTTTTGAAACTAAAGGAATTTGGCAAAAACTTCAGATTTTTAATTTTAGTGAGTAAATCCAGACAAAATGTGAAGAATCATCGGAGAATATTCGCTAATACTATGCTTGAGGTTCTAGATATGTCTTCTCGTTTCTTTTTTTGGGGATTTTGAATTTCTGTGTGGAGACTTTCGAATGTTGCGTATCAATCTATGAAAATTGTTACCGCATACAGAAGAGAGCAATTGCTTAAGCATCAAATATTTGGAAATTTGATTTTCAACCTAATGGGAAATGATAGCCAGGGAAAGAAAAGGAACTAGCATTTCTGTGTTCCGCATATGTGTACTTTTTGGGCCATAGGAAGATCTGATTCGTTCAATGGTTTTCAACCTTTCTAAAAAACTAGACCTGTAGCTGTATCTCTTCTATCTTTAGTGCACATTTTCTGCTTCTTTCATATACCTATGATGCACATTAACAAGGATCTTAATCGATGCATTGCAGGCGTTCAAGGTCACAGTCGTGCCCCTTTTGCCGCGATAGCCTAAAAAGGGTGAGCTCGGGAGATCTCTGGGTATATATGGACAGCAAAGATGCGGTGGACATGACAACAATTACAAGGGAGAATCTAAGAAGGCTATTTATGTATATTTTGATTCTGCCGGATAATGTTTTCGACACATATGATGATACTCATCTAAGGTAGAGGAGCAACGGCCTAGTGGTTATCTTGTTGAAAAGTTGGTCATATGCTAGATTTAGAAATGGAGGTTATGGTATTGCATTTGGTGGTGCTGGATTAGATATGAAGGTGGTTCCTTTCCCACTACCTTGTGATTAGAAGAAATCCGGCCTATATTATGGGGCACATGCAGAGGTGGAGCTAGGATTTGAACTTTATGGGTTCTAGGATAGCGATATCAGGTGTTAAATAACTGGGTTCTAAATTTGATTTTTGTATATATTTAGTAAAGTTCTTAATACAAATACAAGGTTTGCACTAAAGCTGTGTTCGGCTGAACTTCTAAGTCGGCTTCTGGCTCCGGCCCTGGGCTCCAGGGTTGAGAAGCTAAGTTAGATTACCTAAAAAAGAGCTTGATAGTTCTCTTATCTCCTAATTTGTATATGCTACAGTTGCACAGTTTGCTTCTTGACATTACTATATCTCTTTGGTGGTTTGGTTTCTCAGTTTCAAGTCTGGCATAGAGTTGCATGGGCCTTTGGGTTTTTTTATCTCCTTTCCTTTATCAAAGATGATATTCTGACAACTTATATGTTTTGGCAGTGTTTAGTTTCACTTTTTTTATTAAGTAAATAGTTTTTATGCATAGTACTGCATTTAATTTGTAGTAGTAGGTTATTATCATATTTTCAGCTAATTGGTTTTACTTGTGATGGTCTGTTAACTATAGCTTATCTTTAGGTGATCCGCTAGAGTAAATAACAAATGTATTCTACACTCGGGGGTCGTTTGGTTCATGGAATAAGGTGGATATTCCAAGATTAAGTTTGAGATTAAGTTATACTTTTTTTGATTGAAGGTATAAATTTTAATCTCAAATTTAATCTTGGATATCCTACTTATTCCATCAACTTGGTATCCACCTGAGAGGTTGAATAAATTAGTCAAAAGATTATAATTTTGAAACTATAATTGAGAGAGCTTAGCCCCAAACCAATTAGTAATCTTGTCAATAATCCCCGCCACTACACCTGAAAAAAGGAGAGCTATAAATGCGCGAGTGTTACTTATTTTCTATGCTTTTATTTATGGGGCACATACTGATGAGTTTAAGACTGGATTTTTTATGCTTGTTGTTTTAAATATTTTGTGGTTATAAGGCAGCTAGGAAGTTTAAAATTAGATTATTTTTAAACATAGAAAGATACTATTTCTTTTGGACATGAGCTTAATTTGAAAGAAAAAATGAAACTTTGTGAGAAAAAAGGATTTCGGAAAAATTGGTTAAAATTATTATTGAAAATTGGAACTCATATAAAAAAATCAGCCAAATAAATAGATGGAGGGAGTAATAAGAGTTGAATTAAACAATGACAAAATCAACATGGGTCCTTTTCCAATTGTCATTGTTTAATTCAACTCTTATTACTCCCTCCATCTATTTTTACTTGTCCAATATTCTTGACAATCCTTTGAGGAGACATAAATAGAATGATAATTTTAGTATATTCCTTTATCTCAAATTATTTATCATAATTATTAAAAATAGTCTTAAATTATTTATTGTTTTGGAAATTCAAGACATAATTAATTTTTTTTTTTCATTTTATCCTTTTGTCATTGATGAAAATGACATATAAATAGAGTAAACATTTAATGAAGAGAGATTATAACTTAGACATAAATAATGGTAAAGTATGTCCAATACTTCTCCTCGTTAATATTTCTTAAGGGGTGTATAAACAAAAAAATATATAAATAATTTTGAGATTGAGGGAGTATCATACCTAATTATTATTAAGTCATCTAAGTTGAAATCAATCAAACATACTTTAAAAGTTGTGCAACTATTAATAATTCTTTAAAGTTTTCAACTCAATAATTAATACTACTAATAATAAAATAGATATAAAATAATAATTATCTCTTGATTTTTGAAATTGAACAAGTAAAAATGAACGGCAGTGTTATATTCTTAAATATTTAAATTTAAATCTAAAAACAACTCGCTAATATAGCGGTTCTAGCATATACTACAACAAAAACCAAGAAAATATCACAGAGACGACAAAAGGCAGACAAAGATAAACAAAGAGAAAGAGAAGAGAAAAGGGTGAGAAAAAAATGGGATTTGAAGGGGAAAAGAGAGAAGGAGTAAAAATGGCAGCAGATTTCTTTTGGTCATACACAGATGAACCACATGCTACTCGTAGAAGACAGATCCTCTCTCAGTACCCTCAGATCAAACACCTTTTTGGCCCTGACCCTTTTGCTTTTCTCAAGGTATTACCCCATATTCATGTATTGATTATTCTTATACTATGTTGCTCGGACTCTTTAAAAAGTTGACGGGTGCTGTCAAATCCTCCAAAAGTGCATTTTGTAAGGATCTGACACGGATGCCATAATATTTTTTGAAAGTCCGAGCACTTATATTGGTAATGAATTTGCTGCATTATTGGTTTTTCTTCATGGGTTCTCTTAAATCTGGGATAATATTGGTTAAAAACTGAATCTTTATAGTATTATTGGTTTTGGGTTTTCATTCAATGGGCTTTTTCTTTCTTTTCGAAATGTATTTGTGTATGATTCATTGTGTTTTCAAGGATATTTGTTAAATAGAATTGTGGATTTTGGCTATTTGATTCCTGAATCAGATAATCCAATTGTGAAACATATATAATTAAACCTCTCTATAATGGATTTGTCTGATAGTTTTTTGCTTCCTTATCTGACCTTTTTATGCTTTCTCTTGAGCCAAGAGGGTTTTTCGTAAACAGCCTCTCTACCTTCCAAGGTAGGGGTAAGGTCTGTGTATACTATATCCTCCCCCGACCCCTCGTTGTGTTATTTCACTGGGTATGTTGTTGTATATCGAAATGTTGTTATAGAGAAAAAATATAACATATAATATAATATAATATAACATTTTGATATACAATATATAATATAATATAATATAACATGAAAATCAGTTCCAAAGAGAACTTAGTTGTATGGTGAAATGTTGTTATAGAGAGGTCTGGCTGTAATAGGGTTTCAAATTTTAAACTTTTCTACGGAGGTGATTCAGTATCCTCTCGTTTTCTCTTTTGAAAATCTTCATTGTGTTTTCAAATTTCAAGTATATTTGTTAAATAGAATTGTGGTTTTTGTCTATTTGCTTCCTGAACCAGATAATCCAATTGTGAAATATATTCAATTAAACCTCTCTATAATGACGTCATTCGTCCAAATATTGTTTTGGTTGCTATAGGGTAATGTTATTATACATAACATATAATATAACACAACATGAAAATTGATTCCAAATAAAACTTAGTTGTTATGGACATGTTGTTATATAGGATGATTGTTATAGATAGATCTAATTGTAATAGTGTTGCAAACTTTAAACTTTTCTATAAAGGTGATTCAGTATCCTCTCTTTTTCTCTTTTCTTGTAAAAGAAGAAGAATGTTGTCTTTATCAAAATTGAGTTCTTTTGTTTAAACTCTTTTTTCTTATAACCATGATATCCGGGCTAGCTTGCGCACCTCAACTAACAACAACAACAACATACTCATACCCAGTGTAGTCCCACACAGTGGGGGTCTGGGGAGGGTAAGATGTACGCAGACCTTACCTCTACCTTTGTGGGGTAGAGAGGTTGTTTCCGATAGACGCTCGGCTCAAAAGAATGTAGTCCCTGCAGATTCAAGAAAAATAAGACAGCAAGATATCACAATATAAAATAAATAAAGCAACCCATAGGAATGTATACAAAAGTATAGATCTATGCAAACCTAAATAATACTACAAAGAAAGGGAGAAGAGGATATGAAGAGGCTAGCCCCCTACCCCTCTCATCCACAGTGTGACAAGACTCAACAACCTACTAACCTTCTATCCTAATCTTCGACCTCCAAATCTTTCTATTTAGGGTCATGTCCTCAGTCAACTAGAGTTGTGCCATGTCTTGTCTAATCACCTCCCCCATTTCTTCTTCGGCCTACCTCTACCTCTCCTAACTCCTGCTATCGCCAGTCTCTTACACCTCCACCTCCTAACTGGTTCATCCTCGCACCTCCTCTTCACATGTCCAAACAACCCCAGTCTCGCTTCTCTCATCTTGTCCCCCACAACTAATTCCATGGATTACTTTTAACCTCCCAACAACACATGTATCAGGTAACTCTCTCTATCAAGACTTTGATAGATAGGAAGAAATCATCGTGTGTTTTTGCTTTATCAAAATCGAGTTATTTGGATTGCTCATATGTGAATTTTTTTTACAAGTGATTATCATACTTATTGGGACCAAACCTCAGCAATTAGATTCACGTGATTTGCACCATACCTATTTTGTATCCCTTGGTTTTCTGATGTCCTTTTCCTAGTTTTCAAGAGCTTAGTTACTTTTCAATTTATGTGTTTTGACTGTTGATGCAATGTATTGTGAAAGAATTGACCTTAACAGTACGGAACGTAAGACTTGTCATATACTCCGTTGAAATTTATTCCTTGAGAGTGGATTTAGAAATTGAAATAGAAAAAAAATCAAATGGGGAAATGGTCTTCGATTTCTTATTTTTGAAATGGAAGGTCTTTGATTAATGACCCTAGTCCTTCACCTTTCTTTTTCCTCTTTCCCCTTAAACCAAAATGGAGAAAGAGAAATCACAACGTATCATCAACTTTTGACTGAAATGCATTCAGATCAGCATCTATCTGTTGAATTAAATCACCTTTTCTTTCTTTAGACAATTAGCTCATCTATATGATGGTATGATCACAACCCCTTTTCTACAAACTCCAATGTTTTGATAGATAATATTATGTGATGATATATATGTTTTATTCTAGATGTCTTTTCTTAGACATCTTAAATGATGGTTATTCCAGATGTCTTTTCTTAGACAGCTTAAATGATGGTGGCAACAGAAAATTCCTCCCGACAATACTTTAGATGGCTTGGTCATGTCCTATTCAGATTCTCATTCATTTATGCGATTAAGCTATCCTATATAGATTCCTTGGAAGACAACAATTGATAATATTACAGATATGACTGATTCTTAATTTCATGTGTAGACTATGAGGAACTGGACACATAAATTGTTTGGTGCTGCTTTACATAACTACCAAGTAATAAGTGATTAGACTTTTAATTTAGGGGTCTGAAATTTTGAATTGTTGTTGGTTGTTCAAGGGAGCCTTTACTTAGCTACAGGGACTTGCGTTTTATCTATTCTGGAAGCAGTATGTCAACTGGTCATTGTGTAATCTTAAAATATTTTCTATGCATGAAGTTGTATATAATCTTGAAGACTTCATAAATTTCTCCATCTCTTTTTGTCTAGTGATCACCAATCTTTTATCCCTGCAGATATCTGGGGTTGTTTTGCTTCAGCTTTGGACTGCTACCTTCCTCCAAGATGCAACTTGGCTGAAGATATTGATAGTAGCCTACTTTTTTGGCTCTTTTCTAAACCACAATCTCTTCCTGGCCATTCATGAACTAAGTCACAACCTCGCTTTCTCTACTCCAGTCTACAACCGTTGGCTTGGAATATTCGCCAACCTTCCCATTGGTGTGCCTATGTCCGTTACCTTCCAAAAATATCACCTCGAACACCATCGCTTCCAAGGAGTCGATGGAATTGATATGGACATCCCGAGCCTTACTGAAGCCCATGTCGTGAAAAATGTTCTAGCAAAATCTATATGGGTCATTCTCCAACTTTTCTTTTACGCTTTCAGGCCTCTTTTTCTCAAACCTAAACCACCTGGCATGTGGGAATTCTTTAATTTTACTATCCAGTTGTCCCTCGATGGAGCTATGGTTTACTTCTGGGGCTGGAGATCGCTCGCTTATTTAATCGTGTCTACCTTTGTTGGTGGCGGAATGCACCCAATGGCTGGTCATTTCATCTCCGAGCATTATGTCTTCAAGCCCGAGCAAGAGACATACTCTTATTACGGTCCTCTTAACCTTATGACTTGGAGTGTAGGTTACCACAACGAGCACCATGATTTTCCTAGGATTCCCGGAAGCAAGCTCTACAAGGTGAAGGAGATTGCACCGGAATATTATGAAAACTTAGACTCGTACAAGTCGTGGAGCCAGGTTATCTACATGTACATAATGGATCGAACAGTTGGACCTTTCAGCAGGATGAAAAGAAAGTTGTCGACAAAGGCAAACAAGTCCGAATAGGTTCAGTGATTAGTCCTCTCTCTTCATTGTTAATTCTTTCAGTATTACTATGTGATGTTTCTTATCTATTTTGACTGTTGTTTTCTTGTAACACACTGTAATAGAGTTCCGGCATCATGTGCAATAGAGTTGATGTAGCAGTGACTAAGTTCATCTATTATTCATGTGTAAATTCCTTATTATGGGACTTTCCATGTTTATTTATTTCACAAATAGCTGGTCGGATTCACTGCTACTTTTCATTGCCGGTATATATAAATTATACTCAATTTCATAAGTAGATGCGAGGTTTATGAATAATTTACGCCTGTCCTTAAAAAATTAAACCTCTTCGTAAAAATGTCTAGTTCCGCCACTATGGGCTGATCCTATTGAAGATGGCTTGTGTTTTCGTGGACATTGAGGATTGACTAGACTATAAGGGAAACGTTGAGAATTAGTAGTTCAATTAATGAGGAGAAGCAAGTCAAGTTTTGTGACTTGCAAACTGAAAGTACAAAGAGTTGCAAGCATGGTGGGATCAAATGCATGAAAATATGCACAGACAAGGAACATTGCCTCTATGATCTTTGGGGGAAAATGAAATTACTAATTTATACGATATTATGCCTATAGAATTATAGACATGAATTGTACCGTCTGTATTAAACTTTTGGGATAATTGCATCACATTAAAACTTGAATTAATTAAAACGTGTCTTTTTCATCGTTATATATATATATATGAAGCTTGTCATATTTAGATTATTTTTAGAACTATATTATTCATCCGTCCCAATTTATGCGGCACCGTTTGACTTGGCACGCAGTTTAAGAAAAAAGAAAGACTTTTGAAATATGTTGTCCAAAATAAGTCTTATATAAATGTGTGGTTGTAAATCATCTCATAAAGTTAAATTATTTCTAAATATGAAAATGTGACATTCTTTTTTAGACAGATTAAAAAAGAAATAGTGCCACATAAATTGGGGGAGAGAGAGAGTAACACTTAAATATGAAATAACAATACACATTTTAATATAACATATGAATAATTAAATGATCTAATAGTTAATTTAATAATTTGCAAAAATTCACACGCAAGGATCAAATGTGCACATTTTTACTAATTCAAAGTAAAATATGCTTAACCAAATATGACAAGGATCAAAATTAATATTTTTAAATATTTCAAGAACTAAGAAGTGCAAACTTCTTAAAACTAGTAATAACCTGTTTGGCCAACCTTATTTTTCTCTGAAAGTACTTTTTTTTTCTTTCAAAAAGTGTTTATTTGAAAGAAAAAAAAAAGGAGATGTTTGGCCAAGCTTGGGAGAAAATAAGTGCTTTTGAATAGCAGAAACTGCTTTTCAGAAGCTAAAAAAACTGATTTTGTTCAGAAGTACTTTTTTGAAAAGTGATTTTGAGAAAATACATTTAAAACACTTTTAAACGTTTAGACAAACATTAATTGCTTCTCAATAGTGTTTTTTAAATTAATTGGTCAAACACAAACTGTTTCTTACCAAAAATATAAAAAATACTTTTCAAAATAAGCAAATTTTAAAAACTTGGTCAACCAGGCTATAAGTGCAGCATTATCTTTGGCGAAATTGCAAAAGGAAGATGTTCAACTAGATGGAGCTTTATTTTACATTATACACCCCTAAATTGCATAAGAATTTCTCCTGATGGAGTGTCATCTGCAAATATTTGGAAGCAGTACCATAAAAATCTGAAGTAATGTAGACAACCAACAGCAATCTTAGAGCTCAGGTAATAAAATATTGTATATTAAGCACATACACATAGGGGTGGGCAAAAAACCCGGAGAACCGAAAAAATTGAACCGAACCGAAATTCGATTCGGTTTTTTCTCGATTTTTTTTTTTAAAAAAAAAACCGATTTTTTGAAAAACCGAACCGAATCAGGATTTAGTGATTCGGTTCGATTTTAAAATTTTGGATACGAACTGTACCGAAATTTTTATTTTTTTATTTTTTTTATTTTAGGCTACTACTATCTCTTGAATCATAGCCATTGAAGCTAATCTATGAAGCTTTATGGAAATCGCATGCGGCATGAACTTGATTAACATATCACGGAAGCATTGACATAAAATGTAGGGAAAAAAAGTAATTGTAAATTGATAAAACTTTAAATGGTCATAACTCTGCGCTCGGATGTCCGTTTTACCCAATTTTTTTATTTTGCGTATTTTTTCGAGACGGAGCCGGTCAAACTACCGTTTTCCCAATCAATTTGTGTTTTTCCCCAAATCGATTTACAATTTTCTTTTTCTTTAGTCAAGATCTCACGATACACAATAGATTTCAACGTCGAAATTTCATGACAGTGTAGGTGTGAATGTCGATTTCAGTTTTGGAAATTCAATTTTTAAAAAAAAGAAAAAAAAATTCTCCGACCTGACCCGACCCGGCCCACTAGAAAAAACCGATATAATCCGATACGTTCGGCATATAAACCGAACATATCGGTTTTTTTAAAAAAAATAAGTTGTATTTGGTTTTTTTTTTTTTAAATAATTTTTATTCGGTTCATATTTTTCGGATACAAAACCGAACTGAACCGATATACGCCCACCCCTACATACACAATGAGTATCAAACTAGTGTAATGAAACTACAACGTTAAGGTAAGTTTGTACACAAAATTCTTCTCATGATGATATGAACACTTGTCTATGATTCCTTGTTAGTCTTAACAAAAACTTACTTGCCAATAAGCTCTCAAAATGTTTCCAAAAGACCCTAAATTACTACTGGCCTAGACATGTGACAAAATTTAGACTTGTGCTTGTAATCCTAGCAGACAAATGCATTCCAAGTTGTCTAAATTGTTAGATTCCCAGTTCTCCTCAACTGTTAGATCCGTTGCTGCTACGCGGATGTCCTAGGTGACACTCAATGGTTTGGTTGGATTCCAGGGTTCTTTTCACAGCAGGCTTGGCCGGCTTCTCTTTGGGAGGAGGCTGCGGAGGCCTGCTTGGATGGATTTGATAGACTTTTTGGGAAGGAACATCAAACTGCACAACCAACAAAAAAGTCATCTAACAAGAAACTAGAAATGTAAATGGCAAGCGATGTATTGTAGAGGAACACAATAACATGCAACTCAGCACAAAATTAGCACGATCACGGATGAAAAGCACAATCTTTCATTCAAAATAAGTGGATCAAATCAGTGGTGAACTAGTTTACACGGATTCTTCATTCACCTTGATCAGTGGTATGAATATTTGATATGCATTCTTCAATTACTCTAAACTAAATCCATACCTTATACTCGTACTTATGTCCACATAAAGTTGCTTTACGAATTTATCCTCGTCTTTCTTGTACTTATTTCTTCCTAAGATATTCACCTACTTTTAATATCTTGAATTTCACTCTTCTCTGCAAGCTCTTCTAGGAGAAAAGCAAGATCAACACTCAATAACTTTTCAAGCAGCAAACCTTACAAAAACATGTCCAACAAAGCCTGTAATAGGGGAAAAGCCAACACAGAGCAGCAGAATGCTATCATTCCAGTGTTTAGATTTGAAAATTTTCAGCTATTTTTCCACTGACACAAGGGTCTCATGATCACTGGTCACATTAGCAGATTATTCCTTTCCGCCAAAAGAGGTACAAGAACGTATTATATCAAACATATGTGATTATCTCGATCCAGTATAATTTCTTTTGCAATTACTTCGACAGTTCTGACTACTTAGAAAACAAACTCCCAAGCTTATGGCAATAACACAAACTGACCTTGTATCCACAGCCAGCTACACAAGCATGGAAGCATTCCTGCGTGCAATAAAGAAGATTAAATGTCACTTATGTACCAAAAAGGCAAGAAGTTTATGCAATTCATATTTTTATTTGAAAATTATACTCCAGAAACAAACAGATATTACGGAATTCCACTAAAGATGGAAGAAATCCTTTCCTCTTTGGCCAGTTCCATATGCCCATCCGTTTGAGGATGACATGTGGTAGAAAAGAGCCAACGGTTCCTACTTTAGCCCATAGAGTTTTCCAAAAGTAACTCAAAAGAACAAATTGGTAACACCATCACTTTGCTTACATGGATCCATTTTCGAGAAGCGATCCACAACAACAAACATACTATGTTTCTCACTCTTAGCTGTGGGCACACCAATCACAAATTCATATTCAGATCCACCCAAGGTCCATTTGGCATGGGTAAAAGAAGGTACAACCTTTGGGATAAGACTGACGATTTCTCTTGCTTACATGATATGCGACGAGCACAAATCTTAGCCACATCTTTCTTCATAGTGGCCCAAAAAAGTGTTCCTTAAGTATCAACATAATCTTAATTCCCCGAAAGTGACCCATAAGTCCACCACAATGTGTTCCAAGCACCAACAACTCACAGATGGAACAATTAGGCACACAGAAACGACCTTCACGAAACAAATACTCATCAAGCTTATACAACTTGTCATGTGCACTATTGTCACACAATTTAAATTCAGGGCTAAAATCCACATCATTCAAATACAACTCTTGAATGTGCTCAAAACCAAATAAACAAGTAGAAAGTAGAGCATATCTTTGTGAAATGCATTTGGTACCACGTTTTCTTGGCCCTTTTTGTATGTAAAAGTATCAATCTGTTCAAGTACCTAACATGTCTAGAATTCAGATTGGTTTGGCCTTTAAGATGCTTCAAGGATTCATAATCCGTACGAGAACGAATTCCTTGGATCACAAATAATGATGTGAAGCCTCTAGTGCACGCACTAAGGCAATTGCAATATACGGGTAGGACACAAATATTCCTTTCAAGTCTTTAAAGGCCTTTTATTGTACCTTATCCAAAGTTAATCTCTCTATCATACATGCAGTAATTTAATCTATGGGCCCCAAGTTTCTACTGCAGTAGGCTATGGCCTTGTCTTCTTGCATTAGAATGGCCAGTACCTCCGACTCCTGAAGTATCACTCACAATTTCGAATGCCTTGGCTAAGTCGGGCAATTACAAGTATTCATAAATATATGCACATATTCATCATTCCCTCAAGAACAAGGTGAGAAGCACATACTGTTAAGTCCCCCTCTACAAGTCAAGTCAGCTAACAAAAATGATGATTGATCATACTAGATTTCGGTATCAAAACTTTCATGACATGAAAAAGTTTCATTTTAAGTTGGCAAGAATTAGTACTTACCTCCTCTTTAAAAGAAATCTCTAAACCGTCTTTTTTTTAACCTCATAATGAAATATTCAAGATAACTGGTCCAGGAATATATGACCACTTGTATCAATTTGATGAACATTTATATTAACATATGAAGCAAAGGCACCCATAACTGCTCTAGAAGCTCCCTTGATTTTTTAGCAGCTCAAAGAACACAAGCTTGTCATTTTGTCTGAGCTAATATAGAAAGTTTCTCATTTAGTACGTACAATTTGGACACTGAGCAACATCAAGCTCTAGAAGAGTACCGAGAAATAGTTCAATGGGGAATATCCATCATTTGTAATTGGAAGAGAATAAAGACCTCAGCTTGCAAATGACATATCAGTTTTGTACTGTGGAAACTTCGTACATGACCTTGCAAGATTACGAAGAATAGCACAAGCTTGCCCGGACACCACGGTTATGAAAAAAAGATTATGAAGAATATTACTGAGAGTGTTGACTTTCAATCCGGACCTTGAACAGTGGAAAATATTGGATTTGGACTACAATTAATAAAACTCTTCGTGAAGCAAATGACCTTCTAAGAACTAAGAAACATCACATTTTGAGAACTGCGAAAGAACAACTAATTGAAGATAATAAGAAGGGTTGGGAGACCTGACGGCACCAGGGGATCGATCAATGTAAGCACTCCACTATTGATCCTTCAGAACTGGATTTAAAAAAAAAATCTCCTCACATTCTGACAAACCTGCATATAGCTATTTATTCCTCTATTGTACTTAGATCAATAGATAATCCTCAGAGGTTTCAAATTTCAAAAATAAGGCATTTCCTAAGCATTAGTTATACATAAGTGCAATATAAAAAGAGCAGCCCGGTGCACTAAGCTCCCACTATGCGCGGGGTGTGGAGAAGGGCCGGACCACAAGGGTCTACTGTACGCAGCCTTACCTTGCATTTCTGCGAGAGGTTGCTTCCACGGCTTGAACCCATGACCTCCTGGTCACATGGCAACAACTTTACCAGTTACTCCAAGGCTCCCCTTCACATAAGTGCAATATCTCAAGATTAAATAATTAAAGTTGAACTCCAAAAGGAGAGCAACGTTATGGGCATTCCCCAAACTCGGGGAATGATGAATACCATCCAATGCCATCCTTCTCAAGGTTAACAACTTAAGTTGGCCATATAAGAGAACAACTATGTTAGAGTGAGAGAACAACTATGTTAGAGTGGGTTAGAGACCCACATTGGTTGGAGAATGGACTGGTGGTCTGCTAATATGGACCAAGGCAATCCTCCCTTCATAAGCTAACTTTTGGGGTTGAGTTAAGCTCAAGTGTCATATCTTTACATGATATCAGAGCCAAGTCCATCCCTGTTTGGGCTTCCGGTTCACGGTCCAGTTGGGTCTGGGCGTGAAGGGGGTGTTGTCATGGGTTAAAGTCCTACAATTATTGGGGAATGGACTGGTGGTCTACTTATAATCCTCCCCCCATGGCTAGTTTTTGGGGTTGAGTTAGGCTCAAATGCCATATATTTACAAACTATACGGGCATTGTATAAAGTTAAGGCATGGTTTTTCCAGTTCATAAACAAGATAGTCCAAGGCTGTCACCCATAATAACATATCACCTTGTGGAATGTAATAAAATTGCTATTCACCAGTGTAGGATTTCTTCCATATGAAAGTGTTTCAACAAGCACAGTTCCTCACCGCAATGTTCAGACAGCAAGGTAAAGAGAGCAGTCAACTGAAATATTCACCAGGGATATTTAGAATGACGTTAAACAACTTAGTCAGCCACTCCAAACCTGCCCTGCATGTACTCTTCCAAAATTCAACTGGATCTAATCAGGCCTGGTCGCTCATCCCCTGCTCATCTTGCGAACAACATCCTTAACCTCCTTAACCTTAATGCTTCTACAATACCCAAAATTCCGGTACCTACTAGAATGCTCCAGATCTCCCAGTACAATGTCTCCATCTCCTTTTTCGTTCAAGAGTTTATGGAAGTAAGACTACCACCTCCGCCAAATATGCATTTCCTCCACCAGTACTTTGCCGTCCTCTTCCTTGATGCACCTCATGTGATCCAAGTCACGGGCCCTCCTCTCTCTTGCCTTGGCTAATTTGTACAACTTCTTTTCCCTGCCTTTTTCCTCTAATTCCACATACAAACATTCAAAAGCCACAGTTTTCGCCGCCGTAACCGCTAGCTTTGCCTCCTTCCTCGCCATCTTATACAGTTCCCTATTTATCCACTTCTCCATGACATCATTGCTTTCTACCAATTTCACATACGATGATTTCTTTTCTTCTACCTTCTCTTGAACTTTACCATTCCACCACCAGTCCCCTCGATGCCCACCACGGTTACCCCGCGAAGCCCCTAGCACTTCTCTAGCTACCTCCCGAATGCAACTGTCCGTCCTGTCCCACATAAAGGTCGCATCCCCACTACTTCCCCAAGCTCTCTTGGCCATCAACCTCTCCCCATCTCCTTTGCACTAGCCATGGTCAAACTCCCCCATTTGATTCTTACTCTGTCATCCACAACACTCCTCTTCTTCTCCATCTTGATTTTCAAATCCATCACCAAAAGCGTATGTCGGGTGGTAAGATACTCTATCGGAATAACCTTGCAGTCTTTAGAAAGACAATTGTCAACCTTTCTAAGGAGCAAAAAGTCTATCTGAGTCTTATCCACCGAACTACGGAAAGTCACCAAATGCTCCTCCTTCTTCAGGAACCTCAAATTGGCTATCACCATCCCACAAGCTCTAGCGAACTCCAAAAGTGAGACGCCTCCCCCGTTCATGTCCCCGAATTCAAAGCCTACATGCACATCGTCACAACCCCCGAAAGTGACCCGATATGTCCATTGAAATCCCCTCCTACAAATAACTTCTCAGTGGGTGGTATACCTCCCACCACTTCGTCCAAATCCTCCCAAAATCGTTTCTTCACCTCCTCGTCCAATCACGCCTGCGGCGCATAAGCACCAATAATGTTCATAGTGAACCCTCCAACTACCAACTTAATCGTCATCATCTTGTCATTGACCCTCCTCATCTCTACCACATAATCCCTTAGTTCGTTGTCTACCAAAATGCCTACCCCATTCCTATACTTCGACCTACCTGAGAACCATAACTTATACCTGTCTACAAACTTAGCCTTAGGTCCTATCCATTTGGTCTCATGGACACATGCTATATTAATCCTCCTCTTCTTAATAATCTTAACTAGCTCTACGGACTTTCCCGTTAAAGTCCCAATGTTCCAAGACCCTATTCTCAACCTAGCATCTCCCTTACCCCACTTACCCCTAACCCTCGTCCCCGACCGAGAACATGACCCTAGTCTACCATCAGTTACCAAAGTCACTAAGGCAAATATAAAATAATAAACTACTCAACGTTTACCCTCAAACAGGAAGGGATCAAAGTGTAAGTACAATTTAACAGGAAACAAAAGGCAAGTAAAATCACTACGCCAAGAATGCTATAACTAAAGACAAGAAGCGGCAAAATTTAACAACAAGGTTAAGGACAAAGAATGGATACAGGCAACCGAAGGTAGTAACTCCAGTTGAATCGAACCTGTTTGCCGATAAAAATCACTGTTCACCGGCACCGGAAGTACTGTTCACTTGAGTTTTCACCAAAAAAATCGAGTACCTGCATAGATCTAGGAGAAAAAGAACAAAAGAACAAAAAACAAATGAAATTTTGTAAAAAAAAAATGTTTTCCGTCGCCGCCGGTACTGTTCACAGGTACCGGAATTACTGTTCACCGGAGTTTTTACCAAAAAACTGAGTACATGCGTAGATTTAAGAGAAAAAGAATACAAGAACAAGAACAAAAATAAGAAAGGGAGGGGGAGGAGATTCTTGAAATATATATGATTTATTATGGTGATCAGTGGAGGTGAAGGTGGGTGGCAAGGGAAATGGTGGAGGTTTGGTGGAGGTGTTTGGCGGTGGTTGAGACTTGAATAAGGTTGTTATAGAGGGGCAATTTACAAAGAGCGTATTCTTGTATTGATAGTTGTTATAGGCAAAATATGGTTATAAAGAGGTAAAATATAAGATAAAAAATCAGTTCTAAAGAAAATTATAGTGAAATGATGTTATAGTGGGTGGTTGTTATAGAGAGATATGATTGTAGTTGATCAAATAGATGATCATTAGAAAAATAAAAGGAAAAATACATAGATTGCACCCTGAACTATACCCAAAATGTCGAGTTAACCCTCCAACTAATCAGACCCTGACTATCTTGAAAATGAATTTAATGCCACTCTAATACACATATAATCAGTCACATGAAGGGATGTGCTTTACACTCGTGCCACATCATTGGCACATCAGATATTATGTCGGATTTAAAAAAAATCCATGTCACCCCAATTGCTTATTTACCACCATTGCCGGTATTAGCATTAAATCTTTTCCACATTGCTTTTGTCCCACATTGGAAAAACACATTTGTATCTCATGTAATAGACCCTATATAAAGGGCTTTACTTGCTTTTCTTTTACTTGCACTTTTAGCTCTCAAGAATAGTATTGTTTTATTATCTTGTTATTGCTTTGTAAGAATTCATGTTATGAATAAAAGACTTTCATGAATTCTATCATGGTATCAAAGCCAAGAGCGCAAGTTAATATTTTTAGCTCGATCGCGGATCCAACTCCGCGGTGAGTTAGTTGGTGGTTCGCATGCAGCACGCCCCTGGTATCAGTTAAATTTTTTTTTGGCTTGTTTTGGAAGCTCGTGCTCGTTTTGGCTGCTCGTGCTCGTTCTGATCTTGGCTTCCACATCTGGGTTTCGTCTTCTTGGCTTTCGCATCTGATTGGTGAGATCTGCCCTTTTTTATTTTGTTGCTTGTTATTTGGGATTGCTGCTTGTTATTTGGGATTGTTGCTTGTTATTTGGAATTTTTCTGTTTAAAATTCATAATGGCTGGAGGTGATGATTCTTTGTAAACTATTGGTGTTCGGTTAGATGGAAAAAATTATTCCTATTGAAGCTATGTCATGGTAAATTTTCTGAAGGGAAAGGGGCTTTGGGATTATATGTCTGGAAAAACCAAATGCCCTAAAATTGGAGATGGAAATTTTGATGAATTATTTAGGACTTGGGAGACCAATAATTCAAAGATTATTACTTGGATTAATAACTCTATTGAACAAAGAATTAGTGTTCAATTGGCTAAGTTCAAAATTGCTAAAGAGATTTGGGATTATCTGTCAAGATTGTTTGTGCAGAATAATTTTGCTGTTAAATATCAGTTACAATATGAAATTCGTGCACTAGTACAAAATGACTTGGGCATTCAAGATTATTTCTGTGCAATGACCACTTTGTGGGATCAGTTAGCTATGACAGAATCTACTGAATTACAAGCATGCGATGCTTATATTAAATGCAGAGATGAAGATCGTCTTGTTCAGCTATTGATGGGTCTTCGGTCAGAATTTGAGAATTGTCGTTCAGGCTTGTTGCACCGCAAAACCTTACCATCTATTGAAGATGTGGTAAATGAACTTATGGTTGAAGAAACATGTTTGAAGACTCTAAAAAGGGTACATAAGGCTTCTACTTTTGTACAGGCAGCTCCTTCGTCTGCACCGGTCCTTGCAGCCCCTACACACCAGTATAGAACATCTATCAATGGTAATTGTAATTATTGTAAGAAACCAGGACACTGGAAGAATCAATGTCCTGAGCTACGGAAGACGTCAGGTTCTAAGCCTCCACATTCAGGACAAGGACAGAAGCCTTCTCAACAGAAGCCATATTCTGAGTGTCAATTCCAGAACTCGTATCCACCGACTCAGGCTGCCTTTGTGCCCTCTCTTGATCACCCAACTTCAGGAGCCTCTGTGAGTCACAGTCCTGATTCTGTAGCTGACCAATTTCAAAAGTTCCTCGCCTTCCAACAGTTTCAACAGAATTCTCGCCTTATGCTCTTTCTGTTCCTTCCGGCTCATCACCATCTATTGGTTCAGGTATCATTTCGTCTTCTTGGATCTTGGACTCTGGAGCTGGAAATCATATGTCTCCTGATTCTTCCGTCTTTGTATCTATGTCTTCTGACCCCCCCCCCCCTCTTCCACTTCTGTTGTGACTGATGATAGCACACCTATGCCATTGACAGGCATTGGCACCATTCATACATCCACTATATCATTACCTGATGTTTATTGCATTCCAAAATTACATATGAATCTTGCTTCTACTGGTCAAATATGTGACTCTGGATGTTTTATTGGACTCTTACCTAATTCTTGTTATGTGCAGGATCTAAAATCCAAGAGAGTGATTGGGACAGGGCGTAGAAAGGGGAGAGGTCACTATGTTTTGGATGAGCTGCATCTTCTTACTCATGCAGCAGCTATGCCTGTTAACCTGACTTCTTTTCATTTAACACATTCCTCTTCGAAGTTTTATTTGTGGCACTCTAGACTTGGTCATGTATCAGGTTCTCGCTTGCGTTTTATGTGTAATACTGGTGTTCTTGGTGATTTACAATCCGATGATATTTCTGATTGTAGTGGATGTAAACTTGGAAATTTTTCTGCTTTGCCTTTTAATCTTAGTACTTCTACTTCTTCTACACCATTTGATCTAGTTCATTCAGATGTTTAGGGGCCAGCACCTATCCCTACTAAGGGAGGCTACAGATATTATGTTTCCTTTATTGATGATTATACTCATCATTGTTGGGTTTATTTGTTGAAAAGACGCTCTGATTTTGTTCATACTTATGTTGAGTTTCAAGCCTATGTGAAAACTCAACATTCTGCCATTATTAAATGTTTTCAGGCTGATTTAAGAGGTGAATATACTAGTGGGGATCTTTCTGGTATTTTCAAAGCTGATGGTACAATACATCAGTCTTCTTGTACTGATACACCACAACAAAATGAGGTAGCCGAGAGAAAACATAGGCATATTGTTGAGACAGCTAGATCCATGTTTTTGTCTGCTAGTGTACCTAGTGAATTTTGGGGAGAAGTTGTCCTTACATCTGTTTATCTTATTAATAGGATCCCTACCTCTCATAATTCTGGGATTTCAACGTATGTTAGACTATTTGGTCACACCCCACTATATTCCCATTTGAGAGTTTTTGGTTCTACATGTTTTGTTCTACGTCCACATGCAGAGCGTACTAAGTTATCTTCTCGTGTTGCCATTTGTGTTTTTCTTGGATATGGGGTTGGGCAGAAAGGTTATCGTTTTCATGATCCAGTTTCTGGAAAATTGTATGTGCCTCGTAATGTTTCCTTTATTGAGCATGTTCCTTTCTTTTCCATCCCACCAACCTCACATGGCATGACAAAATCTGACCTTATTGATATTGATCCCTTTGATGCTGATTGCCCATCTGATTCTACATCTATATCATCTGTTCTTTCTCAGTCTTCTGGCAGGTCCCATGATATTGATACTCAACCCCCTCATACGCCTATTTCAGAACCTCTTGTGGTTGCAGATCCAGATCCACCTCGCTATCATAAACGCACTATGCGATCTACTTAGGTATCCCATTTTGATTATTCTTGCTATGCTCCATCATTCGCTTCCTTTCTAGTTTCTATTAATTCTCTCTGTGAGCCTACATCCTACTCTGAGGCAGCTCGTGATCCTCTTTGGCAAGAGGCTATGAATGAGGAACTGGCTGCTTTGAACAAAACTGGTACTTGGGATTTGGTTTCTCTACCGACTGATAAGAAAACTATTGGTTCTCGATGTGTGTACAAGATTAAGACAAAGTCTGATGGTTCTATTGAGCTATATAAAGCTCATTTGGTTGCAAAGGGTTTTGCTCAAGAATATGGTATGGATTATGAAGAGACTTTTGCACCTGTTGCAAAGATGACATCTGTCCGGGTTCTTATTGCAGTGGCCTCTGTTCGTCATTGACATATTTCACAAATGGATGTTAAAAATGCTTTTTTAAATGGGGATCTTCAAGAAGAAGTCTACATGGTCCCTCCACCTGGTGTTTCACATAGTCTAGGACAAGTGTGCAGGCTTAAGAAAGCTCTGTATGGTCTCAAACAAGCTCCAAGAGCTTGGTTCGACAAGTTCTCCACTGTAGTATCATCTCTTGGGTTTATTTCTAGCTTTCATGATTCGGCGTTATTTGTTAAATCATCCCCTGCAGGTTGTATTTTGTTTTTGTTGTATGTTGATGACATGATCATTACATGTGATGATATGATGGTATTGCAAACCTAAAATCTACTTTATCTCGCCGTTTTGAGATGAAAGATTTAGGTCATCTACGTTACTTTTTAGGCATTGAGGTAGCTTATTCTGAGAAGGGATATGTTCTCTCTCAGTCTAAGTACACTGCAGATATTCTTGAGCGGGCCCGTCTCATAGATACTCGTATAGTTGACTCTCCTCTTGAGGTTAATGTTCGATATACACCTACTGACGGGGATCCTCTTCCTGATCCCACTTTATATCGTTCAGTTGTAGGGAGTCTGGTGTACCTCACCATTACTCGCCCTAACATTGCATATGATGTTCACATTGTCAGTCAGTTTGTTTGCTTTCCTACATCTGTACATTGAGTTGCAGTTATGTGTATTCTTCGCTATCTTCGAGGAACGATTTATCAGGTCTCTTGTTTCTATCGACCTCATCCTTAGAGCTTCGTGCATTTTCTGATGCAGATTGGGCTGGTGACCTAACTGATCGAAAATCAACTACTGGTTATTGTGTATTTTTAGGAGATTCACTCATCTCATGGAAAAGTAAGAAACAAGATATGGTTTCTCGCTCTTCAACTGAGGTAGAGTATCGTGTTATGGCTTCTACTACGTGTGAGATTGTATGGTTACGTCGGTTATTGGTTGATATGGGTGTCTCTCTTTCTTCACCAACACCGATGTACTGTGATAATAAGAGTTCTATTCAGATTGCGCACAACACAGTCTTTCATGAACGTACCAAGCATATTGAGATTGATTGTCATATTATTCGATATCATCTTCAGCAGCGCACTCTATCCTTGCCATTTGTCTCATCTTCGATGCAACTTGCAGATTTCTTCACAAAGGCGCATACCTTAAAGCGTCACCGGTTCTTTCTTGGCAAACTCTCGATGCTTTTGTCTACACCATCGCGAGTTTGAGAGGAGATATTAGCATTAACTCTTTCCCACATTGCTTTTGTCCCACATTGAAAAAACACATTTGTATCTCATGTAATAAACCCTATATAAAGGGCTTTACTTGCTTTTCTTTTACTTGCACTTTTAGCTCTCAAGAATAGTATTATTTTATTATCTTGTTATTGCTTTGTAAGAATTCATGTTTTGAATAAAAGACTTTCATGAATTCTATCGGTCGGAACTCCAATTTCGTCGTACATTTTCCTCCCGTGACAGATAAATAATGATAAATCACACACGTACACATTTCTTCAAGAAACCCAAAATAATTTAAATACCCAAAACAAGAAATTCTTGATTCAATCTACTAATCACTCAATTGGGTCAATTTTACTATAAATTTCTGGATTCAAACCACTGATCATTCAATTGGGTCAATTGTTTTGCAATTTTTAATGGGAAACCTTACTTCGTGCACTGTTTTGCCAACTAGTAAAAGCAGCAGAAATTATACTAGAACCCAAATAATTTCTTGGTGAATTCGTGTGAATGAGTGTGCGGATAAAGAAAAGAGCCTAATTTTCCAATATACCAAGCCGCATTGCTTTGACCAGCCCTTTTCGTTTTTCTTTTTCTTCATTTTGATCTGTTCCGATTTGAGCTTTGATCGAATGCCTACAGACTTTCCAAACTCAACCATTAATCACCGCCCACATTCTTCCTAATTCTGTCATAGCTCTAGAGGTGGGGGTGGGGGGAGAGGAAATTGGGTGGGTGGCAGCGACGCAGTTGATGGTTTGCACTTGCAGGTGAAGAATAAAGGGAGGGTGGGGCGGGGCGGGGCGGGGTGGTTTATATGGTTTTAATAAGTTCGGTTTATATCGCCAAACATATCGAATTATATCGATTTTTTCTACTGAGTCGGGTTGGATCGGGTCGATGAATTTTTTATTTTTAAAAAAAAATTAAATTTTCAAAACTGAAATTGGCATTCACCCCTGCATTACCACGAAATTTCGACATTGAAATGTATTGTATATCGTGAGATCTTGACTAAAGAAAAAGAAAATTAGAAACCGATTTGGGGAAAAAACACAAATTGATTGGGAAAACAGACGTTTTTCTAAAAATTGGCTGCGCCAAACCGCCTTATGGCAGTTTTGACCGGCCCCGTCTCGAAAAAATACGCAAAATCAAATTTTTTTTGGGTAAAACAGACATCCGAGCGCAGAGATATGATCATTTAAATTTTCACCAATTTACGACTACTTTCTCTCCCTGCATTTTATGTCAATGCTTCTGTGATATGTTAATCAAGTTCATGCCGCAGTGGCCAATACATTAGGGTATTGCTGTCTGAGGTTCCATGTTCGAGTCCTCTAATCAGTGAGAGTGGAACTGTGTTCCCCAAAAAAATCCCTCCATACGCGTAGGGCCAGGCCGGAGGTGGGGTTTTCTGGGGTATGGGGCCGTAATGCGGTGGGACCAGTCACTTTAAAAAGTTTACCCTACCACAGTTTTACCCGCAAGGGTAGCCAAGTTGGTATAAGCAAGAGAGCGCGGGACCGCAAGGTCACGAGTTCGATCCCCTGCATAAACCTTCTTGGTTGAGCCCTGTCACACATGGCTTGCCAAGTGTGGTTAATCGGACGTGGTTTGCGGGCTATTGCGTCAGTCCGGGGATTTACACTGTGCGCACTCGAGAAAGTAGCGGCTGCGGATTCCTTCGTCAACAAAAAAAAAAGTTGTCTACAGTATAATTAGGAAGAAAATACTATCTTTTCTACTTTAAGGGAAACACATATTTTATATATTCCATTTTTAATCCAATAACCTAATCATTTGTTTAAAAAAAAAATTATTTGATTTATATATTATAGTTTTTACATTATATTCTCAATGTAACTTGTTGCAAACCAAGCAATCCCGGACATGTTATGTGCCTGATCCATCGCCAAAATTTCCATGCTAGACCAATCATGAGACCAGGGCCGTCTCAAACATTTTGGGGCTCTGTTTTAATTTGAAAAAGTGAGTCCTTAATATAAATAAATATATGATTTTAATAATTAAAATTTATTTAAATTGTAAATAACAATCCAATACAACTTCAAGTTAATCAACCCCTACTTAAAAAGAGTTATTCTTCTAACACTTTTTGAAGCAAATTCATCAACCAAGTCCTCATATGGTATATTCTCCAAAATTTCATTCTCAATTGCTACCAATGCTAATCCGTTAAGCCTTTCTTGTACCATGGTAGACCGCAAGTAAGACTTCAACAACTTCAGTTTTGAAAAACTTCTTTCTGCAGATGTAACAGTCACGGGAATAGTCAATAAAATTCTATATGCAACAATTGTATTAGGAAAAAAATCTAAGCTTTTAGAATAAAGAGCATCCCACATTCTTGGATCGAATATATCAAATGGGTTTTAATGAATATTTAATGAATAAAAATTAAAAAATAATGATTAGCAAAAAAAACCTTGTATATCCGTATATCCTGGAACGGTAGATCAACAAGTCACAAGATTTTCCGTTTTCATGGAGGTGGGAGGTTTGGATTTCAAAATCTCAATCCGTATAAGGGTCGTCTTATGTGTAAAGGAATTTGATCACCTATTGGATGATTAACTCTAATTAGAATTTTGAAAGACTTCAAATTCAGTCTGTAGGTTTGCTTTGGCGATGTGTAAGCAAATTATCACCTACTGTTCTACTAGAAAGTGTCTAGGCCTAATAGGTTTGATATGAAATTTGAATTTGGACCTCCACATGCGCGCGCCGCTGGAGCCGAATCATTTTTTTTAGATTGGGCTAAGACCTGCGAATTATGAGCTTTTACAGTAAATTCTGGCTAATACTACTTAATAAAAAATGAAAAAAGGGCCCCTAAAATTTTTCGTTTTTCGGGTCCCCTGTGCGGTATCACAGCTCCCACGGGCCCAAAGAAAGCCATGCATGAAACATATTATTTTATCCAATTTTACATTGTGAAAAGATATGTCATGATTTTTATAATATTTTATTATGACTTTTTTATTATTATCATTTATTTTTTCTGAACTGCTTTCCCTTGTTTTGAGTCTAGAATCTATGGAAAACAACCTAGAATATGTTGTTGTTTAAGCCATGATTTACACTCATCAACACTCGAAGAGATAGAGGGATTTAAGTATCTTCTTTTGATGTCTATTTGTTGGACAAATTCTCTCGTTGAAGGCACGTACATTTACCTTTTGCACTATTAAATGGTTTTTGTTCATGATTGTTGATATCATTAAGTCATCTTCTCTAAGTTTAGCGCGTAGGACTAATGCTGAAAATATATCCAGGTTCATGAATAACTTTTCAACAATAGGGCAACAAAATTTGGTTTTGAGATTAATCCATTCTTTTTAAATTTTGTATATAAATATGTATAAAATTTTATGGTTATAAAATAATTAAAATTCTCTTCATCCAAATTTATGTAGCACATTTTTTTTGTCTCTTAGAAAGAAAACCTTTAAAACTCCCGTTTTATCTGTGAGATGATTTATAACCACACAAATAATTAAGATTTGTGTTAGACCAACAACAACAACATACCCAGTATAATCCCACAAGTAGGGTCTGGAAGGGTGGGTGTACGCAGACCTAACCCCTACCTTTGTGGGTAGAGAGGTTGTATCAAGAACAAAAAAATGTGGATATTGTCGAATGGTAAAATTTCTCTTTTGACAAGGAGAAGATGCGGGTTCAATTCCTTGCTTTCAACTATGTGATTACTCAAATAGTAAATCCTGCAGGAGAGAAGATCGAAAATGCCGAACTAGCAAATGCAGAAAGCAATTGAAGGCGTTCTAGTTTGTTCAATGTAGTTTGAAGACCTTCTCCTGTTGACAAGGATGGATCCAAATATCTCTTTGAAAAGCGCTCTTTGACACATATATTAGACCGTAGCACATAAATTGGAATGGATGAATTAATAATGTTGATTTTGTTGGGGGCGAGTGTGTCATAGGCAACAACACTATGAAGTTGAGCACCAGTGGTCTAGTGGTAGAATAGTACCCTGCCACGGTGCACACCCGGGTTTGATTCCCGGCTGGTGCATTTCACATTATTTACGGGGATAACTCAGTTGGGAGAGCGTCAGACTGAAGATCTGAATGTCACGTGTTTTGATCCCCACGTTCACCGCAGCATTACTCCCTTTTTCGTGTCATTTTTCATTCTCGCAATTTGACAGTCCGGGCCCATTAAATGTAATGACCAAGATCGATATAGTAAATGTAATGACACTCCACGCCCATTATCTTCAAATCCTAGATCCATTACGACTAAGATCGATCATATAAGCATAGCAAGCCCTTTAGATTTAATAGAGACTAGATTTAGTTAGAATGTTGGATTAAAGAAAGAAAAAAAACGGATAACTGGAAAGAGGGGTGGTGTTGGGCCTACTTCTAGAAAAGCCTCTACACACTGAAATCTCATGTTCTACTTTTGGTGGCGATATGTATTCTATCTCCTTGTGCGGCGTCTGACTGCCAATGAATATGGAGATGTTTGTGAATCTTTTTTGGACACTTAGACACTCCAGTATTCTACTATACTAAGGAAATTTTGTGACAATCGATTCAATTGTCATTAAAACATCCTTGTTTGCTTGCCATAATAGATAATGTTGTAAACAAGTTTTTGGTAGAGCAAAACCAGACGCGAAGGCTATCATGAAAATCAGTACAATACTACTTCCGCAAAGTATGAAACTTTGATGTCAAATATAATTGATGATTCTATTAAGCCTCAAAACCAAAGATACTGTCGCAAAGCATTTCAGCATTACTTCAAATTTTCACTGACAAGGTGATAATACAAACAAAATTAGCCTAACAAAAGGTTCATAACCAATAAAACAATGTCTGCTATGAATATGCTGAACTAGTTTGTTTCGAACGTGAAAAGCTCTCAACAAGTTTGCATCCCATGCTACACGCGGTCTGGACACGTTACAGTGTAAAGAGCTCACCTCACACAGCTATTGAGTACATAAAAAGCTCAAGATCCAAAAGATAGTTTAAGCAGCACCGAAATATTTTTCAGGCAACCTGGATGACCAAAACAAACAAATTAACATCATCAGAATCAGAATCCAGCAGCAAAAAAGGATAGCCCGGTGCACTAAGCTCCCGCTATGCGCGGGGTCGGGGGAAGGACCGGACCAAGGGTCTGTTCGATGCAGTCTTACCTCACATTTCTGCAAGAGACTGTTTCCACGGCTTGAACCCATGACCTCCTGGTCACATGGAGGCAACTTTACCAGTTACTCCAAGGCTCCCCTCCGAGAATCCAGGGGCAGAACTAGGAAATTTCTACTAGTTCAAAGAATATTCAATGGCCTTCTTATGGAACTTGCTTCATTGGATCCCATTAATTTCATCAATCACACATGTTACTGGCAAAACTTTCTGATGCAAGAAATTAAAAAACCAATACGCAATGCATGTTAAAATTCAAACTGACAATCTACACAATTATATAAACCAGGAACAGAGTCAACAATGCCATGGCTTCTAAACCAACACACACATAAACTTTAAGTTTCTTTTGAAGTCATAAATTAAGCACATTATACTGCTAAATGAATATCAGATGGATCGTCAATCCACAGGTTAAATTTAGAGGTGCATTGGACATTGATGTCCACCAACAAGCAGGCACAAATGAAGCAAATAACAGAATAAGTAATGCATTAACGTGATTCATGAAAATTTTGGTACAATCCAAGTACCCAACTTCATTGATGCTTATATTTTCTATTTCAGATAAAGCTTAGTGAAGTGGCTAACTTAAACAAATTATATCACAAAATGAATCAATCCCCCAATAAACAAACAGAAAATGAATTTAAAAAATCCGAGTGCTGAATTGTACTGGAGATTAAACCATGCTGCTGCACAGATGCTTAAATGCATCCAAAGGAACACACAAGCATGCAAAACCACTTGCGCGTCTTTTTTTGGGATAACAGATAAATCACCGAGGGCCCGTGATGCACTGTTCGACTGTTCGAAACTCGGTGTATAAACAGGCTTTTGTCAATAACGGGATTCGAACTCGTGAAGTGACGTAATGACGTGCACTTAACCCACACATCTCAAGTTGCACACTTACCACTAGACCAGAGTGCCCTGGCGACAAAACTACTTGTGATCTTTTGCATAGTGGAGATTAGGATACTTGGTGTAGCCAAAAAGTCAAGTACACAGCCACGTGTGTCTTTCTTAAGAGGAAAAAATATATGTTATGTTGCATACTGCAGGCTTGACACAATTGCATTTAGTCTATTTACCTCCTCTCATTGTTCTCCAATTCTATCAAAGACTTTTCACATCTATTTCAGATTCTCGAAAATTCAAATTCCTCTTTCATGACTGAGATGTCTAGAGATGATGGTTAAGCTTCTACTTCATACGGTATAGCCATAGATGAAGAATCTATTTATACATGTTGACATCCATCACACACTCAACATTGAGGGCCCTTGCGGATGGTTTCTGTTACATGCTTGAATCATTCAACAAAACCAAAGATTTTTTGACAGAAAGAGCACAACGAAAACAAAAAGCAGATTACACTACGATCTAAGAGCAGTTCCTAAGCAACAAAGTTTTTTTCACATAATCTTTAGAGCCCTCTTCCCCAGACCCCACTTGTGGGATTACAATGGGTATGTTGTTGTCATCTTTAGAGCCCTCTTGAAAGAGAAGTTAGTAAATGCTGAATAATGAAATAGATAATGCCATCTTGGTTTACCAATAAATTTAAGCCTATAATACAACGTAAAATTATAAGCAAAAAGAAACTTTTATCACTAAACCATGGATTTGTCGAACAGAAACATTTAAAAAAACTAAAGTTACTTAAGCATGTCCATATTTCAAGAATAAATCATTCATAGGATATCTAACAAACTCAATTTGAGTCAACACTATTGAATTTCCCTTGCGTAAAAAGAGATAAGCTTGCCCATGAGCATCATTATACAAGAGACAAAAAATGTAAATACGTCAAAAAAAAATTGACATAATCAAAAGTAATCATATTAAGCTCTACAAGGGCATAAAAACCTTATTGATGCTAAGGAACGTAAAACCAAAACATTTGTTTAAATGAAATTATTACCCTTATGCAGCTTCACTGCTAGTCGTTTTGTCCTCGACTTCATTCACAGCTAAATCTACCTCTCCTCCTTCAGCATTCTCAGCAGGAGGCTGAACCTGTTCATCTTCTGGCAAAGGCTCCTCCACATAATCATTTTCAAATGCATCAGCAGGAACCTCATAAATTCTCACCTGTGGCTTAGTTGGGTCCTTAACGAGCACGTATTTCCCTTCATTCAACTTCATACACAAGTCCACGATACTTTTCACAATGCCCCACATATTTGATGTATTCAAATTAATCTGTGATGCAAAGTCTTTAGGCTTGTAACCTACAACAGCTAATATAACATGGTTAAAATGATCCCTAGGATGAACCCTCGAGACATAACCCAACTTCATCATATCCGCATTAGCTAACAAAGCTTGTGTAGTCCATTTTGCTAGCTTATTCGCGTTGTTCTTCAACTCAGTAGCTAAAACTGCACCCCTTTGGGTCTCTAACTTCTGTCTCCAATCAACCCCGGAGTACTTCGGATCAAACTCATTCAATGCATTCAGTGTCAAAAAGGATCTCTGATTGTTCAGTTCCACCACACTCTGCACTTCACATCGCGCCACTAAGTACATATCATTATCCAATTTCCATCTTCGGTATCTATAGGCAGCTGATGCCACTTCCTCTCCTTCTGTTGCAAATGGATTAGGCTCATCATAAGTGAGTTTATTCCCGTCCCTTTTCAGCACCTGCTGGGAGAAATTCTGGTTTATATAAGCAGCTTCAACGCTCAACGAGTAAGCCGAATTTATATCATCCTTTGCATCAGGCAAAGGTTCCTGCGATGTCTCGTGCACAGAGAGCAAATCCAGCTGTGATCCATCGCGTTTATCAAAGAATAACTTGTTTCCAACACGCTGAACTACAATATCCCAAGAGTAAACTGATCTCGAAGCGCACATTAACGTGGATAAGATAGCATCTGTTGCAAAGACTGTAGCTTTATCCTCATTAGCTAAACGACGGATAACGGGGTCATCAGTGGTGGTAACTTTGAAGAAATTCCGGTTTTTGAAACGCTCGAGACGACGTTCGTTCTTCGGAGAGATACGATCACATGAACGGTCGTAAAATTCGATTCCCCCGCAGATGAGCAAGTCTTCCGCCTCCGGAACGGAGAATGAAAGCTTCGAGAAGGTTGAAAACGGGATTTGATCAAGCATGTTCCATTCCGGCTGGATATCGACTGAGGATTTGAATACGGAGGATTCGCGACGAGCACCGGCGTTAGTACCGGAGCGGTTAAGGTTGTAAAGCCGGTCACGGCGAGCGCGTTCCTTCTCCGCATCGCGTTTTTTCGCTTCAACCTCCTCGTCACGGCGCTGAGGGAGCTGAGATCGGTTGTGGTTGAATCGCCACCTAGGGTTAAACTTCGGACGAGGTTGTCCGTGGTGATGGGACTTATTCGCGGCTGTATCGACGAGGCGGAAGGAGGAATCCTCGTCGGCGGCGAGTATTGAGTCGTCGCCGGAGAAATCGAAGGCGGAATCAGCAGGGTTTTGTTTGGATCCGGGTCGAGTCGGGTTGCGGGTCCAATCAGCGATTCGGCCAAGCTTATCGGAGCGGGAGAAAGGGGCGAAAGGTACGTTTGAGATTTGGCTTGGGGATGAAACCGACGACGACGTATCCGGTGGACCCCATCCGTCGGGGTTGAAAGGTACGGCGCCGACTTCGAAGAGTACCATTATCGAGTTCTGTATCGGGTTAACTTTCACGAGTAGAAAATAGAGTGGAGAAAGATGATAAACCCTAGCTTAAAAAGAGATATAAATAGATTGAGCAAATATAGGTCCCTGAAGAATTTGTAAAATTCAAAATAGCTTGTGGAATGTGGATATTTGAATTATTAGGTCAATCAAGTTTATTTTGTGAAAAATGGCTCTAGTTCTAGTACCAAGTATCCTCTTATTATTTTTTATTTTAAATGTTTCCCACTTGATATCTGATACTACTTTTGGGATTCGATTAATTCGAATTTGCATTGAAAAGTTTCAATTTGAGAGTAAACATTTTCTATCAAATGTGATTCATTTACCAGGCTCGAACTCCAAATCTTTAATTGAGAAGATAAGAATGATTCAAGCATGAGATGTGAAAACTGTTTTGCTTTATTCTAGTTTGGATGACATTGTTTGAGATGTTCCATAAATTTTGTAAAACTTTCACGATTTTTAATAATTCAAATAAATTAACCTATTTGTATTTTAATGTGATATTTCTTTATAGATTAAGGTTTCAATCATATTCTAACATTTGTTTTCAGTATTACTTATATAAAATTTAAATATATATCATATAAAAACGTAGTGATTGAGTATATACTACTCCTTCAGTTCCAATTTATGTGATACACTTTCATTTTTAGTCCGTTCCAAAAAGAATGATACGTTTCCTTATTTGATAATAATTTAACTTTCAACTTTACATTTTACGCTTAACGAGATGATTTATAACCACACAAATATCTTTGATTTATTTTAGACCACAAAATTCAAAAGACTTCATTTATTTCTTAAACTTCATGCCCAGTCAAACTATATCACATAAATTGGGACGGAGGGAGTAGTAGCACTACTACTACGTTTTTCCTTAATTCATTTTATATATACATGTGAATGTGATCCAAGCTAATCTGAAGGTAGAGGTGCTACTCTCTAATCTTGCATCGCTATAAACCAATAATTGGGTGAGGCCAGGCTGGCCAGTGAGCCGGGTCGGCCCGATTCCGGCCCTGTCCCACCCCGACACCGCCCCGGTCCCGCCCCGAACCCAACCTTTTTTAAAAAAAATCGATATCGGGACTCGAATTGGGACGGAACATGGTCTCATCCCGGCCCGCCAGTCCTGACCCGATCCCGATCCCGCTCTCGCCCCGATCCCGCCCAAAATCCCCTTTTGCAAAAATAATTGTTGCACCAATGGCCATTTTACATTTTAGCCGTTGTGCAACGGCCATTTTTGGCCTCCCCCCTCCCCCTACCCCTTTAATATTTATTTTTAACCCATAAGTTATTATATTTACACTTTAACACAATTTTCCAATTATAAATACCTCATTTTCTCTTCATCTTTCTCACAAATCATCCTACAATCTCTCAATTTATCTCTCTACAAGTCTACATTGTCTACTAAATATTCAATTTTATTTATTCATTTGGAAATTGGGAGTGAAGTTGGCAACTAGCTTGAGGATCTTCCATCGAGCAAAGTTTCAATTTTCAACCTCTCGATTACACGTCGATGTTACGTCGGCGTTTGGTACATTCGTTCCTTCATTAAATTATTATTGTCTGTTTATTTTATTTAGCGCACTTAATTTCATTTACTTTAATTATTTATTAGTATAATTATAAATTTATAATGGAATGATTTAAACGTATTCTTACGAGTAGGGGTCATGCTTCTTCTAGTAGGGGCAATAAGGTCAAGGGTACTTCTTCTAGTCATCCTATTTCTAGACAGAATCATATCCTACACAAGATGATTTTGTTGATACTGAACATTTTCCTACAATACCATTAGATTTAGACGAGGAGCTATTTTATGGAACTCAAGAAGACTTTACTTTAGACGATGATCTAGATGATACACCCATTAATGTAGATGACAATACACCCACTAGTGCACCTTCAACTGAAATACCTCATATTGCCCCTAATATGAGACGAGGTCCAACAAAACGAATATTAAAATCAGATGCATGGACATTTTTTGATAGGGACGTAGAGAATCAAGTAGCTAGATGTAAAATTTGTAAAGATGTTTTAAAATTTTAAAATTTAAAACTGGAAAAGGTCACTGTAGGACGGGGGGGTTTAATGAGACACGTAGCAAGTGCTCATCCAGCTAGGTATGCCCAATACGAGGCTTCAAAATTGGGTGCGCAAACGTCCGCTCCATCGGGACAAGGTTCACATACTGATATTGTCCCGGACCAAGTACATGGTCAAATTAACCCTATGACCGGGGGGATTGTAGGCCCTAAATACAATAAACATAGAGATAGGGAAGCAATAGCAAAATTAGTTGTTGTGGAGGATTTGTCTTTTTCATTTCCTTCATCTTCCGGTTTTATTCATTACATTAGAGATATGTATAATCCTTCTTTTAACGATTTTCCTAGATCAACTGTTAAGAGAGATGTATTTAAATTCGCACATGAATATCAACAGTATTTACGTTATTCATTATATCATTTTAATGAAAAAGTGGCTATCACTTCTGATATAGGCCGTAGTACTAACGGCCATGATTATTTAACGGTAACATGTCATTGGATAGATTATAAATGGTCTATGCAAAAATGTATTTTAGCGTATATATAGATGATAGGCACACTGATACTTTTATTACAGAAAAAATTTATCAAGTGTGCGATTATTACAGAATAACTGATAAAATTATGACTATTACATTAGATAACGCTTTTTCTAACAATTATGCTATTACAATTTTAAAAAAATAGTTTAACTCCATCTTTTCCAGATCATTTTCATATAAAATGTGTGTGTCATATATATAACTTAGTTGTAAAGGATGGTCTATCACTTTTTGAAGACATTCTTAGAAAATACAATTTGCTATAAACTTTATTTTTAAAAATAATTTAATACAACGAAGAAAAGAATATAAAAAAACTTGTCATGATTGCCAACTATCTTATAGAAAAATTCCAGAAGAAGTACCCACTAGGTGGAATTCTTTATACGAGTAACTACTTGTTTCTTATGACTATAGAAAACCTATAACTTTATTTTTTTAACTCTCATAATCAAAATTCAGCTGATATGGTTGTAGATAGCGATTGGGGAAAATTTTCCGAACTTATTGTATTTTTAGAAAAAAATTTCAAGCAACAAAAGAATTTTCCGGTATATATTATCCTACTATTTCAACTATGTTGTTTTATATAGCTCTAATATTTTTACTGCTTAATAAATATATGGATAAAACAACTTATAAGACATCTATTAAAAAATATTTTATTCATATTCCCACTATTTATATTATTAGTGTTGTATTAAATCCGACTATTACAATAGACGGTACTAAATCCCTTATTGAAACTATTTACAATTGTATAGCAGTACTACCACCTCAAAGTCTCAAAAATCCAAATCACCCACCACCTATTGAACAAACTAAAGAAGAAGTGTTGTCTAGCGTAAAAGATTTTACCAACAAGAAAGTGCTAATAACCTACCGGCTTCCATACCATCTTCTTCTTCTTCAACACAACTTCACAAAAGACATGTTGTTTCTGCGGCTAGTATTGAAAGTCTCAGAAATAAAATGTGCGGCCGTACCGCTACTAACCAAATTAGCGAGTTTGATATTTTTATTTTGCAGGGTTCTATACCGTACCAAGCAGTTCTCAATGAAGAAGGACGTGAAGACCTGCTGAAATACTGGAGGGGGGAATGAGAAGACATTTCCGACACTTTCAATGATGGCCCGAGATGTTTTGAACATTCAAGCGTCATCAACGGCGTCTGAAAGCGCTTTTCTGCCGGCAGATATCAAATAGGAGAGCACAGACACTCGTTAGCCGGAGATAGCTTGGAGATTGTAGTATTATTCAGAGATTGGATACGAGTGGAGCGGAGAAGGTGCGGTCAACCGGAGATCAACGATGAAGACGAAAACTACAACGAAATCTTATCCGAATGTGGTGGAAGCGACGTGGAGCAATTTGACCAACAAATACCAATTCCAACCGAAGAACCACAAGAAATTATCAAGAAACTAGAACAGGTTTTTTTCAAAATGTAATTTTTTAATTACAATTTTACTATGTAATTTGCGACTTTTGAACAACATCACAAAGTTGCAATTTTGACAATTGTATTTGTATTACAAAAAAAATAATGTCTATTAAATAATATAAGAGGCACAAAAACAGCATTGGGATGTTTTTATTACACTATCTTGTTTAATTATTGAATTTTTTTTATATATATGTTATTTTTAAAATTAAGTGGAAAAAACAAATCTCGATCCCAACCCAGCCCGATCCCAACCTGACTCCGACGGGATCGGAAACGGGACGGGACGGCGGCGAATCCCGCCGGTCCCGCCCCGCCCCGCCCCGATCACACCAAACCCGGCCCGCCGGCCACCCATGGGTGAGGGGAAGATTAGAGCCGGATGAGACTGGAGCTTAATTCCTTATTTTCCTAAAATATGTACTTATTATATTATTATTGTAATTAAGTGTAAGAAACCCAAGTAGTTGTATATGACTCAAAAATAGCTTATCCGTGTAAAATATGATGGATAATGTGCTACTAAGCTGATGTGCAGCGCTAAGATTATTTAATTATGGTTAATCCTTTTAACACTTCGAGGATTCATATTAACCTATCTCAACTAATTCGGTATTCAGAATTGATACACAGATTGGAACAATCTTTCATCTCCCTTCCAATAGCTAGTTCACAAACAAGTGACCATTGTTTTATAGTTTTAGAGATGGGCATAACACACCTTTTGGGGCAACTAATGAAGACACATTACCATGTGACAAAATTTAAGAACAAGTTTGAATAAATTCTCAACCAACCAAGCCAATTTTCAATCTCTTTGTAGGGTTGAGTGGTTAGCGACATTAACCTGTAGATTCTCATTCCATTTTTAGCCAGATTCTAGAGGAGAATGGTATTATCAAGAAAATAGCGCAACAAATAATTTCACAAAGGAGAAATAGCTCTCACACAAATCACAAAGCAGGAAGCAAAACTGGATAAAAACTGCATTAATAATCTTGGTTGCCTTAACTAGGAAATACTCACATACAACTTTTCCATCAAAAGTACTTGTACAATCCTGCTATTTTACCTCTATATAAAACTTAGAACCATTTGTCAGGTTGAAGCTCGAAAGTTCCATACAAATAGTATGTCCACAGCAATCTATCCACCTGACAACAATAAAATTGGTTGCCGATGCATACCAAGCTGGCTGCCCAAGTATACAATGGAAATCTCACCTTACTTCCACTGCTTATAAGGAATAAAACTTGTCCTCGCATAAGAATAGACAAGTCAAATCCCGCGAAAGAACATTCAAAGTGCTCTTCTGGATTTGCATGTGTAAGCTTGCAAAAAGGAGATCCTCATGAGCAAATGAGTTGATAAGCTGCAATCAACCTTGTCTTCCCTTTCCCTTTCCCTTTCCCTTTCCATTTCCCCTTCCTTTTTTGCCACCTTTGTAAGCCTTTTTTCCCTTCTTAGTCTTCAAATAAGATGCTCTCTGGGCCTTCTTCTCTCTTTCCTTCCGAACTTGATCAACATCTTTAATTTCTGATCGCACATGAGCGTTAGGTACTGACCTGTTGTTCCTCCCACCTCTGAAATTTCTGTGACCACCTTGACCTCTAGGACCACCTATTCAAACAGCACAGCGTCACAACCATCAACCATGATTTTAATTCATTGAACATAAGCAGATACTATGTAAAACACAAGCCTTCATTTGGATGAAACCACATAAGCTCACAGGATATATGAAACAAAATGAATTTGCACTTTCATCACCAAGGAAACAACATGGAGAAGCATACTAGCACATGTTTCCTAGGAGGAACAATGTGAGGTATGGGGATGATAGAGTGTACGCAGACCTTACCTCTAGTTTGGTAGAGAGGTTGTTTCCGAAAGATCCTCAGCTCAAGAGAAAGCATAAGCATAAGAAATGGTCAGACACGGACAAGAAATTTTAAAGCAGTATGAAAATAACAAAAGCGAATAAGCCAAGATAAAGCATTCTGAAAAAAGAAGCAATAACTACCATAGCTAAATAAGATAATCGAAGTACGTGAAACAATTGCGCCTACTAGTATGAAAGGCTAAGCAGGATTACCTACTAACCTTCTACCCTAATCTGGATTCTCCATAACCTCCTATCTAAGGTCATGTCCTTGGTAAGCTGGAACTGCGTCATGTCCTGTCTAATCACATCTCCCCAATACTTCTTCGGCCTACCTCTACCTTTTCTAAAACCGTCCATAGCCAACCTCTCACACCTCCGCACTGGAACATCTGTGTCACTCCTCTTCGCATGCCCAAACCATCTCAGCCTCGCTTCACGCATCTTGTCCTCCACCGAGGCTACTCCCACCTTATCCCTGATATCTTCAATACTAATCCTATCTCTCCTAATGCGCCCACACATCCATCGCCCCATTCTCATTTCCGCAACTTTCATCTAGTTGAGTTTTTGACTGGCCAACACTCCGTCACATACAACATAGTCGGTCTAACCACCACTTTGTAGAACTTACCTTTTAAGTTTTGGTGGTACCTAGGAAAAAACGTAGGAAAAGAAACAGTAATAAAAAGAAAAACATCAACACTGCAAATTCAATCATGGTCATGCATTGAGAATCAGCAGAATATGGAGAAATATACTCTGAGTGCAGTGAGAGGGTCTCATATGTAGCAAGAAGTATAATTCACCACTAAACATTACTAATGTCAAAATTCTTTTAGGAGAGGGTTTCCAAATCATTACCAGCTAAACTAGTTGATACTGCAGCAGAGTTGCCATCATTAGTTCCATTAAGAGATACTCTCTTGTGTGACTGGTCTTTCCACTTCTTGTATATCCCAGTTTTGTTGGATTTCGTCTTAGAACCGCCCTCTGTCTTTATCTGCACACCAATAACAAAAAGATGTAAAAATATTTGGAAAGCCTGGAGACCTGAAAACTTGAAAGCTTTGCCCAGTATAAGTCAAGAAAAACCCAATGTTATAATGCAATAAGGAGGTCAAGTCAAATAGGAGCACATCTGTAGGAACCTATAATAGTGCCCACATACTGCCTCTATGTTGCTTTTATAGGATCACTAGGCTTGCATCCTTAGGATAGAGTCCAGCAGAATTGTCTACCGCCCTTGGTGTTTGGTATAAGCCCTTTCCTTTTCATTGTTTAGTCCACATAACAGATAAATTTCAGCAAAGGATTAAGGTATATAAAGGAATGAATGTATTCCACGATTTAATAGACAAAAACAAAGGACACACAGTTCAGTTTCATGAAGGGTCTCAAAGAATTTCTGAAAAGTGGCAAAAGAAATTTGACATCCTCACTATGTTGGGCAAGCATGATTTAAAATCATTTCCCCACCTTATATAGAAATCATGATGCATCAAACATCATATACAGTTCAAAGATGAACACAGGAAAGAACCAAAACAGACTCAATCTTTCAAGTTATTCTATTAGTTATGTTCTCTAGATGCTACATAAGAAGATTTAGCTTTAGAAAAAATACAATCTAAATCTCCAACATGTCCAAGAGAAAGCAAATGCCAAAGAGATGCATTACTAGGCAAGACCCGTCTGACTCCACATGCATTTAAGCTACTTAGATCATGATGAAAATTTAATGCAGTTATCATATTTCAGTTAGATAAAGTGTTCAAATAATATTAGGAGCAAAGGAGGGAATTTTGCATTAAGCTAAAACAAGTGCAGTGTTTTTTTTTAAAATTTGAAATAACAAGTTATATTTTTTTATTTCCATTTCTTTAGCAATAGTAGATATTTTCATTTTTTTTTATAATGGTAACGTTGTATTCATTAGCACAAAGGGTGTGCAAACCACAGAACAGCAAAAGTAGAAAGCCTATGTATATTTCACAGGGCTTCTAAAAAGTCTAGTATGGAGTCAGCCTCCTCTGTACAAAATAGTAGATATTTTCATTATGAGGAGAATATTTTTTAACCTATCAAATACAAAGTTATTATCGGAAGGGGAGTCTTTTCAGTGCTCACAACATGAAAAGAGGTAGGCTTCTTTAAACTCTCCTGCCAAACTTCAAAGAAAATTAGATATTCTATTCATCAAGTTTGCTGGTCCACACAAAAAACGACATGCAAGGGCTAAAAAAGTACCTTCCCACTAGCTGTAACACGATCTCCATTGTTAAGCTTGATGTATTTCTTACTCCTCTGTTTTCAGAACATGCAATTAGCTTTCCAGAGAAAAACTACTCATTACACAAAAAAGGCAGCTCTCTTCATTAACTGTAAGTACCTTATCCCAATGATATGAAACCTTTTGTTTCTGCAACCCATTCTTGTCATCGGCTACCAAATCTAGAACAGCAGCATCCAACCTAATTTATGCAAAATTGCCAAGAAGAAACAATGTAATAAATGTTAGTATTGTGGGTCTCAAGTCTGGGTAAAGGAGAAGTGTTGCATTAGGTTGACCACCAGTGTAAAACTAGTTAGTTTAGGATGAATCTCCAATTCTCCACAATACTGAATATGCATGTTGGCAATTCGAAGCAAACAAACTGCTGTATAAGAACTTTTCCCATTTCATTCGTCGTCACATACAGAAGAAACTATATCAAGATGTGTAACATGAATGGGAAAATTTTCTACAGTCTTATACTGTATTAGCAGTTCAAAGCTGTTTAACATTAACTTATGGCTACTTCAAGATGTGTAACATTAAACCTCAAACTTCCATGCTAATATGTATAATAGGTGAAACGATAGTGAAGCTTACCTATTTGATTGAAAACCATGGTTTCCCCTCACGGAAAGTCCAGCCTCAAAATGCTGACAGCAGTGGAATACAAGTTAGAGTAGTCACGAAATGCCAATAGAAGAACAAACATGAAAAGCGTACGACTCCCAAGCAGGAAGATAAAAATCCGCAGAACAATAAGAGTCACATGATTACTGACAATGTCCTCGTTCAGGGATAATTATTTACCTGATTTGTTGGTACCGAACTTATGAAGTACTCCTCGTCTTTAAAAATCTTTGCTTTCCTTTTGGAACCAGAAACTGTCCAAGTCCAAAAGAACAAATCATAAGAAGATCGAATTAAATGAATATTATATCTGCAAAAGAAACAAATAAGCACCAATACTGTTTTTCCTCATCTAGACCTAACAGTCTTTCTTTTTCCTTTTTCTTTTTGATACGGTAAGCCGAGACCCCGCCAAACCAACACCCCTCCTTCAGGAGCCAACAGTGCTTTTTTCCACTTGCTCCTCGGTGACTTGAACCTCCAAACTCATGGTTGGAGGTAAGGCCCTTTCTAGTAGGCTATCCCTCCCTCACCTTTAGACCTTACAATCAATACTGAGAGTATTCTATTCTCTATATTATTGCAGTGTTAAGTATCGAGTTAGAATGTTGACTTATAATTAAGTACTTAAGTTATAGCTGATTTGAGCTCTCTATCTTTTGTGAATACTAATAAATTAATCAATCAGCTTCTAATACGTCTAAATTCTCTAATTCCTTTCCCACTACTATATTAAGCTTGATTATGATATCTCATGTATTTTGCAAAATATGTTGTCTCATCAATCTTTCTATGAAGATTAATGTAGTCTGGGGTCTCTGGCTCTGATACCAAGAAAAAGCCAGTACTAAATGCTATTGAAACTAACAATGTATAGACGAAAGACACAAAAACTAGATAAAACTAGTTAAAATTGAGTATATTAAATTGACAAAATTACAGTGGAATTTTTTGTTACTGCTTAAACAGTAAGATGCCACTCTATGTAGTAGTTATAGTTGTTTTCTATGAAAATCAAAACACCTATCTCGATGAAGTTGTAGGTATATGTAGTGTTCTGCTAGACTAATTGTACAATAAAATCCGGTGTCTATTGCTAATTTAAATTCTAGATTTGTATTCAGATTTTTATTATATATTTCACAACTATGTTCAGGGAAGTGTGGCATCATGAAAATGAGATAATTATGAGATAGTGATATAGTTTGTAAATCCTACTCGCTACTCCCTTTCTCCAAAGTGTTTATAACCTTATTTAGTTTCAAAAATGATTCAATTTAGGCTATGTCTTGTTTTAAGCTTCAAGATTTTTACCATTACTTCTTTTTACTGAATACTTATTCATTCCTTTCAACCCAACTCTTGGAACTTACTTCTTTAACCTCACCTTGGAGACAGCCAAAATCAAACACCCTTCTTATTTAGGGGGTAAATTTACAACTGTGTTTTTTCCTAGGAATTTACTGGTTAATCCATTGGAGTTTCTAAGAAATTGAAAGGCTAACCAAGTCGGTATCCATATATATTCCATATATTGAATAAATCCAACATTAAACTGAACATTTTAATATGTTCCTCTTATAAACATACATATATGCATACACTCACATACAGGGTCATTCCTATACTTTTAAGGGCCCGGTGCGAGAAACAAAAAGAGTCCATTTTTATTCACATGAAAAATTAAAATTAACTAATTAATCAATATTAAAAAAAAAACATTTCGCTGCTCATTGGATTCGAACACGCGGCCTCTCACTAGGGTAAGACTTTTGAAGGGAGCCCTCAACCGCTAGGCTACAACTCTCACTGATAAGATTGGAGGCATTTTTAATACATATCTTATATTTGAACCAATAAAATAAAAATGAAAATACTGAGGCGGAGGCCCCGCCGGCCCGGGGGCCCTGTGCGACGGCGCCGCCTTGATCGCCCCAGGGACGGCTCTGCTCACATACATACATACATGTATACATGTATACATGCATACACACACACATACACACACTCATACATATACACACACACATGCATACGTACATACATACATATACACACAAATAAAAAGGGGCAGCCCGATGGACTAAACTCCCGCTATACGCGGGGTCCGTGGAAGGGCCGGACCACAAGGGTCTATTGTACGCAACCTTACACACACATATTTTTTCCTGAAGATCTAAACAGTCAGATATCGTCCCATATATATATATACACAAACACATGCATATATATATATATACACACACACACAAGGGTCTATTGTACGCAGTTTTACACACACACACATATATATATATATATAATAACACATACACACATGCATATATATATATATATATATATACACACACACACACACATATTTTCCTGAAGATCTAAACAGTCGGATATCGTCCCATATACATATACCTTGAATCCTAATCTCATCTACTGAAAAAGGGAGCCCCCTTGATCACCTGAAGAGATTTTTAGGCAAAATTGGCATAATTATTACCGTGAGGATACACACACACACACATACACACACATGCATATATATATATACACACACACATATTTATACACATTTATTTTTTCTTGAAGATCTAAACAGTCAGATCTCGTCCCATATAGGAGAAATATCAATATGTCATGTGCTCGTGCTTGACACCTACAAATAAGTAGGTCTTGTTTTCACCAAATTGTTAAGTCATCAATCTATCTCTTCCCTTCTCTTATTTCTCAAATATACTTACTGATACTTGAAGAAACAGATCCCAAGTATTATGCCGAAGGTAGAGGATAAGCCAAAGATAAACCACAGCATCCAATGTGCTGCGATGTCTCTGAAGTACGATAAAACACAGCATACAATGTACTGTGATGTCCCTGAAGTACAAACCAATCCATAACACTCTTTTTGTCTTCTATGAATTGCTCGAACCAATATCGTCGCCGTGATCTTGCTCTGTTAGTTCTTACTTGTTGCAAAGGCACGAGAAAGCAACTTCAAGGCTTCAACGGTTTTTTAAAAAACTATAATACACTAACCTTCTTCTCTTCTTTTCTATTAAGTATGTTCTGCTCCCCGACTAGTCTTTGGTTCCAAGTGCTGAAGTGCAATTTAACTTTTATATTACTTGCACAAGAAACAACAGTTGATCCATTAAAGGAGCAGTGAGTTCCATTCCATCCTGTTTTTTAGGAAATCAGGCTGGAGAGAAACAGAAGGTGTTTTGAGGGCAAGCAAGTCCTATCTAAGAGGTAAAAATAAAAACAAATTTTCAAGAAAATCCTTCAGAATTGCAAGATGGTAAAAGTCATTCAGTGGAAACTGTATGATGACCAAGCAGCTCGACAGAAAAGTCTTAGCATAACGCACAAAAGAAATAACTTATTATTGACACCACCCGACTGTGAGGAGGCAGCTACACGTTTGTAAGGTGTCTCTAAGTACTTGCAAAGGGCCTTCTCGACATAAGACTCTTTTTTTGCTTTGAAATCTCAACTCTAAAAAGAAGTTGAAAACCAAAACTTGTACTTTGGGGAACACTCGAGATCTTACACCCAGAATCCAGAATATGAGAATATCAATAAGGTGATATATTGAGCACATAAACCGTTTCTTCTTCATCTAAATGGTGCTTTTGTCTTTTACATTTGATGAATGGGGTGAATATGTTCAAAATCAAATTACAACAGGGCTCATAGCTACACATCTTCCTATTCCAAGATGATAATACATCTTGTGTCAGTATGTCTGAACAGACGATTTATAGAGTACTACATATTCCTGAAAGAGGTAAACTGGGACAGAACCACAAAAAGGAAGAGTTAACGAGGACAAACCTTGTTTCTCCTTCCTTTTTGAAGGTGTAGGATCAATATCATCTTCCTGCAATAGAATGGAAACAAAATTCAAATTAACACATTTAATCACCATGCAATTATAAGACAATCATGTTCTGAGAAGGGTTCTTATAACATCATATCAAGTAGCTAGAAGGTGACCACTCCACAACAAATAGCTGAACGCAAAACTTCCAACAGCTAAATAGTGGGAGCTGCACCACGACGCCATGTCACTTCCCCCAAATATAAACATGCTTGTTCAGGTCAAGCAAAAAATCACTGTCTTATGGCACTAATCTTCTACTCAGGATACTTTTCAATCTATCATCAATTTTGTAGTCTAAACATCAGTATTTACAACTCACTCATAGTGACTTTCAGTCATTGTTAGATTTTCCCTGTCCTTTGGTTTCTGTGTTGGACCATTTGCAAATCCATGTATGCCGCATCCATGTAAGTACCCTCCAGGATGGTTTTACTCGCGTGAAGGGTATTATTCAAAAATTAATAGACAGAGACAACACAAGGACTCCCACATACTCCAACTCATTTTGAACTTTGTACCAAAGAAAAACAGCATAAAATGAAGTCGTACACCCATAAGGAAAAGAGTAAGAGACTACAGATATTTAACAACTTTTATATACTAACTGTCTGACAAGTAACACCCAAGTGTTCTTTACCAGGTTGAGGTTTGAGGTTTAACTGGAAATGAAACAATGTCTATTGCATATCTCTATGTTCCAGCATTGTGAAAGTTATACTGCACCTAAAATTGGTAAACAAAGGGCACCTCACTCCATAAGGCAGGAATTTCAAGGGAGTATCTAGGAACTAAAGTCAATAATTTCAAAAATTACCAGCATCTGAACATATCGTGTTACAGATCCATAGAATACCCTGTCCTCTTAGGTTTCCTGTTTGTATTATGAAAGCAACTAGAAAGCACACTCCTAGAACATCTAAACAAAATATCATACATAGAAAGGAGCTTCACCTTTGGTGCAGCAATACTGGAGCGCTGTTGACGAACTTTATTGATGACCTCCTCATGAATAGCTCTTTTCGTCTTCATCACATCGACCCATTGATTCTGCATGGTTTATCCAAAATATTTATTAAGAATCACCTCTGAGACATACTAGGGGTGGGGAAGACCAACGTGCAAGTCGACTCAGAATTCGACCAACACTTCAGTTCCGAAGATATGATGGTAAATATACACCTAACTGGAACACATTACTATTGGGACGAGATATACTCCCAATTAAGCTTTTAAGTCTTTTCGAAATAATGCACCTCCAAGTATAAGAGCACACAATCTTTAGTAGCTCAGCGAAGTTCTCTTGTATGGATAAAAAATATGAAAGGGAAAATCAGTGATAGGGGACTGCTGAAATGCTCAAATGTCTAAGGAAGACCTAGCTATGTGAATTGTCCCCAACAGAATTCTTGCTCTAATCAACAGTAGATGACTCATTAATCCCCAGCTAATTCAAAAGAGATCATACATTATAACAGGAATTTGAAGTTCTCCGTGTTCTAGTTGACAAAATAGCAGCTAACATAAATGATAAAAAGATTACATGTTTTTTCGACTTAGCAGCTTCACCTTCAGCTTCCAGGATTGTCTGCTTAGGTCTACACCAAAATATGATGTTAAAAAACAGAAATAATATCCTTCCACCATGACAATACAAAAAGCAAAAGTATGAAAGGACTCATAGGGTAACCTGAAGGTCTTCAAGCGTTCAGAAAAGGCCATTGCTGATAATTCATTACCACGGAGGATATTTTTGAACATTGGATGCAACCCTTCGCGGAGTAGGTCTTTTACTCTTCTAATGGACTCTTTAGAAGGCTTTGCTTTTGTCTTTGAGTACAAACCAAATGCTTTAATACATGGCCTATGCAGAGTTTCTAGTTCAGTTGATGTATCAATGATTTCCCGAACTCTATCAGAGAGGAGATCTAGAACAGTTTGAGGAAAACGTCCATATACAGTTTCTCCATTGGCAACGGCTTGATCTATTTTGGAAAGGACTCCATCCATATCTTGTAAAACCTCTTCCTCAGTTGGCGCAGCCCTGATTGGTTTAGATAGAAAGAGATGAAGATCTAACAAATAAGCCATGTCTTCGGATGTGACAAAAGAATATGCAGTGCCAATACGACCAGCCCTTGCAGCTCGCCCAACTCGATGAACAAAAAGTTTAGGTTTGGTAGGAAAATCAAAGTTGATAACATTATCAAGCAGTGGGATATCAATTCCTCTAGCAGCCACATCTGTCACAATGAGCACCATTGTCTTTCTTGCTCTAAATCTTGAAATATGCATTTTGCGAGCATCGTGATCCATATCACCATAACAAACAGAAGGTTCAATACCCTCTTCTCTTAAAAGAATGTTGAGGAACTCAACATGATATTTGGTGGAAACAAAAATTAAAGTCTGCTGATCAGAAGTTATTTGTTCACGAATCAGATACAGAAGTGCAGCATGCTTCTCCTCCTGTCTTAAAGTGAAAAATGCAACCTTCAAGTCCGGACTTATCTTTGTATCCAAATCAAGACGCACAAGCTGAGGGTCTCGAAGCCCAGCCTTGGCAAATTCAGCAAGGGCACTGGGCAAAGTTGCACTAAAAAGCAGAGTCTGGCGATTCTCACCTAGATGGGTGAGAATTCTATGCAATTGCTCAGCAAAACCCATGCTAAATAAACAATCAGCCTCGTCAAAAACCACATACTCCACAGTGCGCAGGGACATATCATCAACCTCAGATAAATGGTGCATGAGCCGACCAGGAGTTGCAATTATAATATCAGGACTTTGTGCCAATTCTTCAAATTGGCTTTCCATACTATCACCACCAACCAATAAACTAACACGGATATCTGCATCAAGGAGAAAAGTTCAGCTTTTAACCATTTGAGGCTACAGGTAAGCTCTGCCTAAAACTCATAGCACCAACCGGAAAAGAGGCAATTCAAACAATGTTTCCTCCTTTCTTTTGTTACAAAAGAAGGAAACAAAGAAAATGGACTATAAATACTTCTACAAAGCTACATGAGTTCGATATGTTACTACACTGTAAATAGCTCTTTTGGGGCATTACAGGTTGATTTAGTCAAATAGTTGTTCAACTATTTAGAATATATTTTTAGAGATGTAAATTTGTTCTTTTCCCACTACTCAGAAATGATAACATATATTAATCAATAGAAAACAGTCCCAAGGTCTTGTCAACTGTAAAGTAGCCTTACTTTACTTGAATCATCAATATGACCAAAATTGCTTGGTCAAAATATGGTAAGTGAGAAAAGGCCAGAATTTAGCTATAGAAAGACCCATAAAGTAGCCTTCACTTGAATCAATATGACCAAAGTTGCTTGGTCATAATATGGTAAGTAAGAGAAGGCCAGAATTTAGCTATAGAAAGACCCCGTAAAGTAGCCTTACTTTACTTGAATCAATACGACCAAAATTGTTTGGTCATAATATGGTAAGTGAAAAGAAAAAAGAAGAGAACAAAACAAATGCAATAATGATTAATTGCTTCTGCTAATCTACCTCATAATTGATATCGAATTAAGCTACTAATAAGATAACCTAAGGAATTTCACTCAACTGCCACCAACATAGAAGAGGTGAAACAAGTTCCCTGATATAACAAGGATATAATTGTTCCTCAATTCTTTGTAGGAAATAAAACCTAGCCACATTTTTACTAAAAACACAATATCTATATATCTGTCCTCATTTTCCAGTCTCCACGTCGATCCTCATAAAACCCCCATATTATATGTTCTCCAATCATCTGTCAGAACCAGTTTCTCATTACAAAAAGGGGCAAAATAATAACTACACAAGTTATGAAGATGGAGGTCATCACTAATACCATTAATTAATACCCATTAATTAATACAAGTTACTCATAAAACATGGTACTGAAGTACTTTTTATGTCTTCCTCTTTAAACAGTCTTTACCCTACCCAAACACATGTAGAACATTTTTCTCCTTTTCTCCAATGTAATAAACTGAAAAGTGGAGGAAGTTTGAACTTTCCAGCATTTCACCTCCCCATTTCGTTGTTTTCACAAACTTAACTTTTGAACCAAAATTTCACAAATTAAGAGCCCATCTGGTTTCGAATTTTAAAATGTTGGCCCGTTTAACAAAGGATCATACATTTTACGTATTCATTTTTAGTTCAAGTATATCCCGAGAATTTTGACACTGACACTCTCACTCCAGTAGTTGCTTTATGTTACTTCGAAAGTAGCTATTTTAGTTTCAACCACTCGTTTTCGATATTCCTTTTTATATCTCATCAAACAAATGGCATCTTCTTTTGGAAATCCTAACTATTCTTAGCATGATATAGGGAAATCTCACTGCTATTACTCAAACAAGTATGAAACTTATGCTTGCATATTCAACTTATAATTATTTTAAATAAGTAATTAGGTGCACGTTTGGCCATGGATATTTTCCACATTTTTCTGGGTTTTTATTCCGGAAATCTGTTTGGACATAGAAATGTTACAAGTTTCCTTGAATGCCGGAATTCAGAAAACTCCAAAAAACTGTTTTCGCTCCAAATCACTCACAAAAATTCAATAAACTACTCCAATTTGTATTCATGTCCAAACACTAGTCCAATTTATATTTATGTCCAACCACCCACTAAGAATCAAAAAAGTTCTATAAGTTCACGTGATAATCAAACTGTGAATTAACATGATTGAAATTTACTACTAAATAAAACAAAATACGAGAGGAAAAGCAAAGCACCTGTGAATCGACCGAGCTCTTTCGTAAATTTTAGGGTTTGGAGTGCCAAATCTCTGGTCGGCGAAAGTATAAGTGCTCTAACACCAGCTTGAGGAACATGCTGCTTCAATTTCTCAAGCATAGGCACAAGAAACGCCGCAGTTTTACCCGAACCAGTACGGGCCATAGCAACAACATCAAATCCGGATAGTATAAGCGGCATAGTTTTACGCTGTATAGGTGTTGGAACTATGTAACCTTTGCGTTTAATTCCTCGGAATACATTGGAACTTAACCCTAACGATTCAAATCCTCCTGATTTTGCCTTCTTCTTTTGCTTCTCTCTGCGTTTTAGCTCTGCTTTGGAACTTACTAGAATCGCCATTGGTGGCGGCTGTGTGAAGAAACAAAGGGTTAATTTTGCTGGGTTTATCCATTTTTTTCTTTTAAATATTATAACTAAAATAAACTTAGTTGATTACAGAATATACCTCTATCTCTCTGTGATTATTATTTTGGTGTTATGTGCATAAAATATGTTTATATGTGTGTGTGTTTAATTTTTATTTTGTTTCTCTTATTTTTATTATGTATATAGATTTTTAATTTTTTATTGTTATTAATGAATTTTTTTCTAAATTGTAATATGAAAACTTTATGTAAAATATAAATAGATAACTTCAAAATTTTATTATATCTATTTATATTTTTCAAGAAAAGTCAAATCATCAAAATAATAAATTTAATATCATATGTCTTTAAGCTACCGGATACTAAAAAGAACAAGTAAAATATCAGTCTCATGCTTAACTTTATTTGTATAGGTCTATGTAGCCATTTAGTGAGGAGACAAAATAGGGGAAAAGAAATTCTTGTAAATAATAATAAGATATAAGATAGGTGTAGCTCAATATATCATATTACACAATATCTTAAAGAAAGCTTTATAAATAATGTATCAACTATATAATAGTGTGTAAAATATGTATGTACACAAATATATTGGATGTCTACTCAAATTTGTGATGTCAATATTTTCAAAAATAGACATAAAAAGTAATTTTTCTAAAATGAAATTATTTATCCCTTCTAAATTTGCTTTAAAAAAATTTAACAACTTTAAATAATAGAAATTCTTCCCTTTTATCTTAAAATGGTGGCTGACTGATGTGGGAAAAGAATGAAGAAAGGGTTTTAAAATTTACGATTTTATATTTTATATAATTTTCGAGAAAAGGTCCAAATTAGTCCCACTATGTTCGGGATTTAGCTTAAAGTAGTCTTACTTCTTTTACATGAAGATTAGTATTTAGTAGTTCATATACTTTGATAAATTGGTGGAGTATTAGTGTTTTCTCTTTTACATATTTTCGAGAACAGGTCTAAATTAGTTATTATTTTTGGGCTTTCGCTTAAAATGGTTCTACTTCTTTTACATGAAGCATTAGTAGTCCGTATACTTTGATAAATTGTTGGAGAATTAGTGTTTTCTCTTTTATATATTTGCGAGAACAGGTCCAAATTAGTTATTATTTTTGGGCTTTCGCTTAAAATGGTTCTACTTCTTTTACATGAAGCATTAGTAGTCCGTATACTTTGATAAATTGGTGGAGTATTGGTGTTTTCTCTTTTATATATTTTCGAAAACAGGTCCAAATTAGTTATTATTTTTGGGCTTTCGCTTAAAATGGTTCTACTTCTTTTACATGAAGCATTAGTAGTGTGTATACTTTGATAGATCGGTGCAATATTAGTTCTAAGTTCTAACAAAAGCTGCCCAACGAGGCGGGGCCGGTCCCGGCGGGGCGGGGAGGGTGGGGACTCGGGTTCCGGCGGGACGGGAAGAGCTCCCGTCCCACATCCCGCCGGAACGGGGTCGGGTCGGGACTCGGGATTTTTTTTTTGCCACTTAATTTTAAAAAATAATATATAGTTATATACAAACACTCCAATAATTTAACAAGATAGTGTAATAAAATATCCCAAATCTGTTTTTGTGCCTCTTATATTATTTAATAGAAATATGACATTATAATACAATTTTAAAATTACAACTTTATGGTGTTGTTCAAAAGTTGCAAATGACATAGTAAAATACTAAAATTGCAATTAAAAAAATTACATATTCAACCATACTCTTTCGAATTTCCTCACAATGTCTTGAGGATCTTCCGTTGGAATTGGAATTTGTTTGTCAAATTCTTCAACGTCGCTTCCTGCTCCCTCAGATAATATTTCGTTGTAGTTGTAGTCTTCTCCTTCTTTGGTCTCCGATTGGCCGCACCTCCTACGCTCCGCACGAATCCAGTCTCTGAATAGAACTGCAATCTCCAATGTGTCTTCAGCCAATGAATGTATGTGATCCCCTATTTGAAATCTTCTTGCGGAAAGGGCGTTTTCAGACATTGTTGATGACGCTTGAATGTTCAACACATCTCGGACCATCTTTGTTAGCGTCGGAAATGTCTTCTCATTCTCCCTCCAATATTTCAGCAAGTCTTCTTATCCTTCAGCATTAGCAATTAATTCGTACGGTACAGCACCCTGCAAAACATAAACATCAAATTCGCTAACTTGTGAAGAAGTTGAACCACTACACATTTTATTTCTAAGGCCTTGAATACTAGCAGCAGAAACCGCATGTATTTTTATAAGGTTGCAGGGAAGTAGTAGAAGATGGTACAGAAGCCGGTTGATTATTTGCACTTTGTTGTTAGTAATACGTATATATTTTTTTCATTCGGTGTGTATGCTAAATGTAGCTGCTTCTTTAGTTGGTGTGTCAGTTGGTTCTTCAGTTGGGTCTATTGGAAGTACTTCTGCACAATCATAAATCGTTTCTACAAGTGTTTTACAATCGTTTACTTTAATAGTTAGATTTAATACAGCACCAACAGTATAAATAGTGGGATAGAAAAAAGTATTTTTTAAATTTTTTAAACATTTTTTCAATAGATGCCTTATAAGTTGGTTTTTGCATATATTCATTAAATAATAAAAATATTAGAGCTATATAAAATAACATATTTGAAATAGTAGGATAATAAATACCGGAAAATTCGTTAGTAGCTTGATAAAATTTCTCTAAAAATCCATTAAGTTCTAAAATTTTATCCAAATCATTATCTACAAGCATATCCCTTGGATTTTTATTATGGGTGTTAAATAATAAAGTAATAGGTTGTCTATAATCGTAAGCAACAAGTAGTTGCTCATACAGAGAATTTCACCTAGTCGAAACTTCTTCTGGAATTTTTTTGTATGATAATCCACAATCATGACATATTTTTTTATACTCTTTGCGTCTTTGTATTTTTTTACCTTTAAGAATAAAGTTTATAGCAAATTGTATTTTATTAAGAATGCTTTCAAAAAGTTTTAGGCCATCCTTTACAGCTAAGTTATAAATATGTCACGCACATCTTATATGAAAATGATCAGAAAAAGATGGAGTTAATCTAAATTTTAAAAGTCTTATATCATAATCATTAGAAGAAACATTATCTAATGTAATAGTCATAATTTTATCTGTTATTCCATAGTAATCACAAATTTCATTAATATTATCTGCAATAAAACTTATAGTGTGCCTATCATCTATATATCTATATGCTAAAATACGTTTTTGCATAAACCAATTTTGATCTATCCAATGACATGTTACCGTTAAATAATCATTACCGTTAGTACTACGGCATATGTCAGAAGTGATAGCCACTTTGCCATTAAAATGATACAGTGCATAACGTAAATATTGTTGATATTCACTTGCAAATTTAAAAACATCCCTTCTAACAGTTGATCTATGAAAATCATTAAAAGCAGGATTATATGTTTCTCGAATGTAATTAATAAAACCAGGAGAGAAAGGAAATGAAAAAGGCAAACCCTCCACCGCTATTAATTTTGCCATATTTTTCCTATATTTGTTTTTATCATATTTAGGACAAAAAATTCCCCCCGTTGTCGGGTTAATTTGACCCTGTACTAGGTCGGGGACACTATGGAACCTTGTCCCGACTCAGATGGCATTGGCACATCCGATTTTTTAGCCTGGTATTGATTCCACCTAGTTGTGTGCTCGCTTTGTACATGTCTCAATAATCTCCCGTCCCACCTTGACCTTTTTCAGTTTTAAATCTATAAACATTTTTACAAATTTTACATCTAGCTAGTTGATTCTCTTCGTCCCTATCAAAAAAATGTCATGCAGGTGATTTTAATTTTCGTTTTGTGGGGCCTCGATTTATACTAAGGGGAATAGAAGGCATTCCAATTGCAGTTTCAGGCTGAGACTCAGTCTGTGGCTGAGGTTAAGGTGCACTAGTGGGTGTGTCATCTATATTATCGTCTAAATTAAAGTCTGATTCATCTACTTCATCATCTACTGGTATGTCATTTAAAAAAATCAGTTTCATCAATATGACTGAAATAAATCAAATCATCAGGACTAGGAATATGATTACTAGAAGAAGTACTCTTACCCTTATTATCCCTACTAGAAGAAGCACCCTTACCCTTATCCGTAATCATACGTTTAAATCCTTCCATTTTAATTATACAAGTAAATAACTAAATAAATGAAATTAAGTGAGATAATTAAAATTAAGTAACAATAATAATTTAAAGAAGGAACAAATGTACCAAACGCCGACGTAACGTCGACGTGTAATCGAGATTGAAAATTGAAATTTTGCTCGATGGATGACCCTCAAGCTAGTTGCCAACTTCACTCCCAATTTTTGAACATTGATGTAATATTTAATAGTAGGAAGATTTATAGAATTGTAGAGAGATAAATTGAGAGATTAGAGAGATAGTAGGAAGATTTGTGAGAAAAATGAAGAGGAAAATGAGTTATTTATAGTTGAAAATAGGGTTAAAGTGTAAATATATTAACTTAGGGGTTAAAAATAAATATTAAGGGGGTAGGGGGTGGGGGAAAATGACCGTTATAGCCGTTGCACAACGACCAAAATCGAATTTTGGTCGTTGTTGCAATATTTATTTTTGCAAAAGGGGAGGGGGTCGGGTCAGGATCGGAACGAGACGGGATGGGGCCGGGTCGGGCGGGATGATCCCAGGCCCCGTCCTGAGTTCGAGCCCCGACCTCGATAATTTTTTTAATGGGATCGGGACGGGACGGGATGGGACGGGCCGGGTCGGGATCGGGCCGACCCGACCCACTGGATAGCCTTAATTCGAACCCTAACCACCGTCAATTTTTTTAACAAACACAACATCATAGTAACCAAATTAATGAAATTTTTGTGGCTGAATGAATTATCTTTGTAAATTTGCTTTTTTTAGATCTCTATTACGACTTGATGGTTTCTTTACCTCATTTATCTTATTAAATTATTGCTACTACTGTTTATTATTATTGTTGTCTTTGCATTTTTTCTTGAGTCGAGAGTCTATCGAAAACAAGTTCCTTACCTTCACATGATAGAAGTAAGGTTTGCATGCATTCTAACTTCCCTAGACCCCACATGGTGAGATTTTACTGGGTATATTTGTTGGTGGTGGTGGTTGATGAATGTCACGACCCAATTTAGAGCCATGACCGGCGCTAAGGGGTAGGATCCCAAAGCAAGCCTCCACATAAATTTATGGAAAATCGGGTAGAGTATTCCCTTTTTTTTGGACTATCCAAAAATTTTCTATCTCAGAAATCAACCACACAACCAACCAATATCGCTAAAATAAACCATAATCATCCCCAATCAACCGTTTCAACATAATAATACTAAAATCATCTCCAAAATATGAAAAGAACGTCTAATACTAATCAGAAGTCTATAGAATTCAAAGAATACTCATGAGACAAATGAAATGACTGTGGAGCAACTCTAAGAATTCAAGAGAAAAGATGAACAAATAGATAGACTCTTCGCCACGTGAACAAGTGCGGGGCTCACCAGGAACTTTCTCTCTAGTTAATGAAATCCTCACCAATATTACCTGCGATCTCTGAAAAAAATGGCAAGAAGTGAGATGCTAGATCAGTGAGTAATAACACTTAATCACAACCATTTTTAGTGGGGACAAGTCAAAAAATATGCTTATATAATAATCAGAAAATCTCATGAAATAAATGCCCTTTTTCTGAAATAGTAATCAATGTTGTATGTATTCATGTAAGCAGAAATCAATTAACAAAATCGGTAATAAACTCTGTAAACAATGTCATGTAAAATCTTATGCTTGCGAGGTTTTCGAGAAAGAATCATGTAATCGGTATCTCTGTGGACCCCTTCGTAAAAGGAGCCAAATATATCTCTAGGTCCCTATTCGAGGGAAAATGGTACATATATGCTAGTTCTACCTTCCCACTAGCGATGGTTGTAACTGTGATTTGTAAAGATGCATCAGGTCTAACTAACTCGCCGTTAGCTACGAGATCCTTCAAAGTCTCCTCCCATTAATACTTTTCTTTGTAAACAATATATACTCATATAAAAGCATTTTCAAAATAATAAAGGGCATTTCATTTCTTATCAAATCATGTAATTTCATTTCGGCAACGGTAATCATATCTCAAGTAACAGTGAAACATGTCTAGTAACAATGAAAACATTTTAAATAATTGTAAATATCTCAAGTAACGGTAAAACATATCTTGTAACGGTGAAAACATTTAGAATAACCCGTAAATATCTCAAGTAAACTGTTCGGTTTCATATCAAGTAAAGGACTTGTCCCACATGCAATTTCAAAGCATTAGTAACACATTTTATTTTCAAAATCATGTATAAACCATGCAGGTTATGAAAACACAAATTGTGATAAGATTACTACTCACAGTACTCATGACGAAGTATCAAACTTCTTGACTCAAGCAATCCATATGACTTCCTTCGATCAATCTATTCCTCACACGATGCTTTAAATATTAATTGCTGCCAAGAGCCAAAAGATTCTTCTTTCCCCCTAAAATTGTTTCCAGTCGAGACCTTCTTTGATTCTTTTTTTTCCTTCGTTGTTGTTTGCTGGAGGCAACCCTTAATCTCCTTAATCCTTTTCTTTTTCTTCGTCATATGGGCTTCAGCCCACTTCCTTCCTCCTTTCATTTTTTTCTTAATTCCTTCTTTCAAATATATTTTTTTTCAAATTACATAATTGTCTTTATTTTATCGTGAGATGTTACATTCTCTCCACCTTATGAAATTCGGTCCCCGAATTTAAAGAAAGTGTGATAGTTTGAAAAAGTGAGAATACTTGACTCGCATAACATTTTTTTGGATTCCCAAGTAGCTTCTTCAACGGTATGATTTCTTCATAAGACTTTCGTAGACACAATTTCTTTTGACCTTAACTTTCTTATTTGTCAACAATAGCCAATGGCTCCTCGTCATACATTAAGTTCACATGAAGCTGTATAGTCGGTGCTTCAAATACGCGAGAAGAGTCTGTTATACAATTTCTTTTATAGAGACATGGAACGCTGATGAATAAAAGATACCTCACGAGGAAGTGTCAAACGATACGCCACTTCTCCTACTCGATCAAGTATCTCGTATAGTCCTGTAAATCATGGTCTCAGTTTACCTCTTTGTCTGAATCGTATCACGTCGTGCATAAGGGAGACTCATAGGAACACTTTATCCCCCAACTGTGAACACTAAATCTCTTCTTCTCTTATCCGCAGAAGACTTTTGTCTACTTTGAGTTGTGAATAATATCTGCCTAATCAACTGGACCTTATCAATAGTTTTTTGTACAAGTCTGATCCCAATACCTTAGCCTCGCTTACTTCAAATCATCTGATAAATGGATATTGTCTCCCATATATGGTGTCATATAGAGCAAATGGAATGTTTGACTAGAATTTGTTGTTGTAGGCACATTCATCTAATGGTTGGTAAGTATCTCAATTACCTCCTAAAATAAAAATTGTAAGCTCTCAACATATCCTCCAAAATCTGCATAGTACACTCAGGCTGCCCATCTGTCTGAGGATTAGATATGATACTAAGATTTACTCGTGTATTTAATGCTTCTTAGAAAGATTTCTAAAATCGTGAAGTGGATTGTGATCTCTGCTAGAGATAATAGACATTGGAACCTCGTGAAGTCGAACAATTTCATTCATGTATATCTGTGCATATCTCATCCTATTATATATGATTTTTATTGATAAGAAGTGTGTTGACTTAGTAAGTCGGTCTACAACTATTCATATAAGGTCATAACCTCTAAAGGTTTGGGGTAGCCCACTCATAAAATTCATAGTAACTCTTTCTCATTTCCGCTCAGAAATCTTGAGCTGTTATAGTTGGGTGCGTGCCGTTGGTGATCACTCTTGACCTGCTTACAAGTCAAATAACTAGAAACAAAGTCAATCACATCATTTTTTCATCATTTCCCATCAATATAATTTCTTTAGGTCAGGATACATTTTTGTGGATCCAAGGGGTATATAGTATATCTGGAGTTGTAAGCTTCCTCAAGGATAACTCGTCCTAACCCAGCTACATCTAGCACACATAACTAGTTACCTAGTCGGAAACACCATCATTTGCAACCGTCATATCCTTGCTTTTACCCACTAAGACCTCATCTTGATATTTTGATAATCTCTTATCCTCAATGGCCTTTATGTGCTCTATTAACGAAGACTTAGCTCAAACACAAGCCAACAATGTCTATGAATTTTCACTACTAAATCGGATATCTTCACCCTTTAGTCTATGAATATCTTTAGCCAATCACCTCTCTGCATAAGCTATTTGTGCCAACTACCCATATATTTTCTATTCAATGCATCAACGGCCACATTCCCCTTTTTCGTATAATATAAAATAGTATAATTATAGTCGTTGAGTGATTACTATCATTGGCGTTACCGAAGTTACAAATCTCTTTGCTGAAAAATCCTCTTGAATTTCTAGTGGTAGGTGTAAATATAACAGGTTATCGTATAAGTAATATCTCCAATCTTCACATATATTTCTCTACAGTCATTGCAATCTGTTGGATATATAATTTCAGTACGGGAAGTAAATAAATATTACAAGTGTTCGAAAGGATGAACAAACAACCAATATTCAGAACTGCCGCAAGCTTGTTGTGTCTTGAATCTTGATAACCTGAAATCAAGAAACACTAAATCTGGATTGTTACAATTGTGGCTGAGTCGAGAGATGACTCTCTGTCTTTAAGACAAGATTGCCCCGTATATATGCTTTTACGTTAGCAGGCAATAGTCTCCCAAGATAAAACAACAACTAATCAACACTACTAAGCAAATAGGTTGATTCTGATGAAGAAAACAAACACGAAATGACTTGCTTGCTGATTTAGAGGAAAAGGAAAAAAGAGTTTCTGTTGCTCACTTTTGGACTGATTTCTCTTATTTTCGTCCTCTCTCTCTATTACCTCAAATAAACCTAGAAGCCCGTGACCCGTGACCCGAGACCCGAGCTCGGATGGGACGGGATGGGCGCGCGATGGAGGCACACGTGTGGGGCTAGCCTTAAACCCAATCACACCTAGGTCCTCCCTCCTTCAAACACATGGGTTACCTTTTGGGGTCCCAAACCCTTATCCATTTTTAGGCTTATAAAGAGAACAATTCTTCATTTTCCCACCGATGTGGTAGATTTGTCCCACACCATATTTCTATGTCTCAAACACCTTATTTCGTGGACCAATATCTCTTTCATTTCTTAACGAAATTTGACGATCCTTGGCCCTACGGTCATCTACTCACTTAGTAGATTATGCAGTGTGAAGAGACAAAGCCTCCAACATGCGAAACCCTAGTGTTTAAGTCATTAAATATGGGTGGACGCAACCTACCTACCAAAGGCAAATTTCCAACAATCTCCTCTTGAAAGAGATTTTGGTGCACACACAAGGTGCCTACTTTCAACAATCTTTCAGCGAAAAGATATTGCATCAGGAGAGGTAAATTCTGCTTTGAACCTTCCCTAGTTGAATACCACCGGACTTACTTACTGCGCGATGAACGTGATGTCTTGAACCGTAAGTGTTTAGTGTAAGCCAAGATAATGATACCAACACAATAACTCCCCTTATTCGTTTTCATTCTTATTGTTCTATCCGTTGTGGCCGTGGACATAGTTGGATTCTTAAGTGCGTTCATTTGAGGCGGTCTGTCCTCGCACTTAAATAGGTGATCTCCTACAAGGTATCCTGCTATACCCCACTTCACAAGTGTTATGAATCATTAAAAGTTTTCCCAACCTTAACCTCAACCGTTTGAGGATCGTTAAAGGTTTGGAAGCTTAACCTTTACCCACCATGCAAGTAGCACTTTAATGTCTATCGCGGGAACAACTTTGGATTCATATTTCCTGACATAAATCATTATCTGAAGTGCTCTTGCTTCCACCGAAGCGCTCAACTGAGCCTTTTTACAGCTTAGTTTTCCCATTGAACCAAATTCTTGGGATCTCCAATCAGTATGGTTGGGTTACCAAAGCAAAGGTTAGTATTGTTTGGATTTTAAGCCCATTCCCCTAGACATACAAAATTCTTGATCTTCGGGTAGTCCCTTAGTTAAAGGGTCCGCTATATCCTTTGATTAGTAATCAAGGAAGTGTCACCCGTGATGATCAACTACCATACGGTCTTATGTCTCTGACAGATATATCCAGACACCGTCATCCGTGCCCTTCCTAAAGTCGATTGGCTAGCCACAGTGTATAACTGCCAAATGCACGGATTTTTCCTAATAAGGGACGTTCTCTAAGGAGTCGTGAAGTTACTTAACTTCTTTCATGTTTTGTTTAAAGCGATAAACTCTGATTCCATCATGAATCGGCCGATGCAAGTTTGGCTTAGAGGATTTTCCAAGACCCACCTTACACATTTACTTGTGGCTTTAGTGTTCTTCATATCTGATATCCTGTTTGCATCACTGTGTTCTCCCAGAATCGCTGGTCATCCAGAATACCATAATCTGTAGATAAGCGAATATTTCAGATATCATCATATCAGACTTAACACCTTCTATTGATAATTTATTAAAATCACAAGTGAACATTGGTTCAACTGATCTATTTTATAGGCCGATACCAAGTCGGTTGTAGTGTGTAACATACATTGAACTACATGTGACATACGCATACCGCTCCTTGTATATAGGTGCACCATGATTCCAATCAGTTCTATGATTCATATCCATTGGCGGCTTCAACGAGACTGTCAACTATCTCACAACTGAGTTTAGAGTTAGACCAGTCCGTTAGATGTCTTAGAAATCCCAATTCCTAAGATGTCATATGTGATACCCATATCTTTCATATCGAGACTTTTGTTTCAATATGACTTCCACTTTCAGACTGTTGGTTTTTCAACTGTTGGCTTTCTAACTTCAGAGTCAATATTTCTGTTGTCAGATTCATTATTTCTGTTTTACCTGAAACTTCCAGGACCAAAATATAAACATTTTAGGGACCAAAATGAAAGTTCAGGAAGAAGCCCAACAATCCAATAAACCAACTCTGATCCTCCCCTTCCAACTCTCCGGTTAGGAAGGTTGTTTCAACATCCATGTCACGCAAGACTGCAATGGCCTTGGATGTTAAGCTATTCACAGGGGAGCACATGTAAAAGTAGCCGAGGCCTTATACTCGTCAGTAGATCTATCTAATTTGTACTCACTTTTGAGTATCCACTTTCACAACCCAAAGGTTATTTTTCCGGAGGAAGATCAACCATTACACAAGTAAGGTTCTCTATGATAAAATCTATTTCTCTCTTTGTAGCTTCTTTCTAAAGCAGCGCTTCTGGAGATGACAATTCTTTGTTAATTGTCCATGGTTCATTCTCAACCATACAAGCTAGAAGGCCTGGAACAAGTCTTTGTCCCCTCTTTGCTCATTCTCGGTTCAACATCTAGAATCCTTGAGTTCTGTTCATCTGGAATATTAAGTTCCGGATAGTCAGCAACTTTCGAGTCCTGTAGATATGGAACGTCTAGTTCCGGACAGTCAGGCACTCGCGGGTTCTTGTTAACCTCGAGCAATTAATTCTTTTTCCTTCTCAAGGAAAGTTATCTTCAAAGAATTCAACATTTTTTGACACCAAAAGGCGATAAGCACTACTGTTATTTGCAGATCCAGTGGATATGCAATTTACAGTCTTAGGTCCAACTTGACCTATTTCGGTATTCCAACATCTACCAAGCTACCCCACAGCACAACATTTGTATGTAGGATCCTTTCCATGTTTCACACAGAGGGTTATCCTTATGCGTAGTTCTGTTGAGAATCGCATTAGCGGTAAGGATCGCCTTGCCCCACAAATTTTGGGCGTACGACTTTGCATTTGGCTAATATCGTTAGATGGAGGTGAGTAAGGAGCAATAGTTTGATAAACGATGCTTCACATTCTCCCACGGCTTAGTTGATTTCCAACTTCTGCTTTGTAGCGCTTATCCGCTTCAACAATTTCATCTTTTCTTTTCAACAAACAAAGGATACAATACGTTGTACCATCATCAATGATGTTCACAAAGTACTTGTCTCCCCCCTCTATTTTGTATAAACTTCAAATCACCCATGTATGTGTGATTAAGTTATAGAGGAGCGTGCTTCTTTCGCTATTCCTTTGACGGAATGGAAAGGTGATTTTTCCTTTTCGCCTACCTCACATTCAGTTTGAGGGTTTATGTCGACAGAAGGCAACAATCTCAACTTCGTTAGCTTTTGAATGACTTTCTATTTAACGTGTCTTAATCTATGATAACACAGATGCACAGATTACAAATATATCATTCATTTAGCTACAGACATACTGTACCATTCTTAGTTATTATAGACCTGTTGGACTAGTCTCAAACCAGTTTGGCCAACAACATCCCTTAAACCAAGTTTGGGACATGTATCACCTCCTTTTAGAGTGATCCCATTCTAAAGTCCTTTTGAGGACAACCTCTCCAATCCCTTATACTTTAGAGGTGGCGTTGCTTCACATGAGCAACCTCTTGCCCGTGGTTAGGGCGTAATCGGATCAGATGTGATCTAGATACTCTGTCCCACTCCAGTTGCTTTGGCAGACTGAGTGTCTAATTTTTTTCTGCCTTTCTTTTGATCTTCTGATCGTTTAAGACCCGGAAACTCTAGCCCACCTCACTAGGTGTCCATTACTTTTCTGCTTTTCTTTTGGCCTTCAAATCATTTAAGACCTGGAATTCTGGCCCACTCTAGTCGCCCGTAGGCTTTGTTCGACTGAGTGTCCAATATCATCCTATCAAATAATATCTGGCCCACTCCAGTCGCCCGTAGGCTTTGTACGACTGAGTGTCCAATATCATCTTATCAAATGAAAGATCTTCTGCCAAATAGTGTGACAGGGTCAACGTCTTAACATAAGCCATTCTCTTTTAGGCTTTTTCCCTTGAGATTGGTGCCCAGACAATTCTTGGCGCTAACTTAAGAGTGGTAACAGTTTTCGCACAGTCAGTGGATCTCTATCCTTCGTTTGTGCGAACATATTTTACACACTTTTAATAATTACACTCAAAAGAACAGATCTTTTAAGTTTTGTTTACAATAGTCCAATCTTTAACCGGGGAAGAAGGTGAGTTTAAACTTCTGATTTTAAAGCGTAAGGAATATAATTTATTTCGGGAAAACATTTTCATATTCCTCATTACTTTAAGCCCTTTTAAATCAGACATCATTTAATCTTATTTTTGACAAGGAAGAAAAATTACTTATCCCAACTTCGGATTCTGGCCCACTTTAATCACTTCGTCAGACTGAGTGTCCGTTTCCTCCTTACCATAATTTAGATCCTTTGTCTGGGACAGATATTGGCCTTCTGCCACATGATAGAACAACATCTTCAGGCTTCTCCTCTTATCCCTGTTGACATCCTCAGCCTCTCGTGGGCGCTTATTCCCACCACTCTCGGGTGCGGTGACACCATGAACACCTTGACCTTCAATAGCATAATCAAAATTGTCTTCTACCAGAAAACCACAGCCATATCCAGATTTGGTCACACAACTGTTGACCGACATATTTCGAACACTAATACAATCTTGTCTTAAAATTGTTGGATATATAATTGCTGTATGGGAAGTAAATATATATTACAAGTGTTCGAAAGGATGAACAAACAACCAATATTCAGAACTGCCACAAGCTTGTTGAGTCTTGAATCTTGATAACCTGAAATCAAGAAACACTAAATCTAGATTGCTACAACTGTGGCTGAGTCGAGAGATGACTCTCTGTCTTTAAGACAAGATTGCCTCGTATATATGCTTTTACGTTAGCGGGCAATAGTCTCCCAAGATAAAACAACAACTAATCAACACTACAAAGCAAATAGGTTGATTTTGACGAAGAAAACAAACACGAAACGACTTGCTGATTTAGAGAAAAATGAAGGAAGAGTTTCTGTTTCTCTCTCTATTACCTCAAATCTGTTTCAGAAGTTTATATAGTGTTTTTGGAGGAGGAGATGTGATTAAGAGAGGTGTAATCATGGGTATTCATGGCCAGAAGCCCACGACCCGTGACCCGAGCCCGGACGGGCGGCGCGCGTGTGGGGCTAGCCTCGAACCAATCACACCTAGGTCCTCCCTCCTTCAAACACATGGGTTACTCCTTAGGGTCCCAAACCCTTATCCATTTTTGAAGCTTATAAATAGAACAATTCTTCATTTTCCCACCGATGTGGTAGATTTGTCCCACACCATATTTCTATGTCTCAAACACCTTACTTCGTGGACTAATATCTCTTTCATTTCTTAATGAAATTTGACGATCCTTGGCCCTACGGTCATCTACTCACTTAGTAGATTATGCACGTGTGCCTCCAACATGTGGAACCCTAGTGTTTAAGTCATTAAATATGGGTGGACGCAACCTCCCCACCAAAGGCAAATTTCCAACACAATCATTTTATAATCATGAGTGAGATACTTCTGTTTGTGCTTCTTTAACCCTCTCGAAACATAAGATATCACAAGACTATTGTATGTAATAACAATCCTAATCCCAACCTCGAAACATTACAAAACATCGTGAATTCTCCTGAAACTGATAGTAAGGATAACGCTATGTAGTATTGAAACATGTTTTGAGTTTCTGAAAACTCTGGTCATATTCATCTGTCAACTGAAACTTCACATTTTTCTGTGTTAACATGGTCAGCAATGCTGCTATTCTGAAGAAATCCTACATGAAACGCATGTGCTAGCATGTTATGCCCCAAAGGTTGTGAATCTCTAAAATAGTAGTGAGCCTTGCACATTTTTGAATTTCTACTATATTCTTAGTATTCATAAAATCTTATCCTTAGATACCATATTCATGAGAAAAATCTTTGAGCCTAGTCAAACTTCCTACTTAGAGAACTTGAGATAAAGTTGACGTTCCCGTAGTGTATGCATACAATTCTTATGTATGACAAACCTTGATTTTATTTGTAACGTAATGGTGCTAGTTTGTCAAATGATCGACAAGCCGCTACATTAGCTACATAAACTATTTCTGTTAATCAAATTTATTCAATGATCGTAAGATTATTATTTTTTATTTATATTGTATATTTATAAAGTTCTTACTCTCTTTTACATATTATCTACATTGTGTGAAAATTCTGTTATCCTTATGTTTGATTAATTACAAGACATTGGAGCCTAACCATAATGACTCAAACCCTTTTGATTTTGTCTTTTTCTTCTTCTTGTGCTTCTTTCTATGCTTCAGCTCTGTTTTGGAGCTAATTACCAGAATTACCACTGAAAAATGAGAAACGAAAAAAATTGGTGGCCGACTGGCGAGGGAAATAATAAAGAAAATATTTTGGGATCTAAGTGTCTTTTTTTGAGACCTGAGTATTGGATTTTGTGATTCACGATTTAATCTCTTATTTTCTCTTTTATATTTCTTTTCTTGATTTTTCTTAGCTTAAGACATAACTTATCTGAGATTGTAGACAAACTTCTTTTACACGCCCTTTCTTCACGAGAATTTTTTGACATAATAGATATTTTATTGAATATGTGTAATACTTATTATCTGTTGTTTGATAAATTTTTTCTCATTAAGTGTATGTAATGGATCAATGATATCATGATATGCATCCCATTAGAAGCATCAGCAAACTGTACATCATTTATAAAGTTGATTAATTAAAAGAAAACATAAAAAAGTCAGAAAGATCTATTGTTTGTTTTACCATAAATAACTAGTCGATGCTTAAATAATAATTGTTTGTTTACAGTAATCAACAGTAGGTGTTCATAAAAAAATACTAAACAGATGCTGAAGCAACTTCTCTTTATTTTCACTAATGGTAGTTTAAAAAACATTCACATTTGATCTTGAAGGGGCATCATTCTTATCATTTAATACTTTGCTTCTTCGTTCGGAAACACATCATTATTTGTTTTTTCTTCACTTCCTTCTCCGCTTTTATTTTCTTCTTCCTGGTCCGTTGATCCCTCATCTTATGCACTTTCGTCTTCTCTAGCAGAACCACGAGCTGATGAGAGTGTATGATCATCTGATACAACACACTTTTAATATTTAATTATATTCTCAACACGCCCCCTCACGTCCTGATCTGATTTTTTTTCATGGTCCAAGCACGTGAAAATTCTTTTTGATAATGGGTGGCGGTGAGGTTCGATCCTAGGACCTTTGGCCTGATGTGATACAATAAAAATCATAACTTACCTTAAATGATTGAATCCTAATACAATAAGAATCCTAACTTACTTTAAATATACATTTATCATAATTATAAAATATACTGTGAATATTCGGAGAATATTCGCTAATAAGATTATTTCTTCTTCTTCCTCACTCTCCTGATTTTCTTCTTCTATTATTTAATTTTCTTTTTCTCTTTCATGTCCTTCTAGAACCCTTTCTTCATCTACCTCTTCCTCAATTGCTTGATCATTTATTATTTGATTTTCTTCTTATGTTACCTGAGCTGTTAGAAGCATGTCTATGTCTATAGCTAGAGCAGACTTCTCTTCCATTGTTCTATCCTTTTTTCTAGACCTTCTTTTATATACTGATTGATTTTTCTTTGCTATTTTATCTACATCACAAAATATCTCAAAATCGTTTACAATAGAACAAATAAATAAGGTTCTCCAAATTATAAATAACCGCAAGTTATTTAAACAATATGTGATTGTTTACATATAGAACCTCGTAGGTTCAGATTTCATATATAAACAACCATAATTTTTTTTAAAAAAACTAATATAATAAATTAATACTTTCCCTAAAATCAAATGTCTGCATAAACAACAACAGGTTATTGTTTTGACATGAAACCTGTACAAGTTCCTTCTCATTGTTGTTTACAGATCACCTAGAATCTTCGGGAAATATACTAATAAAAGAGAATTTATGTGCAGAAGCAACCATTCCGGACGCAAAATGGACTAATTTCCTGAGTTAAACTTCTTTGAACATATCTCAGGATGATACTATCAATCTTTGACGTGATTAATGTTAGTAATCTGTATTCCAAAAAACCAGTAAATAATAAACACTGAAAATAAGAATAATTTTTCAGAATATAATCGAGCCCACTTAGTTCAAAGTGTGTCCTTAAGGAAATTATTCCCCTCACAGTACTCGAGGTTGATGGAATATCCCCTCCCAGGATAGAACGATTATCTTACCAGAATAGTAGTACTCCAAATTCAGGTAGCGGCGAACCACTCAACGGCAGTATATCACACATAATTTATTTGTGCGGAAGAAGAAGAAGTTTGTATTGTTCAGAAAATTCGTAAGTAAAATTCTGAGTAATCAAACGAATTTATAGCCATGGAAGTATTGTTTCTGAAGGTTTGCAACCTTTCTGAACAGCCACTGAAAACTGGTGGGAAATTTAAATATGGAAAAGAAATCGGGTCGCGGGTCAGACACGCGGATCCGGCCGGGTCGCGGGTCAGACACGCGGATCCGGCCGGGTCGCGGGTCAGGGTCACTAATGGGTAGGATTGGATAAGTTAATTAATTTAATTAAATAATTAAAAATTAAAGAAAATTTGGTCCAAAAAGATTATCAATCAATCAGATCATTTGACCAAATCCGAATCCGAATCCGAGCCGAGCGAGAGACGACGGCGGCGCGAGGGGTCCTAGCCCCCTTAACCCTTTTACTGACAAGAAGGAGTAATTCTATTTATAAGTAGAAGAACTTTTCTTTCCACTACCGATGTGGGACAAATGCTTATTTTATAAAGCAAGAGGGAACTCCCACTTTTCTTTCCACTACCGATGTGGGACAACTCCCACTTTTCTTTCCAATCATTTTCCATTCACCAATATCAATACCCAACAATCCCCCACATGAATGGGGAATGGCTATAAGCTAAAGGAATGCGCGAACAAGTGTGATATACAAGCGAGAATTGACTGCATCTGGATAAGTAGATTTCCCTTTGAACTTTCCGTAGTGAACTTATATCGGATATACTCGATCAATCGGTAGATTTGATATCTTTGAACCGTCGAACTTTGTTGTATTCCCAGGCAACATAAGTCACACAATCAACCCTCAACCGTTTATGGTTCTCACGGTTGTGTTCGTTTCAGCCATGAACACCTTCTGGTTTCATGAGTGTATAGAGAATGGGCCTTCACTGTCATTCCCCTTTAAAACGGCTTACACTTAACACTCACATAGGTGGTTTCTAAACATGTGGTCCTATAGCCACATTATATGGTCATACACTGCCAGATTTAGATAATCATTAAAGAACCTTAATGCTTTATTAACTCATTAACAAGCCATACAGTTTTATCCTTATTTCTGAACATTGTCTTCATCCGAGAATGGGTTGAGTTAATTGACAATGTTAAACCGTCAGTCACAACTTTGTTTGATCTCCTTGAACCTAGCTCTTGGGATCTCCGATCGCTAGGTAGAGTTACCGCCATGATGACTTGTCCTCGGCCTTAACCCCATTCCCATTGATGATCTACTAACTCCCTCTCTAGATAAGCCTTTTGTAAGCGGATCCGCCACGTTATCTCTTGACTTTACATAGTCAATCGTGATAACGCCACTAGAGAGGAGTTGTCTAACGGTATTGTGTCTTCGTCGTATGTGACGAGATTTTCCGTTGTACATTACGCTCCCCGCCCTACCTATTGTCTGCTTGACTCGTCACAATGTATACATATAGGAGCCAAAGGTTTGGGCGAATGGAATATCTTCTAAGAAATTCCGGAGCCATTCAAATTCTTCACCGGCCTTGTCTAAAGCTATAAATTCGATTCCATTGTAGAGCGGGCGATGCATGTCTGTTTTGATGATTTCCAAGACACTGATCCACCCCCAATTGTGAAAACATAACCACTCGTGGATTTAACTTCAGATGATCCGGTGATCCAATTTGCATCACTATATCCTTCGATCACGGCGGGATATTTGTTATAATGCAAAGCATAGTCTTGGGTGTGTTTTAAATACCCCAAGACTCGTTTCATTGCCATCCAATGAGTTTGGTTGGGATTACTCGTGAATCGACTTAGCTTGCTTATAGCACATGCTATATCTGGTCGTGTACAATTCATAATATACATCAAACTTTCCAAAACTCGTGCATAGTCCAATTGTGAGTCACTTTCACCTTTATTCTTTTGAAGTGCAAAACTTACATCAATTGGAGTCTTTGCAACATTGAAATTTAAATACTTAAACTTGTCAAGTACTCTTTCAATATAATGAGACTGCGAATAATGCTAGACCTTGTGGAGTTTTATGAATTCTGATACCTAAGATCAAATCAGCAACTCCTAAGTCCTTCATATCAAATTTGCTAGCCAGCATACGCTTCGTAGCATTTACATCGGTAATATCTCTACTCATTATCAACATGTCATCAACATATAAACAAACAATGACTTCATGATTTGGAGTATTTTTAATGTAAACACATTTGTCACACTCATTAATCTTAAATCCATTTGCCAACATTGTTTGGTCAAATTTCGCATGCCATTGTTTGGGTGCTTGTTTAAGTCCATAAAGTGACTTAACAAGTTTGCACACTTTCCTTTCTTTACCAGGAACCACAAAACCCTCAGGTTGTTCCATGTAAATTTCTTCCTCCAATTCTCCATTTAAGAAAGCTGTCTTGACATCCATTTGATGGATTTCAAGACCATATACGGCCGCCAGTGCCACTAACACCCGAATAGATGTTATTCTTGTTACCGGCGAGTATGTGTCAAAGTAATCAAGACCTTCTTTTTGTCTATAACCTTTGACCACAAGTCTTGCCTTATATTTGTCAATAGTGCCATCAGCTTTCATTTTCCTTTTAAAAATCCATTTTGATCCTAAAGGTTTATTTTCAGGAGGAAGATCAACCAATTCCCATGTATGGTTGTTCAAAATTGATTCAATCTCACTATTGACTGCCTCTTTCCAAAATGTTGAATCAGAAAAAGACATCGCTGCTTTAAATGTTTGAGGCTCATTTTCAAGCAAGAATGTCACAAAATCTGGTCCAAAGGAAGTAGATGTCCTTTGACGTTTGCTACGCCTTGCATCCGCTTTACTTGGTGTATTTTCCTTTGGTTCTTCCCGCGGTCGTTTAGATCTTTCACTTGACGACTCACATTCGCTTTTATACGGATAAATGTTTTCAAAGAATTCAGCATTATCTGATTCAATTACCGTATTAACATGAATTTCGGGATTGTCCGATTTGTGAACCAAAAACCAACAAGCTTTGCTGTATGTAGCATAGCCAATAAAAACACAATCCAAAGTTTTTGGTCTGATTTTTACCCTTTTGGGCAAAGGAACTTGGACCTTTGCTAAACACCCCCACACTTTGAAATATTTCAAGTTGGGTTTTCTTCTTTTCCATAGTTCATATGGAATAGATTGTGTTTTCTTTGTGGGGCACCTGTTGAGTATTCGGTTAGCTGTAAGGATAGCTTCCCCCCACAAGCTTTGCGGTAAACCGGAACTTATTAGTAAGGCATTCATCATTTCCTTTAATGTTCGGTTTTTCCTTTCCGCAATTCCATTTGATTGTGGTGTGTAAGGGGCAGTAGTTTGATGAATAATTCCATATTCTAAACATATCTCTGCAAAAGGAGATTCGTACTCTCCACCCCTATCACTTCTAATCATTTTTATCCTTTTATTCAATTGATTTTCCACTTCGTTTTTGTATTGCTTAAATGCATCAATTGCTTCATCCTTACTATTAAGCAAATATACATAACAATATCGAGTGCAATCGTCAATAAAAGTTATAAAATACTTTTTCCCACCGCGAGATGGTATTGACTTCATATCACATATATCTGTGTGAATTAAGTCTAAAGGATTTGAATTCCTATCAATAGACTTGTATGGATGTTTAACAAACTTAGATTCAACACAGATTTCACATTTAGATTTATTACACTCGAATTTAGGCAATACTTCTAAATTAATCAATTTTCGCAAGGTTTTGTAGTTAACATGTCCTAAACGAACATGCCATAAATTATTTGACTCCAATAAGTAAGACGAAGCTGAATTCTTATTAATACTGTCAACAACCATTACATTGAGTTTGAAAAGGCCTTCGGTGAGGTAGCCCTTTCCTATGAACAAATCATTCTTACTTATTACAATTTTCTCACTAACCAACACACATTTAAACCCGTTCTTTGCTGCCATCCTTTAAAGTTGGCACCGGTGAACTTCGCAGGTTTCTCAGCCGGTAGCACAGCGGTACGGGTTGTAAGAGTAACCGGCCGGTGCATTATTTGCGAGAGGTAGTTCCGGTCTCAATTGCCATTATTCGTTTGTCATCACAAATCGACAAACTGTTTTAGTTAATAAAACCAGAATAGCAATTCAATCACAGACTTAAACGATGAAGATTTTATTTCTTCAAATCGCAGTATAATTATGAAACTTTAGTATTCCAACGAAGTTTTTATATCTTTGAGTCAGAATACTAATATTCATATGGAGTAGAAAACTACACAAGTTTTAATCTCCAAACCCAGAATACAACAACGATGAAGTTTTTATGTTCTTCAAATAGTTGTACAAGTATGAACTTTAATATTCCAACGAAGTTTTTATGTCTTCAAGTCAGAATATGAAATTTCATACGGAGTAGAAAACCACACAGGTTTTAATCTCCAAAACAGAATACAGATTAATCAAAAAAATATAATTTCCTTAAGATTGTTAGTAATCTGTATTCCAAAAATCCAGTAAATAATAAACACTGAAAATATTTATCTTTTTATTCAATTGATTTTCCACTTCGTTTTTGTATTGCTTAAATGCATCAATTGCTTCATCCTTACTATTAAGCAAATATACATAACAATATCGAGTGCAATCGTCAATAAAAGTTATAAAATATTTTTTCCCACCGCGAGATGGTATTGACTTCATATCACATATATCTGTGTGAATTAAGTCTAAAGGATTTGAATTCCTATCAATAGACTTATATGGATGTTTAACAAACTTAGATTCAACACAGATTTCACATTTAGATTTATTACACTCGAATTTAAGCAATACTTCTAAATTAATCAATTTTCGCAAGGTTTTGTAGTTGACATGTTCTAAACGAACATGCCATAAATTATTTGACTCCAATAAGTAAGACGAAGCTGAATTCTTATTAATACTGTCAACAACCATTACATTGAGTTTGAAAAGGCCCTCGGTGAGGTAGCCCTTTCCTATGAACAAATCATTATTACTTATTACAATTTTCTCACTAACCAACACACATTTAAACCCGTTCTTTTCTGCCATCCTTTAAAGTTGGCACCGGTGAACTTCGCAGGTTTCTCAGCCGGTGGCACAGCGATACGGGTTGTAGGAGTAACCGCTAGTGCATTATTTGCAGAGGTAGTTCCAGTCTCAATTGCCATTATTTGTTTGTCACTGTCAAATCGACAAACTGTTTTAGTTAATAAAACCATAATAGCAATTCAATCACAGACTTAAACGATGAAGATTTTATTTCTTCAAATCGCAGTATAATTATGAAACTTTAGTATTCCAACGAAGTTTTTATATCTTCGAGTCGAATACTAAATATTCATATGGAGTAGAAAACTACACAGGTTTAATCTCCAAACCCAGAATACAACAACGATGAAGTTTTTATGTTCTTCAAATCGTTGTACAAGTATGAACTTTAATATTCCAACGAAGTTTTTATGTCTTCAAGTCAGAATATGAAATTTCATATGGAGTAGAAAACCACACAGGTTTTAATCTCCAAAACAGAATACAGATTAATCAAAAAAATATAATTTCCTTAAGATTGTTAGTAATCTGTATTCCAAAAAACCAGTAAATAATAAACTCTGAAAATAAGAATAATTTTTTCAGAATATAATCGAGCCCACTTAGTTCAAAGTGTGTCCTTAAGGAAATTATTTCCCTCACAGTACTAGAGGTTGATGGAATATCCCCTCCCAGGATAGAACGATTATCTTACCAGAATAGTAGTACTCCAAATTCAGGTAGCGGCGAACCACTCAACGGCGATATCACACGAAATTTATTTGTCTTTGAAGAAGAAGAAGTTTGTATTGTTCAGAAAATTCGTAAGTAAAATTCTGAGGAATCAAACGAATTTATAGCCATGGAAGTACTATTTCTGAAGGTTTGCAACCTTTCTGAACAGCCACTGAAAACTGGTGGGAAATTTAAATATGGAAAAGAAATCGGGTCGCGGGTCAAGCACGTGGATCCGGCCGGGTCGCGGGTCAGGGTCATTAACGGGTAGGATTGGATAAGTTAATTAATTTAATTAAATAATAATTAATTAAATAATTAAAAATTAAAGAAAATTTGGTCCAAAAAGTGTGGATTGTGTTTTTATTGGCTATGCTACAAACAACAAAACTTATCGGTTTTTGGTTCACAAATCGGACAATCCTGAAATTCATGTTAATACGGTAATTGAATCAGATAATGCTGAATTCTTTGAAAACATTTATCCGTATAAAACTGAATGTGAGTCGTCAAGTGAAAGATCTAAACGACCGCGGGAAGAACCAAAGGAAAATACACCAAGTAAAGCGGATGCAAGGCGTAGCAAACGTCAAAGGACATCTACTTCCTTTGGACCAGATTTTGTGACATTCTTGCTTGAAAATGAGCCTCAAACATTTAAAGCAGCGATGTCTTCTTCGATTCAAAGATTTTGGAAAGAGGCGATCAATAGTGAGATTGAATCAATTTTGAACAACCATACATGGGAATTGGTTGATCTTCCTCCTGGAAATAAACCTTTAGGATCAAAATGGATTTTTAAAAGGAAAATGAAAGCTGATGGCACTATTGACAAATATAAGGCAAGACTTGTGGTCAAAGGTTATAGACAAAAAGAAGGTCTTGATTACTTTGACACATACTCGCCGGTAACAAGAATAACATCTATTCGGGTGTTAGTGGCACTAGCGGCCGTATATGGTCTTGAAATCCATCAAATGGATGTCAAGACAAATTTTCTTAAATGGAGAATTGGAGGAAGAAATTTACATGGAACAACCTGAGGGTTTTGTGGTTCCTGGTAGAAAGGAAAGTGTGCAAACTTGTTAAGTCACTTTATGGACTTAAACAAGCACCCAAACAATGGCATGCGAAATTTGACCAAACAATGTTGGCAAATGGATTTAAGATTAATGAGTGTGACAAATGTGTTTACATTAAAAATACTCCAAATCATGAAGTCATTGTTTGTTTATATGTTGATGACATGTTGATAATGAGTAGAGATATTACCGATGTAAATGCTACGAAGCGTATGCTGGCTAGCAAATTTGATATGAAGGACTTAGGAGTTGCTTTGATTTGATCTTAGGTATCGAAATTCATAAAACTCCACAAGGTCTAGCATTATCGCGGATCTCATTATATTGAAAGAGTACTTGACAAGTTTAAGTATTTAAATTTCAATGTTGCAAAGACTCCAATTGATGTAAGTTTTGCACTTCAAAAGAATAAAGGTGAAAGTGACTCACAATTGGACTATGCACGAGTTTTGGAAAGTTTGATGTATATTATGAATTGTACACGACCAGATATAGCATGTGCTATAAGCAAGCTAAGTCGATTCACGAGTAATCCCAACCAAACTCATTGGATGGCAATGAAACGAGTCTTGGGGTATTTAAAACACACCCAAGACTATGCTTTGCATTATAACAAATATCCCGCCGTGATCGAAGGATATAGTGATGCAAATTGGATCACCGGATCATCTGAAGTTAAATCCACGAGTGGTTATGTTTTCACAATTGGGGGTGGATCAGTGTCTTGGAAATCATCAAAACAGACATGCATCACCCGCTCTACAATGGAATCTGAATTTATAGCTTTAGACAAGGCCGGTGAAGAAGCTTTGAATGGCTCGGAATTTCTTAGAAGATATTCCATTCGGGCCAAACCTTTGGCTCCTATATGTATACATTGTGACAGTCAAGCAGCAATAGGTAGGGCAGGGAGCGTAATGTACAACGGAAAATCTCGTCACATACGACGAAGACACAATACCGTTAGACAACTCCTCTCTAGTGGCGTTATCACGATTGACTATGTAAAGTCAAGAGATAACGTGACGGATCCGCTTACAAAAGGCTTATCTAGAGAGGGAGTTAGTAGATCATCAATGGGAATGGGGTTAAGGCCGAGGACAAGTCATCATGGCGGTAACTCTACCTAGCAGACTAGAGATCCCAAGAGCTAGGTTCAAGGAGATCAAACAAAGTTGTGACTGACGGTTCAACATTGTCAAATAACTCAACCCATTCTCGGATGAAGACAATGTTCAGAAATAAGGATAAAACTGTATGGCTTGTTAATGAGTTAATAAAGCATTAAGGTTCTTTAATGATTATCTAAATCTGGCAGTGTATGACCAGATAATGTGGCTATAGGACCACATGTTTAGAAATCACCTATGTGAGTGTTAAGTGTAAGCCGCTTTAAAGGGGAATGACAGTGAAGGCCCATTCTCTATACACTCATGAAACCAGGAGGTGTTCATGGCTGAAACGAACACAACCGTGAGAACCATAAACGGTTGAGGGTTGATTGTGTGACTTATGTTGCCTATGTATACAACAAAGTTCGATGGTTCAAAGATATCAAATCTACCGATTGATCGAGTATATCCGATATAAGTTCACTACGGAAAGTTCAAAGGGAAACCTACTTATCCAGATGCAGTCAATTCTCGCTTGTATATCACACTTGTCCGCGCATTCCTTTATCTTATAGCCATTCCCCATTCATGTGGGGGATTGTTGGGTATTGATATTGGTGAATGGGAAATGATTGGAAAGAAAAGTAGGAGTTGTCCCACATCGGTAGTGGAAAGAAAAGTGGGAGTTCCCTCTTGCTTTATAAAATAAGCATTTGTCCCATATCGCTAGTGGAAAGAAAAGTTCTTCTACTTATAAGTAGAATTACTCCTTCTTGTCAGTAAAAGGGTTGAGGGGGCAAGGACCCCTCGCGCCGTCGTCGTCGCTCGCTCGGCTCGGCTTCGGCTTCGGCTCGGCTCGGCTTCGGTTTCGATTTCGGTTTCGGATTCGGATTCGGATTCGGATTCGGATTTGGTCAAATGATCTGATTGATTGATAATCTTTTTGGACCAAATTTTCTTTAATTTTTAATTATTTAATTAATTATTATTTAATTAAATTAATTAACTTATCCAATCTTACCGTTAGTGACCACGACTCGCGACCGGGACCCGCGGATCGCGTGTCGACCCCATGACCCGATTTCTTTTCCATATTTAAATTTCCCACCGATTTTCGATGATCGTTCGAAAAGGTTGCAAACCTTCAGAAACAGTACTTCCATGACTATAAATTCGTTTGATTCCTCAGAATTTTACTTACGAATTTTCTGAACAATACAAACTTCTTCTTCTTCCGCACAAATAAATTCTGTGTGATATACTGCCGTTGAGTGGTTCGCCGCTACCTGAATTTGGAGTACTACTATTCTGGTAAGATAATCGTTCTATCCTGGGAGGGGATATTCCATCAACCTCGAGTACTGTGAGGGGGATAATAGTTCAATGTGTGTCCTTAAGGAAATTATTCCCCTCACAGTACTCGAGGTTGATGGAATATCCCCTCCCAGGATAGAACGATTATCTTACCAGAATAGTAGTACTCCAAATTCAGGTAGCGGTGAACCACTCAACGGCAGTATATCACACAGAATTTATTTGTGCGGAAGAAGAAGAAGTTTGTATTGTTCAGAACATTCGCAAGTAAAATTCTGAGGAATCAAACGAATTTATAGCCATGGAAGTACTGTTTCTGAAGGTTTTTAACCTTTCTGAACAGCCAGTGAAAACTGGTGGGAAATTTAAATATGGAAAAGAAATCGGGTCGCAGGTCAGACACGCGAATCCGGCCGGGTCGCGGGTCAGGGTCACTAACGGGTAGGATTGGATAAGTTAATTAATTTAATTAAATAATAATTAATTAAATAATTAAAAATTAAAGAAAATTTGGTCCAAAAAGATTATCAATCAATCAAATCTAAATCCGAAGCCGAAGCCGAGCCGAGCGAGCGACGACGACGGCGTGAGGGGTCCTTGCCCCCTCAACCCTTTTACTGACAAGAAGGAGTAATTCTACTTATAAGTAGAAGAACTTTTCTTTCCACTACCGATATGGGACAAATGCTTATTTTATAAAGCAAGAGGGAACTCCCACTTTTCTTTCCACTACCGATGTGGGACAACTCCACTTTTCTTTCCAATCATTTCCCATTCACCAATATCAAAACCCAACAATCCCCCACATGAATGGGGAATGTCTATAAGATAAAGGAATGCGCGGATAAGTGTGATATACAACCGAGAATTGACTGCATCTGGATAAATAGGTTTCCCTTTGAACTTTCCGTAGTGAACTTATATCGGATATACTCGATCAATCGGTAGATTTGATATCTTTGAACCGTCGAACTTTGTTGTATACCTAGACAAAATAAGTCACTGGTGCCAACCTGCGAAGTTCACCGGTTCACCGGGAACTCCCACTTTTCTTTCCACTACCGATGTGGGACAACTCCCACTTTTCTTTCCAATCATTTCCCATTCACCAATATCAATACCCAACAATTAATTCACAACATATTGATATTTTGATGGGGGTATCAGAATCTAGAAACTTAATAGAAAATAAATTCTTTTAGGACATTTATTAAACACCTAGGACACAAATAGCTAGTCTTAAGGAGTTACAATACTCATTTCTCATCTAACAAAAAATTAAATGCAGAAAGAATTTAAAAGTAAGAACAATCAATCATACACCCATCACATTTGAAGTACCTATATAAACCCATCAAGTTCAAATATTACTATGACCCATATTATACAATATTGCACTGATTCAAGAAGAGGAAAACAAGAAAATAAAATGAGATTATCTTGAAATTAAAATTATCTTCAAAGGGAAACTTGAAGGTCGACAAAATAATGTTGATCCTACCTTTGATTTCTGAACAAACGAGGAGAATTATAGAGAAAAGAAAAGATAATAAAAGAGAAGAGAGAAAAAGCAAGAATTGCGTTTGAAAAATGGAAAAAACGGATATGAATTTTGGGTTTATGAAAAGTTTTTGATCTTTTTATTTTTTACCTTAGATTTTTAAATATTCGAATTCAGCTCTATCTCTTCGTAATTGAATAGTTATAATAAATAAATAAAAAAGAATAAAAAATCTCTTATCCTTCAGTTCACTCTCAAAGAGGCATTTTCTCTCACTATTTCATCTTTCTCATCTTGTTCCCCAGTTACTCATTTGAGAATTATGAACATCTTATATTAGATATATTCATTTATAATATGCTTTTATTTATTTTAAGTTCTAGTATAATTAAGATCTTTTATATTCTTTTGACGAGTGATATCAGAGCTATATATAAAATTCTTTATATTATTACAAGTGGTATTAGAACTTATAAGTTACGACTCATGTTATAACTTCATAAAAGTATATTTCTTCATTAGAAAGAAATGTTTTGCACTAAAGTGATCCAAGTAAATATATGAACTTAATTGCATTAATTATAAAAGTTGCGATTAAAAAGACAGATCTAAAGATGTGATTATTTCATAATTAGAATATAAAGTTTGAAATATTTTACAATAAATTTTAAGACTTCTAATGTACCGTGAAATCACGGTACATTTGATGTCTTTTACTTACACTTTAGTTAATCTTAAAGTATCTTTTATGCCATTTCTTACGTATATGTATAGTTTTGTAGGACAAGGAGTGCGGGGATGAAATACACGTGAAAAGAAGCAAAAGGCCAAAAACATGACCTGTGAACTGCAGGTCATGCCGCAAGCATTTTCTACGATTAGCAGATGGATTGCAAACCACATAAGGGAGTTGGACAATATCAACAACATAGGGGCATTATTTGCGACATGACCTGCGAACCATAGGTCATGTCTACGAACCACATATCAAGTCGCAAACCCTGTCACTGAAGAATAAAATATTGCAAGACCTACAATGCAAATGCACGACCTGCGAACCACAGGTCATATCTGCGACATGGTCTGCGGTTCGCCAATGCTGACGCAGGGGTATTTTTGTTCAAACTGTGTGCACGAATTTTGGGGGCTTTAAATAGTTTTCTAGGGTTTTGTGCCTCATTATTCAAGATTAGTTTTGTATTCTCAATACTCCAACATTCCATTGTTCTTGTTTTTAAGCTTTTGAGGAGGATTTAACAACTTTAGATTAAAATTCAATTCCATTTTCAATTACTGTAAGTAACAATGAGTTGTTATATATTTCATGTTTTTATTCCATTTGTCATGAGTAGCTAAATACTTAGATAGGGTTGTGAACCTCAAATTGTGGTATTAATGTATTGGTCTTTTAATACTTGATTAGATTGAGTATCAATGTTATATTCCATTAATGCTTCATTATGCTATGATACCAATGGTGGCCAACTTTGGTAGTGCCTATAGCCATTTATTGTTTGAAAAAAAAAATTTGGTGGGAAAAATATTAATGACATAGATTTAGGGATTTAACTCCTATCTAATACCCAAAGCTAGGAATAGAATGGGTAATGTGAGAATTGAATGGGTGTATTGATTTGTGAATCCTAGGGCTTGGGAAAGCCTAGTGATAAAATTTGTCACCTACGTTGGAAACTAGGGATGAACCTTTAATTAACCCATAATCTAGTATACTAGGTATTCAATTAAAATCAAGCCTAACCCAGTTACATTAATTTACCTAGAGGGAACACAACCCTAGTCCTTTCCTTACTTGAATTATAAAATTTGCAATTAGTCCATACTTGAATTAAGTAGTAGATTATAATCAAATAAATAATATTTTCTCAACATCTTTGAAATCTAGATTAAGTATTGAGATTTGCATTTAAATTATACTTTTTCTTGTCGTATTCCCTGTGGGATTCGACCCCAACCTTCGTTGGGTTATATATTTGTCAATGACCGCTCTACATCCTTTTTGGAGGTGTAATTTGGGTGTATCAAATTTTGGCGTCGTTGCCGATGAATACGGTTTAGAAATTTACAATTTAATGTAATTCTCTACTTTAGTCTATATTTCTCATATCACTCTTTTGTTGTTTATTGGTGTGTAGGTGTTATGGCTTCATATTTTGATTCCGATGATGAGGTCGTGGGGGCACGAGCCGCCGCCATTCAACCCCACTACTTCAAGGAAATGCAAGTTTCCACCTAAGTACCACTCTACTACACCTACTCAACACCAAGGGTCTATTTGGTGGTCTTGCAACCGATGATCCAAATTGACACCTTCGGAATTTTCTTGGGGTATGTGTAACGAATGTCTAACCAAACGTCTAAAGTGACACCGTGAAGTTGCAGTTTTTTCTGTTTTCTCTCACGGAGAATGCCACCGCTTGGTTGGATAATTTTTCCGCCGGTTCGATCACAACATAGACAGAGTTGACTGATGCCTTCCTCAAGAAGTATTTCTCTCCATCGCGGATGCTACAACTCCGTGATGAAATCAATAACTTCTGATAACTCCCTAATGTGCCACTTCACGAGACTTGGAATCAGTTTAAAAATAAGGTGAAAAGTTGTCCAAACCATGGCTTGCCGGATAGTGTGCTCCTCAAAATATTTTATAGGTTACTTGACTCGGTCAACAAGTCGGTGGCAAATAATCTAGCGGAGGGAGCCATCATGGATACTTCATATGATGTGATGAGTGCTTTGCTTAACAAGATAACTGAAACAAATGAAGCTTGGCATACGAGAGAGTCGAATGTGGTTGGAGAAAGTTCTTCCAAGAATTTGTTGTCTAGAGAGGCACTTAGAAGGGAATAAGAGAGAGATGAAATAATGGCCAAATTGAGCACACAAATGGATCTTCTCACGAAATATATTATGGGAGCAGGGTCAAAGAAGTTTAATGCGGTCGGTCTTGTGAAGGGGGCTCAACGGATCAATAATGCTACCAAGTGTTTGATGAGGAGGCGAATTTTGTGAATAATTAAATAGGGGGTTCCCGACCTAACTACCAAGGTCCTAATCAAGGAAATTGACAGCAAGGTAAAGGGAATCAAGGTTGGAACAAGGATCAAGGGGGCTTAAATTGGGGGAACAACAACTAAGGGGGTTACAACAACAACCAAGGTGGTTACAATAGCAATAATTACAAAAACCATTGAAGTGACAATCCCTATGTTCTACCTAAGGGAAACCAACAATTATCGAACCAATCGTCCACAAGTGATCCCTCTAGTTCAAAGATCGAGGACTTGCTTTCCAAAGTGCTACAAAAAGTGGAATCAACCGATACCTTCATTAAAGAGGTGAATGATGATATCAAGAGTATGAAGGAGGGCATAAGTACTATGGGACAAGTGGTGACTTTACATTCCACTTCAATCAAATAACTATAGGCCTAACTTAGCCAAATTTTGGCTACCATCCACCAAAGACAAAAAGGTACACTCCCTAGTGACACAGTGGTGAATCCAAGAAATGGTGATCATTCTTGTAAAGCTATTACTACTAGGAGTGGAAAGGTACTTGGGGGTGATACGTTGGTGAATGAATAGATCGTTGTTGATGAAACACCTATTTTTGAGTCTATTGTGGTTGATGAAGAGAGTGTTACAAAGAAGAAGAGGGCTAGTATTTAAGAGCCCATTGTTGTTGAAGAAGAGCTTGCAAAAGATGAAACACCGAAAGTGATGACACCTATTCCAAATCCCCCAATAATGTTTCCTTAAAGGATAGCCAAGAAGAAGGACGACGGGAATTTTTGAAGTTTATTGATAAATTGAAGCAACTTTCCATCAATATTCCATTAGTTGAAGCCCTTGAATAAATATCGGGCTATGCAATGTTTATGAAAGATATTGTGACGAAGAAAAGGCAATCTATCTTTGAGATGACACATATCACTCACCATTGTAGTGCAATTGTCACCAAAGCACTAGTTCAAAAGAAAGAGGACCCCGAAGCATTCACTATTTCTTGCACCATTGGGGCTTATAAGTTTTCAAAAGCTTTATATGATCATGGTGCAAACATCAACTTGATGTCACTTGTAATTTTCAACAAGTTGGGTTTGGGCACTCCCCGTCCCGCAACTATGAGGTTACTTATGACGGATTACATCGTGAAAAGGCTGGTTGGTATTCGATCGGTAATTTGGCTGACTTTGTTATTTTGGGTTGCGAGATGGATTTTGAAGTTCTCATAATCTTGGGATGACCATTTTTATCCACGGGGCGAGCTCTTGTTGATGTTGAGAGGGGTGACCTAAATATCCAGATGAATAATGAAGAGATCACATTCCATATTTGCAACTCAATGAAGCAATCGACAGACATGAGTGTGGTGTCGGTTATGAATACTTTAGATGAAGTCGTGAAGACTACCGTGGAAAATGAGTATGCTGGTGAAGTGTTGGCGGTGGTGTTGATGAATTATGATGGTGAGAACTACGAAGACTTTGAGAAGATGGTGAATGCCTTGGTTGGATTAGGGTCATACAACTACAAACCCAAGAAGCTTGATCTTGACCTTGAAAATCGTGCAACTTCTCCCGCCAAACTATCCATCATTGAACCACCTACCGTGGAGATCAAACCTCTTCCTTCACATTTGAGGTATGAGTTTCTTGATTCGAACAACAACTTGCCCGTTATGATTTCAAATTTATTGACAAAAGAGGAACGTGAAAGAGTATTGGTTATTTTGAAGAGGTATAAAAGGGCCATTGGATGGTCAATTACGAATATTCATGTCATTCCTCCCTGTATTTGCATCCATAAAATTAAGCTTGATAAAGAATGTATCTCGAGTATTGAGCATCTTAAGAGGTCGAATCCTCCTATGCAAGAGGTCGTGAAAAAGGAAATAATCAAGTGGTTGGATGCCAGTGTCGTGTACCCTATAGCGGATAGTGAATGGGTAAGCCCGGTACAATGTGTTTCAAAGAAAAGAGGTATGACTGTGGTGCCTAATGCGAAGAATAAGTTGATTCCAACTCGAACGATTATCGGGTGGAGAGTGTGTATGAATTATCAGAAATTGAACCATTGGACAATGAGGGACCATTTCCCCATGCCATTCACGGATCAAATGTTGGATAGACTTGCAGGGTGGGATTTCTATTGTTTCCTTCATGGGTGTTCGGGTTACAACCAAATTACCATTGCCCCCGAAGACCAAGAAAATACCACTTTCACTTGTCCTTATGGTACCTTTGCGTTTAGAAGAATGCCCTTTGGGTTATGTAATGCTCCCGCCTCTTTTCAAAGGTGCATGATGTCTATATTTTCTGACATGGTGGAGGAATCCATTGAAATCTTCATGGATGACTTTTCCGTGGTTGGAGACTCTTTTGATGCTTGTCTATAAAATTGGTCTCGGGTGTTGAAGCATTGTGAGGAGACCAACTTGATTCTCAATTGGGAGAAATATCACTTTATGGTCAAAGAGAGAATTGTTCTTGGGCACAAAATTTCGGAGAAGGGTATAGAGGTTGATCAAGCCAAGGTTGAGGTAATTGTTAAGCTTTCTCCACATATCTCTGTCAAATATGTTCAAAGTTTTCTAGGCCATCCTGGGTTTTATAGAAAGTTTATCAAAGACTTCTCTAAGGTGGCAAATCCCTTGTGCAAAGAAAGAGACCAAGTTTGTGTTTGATGAAGCTTGTCTAAAACCATTTTAATGTTTGAAAGAAAAGCTCACTTCGGCCCCTATCATCATTGCTCTAGATTGGTCAAAGCCATTTGAGCTCATGTGTGATGTTAGTGGATATTCTATGGGGGTTGTTCTTGGCCAAAGGAGAGAAAGTTTTCCATCCCATTTATTATGCAAGTAAGACTGTCAATGGGGTGCAAATGAACTATACCATCACCGAGCAAAAGTTGCTTGCGATTGTCTATGCTTTTCCAAGCTTACTTGTTGGGAACTCATGTTATTGTACACACTGACCATGCATCTCTTGGTTATCTCATGGTAAGAAAGATGCAAAGCCTAGGTTGATACGTTAGGTCTTGCTTTTACAAGAATTTGATTTTGAGGTGAAAGATAGAAAGGGATATGAAAACCAAGTAGTGGACCACTTGTCAAGGCTTGAAGATGGGGGGAAGCCTAGTGATGGACTTGAGGTGAGTGATTCATTCCCGGATGAGTATGTAATGGCGGGATCACATGATATGATTCCATGGTATGCCAACTATCAAGCGAGTGACATTATGTTAAGTGATCTCACTACCAATCAAAAGAAGAAATTCTTGAGTGATATCTGAAAGTTTTATTGGGATGAGCCCTATCTTTTTTGGGTTTATACCAATAACATGATAAGAATGTGTATTCCCGAGGTTGAAATGATACCCATACTCAAAGCTTGCCATTCATCTCCCGTTGGTGGTCACCATAGTTGTGCAAGGATCGCGATGAAAGTGCTTCAAAGTGGTTACTATTGGCCAACCATCCATCAAGATGCCTATGATTTTGTAAAAGAATATGATCAATGTCAAAGGCATGTGGGCATTTCAAGAAAGCATGAACTACGTTTGATACCCATCATTGAAGTTGAGTTGTTCGATGTGTGGGGAATTGATTTTATGAGTCTGTTTGTGAGTTCGTATGATAATAAGTATATCCTTATGACGGTTGACTACATGTCAAAATGGGTGGAGGCTATAACGCTTCCTAACAATGAATGAAAGAGTGTCACTGTATTTTTGAAAAGGTACATCTTCTCAATGTTTGGTACTCCAAGGGATATAATTAGTGATGTGAGTTTCCATTTTTACAATCGATTGTTCAAAGCTTTTTTTGAGAAGTATGGTGTCAAACACAAGGTGCCTATGCCCTATCATCCCCAAACAAGTGGGCAAGTGTAAGTTTCGAATTGGGAAATCAAAGACATCCTATCCAAGACAGTTAATGTCACGAAAACTTATTAGTCACGGAAATTGGATGATGCACTTTGGGCATATCAGACGGCGTTCAAGACTCATATTGGCATATTGTCATATAGGTTGGTTTTTGGGAAGGCTTGTCATCTCCCGGTTGAGCTTGAGCATAAAGCAATGTGGGCCTTGAAGAAATTGATTTTTGAGTGGAGTGATTCATCGAACTTGAGAGCGGAGCAATTGAATAAGATGGATGAATTCCGTCTCAAGGCATATGAGAGTTCGACACTTTACAAGGCCCGGATGAAGCACTTCTATGATAAAAAGATCTTGAAGAGAGAGTTTATCCCAGGGGATCAGGTGTTGTTGTTCAATTTGAGGCTGAGGTTATTTTCCGAGAAGTTGAAGTCTAAGTGGTCGGGTCCTTTTGAGGTGACACAAGTGTTTCCCCATGGGGCTATTGAAATTGCTTGTACACGTGGGAATCGAGTCAAGGTGAATGGGCAACGAGTGAAACATTACTTGGGGATGCCCAATGAAGTCAAGATTATCGAGGTGATCTACCTTAATAAACCGTGAAGAATTGGTAACAATGTCGTGTCGCGACGTAAAATTAGGCGCTTCTTAAGAGGCAACTCAAGTGTTTTTATTTTATTTATTTTTTAGTTATTTTGATGTTTTGATGTTTGGTGAAGTGTGTAGGATTGGAGATGCAAAGGAAGAATTGGCGAACATGTAGACATAAAATTATTCGCACGGTCTGTGGTTCATATGCAGACTACATAAATTGTCTGCGGCACAGTATGCTAATCGCAGACCAAGCCCCAAGTTTCAAAATTTAATCAAACAATAGGGCACATTTGGTGTTAGAAATGCGAACCGTATAAATTATTTGCGGTGGTGTATGTGAATTGTAAGTCACACACATGTATAAAGGGTTTGGGTGCGACCCGACCCGCGAGAGGTTTAAGTGTTTGAAATCGTCTCTCTACTTCCATTTTGCACATGATTTTTACTCATTTGAAATGGTTTTAAACTCCCAGCCCTTATAATCCCATTCCAAATCCTCCTCATTTCATCAAACACTTTAATTCCTTCGATTTTTGTTCACGCTTACAACACACCCACTGTGCACGCGCTGATTTTCAGAGAAAAAGTAACAAATTCATCTCCTAGGGAACCAAATCAACCATAAATAGTCGATAATCAGGTATGTGCATTCTTGTCTTCTCTTTATGGTCTTTTAGTCACGTTCATGGTAATATTCAGCTACTAGACTTTTATCTATGTTGGTTATGAACTTTCCCTAGGGTTGGATTTTTAACATTAAGATTCTATTGAGCATTGATAGTTCAAATTGTGAGTTGTGTATGTGTTGTTTATGTTGAAATTGGGTAATTCATGACAATTGTTTGTGAAACATGCATACTAGTTGACATGGGGAAGTCTTGAGTACCCTTGTATTTAGGAAATTCACTTGAATAACATGCTCGCAAGGTGTTTGATAAAAGTCCTAAATGAATTCTTGAACTAATTTTGTTGTTGTCGTGATTCATTTGATTTGTGTGGGGGTAAGTAAATGCATTCGAGGAAGTCTTGAGTACCGAAGTTCGTTGATTATGATAAGAACCTCAATTAGTTTGTATTAACCATAAGAGTTTGAAATTGAGTGTGCATTGTATGTTTGTGTGTTTATGCCCCGTACGAATTGAAATTCCCGATGATGAATGTCGTGATAACTTTCTTAAGGGAATTAGTCATGGGTGCGTGTGTGTGTTGGTTGTTGTTATCGGTAGTCCATAGAAAATATATGAAAATAGGGGATCAAAAGTATTTAGGTGGAAATTATTCATTGTCACAGTCTGCAGCATCACCTGCGAACCGCAGGTGAACCACATATTGTGACAGTGATTTATCACTGGACCTCTTTTGTGGACATTTTCTGCGACATAATCTACGAATCACATGTCATGTTTGCGAACCGCAGAGCATGTCACAGATAGTGTCACCTCCGTAAAAATACGGTGTTTGATTTTCTTTTCGTATTTCCCTTTCCTTATTTGCTTTCATAATTATTTTTCTTTTTTTAACTTACATGATGGCAAGAACAAACAAACCAAAAGGTATTAAGAAGACGATATCACAGAAAAAGAAAGTGTCGATGGATGATGTCTCTAGTATGAAGAGGGGACAACCATTGCACCCGAGGTATCTGAGTTACATGAGGTGGATACTTTGAAAGAGATGGTCTGAAAGAGAGAGAATAAGGAGATTGCCCTCCGATTTGCTGAGCCCGAGTCCAAAGAACTATATCTAGCGGGCCTTGAGGTAAAAAATGATGGAAACTTGACCCGGGTAATACACGAAGAGAAGAGGATGAGTTAGAATGGGTTGAAGAGTGAGTGCCCCGACATTATTTAAAAATTGAAGGCATCGAAATGTGATTGTTTCACAAAACCTATGGGTAACTACATTCCGATGATCATGAGAGAGTTCTATGCCGCTTATGGGGTGATTCTAAATAACAAAAGGGGCATGCGACCGACCAAAGCTTTAATAGAGCCTCTCGATTTCGTGATGATTCGAGGGGTGAGTGTTGATATCTGTGCACAGAAAATCAATAACTTCTACTTTAGGAAAGAAGGTAAGGGCGATGATGACTTCTCCCTAAAGCACACGGATTATGATGAAAGGATGAAGAACCCGAATGATCATATAGTATGGGTTGCATCGATAATTGACAAAGAGACACCTGATTGGATTGATCCAGCGATTGGCATACATAAGAACACTCTTAAAAATGATGTTTTTTTTGGCTTAAGATCATATCTTCGATGGTGTTACCTTCATTTAATGACACCAATATTGCATTAGAGAAAGCCTTGATAATTGCCACTTTTATGACCGGGTCAAGATAAATGTGGAAGAGATTATACAAGACGAGATTCGGGACTAGGTACAACAGGGAAAAACACTTTCCTTCCATACCCTTGCTTGATAACTGCCTTATGCATGAAGACAGGAGTACCTCAGATTGATAGGATTGATATGTACATAGAGCCCAAACAGATGGTGGATTACACTCAGTTGAAGTATGGTAACAAAAGGAAGACCACCGTCCCACAGTCTCAAGCTACTTCGATTGTACTTGACACAGATTCTTGACGCAATTGATCATCCTGTCCCAGCAAGTGCTTCATTCCCGGCCTCTACTTCAGTCCTAGAGGTTCCAGCCCAGACTACAGAGACTGTTCCTGCCACATCTATGGCCACTTCTTCTGCCCCAGCTACGGGGCCAGGTGTCCCTGCTTATGGTATGAGATTAATTAGGCTAGATGAGGCTAAGGTTACAAAATGGGTTGAGGAGTTTCCGTCTTATGTCAAGGAAGCTATAGAAATAGATTTAGTGCCTCACAAAGAAAACCTTGAGGTAGTGAGAGAGGAGCAGAAGAGTATTAAAGAACATCTTCAGGCTATTGAGCTCCGACTGGGGCGTATTGAGGGAGGTGGTGAGAAAGGTCTATCGGCCATTCGAGCGGAGTTATAGAGGTCACGACACGTCTTAGTGTATTGGATCCACAAAATATAGTACTAGCGGGGCCTATAATACCACCACCAGTGTAGTTATTCTCTACCCAGCCCAGAGTGAGCACTAAGCCTTGTGTTGACCACTCCACTGAGCGAGATGATATGGAGTATGATCAGAAAATGGAGGATGATGATGATAATAGGTCAGAGAGGCAGAGCGAGAGTGAGCCGGATAGCGATGAGGGTGATGATCCTTTAGCGAGTGCCCGCTCGGCTGTGAGAGCAGCATGCATTCCTCATGATGAGGTGGATACCGTAGTAGCGATACAGTGATCTGTAGAGCAACTACGAGAGCATTAGAGAGCATGGGATACCAGCAGAGCTAGTTCATCTTCGGCTCCACCTACATAAATTCCCCTTCCACCGTCAGTTGGTCATGTGATCCTTTTAGACACCAATGCTGAGGCTGCACTAGTTCCAGAGATTGAGCATGCCGGCTAGACTTTGGGTATTCTTGAACATGTGTCGTAAGAGTTCGTGTTATTTTAGTTGCTTGAGAAAAGCAAAAAGTTTAAGTTTGGGGGTATTGATGTACCGTGAAATCATGGTACCTTTGATGTCTTTTACTTACAGTTTTATTTATCTTAAAGTATATTTTATACTTTTTCTTACGTATATGTGTTGTTTTGTAGGAAAAGGAGTAAAAAGGCCAAAAATATAACTTGCAAATCGCAGGTCATGCCGCAAGCATTTTCTGCGATTCGCAGATTGATCACAAAACACACAGGGAGTTGGAAAATATCAACAACACATGGGCATTATTGCGACATGACCTGCGAACCACAAGTCATGTCTGCGAACTGCATATCAAGTTGCAAACTTTGTCACTGAAGAACAAGAAATTGCAACACTTGCGATGCAAATGCACGAGCTGTGAACCGCGGGTCATATCACATGGTCTGCGGTTCGCCGATGCTGATGCGTGAGTATTTTTGTCCAAACTGTGTACACGAATTTTAGGGGCTTTAAATAGTTTCCTAGGGTTTTGTGCCTTATTATTCAAGATTAGTTTTGTATTCTCAATATTCCAACATTTCATTGTTCTTGTTTTAAGCTTTTGACGAGGATTTAACAAATTTGGATTCAAATTCAATTTCATTTTCAATTACTTTGTAAGTTCTTATGTATTTCATGCTTTTATTCCATTTATCATGAGTAGCTAAATACTTAGCTAGGGTTGTGGACCTCAAAAGGTGGTATTAATATATTGAGTGTTTTAATGCTTGATTAGATTGGATATCAATGTTGTATTTCATTAATGCTTCATTATGTTATGATACCAATGGTAGCCAACTTTGGTTGTGTCTATAGCTATTTATTGCTTGAAAAACATATTTGGTGGGGAAAATATTAATGACATAAATTTAGGGAGTTAACTCCTATCTAATATCCAAAGCTAGCAATAGAATGGGTCATGTGAGAATTAAATGGGTGTATTGATTTGTGAATCCTAGGGCTTGGGAAAGCCTAGTGATGAAATTTATCACCTAGGTCGGAAAACTAGGGATGAACCTTTAATTAGCCCATAATCTAGTTTAATAGGTATTCAATTGAAATAAAGCCTAGCCCCAATTACATTAATTCACCTAGAGGGAACACAACCCTAGTCCTTTCCTTACTTGAACTACAAAATTTGCAATTAGTCCGTACTTGAATTAAGTAGTATATTATAATCAAACAAATAATATTTTCCCAACATCTTTGAAATCTAGACTAAGTATTAAGGTTTGCATTTAAATTGTACTTTTTCTCATCGTATTCCCCATGGGATTCGACCCCAACCTTTGTTGGGCTATATATTTGTCAACGATTGCTTTACATCCTTTTCGGAGGTGTAATTTGGTCGTATCAACTTCTTCATTTGTGCAATATGTATTTAATATTTTAACCAATTGATTCCCATTAAAGTAAATCAAAACAAATGATTTTTGTTTAAATGAAATATTTTCTAACTTGTAATACGAAAACTTTATGTAAAGTATAACTAGATAATTTTACAAATTTATTATATCGACTTATATTTTTAATCGAAAGCCAACCATCAAAAATAACAAATTCAATCGCATGTGCTTTTTAGCTGGCATATGCTAAAATGAACAAGTAAATTAGTCTCATGATTAACTTTATTTTTAGGATACGTGTGTGTAGCCACTTAGTGAGGAGACAAAATCGGAGATAACTCAAGCTTATCGCATATAATTATTATATACGACAAACCTTGGCGCTATTTGTAACAAATGATGCGAGTTTGTCAACTGATCGACAAGCCTCGCTACATTAGCGGCACATAAACTATTTCTGTTAATCAAGTTTATTCAATAGTCGTAAGATCATTTTTTATTATTTGAAAGAAATAAACCCTTGATTATTTTCATTAACGAATGAGTATATATACAATTTACAATTTTCATAATATGAAAAATCCTATTCCTATTCTACTCCCAAAACCCTATTCTATTTGTACAAGACTTCTACAATTATGGTTAGTGTATAATGCTAATTAATTACAAATAATATGGTACATAAATAGTCTCCAAACTGTGATATACTTACCATGTATATCACGATATATTATTTATCACACCCTCGCAGTCATAGCGGATGGTTTTCGTTCGCTGAGACTGTCTCTAAAATCTTCAAATAGAACCGAGGGAAGATCCTTCATAAAGATGTCTGCAATTTGATACCTGGAAGGGACATGGCAGATGCGTACTTGTCCACGAGCTACCTTTTCACGAATAAAATGTATATCCATCTCGATGTGTTTAGTGCGCTGGTGTTGAACCGGATTACCAGAAAGATAGATGACACTAACATTATCACAATAAACTAAGGTAGCTTTCTGAATGGGACAATGAAGTTCTAAGAGAAGATTACGTAATCAACATAATTCAGAGACCACATTGGCTACCCCTCGATACTCGGCCTCCGCACTAGAGCATGCTAAGGTAGATTATCGCTTCGCAGACCAGGAGACTAAGTTAGTACCAAGAAACATACAATAGACAGACGTGGAGCGTATGGTATCTGGACAACCACCCCAATCAACATTTGTATACGAGACAAGTGTAGAAGCCGACGACAGATAAAGATGCAAGCTATAGTCAAATGTTCCCTGGATGTAGTGGATAATGCGTTTGAGCGCATTCATGTGCTCAACCCTAGGATCATGCATAAACAAACATACATACGATACGTCATATGTAATATTCGGTCTCGTGAAAGTAAGATACTGAAGAGCTCCGGCCAGACTGCGATAGTCGGTAGGATCCTCGTAAGGTGAGCCAGCCGCAACACCCAGCTTGGGTTTAGTATCAACAAGAGTGGAAGTAGACTTACACGAGGACATACCAGCCCTTTCAATTATCTCAGCGGCATACTTTCGTTGTGATAAGAATAACTCACATGCATGACAAGTGACAACAATCCCCAAGAAGTAACTCAAGGGCCCCAAGTCTTTCATAGCAAACTCAGACCTGAGCAGTGTCATGATAGACTTGCGCAAAACATCAGACGAGACAGTCAAGATAATATCATCCACATATAATAGAATATAAGTCAGGGAAGTACCACAACAATATATGAATAATGAATTACCAGACCTGTTGTGAGAAAACCCAATAGACGAAACATAGTCTGAAAATCTCTTATACCAAGCTCGTGGGGCATGCTTAAGCCCATACAAGGACTTCTTCAATAAACAGACATGATGAGGATATTTGGGGTCTCGAAACCCAAGGGTTGATGCATGTAAATGGTCTCCTTAAGATTATCATGTAAGAAAACATTATTCACATCTAACTAATGAATGAGTCATGCCTTAGAAAGAGTCAGACTGAGAACAGTGCGAATGGTAGCAGATATTGGAGCTTAACCCTAATGACTAAACTTTTTTGATTTTACCTTCTTCTTCTCTTCTTTCTATGCGTCAGCTTCGTTTTGGAGCTAATTACCTGAATCAGTATTGAAAAATGAGAAATGAAGAAATTTTGGTGGCTAACTGACGGGGGAAAATAATGAAGAAAAGGTTTTGGGACCTAAGTGGCTTTTTTTTAGACATGAGTCTTGAGTTTTGTGATTTATGACTTTATCTTTTTTCTCTTTATGTTTCTTTTCTTGATTTTTCTTAGCTTAAGACATAACTTTCCGAGTTTGTGAACAAATTTATTATACACGAGAAATCTTTGACATAACAGACAATTTATTAAACATGTCTAATACTTATTTTTATTTTTTGATCATTTTTTCCCATTAAATTTATGTTGCACATCAATAATATCATTATATGTATCATTTTCTTTAGAAAAGAAATTGAGAGGAAAAAATGAGAAATAGAATTCAACTGATAATTGCAGTTTATTGTGGTATATGATTATATCATTATACTTATACTTGTGTAGTACAAACATGAGAAAAATCGGATAAACTTTTACAATTTATATTTCTTACCGGCTCTGAATGTAGTAATATGAAGAAATAGCATTTCATCGTATGTAATCTCAATATATAGCTATGTATGTTCAATGATTTTAAAACGTAACAAGTTTCTTCGAGACTTACAATGATATCATGTATCATTAGTAGCCAATTTGGTCGAACACGAAAAATTGAAAAATCAAAGCAAACAGATAACCAAACTAAATCGGGAAAAAATGACATTTATTTGGTTTAACTTTTTATTTTAAAAGCCGACTATATTTGATTTGGTTTTGATATCAAGATGAAAAAAAATCAAAAAATCCAAACCAAACCCACATTTTATATGCATATTTTAAAAATTATATTTATATATATGTGTGTGTATATTTATATTTTTTTATGAAATTTATGTTTTTGTACTCTTGGGCTATGCTTTTGAGTTAAATCAGATTGGGCCAAAATAATTGGATGAAGCAGATAACGTATTAGAAATTGGCTCTTTCACGGGTTTTGTATTTCAAATTTCAAGCCATTACATATGACATTAGGAGCGGGCAAAAAATTCGGAGAACCGAAAAAACTGAACCGAATCGAAATTCGGTTAGATTTTCTCTTTCTTTTTTTAAAAAAAATGATTTTTTGAAAAACTGAACTGTATCAGGATTTAGTGATTCGGTTCGGTTTTTAAATTTTGGATACGAACCGAACCGAAAAAATCGAATTAAATATATATTATTCTTATTTTTTATTTTAGGCTACTACTATCTCTTGAATCATAGCCATTGAAGTCAATCTATGAAGCTTTTATGGAAGTCGAGTGCGACATAAACTTGATTAACATATCACGGAAGCATTGACATAAAATGCGGGGAGAGAAAGTAGTTATAAATTGGTGAAACTTTAAATGGTTATAACTCTGCGCTCGGATGTCCGTTTTACCCATTTTTTTTTCATTTTGCGTATTTTTTCGAGACAGGGCCGGCCCAAACTCCACAAGGCGGTTTGGCGCAGCAATTTTTACGAATACGTCCGTTTTCCCAATCAATTTGTGTTTTCCCCCAAATTAGTTTCTAATTTTCTTTTTTTTTTAGTAAACATCTCACGATGTACAATAGATTTCAACGTCGAATTTTCATGGTAGTGTAGGTGTGAATTTCAATTTCAGTTTTGGAAATTCAATTTTTTTTTTAAAAATAAAAAATTCATCGACCTGACCCGGCCCACTAGAAAAAATCGATATAATACGATACGTTCGGCGATATAAATCGAACATATCATTTTTTTTTAAAAAAAGTTGTATTCGATAAAAAAATAATTTTTATTCGATTTATATTTTTCGGATACAAAATCGAACTGAACTGATATACGACCACCCCTGTATGACATCACAGTAAAAAACTACAGAAGATTTATGATTGCCTCTGTAAACACACTCATCAGTAAACCCTAACTCAAGAGGCCTCCATGGAAGTTGTACCTCTGAGCAACGAACAGGTAATTTTCGTCTCTTAAGCCCTTTCTGTTATCTTCTAGAGCATATTTTTCTTATTCTTCTTTTCCCTTTTTCGATGGGTGATTTAGAAATTATTTTTTTACTCTGTGAGAATTAAATGTTCACGTTACTCTGCAAATTAATCTCATTTCATGTGATGTTAGGTTTTTAGTGATTGATTTGTGTAGAAAATTGAACAGGTTATTATATATTGTCAATTGTGTTTCATGTAGTACTTTAACTTTGTTCTTCCATAGCTTCGACTTATATTTGTATTCTTTCTGTCATTATTATTTGTTCTTTACCAATGATTTCATTTTTTGTCTCTCTCGCAGATGGAACCAAAACCTTCAGAAGCGGAGGTGAAAGGCGATCGATGCCTATTTGTTAGATTCCATTCATTGTGATCCTAGATAATGCTACTGCAATTAGACACTTGAAGGGGATGATTGATGACTGAAAAGAATCATCTTTGGAAATGACTTTCTACAGGTAAGGAGTGTTGTGAAGTATGTTAAGTTCTCTCCTGCAAGATTTGCTTTCTTTAAGTTATTTGTTGAAAAAGCAAAAATAGATAGCCATGGTCTTTTGAGTTTAGATGTTGAAATTAGGTGGAACTCAACATATATCATGTTAAGTGACTTATTAAATCAATGTATTGAATGCTACTCTACATGAAAGTCTGTGCCCTTTCAGACTATTTAGTGGTATAAATCTGCCTATTTTACATAAATTAGCTGAGAAACAATACTCAAAATAAGCTCTACCAGAAAAAATAAATAGATACCGTCATTCTAATCAAGGTCAGTTGATGGAGAGTTGAATCCGTAGAAAAAAAGAAGTAGAAATGACAAAACAAGCGCAAATTGAAAGTTACATCGCATATGTCAATCGAAGATTGGAGAACTAACGAAAAGCAAAAGACCTCCTAACATAAACATGAGATCTAGATCTAATTCTCGTAATATAGCATCTGGATCTACTCTTAATGTTAATCCGGATGGCGATATTGGATCTAATCTGGAGGCTGGTTTCTTCGAAGATGATCATGAGGACCATAATGAGGAGACGCCAGCAGTTGTAGAGGAGGCACCATGAGCTGTTGTTACCCCTCAACCACCAGCTGTAGAGGTGTAATTTGTATTTTTGATTACTTAGTAATTTGCAATTTCAAACAGAACAATAAATTATACTTCATCTGTCTCTATCTATATAGCTCAGTTCGAATTTAAAGAAAAACTTATTAAATTTTGAGAAGATCTTTTCAAGAATGTTTGTTGATGATCACAATTTAAAGAACAATAAATCATACTTCATCTGATTCTTCTTCTAAGAATTCTTATGACAATTTGAGATAGCGGCGAGATATGTCAAACACAATGTGAAAATGATTTGCAACAGGAACACAATGTTGGAATTAAGAATGATGTTGAGAGGTACTTGTAAAATGATATGGAGGTGACCAAAGATTTAAATATCTTGGCTTGGTGTAAAGATGTATCCAATTGTTTCTAAGATTGTGAGAGATGTTCTTGCAATTCATATTTCTACTGTTGCATTTGAATTGCCTTTTAGCACTGGAGGACAAAATCTCATTGAAGCCAAAGCAGATGGAAGTAATGAAAATTAAATTAGATTTTTTTTTTTTTGTTTTCTAATCATATACACTGCGAAGTATAAGATCATGTACAACTTTTATGAAATTTTTTGACTTTTCAGGCAAATTCAGAAAGTGTCCAAATGGAATATTCCTAAAAAAAAAATCTCAATTTTTTCTTGCTTTAGCACTTATTCAATCTTTTCCATATCTAAATTTAATGAGGATCTCACTGTAATCATGGAGATGAAACTCTCATTGCTATCCAAGAAAGTCATCCGTTTTATGTTTTGGAAAATCTGTCATAATCTTTATGCGTTCAAAAGTGAACTGTCAGCTTTTTTAAAAAAAAAATATGAGCATTGACGGCCTCATCATCATATTTATCCTATAAATTATTTTAAAATGTTGATTAAGTGAAAGGAGTCACCATGATAATTAAGCTAAAAATCATTCAGGATATTTTAATGTTTCGGATATCTTGAAGGATGTTTCAAACATCCTATAGGATGTAGTGCAATAACTCTATGATAAACGTTTTATGAAAAAGTGATTCTACGTACAAAGCTAACGGAATCAACAAATTTCCAATAAGGATCTTATTTCTTCACGTGACCATCTTTTTTTGTCATAAATAAGCATATTAAGTATTGAAACCGACTTAATTATCAAAAATCAACCAAATGAATTCTAAAATTAGTTCCGTGACTTTTTACAAATCATAAATAATATTACAAATCCAACAAAATCTTCAGGTCGCCAATCAGAACATGTTTTCCCAAAATGAACAATTAATCCAAATAATTAAATACTGGATTTCTAAAATGAAACCTTTTCCCAACATAAATTAATGATCCATTTGACTTTAAATTTTGTAAGCAAGTGAATAACTATTACGGAGCTTCTGGAATAGACGACACACAAAACAGAGACCGATTCTCAAAACGACCGACTGGGTGCTTCCATAGAAATTCGCTCCTTCACTTAATCTGTCAAATCTCCCTCTAATTTCGCCCAATAGCCTGATCCTCACACATTTCATCCAGCCCCACTTGAAATACCTGATACGATCTGTAATTCTGAACACAATTAGTTGATTCCACGATTATCATTATCGTGGCCACGATTCTTTGATCGAAACCGCAACCCACTGATAAACCCGTACCGGTAAGGTACCCTCATTCTAGTTATCTTTCTTCCGTACCTTCCAAAGTTTCCCTTACTACCAATGATCCATAGAAACATAATGTCACACACCGAGAGCCTCAATCATGACTCCCTCTGACCAGAAAAGAATTTGTGCTTGCACTGAATCAATTCTAAGTATTTTCTATCAAAATCTACCTTATCCAAGGTCGATTGTGAAAAAAATTGAATTCCTGAGTTTGTTCTGTTGAACCGAAGTCACTTTTCAAAACCCATCCGTCGAACCCCTCTTAAACCTTCAAATACATTACTATGCTCATCACCCTAGTGATGGTCTTGCCGTGCCAAATCTGTAAAAATCAATCACCCTAAGAACTAATATTCAATTGTACCTCCTCAAAACATCTCCAAGTACCCGTGTAGACTATCAGAATTGTCTATAGTGCTGCTATCAACAACATTTCATCCAATCTCCTTGCAAGCTCCAATAATGCTCGATGAACATGTCATACCCCTATTCCAGACCGAATTCCATCAATCATTCAAAATGGGTTACCAGAATAGCCATAAATATTTTTGATAATACTTTCCTACGCCACCCGACTTTAAATGAATAAACATGACCCGGCTAGAATGCGCCATTTTCTAAATGTCATCGATAATCACCCGAACTGATTCCAAACCTTTATACCCGAAAAGTAAGCTTCTTTTAAAATCTATGGTGACCCATTCTCATATGTTGTTCTTGATTACACAATGTCGTGCTATCGTTCCCAACCACAAGCTGAAATTGTCTAGGTCTTCAACTAAGTACCGATGAGCTATACCTTATGACCTTACATCTTTAGGGAACACTAATTACATCACCTTGCAATTTTGCCAACTCATTTTATCACTCCTAACACTCCAACGTAAGGCCCTTGGCCCTGTACCTCACCTTTCACAACTATAAAATATCTTAGTACAATACCTTATTACGACTTTAGCAAATTCAAGAGTATCAAACCTTTCAATCCATGTGCTTACCACACTCAAACACTCTCAAGTCATCCGCATTTGAAATGCTTAACCACTCTATCCAACCGTCAATTCTTCGACACAATATACTACCACTGACGTAGTCTTACCTTAAAATTATGCCTTCAACTTTCAATTATAGAGATTTCTTTTTATTAATCATTACAAAGAACGGGCAAACCCTTATGGGTTGTATCCGAAGATATGGAAAAAGATGTTTTTATGTCAGCAACAGAAGCCCAAGCTTATGGAATTGTTGATCTTGTAGTGGTTGAATGAAAATAACATGGATTTCGCGCAAATCTGTGATTTGAGATTTTATCTTCGAATTGAATATTCTATTAAATAGAAGTAATTCATCATCATTCGGTTAGGATCAATCTAAACCAATCCCACATATTATGTATACGATTCAACATGCCAACTATTAAACAACTTATTAGAAATACAACGCTAGCTCGTCTATTCAGAAATGCCATGAAATTATCCATCCTGCTACTACCTAATTTATCTCCCCATAAATCTCCAATCGTCAAGTCTTGTTCGCTCTTGTCATACACTAATTAAATTTAGCCGTAGATTTCTTCTTCACCCACCCTTATCACTATTCCACTCCAACTGAAAGATATAATATAATGTCACCAAGACCCGTGCATACTTCAAGAAGTTACGCTCCTTAAAAAATAAGTCTTATGAAAACTAATCCTCCAAAGCCAAAGAATGAGACACCTTTTCCTAACTCCTCTTATATAATATTCCATTCTAGATTACCTTTATCATCATCAACCAAAAATCACACAAACCCACCCGTGGGTGAATCGAAATGTCGCACCTCCTTAAAAGTAGTTGAGCCAATCATGGAGACAGTAGTAAACCTTGCCTTACTGGAATCTTTAACTAAGCACTTTTCCAACACAAATGCAATCGTACATACCATTCGCCATGAAGCCTTTCTAACTGCAGTAACGACTAAACTTAATCATACCCATAAAGCTAATTATCGCTGATGTACTACTTCAACTCACCGCCGACTTAGTCCATAAACTATAGGGTGATCCTCAACTCCTGCACACAAGATCCTACCGATGTCCCCATATAGATTATAGCAGTTTCCTTGTAAATGCCTTAGCAGATAAATTGCCCTTCCATTTTGATTCATTAGGTTACCAACTCAATATAAACAATTGAGGGTCCCTTGGTGAATCTATTGCTCCTTATCTGAACTAACCCTCAATTAATCACCTTAAGTTTACTTCGTAATTGGAATATGTTACCATCCCCTATCACTAGTAGAAACATGTCGAGCCTAAGTCATTTATACAATACTCACCTTTCTTCTCATAACTTGAAGTGTAACAACCAAAAATCTTGTAAGTAGTTCAATCTTCACGCTCGTCTATCGCTAAAATCATCCATTAGTCAATTTATGTTCCTTCCCCACATGTCTACAATGCAATCCACCCTACCAACCGAATTGTGTTCCTTAGCGTTCCTTTCATAAACAGAATAATCTCACACAAGATAAACAAGTTCATAGTTCAACACTGGTTTCTCATCTCCCTACACCAAAATATCAAGCGAACCTACAACTACAGACTTAACTGGATTATCATACCCGATTGTTTCCCACAAAAAATCCTTATGTTACACCGAAACCTCTCACGCGAAATCTTTAAGCCACAACGCTCATCACCTGGTTGTTCCGCTAACCGTACCCCTTTAAAATCGTCAACTCACTTCTCAATAACCTTTATGCCATAGAAACACTCGTCCCACATCCGAGTAACTAGCTCTAGAAGACATGTCGATCAATGCAATCCTTCACACCATCACTACCATTCTCAAGAATGTCACCGAACTGGAGAGTCAAAATCATAACTCCACCTAACTGGTTTTTGGATCATAGCTCTAATCTGAATCTAATCACGTGCCATTTATATTGAAACACACCTTCCAAATCAAGGGATGTCACAACCGATTCCTTATGTCCGAACCCGTGAACATGTCCCCACCACCAGTAAGAGAACAGAAGACCGAGGATAAGATACGAATCTGATTAAACTCGCATGAAAAGATTGAGCCAGATACCAATTGGAATGAACTAGCACGAAAAGAATGACCCAGATACCAATCAAAACGAACCAGCACGAAACAATGAAAGAAATAAAGTGTTTCATAAATGTCCCATAGCCTCTCGAAGATTGGTACGGACGTCTACATACCAATCCGCGATACTCTACTAGACATTGCTCTTGTACTCATTAGACCAAGTTAACCTAGGGCCCTGATATCAATTTGTCACGACCCAAATCGCAGGTCGTGATGGCACCTACAATATCCCCTAGGTAGGCGAACCATATCCCAACATCTAGAAATATCAAGTTAAATAAACGAAAATTAAATAAGAATAAGTTAACAAGTCTTAAATACTATCATAACCGGATATCCAAACATCCCCAAAGATCTAGTCAAAAGCGTACAAGAGCTATAATACAAGAAGAAATATAAGTCTGAACTCCCCGAAGGCTATATACTATCTGAAGAAAAGAAAATACAGAAGTAAATAAGGAGGGTCATTTCGGGGGCCACGGATGACCAAGTAGCTCACCCTGAATGACCAAAGATGTCACCCTCGCGTATCAACCACGAGGCTAGAGCTGGAACCGGGATCATACTCTGCACTCAACAAAAAATGTAGCAAGAGTAGTATCAGTACAACACTAACACTGGTAATTATCATAGGCCGACTAAGATTAGATAACACAATAAGAAGTAGAAACTAACAAGTAGCACATAAAGCAAACAAGTAAGATCACATATCATAAACAAGTCCATATCAAGGGAATCAGGTAATCAACCAAAAACAGATATACGTCACCAACAGAACAATTGAGAATATAAGAATGGACGAGTGCGATGTAATGCAATAGTCACTTTTTTCACTCAACTCTCGTACACACATGCTAAGGATAAAGTCTCAAAGTCATGACCCATGGGGGACCCGCGAAATCCATGTACCACTCGGCTCTCCAGCAAAACCTCGAAAACATCAATCATTTTCATCTCCGGCAGAAACCTCAGAGTATCTTTGTCACTCTCAATCTCCGGCAAAGACCTTGAAGTATCTTATCATTTTTATCTCTAGCAGAAACCTCGGAGTATCTTTGTCACTCTAAATCTTCGGCAAAGCCCTCAGAGCATCTCAATCACTCACCTCACCATTATGATCACATTAGAGTAATAACTAAAGCATGTTTGCATAATATCTCAACAGTATTATCAACAATTAGGGGTGGCAGATAGGCCGTTTGAGCGTAAGTTGAGCAGATCAAGATGGGCTGAATCAATAGATGAGTCAATGCCCAACCAGTCCAAAGCTTACATGGGCTAAGATGGGCGGGTCAAGATGGGCTAAATGATGAGTCATAAACCCAACTTGACCCAGTACTTTTACAAATTTCAAACTTACCTTCTATGATATTTCATTTTTTATGATATTTGATTTCTCCACATCTTTATTTCTAAAATAAAAATAATATTTTAAAGATTTTTTTCATTTTTTATAAAAATAAAATAATTATATAAAATAATGGGTGGGAGGGTAGGGGGTAGTGGGACGGGGAGTGAGAGGCGAGGGGTGGGGGTGGGTAGTGGGGCAAGAAAAGCTTCTCATTTTTTATAAAAAAATTATATAAGTAAAATAAATATATAAAGTAAAAACTTCAGGTGGGGTGGGGATGTGGTAAGCAAAATTTTCTCATTTTTTATAAAAAGTTTATAAAAGTAAAATAAATATATAAAATAGAAAATTTAGGGGTGGGGTGGGAGGGCGTGGGGTAGTGGGGGGTTGGGTGATGGGGTACGAAAAAAATCTTATTTTTAATAAAATTTTATATATAAGTAAAATAAAAAACTTTGGGAGTGGTGTGAGAGGGCAGGGGGGTTGGGAGGGTAAGAAAAAATTTCGTATTTTTAATAATTTTTTTATTAAAGTAAAAAAATATGAAATAGAAATTTGAGGATGAGAGTAGGGCACGGGGGTGGAGGGGGGTAGGGGGAGGAGGTAAGAAAAATTTCATAATTTTTATAATTTTTTTATAAAAGTAAAAATAATATGAAATAGAAATTTGAGGATGGGGTAAGGGGGTGGAGGGGGAGGTAAAAAAAATTCATATTTTTAATATTTTTTTTATAAAAGTAACAAAAAATATGAAATAAAAATTTGAGGATGGGGTGGGGGTGGAGGGGGTAGGTGGAGGTTTAGGGCGGTAGGGAGGTAAAAAAATTCATATTTTTATAAAAGTAAAAAATATATGAAATAGAAATTTGAGGATGGGGGGAGATAAGAAAAAAAATCATATTTTTTTATAAATTATTTATAAAAGTAAACAAAATATAAAATAGAAATTTGAGAATGGGACAGGGGGTAGGGCGGGAGGTGGGGGTAGGTGGGGTAGATGAGGGTAGGGGCGGTAGGGAGGTAAGGTGGGTGGAGTAGGCAAGGTAGGGGGCATAGATGTGAAGGTGGTTCAGTGCTTGGGTGGGGGTTGGTGTATTTTTATTGTTCTGAAATAATAAAGGAATTTTTTAAGTAATTATTTATAAATAAAAATCTTAATCTAGAGTGGAGCTCTAATCGTTAAGATTGAACATTTTAAAGGGTCAAGTTTGGGCATCATAATGGGTTTATTTGGGTTGTTGATTTTGATGGGTCAACTTGGGCTAGCCCAAACCAACCCATCATCAAAATCAATCTTGCCCAAACCCATGAAACCTTGGACGGGTTGGGTGGGTCATTTGGGTTTGGGCTAATTTTCCACCCATATCAACAATTAATCAACAAGTACAAGTCAAGTTACTATTCACACTTCAATTATTCAATATTACTCTTTCCTTTCATGATATGAGTGAGCTAATATGTGACAGAAAATCAGGCAAACATATATCACAGGATAAAACACATATAGCGACAAGCTCACGTAAACAACATCCATACCAAGCGAGTGGAATTTATCACCATCTCCATGCCCAAAAGCCTGTCATGCTATCCCCGTCAAAATCTACGACATATATACGACTCTCTAATCAAAGTCTAACTCAAGTAAGCTGTACCTACCTCAAGGCCGAGCGGGTGCCACAAACAATCAAACTTGAGTCTTCCCCTTCCGGAAGGCTTCGGAACGAACAAGGTCTATCAAATATATAATATACGTTAAATTATGAATCTAAGGACACCCATATTGCTACGCTTTAATTAGGAATTAAAATGAACCAAAAAATCAAATTCAAGCCCCGACAACAAAACTAGAATTTTATTGAAAAATCATTTTATTCATAATCTATGAGTCCTATACCCGGAAAATTAATCAATTCCATCCACAAATGGACTCAAATAATAAATTCTCATTTCTTAAGATTAGGGCTCTAAACCTTCAATTACCCAAAATTGTAACTTAAGAATAAAATCCCACTTTACTAATCTCAATATCATGAAATTAAAAGTAGTAACTCAAAGATAAGACTTCACCAGTAAATTACATAAGCTCTTAGTTCCATAATATTGTCCCTAATTAGTAATTGTAGCACGTATAGGAGGATGACAGTGCAAAAAAAATGAATTTTAAAACTGGACAGTGGCACAATTGGGTTCTCACGTAAGCAATCCTCCCTAGTTCTCTAAAATCAATGGTTATGGCCTTGGTTTTACATACATCTCTCTGTTAATCATTGTGTCATAATTAGTAAATTATGAAATTTTGTCCCCAACATATTATGAAAAATGTCAAGTAGGAGATAAAACTTTTCCCATCAACAGAATATTTTAATACCCAAAGTCAAGAAGATTCTTTCATAGCCCTAAATATATATCCAATATTAGAGCCTAATTTAAGCTTCTTACCTGAAGAAGTTCGTCGTCCCCTCTCTGTAAATCCGACGCCGCAATACTTTGTCTCAATTCTCTCTTGTTTATAATATTTTTTTGTTGCTATAACCTCAAATGTCAACCCTACTATTTTAATTCATTAATACACATGGACCATATAACATAGGGTATTAAATGAATTGTAGACTTTGACCCATTAGCTCATTACAATAGTTTTCCCCAATTTATTCATTCAGTTAACCACTTTGTGTACTTTAAAATTTATCTACTCCGAATTATACCTTATATAGATGAAAATAATATCCCTATTAATAAAACATCCACACAATTAAATAAATATATTTCAAAAGTTACCATCAATCAAATAACGTAGTTAAAAGAATAACCCAAAATTTCCATTTTCTTTAACTTAAGGACTTTCGACTTCACTAATTCTTCTCTAATACTCACCAAATTGCTTCTGGAAGGGTGTTTTAGGGATGCTATGCCTAAAAGTGTTAAACGACCAAACGGGTCGTTACGAAAATACAAACATTTGCTATATATTGTAATTATTTCTAACTATAGCTGTAAATGGTAAATACGTAGTAGATGTTATACCATGCAAGATTTTCATTAAAAATACAAGAGTAATTTATATAAACAACTATAGTTTTTAGGCTTCTAACCAACAATAGCTACTGACTTTGTAATTATAAACGTGCATGGAGGATTTGGATTCGGGGTCAGAAATGGGGGAGGCGTCTCACTTTTGGAGGCTAAGACACATATTGACTTTTTGCTCCTTAGGAAGATTTACAAATGTCTTTGTAAAGACTGTAAGGTTATTCCGAAGGAGGATCTTACAACCCGAAATAAGCTTTTGGTGATGGATTTGAGATCAAGTTGGGGAAGAAGAAGAGGGTTGTGGAGGACAGATTAAGAATCAAATGGGGGAGTTTGACCATGGCTAGTGCAAATGAGATGAGGGAGAGATTGATGGTCAAGGGGGCTTGGGGGAGTAGTGAGGATGCGACCGGTATGTGGGACAGGACGGCTAGTTGCATTCGTGAGGTAGCCAGAGAAGTGCTAGGAGTCTCGCAGTGTAATCGTGGTGGACTGGTGGTGGAATAGTGAAGTTTAAGAGAAGGCGGAAGCGAAGAAAGCGACGTATGTGAAATTGGTAGAAAGCAGAGATGAGGTGGAGAAGTGGACGAATAGGGAACTGTATCAGATGGCGAGGAAAGAGGCAAAACTAGCGGTTACAGCGGCGAAAATGACGGCTTTTGAACGACTGTATGTGGAATTAGAGGAGAAATGCGGGGATAAGAAGTTGTACAGACTAGCCAAGACAAAGGAGAGGAGGGCCCGTGACTTGGATCAAGTGAGGTGCATCAAGGACGAGGATGACAAAGTACTGGCGGAGGAAACGCATATTAGGCGGAGGTGGCAGTCCTACTTTCACAAACTCTTGAACGAAAAAGGAGATGGAGACATTGTGGTGGGAGATCTGGAGCATTCTGGTAGGCACAGGGATTTTGGGTATTGTAGAAACATTGAGGTTGAGGAAGTTACGGGTGTTATCTGCAGGATGCGAAAGGGACGAGCGACCGGGCTTGATGAGATCCCAGTGGAATTTTGGAAGAGCACAGCCATGTCAGGTTTGGAGTGGTTGACTGAGTTGTTTAACGTCATTTTTAAGACGGCGAGAATGCCCGAAGAATGGAGGTGGAGTACAATGATCCCTTTGTACAAGAACAAAGGGGATATCCAGAGTTGCAACAACTATAGGGGTATCAAGCTTCTAAGCCATACAATGAAAGTATGAGTAAGGGTCGTGGAGAAGAGGGTGAGAAGAGGCGTGTCTATTTCCGAGAACCAGTTTGGTTTCATGCTGGGGCGTTTGACCACAAAAGACATCCATCTTATTAGGAGGTTGGTGGAGCAGTATAGAGAGAGGAAGAAAGACTTACATATGGTTTTCATCGACCTCGAGAAGGCATACGACAAAGTCCCTAGGGAGGTTCTATGGAGATGTTTGGAGGTTAGAGGTGTACCTGTGGCGTATATTACGGCGATCAAGGATATATATGATGGAGCCAAGACTAGAGTACAGACAATACGAAGAGACTCGGAGCACTTTTCAGTGATGATGGGGCTACACCAGGGATCAACTTTTAGTCCATTCCTATTTGCCTTAGTGATGGACGGACTGACGCGACAAATCCAAGAGGAGGTACCATGGTGTATGTTATTCGCATATGATATAGTCTTGATTGATGAGACTCACAGCGGAGTGAACGTCAAGCTGGAGGTTTGGAGACAGATTTTGGAGTCTAAAGGGTTCAGGTTGAGTAGGACCAAGATAGAATATTTGGAGTGCAAGTTCAGCAACGGGAGCGACTCTGAGACAGACGTGGAGGTAAGGCTTGGTACTCAGGTCATTCCAAAAAAAGAAACTTCAAGTACCTAGGGTCTATTATCCAAGGGAATAGAGAGATTGATGACGATGTCACACATCGTATTGGGGCAGTGTGGATGAAATGGAGGCTCGCATCTGGATTCTTTTGCGATAAAAAGATACTACCAAAACTTAAAGGCAAGTTCTATAGGGTGGTGGTTAGACCGACTATGTTGAATGGGGCGGAGTGTTGGCCAGTCAAGACTTCGCACATACAAAAGATGAAAGTTGTAGAGACGAGGATGCTGAGATGGATGTGGGGGCATACAAGGAGAGATATGATTAGAAATGATGATATCCGGGAGAAAGTGTGAGTGGCCTCGGTAGATGATAAGATGCGGGAAGCGAGGTTGAGATGGTTGGGGCATGTGCAGAGGAGAGACACAGATGCCCCAGTGCGGAGGTGTGAGAGGCTGGCTATGAACGGGTTCAGGGGGATAGAGGTAGGCCGAAGAAGTATTGGGGAGAGGTGATTAGACGGGATATGGCGCAAGTGCAACTTACTGTGGACATGACCTTAGATAGGGGGTTGTGGAGGACACGAATTAGGGTAGAAGAGTAGTAGGTACTCGTGTGTAGTCCTACTTATGCTTACAAATTGATAGTTGTAGTGTTATTACTGTAGGCCCGATTAGCATATCACTTATAGGCACATTATTGCTTTATAATCCATTGTACTTTAATTTCTGCAGCTATGTGTTCTTCAATGTATTTTGTCTAGCTTATTAGGTGTGTTAGATACTGCTCCCTTTTGTTCGAATGCATTTTATACTGCTTTAATTTCTTATCGGAGTCTGACCGTTTCTCTTGCTTTACTCTTTACTGTTGCTTTACTGTTGCTTTGTTTTGAGTGCCTTGTTAGTGATTATGCTTTGTCTTGAGCCGAGGGTCTCCCGGAAGTAGTCGCTCTACCTAACAAGGTGGTGGAGGTAAGGTCTGTGTACACTCTACCCTCCCCAGTCCCCACAGTGTGAAATTTCACTGGGTATATTGTTGTTGTTGTTGTTGTTATGTTTACCTATTTCGCATGTATTTGGGTGTATTTAAATACACAGTTTTAAAAAACTTTTTGTGTGTATTGGCGTATATTCGAGTGTATTCAAATTGATGTATATACACTAAAAATGACGAATACACTCAAAATACACTTAAATATGATATACAAGAAATAAAATACACTCAGATCTGAAATAAGATATAAAATATGCTCAGATATGAGAAAATACACTCATATTTGAGTAATCCGATCGGTTGCCCATGAATTCCGGCCACATAGCAACAAAGATGACGATGAGGAAGGAATGTGTAGGATCCCAGGATTTTGAGTATGCCGAAAAGCTCGTCGCCGAAGATCACGTTGTCACCGTTGGCATCGAAGAGAGCGAATACGTTTTTCACTTCTTCCATGTCTTTAAGAGACACAGAGGAACATCCCTCAAATTGCTAAAAGAGCAAAAGAAACAGCTTACTCTATCATATGCATGGATTTAATTGGATAAACAATTGAGATTGATAAAAAAATATATTAAACTACGGAAAATAAGAGGAACAGACATGTGATGGAGAGGATTAATGAAAAGGAAAGGAAAAGAGAAGGGAATAATTAAGAGAATTGAGAAATTGAGGTTTGGTAAAGGGAAGTGAGGTTTAGATACATAATATAATATAGCTAAGATAGGTAATTAAAGTACATAATATAATTATGATAGATAATTAATTTAAAGTATAGCTATGATAGGTAAATACCTCTTAGATTTTAGCTATGCTATGTTGTAAAAACGTGATTTTTGACCTTCTTTTAGGTTTACACCTTTTTAGAGTCAATTTCTTTTAGGATTAATCTTGATATGTTGACTTTATTTTATTCTTAGTAGATTTTGTTTATCTATATTAGTTTCATTTTTTATTACAAAAGAAAGAAAATTTTCAAAACATACGTTTTATCTATTTTGGTTAATTTTCAAGTTAAAGATAATAAATAAATATCGAGTAACTGAATATTTTTGGTTTTGCCTTTTAAATTAGGAGTAGTAGTTCTAACAATTAAAAAAAAAAGAGGAAGAACCAATAGTGTGTTGTCACTTGATAAAATATCATCATATCCACACCAAAAGCACATTTCATTTTGAGAAGGGAATATTTCATTCTTTCTTCCCAAAATATTTTTATCCACATAGACATTTTGGTGAAAGATGACAAAAAATAAACACACTCAAAATCCTACCTTGACATCCTATAAAATGTTAAATATAGAAATCTAATGATCTAGATCCTACACATAAAAGGACGAGCAGCCGTAACACACAAAAAAAATGAGAGCTTATCCTGCAATTTTCATTAAAAAGTTATGGGTATCCTACATTAAATATATTTATTTATAACATATTTTTATTTATTATAAATTCTAGTATAATTAAGATTCTTTATATTTTTAACGAGTACTATCAGAGCTATATATAAATTTCTTTTTATTATTTTTATAAGTGGTATCAGAGCTTATAAGTCTCGACTCATATTATAACTCTATGAAAGTATATTTTATTATTAGAAAGATATGATTTGCACTAAAGTAATGCAAGTAATAAAATATTCAAATTTAATTGCATTAATTATGAAAGTTGTTAAAAAGATCTAAAGATGTAAATATTTTATAATGAAGATATAAGATTGAATTTTTTATAATAAATTTTAAAAATATTTTTCAAAGTCATCTGAAAAAATGTGACTTTTAATTTGTGTAATATTTATTTAATATTTAACCAATTGATTCCCATCAAAGTAAATCAAAACACAGAATTGTTTTTAAAATTTTCTCACAAACAATAACGTATTTGATTATATTTATCAAAACATTAGATCACATATTTAATTATTAGATAATTTAATTTACATTCTAGGTAATATTTCAAGTCACATCTAAGCACTTGATATCGTTTAATAACTAAATGTGTTAATATTCTTATTGTATTAGGAATCAACCTCTGTACAACTATATATATTGTGATTAATGAAAGGAATCCCTAAGGGAAATTATTCTAATTTTATATGGTATCAAGAGTCAAACCCTAATCCCTACTCTTCTCTTTTCCCTTCCTCTAGGCCGACGACAACAATTTGCCACCATGTCTCGCCCTACTTCCCCCACCAATTTCGGTTCTTCCACTGACACACTTGACAACCCCCCTCAACGTTCATCGTCTTCTTTTCATCCGGCATTCGCCGTTACCAATATCAAGAATTTTATCCCTATAATTATTGACCAAGAAGACTGTCAATATTCCATGTGGATAGAACTGTTCTATATTGATACATGTGCGTACAATGTGTTCGACCATATTGATGATTTTGTTCCTCGTCCAACCGATGTTGCAGACTCGACCTGGCGTAGCCTTGACGCCATCGTCAAACAGTGGCCATCTCTAAAGACTTGTTGTGTACTATCATGAAAACAGGTGCTACGGCATGTGAACTTTGGGTACGGTTAGAAGAAAATTTTCAGGATAATAAAAATACTCGGGCCGTGTATTTGGAATAGCAGTTCAACAATACGCGTCTCGAGAATTTTAACAACATGTCCGAATACTGTAAATAATTGAAACTCATAAGCGATCAACTTTCCAACGTGGGGACATCTGTTTCAGAAACCAAGATGGTACTTCAACTAGTTGCGGGTTTACCGAAAGGTGAATATGATGCACTTGCAACGATGATTCAACATACCGACCCCCTACCAAGCTTCAACAAAGCACGTTCGCAACTTTTGTTGGAAGAGACCCGTCGTGCTAAATAAGAGGAGCACAATCACAAGGCACTAACCGTTGACGGCATGGCACCACCGGCGGCCACCACCAACCAGCCACCACCGCAAGACAACCAGCAGCAGCAGTCCCGCGGCGGAGGGCGTGGCGGCAGAGGTCGCTGTAACAACAATAAAGGGAAGGGCCGCGACAAGGGCAACCAGAACCAGCAGCAGCCAGGCCCAACCCCTGCTCCCTATTTTCAGTGGGCTGGGGAGCAACAGTGGCCCAATACCGGGAACTGGGCCTCGCCTGCCTGCCCCTACCCAACTTCAGGGGCCCAGTTCCAGCAAGCATGGTCACCAAGTGTTTTGGGCCACGCCCCAACCAACAGGCAGGTCCACCAGTCCGCACAGCAGGCCCACCTGTCCTCGGCCACTCAACATCCGCAAGCCAGCAGCCTAGCCCCCACTGATTTGGGCCAAGCCTTCAACACACTGAACCTTCAACAACCCGATGATAATTGGTATATGGACACCGGAGCCACATCTCATCTCACCAGTCGTCATGTAATTTATATCAAATGCATCGGTTAAAGTATCCTTAATTTATTACTATTGGCAATGGGCACCGCATTCCAATTGAAGGTTACGGTAACACACATACCAAACATCCCCACCCACCTTTCTCCCTAAATCATGTCCTCTACACCCTTAACATCATTAAAAACTTAATCTCTGTTAGAAAATTCACTCGCAATAATTCTGTGTCTGTTGAATTTGACCCTTTTGGTATTTCTGTGAAGGATCTCAATACGGGAAAAATTCTTACGCGCTGCAATAGTGTGGGAGACCTCTACCCCTTCACTCAATCTTTCGCTGTCAGACCACATTCACCCATCTCTCTTGCAGCTATCTCTCCGTCAACTTGGCATAACAGACTCGGACATCCAGGAGACCCTGTCTTTACTTTTCTTAGAACTAATAAGCGTATTCAATGTATTAATGGAAAACTTGCCCAACACTGCTTTTCTTGCCCGCTCGTCAAACATATTCGTCTTCCATTTATGTCATTCAACAGTGTTACTTTTTCTCCATTTGATATTGTTCATGCTGATTTGTGGACATCTCCGGTTATTAGTTCCTTGGGTCACAAAATTTATCTAGTATTCTTAGATGATTTTTCACACTTTGTCTGGATTTACCCACTAAAATTCAAATCTGAAGTTTTTGCCAAGTTCCTTGAATTTCAAAAATTCATTAAAACACAGTTTGAAAAATCCATAAAATCTTTTCAATGTGATAATGGACGTGAATTTCATAACTACGCATTTCACAATTTCTGCTCTAAACAAGGCATGGTTTTCCGTTTTTCTTGTCCCTACACTTCATCCCAAAACGGAAAGGTTGAACGAATTATACGCACCATCAATAACATGGTTCGTACCTTATTGTTTCATGCATGTCTTCCACCACCATTCTAGGTCTATGTTGTTAAAATGATAGAGTACCTCCTTAATATTTTACCAACTAGCACTCACCAAAATAAGACCCCAACAGAAATCTTATACCGTAGGTTCCTATCCTATGAACATCTCCGTATTTTCGGTTGCTTATGCTACCCCAACATGGCATTCACTGCACCTCACAAACTCGCCCCACGCACCATGCCATGTGTCTTCGTTGGTCTCTCTCCTACTCATCGGGGCTACCTGTGTTATGACATAGCCACTCGCATAATCATTGTCTCCCGTCACGTCACATTTGACGAGATGACCTTTTCTTTTTCAAATCTCCAAAAATTACAGACCACCGATTACACTTTTCTCGATGAACCGAGTTTGTCCCCTGTTATCTAATCATTGTACCACCAGCAGTCCACTGTTCTGACAAAGCCTGCACCAGCAGCTCCGTCCCCGCCACTGTCCGGCGTCGTCTCCAACCAGACACCTTCCAGCTCTCGATCGAACATCCCACTGCTCGACCCGACTATGTCTCCTACCCAACCGTACCACTGCTGTTTCCAGTACCCGATAACCCACAGCCATAAAATCCTGACCACCCACTGCTGCCTACCCACCGTATGGAGACTCGTGCACAACACGGAATTTTCAAACCCAAGGTCCATTTTAACCTCTCAGCACAAACCATATCACCCATTCCAAAAAATCCAAAACTAGCCAAACTGGACCCTAATTGGAATGCGGCCATGTGCGAGGAATTTAATGCTTTAACCACGCAGAACACTTGGGATTTGGTACCTAGACCAGACGGTGTGAATGTTATCCGGTGCATGTGGCTATTTCGTCATAAATACATAGACAGTGGTGACTTGGAGCGGTATAAGGCAAGACTGGTTGCTAATAGCACTAATCAACAAGAGAGTATTGATTGTGGTGAGACATTCAGTCCGGTTGTTAAACCGGCTACTATTCATATTGTTCTCAATATTTCTATGGGCATGCATTGGCCGATTCATCAGCTTGATGTCAAGAATGCGTTTCTTCATGGGGATTTGAAAAGACTGTTTACATGCATTAACCCTCTGGCTTTGTTCATCCGGCAGTTTGTATGTCATCTTAGGAAGTCATTGTATGGCTTGAAACAGGCACCCCGCGCTTGGTATGATCGTTTTGCCATGTATCTTATGCAGATTGGATTTATATGTAGCAAGTGTGATAACTCTCTCTTCACTTTTCATCGAGGTAGCACCACTGCTTATTTGCTATTATATGTGGATGACATTGTTGTTACTGCCTTCTCTGACGTTTTGAAGAATGAAATCATTGCTCTACTCAAAACTGAATTTGCTATGACTGACTTGGACAAGCTGAGTTATTTCTTGGGTATATCCGTGACTAGATCTGCAGCTACTATGTTTTTGTGTCAGCGCAAATATGCGGAAGAGATAGTGTACAGGGCTAAGATGGCAAATTGTAAAATTATGCCAACTCCGGTTGACTCGAAATCCAAGCTCAGTGCCAATGAGGGTGCGCCAGTTTCTGATCCCACTCTATATCGGAGTCTTGCAGGTGCCCTTCGGTATCTTACATTCACTAGGCCTGATATTTCATATGTCCTTCAGCAGATGTGTCTATTTATGCACGATCCTCGAGAGTCCAATTTTGCGGCCCTCAAATGTATTATCAGATACGTTAAGGGCACACTGGACTTTGGATTGCATCTCTACCCCTCTGCCCAACCAAGTTACTCTCCTACACGAATGCAGATTGGGCAGGATGCCCGGACACACGTCGCTCCACCTCAGGCTACTGTGTATTTCTTGGGGATAAACTTATTTCATTGTCCGCCAAGCGGCAGGCCACGCTATCCCGTTCGAGTGCTGAAGTAGAGTATCGCAGAGTTGCTAATGTCGTTGCTGAGATCGGTTGACTCCGAAATCTTCTTTTGGAGCTCCAATGTCCACTACGAAAGGCTTCTATAGTCTACTGTGACAACATATCTGCCATCTATATGTCTCACAATCCGGTCCAACATCAGCGGACCAAGCATATCGAGATGGATATTCACTTTGTGCGTGAGAAGGTTGCCCTTGGTCAGGTCAAAATATTACACGTGCCTTCCTCCTATCAGTATGCAGATATTTTCACAAAGGGACTACCGATACAGCTCTTCACCGACTTCCGATCCAGCCTTAGCGTTCAGCCTTCTCCCGCTCCGACTGAGGGGGAGTATTAGCGAATATTCACAGTATATTTTGTAATTATGATAGATGTATATTTACGGTAACTTAGGATTCTTATTGTATTATAAATCAACCATTTAAGGTAAGTTAAGATTCTTATTGTATTAGGAATCAACCTCTGTACAACTATATATATTGTGATTAATGAAAGAAATTTCTAAGGGAAATTATTCTAATCTTACTATTAAGATCCTTTATATTATTCTACAAATGGTATCAGAGGGTATATAAGATCCTTTATGGAGTATTAATAAGTTATGACTCATATTATAACTTTATAAAAGTATGTTTCTGCATTAGAAATATTTGATTGCAAAAAGTAATCCAATAAACTATAAGAATTTAATTTCATTAATTATAAAAGTTGAGATTAAAAAGGTAATTTAAACCTAAAGATGTGATTATTTCAAAGTTAGGATACAAAGTTGAATTGTTTTACAATAATTTTTAAAAATATTTTTCAATTCATATGAAGAATTGTGACTTCTAAAATTTGTGCAATATTTATTTACAATATTTTATCCAATTGATTTCCATCTAAGTAAATACTTACCAAAATAAATAAATAAATAACATTTTTTATTATTAGATAATTTTATTCAAATTAAAGGTAATAATTTCTAGTCACGTTTAAGAACTTGATATTGTTTAACAACTAAAAGTGTTAATAATCTTGATGGATGACAAAAGATAAATGTTTTATTAATCAAATAGGAGATTTGGTATTACAAAACTTTAGCTCGTAAGTTATTAACTCTTCTTCAATAAGGAGAAGAAGTCCAAACTGCTTAACTTCATCTAAATTATTATATGCTTCATAACTCAATGTACGTTTTCTTGAATTGTGAGGATGAATATATTTTAGCTACTTTTATTTGTTATCTCGGTCCTCATTTTAACTGTGGCCTTAGTAGAAAAGAATATTTTAAAATAATTTATCGCTTTAGGAATTCAACACAAAAAATAGTAATTATTTTCGACTATATCCTTATATTAAAAAACAACTTCTTCTTAATAGTGCTCAACTCTTCAAAAACAACTAATAAATATACGTAACTTAATAAATTATATTTTATATTTATTATATTTCCTGTGAGTGTGAAAAAAGCTAAAGTGATAGTTAAAATAAGACGGAGGGAGTATATTTATAGCACAACTAAAATCCTTTTTATTATTTTTGTACAGCATATCATATAAAAAAAATTGGGTCAAAATTGATGTTAGTACTATTTCATACGTGAGAGGACTCCGCTCCTGCACAATTGAATAATAAAAATTTGCAAGACTACAATAAAGATTGTTACATTTATATACTTTATTAATTGACATTTGCATCTTATGGGTCATGTATCTTTATTAACAAATGAATTCAAATTAAAATGTAAAAATCATTTTATAGGAACATCAAATTTTAAATGTTATACGGGACAAGGTGGAGTGGCATCGGCAACGAACAAAATGAGGGAAGTAAGACTGAGGTGGTTCGGGCATGTGAAGAGGAGGGGCGATGATGCGTCAGTAAGGAGGTGTGAGAGATTGACTATAGTTGGAGCTAGCAGCGGTAGAGGTAAGCCGAAAAAAGACTGGAGCAGGTGATTAGACAAGATATGACACAACAACTTCTGACTGACATGACCTTAGATAGGAAGAAATGGAGGTCTAGGATTAGAGTAGAAGGCTAGTAGTGGGTAGCTAAGTGAGGGAAGGAGGGGACGAGTTCTCCTCCTTTCCACTTTTCCTTTAGTAGTTGTTGCCAGATATCACATTGCTTTTATTTTCTTGTTGGGTATTACTATATGTTTCCATATTTATTTTATATCTTGTTATTTGCTGTCTTTTTTCATATATTTCTGCGACATGTACTTTTCTTCTAAGCCGAGGGTCTACCGGGAACAACCTCTCTACATCACAAAGATAGAAATAAGGTCTGCGTACATCCTACCCTCCCTAGACCCCACATTGTGGGACCCCACTGGATTTGTTGTTGTTGTTATTGTAGTAGTAGTATAGCTAATTAATTGATATTTTTATTAAATTATCAATTAATATTTATCAAATAACTTATCTGTAATTACCTAATTGTATATAACGTTAATGCATAATACTTAAAACTCTAAACATAACAAATATATACAAAGGACAGCACCTTAATGTGTCCCTCATGATGCAGCTTCGAAAAATCAATTTGCAATTCAATTTAAAAGAATATTTTCGATATGCCTATTAGCTCTAACATAGAGGTCCATAGTAACGAGTGACAATCACAATTATGGACCAAAATAAGATGCTTGGAATCTTTTTAATACTTAGATTCCTATGTGATATGATAGAGGCAGCAGTATCACCTACTTGGCTAAGTATAGGACAAAAAAAGAATAAATAAGACATCTTTTAGCAAGCACCAAAACGAAAAATAGACATATATTCTCTTCGTTTTTTACTTGACCCAACTTAGAATGAAACTCAGGATCGGTGATATTAACGTGTAACAATAGTTATAGAATACCAATTCAATCTCATTACCATAATTATAATATATTCCATATATTTTGTATATATTTAGTGATATAGAATTATGATAAGTAGATGATTCATCATTGTACTAGGGTTCTGCATATTGTACATTATATATAGTTGTATTAATGAGAAAGCTCGGACAAGAAAGATTAATATAATCTTACAGGTGACATAACAAACAAAAAAGGCAAACAGAGAGGATATCTACTTATTTTTGTCCAAAGTTATGGTGGTTCGGTAAGTTAGGTAAGTACACCTTCATACTTAACTAAAAATTTTGAATTTAAACCATGAGAATGATATCATCTTTGATAGGACGCGCTGACTCACAAAATACAAATTGTGATAGAGTGATAAATACTTATACATCCTTAATTAAATGTCTCGACTTGAAAAATACTTTACCACAACATGAGACTTTCCAACGTGAATTCAGATTAATCATTGCTCAAAATGAATACCGAGTACTCAATGAAGAATCCAAAAAAATATCATTATTACTACTTGGATAATCAAAGAGAGATTTATCTTTACGACAACTTTTTCCAAATATTTTGAGTTGCTAGATATCGTTATTTATAGTACTTTTATTTAATATGATAAAAATTTAAAGAATTTATGTCGGATTCCCATAAAAATTAGTAGGAGTAATTAATAGTTCGATCTCGTACGTACTCCAAATCGTCCCCATAAATGGAAGAAGGGAGTAAATGGCACAGTCAAGCAGGACTACTCATTAAAATCAGTAGGCCGTGCTAGTCTGCTAATTTGTTAGCTTTTCCCATAGGTAAAAAGTTAAAACACAGGAATCATCCTTGAAAACGATTGGCATGTCCATTTTTTTTGTATTTTTTTAAATATAAATCTTAGTGTCCGGTTTAACTTACAAGCACGTCGACTAATTTTACAAGATATTTATTACTTCCCACCAATACATATAGTAATAGATTAATGATGCTTTTAGGCAGATGAATTCGAGTTATGGTGCACATAATATTAGCCTAGTTTGCTGACTTTGCCCTCACTTTACTGCTATACAAAATCTATTATCTTTATGTCTTGGAAATAGTCAAGTTTCTATTCTGGGAGAAGGGGGAAAAAATCACTTTACGAACAAAAATATGTCATGCATTGTTGGGCTTGGAGTAAACATCAAATGTTGATAACAAATTCCGAGAGAGATTTAAAAATTAGGCGTAGAAACAATATACTTAGGAGAAAAGTATTTTTTACCTCACGTTGAATTTTACTATGAATTTAAGTTTTATACTCTGCCGGTATAGATACTTTTTATACTATTAGGTTAAATTCATTTACAACACTCAATAAGCAACTGGTTAAATTGTCTGTTTAAAAAAAATTATAAATGTCATATATAACTTAAATCCTTTTACTGCCAAACACTACGAGGGGGTGAACAACTACTGGGAAAATACACGAACAAGCACTGCCCCTTGACCTTGTGCCTCCATTTCCTTGCACAAAATGGACTGAGAAAGAATTTGGTGGACACCTAATGGCACATCCAATTGGGTTATTTGAAAAAAAGATTAATCCAACATTCACAATACTGTGAATGAATATCAGATGATGAATAAGGGTGGTCAATTGAATTACCTTTGCCGTAAAAGTGTACGTTGCATAGGTGATTTTTTTCTATATGTTGATTGTTGAATCTTATCAACGCAAGGAAAGCTTTAATAGCGCATTAGCGAGAAAGATTCAAGAAATACTTGAGGCATAGATTCCACTCAACTGTGATCTTCAGGGGTCGTTTGGTTCGGAACAAAGGATATCCCAAGATTACAGGATTATAATCTAACCTATATGTGATAAATAATACCAAAATTTTGGTATAAATAGATGGACCATTTGCTTCAGAGACACAAAATAAACCCAGAAAGAATTTATTCTGCAAGTCATTTCGAGGCTTTCAAAAGCATCCAAACAATTAGTATCCTATTTAAAAAATAGAGAGCATAGATTCACTGTGAGATATGTCTTCATTGATTATCCAACATCACAAAGTAAATCTACCAAGATTAGTATCCTATAACCACAAACTTTATATCGATTTTAGCTAATACCAACAACCAAACACTTTATATCGATTTTAGCTAATACCACCAACCAAACACTTTATATCGATTTTAGCTAATACCAACAACCAAACACATGATAAATGTTATCCCAAATTTTATACCAGGATTAGTATCCTAATCGCGATAACCAAACGACCCCTCGTGTTTTTTGAATCCCGTTATCTCCAATCCTGCTTGTGCCCCTAGGTTCCGCCCCTAGATTTGCAACAAATTACTTGTTGAGGTAAAAAAGAGTAAAATCAAAAGGAGATATAAAAACAAATGGAGCAAAGTCGTCATAAATGAATATTTATATCCCATGTACTGTGTTAATGTTTTGGATGCTCACGTTCTTCTCTCTCATGCAATAATGCTTTGGTCACGTTAAAGTTGAAGTCCTTGTTGTGAGTTGAGGCCAGTAAGAGTAGCTTCATCTGTCAACATAAACTTTCCCCATTCTGTACTTGAAACCTATCAAATTGTAGTATCTTTAGCTCATCTTTAATCCCAATCCTATTCTCCACTTCACCACTTACCATAGAAGCAGAAAAGTATGGAGCTTTGTGGTCCTCACACATTCTTTTTTTCTTAATAATTGTGATGTCCGGACCAACTTTGGTGCATCTTGACTAATTTCACGAGTACCTGCTACGTACTTCCACCAACACAAGTACCAGATAACTCGATCTGTCCACCAAAGTTTGGATAGATGAGAAGAAATTACCTTGTATTTTTACCTCCGCTGGAACCTGAGACCTCAAGGGTTCTGAACGACTTCATAACTACTAGGTCACACTCTTGGATGCGTGGTCCTCACATATTTTCTCCCTTCTCTTTCACCTTTATTGGTAAATTTCACTTTATTCATCTTCTCATATTCTTGTGCTCCTCACTCTAGTTTTCCTCAACTTGCTTCCCCCCCCCCCCCCCCCTCAAAGAGATGGAAACTGGCAAATGGGAAGGGAAGAAAAACATGAAGGAAACGGATATGGAAGAGGATGACGACGAGGAAGACGAAGATGTTGTAGAGGATACCAAAAGGAAGAGGGTCTTGACTCGCTCCGGAAGGAAGGTATCCACGGGAGAGGGGTCAAGGCAGCCTTCCTGTCAAGTTGAGGACTGCACTGCAGACATGGTGAATGCCAAGGCGTACCATCGCCGCCATAAGGTCTGTGAATTTCATGCAAAGTCTCCGGCAGTACTTATTGGTGGACTACGACAGCGTTTCTGTCAGCAATGCAGCAGGTTCAAAAACTCTAATCTTTCAATATGCATTTGAGTTTAACTTCTATATAGACTGATGAGATAACTAAAAAGTAACTTCCCGTACTGGTTACTTGGAAAAAAGGCAGTTAAATTACTAGCGTACAAAAGTTAAATTCTATACATTTCTAGTTTGTATGTGTCTTTGTGTTGTCTTATGAAAACAGTAAGTAAAATTCAGTTATATACATAGTTTAGAGCACACAATGACAGCCAATAGGCATATAAACAAACATTTCAATTAACCAATGATAACATAACAGAAATTTTTTAGCTAGACTACATCTACATCAAGAATTATTACCTTCAACAAGAACAGAAAGTGTAGCACAAAGTTGCAACGCTGATAATCCTTCTATCCCATTAAAGCAGACATAGTTCCGGGTGAAAGCAAATCCACTGATATTCTTGTATTATGCTGTTTAAAATTATGTAATACGCTTCATGAAAAGCTCAATGAGTCTATGGTAGAAGAAGATAAATATCCTCCAGATTCACATAACATGGAACCAAAGCCAAATCTTACACAAATTATTTGAACTGTTGTTTCTTTTGTATGAATTTTGTTGTGCTCAGTGTTGCTCTAAATATAAGGCAAAGGCAATGTAAAGCAGTAATACTAGCATGGAGAACGATCTGTTTGTAGAGTCTCAAATGGGGATTCTTTGTCGTCCCCTGCTTTTATCCGGCAGAAGTCTTGACTGGAGATACTGATAGGATAAATTTCTGAACCTCCCCGAGTCCTGGGTAAGATTGATCACGTCTGATACTGGGGTATTCTCAGAATGTACCGTCATTTCCTATAAAGACAGACAAAATATTACTACTACGGAGAACAAATAATTTCTCTACTCTCAAACGGGGCTGTCACCCAATTTTCTATTCCAATGGCAGGAGGTACTTTTGGCCCGAACTAAATTGGGGTATCCTAAAGATGATTCCCTCATTTCCTATAAAAATCTGCATTATCTCTCTATCAATTATGAAACTCTATACACACCACATCAATTTTACTGATTTTCTAGTTAGCTACTTTCCAGTTGCAGACTCTAGGGATAGGTAAAATCAAGTACTGAAAACTCACCATGGTCACTGAAACATAAAAAAAGAACAAAATTTGACAATTACACAAAGTAAGCAAGCACAAAAATTTTCGCTGCACCATTTCCCTTGGTGACTAGAAAGGAATCAACCAATTTACTTAGGGTGTTTTTCTTGCTCTATTTTGTTTCAAGAATGTCGTATCTTGGTTCTCTTGCATCATCTCATAACTACTTATGCGAAATTTCGTTTGTTTTATATTATAAATTATGATAAGCAGATTTCATCAGTTGGCGGAGTTTGATGAAGCAAAAAGGAGTTGCAGGAGACGTTTGGCAGGCCACAATGAACGCCGCCGTAAATCACACGATTCTCCAGGAGAAGGGCCAATTTGAAGGGGTATCAGTACAATGCAGAGAAATCACCTACTTGTGGACTAATGGGAACAGACTCTCTCTCTGGAACATAGATATGGTTTTACCATGCTCGCTCTCTTCTGTCATTTGCCAAATTTCCTTTTTAACAAAAAATGTTATCTTCAAGTATGCATTGAGTAGGAAATTCATTTCGCTTGAAATGAAAATAGTATGTGTCATGAACTTTGTCTGTTTAGTACTTCGATAGTTCGTAGACTGAATGTATAATTATCTTGTGTTTCATATGGATGCTGCTTGAAAACTTCCCTATTGACATGCCATCTCACACTACAAAGTTTCTTTTATTTTTCTAATTACCATTACTTTCCTGACAGAGCTCGAATCTAGTTTAAAAAATGCTTTCTGCCTCATGCAACAAACAACACTCAATGAGCATCATAAACATAAACTGTGCGAGAAACAGGTAGAATTGACCAGTTCAATTTAGGCATCAGATATTATTGAACTGAACTGAGTACGCAAGAATTATCAACAACAACAACAACTACTACAGCATACAAGTGATCCCACAAGTGGAATCTAGGAGGGTGGGGTGTACGCAGACCTTACCCCTACCTTTGCGGGATAGAGAGATTGTTTCCAATAGACCCTCGGCAGTATGCAAAAACTATATTTTATAGAATAATCACCAATATTGCAGCTAATAATGATGCGCAACAAAGCCTAAGAAGAACACTACAATTAACTTGTTTGACCAATAGCCAACAACATTAATCAAGCTAAGATACTAACCTTTTGTCCTTCGAAGAGGAAAAGAGGAAAAAAGGAAAAAAGGAAAAAAGGAAAAAAAAAAGTCGACAGAACCACAAAGCTCAAATTAAAGATACTTGGATTATCTCATTAAAAAAATAGAACATGTTTGTGCCAAATTAGTAGCACGACAGCAAGGGGCACATTAAAAGAAACATGTAGACCTTGCTACGAGCCTCGAAAGCTTTAAGCCAGCAGGCAACCAGAATAAATATTGGCAGCAATCAAGATTTCTTACTAGTTCAAATCACGCTTGATTCCCAAACAATTTGGCAGACAGCTCCCATGTAACAATTGCAGCTGCATTAGCAGGAAACACTCTCACAATTGTAGGACCTAGACCCATATAGCATCCTCTAAGACCAGATCTCCCGTAAATCTACCATAATAAATTGAATCAGGCATTTCATTTAGCATTTCAAGTTCCAAAATACAAGAGATTATGGTAACTACCAATTTTAAAATGCGAAACGGATTTCTCGTATGGTTTTTCACTGGGGTAGTTTCAATTATAGTTTTGCTACATCCAACGGCAGAATTGCTGACCAGCACTGAAAAGAGTATGCACAAAAATTAATTGTGTATAAAACATCCACATGGTAAGTTTACAAACAGTACAGAAGCAAGCAACGCTAATCAAGTAAAATAACAAGGAGAAATCATAAAATATATGGTAATTCCAACAAAGAATACTCACTGCTATACCGCCGAGACCACCACTCATTATTCCAACTCCAATATCAATCAATTGGCTAGACTCGGAGGAAGCACCCTCCGTTGTAGATGAAAGTAATAATGCACATATTCGCATGTACTAAAGAAGACAGCGTTTCCGAAAGATTCTCTTAATAAGGTCGTGAAGACTCCTCGAAATATGCCCGAGAGCTGGAGAGGTTCTTTGTCAGCTTAAATACACACCAGAAGCCAAATTTGTGTCGATCAATAAATTTCTCGCCCCTTCACATTTTACAGTTTTAAAGGCACACTCAAGAGGACCACCATATCTACTGGAGCTTGGTACTACAGAATCAGCACCCTGAACTTGCATCCTACACTGGAAAACATAGATATAACAAGGATGATACTTCCAAGTAATTCTACACAGTAGGACGTCATGAACTCTCACATTACTTATCTTCACCAGTTCTGATGGGCATAGAATGAAACTGATAATAGCTCCGCCAAAAGCAGCTGAAGGAACTATTGCTCGATACTTGTTAACGATTGTAAAGTTGTTGACGTTCAAGTGTTCAACATATACTAGTCACAGACAATCTTTGAATTGAATTACAGCAAAATCATTGCTAGATGAACATTGAACAAACCTGCAGCAATAGTTTTGTTTGAGAGTAAATGCCAAATACAAGTGAGCTCTCAAAAGCCATGCCAATGAATGAAGATGTAGCTCCTCGATAGAGCCCCTTAACCTGCCACACAAAATCTATATCAGTCCAGGTCCCTCAAAGCCTTGAATCCCGGTCCCAGGAAAGGAGGAAAAAGTTTCAAAAAAGAAGAAAAGATAATTGCAGCATAGACAACAAAAGTAGACTTCTTCTGGTAAACTCAATGAAAAAGGGTATAAGAAAGCTTACAAGCAAAAGTAATATCTCAATTTCTTTGAAGAAATAAAATATAGATTTTTGTATGCCAAAGACAGGATTTGATGGGCAAAAAATTTTTACTTGACAAACAGTCAAGACTGGCATTTATGTAAAAGAGCCTCAGGTGACCTATGTTTCCTTAGTTCTATTTACTGCATACTATTTCAGAAACCAGAAACTTTAGATAGATTTTCAAGGGAATAAACAAATACAACCATACACTCATGAATATAAATATGTGCAAGTAAAGATGTATCACATTTAGTATAGAGAAGACGAGGCTTATAAAAAAATGGGGATGGATTTGAAATAATGAATCATTCAACCTTATGTTTGATTGGCATTTCAATATCAGTAAAGCAGTTGGGTCAAGTAAAGAGATTACTCGTCCCACCAGCTAAACGGAAAAAGCTCAAAATAGGATCTTGGAAGAAGTTGACAGGCATACTCCTTCAGTTTTTAATATTCTAGCAGCACAATGCAATCCATTCTTGTACTTTATTCCACGAGCTTCTGTATTGTGTTTCTGGAGCTTCACCTGACAAATACATTTCACTTGATTCAATAGGTAGACCCACATGAAGTCACAAGAACCTCTAACGCCCGAACAAGTATACTGTACATGTCATATTATTAAGATCTTCTCAAAGCATAGTTCCACCAATCTAGCACAGATGACCTTATGATCTGCTTCAGCCAATACCTTACCCTATTTCCTAAAACCTTTACTAAGACTTCTCAATAGTGAGGATGAACAAATTAAGAGCCCGTTTGAGTTAGTTGATTAAAAGTAGTTGATAAGCACAAGTGCTGAAAACACTTTTAGGTGCTGAAGCTGATTTTATACATAAGTAGTTACCTGTTTGGACAAAAGTGCTAAAACTGATGATAATGCGTTTGGTAAAAAGAAGCTGATAAGCACTCTTTCTATTAGAATGACTGAAATGTCCTCAAAAGCTATTTACAAAACATATTAATATAAGTATTTACATAAAAAGAACGAATGACAGAAACAAATAGTGAAATAGTTAAAAGTTTTGTTTTAGGAAAGAGTATTTGGAGTTTACAGAAGATATTAGGGATAAAATCGTAAAGGATTTGTCAAACCAAAAGTGCTTATAAGATGTAAAACCAACTTATCAATTATGGCTGATTTTTGTTTATAAACACTTAGCTTATAAGCACTTTTGACATTTACCAAACGCGTAGATAAGCCAAAAATTGCTTATAAGTTAGTTTGACCAGTTTATAAGTTTAGCCAAACACCTCTACGCATGGAAAGAAAGCAACTATAACAATCAACTATTTTGAGTAATAGGCTAAAACAATTTCACAACAAAATACAACAACAACATACCAAGTGAAATCCACAACGTGGGGTTTGGGGAGGGTAGAGTGTACGCAGACCTTATCTCTACCTTGGTAGGTAGAGTGGTTGTTTCCGAAAGACCCTCGGCTCAAGACAAAGCATAAGCACAAGCAAAGCAAGAGAAACGGTCAGACCCGGATAAGAAATTTAAAGCAGTATGAAAATGTTGTTAACAAAAGCGAATAAGTCATAATAGCGCATTCTGAAAAAAGAAGCAGTAACAAACGCAGTTAAATAAAATAAACAAAGTCCACTAAAGAACACATAGCAATAGAAATCAAACGACATGGGATTATAAAACAGTATTGCGCCTACTAGTATGATAGGCTAAACAGGGCTACAATAATAACACTACAACTACCAGTTTATAAGCATAAGTAGGACTACACTCAATTACCTACTACCCTTCTACCCTAATATGTGTCCTCCACAACCCCCTATCTAAAGTCATGTCCTCGGTAAGTTGCACCTGCGCCATATCCCGTCTAATCACCTCTCCCCAATACTTCTTCAGCCAACCTCTATCCCTCTTGAACCCGTCCATAGCCAACCTCTCACACCTCCGCACTGGGCATTTGTGTCTCTCCTCTGCACATGCCAAACCATCTCAACCTCGCTTCGCGCATCTTATCCTCCATCGAGGCCACTCCCACTATGTCCCGGATATCATCATTTCTAATCATATCCCTCCTTGTATGCCCACACATCCATCTCAGCATCCTCATCTCCGCAACTTTCATCTTTTGGATGTGCGAAGTCTTGACTGGCCAACACTCCGTCCCATACAACATAGTCGGTCTAACCACCACCCTATAGAACTTGCCTTTAAGTTTTGGTGACACTTTTTTATCGCACAAGACTCCAGATGCGAGCCTCTATTTCATCTACCCAGCCCCAATACGATGTGTGACATCATCATCAATCTCTCCATTCCCTTAGATAATAGACCCGAGGTACTTAAAGCTTCCTTTCTTTCGGATGACCTGAGTGTCAAGCCTCACCTCTACGTCTGTCTCATGGTCGCCCCCGTTACTGAACTTGCACTCCAAGTATTCTGTCTTGGTTCTACTCAGCCTGAACCCTTTAGACTCCAGAGTCTGTCTCCAAACCTCTAGCTTAGCGTTCACTTCGCTGCGAGTCTCATCAATCAGGACTATGTCATCTGCGAATAACATACACCATGGCACCTCCCCTTGGATATGTCGCGTCAGTCCATCTATCACCAAGACAAATAAGAATGGGCTAAGAGCTGATCCATAGAGCAGCCCCATCATCACTGGGAAATGCTCCAAATCGCCTCCTATTGTCCATACTCTGGTCTTGGCTCCATCATACATATCCTTGATCGCCCTAGTGTACGCCACAGGTACACCTCTAACCTCCAAACATCTCCATTGAAGTCTCTCGAGGTCGATGAAAATTATATGTAAGTCTCTCTTCCTCTCCCTATACTACTCCACCAACCTCCTAATAAGATGAATGACTTCTGTAGTCGAACGGTCCGGCATGAATCCAAACTGGTTCTCGTTAATAGACAAGTCTCTTCTCACCCTCATCTCCACGACTCTTTTCCAAACTTTCGTAATGTGGCTTAGCAGCTTGATACCCCTATAGTTGCTGCAACTCTGGATGTCACCTTTGTTCTTGTACAAAGGAATCATTGTACTCCACCTCCATTCTTCGGACATTATCGCCGTCTTAAAAATGACATTAAACAACTCAGTCAGTCATTCCAAACATGCCCTGCCTGCGCTCTTCCAAAATTCAACTGGGATCTCATCAGACCCGGTCGCTCGTCCCCTGCGCATCCTGCGAACAACACCCTTAACCTCCTCAACCTTAATACTTATACAATACCCAAAATCCCGATACCTTTCAGATTGCTCTAGATCTCCCAGCACACTGTCTTTTTCTCCTTTTTCGTTCAAGAGTTTATGGAATTAAGACTGTCACCTCCGTCTAATATATGTGTCATCCACCAGTATTTTGCCGTCCTCGTCCTTGATGCACCTCACATGATCCAAGTCACGGGCCCTTTTCTCCATCGCCTTGACTAGTCTGTACAACTTATCCCCGCCTTTTCCCTCTAATTCCACATACAATCATTCAACAAACCGCCGTTTTCGCCGCCATAACCGCTAGCTTTGCCTCCTTCCTCGCCATCTTATACAATTCTCTATTCGTCCATTTCTCCACCTCATCCTTGCTTTCTACCAATTTCTCATACGCCGCTTTCTTTGCTTTCACCTTCTCTTGAACTTTACCATTACACCACCAATCCCCTCGATGCCCACCACAGCTACCCCGCGAGACCCCTAGCACTTCTCTAGCTACCTCCCAAATGCAACTGGCTGTCCTGTCCCACATACCGATCGCATCCCCACTACTCCCCCAAGCCCCCTTAACCATCAACCTCTCCCCCATCTCCGTTGCACTAGCCATGGCCAAACTCCCCCATTTGATTCTTAACCTGTCATCCACAACCCTCCTCTTCTTCTCCATCTTGATCTCCAAATCCATCACTAAAAGCTTATGTCGGGTTGTAAGATACTCACTCGGAATAACCTTGCAGTCTTTACAAAAACCTTTGTCAACCTTCCTAAGGAGCAAAAAGTCTATCTGAGTCTTAGCCACCGAGCTACAGAAAGTCACCAAGTGCTCCTCCTTCTTGATGAACCTCGAATTGACTATCACCATCCCAAAAGCTTTAGCGAACTCCAAGAGTGAGACACATCCCCCGTTCATGTCCCCGAGGTCAAAGCCTCCATGCACGTCATCATAACCCCTCGGAAGTGACCCGATATGTCTATTGAAATCCCCTCTAACAAATAACTTCTCAGTATGTGGTATACCTCCCACCACCTCATCCAAATTCTCCCAAAAGCGGATCTTCTCCTCCTCGTCCAAGCTCGCCTACGGCGTGTAAGAACTAATAATGTTCATAGTGGACCCTCCAACTACCAACTTAATCGTCATCATCTTGTCATTGACCCTCCTAACCTCTACCACCTGATCCTTCAGCTCGTTGTCTACCAAAATACCTACCCCATTCCTATACCTCGACCTACCAGAGAACCATAACTTATACCCGTCCACATCCTTAGCCTTAGATCTTACCCATTTGGTCTCCTGGACACATGCTATATTAATCTTTCTCTCCTTAAGAATCTTAACTAGCTCTATGGACTTTTCCGTTAAAGTCTCAATATTCCAAGACCCTATTCTCAACCTAGCATCTCCCTTACCCCCTAACCCTCGCCCCCGTCCCCGACATGACCCTAGTCTACTATCAGTCATCAAAGCCACTAAAGCGGATATAAACTAATAGGTTAATCAAAGGTTTACACCTAAAACAGGAACGCCAAGAATGCTATAACTAAAGGCATGAAGAGTAAATGTAAGAACGTAATATACTAAGGGCAGGAATTAACATATTACGAAACAAATTCGACAGCCAAGCAAAAATAGATTAGCAACAAGAATGAAGACCAGAGAGATAAAACCCAGACATTTGGCGGGAGAGCGGAGAAATAAAGCCCAGATGCGCGTCGCGACAAATCTATTATCGACGGTCGTGTTCCGACAGTTGATGCTTTGGATATATATCTGTCGGTACCTACAAAAGCAAAGCAAAGGAAAACACACAGGGAAAAGGGAAGAGGATATAAGGATAACTTATTCCTTATCAGTTAAATAAAATAAAATTAGCAAAAACAGTAGCGAGATGGTAACAGTAGTGATGGGGCAGTGAGCAAGACCGAGTTTCACTGGAGAAAAATTCAAACTCATTCCCAAATCAGTCCGTGTGCAACAACACACACACATGGGCGAAAAACAAGAGTGAAACAGTCAACAGTAGCCGCTAAAATTAACAAAAATGGAGCATTAACTTAGACGACCAAAGAGATCGTCGGAGCTTCGCCAGAGTTTGTTTTCCGATGAAATTCACGACGTTATTTCAACGGTGATAACACTGGAGCAACGCCTGAGACAAAAGACTTGGCCAGATCTAGAAATATCGGTCAGTCCGATGGTGGTTCCGATGGTGAGGGAACAGAGAAAAGGAGGGAGAGAGGTGAGCAGTGCGTTGGGGTAGTTTGGTTCGTGGTCACCGGAGCTCTCCGCCAGTCGCCGGTGGTCAGCTCCGACAAGGCAGAGAAAGCAGCTAAAAGAGGTATAATTATTCTTATTTCATTTCACAACAAATCTTGAGTCAAAATTGTGTTGCACCTAGCAAATCTATAATAATGAAACAGAAAAACCCAAGTGCATAATTTGTTCAATTCTACAAATTGAATGTTGAATGATAATTTTAAAAAAAAGGGTTCTACTCCAATTGCATTAATTCATAGGGTAATGAAAATGGGTATTTCTATAAAAGCTTCGAGTAGTAGACGAAAATTGTGCTGCACTTAGACATGTATATTCAGAAAACAACAAAACCAAGATGCAAAATTTGTTCAATTCTACAAATTGAATGTTCAATGATAATTTAAAAATGGGTTCTACTCCAATTGAATTGCATTAATTCATTGGGTAATGAAAATGGGTATTTCTGTAAAAGCTTCGAGTAGTAGACAAAAATTGTGCTGCAGTTACACATCTATATTAAAAACAACAACAAAACCCAGATGCATAATTTGTTCAATTCAACAAATATGAACGATGAATTATAATTAAAATAAAGGGTTGAAAAATTCCAAATAGCATTAATCCATAGGGTAATGCAAATGGGTATTTCTATATACGAATACTGTGCTGCACTTATTGTCAGGAGATTGATGGAGCAGTATAGGGACAAAAAAAGAGACATGTACATGGTGTTCATTGATTTAGAGAAGGCATATGATAAAGTCCCTTGGGAGGTCATTTGGAGATGTTTGGAGTCTAGAGGTGTGTCGTGGCCTACATCAGGACGATTAAGAAAATGTACGAGGGTATCAAGACCCGGGTTAGGACAATATAAGGTGATTCTGAACACTTTCCGGTCGTGATGGGGTTGCATCAGGCATCAACCCTTAGCACATTTCTATTTGCCTTAGTGACGGACAAATTGACACATATTCAAAAGGAGGTGTCATGGTGTATGTTATTTCCATACTATATAGTTCTGATTGATGAGACGCGCCGTGGGGTTAACGATAGTTTGAAAGTTTGGAGAACAACCTTAGAGTATAAAGGTTTTAGGTTAAGCAGGACAAAGACGGAGTATATGTAGTGCAAGTTCAATGACGTGTCACAGGAGGAGACAGGCGTGGAAGTGAAGATTGAGGCACAAGCTATACCCAAAAGAGAACACTTCAAGTATCTTGGGTCCATAATACAAGAGGACGAGGAGATTGATAGTGATGTCTTACACCGTGTTGGAACAGGGTGGATGATATGGAGGCTTGCCTCTGGGGTGCTTTGTGCTAAGAAGGTATCTCCTAGGCCGAAAGGTAAGTTCTACAGAGTGGTGGTTAGACCAGTATTGTTGTATGGGGCATAATGCTTGTATGGGGCAGAAAGTTGGCCAGTCAAGAATGCTCACATTCAGAAAATGAATGTAGCAGAGATGAGGATGCTCAGATGGACGTGTGGTCATACTAGGAGAGATATGATTAGGAACGAAGTTATACGGGACAAGGTCGGAGTCATCCATGGAGGACAAGATGAGAGAAGCGAGACTGAGATGGTTCGGGCATGTGAAAATGAAGTGTGAGGATGCGCGAATTAGGAGGTGTGAGAGATTGATGATAACAGGAGTTAAGAGAGGTAGAAGTAGGCCGAAGAAGAATTGGGAAGAGGTGATTAGATAGGACATGACACAACTTCAGCTGATCGAGGACATGACCATAGATAGGAAGATTTGGAGGTCAAGGATTAGGATAGAAGGCTAGTCGATAATTGAGTTTTATCGCACATTGTGTAAAAGGGGTAGGGGGTTAGCCTCTTCATCTCCTCTTCTCTCTTTCTTTGTAGTATTATTTAGGTTTCACGTAGATCCATATTCTTATGTGTGTATTCCTATGTGTTGTTTTATTTGTTTTGTATTGTGATATATTGTCGTCTTATTTTTCTTGAATTCCTGCATTGACTACGTTCTTTTGAGCCGAGGGTCTATAGGAAACAACTTCTCCATCTGACAAAGGTAGAGGTAAAGTCTATGTACATCCTATCCTCCCCAAACCCTACTTGTGGAATTATACTCGGTATGTTGTTGTTGTGAATGATAATAATAATAAAGGGGTTAAATTCCAATTGCACTAATTCATAGGGTAATGCAAATTGTGCTGCATTTAGACATCTATATTCAGAAAACAGCAAAACCCAGATGCATAATTTGTTCAATTCTACAAATATAAGCGCTAAATGATAATAAAAACAAAGGGTTAAATTCAAATTGCATTAATTCATAGGGTAATGCAAATGGATATTTATATAAATTAAAGCTTCGAATAGTAAACGAACCTTGACGGTAGGGTGACCAGTAATAACCATAGCAATACCGACCATTAAGCCCGCTACATAATCCTTGTACCCGGAATTTCCCTCCATCTTCACTCGAGTATTTGCTGTTCTGGGTTTTTCAAGGGGGTTTAGGCGTTTAGCTCTGTAAAATCCAAGATTTTGCCTGCCAAAAATGTCTTTAAATAGTAACTTTAATGTAATTCAAAACAATATTAGTCCTTCTAAGGACTGTTTGGTAAGAGGGATAGTACGAGGCATAAGAAATAATCAATTTCGAAATTAAATTTGGAATGATTTGATTTCATATTTAGTCGGGATATAATTGTGGTATAATTAATTCCGGAATTAGTTATTGCAGATTATAGTATTACTTTTATCTTTATAGAATGAATAACTAATTGCGGAATAACTTCTTCGCAACCAAACGACCCTTATATAATATTAAAAATAAAATATTTTAAAGGCCCTTTTGGCTGTGAGTATTTGAAAAAAAAGCAGTTTTTGTTACTAAAGTGAATAGTATAGTAGTATTTGAAAATTGAAGTTGTTTTTGAATTTTTGTGAGAGATTTGGAATGAAAATAACATTTTAATGAAAATAAAATTTCGAATTTCAAAATTTTCTGAAATTTTATGGACAAATATGATTTTTGCAATGGAACTCCAAAAAAGTAAAATATATTCATGACTAAACGGCCACATAGTATTATCAAATTTAACAAATCTTGAAGGTCGGATTTAATGAAATATTTTTAAAAAACTATCGGGAGTAGTCATGGTTAGGGCAGTTTGGGTTTATGTATTGAGTTAAATAATCATGGTATAATTTTTTAATAATTTTATCTTGTGTTGGTTAATGGTCATTGTTTTCAATTCCTGCATAATTAATACTTACATAATTTACAGGAAAATTACGTTCTATGTCTATTTTTAAAAATATTTACGCCACGTAGTCCATATTTTGAGTTTTTGTAATCTGATTTAGCTCATAATTGTGTATAAATATCTTTTATACACTATTATACACTTAGCACAAGGTTGATACTTTATAGATAATGATTTCTCTAGGTATAATGTTACATAATATTGTATAATGTTGTAGAATATTATATATTGGGTTATGTGACGTAATAATTTTCAAAAGCTATATCATTTTTAAAATTCCCTAATTTATATAGTTATCTATGTATTATTTCTCCCTGTCTCAAAATATGTGTCGTTTTTTACGTCTTGAGATTCAAATGGAAGACGTACATAAATTATCGATTTTTAGGGTCTCCATTTAAGCTATAATCAATGTGTATAATATTTTACAAGTTTAACCATAATACCAACTTTAGGTATTCCTGAGTGAAGTTGCGAAATCTCCTGATTGTGTTTAGCAGCAAACTTTTGACTATTTTAATAATACATGAGATATATCTTAAATTCCTTAGTCATTAGTGCAATTACTCCGTTGAAAGGTGTAGAAAACTGAGTATAATGACGAAAAACTATTCCTGCATAAGTTGAAGTGTAGTAAATCTAATCTTTGGAACTTGCCAAGCACATCAAAGATCATCTCCACACTAATCAGTACATTAAGATGGTTGAACAACGTTGACGTATTAAAATAGTATACCAGATATACCAACTCTGTGAGAGCCAACATAATCTCATCTTATCCAACATTCAAAGAGTACAATATATCATTCAGACGAGTAACCAAGTCCATTATAATTATCATTCCATTTTACTATTCATGTTTATCTTAAATTGGTTTCTGGACACATGCGATACACGTGTAGCTACACTAATTAATTTAATCGTTTTAAAGATATATATATATATATATATATAATCAAAATTTGAAACTTAAAAAGTGCAAGATAAATTAGTAAAATATGTGACCAAATTGAATCTCATAATAGCCGATTAAGGAATTTGAAAATAGTCAAAGAACAAAGAAAAAAGGAATTTAAAATTGCTTTATCATGCAATAGAGTTCAAATTGCATTCATTAGAAATTGTATGGTCTTAAAATATGTATCGATTGCCAACAAATATGCTATATAAAATTAAAATATAATTTCTTTTTCACTATGACGTTCCACTACTCTAGCCCTAAATCCTAATCACCCTAAAATACTCATAACAAAAGACGAACCTTAACTAATAAAATGACAAAGTTTTTATTCAATTATTATAGGCATGGTATATTATATGTCGGGTGAAAAAATAATATAAAAAATATTGTAAAAAAAAAAAATTAAGTCTAAGAGCAAACAAATACTACAAAAGCTATATAAATTTATATAATTTTTTTTACATCTCAAACAAAATTCTAGCTCTTGAATCCAATTCAATTGATTTCAAATTAGCATACATTAATGTGGCAAGATCAAGAAAATAGGGAAAACATCATTATTCTTATTTTAACAGCATAATTTGCACGAATTACATCCATATAAACTGAAGTACCATGGACAATCAATTATTTTCTTAAATATTATATATCTTTAGCTCTTCATAATTGTTCCTTATTAAATTACATAAATAATATATTAACACAATGTCCCTCATTATGTAAGTGAAACAAAACAATGTCTAGAAATTATGGTGCAAATATCAAACAAAGCAACACTGATTAGAGCATCACCAAACTTCGTTATAATTGCAAAATTATAGCCTGGTTCAACAGTATCACCTTTCTTGGCTATGAACTGTAAATATTAGATCACACGATTAAGAGTTTCATGGGCAACTCAATAAAAATAATAAACTAAAGTCAAATTTTAATAAGAAACCTTTCCGCCACCTGAAAATCAAGATCCGGCCCCATCTCCACCTGAAGCAAATCATGAACACCAAGTTTTAATTGTGAGTCCCTTTAACTTCATATTTGCTTGATGAAATAATGATCGATATTGTAAATGACATATTACAAAATAATGGAGGGAATAACAATTTGGATGAGAATGAAGAACCACTGCTACTGATAGCCAATCTTGAAAAATCACAACTGAGACCAAATGAAGAACAACGGTGTGGGGCTTGCACGTATGCGCCATCCTAACTATGACTTTCGGCATTTTATTCCCAATAATCAATATGAGATCTTTGCAGAGTTGCTAGGACGTATGTGAGACAACAACTAATTGGGTGGATTGATCAATATCAAAGAGAACTTATGGACAGCCAAATTTATAAAGCAAACATGATAAGGTAAAAACAATACAAATAAAAGAAGATTGTTTACAACAACAAAGTGCTCTCATTGATAGACTACTAGGAATACCCTAGCATACTAGATCCAATCCAACAAATAGTAGACCAAATTGCCGTTGAAGTACAACAAAATGGAGCATAACAAATGCAGTTAAAGCACAATAGATAGAAGACTCCATGAATGAAACACATTAATTTGGAGCACAAGCGATAGAAAACCTAATATTTAATATTAAAATTAGTGTCATTTAAACATACATACACGAAAAGTTAGTGTCATTAGTTTCTTGTACTTGTTATTTATAATGTAGTATTCTTACAAAGCATAAGTCTTTAACTTTACAACTAATATTAAATATTAAAATTATTTATATTGATAAAGGTTACTTCAAGTTCAAAAGTTGTCCGACATTTGTTTGCAATATATTACCTTGGATCATGTTGTAAAATATGGTATTTACTAGTATGACTATTTGAGTAATCTTGTAAAAATGGTTGTGAGCAGTGTTAAATTCTAGACATAAGATGTCATCTATGTCGCGTTCTTCACAAATTAAGGAGCACGTTTATACACTACATAGTATTGTACACGGTAACATTTATGATGAAAATGAATGTGAAGACTTGCTGAAATATTGAAGGGAGAATCAAAGACAATTACCAATTCTAGCAAGGATGTCCTAGGATGTGTTGACTATTCAAACATCATTTATAGCATTTGAACGCGTTTTTAGTGTTGGAAGGTTTCATATCATAGAGCATATATTGAAAGAATATACGTGTGAATACCATATATCCCGTGTATACTTATAGTTGAAATCTTGTACATGTGTAATTATGGTAGTAGTCTTGTATTAGAAAAATGTAGATTTAATTTCCATAATTAAATATTGTATATCATGTATATATACCTTTTACATTAATGAAAATTATCAATGAATTATTATCTTTCATTATATCAGCAGTCTAGGGTAATATTTTCCTTCTCCAAATTTTCCCACCTTCTGCCACCCTAACCCTACTAGTGGTGGCCGGCGACCGACCCTACTCTCTCCCTTCAATTTTTTTTTCTTCCAAACCCTAATTCTCTTATTGTTCTGACATCATGTCTACCACAAAGAACACATTTCATGTTGCCCTTGCAGTATAAAATATCAAGAACAACATCCCTATTGTTCTTGAGATGGAAAATGTTCAATACGCGACATGGGCAGAACTATTTAAAATTCACGCATGGTCTAATAGAGTCCTCCATCACATCGTCCCACGGGCAAAAGGCAAGGAGAAAGTGCCTACCACGGATGATGAAATTGAGTTGTGGGCAACTCTCGATGCGACGGTCCTTCAATGGATCTATTCCACCGTCTCTACAGACCTCTTACAGACAATTATCGAACCCGATGCTACGACAATGGAAGCTTGGAATAGGTTGCGTGATATATTCCAAGACAACAAAAATTCCCGAGCCGTGACCCTTGAGCAGGTATTCTCCTACATAAATATGGCGAATTTTCCGAATGCCTCAGCCTATTGTCAAAGGCTCAAGGAGTTGTCAGATCAACTTAAAAACGTTGGTGAGCCTGTCACTAATGATCGTCTTGTTCTTTAGATGGTTGCAGGCCTCTCCGAGGCTTATAATGGCGTTGGAACTCTTCTTCGTCAAAGCAATCCTCTCCCGCCGTTCTGCCAAACACGTTCCATGCTCACCTTAGAAGAAGTCAGCTTGGCTAAAAGGTGCCTACCGGAGTCAATTCTGCCATAATGGTGGCTATATCACGCGACACCGATGACCCTCACTCCTTCCTAGAAAATTCTAGTCAAACCCGTAATAATAATGGCAGCAAAAAGGGCCAAAATCAGAAAAATGGAGGCAAAAACCGCGGCCGCGGTGGTGGAGGACAGGGTGGCAATGGCCAGCAGACTGGGTCGCAGCACCACTGGTCGCAGACTTGGGCCAGTGTGCAGTGGCCCAGTGCATCGTATCCAGCAAGCGATCCAGGTTTAGTAAATTATTAGGCTGGCCCAACGACTTTCAGCAACCAGGGGCTCGGAAAAATGGGCTTTGGTAGCAGCCTGGCCTGCTTGGGCCTCGGCCACGGTAGGCCTTCGCTGTGCAGGCCCAGCAATAGCCTTGAGTCCTACGAATATCGAGGCATTAATGCACACACTTGGATTAAATCCTCCGAATGCAAATTGGTATATGAACACCGGTGCTACTTCTCATATGACGTCCGCGCCAGGTAATCTCCCGTCTTATTAAATTTGAGCAAAAATCGTGGCATTATTGTTGGTAATGGTAATTCAATTCCAGTTCGCGGTTATGGTCACACAAATTTATCTCCCCCGAACCCACCTTTAGCCTTAAAAAATATCCATGCTCCTCAATTAATTAAAAATTTGGTATTTGTTCGAAAATTTATAACTGATAACTTGGTTTTTGTTGACTTTGACCCTTTTGGATTTTTTGTGAAGGATTTCACGACAGGGATACCTCTAATTCGATGTAATAGTTGGGACGACCTCTATCCTATCACCACCACTAATCAAGCCACACTGTCAACATTTGCCGTTTTAGCACCTTCCTAATGGCATGCGCGTTTGGGTTATCCGGGAGCATATGTTCTTTCATCTCTTAAAAATAATAATTTTATTGAGTGTAATAGTACGCGTAGTACTAATATGTCTCTTTCACGTCCGCTTGGGAAACATGTTATTACTATTTGTTGCCTCCAATTTTAGTACTTTGTTGCCATTTGATATTATTTATAGTGATTTGTGGACATCTCCCGTTTTGAGCTCTTGGGCCACCATTATTATGTGTTATATTTGGATGATTATTCTAATTTTTTGTGGACTTTTCTGTTATCTAAAAAGTCTCAAGTTTATTCAACATTCCTATCGTTTAGAGCATTCATCTGTACCTAATTTGAACGGAAAATTAAAAATATTCAATGTGATAATGGAAGGGAATTTGATAATGGGCCATTTAGAGAATTTTGTAACATTTATGGTATATCTTTCCGGTTTTCTTGTCCACATATATCCTCACAAAATGGGAAAGCTGAGCGAAAAATACGCACCATTAATAATATTATTCGAACATTACTCACCCATGCTTCCTTACCACTTTCATTTTGGCATTATGCACTACAAATGACCACTTACCTTCTTAACATACTCCATAGCAAAGAATTAGCATACCAATCTCCACTCAAAATTATTTATCACAAAGATACGTCTTATTATCATCTTAGGGTATTTGGGTGTTTATGCTATCATCTCTTTTCCTCCACTACAATAAACAAACTACAAGCCCGTTCTACCGCTTGTGTGTTTTTGGGTTATCCGTCTAATCATCGTGGTTATAAATGTTATGATTTATCCTCCCATAAAATCATCATTAGTCGCCATGTAATTTTTTATGAAACCCATTTCCGTTCGCTAAGTTGCATAATTCCGTGTCTAATTCTTATAATTTTCTGAATGATGGACTCTCACCGTATGTGGTCCACCATTTGGTCTGGCCCCCATCTTGGGATCTGGACAAGCAGACACCGGCTGGCCCAGTCCCTTCCAGTGCTTAAATCCAGCCAGCAAGCCCTCCCAATTGAAAAAGATAATTACTACATGAGATAGCACATATATAAGATAAAAGAAAGAATCTTTCTTTCTCTTTTTTCTTCTTTCTATATTATATAGAGATGTACAATTTTTATCATCAATTTCCTTTATCTCCCACTACTTGATGACGCATACTCCTTACGTCTTCCGAGTCTGCCAGCAGGCCCACTGGCTGCTGGCCCAAATAACCACCACTCGGGTCCAGTTTCTCGGCCAACAGGCCTACTGCCTGTTGGCCCATCCAGTCTGTCACTTGGTCCAACGTCTCGGCCAGCAAGCCCACTGCCTGTTGGCCCACCTCCCAACCCGAGCATGCACCTCCCAAACCAAGCAAATTTTGACGTCACCACACTGACCCAGGTTTGGCCCACTTCTATTCCGAGTCAAGGGCCCGTTATTCGTAGTCAAAGGGATATTTTTAGACCAAAACGCTATTTTAATCTCACTTCTAATGTCACTAAATCTCCCCTACCACGTAACCCCGTGTCTGCCCTTCGTGACCCAAATTGGAAAATGGTCATGGATGATGAATATAATGCTCTATTGAAAATAAGACGTGGGAGTTGGTGCCCCTTCCGCCTGGTGTCAATGTGATTCGTTCTATGTGGATTTTTACTCATAAGAAAAAATCTTATGGTTGTTTTAAGAGGCATAAGACCCATCTTGTAGGTGATGACAAAACTTAACAAGATTGGCTTGGATTGTGGAGAGACATTTAGTCTGGTGGTCAAACCGGCTACCATTCGCATTGTTCTTAGTATGGCTCTATCGAAAGCATGGCACATTCATCAGTTGGATGTAAAAAATACTTTCTTACACGGTGATCTCAAGAAAACTGTATACATACATCAGCCCTTGGGTTTCAAGGACCCCGATCATCCTAACCATGTCTGTTTGCTGAAGAAGTCCTTGTGTGGGCTAAAATAGGCCCATCGGGCCTGGTACAAAATATTTGCAGATTATGTGTCTACTATTGGGTTTTCTCACAGCAGGTCTGATCATTCTCTGTTCATCTATCGTCATGGTACTTCTCTGGCATACATTCTGTTATATGTGAATGATATTATATTGATTGTCTCTTCTGATAAACTGCGCAAGTCTATCATCTCTCTTCTCAGCTCCGAATTTGCTATGAAAGACAAGGGGCCTCTGAGTTATTTCTTGGGTATAGTTGTACCTCGTTATGCAAGTGGTCTATTTTTATCCCAGAGGAAGTATGCGGCTGAGATTATTGAGCGGGCTAACATGTCATCATGTAAGTCATCTCCTACTTCGGTTGATACCAAATCGAAGTTGAGTGCTAATTCTAGCACACCCTACGAGGATCCCTCCCACTATCATAGTCTTGCGGGGGCTCTTCAGTAACTTACATTCACGAGTCCTGATATTACTTATGCAGTGCAGCAGGTGTTTTTATTTATGCATGATCCGAGGGAAGGACACATGCACGCTCTCAAACGCATTGTCTGTTACATTCAGAGCACTCTTGATTTTGGTTTGCACTTATACCATCCTTCGTATCTAGTCTCATGTCTTATACAAATGCTGATTGAGGTGGATGTCCAGATACCAGACGTTCGCGGCATCTGGTTATTGTATGTTTCTAGGTGATAACTTGTTCTTGTGGTCGGCTAAACATCAGACATCTGGTTATTGTATATTTCCGAGTATCGAGAGGTAGCCAATGTGGTGTCTGAGTCTTGTTGGCTGCGTAATCTCCTATTAGAGGTTCACTTTCCTATTCAGAAAGCTACCTTGGTCTACTGCGATAATGTTAGTGCGGTCTATCTCTCTGGGAATCCGGTCCAACATCAACGCACAAAACATATCAAGATGTATATTTACTTTGTTCGCGAAAAGGTAGCTCGTGGACAAGTATGTGTCTTACATGTCCCTTCAAGGTACCAAATTGCTGACATCTTTACTAAGGGTCTTCCCTTAGTTCTGTTTGAAGATTTTAGGGACAGTCTCAGCGTACGACAACCGCCCGCTATGACTGTGGGGGTGTGAAAGAATATACGTGTGAATACCGTATATCCCGTGTATATTCATAGTAGGATTCTTGTAAATGTGTAATTATGGTAGTAGTTTTGTATTAGGAAAATGTAGATTTGATTTTCATAATTAAATATTGTATATCATATATATATATACCTTTTACATTAATGAAAATGATTAAAGAATTATTCTCTTTCATATACACTTGTTGGCAGGGGATAACTTAGAGATTACATTCATATTCAGAGATTAAATATAATCGGAGAGAAAAAACTGCTACCTAAAGGTTAATGATGAAGATGACACAAATCATAGTGAGATCCTATCAACAGGAAGCGTCCGACAGACGCGAGGAATTTGGCCAAAATGTTTCAATTCTAATAGAAGAGCCTCGTGAAATTATAGTGCAATTAAAAAGAGTCTTTATATTTATATAATTTTATTTTTAAATACAAATTCTTGAAATACAAATTTGCAAATGAGAGGCTTTTATGCTTGAAATTATTTTTCACACTCTTGTTAAAATATTCAAGTGCTCATACGAAAAAGCTTTCCCCAGATCTCTCGTTCCGTCCTGCCCCACTCCGTCCCGTTACAACCTAACCCACTAGGCACCAGAGATGTGGGTCGGTGCGGTACCCTTCCTAGCCCCTTGACCCAACTCATTCAGAGACGAACCCAAAATTTGACAATCGTGGATACATCACTGACTTTAAGGAACCTACGGGTTACAAAGACAAAATAAGTATATGAATATGATCAATTTGGCTTGTTTAGAAAATTTTAAGTTATTTTGGTAATTTAATGAAGGGGAGCCTTGGAGTAATTGATAAAGTTGTTGTCATGTGATCAGGAGGTCTATTAAAAGTGTGTTCTATCTAACAGCTTAAGCTTTTAGATAGAACACACTTTTAATATTTGATTATATTCTCAACAATGGGTTCAAGCTGTGGAAACAGTCTCTTGCATAAATGTGAGGTAATACTGCGTACAATAGACCCTTGTGGTCCGACACTTACCCACATCGGGTGTTTACACCCAATGTAGTTAAGTTAACTATAGATGACAAACTAAAGTTTATTAGGAATCATTCTTTTAATAAATAGAAAATTTTAAAAAGGAACTAAAATCATAATCCCTCCGTTCACTTTTACTTATCCATTATACTAAAATTAGATTTTTTACTTTTACTTGTCACTTTAAGCATATCAAGAGAAGACAATTTCTTTTTTCCTATTTTACTCATAGTATTAATTACTCATTTGTTGTGGGCTTTCATTGGGTATGTTGTTGTTGTTGTTGTTGTTATCAATTAATCATTTCAAATCATTTTTGAAGTCTATTAAAACTATGCACCAATTAATATGAGTATCATGGTAAATTATGTACTTTATTTATTATTTATTAAGGGATGTGCAGAGTCAATAATGGACAAGTAAAAGTGAACGGAGAGAGTACAATTTTAGGAAAGCTCAGGAACGCCATCATCATTATCTCTCTTTTATTTCTTGTCGTTCTTCTAATTCTCTGGCTTAATTTCAAAATTTTGCGTCATTCTTTTATTTTCCCATTGGCATATATCAGGTTGATTTATTTCGTATTTCTGTATTTACATGTGCTTGAAAGAATTATTATAAAACTAATTAAGGACCCTATCTTGTTCATTTTGAAAAGAAAATCTTGCATGACGAAAAGGTCAAGTGCAATTTTGTGAAGGTTAATATTCGTATCAGTCTGTTGATTTTTGGTGTGTATTTAGTGTATATAAGACAAGTGTTTTCTTTTGTTAAGGTTAAAAATGTTCAAATTACTGATTTTTTTTTATTTTGTAATGGCCAGTGATACAAAAAACAACAGCATACCCAATGTAATTTTACAAGTGAGATCTGGAGAAGGTAGAGTGTACACAGACCTTATTTCTACCTTGGAAGGTAGGGATGATGTTCCCAATAGACCCTCGGCTCAAAGGAAAGCAAACCAAACCAGTCAGGCAAAGAAATAACAGAAGTAAAGAAGTAATTGCAAAATACAATATAAAGCATGACAAACCAGTTTGAAAAAAAAACACTACCATAACTATCAAAAAATCATATGATAATCGAATTACATGAAACACATATAATAACATAAATCTAAGGACACGCTATAAGAATAGAACTATGACTACAAGTAGGAAAGAAGAAGCGTGACAACGCTTAGCTACCTATACTAGCCTTCTACTTTAATTCATGTTTTCTATAACCTCCTATCTAAGGTCATGTCTTCGGTGAGCTGAAATTGCATCATATCATGTCGAATCACCTCTCCTCAATACTTCTTCGGTCTACCTCTACCTCTCATGAACCATCCAAAGCAAACCTCTCACACCTCCGCACTGAGGCATCCGTACATCTCCTCTTCACATGCCCGAAATATCTTAGTCTCACTTCCCTCATCTTGTCCTCCACCGAGCCCCCCCACCTTGTTATGAATCTCTTTATTTTTAATTATATCTCTCCTTATATGCCCACACGTCCATCGTAGCATCCTCATTTTCGTCACCTTTATCTTCTGAACGTGAAAGTTCTTGACTATCCAACACTTCGTCCCATACATCACAGTTGGTCTAACCACCGCTCTGTAAAACTTGCCTTTAAGTTTAGGTGGCACTTCTTATCACATAGAACTACATATGCTAAGCTCCATTTCATCCACCCTGCACAAATACAATGTGTGACATCTTCGTCAATCTCCCCCTACCTTGGATAATAGACCCGTAATTGCCAGTGATTGAGGGGAAGAAAATGGTGGGTGATGGCCTCTAGAGTTTGAAATGTGGTTAGTGGCATAGAAAGGACAAAAATACCGTCCTCCTACTTAATACCATTAAAGAGGATAAGCTAGAATAGCAAGATACTAAAGTTTTTTCTATTAAGATTATGTGCAAAAAGGAATGGTAGTTAACTACGGTTAAATATCAATAATTGTAGTTAACTAAAGTGACACATTTTAATTGTTTATTGGGCGGGTGGAAACTGAAAGAAACAATCCCTTGATTATTTTCATTAATGAATGAGTATATATACAATTTACAATTTCCATAATATGAAAAACCATATTCCTATTCTACTCCCAAAACCATATTCTATTTGTACACGAATTCTATAATTATGGTAAGTGTACAATGCTAATTATATACAAAACCTATTACCAAAATTACCATATACACGGTGTGTAACCATGTATATCACGGTCTCCCAATTGCCTTGGGTTTCTGTGATATACACGGTATACACAAGAGAGTATGCCGTGTATACGGTGGTATATTTTCACACCCCGCAGTCATAGCGGGCGGTCTTCAAATAGGACCGAGGGAAGACCCTTAGTGAAGATGTCTGCAACTTGATACCTGGAAGGGACACGTAAGACGTGTACTTGTCCACGAGTTACCTTTTCGCAAACAAATTGGATATCTATCTCAATATATTTAGTGCACTGGTGTTGAACCAGATTCCCAGAAAGATATATGGCACTAACATTATCACAATATACCAAGGTAGCTTTTTGAATGGGAAAGTGAAGCAATAAAAGAAGATTATGTAACCAACATGATTCAGAAACCACATTGGTCACCCCTCGATACTCGGCCTCTACACTGGAGCGGGATAAGATAGCATGTCATTTGGCAGACCATGAGACCATGTTATCGCCAAGAAACATACACTAGCCAGACGTAGAGCGTCTGGTGTCCGGGCAGCCACCCCAATGTATTAGATAATGTGTTTGAGTGCATTCATGTGCTCTACCCTAGGATCATGCATAAACAGACACACCTGTTGTACGGCATATGTAATATCCGATCTTGTGAAAGTAAGTTACCTAAGAGCTCCAGCAAGACTGCGATAGTGAGTGGGATCCTCGTAAGGTGAGCCAGTCGCAACACCAAGGTTGGGCTTGCTATCAACTGGAGGGAAGTAGACTTACACGAGGACATACCAGAGCTCTCAATGATCTCAGCAGCATACTTCCGTTGGGATAAGAATAACCCACCTACATGACGAGTGACAGCAATCCCTAAAAAGTAACTCAAGGGCCCCAAGTCTTTCATAGCAAACTCAGAACTGAGCATGGTCATGATATACTTGCGCAAAACATCAGAAGAGGCAGTCAAGATAATATCATCCACATATGATAGAATATAAGTCAGGGTAGTACCATGACAATATTTGAACAATGAATTATCAGACCCGCTGTGAGAAAACCCAATAGACGAAACATAGTCTGCAAATCTTTTATACCAAGCCCGTGGGGCCTGCTTAAGCCCATACAAAGACTTCTTCAATAAACAGACATGATGAGGATATATGGGGTCTAAAAAATCCAATGGTTGATACATGTAAACGGTCTCCTTAAGATCATCATGTAAGAAGTCATTCTTCACATCTAACTGATAAATGGGCCATGCATTTGAAAGAGCCAGATTGAAAACAGTGCGAATGGTAGCCGATTTGACCACTGAACTAAATGTCTCACCACAATCCACGCCAATCTGCTGAGTCTTACTATTACCTATAAGATGAGCCTTATGTCTCGCAAAAGAGCCATCATAATTATCTTTATGAGTAAAAATCCACATAGACCGAATAATATTAACACCAGAAGGACGGGGGACCAACTCCCACATCTTATTTTCAATTAGAGCATTATATTCGTCGGTCATAGCCAATTTCCAATTCGGGTCATTTAAGGCATACACGGGGTTACGTGGTAGAGGGGATTTAGAGACATTAGAATTGAGATTAAAATGTTGTTTTGGTTTAAAAATACCTCTTTGACTACAAGTGACTGGCCCATGACTCGAGGAGGAAGCAGGTGGATTTTGGGCAGTGGGTAGGCTGGTGACGGACTGGCCAGCAGGTAGTGGGCCTGCTGGCCCAAAACTGGAAACAATAGCTGGGTCAGATGCAGAACGTGAAGCAGAAGCAATTTCGGTATTGGGCCGGGCAACCGGCTCAACAGCCGAAACAAGGGTAGAAACAGTGGGCCCGATGGTGGATAGTGGGTGTGGGACAAATCCGATAAATGGTGGATAATATACGGGGAGACCTTGTCGTCTAAAAAATTATACGAACTAGGCTCGTGACTACTCACTTTAGCAAATGAAAATTGGGTTTCATAAAAAATATGGCGACTAATTATGATTTTATTGGATGATAAATCAAAATATTTGTAACCATGATGATTCGATGGATAACCTAAAAACACACAAGGGGTAGAACAGGCTTGAAGTTTGTTAATTGTAGTTGACGAAAATAGTGGATAACATAAGCACCCAAAGACCCTAAGATGTGAATACGTAGGAGTCTTATTATAGAGGAATTTAAGAGGGGATGAATATGTCAATCCTTTGGTAGGAAGTATGTTAAGAAGATAAATAGCCATTTGTAGAGCATGATGCCAAAAGGAATGGGGTACGGAAGCATGGACCAATAAAGTTCGGACAATATTATTAATGATATAAATTTTTCGTTCGGCCTTCCCATTTTGTGAGGACGTATGAGGACAAAAGAAATGAAAAACTATGTCATTAGCATCACAAAAATTCTGAAACAATCCATTATCATATTCTTTGCCATTATCACATTGAATATTTTTTATTTTCCATTTTGTGAGGACGTATGAGGACAAGAGAAATGAAAAACTATGTCATTAGCATCACAAAAATTCTGAAACAATCCATTATCATATTCTTTGCCATTATCACATTGAATATTTTTTATTTTCCGTTCGAATTGGGTATAGATGAATGCTCTAAATTGTAAGAATGTGGAAAAAACTTGAGATTTTTTCGCTAATGGAAAGGTCCATAAAAAATTAAAATAATCATCCAAAAATAAAACATAATAATGATGGCCCACAGAACTTAAAACGGGATAGGTCCATAAATCACTATGAATAATATCAAATAACATTAAAGTACGAGAAGTAGAAGCTACAAATGGAAATCTAACATGTTTTCCTAAAGGACATGAATGACAAATTGGAGTACTATGCGTACCCTTACAAGAAATAAAATTGTTTTTATGCAAAGAAGAAACAATTGACGACCCAGGGTGACCCAAACGTGCATGCCATAAGGAAGGAACTAGAGTAGCAAAAGTAGACGGCAATGCTTGACTTGAGAGACTGGATGCGGGCGTGATAGAATAAAGATCTCCCCTACTATTACATCTCATGAGAGGTGTCTTCGTCTTGAAATCCTTCACAGAAAACCTAAAAGGATCAAAATTAACAGAAACCCAATTATCAGTGGTGAGTTTACGGACATACACCAAATTTTTAATTAAGTTTAGGGCATGAATGTCGTTTTTCAAAATAAGAGGTGGATGTGGCAGAGACAAAGTTGTATGACCGTAACCGCGAATTGGAATTGAGTTGACATTACCAACAATTATGCCACGATTTTTGCTCAAATTGGAATAAGATGAGAGAGTATCTTGGTCGGACGTCATGTGAGAAGTGGTGTTGTTGTCCATGTACCAATTAGCGTCTGAAGGATTTAATCCAAGTGTATGCATGGCGGCCTCAATATCTATCGGAGTCGGGATCGGATGAGGGCCCGTAGCATGGAAAGCCTTCGGGGGCCGAGGCCCAAGCAGGACTTCCCGCTGTCCAGGCCCAGCAGTGTGCCGAAATCCACTGGGCTGTGAAACATTGGGCCTGAAGGGCGGCTGAGAAGCCCACTGCCCTTGGTACTCTGAATCAGGAAAATAAGGGTTGTTGGGCCACTGCCCACTAGCCCAACCCCCACTGCTAGGGGGGCCATGGTTGGGACCAGTTGGGTTGCGGCCCACCCCTACCGTATCGAGGCCCACCGCCACTGTTTTGGCCACTTCCACCACCGTCGGTACTACCACGATTGTCACTGTGATTTTTGCCATTATTTTTCTGCTTCTTCTTACCTCCACCGTGAGTACGGTTTCGAATTATCAACAAAACCTTGAGAACAACTATCGGAGGACATCATCATCACCACGGGACTAGCGTCGTTAGCCGCCTTTTTTGTCAAGCCGGCTTCTTCTAACATGAGCATTGAACAGGCTTGGTAAAAAGGTGGAAGTGGATTACTTTGACGGAGGAGAGTCCCAATGCCATTATAGGCCTCAAATAGGCCTGCAACCATTTGTAAAATAAGACGATTATTGGTAACAAGAGCTCCGACATTACGGAGTTGGTCTGCTAATTCCTTGAGTCGTTTACAATAAGCCAAAATATTTGGGATATCTTTCAAGCTGACTTGGGAAAATTCCTACTCAAGGGTGACAGTACGAGAGTGTTGGTTATCCTGGAATATATCACGCAATCTATTTCAGGTAGCCATAGCCGTAGTGTCTGGTTCAATGATCATCTGTAAAAGGTCGGTAGAAATAGTGGAGTAAATCCACTAAAGGACGGTAGCATCAAGAGTAATCCATAACTAAGGATCCTCCGCGGGAGGAATTATGTGATGGAGGACTTGATGAGAGATTGCGTGAATTTTGAACAATTCCGCCCACGTCGCATATAGGACGTTTTCCATCTCAAGAACAATAGAGATGTGGTTCTTGATATTGGACAATAAAGGCAGGATGAAACATGTTCTTCAACGTAGACATAACTGAAGAACAATGAGGGATTAAGAAGAAAATTTGGGAAGAGAGGAGGAATAATTTTGGCCGGAATCCGAGAAGGGTCTCGGGATTGGAGCCGAGAGAAACAGAAGCAAGGTAAGGTTTTTGTGAGACCTAGACTTCTGATACCATGAAAGAAATAATTCCTTGATTATTTTCATTAATGAATGAGTATATGTACAATTTACAATTATCATAATATGAAAAATTCTATTCCTATTCTACTCCCAAAATCTTATTCTATTTGTACAAAAATTCTATAATTATGGTAAGTGTACAATGCTAATTATATACAAAATCTATTACCAAAATTACCATATACACTGTGTGTATACCGTGTATATCACGATCTCTCAATTGCCTTGGGTTTCCGTGATATACACGGTATACACAAAAGGGTATACCGTTTATATGGTGGTATATTTTCATAAACATCTGTGCCAATGAAGAAAAGTAAACATGAAAAAAAAGGATTACTTCCTAAATTTATTTGCTTTCTTTGTAATCTATCAATCCCAAAACATGCTAATGTAAACCTAAAACAAGAAACAAGAAGAAAAAAAACTAAAAGAAGGCCTCGCAGGTTTAAGAAACAAGAAAAATAAAAGCGTATCAAACTCTAGTTAAGCATGAAAAAGAGAAGCTTAGAAAGGCCTTCTAGGGAGCACGTCGTCATTTTTAGGGGTCACCTCTATTGATGCGACTTCTTTCGGTGTATATTTACTAACACTCTCCAATGTGACATCATTTTTTTTTTATTGTTTTAAAAAAATATCACATTTTTATATTTAAAAATAATTTTATGAGATAATTTATAACTATACATTTATATAAGATTTATTTTGGACCACATATCTCAAAAATCTTTTTTTATTTCTTAAATTTCGTATCAAATCAAATGATGTCATATAAATTGAGACGGAGTAATTATATATTTCTAAAAATTTACAGAAGCCTATGAGCCCTTGCCCTCTCGTTATACTCGATCTCCCCTTACCCTATCCCATCCCCAATACCTCCGAAGTCCTACCCATCTCGTCCTGTCCTGTCCGTCTCATCCCGTATCACCTAACAATCCTACCCAAAATTAATCATTTCATTTAACTCAACTTTGTTCTACCATACTCATGACTTAGCTATAGTTTAACAATTCTTCTTCTTTGACAATAAATTAATTTTCTTTTCTTTTCCCACCGCCTCCAACTAACCAACAAAATGAATTTACCAAACAAGAGGAAAGTAGTTGATTGTTAATTTATTTCTCAAAAACTTTTTTAAAATGATGTTTTGTTCAATGATGTAAAGGTATTTGCAGATTTTTGTCAATCTTACCGTTAATTAAAATATAAAAAAAGTACTATGGAGTTATTTTTTCCCCAATCAGGAGGGTATGTAACTATTCCATTAGATTTTTGATCCGATTTTATTAAATTAATTATTTGACACATTTTTAACTGGATATAAACTGGACGGATACTTACATTTTTATCTATTTTACCAGCACTAATTTTCGATGTGGACACAGGCAAGAGCTTAAACATAACTGTTCAAGAATATATCAAGACGACACTTATATGAGATTGTTATAGATTAGTGTCGAAGACAATCCCTGATAGATCTGATTTTTATGTATAGGCTGAAACTTGAAAGTATGGTTCAATAGATCTTGGCATCTTGCTGTGTTAGAGATATAGTTGATATGCTATAGATTCAATCTCACTCACATATGATAATTTGAAATTTTGAACATATTCTTTTGAATATTTTTTATATAAATATATGACACCTGAAATTCTTTTATCGTAGTTATTATCAATTATTTGATTAATATGATAAGGTTTTTATTAAGTTTCGGGACTTGTCATCATGATCAAGATCATGATAATGAGAGTAACATTTCTTATAAATTAATCTAATAATATTCTTGATCATAAGATCATAAATAAGGACGTTACTAACTGATAAGTTGGTAAATCACCAACTTATTCGTGTCTTTTCTTGTGCTTTACTGTTCCCTAAGGATGATTTAATAGTCTAAACTAACTTATTTTGTTGAGTTTCACAGTAAAGGTGTATGCAAGGATGATTATTGTTGAGAAGAAGTATAATGAAGAATATTAATAGAATATTCACAATATATTTTGTAATTATTATTGTTGTATAATTATGATAGTTATAGGATCCTTATTATATTAGTATTCCACATTGTACACAATATATATATTTGTATTAATGAAAAAAACTCTGCAATGGAGATTAAAACAATCTTACGTGGTATTAAGAGCCAAATCCTAAAAACACCTAAACCCTTTTTTTTCTTTGGTTACCCCCCCCCCCCCCCCCCCGGGCCGGCTAACCTCCACTTTTTTTATATTTTTTTCTCGTGATCCTTTCTTGTGCCTACCATGTCTCCCCTACCTCTCCTAATGCTTCCGCCTCCTCCACAGTCGTCATTGACAACCCCCTCCCTCATCTACTTCTTCTTTCCATTTGGCGTTCACCGTCACGAACAGCAAGAATTTCATTCCCTTAATTCTTGATCAAGAAGATGGTCAATACTCTTCGTGGGTTGAACCTTTTTTATATTCACGCATGCGCGTACAACGTGCTTGACCATATTGACGACTTTGTCCCTCACCCTCTCGACATCCCAGACACTACATTGCATCGCCTTGATGCTATTGTCAAATAGTGGATTTATGGCACCATCTCTAAAGACTTGCTTCATACGATTATGAAATCAGGTGCCTCGGCTCGTGAATTATGAGTACGTTTGGAGGAAATATTTCAGGATAACAAAAACACTCATGCCGTATACTTGGAGGAACAATTCAAATACATGTCTTGAAAATTTTGCTAACATGTCCGAGTATTGTAAGCAGTTGAAACTAGTTGCGGACCAATTGTCCAACGTCGGAACGCATGTTTCCGAAACAAAGATGGTTCTCCAATTAGTTGTTGGTCTACCCAAAGGTGAATACGCTACTCTGGTCACGATGATACAACATGCCGATCCATTACCCAGCTTCAACAAGGCCCGTTCGCAATTATTGTTGGAAGACACCCGATGTGCCAAGAAGGACAAACACAATCAAAAGACATTAGCAGTTGAAACACCCGCGCAAAACACCACCATCGCCGGAAAATAACCAACTGCAAAACAACCACGACAGCGGCAGGGGTGGCAGAGGTCGCGGTAACGTGAAGGGTGGCAGAGGTCGTGGTGGATAACAACAATAGCCCAATGGAGCACCGTTGTGGGCTGGCCCAGGGTAGTGGCCCAACACTAGCGCCTGGGCCTCGACTCCCTTCTCTGTGTAGTACCATGCAGCCCAGTACCCCATCCCGGGGCAGCCCAACATACTGGGCCAGTTCCCAAGCCCACGGACGACGCACAACACGTCCCAATAGGCTAATTTTTATGGCCCAGCAGCAGCAGTTTTCGTTGGGCCTGGCCCCCACTGATTTGGGCCAGGCCTTCAGCTCTTTGAATATGCAGCAGCCCGATAAAAATTGGTACATGGATACGGGAGCCATGTCTCATCTCATCCGGTCTTCAGTTAATCTCTCCCAACCATTTTGATTAAAGTATCCTCAATTTATTACAGTTGGCAATGGTCATCGCATTCCGATTCAGGGTTATGGTACCACCTACATCCAACCACCTCACCCACCCTTCTCCCTCAATAACGTCCTCTATGCTCCTAAAATTATTAAAAACTTAATCTCTATTAGAAAATTCACTCGTAATAATTTTGTGTCTATTGAGTTTGACCCATTTGATTTTTCTGTGACGGATCTATGTACGGACATATCTCTTACGAGATGCAATAGCACATGGGACCTCTATCCTTTCTCATCCTCTTCCACTGCCAGTTCCCGCTCACACACATCCCTTGCTGCTATCTCTCCATCAACTTCGCACAATAGACTTGGCCACCTAGAAACTCCTGTTTTTAATTTTCTTAGAAGGAATAATTTTATTCGATGTAATAATGGGAAGCTTGCCCAACGTTATTTTTCTTGCCCCTTGGGCAAACATGTTCGCCTCCCTTTTAAGTCATTTTTAAGTGTTACGTTTTCTCTATTTGATATTGTTCATGCTGATTTATGGACGTCTCCCGTTACTAGCTCACTGGGTCATAAATATTATCTATTCTTATTAGATGATTTTTCTCACTTTATTTGGATTTACCCACTTAAATTCACGTATGAATTTTTTGCCAAGTTTTTTTTAGTTTTGTATTTTTATCAAAATACAATTTGAAAAAGCCATCAATTCTTTCCGGTGTGATAATGATCGTAAATTTAATAATTCCACGTTTGATAAATTTTGCAAAAATAATGGTATGGTTTTTCAATTTTTGTGTCCACACACATCTCCTCAGAATGGAAAAGCAGAACGAATCATCCGCACCATAAATAACATGATTTGTACTATCCTGTTTCATGTTTCTCTCCCTCTCTCATTTTGGGTCTATGCGGTCAAAATGGTATAATACATCCTTAATATTTTACCGACTAGTACACTTCATAACATGACCCCGACCGAAATTATATATCGTCGGATCATCTCCTATGATCACCTTCGGATCTTCGATTACCTTTGCTACCCGAATCTTGCCTCCATTGCCCCTTACAAATTAGCACCCCGAACCACTCCGTGCGTCTTCGTAGGTTTCTCATCTAATCATAGGGGCTATATGTGTTATGACTTGTCCACTTGTCAAATTCACGTCTCTCGTCACGTCACATTTGACGAGACAATCTTCCCATTTGCAAATATATAAAAATTCTGAAACACAACTTCGTTAAGTAAGAGAGGATTTTAGGCCAAACAGATCACCGGCTCCGAAGACCATACCTTTCTAGATGAGTCCGACACCTCCCCCGTCATACTCACCGAACTCTGTCCTACCACCACCACAACCTCCATATCTCCGCCACCACTAACTGTCACTGCCACCTCCGGCGTTCTACCCGACCACTCTCTGCCTAAGCCGATTGCCACTGCCACTACCACTACCGGCAATCGGCCAGATATCTCTCCATCATGTTCCACAATCGTCTCCTCCACCCAACGACACACCCAACCGACACCCTATGTGTCACCGCCACCTATCGTCGCCACTCTAGTCACCCAAACCAACCACGCAACATTACCCATCCCTGGAACCCGTCACTGTACTAGCGACCAAACCCAGACCACACCACCGCCACCCCGACACACTTTTCCCAACTTCTCAACGTCGTCGGACCCAACATCGACTCACCCTCAACTACCCGATCTGACCAGATCCCAAACCCTACCCAATATTTCACGGTCACCCGAACCCACTCACCACACCCCTTACTCCGTCCACCAAACCCAACAACCACCCGACACCGTCACTGCCTCAAATAACCTCGACCAGACACCCCACCACAACACACATCCGATCCTTGACCCTATGCACCGTATGGAAACCCGTGCCTAACAAGGGATTTTCAAACCTAAAGTCCATTTTAACTTATCCTCACAAACCATATCCCCAATTCCTAAAAATTCAAAAATAGCCAAACTTGACCCAAATTGGAATGCGGCCATGTGTGAGGAATTTAATGCTCTAACGAAACAACACACTTGAGATTTGGTAATGTGATCCGATGGGGTGAATGTGATCCGATGCATATGGCTTTTTCGTCACAAATACAAAGACAATGGTGACCTAGAGAGATATAAGGCGAGACTTGTGGCTAATGATACTAATCAACATGAGGGTATTGATTGTGGTGAGACATTCAATCCGGTTGTTAAACCGACTACCATTCGCACAGTTCTGACCATTGCCATGGGTAAGCATTGGCCGATTCATCAACTTGATGTGAAGAATATTTTTTTACATGAGGACTTGAAAGAAATAGTTTAATGCACCAGCCACCAAGCTTTGTCCATCCGAAGGCCCCTCATTATGTATGCAGTCTTCGTAAGTCACTTTATGGTTTGAAACAGGCCCCAGAGCGTGGTATGAACGTTTTGCTAATTACATTATGCATATTGGGTTTATATGCAACAAGGTTGCTAATTCTCTCTTTATCTTTCATCGAGGTAGTAACATTGCGTATTTGTTGTTGTATGTGATGATATTGTGCTTACTGCCTCACCTGATGTGTTGAAAAAATGAGATCATTACACTGCTTAAAACTGAATTTGTCATGACTGACTTGGGGAAGTTGAGTTACTTTTTGGGGATATCAATGACTAGCTATGCCAATACTATGTTTCTATGTCAGCGTAAGTATGCAGAGGAGATTGTGTACAGGGTTAAAATTGCAAACTGCAAGATCATGCCCACTCCGGTTGACTCTAAATCAAAGCTAAGTGTTGTTGACGGTGATCCAGTGTCCGACCCCACTCTTTATAGGAGTCTTGCAGGTGCACTTCGGTATCTTACTTTCACCAGGTCTGATATTGATTATATTGTTTAGCATGTGTGTTTGTTCATGCATGCCCCGGGGAGCCTCATTTTATTGCTCTTAAGCGTATCATTCGATACGTTAAGGGCACACTTGATTATGGATTGCATCTATACCCATCTGCACCGACCATGTTGTTATCATATACGGATGCAGATTGGGCAGGCTGTCTAGACACGCGACGCTCCACCTCTGGATACTGTGTGTTCTTAAGGGATAATCTCATTTCATGGTCTGCCAAGAGGCAAGCCACCCTATCCCGTTCGAGTACAGAAGCACAGTATAGAGGCGTTGCAAATATTGTTACTGAGATCTGCTGGCTTCGAAACCTTCTTTTGGAGCTTCAGTGTCCCTTGCGTAAGGCGTCTTTGGTGTACTGTGATAACATATCTGTCATATATTTATCTCATAATCCGGTTCAGCATCAGCAAACCAAGCACATTGAGATGGATATACATTTTGTTCGTGAGAAGGTTGCTATAGGACATGTTAAGGTGTTGCATGTGCCATCTTCGTATCAGTATGCAGATATCTTCAAAGGACTCCCTAGACAGCTATTCCTCGACTTCAAATCCAGTCTAAGCGTCCGGCTTCCTCCCACTCCGACTGAAGGGGTGTATTAGTGAGTATTAGTAGAATATTCACCATATATTTTGTAATTTTTAGTGTTGTATAATTATGGTAGTTATATGATTTATTGTATTAGGACTTCACATTGTACACACTATATATATTTGTATTAATGAGAAAGACTCCCAAGGGAGATTAATACAATCTATACAAAGAAGATTGGAGTTGGATTAGAAGATTGAAAATTGAAGAAATTTAGCCATTGAAACTGACAGGATTTCGGCTTCACGAACTGCGTTCGTGGAACCATTTGCGGTTTCTAGCGAAACCAATTTAGTCATTAGTAAAATCGAAGACAGTGTGGGTATTACTGTGAAGAATTTGAAATCTTTCCTATATCCATCAAATGTTGTAGTTGGGTGGTAAGTATTCACCAATCACCATCCTTAATTAGAGATTTCAAGTTTGAGCCATATAATCGAATTGTCTTATTCCTAAGACTACTTACAGATCTTATCCATGATTAAGAAAAAGTCAGTTGGTTACTTCTGGAACTACCTTTTCAGTTTTAAGTGTAGAAAATAAATTCTCATACAAGAAAAAAGGTCTATTGCTTTAATATTGATTAGTTCCTTTCTCATTCTTTCTCGTTACTACTACTAATAAATGCTTTATTTTTTTGGGCAGAGATCGGCAGATATTAAAACACATATAACAGGGAATAAAGTTGAGCAAACTGGATTTGCAGCTCAATTAGCAATATACTGGTAAAGTATCAGCAACAATAGCTTCCATTACACAGTACTCCTCATTGACACAAAGCAGCAACAAAGCGGGTACTACTATTAACACTTTTACTAGGCAGAGCAATGGCAGAGCTAAGTTGAAAAAAGGGGGTTCATTTGAATCCATTTAATCGGAAATTAACTTGAATTTTTTGGTGTATTTACATTGTTGAATCCACTTGATAGAAGGGAAAATCGTAGTGAAGTGGCAAAAGGGTTCCAAAATTGTAAAATCAAATCACAAATGAGACCTTCGTAGTATTTTTTTAATCCCTTTGTATAAATTGCTGGCTCCGCCACTGACGCAGAGTGCTCAAAAAGTTCCATCGTTGGCATCTGTGTCATTTGGATCTTTCAGGTTACACCAAAAAGCCAAAGGTGAGTGTTAAATTTTCATCCTACATCTCAGGTTTTTCTCCTTCCAACAGACCAACTACTTGCTGCAGGACTGTTTTCCATATGGTCTTAGTTTATTTCCAGAGCATTACGCCCCTCCGGCTTGTTAATGCTCCGTCGACTGGTCTAAAGTTGACCCGATGTAGACCAAAGAGAGATAAAAGCAGTCTCACATCTGCAGAATGCAAAAATGAATTTGGTATCAACAGTATCATTCCTATATGTATATAGTATCTGTTGAAGATAACTCCCAAAGTTGTTCTGCATAAAGGAGCTCTATGAATTTGATATCCATCCAAAGCAGGACTCTTCGAGAGTTGCCTCAACTCTTCCAAATACATATGGCCACTGAATTCTATGACATTGACTCTCTTCATATGATAAGAGACTTGACAGTTTTGATAGGATCCCCTACTCATTTTACCTACTCAAGTAGCTGCGTTACTCGGTCTATCTCCGGCAATCTCCCTTCAAGATATACTGCCCCAGAAGTCTCCATTGCTCCTGCTAGCGTATTGTGGCATAGGATCAACTGCTTCTTGAAACACCCGCTTCTAGGGAAATATGTCCAAACCAAGCATATAGATGGACATTTCATTCTTCTGCAGTTCCACACATTAAATGAGTGACAAAATAATACCTGTGCTTTAGCATTTGCTATCATTCATTAAAATCTTTGAATTTCAGTATTTGTAAAACCTTATGCGCATAATTACAATACATCCAAGCATCATAATGGAGATTTCATTCTTCTGCAATTCCACATTAAAACTGACAGAAGCATAGAATGAGTAACAAAAAAATACATGTGCTATAGCATTTGCTATCATTCATTAAATCTTGGAATTTCACAGTGTTTGCAAAACCTTATGTGCATAATTACAATAAATACAAAAATCAGGAGGATTTTCCATATCCACAAAGCAAGAGCCAGCTCAAATAAAGACGAGTTAGCCAAAAGCCACTAAGAAGTTGCAATGCATCATCTAGAACCTTTATTGCACCATTGACCTTTGCTTTCAAGGTAAAAAAACACTTAATGTCGCTTGTAATGTCGTTGGCTCATGGTTACTTGTCATATGATGCTCAGTAACTAGTTCTACTTAGTTACTTCTACTGCAAAGTATGCCATTGCCATGTAATGCAAGCAAAGGCTCAAGAGAACTCTCTCTGCTTCAAGCCAAAGCTCCAATTATCTCGTAGTGCTGTGTATTTGCTTGGACCCGCTGTAATTTATCCACACCGCATCCTCACTAATTAAACATCCAATTCATTGTACTTCCTGCTGGTTCAACACATGATTAGACTCGGCATAATTTTTATGCAACTTTAATTAACAACTCAATGCTTAATGAGATAGGTATAGGGCCAAAGACATTGTGTCCAACATAGTTTACTCACCAGTGAATGCATTGGATATGTCCATACTATCGCATCTTTTTTACCAGAATAACCTCTCATAAGATCAGCATGTAAACATAAAATCCACAGTTCCATCAACATAGAGAAATAGTGTAGCTATGACAACCAAAATCCACATATTACCTGTTACAGAAGTTCTTTCTAATGACAACAGTGGCATCCGGGTTAACTTGCACGCACCACGATTATGCCACTAGCTACTATCTCCCACTAGTAGCACAAGTATAACTCTATTCATCAAGGCTTAGGCAAATGGAAAGAAATTACTTAGCATTTTTTGCTTCCATGCTAATAGAGAACTACTTGGAGCACTTAAATATGTTAAAGTTGGTTACTATAAAAGGTCATGTGGATAACAAAGTTTAGCAATTTAGTTGTTTTTCACATTGAAATATACTCTACTTTTAAAGCGCAGGAAATGTGAAATATACTTTACTTTTAAAGCGCAGGAAATGTTCAAGTAAAGATCAGCACAGTTGACCATCACGCCATTATCTACTAATTGTATGAATCAGCAGCTGCAGAAACCTGAACCTCCTTACCCCTAGTGAGGAACTACAACTGTTATAAATGCAAGAGTCCTCCATGCAAATACACAAATATTAACATCATGCGCATACAAAGGATGATCCTTATGCATTATATTTTTCCTTTGAGGGCAAAAGTACTCCCACCACAGTGAATCTCTCCTTGTGATCACGATGACGTAGATGACTCTTAGTTTGGGGGTTCTTCCATGCTTGGTGCAAAGAAACAACAAAGCGTGCTTGTTTGCTACCCGATTCTGTCAAGAACTGTAGTTGCTGGTTCATTTCATATATAACTAGCACTGGTCAATATCTAACCGCTAACCAGCTAAGTTGATTGGCGCAAGATCTTAAGAGAACAAATTCCCCCATTTTCAAAGACAAGAATCTACTTTCCTGTCCCTAACTTTGAAAAGTAAAAAGAGCACGGACTAGGGTCTAGTCATGCAGCCGGTTACGAGCTAATGAGAACTCAATCCCAAAGCCTTTAAAGTATCTTTTTGATAGGTGCCTCTATTTTAACGGGGAAGTCACTGCTAATAGATCTCGCTAGAGTCCCCCTCCTTCTCCCGCAACCTTCTGACTCATGGAAGTAAACAATGACAATGCCAGGCGTGAGTGCCGGATTGTGAGACTACCTGCTGAACATCGGATCAAAGCTTCAAGGATAATTGGTGGTCTCCTCCATGACCTTTTGCATCTAAAAACATCCTTCTCAATGCCAAAGAATCCAATGAGGGAAAGCAAAGAGGTAAGTATAGCGGGAGCTGTAATCTAGTAGTTGACTCCAGCGAAGATGATGACATTAGCAAATTATATTTCCTTACCAAGATTGAGTCAAACTATTACTAAGTAAACATAGATGCTTCCAAAATTCTTTCGACCCAAAAAAGCAACAAAAAAAGGTCTTATCTAATAAGAAGAAATCCATATACAAAATTAACATTTTGTTTCTAGCCCTTTAGTAGAAACAAAACTAGTCCCATAATGATGCATTTCACCGATTCCTCACTAGTGGCAGCATGTAAATCTCAAGATTTACCATATTTCTCCAAATACCCCTGCAATCACAAGTTAACCAATTGTCAAGTTCAGGGAAGAAAGCCTCAACCACAGTCAGCAAGTACTGTTTCAGTGTTGACACCTCAATGAGCTTAGCTACTTTTGGCTTAGACACAGAGAGATACTGCTTGATAGATTCAGCCATCTCAGGAATTTGATCGAGTGTCAAAGAGTTAATAATCTTATCTACTGCTTTCTTAACAATCATCTTGTATGCATCCCTCATCAAAAGACCTTCATGCCAAGTTGGCTTAAGCAATTCTTTAACGAATTCCACAAGAGCACCACGAAAATGCTTCATAGCTCATGACTCATAGTTCACAGATCCATCTCTCCTAATGTCGGTATCAACTTCACAGCTGGGTCGGAGCTTCTCTAATTTTCATTGTTTCCTTTTTTGGCCCCTAGGATTAACTGGTCTTGAGTGTTTTTCTTCTTTTAAAGAGGTATTCATGTTTTCTTGATGGGCTATAGCTCTATCAGCTGTTTTTCTTTCATTAGCAGACGATTCTTTCTCGGCTGTGCTGGTTTGCTCGATGCTATCACAAATCGGATCATAAAGACTTTCTGGAGGGGGAATAATTTGACTAAGAAAGGTTGATGGCTGAAAAGGCGCGGAAGGCTCCCAGTCATTAAAATACACCTTGGTCTTATAACCACATGAGTGTTCCATGTCCCCTGATAAATCAGTCCAAGAAAAAGGTTCAGTTCCACAACCAGGAAGTGCTGAAGATTTGTTATGCAGAGAGATTGACCTAGAATAACAGTAATCTCGGCTACGGTCTAAAAGCTTCTGGTCACCAACGGGATCTAGGTTTGAAGAGGGAGAAGTAAGATAAGAAGGCCACCTTTCCACAGAGCGACTCAAGAATGGCAAACGATGATAGTCGAGCATAAGCTGGGTCCTCTTATAACTCGTGTCATCCAAACCTGACACATAAGAGGGAACTTACAGTGTTCTGATACTTGTAAGATGACACTACTGAGCTACTTAGAAGCATTCCACTACAATAGCTATCTTTATTAAGAGAATCATCTTCGAGTAACGGTGATGAAGAGCTGCCATAACCAGCCAAGTATGATTTACGTTCAAGAGTCTCTCTTCCAATGTCTCTAAACGGCATGTTTGACCGGTCCTCATCTTTATGCATATGCGAATTATTGTCGCTATTCAACCTTTGATTTTCTCCGCATCGAACTTCAGACGATGCCAAATCAGAGAAACAATCCGGTGCTGGTCTCTAGGTGGTATCTTTTGAACCTATAACGCAGAAGTTACTTTATCAGGAATCAGGATTAGTAGTGCAAGGCTGTGCAATACTAAACTTAAGGTTAACCAATTCCAATAAAACTAGTTTGATATTACTATTACCTTCACCAATTATGAGTTTGCTTTTCATCTTTGCAACATCTAAAAAGCCATCCTTACTATGGCTAGTTACAAGATCCCTTACGTGAAGGAACCTACATGAGCTCCTATTGATGCAACAACCGCTAGAATAAAACTCACTCTGCGGAGATGAGGATGTTAAGATGGATGTGTGGGCATACAAGGAGGGATAGAATTAGAAATGATGATATCCTGGACAGAGTGGGAGTGGCCTCGGTGGAGGATAAGATGCGGGAAGCGAGATTGAGATGGTTCGGGCACGCGCAGAGGAGAGACACAAGTGCCCCAGTACAGAGGTGTGAGAGGTTGACTATGGAAGTGTTCAGGAGGGGTAGAGTTAGGCCGAAAAAGTATTGAGGAGAGGTAATTAGACGGGATATGGTGCAGGTGCAACTCATTGAGGACATGACCTTAGATCGGGGGTATGGAGGACACGGATTAGGGTAGAAGGGTAGTATGTAGTCTAGCGTAGTCCTACATACGCTTACAAACTGATAGTTGTAGTGTTATTACTATAGGCCCACTTAGTAGCAGACGCAGTATTGCTTTGTAGTCTATTGTCGTTTGATTTATGTTGATATGCGTTTTCTTGTGTACCTTGTTTGTCTTATTTACCTGCATTAGTTATTGCTTCTTTTTAAGAATGAGATATCATGACTTATTCGCTTTGTTTGTCTTACTTTGCTTGTGCTTTGTTCTGAGCCGAGGGTCTCTCGGAAACAACCGCTCTACCGGCCAAGGTAGATGTAAGGTCTGCGTACATTCTACCTCCCCAAACCCCACGTTGTGAGATTTCACTGGGTATGTTGTTGTTGTTGTATCTGCTGGTCCTTTATTTCCACCACTAGAATCAGCAGTAGGGGACAAATTTCTTGCCCTAGTTTCCAGAACATCCAACCTGGAAAAACCAGATCTTCAAGACTTGGTTGTACTTGAGATATAGCCAAAACAAAACTTCCAAGAAGGAGATATTCAAAGCAGCATAAGACCCAACTTCCTAGTATGATTAAAAAGGTCAACGAGGACCAGTATAACTAAACCTTGATGATATTTGTTGTATATCCTGTGACACTTCTTGATGACCTCCTTCAGTGAATTCAGCACTTACTTCTTGACCAAACGGCTGGATTTCATGGGTTATTGTTTCCCCACTATAACATCTAAGAGCTTGGAGACCAGAAAGTACAACGGTTCTTTTTCCTGCAAGAGCCCCAACAGCATCCCCGTGAATCTCTACAAGTCTAATAACAGGAGATCAGAATGTTCCCATTTAATTTAACAAGAATTCTCACCATCCAAAATTGAATAATTCTTTCATCTTCTTTCATCAGAATTAGATGTTCTGCAACTGTCATTACCCTCTTCAATCATAGGGGTATCAGGATTTGCTACAGGTTGTTTTGGAGTAGAAATTCCCGATCTTACATGCTCTTCAAGACCCATAGGCTCCAGAATGTGGGTTCCATCTACAAGGAAGAAAGATCAGAGTAAGTCACAGACCAATACAACATCTTTGTGATGGGTTCCCCGAAAATTGTCTATCCCACAACTCTGTCTAAGCATGAAACAATTGTTTATCCCTAACAGATCTATTAAGGTACATGAAACCTTATTGCTAAATAGTTAGGCGATCACATAATGGTGTGGAATACTCCTTAAAGAGATCCTATACTCCACATTTTCATATTTAGGGATGGCAATGGGGCGGTGGGAGCTGGTTTGAGGAATGAGAAGCCTTCCTTCCTTCCTTGTCCCACCAAGTTATGTTAGATTTCTTCTCATTTTTTTGTCTAGAAGGACAATTTTCCAAAATCCTCAAATCAAAGCAATCATGATTAAAGCTACCGGCAACAATGAGTTCTCCATGAATATGAAGAAGGTTGATTGCGGTTGAGCCATCTTTTCCTTTAAGATTCTATTTTTTCAAAAGGAATTTTAAGGAATAGTTCTATTAGGCACCCAAGGTCCGCTGATCAATGAAGTGGGTTGAGAACCATAATGTCTTAGGTTTAAATCCCGGTGAAAGTAGAAACACTAGGTGATTTATTCCCATAATTTCAAATCTTGGTGGATAGAGTTACCCGATACCTATGCTGGTGGGAGGTAACAGGTAACCCATGGAAGTAGTCGAGGTGTGCACAAGTTGTCCCGAACAGCCCAGTTATAAAAAAGGAATAGTTCTATCAATGTGACTGAAATTTTCCGATGTACAAATGGTATGCAAAAAGTAGAGAACCTACACATGTGGTTCTCTACAAATAGAACTCAATCATTCATGCTTAACTAAGACATTATGGTGTAAAAGATGTTCTCTAGAAACTTAAAACAATCATTCTTCTATACAAAATATACTCTACCTCTTTAAAGGTTCTCCTATTTCTTTCTTTCAAAACGGCCTACATAACAACCAAGAGAGCTACATCCCCATCTTCTTCTCCCCCATCTCAAATCCCAATTGAACATTATATTGCTAATAGTAGCAGCAATATTGACATGATTTCAAACAAAATCTACATTGTCTACCATAGCTAGCTTGCTACTTGCAGGGCACAACAGGTGATATACATCTCTCGGTCACTTGCACATCTGACCAACTGGCACATGTTGTCCTCTTCTTTTTAATTTTCTCTATCCCCATAGGGATAACCATGCTCATTTTAAGCAAAATGAAAAAACCTACCTACCGGGGAGCTCTTTGGAGCCTATATTCAATGAGATATAGAAACTAGTATCATGTCACAAAGATGTTTTTGGTAAAAGGAACATCCTTATCTGACAATGGGATATTATACTTATACATCAATTGGACAAGATTTTGAAACTAGTCTTTCTCTTGATTCCGCAAATTTCTTACTAAACATTATATCCAACTTTCTTCTTCACATGTCCTATATACTTGAGCATAGTTTATTGTCTATTGGTTTGATATACTGAATGTGCTAGAAAGACATTACTTCAAAATGTGCCCCGAGGCTTTTGACTCTGTTAAGTCCCACAACTGTAAAAATGTGCCCCGAGGCTTTCGGCTCTATTAAGTCCCACAACAGTGGGTGGGAAGCAAATCATACTTAGGTAATCCTCACCTCTTGAGCTAGTTTTTTTGGGTTGAGCTAGGCCCAAGGTCTATTTCTTTAACATAGTATCAGAGTCAGACTCACCCAAGTCTAGTTTCACCCGATGTTCGACCCTATCATATATTGTCCACACACCAGACATACAGTCCTGGGCTGAGGGGGAGGATTAAGTCTCACATTGGTGGATCGGAGGCAAATTTGTATCTTTATATGGCCTTAAAAAATCCTCACCTCTTGAGCTAGCTTTTGGAGTTGAATTATGCCCAAGGTCTATTTCTTTAATAGGATCAACTGTAAGGACGCATCATGAGATGTATGAATTGGGCAAACGTCACAAGTTTGAACACTACCATTGACAAAAAGCCTGCTATTTAAGTAAGAGAAGAATAGAAAGAATTCCTGCCATAATCCCCCGAGTTTCAAGAATGTGGATCAATGGAGGTTGGCTCAGCCAACTGATTTATCAGTAATGAAAAGGGACAGCATGACTCAAGATGTCACCATTGCACCATCTCTGATTGCGTAAGCTAATCCTGTTTTCCGAATCACACCTTTTACATTTCTACTAAGATTTGATGTTTCTCCATAAACCAATCTCGTATTATATTGTGAAAACTTATGTATTCTAACTTGTTTCTTAAACTCAATGTTGCGGTGTTACTACTCATAAAGCATGCGCCTTATTGCCAAAACCCCATAACCATTTCTCTGAAAGAGCTTTTGTTGAATGCACTCAAATCCTTCATTCCTAACCCCTCCTCTCTCTCTTTATCAAAGATGTAACTACCTTCTAGTTTTCACCTCATTCTTCGTGTCCTACAAAAAGCCATTTAAGCACCCCCAATTTCTCAATGATGACATGCAAGCACAAGAGACGTAATATGCGAGAATGCTCGACAACAAGCACTTGATCAGTAACTTTGAACCATCTTAAATCCCTTATCTAGGTAATATCCATATGGATGGAGAAAACTCAGAGTTAGGTTCTCGCCACTAAGCATTTATGCATGGTATTTACAGCTATATAATCATTGGATAGGTCATGAGATGGTCATTGAATCTTTTCAATTCTACAGTTTGGGTTCCTTCAAGAAGAGTTTCATTGTTCATTTAGTGTGCTTACTACGAAGAAGAGTGGGCTAATGATATTAAGGAACTTAGGTTTTTAGCCTTTATAAGTATTTATAAAATAATAGCAATATTCTGAAATCGATAATAGCAACTATTTATAAATATTCAAATATTCAAATATGTATAGTTAATGAAAAAAATTATTCAAATATTTTATAAATATGCACATGAATACAATGTATATATTCATGAATATATTGATATATCATTGTCTATATGTTGCCAATTGATTATATATAGGACATGCACAAATATTCATGGATATATTTGAACCTTATCTCGTACTGGTTCCTGCCTTATATATCGCGTTTTTCAAGCCTTATGGAGAGCCTTTAAATGTCATCTTCTAGTACTTTATCCGTTCCATTTAAACTATTTTACGCTTACTTATATTGTTAATCATTCAGCATATTAATCTCAAAGGCTGATTAGAAAGGAAAAATCCATACAATAGAAATTTGGGCCTTGAACTATACTCAAGGGCCTTAACTGGGAGAAAAGGAGAATAACATTACTGTAAATAGGAGTGGGCAAATCGAACCGAATCAGGATTTAGTGATTCGGTTCAATTTTTAATTTCGGATACGAACCGAACCGAAAAACCGAATTAAATATATAATTTTTTTTATTTTTTATTTTAGGCTCCTACTATCTCTTGAATCATAGCAAGTCAATCTATGAAGCTTTTATGGAAGTCGCATGCGACATGAACTTGATTAACATATCACGAAAGCATTGACATAAAATGTCGGCAGAGAAAGTAGTTATAAATTGGTAAAACTTTAAATGGTCATAACTCTGCGCTCGGATGTCCGTTTTACCCGATTTTTTTTTGATTTTATGTATTTTTCGAGACTGGGCGGGGCCCTGAATATGGTTCAATAAAGGGATTTTTTCATTCCACAGAGGCAATTAGGCAAGGGGATCCCCTATCACCAGCCCTATTTATTTTAGGGGCAGAGATGCTTTCAAGAATGCTCAATAAGCTGAATGAAAATGCATTATACACTGATTTTTCTATGTCAAGATTTGGGCCTCAAATTACTCATCTTGCTTATGTAGATGATGTTATTATATTTACATCAGGCAACCAAACTTCTCTTAATCTGGTTCTCACTCACCTCCTAAATTATTCTCAGTGCTCTGGCCAACTTATAAATAATGATAAAAGCTGTTTTCTGGTCAAGCCTTAATACTTGTGCAAGTGAGATTGCAAGAATAAAGAACATTATTGGTTATAGACACAGAATTTCCTCTCCTATATCTAGGATGCCCTTTGTATGTTGGTAGAAAGTTGATTACTACCTTTAATGATTCTGTTATCAAAGTAGTAAGGAAAACTTCAGGCTGGCAGAGTAAATTACTCTCAATTGGTGGGAGGGCCATCCTTATCAAGCATGTTCTTCAATCTCAACCAATTTATCTACTTGCAGCCATGAAGCTTCCTAATGACATATTCCATCAGATTAAAAGATATATTACCAGATTCTTCTAGGGCACTAGTGAAGGGAAAGAGAAACACCAATGGAGTGCTTGGGCTAAAATGTGTTACCCCACTGATGAAGGAGGCATTGGTTTCAGAAGAATCAAAGATATTTGTGAAAGCTTTAGCAATGAAGAGGTGGTGGGACAGTCAACTCATACTGGGCACAATTTACTAAATCAAGTATTTTGCAAACTCACTAACCCAGTGGACAGGATTTGGAGAGCTGGACAGTCTCATGGTTGGAAGAGCCTCATGGAGGTGAAAGATAAAGTGGCGGAGCAACTAGTTTGGAAGATTAACTTAGGGAACTCCAACTTATGGTGGGATAACTGGACAGGTTTGGGTGTCATATCCCAAGTGATCGCTCGAGAACATATCCCTAATAGCCAACATGTGAATGATATTATTGAAAATGGTGCTTGGAATATTGAACATTTGCATTTACCTAAATATTTAGCTGAGCACATTCTTTCCATCCCTATTGAAAATCCAAATTGTCTTGATAAACCTATTTGGATACCCAACACTAATGGACTTTTTTCTACTTCTTCTGCTTGGAGTATCATTAGACAAAACAAAGTAAAGGATCCTTTCCTTCACAACATTTGACATAACCACATACCTTTCAAGATGTCTTTTTTAGTGTGGAAAATTCTCAAGAAGAAACTTCCTTTTGATGATGTCCTTGTTAAATTCAAGCTACCTTTTGCTTCAAAATGTTGTTGTTGTTGTACAGTGGGACAAGAAGAAACCATTAAACACACCTTTATGGAATGGGATTTGGCAAAAGATATTTGGAATTCCTCTTGGGATAAAATGGGAGCAGATCCCTATCAAAACTATGTTCAAGAATTGGTGGTCTACAAAAGCCTGTTAATGACCTTCATAAGGAGATTCTAAGAGTCACCCCTCTTATTATTTGTTGGGAGATTTGTAAAGTTAGATGTGTTTATAGATATGGCAACTCAAAGATCTCCAAATCAAGATTAATCCATCAAGCATGCTTAGATGGATCTTATCAAAGAATTTCTCAGTATCACTGAAAATGGCAATGGCATGGAATGTGTTAGGCTGGGTTAAATGGATTCGACCTCCTTCAGGCTGGGTTAAGATTGAAATAATTTTCTTCCTTCCCTATTTCCTTTCAAAGAGGTTAGTAATATACTATATCATACAAGCATGATCCTAGCCTAGAATTAAGGTAGTAAATATCTAATTATACACTTGCATATACAAAAGATAATTAAGGATTTTGTAATATTTACAATGATTCTATCACACTCCTGCAGTCGAAGCGGCAGGTCGTCGTATGCTGAGACTATCCCGAAATTCTTCAAATAGAACCAAGACCTTTTGTAAAAATATCGGCTATCTGATAGCGTGACGGGACATGTAAGACACGTACTTGTCCGCGAGTAACCTTTTTGCGAACAAAGTGAATGTCCATCTCAATATATTTAGTGCGTTGATGTTGAACCGGATTTCTTGATAAATATACCGCACTAACATTATCACAATAAACCAATGTTGCCTTCGGAACGGGACAATAGAGCTCCAGAAGAAGGTTTCGTAGCCAATAAGATTCAGAAACCACATTAGCAACTCCCCGGTACTTGGCTTCGGCACTGGACCTAGACAATATAGTTTGCCGTTTGGAGGACTAAGAGATCAAATTATCACCAAGAAAGACACAATAACTAGACATGGAGTGTCTGGTATCCGGAAAACCACCCCAATCTACATCTGTGTAAGCAATGAGATTGGTTGTTGAAGACAGATATAGATGCAACCATGATCGAGAGTGCCCTAAATATAGTGCATAATGTGTTTGAGAGCATGCATGTGATCCTCAATTGGGTTATGCATGAATAGACAAATCTATTGCATATCATAAGATATGTCGGGCCTCGTGAAAGTAAGATATTGCAGGGCTCCTACAAGGCTGCGGTAATGTGATGGATCAACATATGGTGTGCTAAAAGTAGCACTCAACTTCGGTTTAGTATAAATTGGAGCGGAGGACGGCTTACTAGAGGACATGCCAGCTCGTTCAATGATCTCTTCTGCATACTTCTTTTGAGACAAAAATAAACCACCTGCATGACGTGTTACAACTATTCCCAAGAAATAACTCAATGGCCCTAGTTTTTTCATAGCAAATTCTAAGCTAAGAAGAGACATGATAGACTTATGAAGAGCATCAGATGAAGCAGTTAAGATAATATCATCCACATATAGAAAGATGTAAGTCATATCATTACCGTGACAGTAAATGAAGAGAGAGTGATCAGACCTGCTGTTAGAAAATCCAATAATAGAAACATAATTTGCAAACCTCTTGTACCAGGCCCGAATAGCTTGTTTGAGCCCATACAAGGATTTCTTTAGTAAGCATACATGATTAGGATAAGTGGGGTATTTGTAACTCATGGGCTGATACATGTACACCATTTCGTTGAGTTGTCCATGCAAGAATGCATTTTTCACATTAAGCTGATGTAGAGGCCATGTCTTAGAAAGAGCCGGACTTAGTATCGTGCGGATAGTTGCTGCTTTGACCACCGGGCTGAAAGTCTCATCGCAGTCCATACTAACTTGTTGAGTCTTTCCACCACCTATAAGACGGGCTTTATGCCTCTCAAATGTACCATCAAATTTTTCTTTATGACTAAAAATCTACATATATCAAATCACATTAACATCAGGAGGATGAGGCACCAAATCCCAAGTCTTATTATTAATTAGAGCATTATATTCGTCATCCATAGCCATTTTCCAATTCAGGTCATTAAAGGCAGACACATGATTACGAGGTAGAGGTGATTTTGTAACATGGGTGTTAAGATCGTATTTTTTGTTTGGTTTGAAAATCCCATGTTGACTACGAGTGACTGGCCGTTGGGCCGGAATTGGAGTTGGTTGGATAGGGAAAGTGGTATTGGGCTGACTTGTGATGGGTCCGGAGGCCGAGTGAGAGGGGAGTGGACTGTTCGGGAATGGGCTTCCAGTCGGTGGGCTGCCACTGCCTGAGAATGGGCCTCCAGCTAGTAGACTGCCAGCGAGAGGTATTGCTGGGCTGGCAGCCACTGGGCTCGAGTTAGCAGGCCACGTTGGTTGAGCTTGGAGAGGAATTCGTTGGGCCGAGCTGCTGGAATTATTAGGACTGGCCGAAATTGTAGGCAAGCTAGGATGAGATGGTGGGCCGGTTTGCGAGGCCAAATGGTGGACCAAAGACGGGGGCATACTATCATCAAAAAATTCATAAGTATAAGGCACGAAAGAATTCATTTTGGCAAAGGAAAATTTTGATTCATCAAAGACTGCGTGGCGACTCAGGATGATTTTATTAGAGGATAAGTCGTAACATTTGTAACAATGATGGTTTGACGGATATCCCAAAAAAATATATGGAGTAGAACGGGGTTGAAGTTTATTGATGGTAGTAGAAAAAAAGAGGATAGCATAAGCACCCGAATACCCGTAGATGAGAGTAAGATGAGTCCCTTATGTGTAGAATTTTGAGAGGGGATTGATAGGTTAATGGTTTGCTTGGAAGTATGTTGAGGAGATAAGTTGCCATGTGTAATGCATGATGTCAAAATGATGGTGGTAGGGAGACATGTGCAAGTAAGGTTCTAACAATGTTATTAATGGTTCAAATTTTTCTTTTCGCTTTTCCGTTTTGAGATGAGTTATGTGGACAAGAGAGACGATAAGATAAACCATTAGCTTTACAAAAATCCCAAAATGGCCCATTATCAAATTCTTTATCATTATCACATTGAATATTTTTAATGTCCCGTTCAAATTGAGTGCCGATGAATGCTATAAAGGAGAGAAATGTGAAAAAAACTTATGACTTTTTAGACAAAGAAAATGTCCACAAAAAATTAGAGTAATCATCCAACAAAAGAAGATAATATTGATGGCTCGAAGAGCTCAAAATGGGAGATGTTCAAATATCAATATGGATAATATCAAAAAGCATAACAGTGCATGAGTTAGATGCAACAAAAGTCAATTTAACATATTTTTCAAGAGGACATTAGCGACTAACATGATAATTACGAGTTCTAGTACACTCAATAAATTTATTTTGTTTAAGGAAGGCAAAGACATGTGTTCTTGGATGACCCAAACGTTCATGCCATAAAGAAAGTGCTAAAGCTGCAAAAGTGGATGGTAACGTGGCTCAATGTGTGGTAGTGGTGATTGGATATAGCTCCCCCGATTATCACATCTCATTAGGCGTATCCCCGTCTGAAAATCCTTTATGGAAACTTAAAAAGGATCAAATTCAACAGAAATCAAATTGTCAATAGTAAATTTTCTAACCGACACCAAGTTTTTAATCAATTGAGGAGCATAAATGACATTCTTTAGGGCTAAAGGTGGGTTCGAGGGGGGGGGGGCAAGTTTGTATTACCATGACCACGAATTGGAATTTAATGACCATTTCCGATAATTATACCACAATTATTGCTCAAATTAATATAGGACGGAGAGATTACCTTATGAGGACATCATATGAGACGTTGCTCCGATGTCCATGTATCAGTTTGCGTCAGGCGGATTGAGCCCAAGAGTGTGCATCGCTGCCTCGATGTCGGTTGGTGCGGCTATTGCAGAATGGGCCTTCTGCCACTGGTTCGGTTGAGGGTGTGGCCCAAGTACACTAGGCTGCTGCTGGCCAGTTTTTCTCGGACTGGGCCTAACCCATATTCCTGAAGGAAAAGGGCAGGGAGGGACAGCCTAAGGCCACTGCCAAGCCCAATATGGCGGTCCAGCCCCGCGGCTGCCACACTTGGAAAAGTGCTGCTGCTGGCCGCCGCCCCTATCGCCACCTCTGCCACTCTGGTGGCCACCATCCTTGCCACAACTGCGGCTACTGTCGCGATTTTACTACCATTATTGCCATTTCTTCCCTTTTGACCACGGTTTGGCGGCATATTTTCAAATTGTAAAGAGTTATCATCGAACGGAGCGACAATCATGGCTGAATTCGACAAGGTGACTGTCTTTTTGACAAAACCTGTTTCTTCTAGTATGAACATAGAACAGACTTGGTAAAAGGGGGGAAGAGGGTTGCTTTGGAGGATGAGTGTACCAACACCACTATACGCGTCAGTGAGACCGACAACCATTTGTAAAATGAGTTGATTGTTAGTTACCGACGCCCCGACGTTCTTGAGTTGGTCCAACAAAACCTTGAGTCGTTGACAATATGTGGGTGCATTGGGAAAATCCGTCATGTCAGTGGTAGAGAATTCTTGCTCAAGTGTGACGGCCCGAGAATTTTTATTATCCTGGAATATGTCATGTAATCGATCCCAAGCCTCCATTGCCGTGGAGTCGGGTTCAAGAATCGTATGCAACAAGTCACTCGAAATTGTGACATAAATTCACTAGAGAACCGTTGCATCGAGGGTCAACCATAATTCCTTTTCATCATCGTTTTTCGGCACCTTCTCCTTGCCTTTTTTCCGGTGGAATTATGTGATGGATAACCCGGTGTGACCTACAATGAATTTTGAAGAGCTTCGCCCATGTCGCATAATGGACATTCTCCATCTCAAGAGTGATGGAGATATGGGACTTATTATTTGAAACAACTAGGGCTGGATGAAAATTTGATTTTGAGTCAGACATGGCTGACGGGACAAAGAAGAGGAAGGAAGAGAAGAGGACGGCGGTGCTCCTAGGGTTTTGCGGAGCTTTTGGATTTGAAACTTTCCCTAGAATCGGATACCAATTTTCTTCCTTCCCTATTTCTCTCCAAAGAGGTTAGTAATATACTCATCGCAAGCATGATCTTATGCTAGAATTAAGGTAGTAAATATCTAATTATACACCTACCATATACAAAAGATAATTAAGGATTATGTAATATTTACAATGATTGTATAAAAGATTAACACTGATGTCAATCACAATAATGAAGATAGCATTGGGGCAAGTGGTATCATTAGGGATGAGTCCGGACAGATCATTATGGCCTTTGCTAAGTTTCTTGGCAGAGGTAGTAGCAACCAAGCAGAAGCAAAATCGGCTAAGTTAGGTGTACAGTGGTGCATTTCTTATGGCTTTCAGAATATTGTATTGGAATGTGACTCACTTATCATCACAAATATGATGTATAAAAAATCTAAGACTGCCTGGCAATTGGTTGACACCATCAATGATACCATCCATCTTCTTTCCCACACTAATCATGTTATTCAACATTGCTATAGAGAAGCTAATCAAGTTGCGGCTGCGTTAACTAAATGGAGTATTGTGGAACAAAGTATAAATTTCTATGAAGCTAAAGAACTCCTTAAACATGCGGCTGGAACTTACATTCTTGACAAGGCAAGCTTGGCTGCTATCAGGCACAGACAGAAGAAACATATATATGTATAGTTGATTATGATTTTAGGAAGCTCATTTTTTGCTTAGAGAGTATACTGTATACCTCTCACTGTACAGTCCTTTTTACTTGGCTATTAGGACAATTGTATAGCTTATGCGGAGGATAGTTATGTTGGAAATTTGCCTTTGGCGGGAGTTGCGACCGACCAACTTTAACGGCTTAAACACTAGTGTTCCGCGTGTTGGAGAATCCGGTTCTTCACACATGCATAATCTACTAAGTAAGTAGATGACCGTAGGGCCAAGGATCGTCAAATTTCATTGAGAAATGAAAGAGATATTGGTCCACGAAGTGAGGTGTTTGAAGCATGGAAAAGTGTGGTATGGGATCAGTTCTCCCTCATTGGTGGAGGAAGAAAGAATTGTTTTGTTTATAAGTCTCAAAGTTGGCTTGGAGTTTGGGACCCCAAGGGGTATCCCATGTGTTTAAAGGAGGGAGAACCTAGATGTGCTTCGGTTCGAGGAAAGCCCACACGCGCGCCGCCGCCCGTCCGGGTTCCGGCTCACGGGCTGTGCTATTATCTTTTTGGACCAGAGAAATTTGCCATATGTACAGTTTGGACCAGAATTCTTTCAGATGTACAGTTTGGACCAGAATTCTTTCAGATGTACAGTTTGATCCCTGAAGTTTGAAGAAAATCAGAATTGGGCAGAGATCAGAAACGTCCACCAGCACTCAATTCATCACTTATGGAGGCAGTTCATCAGCCTCTCCTTCAACTATTTAAGAACCCCTTTGTCACCATTGTTGAGCTACACTTTACACTTAACAGAAAAACAGAAACGAATTCAGTCTTCCTACAATCTTCCAAGCATCATTTCATTACTCAAAATTCTTCACGGTAACACTTGAGTTTCCTTTGCTCATTTGTTCACTTGTTGTTTTATCTTGGGAGACAATTGTCCAGGACGTAGAAAGGATACATACGGGGCAATATTGTCTTAAAGACAGAGTGCAAACACTCGACTCAGCATACCACAAACAGTTCCAGTTTATTCTACAAGTTCTTTGTAATTTCAGTTTTGTTGTTGAATTGTAATTTCAGTTCTTGTAGTCCTTAGCAATTACTTGTAATTTCCGTTTCCTGCACCTTTGTAACCAACAAGTTATATATATCCAATGCTACTGTACATCTTTTGGTTATGAAATAAAGGAAGGCGCCACCTTTTGTTCCTTTTGGTGCCTTCTTTATCTCCAACAGGCTGAATCTTTTGCGTGTGCACTTATTCTCTTAATTCAAAGAAAAATGTATAATTCAGCTATGTATTTTAAAAAGAAATCTAAGTGATATTCACCCTCACGATGTTCTTAAGTAGTAGATATGTAATACTGCGACTTATTATTTGAGTTACATCAAATCTTTTTATTTCTACAGATGAAAAACTATTAAGTATCATTCATTTGTTAAAGAATTATTAGGGTCAACGATTTTAATTAAGGAATTTAACATCTAATTTGTGTAAGAACTGTTAGACGAGCCCATAGCGGGTGTTAGCCGTGTTTAGGGGTACAGTCGGACGCTTAGGACGTAAGCCTCACATAAACTAAACCCGCATGTGGGCGTTTTGCCAGTGCCCCGCCCCGGTACGAGTCCTGAAACTGTCTTTTAAGCACCGCTTGCTGCATATTTAGAAAGTTTGATGGAGAATCGGGTAGAGAAAAAATATTTTTTTTGGAGAATAGATACTTGCAAAATTTATTATTAAAAAAGTGTATCAGAAAGAGAAAACTAGTCCTATCGTAATTTTTCAAATTAATAATAATTAAGTAAAAGGAATTGTTACAAAGAAACTAAAATAAGGGAGGTCATTGTAATGTTGTAAATCACGAAAAAAATCAGTGTAATACGGCCAAACGTGAGGAAAGGTCTCTAAAATTATCCCACACAAATATCCATCAATAGTAACAGTTTGATGATACACCTATCCTTAAACATTAGATACATGTGGTGAGTCAGTGTCATTTTGGTGTCCACGGAGATGCACTAATCTAAACTTAATTCTAAAAGAGACTATAAGTAGCTTTGAAGTATTATAATCGGAAACATATCTTAAAATATGATAAGGAATTTATGTTCAGTGCACCTTAGTCTATAATACGTTGATAGTCGCAGGCAGTTTATTATATTGGGTTTTATATGGTACTTTGGAGACAATAATATTATTATATTATCTATATATATAACTTAAACTTATAAGTTAATAGAAAAGTTTAGCTTCAAAATCGTACGTGAAGCTTTCCCTCTTATGAATCTTCTAAGAATGAAGATAGGCTCAATCTTATGTTCAGTGCATCTTAGTCTATAATACGTTGATAGTCGCAGGCAATTCATTATATCGGGTTTTATATGGTACTTTGGAGATAAGAATATTATTATATTATCTATATATATAACTTAAACTTATAAGTTATTAAAAAAGTTTGGCTACGTGAAACTTTCCCTCATATGAATCTTCTAAGAATGAAGATAGGCTCAAACCAAACTTGTATGATTAAAATTATTGTATACAATTTCATACGTATGGGTAGATGCACCTTATGGCAAGGGGTGTCATCCGACACTGCTCATCAAATCTTTTAATGAATATACATATACATATACATATAATCTGAAAAAATAAATAGAATATATATATGTGTGTTAGAGTTATACACCTATTCATATTACTCTTTTATTTCAAGTACCGCAAAATTAAAAAATCTTTGTGGGTCTTTTTTCATTGTCTCATTCTTATCTCTTGTGAAATGCTCTTTGTCTCACATTGGTGGTGGAAAGTCTTTTCTTACATTGAAATATGAATTATTGGGTTAGTAAATGGGCTAGAACAATAGAGGGGCCTCGCGCACATGAGAGTTGAGCTTCGTAGGCAAAATGAGCCGATTCCCCCTGCGCGCGAGGTATACGTGAGGGCTAATTCAATTCATTCTTACCCAAAATTGTTCACATTTGGGTCTCGTACCTCCGGAACCAGTGGTTACCAGTCAAGCTTATACCTCCGAAACTGGCAGTTACGAATCCGGTCAAAGCTCATTACTTCGAAATTATTTGTTGCAGCGGTCATTATTCATATATATTCTGACTTAATGACGATTTCACTAGTGCAAGTGTTTGGAAGTGATGTGCAACTTTGGGGAGCGATCGGACTAAACTATTTACATCGAAGTTGATCCAAAATCGCTTTCAAGGCAATAACTTGTCATGACACATCTGTAATTCAATAAGTTGTTTTTACGATTTTGTTTGTTCTTTTATATATATATTATAAAATGAAACTGCTTTAGCAAAAAGTGCTCCATGATTTGCTGGTTAAGCACCTCTCTAATGTAGCATTCACTCGGATTTCGGACCTCCTTCCCACCGAATTTTCATTTGTCCTTTTCTTTACATGTTGACATATTTTCTAATTTTTGACATAAAGAAATAAGTAATAAGGAGCTGAGTGCTTTGGTTTCGTGTCACCTAATTAGATAGATAACACTTTCTAATATCTGAGAAAATTGTTTGAGTTGCCACATTTAACTCATTCCATTAAAGTTCTCTTATTGGGTCATATCATATCAATAAGCCACTAAATCTTGTTCGTACATATATATTGGTCTCCCCTTAACAACTTTAATCCCTTATCAATTTATTTATCTGCATATTATATTATTTGTTTAGGATTAGTTTAATTTCCTCCATGCTTGTTGGGTTGTAACTTGGCAACCTCACACACGTGTCACCGCTTTCGCCAGGCTCGATGCATGACGTGTCTATGATATGCTGCACTTTTTTAGTCTGACTTTATTTTTTATGATCGTTTTTAATTGCTTATAAATTTTATAAAGTTTCTTGAATAATTTCTGTAACAAAAGTATTTAATTTTTGTAACAGCTGCAAATTAATTTCTGACTGTTGAAATTAAAATCGTTTATGTGACAACACGAACAAGTTGGTGTATAAAAGTATTCCAACCGCTGTACTTGGAGTCTTGGAAACAAGCATTACTACATGCTTGCTTAAGCTGCTAGGCGTTTTTCCTAACCTCTGATTTTTTTAATACTTATGATTGGCTCCAATTTGTGTACCATTATAACTTCTATGTAATTTCTGATTGTGAAGTATGTTTTGTCCTTCGTATGCCATCACACCAGCACATCCCTTTATGTGTGCATAATGTAATTGTCACGTTTTGCTTATGTGACCCCTCTTGTGTCTTGTTTTTCTACACTTTTGTGGTTTTATGAATTGTCTTTTTAAATTTTGGTTCTCTTTTACTTTTTGTGTAAAAATATATCACATTTTTTTCAATGAACTGAATATATAATATTAATTAGAGTACACATAATTGGTGTATTTTAAGGAAAATAATATTAAGGTAACTTAAAGTTTCTAATATAAATTCTTGTCTAATCTTTTTTCTCCCTAATAATCTAGAATATTCACAATCAAATTAAATCAAGTAACTTAAACAAAAATTCAACTTTTATATTAATTGATTATTAGCCTGTTTGGTCAAGCTTTTCAAATCATCTTATTTTGAAAATTATTTTTTCTAAAAGTGTTTTTAAAAGAATACTTTCGGTGAGAAGTCATTTGTGTTTAGTCAATTAATTCTAAAAGCATTTCTAAGCAGCAATTTGTGTTTGTCAAACTTTTAAAAATTGTTTCTAATTGTATTTTTTCAAAATTGTTTGTCAGGAAAAACTATTTTTTTAGCTTCTGCTACTTCCAGAAGCACTTATTTTCTCCCAAAAAATTTGTCAAACATCTCCTTTTTTAAAATAACTAATTCTTTAAAGAAAATAAGCAACCTTCAAATAAACTTCTTAGCAATTGGGCCCGGAGTTATTCCCGCTAGTTAATTAATGTGAATGAAAGTGGGATGCACTACACATGTTTGACTATATTTCTATCCATAAACATAATCATGTACGATATCATAGTCTGAAACAAATTTACGCGTTTGTTTGGTTACTCCTCCACTCACAATTGGTCCCAACTATCAATTGTTACATTAAATAATCATGAAACATGTAACTAAAGGAGTGTTTGTTGTTTATAAACTTGTGGTTGTCAAATGGCAGCCACAATTTATCAATGGAGATGCAGAATTCATTATTTGTAGATACTGCCTTGACATGATATCATTTACGAGCGACATTTGTCGTACGAGGTAAGTCAAGTATATACTAGCTTCAATCTATTAAGGAAAAAAGTCCAATTTACTCATAAACTTCTATGAAATGTTTGAAATTTTTCCTTTCATAATACATAAAGTCAAATATATCTCAGTTATTACAATTACAAGAATAGTTTAAATATTTAGTTTCCTCATTCACTAGCTACGGAAGATTTTCAATAGATAGGTCTTTTTTTTATAAGGAGAACAATCAAATTTGCTCTTAAACTATGCGAAATGATCTAAATTTGTCTCCAAACTTTGAAGAAGGAAATCATTGTTTCGACAGCAACAACATCATTTTCTTCAAACACTCACAACCTCCTGTGCCACCTTCAATCAAATCATCCCAGATGGAACTCAAACAATAAACATTCATTGCACCGCTACGTTATATTTCCTCTACTGTCAAACTTTATCAACACAATTTTATCATCAATCTTTCTCATATATATCATGAATAGTGATATTAGAACTTCACATCATCTCGCAATACTAAAACAAACCTAGATACATTGTATTTAGCTGTTAAATCACTTGCAACAATATAATATTATGACAGTTAAGATGGGATACTAGTAGGCCTGGCCAGTGGGCCGGGTTCGGGTCTGGCGGGGTCTGGCGGGGTCGGGTTTGGCAGGACTTGCTCCAGTCCCGTCCCGATCCCGATCCCGTCGGTATCGGGTCGGGGTCGGGGTCGGGGCGGGGTCCGGCGGATTTTCCTTCTTTATTTTTTATATAACATATGTATAAAAAAAACTCAATAAACAAGATAAGATAGTGTAATAAAAACATCCCAAGGCTGTTTTTGTGTCTCTTATATTAATAGACATGATTTTTTTAAATACAAATACAATTGTCTAAAATCTAAATTGCAACTTTGTGGTGTTGTCCAAAAGTTGCAAATTACATAATAAAATTGCAATTAAAAAAATTACATTCTCAAAAAAACCTGTTCTAATTGCTTGATGATTTCCTGTGGTTCTTCGGTTGGAATTGGTATTTGTTGGTCAAATTGATCCACGTCGCTTCCACTACCTTTGGTTAAGATTTCGTTGTAGTTTTCATCTTCTTCTTTGTTGATCTCCGGTTGACCGCACTTTTTCCGCTCTGCTCGTATCCAATCTCTGAATAATATTGCAATTTCCAAGCTGTCTCCGGCTAATGAGTGTCTGTGGTCTCCTATTTGATATCTGCCGGCGTGAAAAAAGCACTTTCGACGCGATTGATGACGCTTGAATGTTCAAAACATCTCGAGCCATCAATGAAAGTGTCGGAAAGGTCTTCTCATTCCCCCTCCAAAGATTTCGAAAGTCTTCATGTCCATCTTCATTGATAACTTCTTGATACGGTATAGAACCTGCAAAACAAAAATATCCAACTCGCTAATTTGGTTAGTAGTAGAGGTACGGCCGCACATTCTATTTCTGAGGCTTTCAATACTAGCCGCAGAAACAGCATGTCTTTTGTGAGGTTGTATTGAAGATGAAGAAGATGGTATGGGAGCCGGTAAGTTACTAGCATTTTCTTGTTGATAAAATCTATATTTTTTTTGCATTGGTGTTCTACGCTAGACAACACTTCTTCTTTAGTTTGTTCAATAGGTAGTGGGTGATTTAGATTTTTGGAACTTGGAGGTGGTAGTACTTCTATACAATCGTAAATAGTTTCAGTTAGTGATTTTGTACCGTCTATTTTAATAGTAGGATTTAATACAGAACCAATAATATAAATAGAGGGAATAGGAATAAAATATTTTTTTATTTTGACAAACATTTTTTTAATAGCTGCCTTATAAGCTGGATTTTCCATATATTCACTAAGTAATAAAAATATTAGAGTTATATAAAACAACATAGTTGAAATAGTAGGATAATATATACCGGAAAATTCTTTTGTTGCTTGAAACAATTTCTCTAAAAGTACAATAAGTTCGAAAATTTTTACCCAATCACTATCTAAAATCATATCAGCTGGATTTTTATTATGAGAGTTAAAAAATAAAGTTATAGGTATTCTATAGTCATAAGCAACAAGTAGTTGCTCGTATAAAGAATTCCACCTAGTGGATACTTCTTGTGGAATTTTTCTATAAGGTAGTCCACAATCGTGACAAGTTTTTTATATTCTTTTCTACGTTGTACTTTATTACTTTTAAAAATAAAGTTTATAGCAAATTGTATTTTACTAAGAATGTCTTCAAAAAGTGATAGACAATCCTTTACAATTAAGTTATATATATGGCACGCGCATTTTATATGAAAATGATCTGGAAAAGATGGAGTTAAACTATTTTTTAAAATTGTAATTGCGTAATTGTTAGAAGAAGCGTTATCTAATGTAATAGTCATAATTTTATCGGTTATTCCGTAATAATGGCACACTTGATAAATATTATCTGCAATAAAAGTACCAGTGTGCCTATCATCTATATATCTATACGCTAAAATACATTTTTGCATAGACCATTTATAATCTATCCAATGACAAGTTACAGTTAAATAATCATGGCCGTTAGTACTACGACCTATATCAGACGTGATAGATACTTTGCCATTAAAATGATATAATGAAAAACGTAAATATTGTTGATATTCATGCGCGAATTTAAATACATCTCTCTTAACAGTTGATCTAGGAAAACCGTTAAAAGCAGGATTATATATATCTCTAATGTAATGAATAAAATCGGGAGATGAAGGAAATGAAAAAGGCAAACCCTCCACAAAGAACTAATTTTGATATTGCTTCCCTATCTCTATGTTTATTGTATTTAGAGCCTACAATTACCCCCGTCATAGGGTTAATTTGACCACGTACTTGGTCCGGACATGATCGGTATGTGAACCTTGTCCCGATGGAGCGGCGTTTGCGCACCCGGTTTTGAAGCCTGGTATTGGGCATACCTAGCTGGATGAGCACTTACTACGTGTCTAATTAAACCCCCCGTCCCACCGTGACCTTTTCCAGTTTTAAATTTTAAAACATTTTTACGAATTTTACATATAGCTACTTGATTCTCTACGTCCCTATCAAAAAATGTCCATGCATCTAATTTAATGGTCGTTTTGCTGGACCTCGTCTCATACTAGGGGGAATAGGAGACATTTCCGTTGAAGGTGCACTAGTGGGTGTGTTGTCATCAACATTAGTGGGTGTATCATCTAGATCATCGTCTAAATTAAAGTCTTCTTGAGTTCCAGAAAATAGTTCCTCGTCTAAATCTAATGGTATTGTAGGAAAATGTTGAGTATCAACAAAATCATCCTGTGTAGGAATAAGATGACTAGAAGAAGTACCCTTGCCCTGGTTGCCCGTACTAGAAGAAGTCTAACCCTTACCCTTAAATATACCTCTAATTCCTTACATTTTAATTATATGCTAACAAATAATTAAAGTAAATGAAATTAAGTGTACTAAATAAAATAAACAGACAATAATAATTTAATGAATGAACGAATGTACCAAACGCCGACGTAACGTCGACGTGTAATCGAGAGGTTGAAAATTGAAACTTTGCTCGATGGAAGATCCTCAAGCTAGTTGCCAACTTCACTCCCAATTCCCAAATGAATAAATAAAATTGAATATTTAGCAAACAATGTAGACTTGTAGAGAGATATATTGAGAGATTAGAGAGATTGTAGGAAGATTTGTGAGAAAGATGAAGAGAAAATGAGTTATTTATAGTTGGAAAATTGGGTTAAAGTGTAAATATAATAACTTATGAGTTAAAAATAAACATTAAGGGTAGGGGGGGTTGGGGGAGGGGGGGAGGCCTAAAATGGCCGTTGCCCAACGGCCAAAATCTAAAATGGTAGTTGGTGCAACGGTTATATTTGCAAAGAGGGAGAAATCGGGCGGGGTCGGAGTCAGGTCGGGACGGGCTTGGGGCGGGCTCGGGTCAGGCGGGCTCGGGCTCGGGCTCGGGTCTGGCGGGACGAGACACTGTCCCGTCCCGAGTTCGAGTCCCGCCACTGTTTTTTTTTTTTCGCGGGATCAGTGCGGGCTCGGGACGGGGTCAGGGCGGGGTCGGGCCGTCCCGGCCCACTGGCCACCCTGAGATACTAGTAGTTGAAAGCCGATGGCTTTACGAAAAAGGTACAATGATGACAAAGATAAAATGGTATAGATGAAGGTGCGCGAGAGATTATTTGAATTGGGTGATTTTATATGAAACTTTTGTGTGGTCTTTACGTAAGTATATTATTTATGTATTGAAAAGCTTTGGTGGTTAATAAGAATATTTTGATCAATCTTACTACAGTAGGAGTATATTATTTCCCATTATTAACAGAGAATAAAGATAAACTATTACAAAGTAAATTCTGAAATCAAATTATTTATCTATCATTACATCGACGCGAGGATGTCACAATTGTAACAAACGCCTGTCTGAAATATTTGTCATGTGGTCCTCAGAATTGCATTAATCCAAAGATTCTTAAAATCAAAATGAATAAATTTTCTTTTAATATAGAAGAGAAGAAAATAATAGTTTTTTTTTAAAAGGTTCTTGGAATATTCATTATTGTTTTATGATCTGCAGCAGCAGAAAAATGTTACCTATACCATCAAAGCAATCATGTCGTGTTATCCCAATGGTGCAATAATTTTGTGGTGCCTTTTTCAGCGGCCTCACAAAGCATATAATATAAAATATTTATTTAATTATACAGATGAATACATACCAATAAATTATGTGGAGACAAGGACGATATGATCACCAGTATCTTCTATGTCGCCGAAATTTATTTATTTATATCTAAAAGAATCATGTGGTAATTAATTTTTTGTTTCTCAAGGTACGATATCTATATTAAAGTCTAATTAAATTAAAATTCGTGTTGAAAAAATCCACATCTAAAAGAATTATGTGGTAATTTGTATGCATTATTCAATATACGGACAAACATTTTGGCTTGGAATTGGAAGATTTTGGCAAAACAACCATATATTAAAAAGTAACCAAGAAAGAAAAAAAGAATAGTGTATTGAAATAATGCTCATTCAATTGCTTAAATTAAAATTATTCCACGAATATATATTTATATTTATATATATATTTCATGTAATAAATGTATAATTATATATAATTTTTGTATATTAAATAAAAAAGATAGGTAATTAATCCAATCGGTTATTTACGTAAAAATCTCATCTAAATTTCATAAATTCAACTGTTAAAGTTCATCATGGACGAAACCATAAATATTAAAAATGAGTTTGGGCGAATCTGGTAATATTAAAAGATGTGTAATTACTAAAAAGAAATTAAGGAGAAGAAAGTAAAGATAGAGGTGATTTTTCACAATATAAACTTTTTTTTTAAAAAAACTCAACATATATACATTATTCAACTATAACAATTGTTCATCTATAACCAACATGAATTGTGGTGAGATTGTTGGTGTTCCTCCTGTAGGGTTTTGGTGGGTTCAAAATACATAAGTAGGCACAACGGAAGTTTAAAATTTTATTCTACTTACCCCAACAATTTCTTCTGCTATGGTTATATGACAATCAAAACCTGTAACATAAAACATGAACAAGAACTTACAGGTTATAAAATCTGGAGTCTTTACTTTAGGGTGAACACGCGATTCCCTTTTCGACTGCAAGCACAATGCTACGGTGTATTCCTCTGTCAAAAAGCTAGGAAATCTTGGCAGAGGTTTGAGAGAGTTTTATCCTAAACTCTAAGTCTAGAATTTGTTTATAAGAATTGATATTCTTAGTATATTAATAACTAGAGATTGGTGATGTATATATAGTGATTTTTAGGTCACAAAACGGATTAGGGTTGGGCTCCAAGCCTGGCCCAAAACTGAGATGCAGTGGGCCAGTCTGACTGGGCTCACTGTCGGGTCGACGCCGCGGTGCCTTACGTCAAACGATGTTTCTCGTTTTTCGTTTAACATATATATTCAACACATTAAATCCAAAATCCAATTTTGATTTAATTAAATAATTTCCATCTAAGAGAAATTATACCATAGTTATTATCAATTTAAATATCTCGATTCCAAATCGAATATTTAATATTTTCTCAATACACCCTTAGATCGAAGAGACAATCGACATAGTGTGACCCTATAGACCTTCATATATCGACACTAATTCAATTAAGGTCCATACGGAACTCCTAGACTACGCCGTATGACGAACTTAATATATGAAGTACGTTTACATGAATCCAACAAACATAACCTTTATGTGAGATGATAAATTTCTTTCATTCGCGACACACTCGATCAAGCTTAGGATTTGCCATGTGTATATCCAAATGGCTTGATCACTTATCTCATCTATATTAGTCGACAACTAGATCATATTCTAAATATGTCTCTTGCATTGGCCAATGACTTGGTCGACCTAATATCACTGAGAAGTTGAGTGCTCTCTCGAATATCCAATCGAGGAATGAATCCTATTCTTGGCTCAACTACCACCTTAATTTACATCATAATGCACCCAACACAAATCGTATCTTATCCTATAAGGAGTTTAAGCTTAGGACATGGTCAAAGTACATTACTCTGTAAACAAGATGCGTATTGACCTCAAGTCAGAGGACCTTCATCTCCCACACGCTGATAACACTTTAGACATGTATAACAAATAGTTTATCAGCAGGGTATACCAATACTTTTCAAAAGTATCCATGTGTCCATCACTAGTAACCATTACTAGTAGCAGGTGAGACATACTACATTCTCTAAGAATGTGACGCAGACCACATGTCGACTTATAACATCATCGATATCCCATTCTCGATAATCATTAGTCGAGGCTATTTTAGAGTTACGCTCTATCATCAATATCTAACTCTATTAATGACAACGTAAGCTCAATAATGCACATTAATGAATAATTACAATTAATCAAATAATAATTCAATAATTACAAATGCCATAAATATTAATCTTATTAATAATACGAATGTGTTCAAGTACATTTGTCTCTAATAGTGATTATCTCTAGGACATACATACTTTCAATCTCCCACTTGGCCTATAGCCAATCTCCGATGTATCTAATACCCATGTTTTCAAAATGACCATTATGCTTAACTAAGCTTAATAGTTTAGTAAACGGGTCAGCTAGATTATCATCTATGGGAACATAGTTTAATCTTATTTCTTCAGTTTCCACAATCTCCCTGAGTATGTGGTATTTCCTCGGTACATGCTTGTTTCTATTTGTTGATCTTAGTTCCTTAGCTTGCGCAATTGCACTAGTGTTGTCATAATAAATTGTTATTGGACAAGTGACACTTGGAACAACCCCTAGTTCTTTCAGGAACTCAGATATCGCGACAGCTTCTTTACCAGCTTCCGATCCAGCAATGTACTCAGCTTCAGTTGTCGAATCAGCAGTTGTAGCTTGCTTGGAATTTTTCCAACTCACTACTTCGCCATTGAAAATGAAGGCATATCCAGATTGAGATTTAAAGTCATTAAGATCTGTCTAGAAGCTAACATCAGTATACTCAGTACACACTAGCTTCTCTTGTCCACCATAGACTAAGAAATATTCTTTAGTTCGTCTAAGATACTTAAGAATACTCTTGACTGCTTTCCAGTGTTCTTCCCCAGGATTCTGCTGGAATTTGCAAGTCATACTAAGTGCATAGGCCACATCTGGCCTCGTACAGGTCATGACATACATGATAGATCCTATAGCTGAAGCATATGGGATTCTTTTCATGCGTTCAAGTTTTGCAACAATAGAAGGACTATCTTTCTTTGATAACTTGATTCCTTGACCCATAAGAAGACTTTCATTCTTGGAGTTTTCCATAAAGAATCGTCTTAGCACTTTGTCTATGTATATGGACTGTGACAGCCCCAACAATCTATTAGGTCTATCTCTATAGATCCTAATTCCAAGAATGTAGCATGCTTTACCCAAGTCCTTTATCATGAAGGTGATGGATAACCATTCCTTGACTGATTGCATGAAAGTCTTATTGTCTCCCATTATTAATATGTCATCTACATATATAACAATGAAGACAATACTCTCTTCCTTGCGCTTACTATAAATGTAGGGATCTTCTTTGCTTCTAACAAAGTCAAACGATTTGACTGCTTTGTCAAAGCAAATATTCCAACTCCTTGAGGCTTGCTTAAGTCCATAAATGGACTTCTGTAGCTTGCATACTACTTTGGGCTTAGTCTTGGATGTAAAACCCTCAGGTTGTATCATATACACCTCCTCAATTAGGTTACCATTTAGGAAAGCAGTTTTAAGTTTTAACATCCATTTGTCAAGTGTCATAATCATAGCATGCGGCTATTGCAAGCAAAATCCGAATGGACTTAATTTTTGCAACAGGTGAAAAGGTTTCATCATAATTGACCTAGGCCGTTGATTATAATCTTTAGCCACCAATCTTGCCTTATAAGTCTGTACCTTGCTATATGCATCAATCTTCTTCTTGAAGACCCATTTGCATCTTGTGGGTCTAACCCTGTTGGCAAATCAACCAAGTTCCAAACTTGATTGATGTACATCGAGTCCATCTCAGATTTTATAGCTTCTTGCCATCTCTGCGAATCAATGTCTAACATAGCTTTACTGTAGGTTGTAGGTTCATCATCATCAAGAATATCTATCTCATTGTGTGTTTCAACAAGGAGATTAAGTCTTTCAGGCGGACGATGAGTCCTAGTGGTCCTACGGAGTTGATTATTCTGCGTTTCAGTATTTGTTGCATTCTGATTGTGAGAATGTTTTTGTGTGCTGGACAATCTATCACCTTGAGAGCTTTCAGGAATGTCATTTTCATGTATTTCCTGAATGGAATAATGTACAACCATTGCATCATCTTCCATTGGTTGTGTATGAGAGCCTTGCATTTCTGAACTATCTCTCATATCACTCCCACTGGCTGAAGGACATACTCTAAGTACCCAATCTTTACCAAATACTCCCACTGAATCATTGTCTAGGTCTTTTGACAAGGGTTCAACTTCTGTGTTATCTTGTGGTTCTTGAATTTCTTCAAGTTCTATCTTATTGCAGCTCTGTTCCTTGTAGACATAGTCTTCTTCAAGGAAATTTGCATTTATGGAAACAATGACCTTATGTTCTCCAAGAAGATAGAAATAGTATCCATTAGTTTCCTTTGGATACCCCACAAAATAATATTTTTCACTTTTAGATTCCAACTTGTCAGTAAGCATCTTCTTTACAAATGCAGGGCACCCCCAGGGTCGCATGTGTTTAAGTGTTGGCTTCTTGCCATTCCATATCTCACATGGAGTTTTCTCTACTGACTTTGAAGGAACCCTGTTCAGAATATAAATTGAGCTTTGCAATGCATAGCCCCAAAGGTATGTTGGCAGAGCTGAGAAACTCATCATGGATCTAACCATATCTAATAGGGTTCGATTTCTCCTTTCAGCAACACCATTCATCTGTGGCATTCCAGGAGGTGTCCATTGTGATTGGACTCCATGAAGATTCAAGTAATCCAGAAATTCCTTACTTAAGTATTTACCTCCTCGATCTGATCGAAGGGTCTTGATACTTATTTCAAGTTGCTTCTCTACTTCTGACTTGTACTCCTTGAATTTCTCAAAGGCTTCGAACTTGTGTTTCATAAGATACACATGCCCAAACCTTGTGAAATCGTCTGTAAAAGTGATGAAGTAAGGGAAGCCTCCCTTAGCTTGAGTTGAAAATGGCCCACATACATCAGTTAGACCAACTCAAGTACCTCTTTGGCTCGCACCCCTTTCCCAGAAAGTGGCTTGTTGGTCATCTTTCCTCTCAAGCAAGATTCACAGTTACCATAGGACTCCAAGTCAAATGGTTCCAGGTAGTCTAACTTTCTTAATCTTGCTATCCTTGATTCATTGATGTGACCAAGTCTACAGTGCCATAAGTAGGTGGGGTTTCTTGGATTACTTATCTTAGCTCATTTATTTTGCACATTGAAAATTTCACAAATACAGTTTAGAACATACAAACCATCCACAAGCGGAGCATTTCCATAAACAAAACCATTAAAAGACAGTGCATAACTGCCATTGGCAATAAATGAGGAAAACCCCTCAATGTCTAACATTGGGATAGAAATGATATTCCTCGTTAATGAGGGAACAAAATAACAATTATTTAGTTCTAAACAAAAGTCTGAAGGTAAATCTAGTCTATAAGTTCCCACACGTTCAGCATCCACTCGTCTTCCATTTCCAACACGCAGGTCTACCTCCCAAGGTCCAACCTTTCTACTGTCAATCAGACCCTGCACATTATTACAAATCTGTGAGCCATGTTGACATCCAATTTTGTCCCATCTTTTCCTATTTATTTGCAATTTTAAATATTTTTGACACCTCAAAACAAATTTAATATATAGGCATGTATATACATATATATTATTATTCTCATTATTATTATTCATATTTTTACTATCATTCACCTTTAAATATCACAAGCATAGTTTTACCCTAATATTCTAGGATATGTTATTTTCGCAAAACGACATCGCGTTTTTATCTTAAGCATTAACCATTTCGCAAATATTATATTTTTTATTTATTAGCACATCGTTATTTTTATCTTCATAATTTATATCTTTTGCAAAGCATCTTTTAATAATAAACCCCTTTTTATTTTAACTAACTCCCCATTTTATTCCCCCTCACCAAAATATTCTACCTATCCCACAAATTACAGCCCAAACGCACACCCCAAATCGTGGCCCAAAAACCAATTCACCTAGCCCAATACCCAACTGACCCGATCCCAATCCCAATTAAAACCCCCCATCGTCCAACACCAACCCAACTAAACCTAAACTCAACCCAAAACCAAACGATGCCTCCAAAAACCACTAGCCCTTCCACCGACGTTCCACCTTACCCGCCGGATAATCGCCTTCATCACCCAACAGTGTAATCGACCTCTCCCATCACATCCCCTGTCATCTTCCCCATTTAAGACACTGAAAAGCAGCAATAACCTGTTATCCGCGAAAGGGGAACTCGAAAAGCTTCCGGTTCAAAGCTCGTTGCATGTTCAAATCGATGGGTAAAGGCCTAAATCCATACCCTTTATCATCGTCTCAGTTTTCAAAATGAAAATAAAACTGTCACATTTTCAACCTTTTGCTTTGAATTCGAATTTCAAACCTTAGCCATTAGGGTCTCAATTGGGCTATAAATAGACCTTTGTGGGTTGTTGAGGGGGATTCTGATTTTCGAACAACAAAAGCCCTCTTTTTTAGCTGTTGTAAAATATCGACCTATCTGGTGGTTTCACAAAAGAGTTTTTTTAGAGCCAAAGATCCTTTCTTGAACACGTTTCGACTATGAAAATCCTTCATTTGACTCTCATTTCTGACTCGACATAGTCACGAAACACTCAAACTCGTTTCCTTTTCAACTGCATAAACACACTCCTCCGAGCGGACTCGACGATTCGAGACGACGCCTCGGTTCGCTGTCTAGAAGAGGTTAGTGAACTCGAAGCCCTTTCAGTCTTTTCCTTTTGGTACTTCTGTATTTTATGTGGTTTTGTATTAATCAAGGGGTTAATTTTAGCTATTCATATTACTGTGTTCTTGTATAAGTTACATTCATCATGTTGATTTGCCTAATTGAGACTAATGATGTTTAGATATGTTTTAGGGTCTTGATCGATGTGTTGTGAGCATTGTATATCGATATTCGGTTAGTTAAAAAATCTCTATTCTAAACCAGTTAATATCTAAAATATGAGGTTTGGTTACTTTATTTTAAAACCTAAGTTTCCCTATGTCTATTAAGTAATGTTTGATCTTATGTATGGAAGAGATATGAGTAGTTACTTTCGTTATATGAATTTGGTTTAAGTTGTATTTGATTCTGAATATTGGACTTACCTGAATTAAATAGTTTGTACTAGTACTAATATAATACCAACTCTAATTAGTTCATGTTCAACTGGTTTATTTTCAAAGGGGACTTGAACATGATTTGTTTGAGTATTTTTGTAATAGCTAGGGTCTGTGTTTTATTTACTCATGACCTATGTTCCATGTTTGAGGTCTAAGTTCTACCTTATATTGTGTATGCGCTTGGCTGAACAGTGTATGGTATCATGATTAGTGTAATGAGATATGATTCTTGTGCCTCTGCATATTCAAAATAAACCTCTACATGAAGTTGAATAATCATGCTTGATTGTCCTCTTTGCTTGTTGTATCATCTATATATTTGTCCTGTCCATATATCCCTTTGGTTTGTGAGTGATGTGATGCATATTAGTATTCTCTGTGAATATTCATTTAGCCTGCCTACGTCTGTATGAAATGAACCTGAGACAACCAATATATAGACTTATGCATTTTTGTGGATTTCTGGATATGATTAACTAGGGATAAACTAAATGATATTGAAACATGTTTGTTCCTGTTAGAGTTCTTATGCTTAATTTAACATGTCCTAGATATTTCTTGCTTTTGATATAATAGTCTGTTGAGTTAAGGTTCATTTGATAACCATGTTGAGTCATGCCATGTCCAATTTGAAGTATCATTATGTCTCATACAACCTAAAGCTATGATTGTGTGTCTTTGTGCATGTGGCCTTGCACACTTAAGTTGTTAATTTTTAATGACCATGAAAGTCTCTTATGTTTGTCTCCCATGTTTATCCTAAGTTGGTTGTGCATATATCCTTGCTTATCTTAGTGTAAGTTTTTTTTTGTGCTAACATGAAAATCTTTTTTGGAGCCATGTGGTTAGTGTATGTTGCTTACCTGAAAAGATATGTATGTTTGGCCTAGCTTAGGCAGTTATGTGCCTACAAAAATGTCATCTTTGGATTAGTCAATTCTGTAGTTATATGCCTGTGAGTCTGTTATGTGCCCATCTCACTTATTTAAGGGTTATCATGCCTAAATGCATAGCATAAATATAATTGTGAATGTTTAACATAGTTTAGGTGGTTTTACACCTCTGAAATATTACTGCTGACTGGTCATCTGTTCATTCCTATGCTTACATGTTAACCCAAACTCATAATATGCTTACCCTACCATGTCTAAGTGTTAATGTGTTACCATGCCAGTATGTGATGAATTTTTCAGTCATTTTTATATCCTGTCTTGTTCATTAAGTTGTGGACATCTGTGTTGGCACCTGTTTATTATCATGTTAAGCTAGAGAACCCTATTTGCACCTAGTTTGAAATCTGATTGTATATAGGACATGATTAGATGTAGAAGCTATCTAAGAATGAATAGAAATGTTGAATTAGTTTCTTTTTTTATATATAAATAAACTGCATGTACTCTGTGACAAGCTGCACATCTACATATCTAAGTTACATGTTAGCAATATATATTCCCTTTCTCATTGATTTTGTTTGTCCATGTTTAGGCTGTTTGTTGAGAGTATATGTCTTCTTGGGATTCATGAGTCAGTATTAGGTGATCTTATCTGTTTGAGATTGGCTGAGATTGCACACTTTAATAACATGACCTTTGCATCAGTTTGAAAAGCCTATGTTTATACAAGAATGTATGACTGAGACCTTTTGTTTTATAAATCAGACCTCCCTCATGTCCAGTAAGTCTTGAGAGTTAGTCATGCTAGATTCCATCTCCCCAGATAAACATGTCTAATACATATAGTATGTAATGTTTCCATTCTCCCTTTAAGTCTTTGTGCGTCCTCATAATCATGTTTTTAAACTACTAGAAATGCTAGGCTTAGAGTTGTAGTCCACTTTTATTCTCTCTGTCATAATTAACAGGCATTTTTTCTATATGAGTGTGGTTTGCAGAAGGGTGAATTCTCTGCTTAGCCTTGTAGTTTGAAATTGTCATTTTTGTACATTTTTTTGGTGAATCATGAAAATGGTACACCTAAGGGTTATATACCTCGTATACATCAGAGTTGTATATTGGTGTATATTCCTAAGTATATCACATATCTTCGAGACATTTTGTATACCTCTATGTAGATCAGATTTAAATGCATTGTATTGGGGGCATGTCTTCCCTTCTTTCCTTTAAACTCTGAACTGTTGGGCCTGCCACCTCGTATACTTGTGTCATACGGACTAGTTAAGCCCAGATCTGAATTAAGTCATCTGAGTTATTATCTTTTGGGCTTACTGTTTTGTCTAGCCATAATCAATTAAATATGTATGAAAATGTTAAATTTCATATTTGATTATAGTTAATATAATTGGATGCTTTAATAACTGGTCTATGTATTTTCCCCTTTCCTTATGCATGTCTCGTGGGCCTGCGGGCCCACACCTTATTGATTTACGGCAGTATTGAGTTGCTAGGTCCAAAGGCCCAGCAACATATTACTTTTTTCATGAATTATTTATTTACACGTATATATATTTCCATGTCCCGTCTACTAATCCTTTTTCTTTTCTTTTCTTTTCTTTTCTTTACTTACATGAAATGCATCATGAGCTACGAAGAGTCTCGTTATGAGACTCATCATGATCATTGTCAAACGAAGACCCGCATCCACATTTCACATTCTCCAAACTCGGGATTTCCAAAACAAATAGGGCGAGATGACATCGTCATCCGCCTTAGTTCCCTTTTATTATTACTCTTTAATTCCGTTATTTCTATTTTTGGGGTTTGTAATAATTATTTAATGTTTGTGTGATTTTTAGGACATTTAGAATAATTAGGCTATGAATGGATAATTAATAAGGTGTTTTTTTAAAATTAGAAACCATCGCTAGTTATTTACTTTAGGCTCGGTTAGTTTTAAAATTGAAAATCCGCCGCTAGTTTATTTATTTTAGGTGCGTCATGCATGTTCAAACTTTCAAGACAAATTGGTCATCTTTTATTTGCATTTTAAACATACCTATAAGGCTTTGTTTCTATCCAATCTTATGATTTAAAATGACTTCCTAAAAATCGTTTCTTTACATTACAAATAATTTACTTTTCTTCTTTACTATCAATTGCAAATAAGTATTTTATCAACTTTCATACAAATGCATACCTTATCCCAAAATTAACTTTATATGTATTTTGCCATACAAATACACTTTTTTAATCAAAAAATCAAACTTTATATATATTTTATAAACCATACCTTACAATGTCATGCATACTCTTCCGGATCTCATACCGGGAATTTATTTTCTCAATCATTTTTGCAAAACTCAGAAAAATCATTACTTTGTCAAAATGCATCATCTTTAAACATTATTTTAGCTTTATACTGGTAAACATGCATTTTCCTTAGCGTAATAATTAACATGAGTTTGACCGGATAACCGCAAGCTAGCGGATCTTAAAGGATGTCTAACCCCTTCTCTTTAGGATAATAAAGAACCCTTACTTAGAATTTCATAATTTCGCAGACCATTAACCGTAGTTTATTTTGTAGCATTTATGCTAAAATTTAGGTGTCCTAATTCACTGTAAAAATAAATTAGGTGGCGACTCCTTAATTCAATTTAGGAATCACCAATATGTTGTACTCCGCTTTGACCTGGTTAGAACGGGATATAACAAGCCACATTCGGTATCCAATACCCAGCAGTGAGAGTTATTTATAGACATATTTATCTCAATGACAAATATACCTTGTCCAGTAGAGCCAGGAGCACCTAGTGTTTTGCCTCCTCCTGAAGCTGTGCAGTCCTTCTTCCAGTGTCCCTTCTTCTTGCAGTTGAGGCACACATCCGAAGCTACCTTTGCCTTCTTCTGAACATCTCCTCTAGGTTTCATAACTATAGGTGCAACAACTGTCTTACCCTTATTCTTCTACATGTTCTTACCCTTGGGTTTGAACTTGCTAGAAGAGCCCACCATGAGCACGACTTTACCTTTAGAGGTAGATGATTCTAAGGTCTTCAACATGTTGTGAAGCTCTGGAAGACTTGCCTTGGTCCCATTCATATTGAAGTTCACAATGAAATTCTCAATTGAACCAGGAAGTGAATTCAGGATCAGGTTGATAGAGACATTTATAGGCAGCTTCATTCCAATCGAAGCCAACCTTTATATCAGCCAAATCATCTTCAGAACATGTGCTGACACTTGACCCCTTTCGTTCAGCTTACACTTGAAAATGTCTCTCAACAGTTCATACTCCATTGTTTGAGACTGTGAGTCATAGAGACTCTTCAAGTGTTCTAGCATTTCGTTAGGGGCCATGTTTTCATGTTACCTCTGTAACGCCACAATCATAGAGGATAACACTACACACTGTGTTGAGGTAACATCGTCTAGATTTTTCTGATAAGCCACCTTATCAAACAGTGCATACTCAACAGAGTTTTCAACAGAGACTGTGGGGAACACTGTGTCTAATACATACTCAATTCTTTCTTGTCTTAACACCAATCACAGATTTCTTAACCAGCCAGGGTAATTTTCTCCAGTCATCTTGTTTGTCTCGACCAACATTTTCAGTGATATATTCGACATTTTGTATAAACTGAAGATATAGATAGACTTGAAATTAAACTCTAATATAATTTCTATTGAACACATTCGTTAACTAATTAACATGGCATTTAGTTTAATTAGCTCCCACTATTTTAACATACTCTTCGACCCCATGAAAGAATACAGACTCATATCAAATATGGTCATAATGGGCTTAATCCAGGTTCATGCTATCTCCGCGTTTGCTGTGGCTGATAACTTTAATAGCACAACCTGGTAGGTCTCCAAACCAATTACAAACAATTTGTAACTCTTGTTTAATCAAATGTTCTAAACAATCGATCTGCGTCTCTCGGCTTGTCCGACACTGTGGCGCCAAGACAGCCTAGCAAGTCAACCCCGTTATGCGACTGCAATTATGTATCTAAGTGAATTTTTTCTTATAGAGCAAACACTGTGGTGTAAATACTCATGAAAGTTTATCACCCATTTCTACATTTAACATGCATCTATGAAAGAGTCTGAGTCCTCGTAGACTTAGAGCAAATGTTGTGGCATAAATACTCATCTCGCCGAAAAGGATTTTGCACTACAATCAATTATAACGGACGACACGTTAAATGAGACTTGTATTAAAATTTTAGGAAACATTTTAATTCAGGGTTTTAACCAAGATCAACTCTAGTTTGCTATATCAAATATAACATCTTAATTATCATGCAAAGTCTATTAAGCACTTATTGGGTACCGCCTGCCCAAGCATGATATTAAGCGGTTTAAACACATACTTGGTGCCGCCTACCCAGACAGTTATTTACGGACGTTATTCTAGTAATTTAAATGACAAATAATTTGACATATAGCACATAAACAGTATACTTATCAAATAATATACTTTATAATAATAATCGTGGGTTAAACAATTTGAATTTTTTTCGGACCGATGGAGCCATGACGCTAATCATTAGAGCCGCGACGCCAGTGAGGCAGAAGCCAAAATTCTGCTTCTGCAATGCATTAGCATCGCGGTGCTCCACCACGGAGCCGCGACTGCTGGCAAGGCAGAAACCTTTCGGCTTCTATAGTTCATTAGGGTCGCGGCGCTCTACCATGGAGCCGCGGCGCCTACTGTCCAGTAAGTCCAGAATTTTAAAATGAAGCATTAGGGCCGCGGCGCTCTACCATGGAGCCGCGCCACCGCCTAGAAACCTTAGCAAGCGCCGCGACGCCCTACCATAGGGCCGCGGCGCCGACGTCCTGATAAAACTTTTCTGTGTTGATTTTCTAAAATCATTCGAGCCCTAAATCAAATTTAGGGATCAAATCACATATCCTTTATCCTCACCCACCATTATCAATGACACACATATCGATCATCTTCCATTCATACTCATTCCTCGTCGTGCACCATGTTCGCAATGAACCGGTTATCTGCACTTGGCTTAGTCTGAGTTAGAACGGAATGACTTCCTCGATTTAGCGTAGGTGATAATTTAGGGTGATATCAAAAGGTTAACAATTCGGTCAAGATATGTAGGATTTCAAGAAGCCTTGTTTTAATCCAATTTTATGTTTAATCCATATTATTATGTTATTCAATTGTTATATAACCATTGAACCAGCCTGGGCTCTGATACCACTGTAGGGTTTTGTTGGGTTCAAAATACATTAGTTGGCACAACGGAAGTTTAAAATTTTGTTCTACTTACCACAATAATTTCTTCTAGTATGGTTATATGACAATCAAAACCTGTAACATAAAACATGAACAAGAAGTTACAGGTTATAAAATCTGGAGTCTTTACCTTAGGGTGAACACACGATTCCCTTTTCGACTGCAAGCACAATGCTACGGTGTATTCCTTTGTCACGAAAGGCAGGAAATCTTGGCAGAGGTTTGAGAGAGTTTTATCCTAAATTCTAAGTCTAGAATTTATTTATGAGAATTGGTATTCTTAGTATATTAATAACTTGAGATTAGTGTTGTATATATAATGATTTTTAGTTCACAAAACGGATTAGGGTTGGGCTCCAAACCTGGCCCAAAATCGAGGTGTAGTGGGCCAGTCTGATTGGGCTCACTGCCGGGTCGGCGTCGCGGCGCCTTACGTCAAACGATGTTTCCCGTTTTTCGTTTAACATATATATTCAACACATTAAATCCAAAATCCAATTTTGATTTAATTAAATAATTTCCATCTAATAGAAATTATACCATAGTTATTATCAATTTAAATATCTCGATTTCAAATCGAATATTTAATATTTTCTCAATACACCCTTAGATCGAAGAGACAATCGACATAGTGTGACCCTATAGGCCTTTATATATCGCCACTAATCCAATTAAGGTCCATACGGAACTCCTAGATTGCGTCGTACGACGAACTCAATATATAAAGTACGTTTACATGAATCCAGCAAACATAACCTTTATGTGAGATGATAAATTCCTTTCATTCGCGACACACTCGATCAAGCTTAGAATTTGCCATGTGTCTATCCAAATGGCTTGATCATTTTATCTCATCTATATTAGTCGACAACCGAAGCCCATCGCCCCCTTTAAACCAAAAAAAAAACAAACACAAAACAAACAAAAATCCCTAAAAACCCAAACCCAACCGGCCAGCCCAAAACCGAAGCCCAACAACCATCTTTTTTATTTCCCTAACCAAAACTCAACCCCAAAAACAATTTCCCCCAAGCCCAACCGATACAAACCCGAGCCCACTCAACCCGTCGGCCCAACTGCTGCGACCCGCCCCTTTCATTCCCTTATACCCAAAACCAAACGCCCCCCCACCCAAAACAAAAAAAATGAAAACCCTAATACCCTTTCTCCCAAATCGCCGCTGCCCCCATACCCGCAACCCATACCCGCGACCCCACACCCCCAAAACTCGCTGGTCACCTCACCCGACACTGCCACCAACTCCCTGCCACCAACCCTCCGACCCATACCCACAAAATCTGGACCCATACCGCTAAAATCCGTCCCAAATCGTCACTTTATTTTAAAAAATCGAACTTGTTTGAGTGTTGAGGGGTACGAATCCATCTATAAATACCCCCCACTTTGTTCTACGTTGAGGGGGGATTTTTAGAAAGGATTTTTGAGGAGGATTTTCGGAGGTCTGATTCCATATAAATATCTTGTTGTGTTCTTGATTTTTAGTTTCCCCCTCATTGTTATTCAAGAAATAAACAAGTCCAAAATTCGAAAGAAAGGGTGTTTTGATTCTGCTTTTGATTCCGGGTCGGGTAAGAACCATTTTGTTGTTGTTGTTGTTGTATATTGGTTATCTGAAATTGGTGGGAAAAATCTGATTCGGGTTTGACACCTGATTCGGGTCGGGTCACTGACCCGGGTCGGGTCGACTGATTCGGGTCGGGTCACTGACCCGGGTCGGGTCGACCCGATTTGGGCATATTTCCAGATTATTGCTTTTTTCATATCTGTTGCTGGTTATCTGAAAATCTGAATTTTTGATTCCGATTTTGATCACTATTTCGGGTCTATTTTCATATTTAGTTCACTGTTTCATTCGGGTCACTGTTCATGATCCGGGTCGGACATTTAATTACTTACTATTGTATGCGGCTATGTTGTTTATTTTTACTGCTTTGAATAAATATCGCATTTAGGCCGATGAAAATTGAATTCGAGGCCACGCTTTTTTTTTGTTTTCAGTTTACTCTTTTTTAACATCCGTGCAACAAATATCTTACTGTTTTACTGTTTTTATTGTTTTGAACAAATACTGCACCTTTCGGTCATTGCTTTCTGTTTCAGTCTACTGTTTTCGGCATTTAAACATCCGTGCAACGGATATCTTACTGTTTTACCTTTTTTATTGTTTTAAACTAAACACCGCGTCTTTTCGGAATTTGCCTCTCTGTTTTTTTCTGCTTACTGCTTTGATTTCATTTTGCTGATTTGAACACGATACTACACTGGCCGATGAAAAATATCCGTCGATTTTGAGGCTTCCACAGTCGTAAAGACGGAAATATAACTTCTCGGCAAGGATGAGACTTAAACCTTTTTATTTCATCCGAGATCAACATGTTTAGTAGGCGAGGTGACTTATATATTCGCAGCCACGACGTGATTATAGTGATCTTTTCTTTTTCATCCGAGAGACCAACACGTTTAGTAGGCGAGGCAATCAAAATAACCACATTAGTCATATGTTTGCAGCCACGACGTGATTGGAATGGTCTTTTCAAAATTTAAGTCTGAGCCCTATGTGACCAAAACGCTCACTGTTTTGGATACGGATCCGAAGTTATTTTTTTGTTAACTGTCTCTAACCATTTGTTCTTGACAGCTTGCATGGAATAAAGGCAGATATTCCTCGGAGTTTATTTATTTTATTTATTTTCTTTAATTCAGATTTTACCCCGCTTTGTATTGTAATATTATTTATCGCACTTATGTAATTATTGAAATGCTTAGAATAGACAAACTTAGAATTAAGTCATAGGGTAGTTTAAAATTTAGAAACCCTCCGCTAGTTTATTTATTTTTAGTCTCGTCATGCATATTCAAAAATTTCAAAACAACTTTTGGTCATCCTTTAATCGCTCAATTAAATTTTATAAATAAAGTTTTATCTTTTTTCCAATTCGCAAAATCAAATGATTTCCAAAAAAACAAAACTACCTCTTTAACATTATAAATAATTTGTTTCACTATTATCGTTACAAATGCATATTTTAACTTTTCATGTGTTTTCTTTCAAATTACACAAATGCATACTTGTATAAAAAATGCATCGTTTATTAAATATTTGCAAACATCTTTTACTTTATATACTTTTCAAACATTCCTTTTTCTAGCAATAATTAATCTGAGTTTGATCGGATAACCGCAAATTAGCGGATCTTAAAGGATGCCTAACCCCTTCCCTTTAGGATAATAAAGAACCCTTACCTAGAATTTCATTAGTTTCGCAGACCTTAAAATTGGAGTTATTGCAGCATTTATAGTCAACATTTAGGTGCCCTAATTCACCTTAGAATAATTAGGTGGCGACTCATCAATCCTTAAGTTACCCAGGAATCACGGAATACGCCGTGCTCTGCTTCGAGCCTCGCGGGGTCGAATTTCAAAACGGGCGCGACAGCATGGCGACTCCACTGGGGATACTTTTAAGTTCTTAACCATAGCAAATTCAGGTTAATTATTATTGTGCTTTATATTGCTCCTTATTTGATTTATTGTTTTTAATTGTTTCCTTTTTGAAATTTTGTATGTTTAACTGCTTAAATTGATACATTCTTTTACTGCTTTTCTTAAATTGGCATTCCGCTCATATTTCTTCCTCTTCGGAAAATTGACACTATCACACAGTACACGCGAGGTGTGTTTCGCGCACCCGCAAATTCTTTCCAATTACCAAATTTTAGGAGAGTTAGCATATGCGCGGAGTGTCTGGACCATCCGGTGGCCGCGTAGCCTTCTCACTCGAGTAGTCCGCTCGGGAACCTTGAGTCCAATTAGCCAAATCTTAGAAAATTTAGGATAGAGCTATACCACCTTTTATTTTAAGTCATGCATTCATACACCAATAGGTGGGTCGATCCTTGGCATCGACTCCACAATTAAGGAATCTACCAAATTGTCGAAGGTCTCACGACCCAACGACCTATTAGCATGTTATGTGTAGCGTGATAATGATGGACTAATCCAAGCCTAATCATGACATGTCGATATTGGAAAATATACATACGTTTTGTCTTCATTTCCAACAAAAGCATTGCAGTTTGACAGCTTGAATTATTCTGTCATTATCTCTCATATTTGACGTTTAGGCTCACCTCTGGCATAAGAGATGCTCCATGCATGTTAGGACGCACATTTAATTCCCGCACAATTTGTTTGCTATTTTTCTTCTTTTAACTCCGTACATATTATTTAATGCAATAAATACCTGCTTCAATTCTTTACATATCATACCATGTCGCTTGCAACTCTGGGACAGAAATTGTGTCACTGCCCTAGGATAAAGCGTTCTTGAACATCAAGACTCGGACCTCGTGCAGCAATCAGGGGAGTTTTTTACCATACTTTCACACTTCTACATTTTATTATTCTTTTAGTGACTTTCCTCCTTTCACCCGGTGCTCTTATTTTTGCAGGAAGATCGTTCCCGCGAATAGTTGGGGGCGGTCGTTTTAAAACAGTATCTCTGGATATACTCCGGGAAAGAACAAAGCCAAAGGGCTTTCACAAAGACGACCGGAAGATGTTTTGACTGGAAAAAGTCAGCCAACACCAGAGTCAACGAGGCGTTACTCTAGTTGTCTATACTTGTTTTTTATATATATTTTGCAAATTCAGTTGATATGCTTAATTTTCGTTACATAATTTCTTTATATCATACATTTTTACAACATATCCTTACGAACTACGAGTGTCTGATTCTCATCATACAGTGTGATACGTAGGTAACCCTTCTCGGGTTCGACACCCCCTAAAAAAAAAAAAAAAAAAAAAAACTAAAAAAAAAAAAGGAACTATCTGGTTTACCAATCTCTTCATTACATCCTAATGGACAATCTTTTTTTTCATTACATCCTAATAGACAATCTTTTTTCATTACATTCTATTGTGGACAATTTTTTTTTTCATTGCATTCATCCTAATATGGACAATTACTTTTTCATTGCATACAGTTTTTACTTACTATCCTATCGTGGATTTTTTTTTTAATCATTCATTTTTTATAACCTTTCTGCACGAACTACGCACACCTGATTCTCGTCAAAGATGAGATACGTAGGCATCCTTATTTGGGTTCGGTGCCCTTTTTTCAAAAATACAAAAAAAAATTATATATATTTTAAGAATCATTGATTGACTTGGTTGATACCAACACGGTTAGGAGCGTGTATAGGAAAGAACAAGTGGAGATGACTGACTTCGTGGTAAACCATTGATTCTTCTGGTACCTCTCATTCACGCCTGTGTTGACACTTAAAAATTGTTTTGCATGCTTCCAAGATATGAACAAAATCAACCTCATCGTTTCATATGCATTGTGTGGTGAGTTTTAGAATAAGTTCAATTGCATTGCATTGTGATCTAGAACTTTGCTCAAATGTTTGTTGAGGCGAAATCCTGAGTAACACTTGGTATAGGAAAGGATTGTTGGCTTTCTTTGATCCGTTTGAGCCTTTCCAGCTTACGAAATAACATTATCCGTAGTACTTCCCCTTTGAGCCTGAAGCCTATTTTTTTAACAACCACATCTTATGCCTATACCCTTTCTGAGTGCGTACACGCACTATCCCTCTTTTGGCCCGACCTCCTTGAGCGCGTCAGAAATATGCAAATTGCTGAAAAAGATCCGAGTTGAAGTTGCAATGTTCCCAAAAGAGGAAATGAAACAAAATAAAGGGACGGATTCACAAAAAAGGAAGTAAAAATCCCCGACAATATAAAAAAAGAAGAAGGAAATAACTCCGAAAAAGAGGAAAAAGCTCCAAACGAAATATTCAAAAGAAGTCGGTACAAAACAAAGGGGGCAAAAAGAAGCAAATCGGCATCAAGGCACACAAATAACAAGCGCGAACATATTCCAACGCTCAAGGAAGGATTAGTCACTCCTTACCCAAATGATATCATTTCCATTCCCCAAGCCTACATTACAAACCCGTAACAAGTCCTACATGATCCTATACAGAGGGTTCTCACATTAGTAGATGCTCACATGACGGCCAAGCCTATGGTATCACAATTGAATGCATTGAACATCTTTCTAAGGGTGAGTGTACTTCTTTAGACGTCCCAAAGTTCAAAATATTGAAATACATGTGAGAAATGGACTTTCTTTCAGTGAGGACATTTGAAACATGAGGATGCATATGTCAAAACCTTGGCTTGAAGCGAGTGTCGATACTCAGGTATGTCTGAGGTAGCATCTGAAGCCGTAGAAATTACCCTGAAGTCAGTCTCGGTTAGGCAGAAAGCAATAACGGGAGCCCCTAAGCACAATACTAATTGTTGGTACCAACTGAAGTCAAAATATGATTCTGTCCTTTTCATATTTACAAAAAAAAAAAAAAATCAAAAACCTAGCAAAAATACTGCATCATTTTTCAAACTCTAATCACTTTTTTTTACCAAAAAAAACATTCTAAAAACTTACAAATCTCTTTTGCCTCATGAACTACGTTATGACCTGATTCCCTCGGTGGGATACGTAGGCGGCCACATCGGCTTCGGTCCCATTTTTAGAAAATCCTTACAATCTTTTTTGCTTTCATGAACTACGTTATGACCTGATTCCCTCGGTGGGATACGTAGGCGGCCACATCGGCTTCAGTCCCATTTTTAGAAAATCCTTACAATCTTTTTTGTTTGCATGAACTACGTTATGACCTGATTCCCTTGGCGGGATACGTAGGCGGCCATATCGGCTTCGGTCCCATTTTTAGAAAATCCTTACAATCCTTTTGCTTATAATGAACTACGTCATGACCTGATTCCCTCGGCGGGATACGTAGGCGGCTACATCGGCTTCGGTCCCATTTTTGAAAAAATCTTCACAATTCTTTTTGCTTGCAACGAACTACGTTATGACCTGATTTCCTTTGTCGGAATACGTAGGCGGCCTCTATCGGCTTCGGTCACACCATTGAAATTTTTCTTCCATTATCTTGCACACAGCGCAACAGGCTCACATGATCGCCTTAACAGGACAAGCAAGTTACCCGCACAAACTCAGTTTTATCCAGCTGGAAGTTCATCATCTTCATATATACCAGAAACTGGGGCATATTTTAAGGGTTCACTGCAAGAATATGCCAATGGACTTGGAAAAATGCCAGACAACTAAGTCTTCAATCCAAACCAGTCTGAGCTTGCAAGCGTCAAGGGCAAAAACTACAAAGTCAACGCGAATCAACCGCCTCTGCTCCCCAAACTCACAAATTTCTTTGAGTGCAGGTCTTCAGGTTGATAAAGGCATAGAAGCCGCAACATGTGTGTTAATTTGGCAAAGAACTCCGGCATCGCAGTTTAGGCCCTACAAGGATCACATTCCTATTGGGCGTCCGTACAAAAACATCATCTTGACCTACAGGGTCCCAACTGCTATGTCCGTACAAGGACGGTATTTCGACTCACAAGGTCATATTCTCATCTTTATCCATTCCTTTTACATTGCTTATGTCCACGCATTAACTTTTAATCTAGATTGATGACATAACAATTCGACCTTAAGGTCACATATCTGCATCACGTCTAAGCAATGACGTCATTTCATTTCGTCTATGCAACGATGACATCTGCATCACGTCTAAGCAACGACGTCATTACATTTCGTCTATGCAACGACGACATTAGCATTACGTGCATACAACGACGTCATCAGCATTACGTCTATACAACGACGACTTCAGCAACGTCCATACAACGACGACTTCAGCAACACGCCCATACAACGATGACATCAGCATTACGTCCATACAACGACGACATCAGCATTACGTTCATACAACGACGTCATCAGCATTACATCCATACAACGATGACTTCAGCAACACGTACATACAATGACGTCATCAGCATTACGTCCATACAACGACGACATCAACATTACGTCCATACAACGACGTCATCAGCATTACGTCCATACAACGACGACTTCAGTAACACGTCCATACAACGACGTCATCAGCATTACGTCCATACAACGACGACATCAGCATTACGTCCATACAATGACGTCATCAGCATTACGTCCATACAACGACGACTTCAGCAACACGTCCATACAATGACGTCATCAGCATTATGTCCATACAACGACGTCATCAGCAACGTCTATACAACGACGACATCAGCAACGTCCATACAACGACGACATCAGCAACGTCCATACAACGACATCAGCAACATCCATACAACGACGGCATCAGCAACGTCCATACAATGACGGCATCAGCAACGTCCATACAACGACGATATCAGCAACGTCCATACAACAACGACATCGGCAACGTCCATACAACGACGATATCACGCCTATGCAACGACGCCATCTGCATAACGTCTAAGCAACGACGTCATCTCATTACGCATATGCTACATTATCATCTGCATTGGGGAAATACTTCGAACGTTTTTCTGCCCTTCCCCCACTATCTCACCACATCTGCAACCAGTGTCATCGTAAGTCGACATTGGGGCATTGTTTCTTGAATGTGCACCATCTTTTGCAACTTCTCTCCCCCTCGGGATTCTATTTCTTACCATGCATCTCTAATCTTCCCTCGAGTCCCGATGATCAGGACAAAATTGGCTACTCAGTCAACTTCTTTGTCCGAAAACTCTTTCATCATCTCCGGCCAAAGAGGGGCATCTGTTGACACCCAATTTTGTCCCATCTTTTATGATTTTATTTGCATATTTATTGTCATTTGCATTTTTATATCAAAATCATACTTTTTATCCTAATATTATATGTTATTTTATTAGTTTCACAAAACGACATCGCATTATTATTTTTTATTTAGCACCAAACATTTTGCAAATATTATATTTTTATCATATTGTCATCTTTACAATTTATAAATTTTGCAAAGCTTTCTTTTTATATAATAAAATCCCTTTTTATATTTTAAACCCATAACCTATTTATTTTCCAACCCAACACAAATACCCATTTTAAAAGGGGCAGCCCATTTGGCCACCCCCATTTTCGGTCAAGCCCATACCCGAAGCCCATCACCACCCTTTAAACAAAAAAAAAACAAAGACAAAACAAAAATCCCTAAAAACCCAAACCCAACCGGCCAGCCCAAAACCGAAGCCCAACAACCATCTTTTTTATTTCCCTAACCAAAACTCAACCCCAAAAACAATTTCCCCCAAGCCCAACCGATACAAACCCAAGCCCACTCAACCCGTCGGCCCAACTGCTGCGACCCGCCCCTTTCATTCCCTTATACCCAAAACCAAACGCCCCCCACCCAAAACAAAAAAAATGAAAACCCTAATACCCTTTCTCCCAAATCGCCGCTGCCCCCATACCCGCAACCCATACCCGCGACCCCACACCCCCAAAACTCGCTGGTCACCTCACCCGACACTACCACCAACTCCCTGCCACCAACCCTCCGACCCATACCCACAAAATTTGCGACCCATACCCCTAAAATTCGTCCCAAATCGTCACTTTATTTTAAAAATTCAAACTTGTTTGAGTGTTGAGGGGTACAAATCCATCTATAAATACCCCCCACTTTGTTCTACGTTGAGGGGGGATTTTTTGAAAGGATTTTTGAGGAGGATTTTCGGAGGTCCGATTCCATATAAATATCTTGTTGTGTTCTTGATTTTTAGTTTCCCCCTCGTTGTTATTCAAGAAATAAACAAGTCCAAAATCCGAAAGAAATTCTGTTTTGATTCCGGGTCGGGTAAGAACCATTTTTTTTGTTGTTGTTGTTGTTGTATATTGGTTATCTGAAATTGGTGAAAAAAAATCTGATTCGGGTTTGACACCTGATTCGGGTCGGGTCACTGACCCGGGTCGGGTCGACCCGGTTTGGGCATATTTCCAGGTTATTGCTTTTTTCATATCTGTTGCTGGTTATCTGAAAATCTGAATTTTTGATTCCGATTTTGGTCACTATTTCGGGTCTATTTTCATAATTAGTTCACTGTTTCATTCGGGTCACTGTTCATGATCCGGGTCGGACATTTAATTACTTACTATTGTATGCGGCTATGTTGTTTATTTTTACTGCTTTGAATAAATATCGCATTTAGGCCGATGAAAATTGAATTCGAGGCCACGCTTTTTTTTTTGTTTTCAGTTTACTGTTTTTTAACATCCGTGCAACATATATCTTACTGTTTTACTGTTTTTATTGTTTTGAACAAATACTGCGCCTTTCGGTCATTGCTTTCTGTTTCAGTCTACTGTTTTCGGCATTTAAACATCCGTGCAACGGATATCTTACTGTTTTACTTTTTTTATTGTTTTAAACTAAACACCGCGTCTTTTCGGAATTTGCCTCTCTATTTTTTTCTGCTTACTGCTTTGATTTCATTTTGCTGATTTGAACACGATACTACACTGGCCGATGAAAAATATCCGTCGATTTTGAGGCCTCCACAGTCGTAAAGACGGAAATATAACTTCTCGGCAAGGATGAGACTTAAACCTTTTTATTTCATCCGAGATCAACATGTTTAGTAGGCGAGGTGACTTATATATTCGCAGCCACGACGTGATTATAGTGATCTTTTCTTTTTCATCCGAGAGACCAACACGTTTAGTAGGCGAGGCAATCAAAATAACCACATTATTCATATGTTTGCAGCCACGACGTGATTGGAATGGTCTTTTCAAAATTTAAGTCTGAGCCCTATGTGACCAAAACACTCACTGTTTTGGATTCGGATCCGAAATTATTTTTTTGTTAACTGTCTCTAACTGTTTGTTCTTGACAGCTTGCAGGGAATAAAGTAAATAAAGGCAGATATTCCTCGGAGTTTATTTATTTTATTTATTTTCTTTAATTCAGATTTTACCCCGCTTTGTATTGTAATATTATTTATCGCACTTATGTAATTATTGAAATGCTTAGAATAGACAAACTTAGAATTAAGTCATAGGGTAGTTTAAAATTTAGAAACCCTCCGCTAGTTTATTTATTTTTAGGCTTGTCATGCATATTCAAAAATTTCAAAACAACTTTTGGTCATCCTTTAATCGCTCAATTAAATTTTATAAATAAAGTTTTATCTTTTTTCCAATTCGCAAAATCAAATGATTTCCAAAAAAAAAAACTACCTCTTTAACATTATAAATAATTTGTTTCACTATTATCGTTACAAATGCATATTTTAACTTTTCATGTGTTTTCTTTCAAATTATACAAATGCATACTTGTATAAAAAATGCATCGTTTATTAAATATTTGCAAACATCTTTTACTTTATATACTTTTCAAACATGCCTTTTTCTAGCAATAATTAACCTGAGTTTGACCGGATAACCGCAAGTTAGCGGATCTTAAAGGATGCATAACCCCTTCCCTTTAGGATAATAAAGAACTCTTACCTAGAATTTCATTAGTTTCGCAGACCTTAAAATTGGAGTTATTGCAGCATTTATAGTCAACATTTTGGTGCCCTAATTCACCTTAGAATAATTAGGTGGCAACTCCTCAATCCTTAAGTTACCCAGGAATCACGGAATACGCCGTGCTCTGCTTCGAGCCTCGCGGGGTCGAAGTTAAAAACGGGCGCGACACCAATATTTTTCAAAAGTATCCATGTGTCCATCACTAGTAACCATTACTAGTAGCAGGTGAGACATACTACATTCTCTAAGAATGTGACGCAGATCACATGTCGACTTATAACATATCATCGATATCCAATTCTCGATGATCATTAGTCGAGACTATTTTAGAGTTATGCTCTATCATCAATATCTCACTCTATTAATGACAACGTAAGCTCAATGATGCACATTAATGAATAATTACAAACAATCAAATAATAATTCAATAATTACAAATGTCATAAATATTAATCTTATTGATAATACGAATGTGTTCAAATACATTTGTCCCTAATAATGATTGTCTTTAGGACATACATATTTTCACCTCCACTCTTACTCAGTGGTCTTGAGTTTTTAGTTCTGAAAAATAAGCTCCCAAAATAAAATTCACAACATACAATTGAAATTTAATCGGACTTCAATATAATTATCGAACACCAGGTGAAAAATAATAATAAAAAAAACAATTGGTCACCGATATGTCTGTTTTATATCAAAACAATATGGTCAGTTGAATTGAAACCATGATACATGGCGTAATATAATACTACTGCAATAATATCAAGCCTTGCTTCGCGTGTCACCAAACTAGATTGACAACACATTTATTATATTTTAAAGGAGAAAATAGTTAGATGTTGCCACTAGCAATGGGCTAAATTAAATAATTAGTATGTTAATCACAATTGAACTCATTCCATTAACCATTTAACCTTGTCTTATTGTGTCAATATCAGCCGACCGAATCTTGTGGCTGTATAAATAACTAAATATATTTGCCAATTTGGCCTCCATTTTATATAACCAACAACTATAATATCCCTAATACACACGCACCTTCCTTTACTACTTTTGCTTTTGTTTTTTCGATCTTTTTCTTCTTGTTGTTCTTTGTTAATTGAATCACTTACAATTGATGTAAATTTAATTGTGTATTAATTGAATCACTTACAGTGGTCTTATTGTTGTTCTTTGTTAATATCACTATACATGCATGTTTCCTGCATTTTATTTTATGTAAATTTAATTTGACATCAAACTTAGTAAAAATTTTAAAAAATTGAATTTTGTAATCTTGAATTAATATATTTATAAATGTCGTTTGAATTCTATGATCTTAGACAAGTTACATGAGATATTAAAGTTAAAAGTAACTAAATGTATAAATAATAGTTTTGTTTAACATTACAAATAAAAAAAGTAAGGCACAAAATTCAGATGTAAATGAATTTCATTTCACATGATATAATAGTATATTTGATTTTTTTTCCAGTAAAAAAGGTCCACGATTCCCCCCCCCCCCCCCTAATTTCTATGACACTAGGTCGTTTGGTAGGAGAGATAAGTTATTCCATATAGATGGATCGATGGGATATGATGGAATAACTTATCTCATCCTCTATGAGATAATTTATCTCATATAGGTGAAATTGAATGGGATATCAAAGAAGTTATCACACAAATTCAATATAGGATAATTTCAATCTCATAATACTAATAATCTCATCTCATATGTCCTACTAAGCGACACTTAATGTGTAGTTACTTACTATTAATAGAAGGGGTAGGGGAGCTTCCCGTTCAAGTGAATTTACCAATATGCCCTTAATACTTAAATTTATTCCATTAGTTATCCTTTTATAAATGGTAAATATTTTCAACTTTGGGGACATTTAGATATTCTCAAAAGCTGATGATGTCAATTGTAGGCTGCATATTAAGTGGGCGTGTGGAGCTTGTGGGACCCACGTTTTTGTAAAAAATAATCTAAAGATTATTAAATCTTCTTCACATGCGTTATTGAGCATCTATCGTTGTACTAACTTCTCTACATTTTGTGATAATTTGTGCTCCTATTTATTTACTACTACTACTTATTTATATTTAATTTGTTATATAATGGATAAAGGGTCAATTTTAACTTCATGGGGAGCTGTTTGGTATCTTAAAAAGATGGTTTTCATTTTTAGGATGGGGATTAAACAACAGTTTTGGTTGCAGAGAAAAAAATCAAAAGAAAAAATATTGAGGTACTGAAGCATAAATAGATAAAGTATTTTATTACAACAACAATATATTTAGTGAAATTTCGCAAGGTGGGTCTGGAGAGGGTAGAGTGTACGCAGACCTTACCTGTAACTTGGGAGATAGAGCTGCTATTTCCGAGAGACCCTCGGCTCAAGATAAAGTGTTTTATTATTTTATATTAATGTATCTTACTTTTTTTAGTTTATTTAAAAAAAATTACTTTTTTATATTTAATAGTAACTCTTTAAATTCAATATCTTACATGACATATATATAAACACAACATTCATTGGGCATTTTGATACTTTAAAATATTTTTTGTTTAAAACCACAAAAATTAATAATCCATTCAATCAGTTATTGAAAATATTAAGAATGGATATAGGAGTATATTGAGTATCACTAAATTGTATAGTTATATTTTTCCTACACTTTAGAGCTTTGTGTAAAGCAGTTTCCAAAGCTTAAGTGACCACCAGCAATCGATTCTAATTGCTCGATATAAACTTCACAGGATAAAAATCAACTTCTCGATAATTGGGCCCGGGCTTTGCCCAATTATGATTTTACAGAATATAGTAAAATCATATCTCAAATATGTTTCTTTTAAAATAAATAAAATGAAAAGAGAGGGATGTAGCTACACGCGTTGAAGTGAGCGTGAGAGAAGAAGTGCCGTGAGGAAGCAATAATAAAAGTGTGTCGTAAAAGAGGAAAATCTAATCCTGCTGGTTTTCGACAGAACCATGGGCGGTCTTGCCGGCTTTCGGTAAGTAGTACTAATCCGCATACACGTGTACATATTATTTCTTCTAACTCGTGTTTAATTTTCATTGGTTTAAAAATAATGGAGCCAGCCGTCGGAATTATATGTGGGACCCATAAACCATTAAGATAAAGTGTTGAAAGAAAAATGGATCCTCCGTATGACGCGGCGAGATAGCTGAAGCCTAGCCGACAAACCCTGTTCAAGCGGGTTTTGTCACCGTTTCCCTACTTCCCACATCTTTCCCCTGTTGTTTTTTTTTTAATCCAGCTTCCCGGCTTACGTTAATTTATTCTTAGAGATAGTAGTCACAATCTTTCAACACTATTATCAGTAAATATCAACATGTGTCTGAATGATCAGGTTTAAGAACAAAGCAACTGATATCACCTACAATATCATACCCAGAAAAAGCAAAATGCTCCTATCAGAGTTCAAACCCACGTTACAGGCCTCCAGCTGAATTTTAAGTTCTCATCATTTGTCATCCAGCTATGTCCGGAGATGTCTTTCCCTATTGTTGATCATTCCTTATCTTGTTAGTAGTGGTGTATTACTCTCCTTGTCTCAAATTATCAGTAGTTTTTTGTTTTACACACCTCTTAAGAAGTAGCAAAAGATAGTTTGGTGTACAAAACTTCTATTATATGAGAATTTTAAAAAATGATCGGATCACAAGAGTCTCTTATACGCAATTTTAAGAAATAATATTTAATTAAAAAGAAATATTTGACCTACTTTATTTTTATTTATGTCTAAATTATATCTCTCAATTAATAGTTTACTATATTTATGTATTATTACTAAGATTAAAATGAAGAAAAAATAATTAATTATGTTTTAAATAATATATAATTTGATACAAATATTTTTAGTTACCTCGAAAAATATTTCGAGACGGAAGAAGTAGAATTTTCGTGTCTGAATTATTTTTCTTTTCCTTTTCTAGATGTTTCTACTTTTTTTTTTGTTTTTTCTTAGATCTTGTTTTCTACAATCACTTGGTGTATGCCCAAATTTCTGTTGGTTGGGTTCATGGATTATTTTAAAAAATCGAATTTTATGATCTAATAAAATTAATATAATAAATATTTATGTGATTATAAATTATTTTTTTAGGATAAATTTTTTAAAATTAAATTAATTTTAAACATGAAACGTTCTTTTTAAGACTAATTAAAAAGAAAAATGCGCTGCACAAAATAAATTGAGGGAAGGGTGTAGCTCTTAGAATATTACAATTAAAGGTTTGCTAAATGATGAAATCAGTGCATAACATAAATTGAGACGGAAGGAAAATTGATTAATTATCAATTATTGTTAATTCATGAATATAATTAATCAAAGTTTAAATACACATATTTATGTAGTCAAAATAGTAAGATATAAAATCGCATATAATCTCTAATTAAAACTTCTATTAACACAAACAAAAATCTGCTTACTAAATTGCACTAACGACATTTTTCCTTGTGCTAAAAGAAAAATAATGTATGTGTTTATAGTGTAATAGTAACCACTTAAAACTTTAAGTTACTTACCATTTTTTCAAACACTTCAAAAAGGCCAAAAAGTGGTTTTCCTATTTCTCACATTATATAAAAAAAAATTGCATTGCAGATAACCCGAATATAAGCCTTACGAGTAGGGATGATTCTGAGGAGTGCCCTTCTTTCGATCTCATACCTATTTAAAGTATTTTTAGAAAGTGACTCCATCTTAATAGGATGGTTAAAGAAGAGGTCGCACATTTCTAACCTCCAAAGAATCATATAGGAGGGAGGGAGGGAGGGGGGTTGAATCCATCGCGCATCAATATTGATTCGGCCTTTTTTTTAAGAGCACTTACTTTTTCTAAAATACTCAAAAAGGGTTGATAGTATAAAATAGAGCGACAACTGTTGTTGAAGCTCATTAATGTTTATTGTAAAAATAATCTATAATTATCTTAAAACTCTATACATAAAAATAGTAACATGTAATTATCTATTCTAACAATATATAAAGCTTAAAGCACTCTACATAAATCACAACAATTTGTTATGTTCCTCCCAATTATATCTATTTTGTGAGGGTAAGGTTTCTTTTTGTTTCACAAAAAAACGTGAACTTAAATTTTATATTTTTGAGACCATAAATTTTAAATTTTATTTTTGGTGTGAGAGAAAAAAAAAAAAAGCATACAACTAATGTTATTTATGTAAGTCACATAATAAAATTCTCCGTAAACATCATATTGGGTAAAGCAAATTGTGAAACAAATAAGATCCCTATGTCTTGCATTTATGGACAATTGAAGTTAGTCTTCGTAACGTAATTTTCAAGAATCAAATTCCATTTAATATCCTACCTTTTGGTTGTATGGTGGTAAAACTATTCTCTTTTGACTCAACATTTATTTCCTTCATTTGTTTGTTAAAAAACCGACAAATACTCTCATGTACTAATTTCACCAGTCACATACAAACAAAAACACAAAATACTAAGGGATGTTTGGGTGAAAATAAATTATTTTGAGATTAATTATTTTTGAATAAGTTATTTAAGATTAATTATTATACCTCTTCTAAGAATAAATATAACACTATAATTTCAAAATAATTAATATTAATTTTACTTTAATTTTCTCCCAATTAAATATAAAATAATCTCATCTTAAATTTAATTAGAGATTAAATATCCCTCGTATCAAACTAGCCCCGAGTAGTATGTGTACATACTTGCCAAATCTCACATATCACTCTCTTTAGTTCCTCCTGATCGACTCGCCGAAAAAATCACAATTAAAAAGTGCTTCTTGCACAAAAATATGAAAAATAAAAAAATGAAAGAAAACTCTGACGCCATCAAGTACCCAAATACGTAACTGAATTGGCCCCACAGATGGAGAGAAAAAACAAGGGCCCACAATCCCAATGAGGGGCGGCTATTTGTCATTAGTCAAATACCCATGGCCACACTATGTCCCCCACTCGCTTTTCCTATATAATCTCCTTCCCCCTTGCTTCATTTTCCCCATTCCCTCCACCCTCTCTATTCTCCGAATTCGTACAAATTAAATTAAAAAAAAATTATTTAATGGCACCAAAGGAAAAGGGTGGCGCGTTTGCGATGACGGCCGTTAAAGCTAACGGAATTTCAAAAGAGGTGCATTATAGAGGCGTAAGGAAGAGGCCGTGGGGGAGGTACGCGGCGGAGATTAGAGATCCGGGTAAAAAAAGCCGGGTTTGGCTTGGCACCTTTGACACCGCCGAGGAAGCCGCGAAAGCCTATGACGCCGCGGCGCGTGAGTTCCGCGGCGCTAAGGCGAAAACTAATTTTTCTCAATTAGATGAGGAAAAAAATCTCAAAATCATCAATAATTTGCGCGATAGGGATCAGGGTAATAACAACAATGAAATCAATCGGAGTCCGAGTCAGAGCAGTACCGTTGAATCGTCTAGCCGTGACGGGTTATCGCCGGCGGTTATGGTTGATTCATCGCCGTTAGATCTCAGCATCGGCGGTGGATTCAGCCATAACGCCTTCAGATTTCAGATTCAACACGATTCGTTCCGTTCTTCTCCGATCTCCGGCGGGTTTTCCGGCGTATCTCCGGCGGTGAATCATATGTACTATCTGGAGGCTTTGGCACGCGCCGGAGTGATAAATCTAGACAAAAATCGGGAAAGGAAGACAGTGGATTTCCTCGGTGGTAACGGAGGCGGATATAGCGGCGCATGTGGGGGCCAGAGTGAATCCGACTCATCATCGGTGATTGATTTTATGCATGTTAAACCAACCACCGGTCTAAATCTCGACCTCAACTTTCCTCCGCCGGAAAACATGTGATATCACCGGCGACTACGACCGGAGATATTTTGCGAGACATTTCTATTTAATTTTAATTAGTGCAATTTCCTTTTTAATGTTTTATTTAACAGAAAAGGGAAAGACAAAAAAAAGAGTATATAGAATTAGGTGATAGAAAACGGTAGAGCTGCCGGCGCCGGCACCGGCGACGAATGATTACCGCCGATGTCCATATAAAGAAGGCTGATCTACTTATCTTTTTTTGCAACAGAAACAAATCTATTGATTTTGTGCAAGCTGTTGTTCATTGATCATCCTATAATATTTACATTGTTGCCGGTTTTTTCAGCTGAAAAAAAAAAAGAACAGCATGAATATTAATGATTTTTAGACAGAATTTATCCAATACACACTTAAAATATTTGCTTTCTATTTTATCAAGGAAAATTACGTGATGTCCTTGACGTTTTTATATATAAGATTTTTATAATTACAGAAATTTCATGTAACATTTTAACAAAACATATTTCAAAAATATTTTTTTAAAATTCCATATCTAATTAAATATTTGACCCGTAAATTGAGACGTAGATAGTTGGAGAATAAGATACTTGATTTTTTTAGTTGGGTTTAACTTCTATTTTTACATGATATGATTACCTAAAAGATAATAATAAAATGTAAATAATCATTCATATTTGGATAGTGAGTAGTTTTTATAATAATAAATCAAGTCAATAATAATAGAATTGGAGGAGTGAAGTTTAACTTCAAACTTAAAATATATAATTAAAAATTTTGAAATATAAATTTTAAGTTTTCATGCATAAAATTACAGTCAATTTTTCGTGTCCAAACATAATTTTGACGTTTCAAATTCATTTTTTCAACTTTAAGTAAATACAATCACTTTTTCCATTTCATCACAAAAAAAAGTTTATATTAGTTTTTTTTTTAAAATCATTTGGAGAAAAATGTGGGTATATAGCAGACAAGGAAAGGGCCCATGTGGACACGGACATAGGAATGAAAAGAAAGCGCGGCTGCCGCTTTTGCGTGGGACCCCCTCATTTTGAAGTCCAAAGCCGTCCACTAGATTCTATTTTTTTATATCCACCTTCTCGACTTACACTAAACTATTCTGGAGATAGTAATTCCGGTCCCTCAACACTACTATCAGTAAATCGCAGGATGTGCATGAATGATCAGGATTTGAGAACAGAGCAACTGATATATTATCCCCCGGGCATAGGTGGATGTGTGAAGTCTTAACCGGTCAACACTCCGCCCCATACAACATAGTCGGTCTGACCACCACCCTACAGAACTTGTCTTTAAGTTTTTGTGGCACCTTTTAATCGCATAAGACTCCATTTCATCCACCCTGCCCCAATACGATGTGCGACATCGTTATCAATCTCTCAATTCCCTTGGATAATAGACCCGAGGTACTTGAAGCTTCCCTTATTTGGAATGACCTGAGTACCAAGCCTCACCTCCACGCCTGTCTCAAGGTCGCTCCCGTTACTGAACTTGCACTCCAAGTATTCTATCTTGGTCCTACTCAGCCTGAACCATTTAGACTCTAGGGTCTGTCTCCAAACCTCCAGCTTAGCGTTCACTTCGTTGTGCTCATCAATCAGGACTATGTCGTCTGCGAATAACATACACCATGGCACCTCTCCTTGAATTTGTCTCGTCAGTCCATCAATCACCAATGCAAATAAGAATGGGCTAAGAGCTGATCCCTGGTGCAACCCCATCATCACTGGAAAGTGCTCCGAGTCTCCTCCTGCTGTCTGTACCCTGGTTTTTTCTCAATCATACATATCCTTAATCGCCCTAGTGTACGCCACAGGTACACCTCTAACCTCCAAACATCTTCATAGCACCTCCCTAGGGACTTTGTCGTATCCTTTCTCGAGGTCGATGAAAATCATATGTAAGTCTCTCTTCCTCTCCCTATACTGCTCCACCAACCTCCTAATAAGATGAATGACTTCTATAGTCGAGCGCCCCGGCATGAATCCAAACTGGTTCTCGAAAATAGATACGCCTCACCCTCATCTCCACGACCCTTTCCCAAACTTTCATAGTGTGACTTTGCAGCTTAATACCTCTATAGTTGTTGCAACTCTGGATATCACATTTGTTCTTGTACAAAAGAATCATTGTACTCCCCCTCCATTCTTCGGGTATTCTCGCTGTCCTAAAAATGACGTTAAACAACTTAGTCAGCCACTCCAAACCTGTCTTGTGTGCGCTCTTCCAAAATTCAACTGAAATCTCATCAGACCCGGTCACTCGTCCCCTGCGCATCCTGCGAACCGCCCCTTAACCTCCTCAACCTTAATGCTTCTACAATACCCAAAATCCTGGTACCTTGATCCGGAGGGAGTATTCTACAAAAAAAAAACCAATAATGTTAATACACGACTAGAAAATAAGAAATTGGCGATGGACAAAATTCTGTAGCTAAACAGTAAAATCCCATGCTAATCTCATTTAAATACGGATTAGCGATGGACAAAATTTCATAGCTAATCTCATTTAGATACGAATTAGCGATGGATAAAATTCCGTAGCTAAACAATAAATTTCATGCTAATTTGAGCTATGGATTATCAATTATAAAAAAAAAATCAATTAGCTAGAAGCATTTTAGCATCGGATTAGCTGGGCATTACAAACAGATTCCATAACTAAAAACATTTTTTCTAGTACTATTAAGTAAATGGATGAAATATCAAATAGTATCGAATAAACTAGGACATCAGTACTTATTGGATCATAAAACCTTTTTCTCTAATTTTTTTTGTTTGAAAAATAAGTATTTGATAATTCATTCTCTTAAAATATGAGACATGTTAGATATTCATAAAATGGAGCAAGGGGATGGGATCAGCTACTTTCTTAACTGTCATTGAAATTATGAAAATCCTTTGATGATAAAGATAGGACACACTGATATCAATTTATTTATTTATTATTTAATTTCTTCTTTTTTTGGGTCTTACACATTAATTTAATTCCATACAGTTGTCAAGCAAATGGGAGGACCACAAAAGATACTTTAAATGTGGAAATCACTTGCCATAAATGTTTATTCTAAGAGTAGTTGTCAATTCTTATATTTAGAATAAGAATAATGGATATTAGAGGAAGCATCTGCACTATTTTCATGTAGTTGCTGACAATTTGAAGTCGGCAAATAAAATGAGCTTATTCAAATTGGTCCCCATTTAAATCACTAGTATAATAGTGCACTTAATTTCAAAAAAAAAGTTCCCTATGTCCCAAAAGTTTCAAATACGGCACAATACGAAGTTAATTGTCTAAATGGTCATTCAATTTCCAATAATTGATCACTAAAATCACTTATCTTTATTTTACCTTTCATGAATTATTCTATGATAACTTTAGGTGGAAATATAATTTTGATACTTATTTAATGACGCGTTGGCAGTAAATATTTAAAAAGATTATTTTTACTGTTTGAACCTGTAATTTTCTAAGGCATTCTGGCGAGTGGACCCTATGGGGAAGGCCGTTTACGCGCCACGTTTATCGGACAAAAGATGATGGAAGCAGACAAAAGAAATTGTAAAAGAATAATATAAGACACAAAGATTGTATGTGTGTGTGGGCGGCTGTCGGAACGAAACAGTAGAGTGTAGACGGCTGCTAAATCTATATGTTTCTTTATTTCGTTCCTATTTTACCTTTTAATTAGTCAAATAAATAATTCTTTAATTTGATATTCCCTCAGTTTCTTTATGCTTATTCAATTATAAAGAAAGTATTTATTTGATTAAATTTATACTTATTAATAATATTTAGAAATTTAACTTTGGCTACTAATACATCACTTAATTTGGAAATTATTATTTGATGATAAGAATAAAATTGAATACAAATAATTAATTCTTTTTTGACTTGTTAAAGTAAATAAATAAAAGCAAGATCTATTTTTAATATATTTGACAAGTAAAAAAAAAAGGGAAATAGCTTCTTAAATTACCACAAAATAATATTATACCTTCTTCCATCTATTTTAAATGCCGTTTAAAGTTTTGACAGTTATTTTAAAAAGATTATTTAATAGACTTTACCACTTTACCATCGAAATAAGAAGATATTGCAACCTGCTTAACCTTATGAGATTTTTTTTTTTTTAGAGTGATGATTACGTTACAAAATTTAGAGTATTAACAAGATAGTGATGAGAAAAAAGCCATTGACGAAATTGATGGGTCAGCAAAATTAGGAAAGATTGCCGAAAGAAAAAATTAATAAAAAAATATTAGAGTAGCTTTTACTATAAAGTTTTAAAACAGTTAAACTTACGTTACTATTTTAAAATAGTGTGGACAAAATTTGGAGTGATCATAATCTCTGATGAAGAGCCATTTGTCCTTATTTCGGGACATGTCATTGTTTTGATCCAACATGAATATTGTTAATATTTCATTAAATAATGAAAGTATTTGGAAACAAAAGAGAAAAGTTGAATGGCGGCCGCCAGCGTGTTAAGGTGGTACGAGTTGGATAGATTGTTTACGTAACATCTTTATGTGTAAATTTTTTTCAAACTCTGCTAAAGCGGAATATTTTATGGATAGTGTCGCTTCTTTTAATGCATTTAACACACAATACTTTAGCTTCAACATATTTTTTCGTTGTGTCCAGCTCAGTTCTTTATATTCTATCTATTAGTGGATATTATTTAAATATTCATCACATCTCATATAATTATTAGTGATGTATAATTATAGTAGAAATAAGATTCATTTTGTATTAGAATTTCACTATATATATATATATATATTTGCATTAATGAGAAAAACTCCTTAAGAGAGATTAATACAATCTTATATGATATCAAGAGCATAATCCTAAAAACACCTAAACCCTATTTTTTTCTCTGCTAGCTGCATCTGCTCCCCCCCCCCCCCCAATGGGCCGCCGCCGCCAACTTTGTTTTTTTTCTTGTCTCTTTTCTGTGGCCATCATGTCTACTCCCAAAGCTTCCGCATCCTCCACAGTCGTCGATAATAATCCCCCTCCCTCCTCCACATCCTCCTTCCACCCTACATTCACCGTCACGAATATCAAGAATTCCATTTCATTAATCCTTGATCAGGAAGACGGTCAATATTCTTCATGGATTGAACTCTTCTATATCCACGTTTGTGCATACAACGTGCTTGACCATATCAACGACTCTATCCCTCCTCATCTAGACGTTGCTGACTCGACATAGCGTCGTCTTGACACTATTGTCAAACAGTGAATTTATGGCACCATCTCTAAAGATTTTCTTCACACAATAATGAAAACAGGTGCCTCGGCTCGTGAGTTATGGGTACGTTTTGAGGAAATCTTTCAGGATAACAAACATACTCGTGTTGTGTATTTGGAGGAACAGTTCAACAATACACGTCTCGAGAATTTTGCAAACATGTTCGAGTATTGTAAACAATTGAAACTAGTTGCGGACCAATTATCCAACGTGGGGACACCCATTTCCAAAACCAAGATGATCCTACAACTTGTTGCTGACTTACCGAAGGGTAAATACGATACTCTCGTGACTATGATTCAACAAGCCAACCCACTATCGAGTTTCAACAAGGCACGCTCACAATTACTTTTGGAGGAAACCCGACGTGCCAAACAGGCCGAACACAATCAAAAGACCTTAGAGGTTGAAAATCCGGCAACAAACACCGCCCCCACCGCCGGACCTCCACCCACCACGGGACAACCGCGGTGGTGGTAGAGGTGGCAAATGCTGTAGTAATGGTAAGAGAGGGAAGGGCCGCGGCAGGGGTAAGGGCCAGCAGCCCCCTGCCTCTGCCCAGCATCCCACTTGGGCCAGTCCACTTGCATACAAGTGGCCCACTTGGGCCCCTTGCCCATTTCAACTGTCGCCGCCCTAATTCCAGCAAGCAGGAATTCTCAGCCCAGTTCCAGGCCATCGGATGCACGACAAGACCCACCAGACCCACGTCATGCAGGCCTAGCAGCCAACAAATGGCTTGGCCCCCACCGATTTGGGCCAGGATTTCAGCTCCCTGAATTTGCAACAACCCGATGAAAATTGATACATGGATACAGGGGCCACTTCTCACCTCACCTGCTCTGCAGGTAATCTTCCCAAACTATTTTGTTTAAAGTATCCTTAATATATTACTATTGGTAATGACCATCACATTTCAATTCAGGGTAATGGTACAACCTACACCCAACCGCCTCACCCACCCTCTAAATAATGTCCTGTATGCTCCCAACATTATTAAAAACCTTATATTTGTTAGAAAATTTACTCATAATAATGTTGTCTCTGTTGACTTTGACTCTTTTGGTTTTACTATGAAGGATCTTCGTACGGGGACGCCTCTTATGAGATGCAATATTACGGGGGATCTCTATCTATTCCCATCCATCTCCGTTGCCAGCTCCTGCTCTCATATATCTCTAGCTACTATCTCTCCGTCAACTTGGCATAATAGGCTTGGACACCCAGGAGCCCCTGTTTTTAATTTTCTTAGAGGCAGTAACTTTATTAGATGTAATAATGGGAAACTTGCCCAACATTGTGTTTCTTGCTCTTTAGGCAAACATGTTCATCTTCCTTTTAAGTCATCTTTAAGTGTTACGTTTTCTCGTTTTGACATTGTTCATGCTGATTTGTGGACATCTCCTATTACTAGATCACTGAGTCATAAATATTTTCTAGTCTTGATAGATGACTTCTCTCATTTTATTTGGATTTATCCACGAAAATTTAAGTTGGAAGTTTTTGCCATTTTTATTGACTTTCGTATTTTTATCAAAACACAGTTTGAGAAAGCCATCAAATCTTTTCAGTGTCATAATGGTCGTGAATTTAATAATTCAACTTTTCACAAATTCTGCAAAAATAATGGGATGGTTTTCCGATTTTCGTGTCCCCACACCTCCCCTCAAAATTGCAAAGCAGAACGAATCATCCGCACCATAAATAACATGGTTCGTACTTACTCTTTCATGCCTCTCTCCTTTTGGGTCTATGTAGTCTAAATGATAGAATACATCCTTAATATTTTACCTACTAGTACTCTTCATAATATGACCCCCACCGAAATCTTGTACCATCGGATACCCTCCTATGATCACCTTCAGATTTTCGATTGCCTTTGCTATCCAAATATGGCCTCCACCGCCCCTCATAAATTAGCACCCCAAATCACTTTGTGTGTCTTCGTAGGTTTCCTGTCTAACTATATAGGCTATTTGTGTTATAACTTGCACACTCATCAAATTCACATCTCTCGTCACGTTACGTTTGACGAGACGATTTTTCCTTTTGCAATTATCCAAAAATTCCGAAACACGGACTACACCTTTCTAGACAAGTCTTACACCTCCCCCGTCATACTCACCGAACTCTGCCGCACCACTACCACCACCCCCACTGTTCAGTTATCGTCTACCATCACTGCCACCACTAAAAATCGGTCGGACCATCCTCAGTCCTCGCCGATTGTCGGAGACACTACCAGTTTTCTTCTCGTCACTGTCTCTCCTCCAAGCTGACAAAATCAACTACCAGTCGCTGTGTCACCGACCGCCGCTTCTCCAGTCAACCAGACCAACCCCACCCAGACTCCGTCCCTATAATATTACCTCGACCACCATCGCACTCCCGCCCCTGTATCGGCCATCGTATCCCATGACCTTACCACTACGCAGACCCCATCAACGCAACCCTTTAACTACCCTCCGACCCATTCCCCGTCACGACACAATCGTCGGGTCACCCACACCAAATCGATCCAACCAGATCTCGACCCTTACCCACCCCGACGTCATCTCTTGAAGCAACCCACCCAATACCTTGTTCCGTCACCCAAACCCCACCTGACACCGTCACTACTTCCAATGACCCGGATCCGCCTCCCCACCTAAACCCTAAACCTACCCCTGCCCCCATGCACCGTATAGAAACTTGTGCCCAACACGAGATTTTCAAACCCAAAGTCCATTTTAACCTATCAACACAAATCATATCTCTAATTCCAAAAAATCCAAAATTAGCCAAACTAGACCCTAATTGGAATGCGGTCATGCGTAAGGAATTTAATGCTTTAACAAAATAGCACACTTGGGATTTGGTTCCTAGACCGGATGGGGTGAATGTGATCCGATGCATGTGGCTATTTCGTCACAAATTCAAAGAGTGGTGACTTAGAGCGATATAAGGCGAGACTTGTGGCTAATGGTACTAATCATCAAGAGGGTATTGATTGTGGTGAGACGTTCAGTCCGGCTGTTAAACTGGATACTATTCATATAGTTCTGAATATTGTCATGGGTAAGCATTCGTCGATTCATCAGCTTGATGTGAAGAATGTATTTTTACATGGGGACTTGAAAGAAACTGTTTACATGCACCAGCCATCAAGTTTTGTCCATCATGCATCCCCTCATTATGTATGCCGTCTTCGTAAATCACTTTATGGTTTGAAACAGGCCCCAATGCGTGGTATGAACTCTTTGCTAATTACATTATGCAGATTGGGTTTGTTTACAGCAAGTGTGATAATTCTCTCTGTATTTTTCATCGAGGTAGTGACATTGATTATTTGTTGATATATGTGGATAATATTTTGCTCACTGCCTCATCTGATGTTTTGAAAAAAGAGATCATTGCACTGCTTAAAACCGAATTTGCCATGACTGACTTGGGAAAGTTAAGTTACTTTTTGGGGATATCAGTGACTAGATCTGCAGATACTATGTTTCTATGTCAGCGTAAGTATGCAGATGAGATTGTGTACAGGGCTAATATGGAAAATCGAAGCTAAGTGCTGTTGATAGTGATCCAGTGTCCGATCCGACACTTTATAGGAGTCTTGCAGGTGCTCTTCGGTATCTTACTTTCATCAGGCCTGACATTGCTTATGATGTTTAGCAGTTGTGTTTGTTTATGCATGCCCTCAATGAGCCTCATTTTACTTCTCTTAAGCGTATCATTCGATACGTTAAGGACACACTTGATTATGGATTGCATCTATACCCCTCTGCACCGACCATGTTGTTGTCATATACGGATGTAGATTGGGCAGGTTGTCCGGACACGAGACGATCCACCTCCGGCTATTGTGTGTTCTTAGGGGATAATCTCATTTCATGACCTGCCAAGAGGCAAGCCACCATATCCCGTTCGAGTGCAGAAGCAGAGTATAGAGGTGTTGCAAATGTTGTTGCTGAGATCTGCTGGCTCTGAAACCTTCTTTTGGAGCTTCAGTGTCCCTTGCGTAAGGCGTCTTTGGTATACTGCGATAACATATCCGCCATATATTTATCTCATAATCCGGTTTAGCATCAACAAACCAAGCACATAGAGATTGATATACATTTTGTTCGTGAGAAGGTTGCTATAGGACATATTAAGGTATTGCATGTTCCATCTTCCTATCAGTATGCATATATCTTCACTAAAGGACTACCTAGACATCTATTCCTCGACTTCAGATCCAGTCTAAGCGCCCGACCTCCTCCCGCTCTAACTGAGGGGGGTGTATAAGTGAATATTATTTAAATATTCACCATATCTCATGTAATTATTAGTGATGTATAATTATGGTAGAATTGAGATCCTTATTATAGAAGGATTCAACATTGTACACCTATATATATTTTGTATTAATGAGAAAGGCTTCCCAAATGAGATTAATACAATCTTATATGGTATCAGGAGCCAAAACCCTAACCTAGAAAAATCCTCTTTGCCGCCGCAGCCCCTCTCCCCCTCTTGGCTGAATTGTTATTTTTGCCTCCTCGGCCGGAATTGTTTTTCCTTCTTTCACGGGTTTCTGTGCTTTTATTGAGCAACCAGGTCTCCTCCCACTTCTCCTAATGCTTCCGCATCCTCCACAAACGTCGTTGATAACCCCCCTCCCTCATCCATATCCTCTTTCCATCCTGCTTTCACCGTCTCAAATATAAAAAATTTCATTCCATTAATTCTTGATCAGGAAGACGGTCAATACTCTTCGTGGGTTGAACTCTTCAATATCCATGCTTGTGCGTACAATGTACTTGATCATATTGACGACTCCATCCCTCGCCCTCTAGACATTGCAGACTCGACTTGGCGTCTTCTTGACATTATTGTCAAATAATGGATCTAAGCGAAAGAAACATCAAGTAGGACAACAGGTTAAGTGAAGTTGCAAATGGAAAGAAAAATAAGATGGATTCAGATCAGACACCTCCCCTTTTTCACCCATAGACTACAATGATGCCACTTTTAAAATAAGTCTATCAAACTTAGCCTTTAGAGCTATGACACCATATCTAAATACCTCCTCCACACAATTATGAAAATAGGTGCCACGGCTCGTGAATTATGGATTCGATTGGAAGAAATTTTTCAGGACAACAAAAATACTCGAGCAGTGTATTTGGAGGAACAATTCAATAATACACATCTCGAATTTTTTTCCAACATGTCCGAATATTGCGGACAATTGAAATTAGTTGCAGACCAATTATCCAACGTGTGGATGCCCGTTTCCGACACTAAGATGGTCCTACAACTTGTTGCGGATTTACCGAAAGGTGAATATGATACTCTCGCAACTATAATTCTACAAGCCGACCTACTATCGAGTTTCAACAAGGCACGTTCCTAATTACTTTTGGAGGAAATCAGACGTGCCAAACAGGACGAACACAACCAAAAGGTGTTAGCCATTGAAAACACGCCGCAACATGCCGCCACTACCACCCAGCCGCCGCCACCTGACAGCCAGCCGTGGGACGGCCGCGGTGGTAGAGGCGGATGTTACAGAAATAATGCAAAAGGGAAGGGGCGTGGCCGCGATGGAAAGGGCCAACAACAGGCCCCCAACTCTGGTCAGTGGGCCGCCACTGGCCAGTAGCGCGTTAACTCGAACTGGGCTGCGTACCAGCTACCAGCTTTACTGGCTAGTAGACTTGCCCTTCTATGGGTCTGTTGGGCCCCGGACCAGGCCCAAGGCAGAGGCCCTTTTCCGCACCTGGACCAGACCAGCAACAAGCCCACTTCATGACGTAGCATCAGGTTCCAGTGGGCCTAGCCCCCACCGATTTGGGCCAGGCCTTCAGCTTCCTAAATATGCAGCAGCCCGATGAAAATTGGTACATGGATACGGGGGCCACGTCTCACCTCACTTGATCTGTAGGTAACCTTCCAGAACTATTTCGTTTAAAGTATCCTCAATATAATACTGTTGGTAATGACCACCGTATTCCAATTCAGGGTTATGGTACCATATACACCCAATCACCTCACCCACCCTTCTCCCTAAATAACGTCATGTATGCTTCTAACATCATTAAAAACTTAATCTCTATCCGCAAATTTACTCGTAATAATTCCGTCTATGTTGACTTTGACCCTTTTGATTTTATTGTGAAGGATTTTCGTACGGGGACACCTCTTACGAGATGCAATAGCACGTGGGATCTCTTTCCTTTCCCATCTACCTCCACTGCCAGTTCCCGCTCACACACCTCCCTCGCGGCCATCTCTCCGTCAACTTGGCATAATAGGCTTGGACACCCAGGAGCCCCTGTTTTTAATTTTCTTAAAAGCATTAATTTTATTCATTGTAATAATGGGAAACTTGCCCAAAATTGTGTTTCTTGTCAGTTATGCAAACATGTTTGCCTGCCGTTTAAATCATCTCTTAGTGTTACGTTTGCTCATTTTGATATTGTTCATGCTGATTTGTGGACGTCTCCCATTACAATCTCTCTGGGTCATAAATATTATCTAGTCCTATTAGATGATTACTCTCACTTTATTTGGATTTACCCTCTAAATTTCAAGTCAGAAGTCTTTGCCAAATTTCTTGAATTCTGCAATTTTATCAAAACACAATTTGAAAAATCCATAAAATTGTTTCAATGTGATAATGGCCGTGAATTTAATAATTCCACGTTTCACAAATTTTGTATAAATAATGGCATGGTTTATCAGTTTTCGTGCCCTCACACCTCTCCTCGAAATGGTAAAGCAGAACGAATCATTCGCACCATAAATAATATGGTTCTTTACTCTCTTGTTTTATGCCTCTCTCCCTACCTCATTTGGGTTTATGCAGTCAAAATGGTAGAATACGTCCTTAATATTATACCAACTAGCACTCTTCATAACATGACCCCAACTGAAATATTATACCGTCGGCTCCCATCCTATGATCACCTTCGGATTTTCGATTGCCTGTGTTATCCAAACCTTGCGTCCACCGTCCCCCATAAATTAGCACCCCGAACCACTCCGTGTGTCTTCATAGGTTTTCCTTTCAATTATAGGAGTTACTTGTGCTATGACTTGTCTACTCACAAAATTCATGTCTCTCGTCACGTTACGTTTGATGAGATGATTTTTCCTTTTGCATTATTCAAAAAATCTAAAATACGAACTATACCTTTCTAGATGAGTCCGACACCTCCCCCGTCATACTTCGTGAACTGCGTCAGTCCACCACCACCACAGTCCCCCAAGTCACCGCCACTGTCACCTATCACTGCTACTGCCGGTAGTCACCTCACCAGTCCACTGTCCTCGCCGATCAACACCACACACAATGATTGTTATAAGACAATAGTCTATTGATTCAAAGGACTTAATTAATTTGTTAAACTAATCTTAACCTGGAAAATGCTTAACTAGCCTATGATAAAAAGCAGCCCTGTTCTTCCCTTTTTCATATGCATTTTACACTTAAAAATCGATTGTCATTATCATACCTAATCAAACATTATTTTAACTAATTAGTAGTTGTAAGCCATATTTGCCAGCTTTACCAAAGGAGTAGAGACATAAGCTAAAAAATTATCTTCCTCCGAAAAAGAATCAGCTCTTTTCTGTATTAATTTTCATTGATGCAACATATTTAATTTTATCAACATTGTGTGAGCACTTCGAAGGACTAAACCACGTACGCTCGGAGGCGAATTAGTAATTTAAAATTTATGAATTTTTTTAACACTTTTAATTAATATATAAATAATAATTAGATTATAACTAGATATCTATAAATATTTTATAAATTTTCTAATACAGGCACAATATATCGACAACTAAAAATATTAACTTTAAAATAATTCCTAGTTGAGTAGGTGACGTATCTAGAAAAAAATTCTTTAATTGTACTTTTCTAGAAAAAAAGAAACTTTGATTAGATCTGATATTGAATAGTGCATACAATTATCACAGAACTCTTTTAGATACATATAACAAATGAATTTCGGCGATCATATTTATACTTTTGTGAGGCGGCTGAAAATTATTGCGCCATTGGGATAGCGCACACATATATATATATATATATATATATATATATATATATATATAAATAAAGAGATAGCATGATTGACTTTGTGGATATGTTATCAGCATTTTCCTGCTGCAACAGACTATGAAATAATATAATGAAATATTCGAAGAATCATTTTTTTAATTTTCTGTTAATTTTCTCTTCTTTATTAGAAGAAAATTATTTATCGTGGCTTTACGAATATTTGGATTAATGTATCTCTCTGAGACTCTAAGGACCACCTTATGAAAATAAGATATAAAGTCCTTAATACTACTATAATGTAACATCATTAATTAGCAGAATGAACCTAGTAATTAAATTTCCTTGTACGACAAATGCCACTTGTAAGATGAGGGTCAAGTATAAATGTTTTGTTATTTTCCTATTTAAATTATTGGATACTCACAGAATCCTCCAAATTTATTGAGAGTATAATTTTTCGTAGTTAAAAGTTACAACTCCCCTGAAGCTAGGGTCATGGGTAGGGATGGTAATTGGGCGGGGCGGGTGCGGGTACCCCCTCCCCCGCATTCGTACCCGCCAGAAAATTTTATACTCGCCACCTACCCGCCACTCGTGGCGGGTACAATTTTCAACAACCATACCCGCCTAGGCGGGTATATTAATAAATTCACACTCGCTCCACCACCCAAGTGGATATCCGTCACCCGTCAATACCCGCCTATACCCGCCTGCCATATTTTGTAATCAATTCATTTGTGATCAATTAGTGATCAACATGATCCCAAAAATTCAAATTCCAAAAATTATCCCAAAAATTTGAGTCAAGAATCAATACTGTCACAGTCTCATTTTCTTTGGGAGAGAGGGGGGAGAATTCTGAATTTTTTCACCATCAGAATTCTCCATTTTTTTCACCTCTTCACCCTTACACAACAAAGAATCAAGAAAACAAAATTTCCAAGAAAACCCAAAAATTATCCACCCAAATAGCTATATATTATAAATGTAGGCAAAACCCAGATATTATTTCAGCTATATAAGCTAAAGTTTTTCAACCTTTTCAATTGAACTCCACAAACCAAATAGGTAAAACTTAACAAATGCACAAAAATTGACTTCACCAAGACAACCTCAAAGCACAAAGCAAAGACAACAATATTTTCAAATATTTCCCGATCAGCATTTCCTTTAAAGAAAAAGACAGAGACGTCGAGAATGAGAGAGGGAGGAGAGACGGCGTGAAGGGGAACGAGAGAGAGGGAGGCGTGAAGGACTGAAGAGGCATAGGGTTTTGAGTTTTGTTGGAGAATGAGAGACTTGTCGTGACTTATGGGATGAAGGCACGACTTATGGGCTGCTAATATTTTGGGCTTGGGATGGGTATAAGGCGGGCGGGTATGACTGCAAATCCACCACCTACCCGCCTACCCGTGACGGGTACATTTTCAATACCTATACCCGCCTACTACCAGACAAAGTTATACCCATACCCGTCCCAATTGTGGCGGGTGCGGTGCGAAATCCGCAAAATTATACCCACCTGCCATCCCTACTTATCACCCTTTTTTTTATTCTTTTAAAATTATCTTTATTTACATAATTAAGAATCATTAAGTAATTTTTCTTTTTTAGGCATTTAATTAAAGATAAGTTAGTAAAAGCACTCATAATTTTTTGAAAGTGAGCACTTTCTTAAGGGGTGTGCATAAGCTAAAAAAATAACTTATTATGGAACCGAGGGAGTATGTTTTAATATAAACACTGCATGTGAATAAATTTTTGAAACAACACTTATTAATTACTCCCTCCGCTCACTTTTACTTGTTCACTATATTAAAATTAGATTTTCACTTTTACTTGTCACTTTTAGCATATCAAGAAAAGATAATTTCTTTTTTTGTGTTTTATCCATAGTATTAATTATTCATTTCAAATTATTTTCAAGTCCATTAAAACTATACATTAAATATGAATATCATGGAAAATTATGCACTTCATTTGTTCTTTCTTAATATGCGTGGAAAGTAAATAGTGGAAAAATATACATTGTTTCGTGATTATGAAACCTAAGGGAAATATCAACAACTTTCCAAGACAAAAACTTTTGTTGTATGGACTCAATTAACTCTGGACCTTAGGGAACAACCAATAGAGTCAACTGTGAATGGATTAGGCAGACAAACGCGTAGTTTGTTTCAGACAATAATCACATTGTGATTAATTATGGTTAGAAATCATAGTCAAACATGTGTAGTGCATGCCAATTTCATTCACATTAATTAATCCTTGGGTTCAAGTGTACACATATAAGGTTTGTGAGACGTGTTGAGAATTAAGGCTATGCTGATCTCTTTTCTTCGTCCCTACTGTTTAAATGGTATAATTCTAGAGATCAAGGACCTATTTTCTCATAAAAACTATGCACTTTCTTTTGAACAATTCTTCACTTTATTTGTAAATTAGTGTTTAGTGTTTGGTTATGAAAATTTCAAACCAATTTGAAATTGTATTTTAAATATGAAAAATAGCTTATAACTTGTTTTTCAACTTACTTTTCACTTTTAAAAGTATATTCAGATATTCTTTGCAAAAGTACAATTAAACGCAACTCTATAAATTCTAAATAAATTCAATTTTTTTTAAATCTATGGCAAAACACCTACTAAGTAGTTGTTTGAACATAAATTTGATGATAACGGAAGAAAAGTACATAAAATTTACAATTAATTTAAGAAAATGTTTTTAAAAAATTTAAAAATAAAACACAAACTTTTTCTCACAAAAACACATTTTCCAGTGGCTAAAATACTTTTTTAAAAAAAATGGAAATTGTCTGGGTGAAAATCAATGTTGAGGAATAAGAAACACTTACATAATTACATGACAATGTTAAACATAGCCAAGTTTTGCTGTTGCATCAAATGATATGAAGAATTTGAAAGGATGGAAGATTTCACAAGTATCTTTTTAACATGCCCCATGCTTCATTTTGTACACATTCTTCTGCTTTTTTTTTTTTTTTTAGTTTAACCATCTGGTATCCAAAAAAAAAAAAAAAAAGGACTAATGTGAAACTCTGTGAAAAAGGCGAAAGAATGTTTTCTAAATGATTCCTGGACATGTTACAAGAATACTTGTGAAATTTTCTTTTATCCATTCAAATGCATCATATCCCTAATTTGATCTGCATTTACCATTGTTAGTGTTTAGGTGAAAGAAAGAAGAAATTAAAGGTAGTATATATATATATATATATATATATATATATATATATATATATATATATATATATATATTTTGACAAGAATTAGGTGGGTAACTCGTTAATGTTGAGTTTGGTGTTGTGACATTTGACCCAACATATCTTATGAAGTACTGATTTGAATGCATAAAAATGTTGGGACAAATGTCATAACATTTTGATCAACATTTTCGAAAAACAGTTTTGTCATACTTCACGCTAAGCGGTAATATTTTACTATGAGGTAAAAACGACTTACGCATGGTGAATTGGAGTTGTGTAAGACGTGGGAGAAAGAGTCAAAACTTGGGGAAGAAGTCGAGTAAGGAACAAATCAAAGTTGTTGAGATTTTCACTCCTTAATCATCTACCACAAGCTGCCTATCTTTTCCTCAACTATAACAACCGATCGATGAGCCTTTCAAGGGAACTCTCTACTATAAATAGAGAGCCCATAATAGTGAATCGGTCATCCAGAATCAGGTTGCAAAAATACCAAGAGAGCTCTCGAGATTTCATCTCAGAAATCTAGATCACAAGTGTTGCCTGAGTGTGTCGACACCATTCTGTCCAACATTACAATTGTTGTTTAGATTCTAGATTAGTTTTGTATGGAGTGATTGTAATGAGAGGTTATCTATGTCTAATTAGTTAGATTTTTCAAGCAGAGGTCATCTGCGACTTCAACTTTTAATTCCTTTTCATTTTATATTGTAAATCTGTAAAGAAAGGAATTTATATTTTTGTATATAATATATATATACAATACATCGGGTCGTTGACCATCATAAGTTATATAATATATATAACTTATGAAAATTTTAAACCGTTGTGTTCTTTAAATTCGCTGCATTTACTCTTTAAAGTTGCTGTTTTACTAAGTGTTGTTACTGGTGTCAGACGACATAAGTGAAGACATTCTGAAACGGAATTGTCATTCGATTTATTCCATCTCTTGTTTTTATTTCCCATAGAATTTGACACCCTTTAAGTGGTATCAAAGCCGACACTTAACACAATAAGTGCTTGGTCCTGTTGTCATAAGCTACGGATCTGGCAAATCCGACTATTGGTAGACTTCCTATTTTAGATGGATCAAATTATGCCTATTGGAAGATTCTCCTACGTTCCATATCAAATTAATTGATATTCGTGCATGGAGATCTATAACCAATGGGTATGTTGTTCCAATGTTGCCACCAAGTGACATTATTGTTAAACCTGAATCCGAATGGACTACAGAAGAAACCAATAGTGCTAGCTTTAACGAAAAAGCCTTAAATGCAATTTTTGGATGGGTTGATCTCTACATGTTCAAACTCATTCATAACTGCCCACGGCTAAGGACACATGGGATACTTTACAAATTCATTGTGAAGGTAGCTCAAGTGTTCGTTGAACAAAGCTACACATGCTCATGAGTAAATATGAATGTTTAAGGATGGAAGAAGCGGATGATATTAAATCTTATTTTGAAAAATTGATTGACATCTCAAATGAATGTCAAGTGCTTGGTGAACCATTAACCAACACTCAACTTGTTGAAAAGACTCTCCGTTCTCTTCCTGAAAAGTTTAATTTAAAGATTTGTGCTATTGAAGAAGCTCACAATCTTGCCACAATGGACCTTCATACCTTGATGAGCATACTCAAATCTTATGAGATAAACATTGAGAATCAAAAGGAATTGTATAAAAACAAGAATGTAGCACTTCAAGTTCAATCCTCGGAGAGTCAAATCGAAGAAGAGGATGAGAATCTTGAAGAAATTGGTGATGGTGTAAATGTTGCCTTACTCACTCAAAAATACAATTCGATGGTGAGGAAGTTCAACAATGAGAGAAATCAATCTAAATCTAAAGAGCACCAAAATCAAGTCTTCAATCAAAAGCCCACTAGATTCTTTCCAAATGTACAAAAAGGAAATCAACTAAGATGAACCAACTCAGATCGTACCAAATTTGATCCCAAACAACTTGAGTCCGTGTAGTGTCATGCATTCTCGGGTTGGGGTCACTATGCTAACGAATGTGCAAACACTCTTAGAAAATTTGGTAAGAATCTATGGATTTCTCTTAGTAATGATGAAGTAGAAGAGGAAGGAGATTGTAAAATTAAAACACAGGCAATGATGGCTACTGTTTTCGAACAGTCTCTATCGGATAATGAAAATGTCGTATACAATGTTGTCTCAGATGTCACGACATTTGATCCAACATCAACAACGACATCAACATCCTCAGCGACATTCGAAAGGTATGAATTCTTTAACTATTCTGATGTTAATTGCTTTAAAGGTTCTATTTCTGTTAGTGAGGCTGATTGTATGGATCAAGTTAAATGCAAAGATGATATGATTATTGAATTACAAAGTATTTGTAAAGCCTTAATCATATAATCCAAGCAACTTGACAAAAAGGTAAAATCTTTAACTCATAAGAATTTAGAATTAACAAGCACGATAACCCGACTTGAGGATGCACTTACCAAAAAGGATATTGAATTTGGTAAGATTCGTGCAAAATTGGACTTATCCAAAGAAACCTTCCGCAAGCTCAACACAGGGACTTCAAAATTGAATGAGATACTCAACTTTAGTAAACCTTCACATAGATGAATTGGGTACGAAAACTCTCTTAAAATCATCTGCTCTAATCTCTTTGATAAATATGAGAATATATGCTTTGTAAAAGAAAAAAGGATGACTAATAGGTTCTCATATATGTCAAAGAATATGAAGTTTGTATGTCATTACTATAACTCCACTGGACACTTAAAACCATACTGTTCCAAACTTCAAAATTCTGTGAGCAAAATGTTGCCTAAATTGTTGTCCAACATTGCAAATAAACATCGAAGCAACATTTCTAAGCCAAAAGGTAAAAAATATTTTAAGAGAGTTTGGGTTCCTAAAATGGATTTAACTTGTAATGTCTGTATAATTGCATTAAGAACTAACATTTCAGGTTCTTGGTACTTTGATAGTGGATGTTCTCGCCACATGACAGGTACAAAAGGATTTCTAAGGAACTACGAGTCATTCCATGGAGGAAACGTGACTTATGGAGGTGGAAGTAAAAGCAAAATAATTGGAAAAGGGGCCTTGGATGTTCCTGGTTTTCCAGCCTTAAGGAATGTCTTACACGTTGAGGGTTTAATGGCTAATTTGATTAGTATTAGTCAACTGTGTGATGACGACCTTGAGGTAAAATTAATAAGAATTCCTGTAAAGCTACGAATGAAGCTAATGTATGTGTCAGGACAGGTACAAGAACATATGATAATTGCTATCTTGTTGTAAGATAAGAAATATGCAATAATGCTAAGATCGATGACACAACACTATGACATCAAAAGTTGGGGCATGTCAACTATCGCAATTTAGAAAAATTGGACTCAACTGAAGCAGTTAAAGGCTTACCCAATATTAGCCATAAAGCTAAAATTGTCTGTGAAAATTGTACGAAAGGTAAGCAAACCCGTGTCTCTCATAATGTTGTCCAACACGACAGACAACATTCAGGTACGTCTCACTGTTTTCAATTATTGCATATGGATTTAATGGGTCTAATTAAAGTAGACAGTCTAGGAGGCATGATATATTCCTATGTGATTGTAGATGATTTTTCTAGATATTCATGAATATATTTTTTGAAAGAAAAATACTAAACTTTTGACATGTTTAAAATTTTGCACTCTAGAATCAGGAATTTGCTCTATTCTCCTATATTTCGGAATAGATCCGACCATGGAAAAGAATTTAAAAATAGCTCATTCACAAAAAATTGTGAGAAAAATGGATTTTTTCATGAGTTTTATGCTCCCAAAACTCCTCAACATAATGGGGTAGCAGAAAGGAAGAATAGAACACTGCAAGAAATGGCTAGAGTTATGCTTAGTTCTAAAGGAATGTCAAAACGTTTTTGAGCCGAAGCCTTAAATACTGCTTGTCACATCTCTAATAGAGTCTACTTAAGGCCAGAAACAAAGATGACTCCCTATGAGCTTATAAATGAAAAGAAACCTAACTTGCGTTACTTTCATGTTTTTGGGTGTATTTGTTACATTTTAAATGATAGAGATCATTTGGCAAAGTTTAACTATAAGAGTGACAAAAGGAATTTTTGTTGGCTATTCCCAAAATAGTCATGCTTATCGAGTATACAATTTGAGGACCATAATTGTACACGAGTCTGTAAATGTTATTTTTGATGATTTTTTTGATCTTACAGGAAATACAGCTGAAAACAACACTATAGTTTCAGTGGAAAATGCGCAGACTGTTGAAGAATAAGATGTTGCCCCAAATGTTGCCACACCCGAAGCAACATCTGAACCTGGATTAGACACCACAGAGGCCATGGACGAGGAGTCACATGTTGAATTATCAGATCAAGTTCGAAGGGACCCCTCATCACGGATTAGGAAGAATCATCCCACGGGCCAGGTGATAGGGGGAGTTTTTGAAGGAATTAAAACAAGAGAGAAAACACCACTCAACTATAGAGAAATGGTAAGGTATGTGTGTATGTCTACCATATACCAAGATGTTAGTCTTTCTTGTTTTATATCTACAATAGAACCAAAAAATATTTTAGAAGAACTCAAAGAAAATTTTTGGATTCAAGCAATGCAAGAAGAGCTTGAACAATTTTCTCGAAATGAAGTCTGAGACTTAGTTCCACGTCCAAATTATACGAATGTAATTGGAACTAAGTGGATTTTTAAAAATGAATCAGAAGAATCGGGAACAGTTGTTAGAAACAAAGCTCATCTAGTTGCACAAGGATATACTCCGGTTGAAGGAATCGATTATGACGAAACTTTCGCACATGTGGCCTGAATTGAGTCAATTAGACTTTTACTTGCTATTGCTTGTTGTCTGAAAATTACTTTACATCAAATTGATGTAAAAGGTGCATTCTTAAATGGTTATCTAGATAAGGAAGTTTATGTTAAACAACTAAAATGATTTGAAGATCCTTACCATACACACTATGTGTACAAGCTTAAAACGACTTTGTATGGGTTGAAACAAGCCCCTCGTGCATGGTATGGTCTTTTAACTAACTTTCTTCTTGAATTTAGTTTTAACCGTGGCGAAGCTGATCGTACTTTGTTTATTAAACGATACGAAGTAGATATTATAATTGCTCAAATCTACGTGGATGAGTAGTCTGTGGATCGACTTCACAGTCGTACCTAAATTCATTTGTTGAAGCTATGTCATCGACATTTGAAATGAGCATGATTGAGAAATTAACTTTTTTCTTAGTCTTACAGATAAGGCAAAGTGAATATGGAATTTTCATCTCACAGAGTAAATATGCCAAGAATCTAGTTAAAAGATTTGGTTTGGAGAATGCTAAACAGATGAAAACGCCAATGGGTTAATCGCAGAAGGTATGTAAGGATAATGTTGGTGAAAATGTCGACCCAACATTATATCGATCTATGATAGGTAGCCTTCTTTATCTTACTGCTAGTCGCCCAGATATTATGTTTAGTGTTTGTGTTTGTGCACGTTTTCAAGTCTGTCTCAAAATATCCCACTTAAACTGTGTTTCATTTTCAACTACTGAATCTGAATATGTAGCAGCTGGAAGTTGTTGCTCTCAATTAATATGGATAAGACACATGTTAGACGACTATGGATTTACTAGAAAATTTTGATTTTGTATTGTGATAATTTGAGTGCTATAAATATTTCCAAAAATCCAGTTCAGCACTCACGTACAAAATATATTGATATTAGAAATCACTTTTTAAGAGATTTGATTGAAAAACAGCTAGTTAAAATTGAACATGTTGACACTCTTCATCAACTAGTTGATATTTTTACAAAAGCTTTAGACCATGAGAGATTTTCTAGTTTGAAGAAATCTCTTGGTCTTTGTAATCTCTAAAAGAAGGAATTTTTGGTTAATGTCGGCTGAAATGTTGTCTAACATTTCGGGTGACATTTACCTATGTAATATCACTGACTGATTATTGTTGATGTATGGTGCATAACTTTTGGTCATACAAGCATGATCCGTCAATAAGAATGTGATTCCAAGATGATACCATTTTCTCGCGATGATATATAAATACACACACACACACACATATATATATATATATATATATATATATATATATATATATATATATATCATAAAAAGGGAGTATCAAAATAAGGCAAAGCCTTTACAAATATTTGGCAACTGTACAAAATGGAAGCCCTTGAAAAGATACCGTTCCTATTCTATAGGAGTATCGAGTGCTTCAAAAGAATTTTGAGATTACTAAATAAGTATTCTTATTTTTGACACGAAAAACTTTTTGTATGTATTTTATGATTAGATCAAGGATACGATGGAAAAATATTACATTGGTCCAGTGGACAAACTCATGAAATATGTATAAAACGTGTCTTGATGTGTTGCCAAAATGAAAAATTCTTGTGGGATCAAAATACTTGTGTTGTCCAAAATGTTGCCAACATTACCGTTGACATTTTCAGAATGTGATATGTGTTGGGATGTTGTGCTTATCTGATCGTTGAATTATCAGATTCTCCCTATTTTTATACCTTGTTTTAATAGGAATTTCAAACTTTAAAATGATAAGATTAAATTGAATGCCTACCGTGATGTTTATCCTAAAATTTTAGGTATAAGTTATTAGATAAATCAGAAACTCCTAAAACTAAGAATTTTTTTGTTGCTTAGAAAGGTTTGCCATGTATATAAATATTCCTCACTTGGTATTTTTTTTTTATCATTTCCGATTTTCCCTAAAAAAAAATTAAAAAAAGAGGGAAAATCACATCACACCTTGGGTATAACCCTACCTACCCAATGGAACCATCACCATTCCAAACTCCATTCTCAATCTCAAACTCTAAATTCCCAAAACTTTCTCCACAATATTAACCAATGGAAACCTCTCCAATGTCAGCCAACACTGCAACCAACACCCCAATGAGTACAATCCCTCCTATAAACACTGAATCATCTAAGCACAATGAACCTCAGCAACCATGCTAGTTATCTTCTTCACCAGAGGACTTGTCCAAAACTATAGTATTTAAAGGTTTAGATGAACCTTTAGACATTAGCTACCCAGGAGATAACAACAATTCAATAGATGTTGATGAAACATCTGATATTTCAGCATTGGGTAAAAGACCAAGATCCTCCACCTTTCCTACTCGCCGATCGAGTAGAATGTTTGAAAGAATAGTTCGTGAAGAGCCGAGCAACAAAAGGTCCAGATTTGATACATCTATACATGCTTGCTCAAGCAGTGACAGCGACAACACATACTTTGTACAACTGAAAAGAGTGTAGAAGAACCAACTGCGTCTGTACCACAAGATGTGTCTCAAGAAAACGAGGAAGTTCCTGATGAAATCCCACCGAAGCAATTCTTTCCAAAGGGAATTCCCAGGAGTACTAGAACAAGGGCTGATTCAAATATTGCCACTGATGCCATAACGTCTCAGACAACATTTCAGTCAACATCAGGAGAGACACAAATACCAACATCCTCCATCAGTACAAAATTCGAGGATTCAGACACTGAGATATCTACTTTTTCAGAAAAATTCTATTATAAAGCTAAGTATGATAAATGGGAACGGTACAAGAATAGAGTAATAAGACATGAGAAAGTGTTAGATATTAATTCATGTGCTGAATATGGCTTAATAGAATTCCTCGAGGATAGACAACTTCTTAAAACTGTCACAGAAAAAGAACCCTATGTTGATGAGGTGATTAAGTTATTCTATGCTAATCTGAGTCCTGCTATAGATGATGTCTCCTCAAAAAATTTTGGGAAGGTATATCTCTATAACAAGATTTATCAGTTTACACCCTCGATTATAAATCAATGTATGGGACTTGATGCTGCAGAGAGAGTTAGAGATGCGGTACAAGTGACAGAAAATAGGGATAAAATGATTGAATACCTCACTTGAGGTATAATGAAAAAGTGGATCCCTAGATGCCCAACTTCAAAACTAACAGCCTTATTTTCCACCCTCCACAAAATTGCTATTCACAATTGGATTCCTTCCTTGAATGAGTCAGTTGTGACATCTGAACAAGCTTGCCTATTGTTTAAAATTGGGAAAAGTTTAAAAGTTGATTTAGGAAAAATAATCTTTTATCAAGTTGCCAACTTGGCTGAAAAAGAATCAACTTTAATCCTTCCATTTCCCTCTCTAATCGACCAAATCTTGACTACCCAAGACTTTGAACCTAAGAGATAGGAACATTATAGGAAAGGCCATTTAATTGTACTCAGTAAACAAAACAATTTTAAAAAGCAAAGAAAGAGTTATTGACTTGCCTTGGAAGAAGGAAGCAGAATGTGAGAATGTTGCCTGAATTATCACCAACATTCACGGCAACACTGGTTCAAGAAATTCAACTTTGTCAACAGACTGGCTAGTGGGTCAAATAGCACAAATCAAACAACAAATTTCAGAGGTTGATGCTGCTAGGGATGCCTTGGTTCAAGCCAGAGACCATTTCCTGCTTTTGATTTCTTCACAAAAAGGAGGAGATGATTCTATGCAGGGGGAAGAGGCTGAAGCTGCACATGGTGATGCTGGTAATGCTGTTGCTGCTGCTAATGCTGAAGAAGCTATTTATGCTGTTGTGCAAAAGGAAGAAGCTGTTGGGAGGAAGGTGTTGCTGAACTGGCTAAGGCTGAGGGCTGAAGCTGTTATGTAGAAGTAGAACGCTCCTGGAAGTTGCTGTTGATGCATAATGAGCCAGGAGAAGCAGGCTAATGTGCTGCACCATGAACTTTTAATGTTTGGTTTATGAGTGTTTGGATTATGGTTTTTTTGTAATGGTTGACGTGGATGTTAATTTCTGACAATGTGTTCTTTCCTTTGTGTTGTGTATATTGGATGATATGTGTGCACATATCATTTTCTAATCCTTTGACTTGGTATACACAAGCTTTGCTTATATGCCATCACAGGTTAAGATGGAGTTTGTCCTGAATCACATGTGATGGACAACATCTGTGACAATGCACTAAGTCATTTGTATATTTTGTAATGTGTTTTGTGAAGAAAGGCAAAAAGGGAGAGATTGTTAATGTTGGGTTTGGTGTTGTGACAGTTGACCAAACATATATTTTCTGAAGTACTGATTTGAATGCATAAAAATATTGGGATAAATGTCATAACATTTTGATCAACATTTTCGAAAAACAGTTTTGCCTTACTTCACGCTAAGCAGTAATATTTTACTGTGAGGTAAAAATGACTTAGGCATGGTGAATTGGAACTATGTAAAACGTGGGAGAAAGAGTCAAAGCTTGGGGAAGAAGTCGAGTAAGGAACAAGTCAAAGTTATGAGATTTTCACTCCTTAATCATCTACCACAAGCTGCCCATCTTTTCCTCAACTATAACAACTGATCGATGAACCTTTCAAGGGAACTCTCTACTATAAATAGAGAGGCCACAATAGTGAATCGATCATCCAGAATCAGATTGCAAAAATACCAAGAGATCTCTCAGAATTTTATCTCAATTTATGGATCACAAGTGTTGCCTGAGTGTGTCGACAACATTCTGTCAAACATTACAATTGATGTTTAGATTCTAGATTAGTTTTGTATGGAGCGATTGTAATGAGAGGTTGTCTATGTCTAGGTAGTTAGATTTTTCTAAGGGTGGCCAGTGGGCCGGGCTCGGGTCTGGCGGGCCGGGTCTGGCGGGGTCGGGGTCGGGGCGGGATGAGCCAGGGGGTCGGGGTCGGGTCTAGCGGGGCCTAGCGGGGTCGGGTCTGGCGGGACCTGCTCCAGTCCCGTCCCGATCCCGATCTCGTCGGTATCGGGGCGGGGCGGGGTCGGGTCGGGCTCGGGCTCGGGGCGGGGTACGGTCGGGTTTTTTTTTTTTTTTTTTTTTTTTTTAAAATAACATATGTATAAAAAAAACTCAATAAACAAAACAAGATAGTGTAATAAAAACATCCCAATGCTGTTTTTGTGCCTCTTATATTATTTAATAGACATGATTTTTTTGTAATACAAATACAATTGTCTAAAATCTAAATTGCAATTTTGTGGTGTTGTCCAAAAGTTGCAAATTACATAATAAAATTGCAATTAAAAAAATTACATTCTCAAAAAAACCTGTTCTAATTGCTTGATGATTTCCTGTGGTTCTTCGGTTGGAATTGGTATTTGTTGGTCAAATTGATCCACGTCGCTTCCACTACCTTCGGTTAAGATTTCGTTGTAGTTTTCATCATCTTCTTCGTTGATCTCCGGTTGACCGCACTTTCTCTGCTCCGCTCGTATCCAATCTCTGAATAATACTGCATTTTCCAAGCCGTCTCCGGCCAATGAGTGTCTGTGGTCTCTTATTTGATATCTGCGCTCGCAGAAAAAGCGCTTTCGTACGCAGCTTGATGACGCTTGAATGTTCAAAACATCTCGAGCCATCAATGAAAGTGTCGGAAAGGTCTTCTCATTCCCCTCCAAGTATTTCAAAGCAAGTCTTCTTGTCCATCTTCATTGATAACTTCTTGATACGGTACAGAACCCTACAAAACAAAAATATCCAACTCGCTAATTTGGTTAGTAGTAGAGGTACGGCCGCACATTCTATTTCTGAGGCTTTCAATACTAGCCGTAGAAACAGCATGTCTTTTGTGAGGTTGTGTTGAAGATGAAGAAGATGGTATGGAAGCCGGTAAGTTACTAGCATTTTCTTGTTGATAAAATCTATATATATTTTTGCATTGGTGTTCTACGCTAGACACCGCTTCTTCTTTAGTTTGTTCAATAGGTGGTGGGTGATTTAGATTTTTGGGACTTGGAGGTGGTAGTACTTCTATACAATCGTAAATAGTTTGAATTAGTGATTTAGTACCGTCTATTTTAATAGTAGAATTTAATACAGAACCAATAATATAAATAGAGGGAATAGGAATAAAATATTTTTTTATTTTGACAAACATTTTTTTAATAGCTGCCTTATAAGCTGGGTTTTCCATATATTCACTAAGTAATAAAAATATTAGAGTTATATAAAATAACATAGTTGAAATAGTAGGATAGTATATACCGGAAATTTCTTTTGTTGCTTGAAAAAATTTCTCTAAAAATACAATAAGTTCGGAAATTTTTACCCAATCACTATCTAAAATCGTATCAGCTGGCTTTTTATTATGAGAGTTAAAAAATAAAGTTATAGGTAATTTATAGTCATAAGCAATAAGTAGTTGCTCGTATAAAGAATTCCACCTAGTGGATACTTCTTGTGGAATTCTTCTATAAGGTAGTCCACAATCGTGACAAGTTTTTTTATATTCTTTTCTACGTTGTACTTTATTACTTTTAAAAATAAAGTTTATAGCAAATTGTATTTTACTAAGAATGTCTTCAAAAAGTGATAGACCATCCTTTACAATTAATTTATATATATGGCACGCGCATTTTATATGAAAATGGTCTGAAAAAGATGGAGTTAAACTATTTTTTAACATTGTAATTGCGTAATTGTTATTAGAAGCGTTATCTAATGTAATAGTCATAATTTTATCGGTAATTTCGTAATAATCGCACACTTGATAAATATTTTCTGCAATAAAAGTAACAGTGTGCCTATCATCTATACATCTATACGCTAAAATACGTTTTTGCATAGACCATTTATAATCTATCCAATGACAAGTTACAGTTAAATAATCATGGTTGTTAGTACTACGACCTATATCAGACGTGATAGATACTTTGCCATTAAAATGATATAATGAAAAACGTAAATATTGTTGATATTCATGCGCGAATTTAAATACATCTCTCTTAACAGTTGATCTAGAAAAATCGTTAAAAGCAGGATTATATATATCTCTAATGTAATGAATAAAATCGGGAGATGAAGGAAATGAAAAAGGCAAACCCTCCACAGCAACTAATTTTGATATTGCTTCCCTATCTCTATGTTTATTGTATTTAGAGCCTACAATTCCCCCGTCATAGGGTTAATTTGACCTCAGTACTTGGTCCGGACAGATCGGTATGTGAACCTTGTCCCGATGGAGCGGGCGTTTGCGCACCCGATTTTGAAGCCTGGTATTGGGCATACCTAGCTGGATGAGCACTTACTACGTGTCTAATTAAACCCCCCGTCCAACCGTGACCTTTTCCAGTTTTAAATTTTAAAACATTTTTACAAATTTTACATATGGCTACTTGATTCTCTACGTCCCTATCAAAAATGTCCATGCATCTGATTTTAATGGTCGTTTTGCTGGACCTCGTCTCATACTAGGGGGAATAAGAGGTATTTCAGTTGAAGGTGCACTAGTGGGTGTGTTGTCATCAACATTAGTGGGTATATCATCTAGATCATCGTCTAAATTAAAGTCTTCTTGAGTTCCGAAAATAGCTCCTGGTCTAAATCTAATGGTATTGTAGGAAAATGTTGAGTATCAACAAAATCATCCTGTGTAGGAATAAGATGACTAGAAGAAGTACCCTTGCCCTGGTTGCCCCTACTAGAAGAAGCACTCTTACCCTTACCCTTAAACATACATTTTAATCCTTCCATTTTAATTATGATAATAAATAATTAAAGAAAATAAAATTAAGTGCGCTAAATAAAAATATAAAATAAACAGACAATAATAATTTAATGAAGGAACGAATGTACCAAACGCCGACGTAACGTCGACGTGTAATCGAGAGGTTGAAAATTGAAACTTTGCTCGATGGAAGATCCTCAAGCTAGTTGCCAACTTCACTCCCAATTCCCAAATGAATTAATAAAAATGAATATTTAGCAAACAATGTAGACTTGTAGAGAGATATATTGAGAAATTAGAGAGATTGTAGGAAGATTTGTGAGAAAGATGAAGAGAAAATGAGTTATTTATAGTTGAAAAATTGGGTTAAAGTGTAAATATAATAACTTATGGGTTAAAAATAAATATTAAGGGGTAGGGGGGTTGGGGGAGGGGGGGGGGGCTTAAAATGGCCGTTGGCCAACGGCCATAATCTAAAATGGTCGTTGGTGCAACGGTCATTTTTGCAAAGGGGGGAAAAGGGCGGGGTCGGGGTCGGGACGGGCTCGGGGCGGGGGCGGGTCAGGCGGGCCTGGGGCGGGCTCGGATCTGGCGGGACGAGATATCGTCCCGTCCCGAGTTCAAGTCCCGCCCCCGTTTTTTTTTTTTTTAAGCGGGGTCGCGGCGGGACCGGGGCGGGCTCAGGACGGGGTCGGGTCGGGGTCGGGCCGTCCCGGCCCACTGGCCAGCCCTAGATTTTTCAGGCAGAAGTCATCTGCGACTTCAACTTTTAATCCTTTCCATTTTATATTTTAAATCTGTAAAGAAATGAAGTTGTATTTTTGTATATAATATATATACAATACATCTGGTCATTGAGCATCATACGTTATATAATATATATAACTTATGAAAATTTTAAAGCGTTGTGTTCTTTAAATTACGCTGCATTTACTCTTTAAAGTTACTGTTTTACTAAGTGTTGTTACTGGTGTCGAACGACATAATTGACGACATTCTTTTTTATTTCTCATAGCATTTGACACCCTTCAGGAACGTTCTTGTGTCCCAGTAATTTTTGGATAATATTTCACAACTTCAAAGAAAATAAAAGAATATTAGAATTGCCGCATGTTAAAGTTGGTCCAGATAGAGAATTCCAATTACATTTTAGTACTGGAAACATGTTGCTCTTCCTAACTTATTAAACCTTCAGAAAACAACCTTTACTAAATTGCAGAGAAAGAGTTGAAAATTACCCACACTGATATTTAAATGCCATGAAAGAATTGAAAACTAAATGAATATATTTCATAACTTTAATCTTTGAATTAGTTGAACATTATATTAGTGCTTTTACTACTATTTAGTTCAAGATGGAGGCAAATCTTTTACCAAAGAGAGGAGAACTCGTTAATCATCCAAAAGCGTAGTTAATCTATATTTATAACTATATTATATTAAAAGCATGAACTATCTAACTTGAAAGTTAAATTGCGTAAATACCCTTCTGAAAGTTAAATTGCGTAAATATGCTTCTGAAAGTTAAATTGCGTAAATATCCTTCTGAAAGTTAAATTGCGTAAATATCCTTCTGAAAGTTAAATTATGTAAATACCCTGCTTATAAAAAAAAGCTAAATAACACACCATGTTTTTTGAAGGGATGTAATGCTTCGGAATAATTCCTAACTAATGGTTCATATCTTTTATTTCCTTTTCAACCGTTGCTATGCCTTTTCTGTTGGTTGAGTTTTAAAAGTGAATCCAATTCATACACACTCTCTTGCTACTTAACTACAAAAGTTTTTCTCAAAAATATATGGCACGCACGTAAATTGACGTTTCGAATGGAATTGATAGAGTTTAAGTACAATGACCAAACTGTATGGCTGCAACAGTTTAATTTCTCTGAAAGAAAGTCAAATGACAAAACATTAGCACACATGCAGGCTTCCGTTTTCTTATGTATCTTTTTATTTTGAACAGTTATGAAGCGATAAAATGATTTTTGCGTATGTTATCTGTTAAACAAGATATATATACCCGTGATATACACTTGGTATACATAGTGTATACCACGGGTACAACAGTGATCTTCAGCCCATCACGGGCAGTAGCAGTGGGCTTTCCAGCAGCCCAGATTGGCAGAGGCCCATCACGGGTATATTTAGAAGTAATGTATATTAGGAATGTATATTGATGTAATATTGTAGTGTAAATGTTACCTTAATTAATCTTGTACACTTACCATAATTGTATAATTAGAATTATGGTAGAATAATGTTTTAGGAGTAGAATAGGAATAGGATTCTCCTATTTGTAACTTGTATATATACCTTTCAATTAATGAAAATAATGAAGGGGATTATTTCTTTCATGGTATCAAAAGTTTAGGTCACACAAAATTTTTCTCTCACAAAGTTTTGTGCTTCCCTCTCGGCCGAGACCCCCCCCTCGGGTTTACCAAATTTTGTCTTCCGCTCTCAAAATCTCTCTTACATATCCCTCTTTCACCTCTTGTTCTTTCGTTATGTCTACGTCAAAGAACCCGTTTCACCCTGCCCTTGTTGTTTCTAACATTAAGAATCATATCCCGTTAATTCTTGAAATAGAAAACATCCAATACGCGATGTGGGCCGAGTTGTTCAAAATTCACGCTCGTTCACATCAAGTCAGCCATCACATCATCCCCGTGGCTCTTGATGATACAGAGGTGCCTAAACGCGAGGATGATCCTAAATTATGGACAACACTTGATGCCACTGTTCTTCAGTGGATATATTCTATTATCTCCACCGACCTATTGCAGACGATTATCGAGCCAGATGCTATGGCGATGGCCGCATGGGATAGACTGCGTGACATATTCCAGGATAATCAAAATTCCAGAGTTGTTACCCTTGAACAGGATTTTTCCCACGTCAACATGGAAAATTTTCCGAACGTTTCAGCATATTGCAAAAGGTTGAAGGACAATGCGGACCAACTCCGCAACATTGGTGCGCCAGTTAGTGAAGATCATCTTGTTTTACAGATGGTTGATGGCCTATCCGAGGCCTATAGTGGCGTTGGAACTCTCCTTCGTCAAAGTAATCCTCTTCCAAGGTTCTATCAAGCCCGATCCATGCTTACCTTGGAAGAAGCCGATTTGGCTAAAAAGGCGGCTACTAATGCTAGTCCCGTGGTCATGATGACTTCCTCCCCTAGTCCTCAAAATTTTGGCAACAATTCGAACGAAAACAAATCCCACGGGGGCAACAAGAATGACTGGAAAAATAATGGAAAAAATCGCGGGGGCAAACGCGGCGTCTCCGGCAGCAGTCACGGTGGACAAAGCAGTGGCAGTAGGCCCCATCCAGGTTACAGTGGGCCACCGAACCCCTGGTCTCACCTTGGGCCTCTGGGTCGTGGGCTTGGACCAGTGGACAGTGGCCCTACGGCCCACCTCCACAACAGTTTCCAACAACTGGCCAGTGGGCTTTCCAGCAGCCCAAACGGCCCACTAGCCTAGTTACGGATGTTCCAGCAGTTTCAACCCACGACAACCCAGTTCTGGAATACTTGGGCCCCGGCCTCCGCAAGCTTACCACGCATCAGGCCCCACTCAGACCGATATCGAGGCCGCAATGCACACACTAGGGTTGACTCAACCGGACCCAAATTGGTATATGGACATCGGTGTCACTACCCACATGACATCCGATTCAGGTTCTCTTTCATCTTATTCCAATTTGAGCAACCCTCGGGGTATAATTGTTGGTAATGGTAACTTTATTCTAATTCAGGGTTATGGCCAGAAAATGTTGTCTCCCCCCAATCCACCCCTTATCTTGAAAAATACTTTACATGCCCCCCAAATTGATCAAAAACTTAGTGTCTGTCCGAAAGTTCACCACTGACAATTCTGTTTATGTTGAATTTGATCCTTTTAGTTTCTCTGTGAAGGATTTCAAGACGGCGAGTCCTCTGATGAGGTGTGATAGTAGGGGAGATCTTTATCCTATCACACCCGGTTTCAGTCCATCGAGTCAAGCTTTGCCATCAGCCTTTGCAGCCATTTCTCCTTCCTTGTGACATGCTCGCCTTGGTCATCCGGGATCCTCTATTTTATCAGTTTAGATAAAAATAGTTTTATTTCTTCTAAGGGTACGAGTCGTACTCCAAATTGTCAATCTTGTTCGTTAGGAAAAATTGTTAAGCTGCCATTGTAGACTCCACTTCTCATACGTCAATGTCATTTGATATTATTCATAGCGACCTATGGACGTCTCATGTTCTCACTTCGTTGGGTAATCGGTATTATGTTCTCTTTTTGGATGATTATTCTATTTTTTTGTGGACGTTTCCAATTGTAAATAAATCTCAAGTGTTTTCCGTCTTCGTAAAATTTAGAGCATTCATTAGAACCCAATTCGAAAGAGAAATAAAAAATATTCAATGTGATAATGGAAAAGAGTATGACAATAGGATGTTTCAGGAGTTTTGTGCTAATAATGGGATCAATTTTTGTTTTTCTTGTTCTCATACATCTTCATAAAATGGGAAAGCCGAACGCAAAATTCGTTCCATAAATAACATTGTCCGCACTCTCTTACTTCATGCTTCTATACCCCCGTATTTTTGGCATCATGCTCTACAAATGGTCACATATCTGCTAAACATAATTCCTTCCAAAAGTCTGACATATTCTTCCCCCTACCAAATCTTATATAAAAAGAACCCTTCTTATTCTCATCTTCGGGTTTTTGGGTGCTTGTGTTATCCGTTATTCCCGTCCACTACAATTAACAAACTTCAGGCCCGGTCTACTCCGTGTGTGTTTTTGAGTTATCCGTCTAATCATCGTGGTTACAAATGCTTTGATTTATCCTCCAAGAAAATCATCATTAATCGCCATGTAATTTTTGATGAAACTCAATTTCCCTTTACTAAAGTTCATACTCCCGAGCCTAGTTCGTATAATTTTTTGGATGATGGTATATCCCCATATACCACCATTTTTTGGACATGTCCCGCACCCAAAATTTCCAGCAGGCCCACTGCCCGCTGGCCCCACTGAACAGTCGCCAATTACCGTCACTGGATCAGTTCCAGTGATTGGGCCAGTCCAGCCCCATTCTGGAACTGGTCCAGCTCCAGAGCAAATTTACCATCTTGGGCCGCAGGCCCACTGCCTGCTGGCCACTCCATCCCGAGCCCAGAAAATTCTCAAAATCCGCCCACTTCTACCTCGAGTAATAGACCGGTCACTCGTAGTCAGCGGGGTATTTTTACACCTAAAAAATATTTTAATTTACATTCTAATGTCTCTAAATCCCCATTGCCCCGTAATCCTGTGTCTGCCTTAAACGACCCGAATTGAAAAATTGCTATAACTGATGAATATAATTCTCTCATTGATAATAAGACGTGGGAGTTGGTGCCCCGTCCATCTGGTATTAATTTTATCAGGTCTATGTGGATTTTTGCTCATAAGGAGAATTCAGATGGGTCCTTTGCTCGACATAAGGCGCGGCTTGTGGGTGATAGTAAGACTCAGCAGGTTGGGATAGATTGTGGGGAGACGTTTAGTCCGGTGGTCAAGCCGGCTACCATTCGCACTGTGCTTAGTTTGGCTCTTTCAAAGGCATGGCCTATTCATCAATTAGATTTCAAGAATGCTTTGCTACATGGTGATCTCAAGGAAACAGTCTATATGCATTAGCCGTTGGGATTCAGGGATCCTAACCGTCCTCATCATGTCTGTTTGTTAAAGAAGTCCTTATATGGGCTTAAGCAGTCTCCACAGGCCTGGTATACAAGGTTTGCAGACTATGTTTCGACTATTGAGTTCACTCACAGTAGGTCAGATAATTCCTTGTTCATCTACCATCGTAGTTCATCCTTGGCCTACATTATGTTATATGTGGATGATATCATTTTGACTGCTTCTTCCGATGCCTTACGCCAAACTATCATGATCATGCTCAGCTCTGAGTTTTCTATGAAAGACTTAGGTGCCTTGAGTTATTCTTTGGGAATTGCCGTCACTCGTCATTCCGATGGATTATTCTTGTCTCAACGGAAGTATGCAGCTGAGATAATCGAGAGGACTGGGATGTCATCCTGTAAGTCCACTTCCACTCCAGTTGATACAAAGCCCAAGCTTAGTGCCGCGGCCGGCGCACCATACGAGGATCTGACCCGCTATCGCAGTCTTGCAGGGGCCTTTCAGTATCTTACTTTTACAAGACCGGATATTACGAATGCCGTCCAGCAGGTGTGTTTATTCATGCATGATCCCAGAATTGAGCACATGAATGTAATCAAACGCATCATTCGGTATATTCAGGGTACACTGGACTATGGTTTGCATTTATATCCTTCCTCTCTATCCACACTTATCTCATACACAGATGTTGATTGGGGTGGTTGTCTTGACACCAGACGGTCGACGTCTGGCTATTGTATGTTCCTTGGCAACAACTTGGTCTCCTGGTCTGCGAAGCGTCAGGCAACTCTATCCCGCTCAAGTGCTGAGACTGAATATCGGGGGTAGCTAATGTGGTCTCAGAATCATGTTAGTTACGTAATTTGGTTTTGGAGCTTCATTGTCCCATTCGGAAGGCAACCTTAGTATATTGCGATAATATTAATGCCATCTACCTTTCAGGTAATCCGGTTCAGCACCAACGCACTAAACATATCGAAATGGACATTCACTTTGTCCGTGAAAAGGTTGCTCGGGGACACGTTCGCGTATGCCATGTCCCGTCCCGATATCAAATTGCAGACATCTTTACAAAGGGTCTGCCCGCGGTCCTTTTTGAAGATTTTGGGGACAGTCTCAGCGTTCGACGACCTCCTGCTATGACTGCGGGGGTGTGTTAAACAAGGTATATATACCCGTGATATACACTTGGTATACATAGCGTATACCACAGGTACAACAGTGATCTTCAGCCTATCACGTGCGATGAGCATGCGCTTTCCGGCGACCCCCGATCAAAGCGAGAGGCCCATCACGGGTATATTTAGAAGTAATGTATATTAGGAATGTATATTGATGTAATATTGTAGTGTAAATGTTACCTTAATTAGTCTTGTACACTTACCATAATTGTATAATTAGAATTATGGTAGAATAAGGTTTTAGAAGTAGAATAGAAATAGGATTCTCCTATTTGTAACTTGTATATATACCTTTCAATTAATGAAAATAATGAAGGGGATTATTTCTTTCATTATCTTTACCATGTGTTCAAGTTAAGAGTATGGCTTGTAGACAAATTATTGCGAGTATTAAAAGAGTGCAGAAAAATGAGAATAAGTATATATTCATGTTATTTAACCATTGTAGAACTAATTTTGCATAAACATAAATCTCAGATACTCTTCGCAAAATTACAATTCATTATCATAGTAGTTCTTCATGGGCAACTGAATTTAACAATGTCAGATCAGGTACATGGGATATCAATCAACGTATCTGCATTTAGAGAAATAATAAATATATGATTATGATTTCCCCCCTTTCTTGATCTGATGATGATTTCTTCCTCTTTAGACCATGATTAGATATATTTGATGCTATACTTTTGGAAGATCATTTCCAAAGCAAGGATTGAAGAAGAAAGTGATAATGAAATTAAATCGAATTCAAACTTTTTGTGAATTTTGTGAAATTGTTTTCATTAACATTAGGGTAGGTAAACCACTTTATGATGATCATAAAAGGCATGTTAAATTTAAGAGTAAAATTTATGATATATTTTGAATTGTTATTTCTTATAGGACAAAGAATTTAATTAATATACACATGTAATTATATATTGCATGTATGAAATCACGTGGAGCTTATTTTTCTTCGATCTTGTGAAATTTACTTTCAAGTGAAAAAAATGATATGAAGCATATTATTTAGAAGAAGAATATCTGTAACTAAAAGTTCTTGTTATGTCACTCTGAGACTTGAAAAGGAAAATAATAATCTTAGATATATTTTTAAAAGGCTAAAGACCTTTAATAAATTAATTTCATGTCTTTCATGTTGATACTTATTGAATTATGATGAATGTTTTCATCATATTAGATGTTTATATTTCATGCTAAAATATGCATATTTTTAGTGATATAATTGTAGGGTGTCAAATGCTACAAAAAGTAAAAACAAGAGATGAAATAAATCGAATGCCAATTCTGTTTCCAAATGTCGGCAATTATGTCTTCCGACACCAATAACAACACTTTAGCAAAATAGAAAACCTTGAAGAGTAAATGCAACGAAAATTTAAAGAACACAAATGTTTTAAATTTTCATAAGTTATATATATCATATAACTTATGATGGTGAATGACCAAATGTATTGTATATATATTATATACAAATAGATAAATTCCTTTCTTTACATATTTACAAGATAAAACGGAAAGGAATTAAAAGTTGAAGTTGCAGATGACTTATGTTTGAAAAATCTAACTAAGTAGACATAGACAACCTCTCATTACAATCGCTCCATACAAAACTAATCTAGAATCTAAAACAACAATTGTGATGTTGGATAGAATGTTGTCAACATACTTAGGCAACACTGGTGATCCAGATTTCTTAGATGAAATCCCGAGAGCTCTCTTGATATTTTTACTTTCTGGTTTTGGATATCGATTTTCTGTAGTAGCCTCTCTATTAATAGTAGAGAGTCTTCCTTGAAAAGCTCATCGATCAGTTGTGGAGGTTGAGGGAAAGGTGGACTGCTGGTGGGATTGGTTGGAGAAGATCAGGGAGTAATAATCTCAACAGTTTTGGCTTGATCCTCACGACAAGCAACAAATTTTGACTAAGTCCTCATTTTTTACCAGCTTCTTTTTACCTTGCCAAGTCGTTTTTACCTCATATTAATATTTACACAAATATTACTGCATCTCATGAAATAAGACAAAACTGTTCTAAAAAATGTTTGTCCGAATGTTGTGACATTTGTCCCAACATTTTCATTCATTCAAATCAGTACTTCAGAAGATATGTTGGGTCAAATGTCACAACACCAAATCCAACATTAACAATCTCCCCTTTTTTGCCTTTCTTCACAAAACTCATTAAAATGTAAAGTTGACTTAGGATGTTGTCATAAATATTGTCCGACATCTGTGATCAACAATTTCAAGGTCATGCTCCCTCTTAACATGTGATGTCATACCGATTCATAGGATTAGAAAAGAAAAAAATATGAGCACACATATCACATATCATCCAATATATACAAACCACAAATAGAAATATTCATTGTCAACAAATATCAATATCAATCCACTAAAAATCCTTATACATCACCGACGACAACAACAACTTCCTCCTTGCTCATCATACAACAGCAGTAGCTTTCAGCAGCTTTCTACTTCTGCATAACAACTTCAACTTCCTCTGCACAACAACTTTTAGCTTCCTCCAGCCTTTAGCTTCCTCCCCTTCCATCAGCATCATCTCCCTCTTTTTATGAAGAAAGTAGCATCATGAAATGGTCTCTAGATTGTACCAGGGAATTTCTTGCAGCATCAACCTCAGAAATCTGTTGGTTGATTTTTCCAGTTTGATCCACAAGCCATTCTGTAGACAGTGTAGACTGTCCTAGACCAGTGTTGCCCAGAATGTTGGTGATATTTCTGGCAATATTTTCACTTTCAGCTTCCTTCTTCCAGGGTAAGTCGATCACTCTGTGGGTTTTCTGGGAGATTGGAGGAAGAGAATGACTGTTCTGTTTGGAGGGGATCATTGTGCTCGGAAGCCTCCGTATTCATTGGAGGGCTTGTGCTCATTGGAGTGTTGGAGTGAATGTTGGATGACATTTGTTCTGACATTGGTGATGTTTCCATTGGTGAAAATTTAGGAGAGGGTTTTGAAGAATTAGGGTTTCTGATTGAGATGTGAGTTTGATTTGGTGAGTCTATCGGGTAGGTAGGGAGTTATACGCCCGATGAGTTATTTTATTTTATTTTATTCTGTGAGAATCAGAAATGATAAAAAAATAGCAAATGAGGGGATTATTTATATACATGGCAAAATTTTCTTAGCAATAAGAATCCCTTAGTTTTAGGTGTTTATATTTTACACAATAACTTACACATAAAATATTGAGATAAAAAAATAAACATCATGGTAGAAATACAATTTAATCTTATCATTTTAAAATTTGAAATTCCTGTAAACAAGACATATAATAGGGAGTAAGATCTGATATTTTAAAGATCAGATAAGAACAACATCCCAACACATATCACATTTTTAATGTCAATAGCAATGTTGGCAACATTTTGGACAACACAAGTATTTTGATCCCACAAGAACTTTTCATTTTGACAATAAATCAAGACACGTTTTATACGTATCTTATGAGTTTGACCACTAGACCAATATAACATTTTTCCATCGTGTCCTTGATCTAATCATATAACACATACAAAAGATTTTTTCGTGTAAAAAATAAGAATACTTATTTAGTATTCTCAAAATTCTTTTGAAGCACTTGATAGTCCTATAGAATAGGAACAATATCTTTTCAAGGGCTTTGCCCATTTTTCAAAGTTGCCAAATACGTGTAAAGGCTTTGCACCATATAACAATAATAATCAACCAGTGATATAAAATAGGTAAATATTACCCGAAATGTTAGACAATATTTCAGCTGAGACTCACAAAAAATACCTTTTTAGAGATTACAAAGACCAAGAGATTTCTTCAAGCTAGAAAATCTCTCATGGTCCAGAACTTTTGTAAAAATATCAGCTAGTTGATGAAAAGTGTCAACATGTTCAATTTGAACTAGCTGTTTTTTGACTAAATCTCTTAAAAAGTGATGTCTAATATCAATATGTTTTGTACGTGAATGATGAACTGGATTTTTGAAAATATTTATAGCACTCAAATTATCAGAGTACAAAATCAAAATGTTGCTAGTAAATTCATAATCGTCTAACATGTGTCGTAGCCAAATTAGTTGAGAGCAACAACTTCCAGCTGCTACATATTCAGATTCAGCAGTTGAAAGTGAGACACAGTTTTGTTTACGATTATACCATGAAACAAGGTTATTGCCAAGATTAAAACATCATCCAATTGTGCTTTTTCTATCATCCACATCTCCAGCCCAATCCGAGTCACTAAATTCTATTAAGTTAGGATTAGTTTCTTTAGAATACCAGATTCCCAACTCACATGTACCAGCAACATATCGAATAATACGTTTCACGACATTTAAGTGGGACAGGCTTGAAAACGTGCACAAACACAAACACTAAACATAATATCTGGGCGACTAGTAGTAAGATAAAGAAGGATACCTATCATAGATCGATATAATATTGGGTCGACATTTTCACCAACATTATCCTTACATACCTTCTGCGATGAACCCATTGGCGTTTTCATCTGTTTAGCGTTCTCCAAACCAAATCTTTTAACTAGATTCTTGGCATATTTACTCTGTGAGATAAAAATTCCATATTCACTTTACTTTATCTGTAAGACTAAGAAAAACATTAATTTCCCAATCATGCTCATTTCAAATGTCGATGACATAACTTCAACAAATGAATTTAGGTACGACTGTGAAGTCGATCCACAGACTATGTCATCCACGTAGATTTGAGCAATTATAATATCTACTCTGTGTCATTTAATAAACAAAGTACGATCAGCTTTGCCACGGTTAAAATCAAATTCAAGAAGAAAGTTAGTTAAACGACCATACCATACACGAGGGGCTTATTTCAACCCATACAAAGACTTTTAAGCCTGTACACATAGTGTGGATGGTAAGGATCTTCAAATCCTTTTGGTTGTTCAACATATACCTCCTTGTCTAGATAACCATTTAAAAAGGTACATTTTACATCCATTTGGTATAAATTAATTTTCAGACAACAAGCAATAGCAAGTAAAAGTCTAATCGACTCTATTCTAGTTACAGGTGAGAAGGTTTCATCAAAATCAATTCCTTTAACCTGAGTATAACCTTGTGCAACTAGACGTGCTTTATTTCTAACAACTCTTCCCGATTCATCTGATTTATTTTTAAAAATCCACTTAGTTCCAATTACATTTGTCTTATTTGGACGTGGAACTAAGTCTCAGACTTCATTTCGAGAAAATTGTTCAAGCTCTTCTTGCATTACTTGTATCCAGAAATTATCTTTAAGTGCTTCTAAAATATTCTTTGGTTCTAATGTAGATATAAAACAAGAAAGACTAACCTCTTGGTATATGGTTGACATACACACATACCTTACCATTTCTCTAGAGTTGAATGGTTCTTTTCCTCTTGTTCTAATTCCTTCAAAAACTCTCCCTATCACTTGGCTCGTTGGATGATTCTTCCTAATCCTTGATGAGGGGTCCTACGAACTTGGTCTAACAATTCATCACTTGACTCCTCATCTGTGGCCTCTATGGTCTCTATTGATGTTTCAGATGTTGCTTCAGGCGTGACAACATTTGTGGCAACATCAGATTCTTCTACAATCTGTGGACTTTCCACTGTATCTATAATGTTATTTTCAATAGTTTTTCCTGAAACATCAGAAAGATGATCAAAGATAACATTTACAGACTCTTGTACAGTTCTGGATCTCAGATAGTATACTCGATAAGCATGACTAGTTTGTGAATAGCCAACAAAAATTCCTTTATCACTCTTAGAGTCAAATTTTGCCAAATGATCCATGTCATTTAAAATATAACAAATACACCCAAAAACATGAAAGTAACGTAAGTTTGGTTTCTTTCCATTTATAATCTCATATGGTGTCATCTTTGTTCCTGGCCTTAAATAGACTCTATTAGCGATGTAATTAGAAGTATTCATGGCTTCTGCCCATAAACGTTTTGACAAATGTTTAGAACTAAGCATCACTCTAGCCATTTCTTGCAATGTCATATTCTTCCATTCTGCAACCTCATTCTGTTGAGGAGTTTTGGGGGAAGAATACTCATGGAAAATTCTTTTTTTTTCCACAAAATTTTAAACATGTCAAAAGTTTATGATTTTTCTTTCAAAAAATATATCCAAGAATATCTAGAAAAATCATCTACTATAACAAAGAAATACCTCATGCCTCATAGACTGCATACTTCAATTGGACCCATTAAATCCATATGTAGCAATTGAAAACAGTGAGACGTACCTGAATGTTGTATGTCGTATTAGACAACATTATGAGAGACACGGGTTTGCTTACCTTTCAAACAATCTTCACAGACTGTTTTACCTTTATGGCTAAGTTTGGGTATGCCTCTAACCGCTTCATATGAGACCACTTTTTCTAAATTACGGTAGTTGACATGCGCCCCAACTTTTGATGCCATCGTTTTGTGTCATCGACCTTAGCATTATTGCATGTTTCTTGTCTTACAACAAGATAGTAATTATCACCTGTTCTTGTACCTGTCATGATACATATATTTGCTTCATTCGTAACTTTACAGGCATTCTTATTAAATTTTACCTCAAAATCGTCATCACACAGTTGACTTATAATAATCAAATTAGCCATTAAGCCTTCAACGTGTAAGACATTTCTTAAGGCTGAAAATTGAGGAACATCCAAGATCCATTTTCCAATTATTTTGCTTTTACTGCCACCTCCATAAGTCATGTTTCATCCATTGAATGATTCATAGTTCTTTAGAAAACCTTTTGTACCTGTCATGTGGCGAGAACATCCACTATCAAAGTACCAAGAACTTGATATGTTAGTTCTTAATGCAGTTATAGCAACATTACATGTTACATCCTTTTTAGGAACCCAAACACTCTTAAAATATTTTTTACCTTTTGGTTCAGAAATGTTGCTTCGATTGTTATCCGGAATGTTGGACAATATTTTAGGCAACATTTTTCTCACAGAATTTTGAAGTTTGAAACAATATGGTTTTAAGTGTTCAGGGGAGTTATAGTGATGACACACAAACTTCATATTCTTTGACATATATGAGAACCTATTATTCATCCCTTTTTTATTTTACAAATCATATTTTTTCATTTTTATCAAAGAGATTAGAGCATATGGTTTTAAGAGAGTTTTCGTACCCAATTCCTGCATGTGAAAGTTTACTAAAGTTGAGTATGTCATTCAATTTCGAAGTCCCCGTGTTGATCTTACGAAAGGTTGCTTCGGCTAAATCTAATTTTGCACGGATCTTACCAAATTCAATATCATTTTTGGTAAGTGCAACCTCAAGTCAGGTTATCGTGCCTTTTAATACTAAATTCTCATGAGTTAAAGATTTTACCTTTTTGTCAAGTTTCTTGCATTCTATGATTAAGGCTTTACAAATACTTTGTAATTCAATAATCATATCATCTTTGCATTCAACTTGATCCATACAATCAGCCTCACTAACAGAAATAGAACCACTCAAGAAATTAACATCAGAATAGTTAAAGAATTCATACCTTTCGGATGTCGCTGAGGATGTTGATGTCGTTGTTAATGTTGGATCAAATCTCATGACATCTGAGACAACATTGTATACGCCATCTTCATTATTCGATAGAGACTGTTCAAAAATAGTAGTCATCATTGCTCGTGTTTTAATTTCACGATCTCTTTCCTCTTCTCCTTCGTCATCACTAAGAGAAACCCATAGGTTCTTACTAAATTTTTTAAGAGTGTTTGAACATTCGTTAGCATAGTGACCCCAACCCGCGAATACATGACACTACAAGGACTCAAGTTGTTTGGGATCAAATTTGGTACAATCTGAGTTGGTTCTTCTTAGTTGATTTCCTTTTTGTACATTTGGAAGGAATCTAGTGGGATTTTGATTGAAGACTTGATTTTGGTGCTCTTTAGATTTAGATTGATTTCTCTCATTGTTGAACTTCCTCACCATCGAATTGTATTTTCGAGTAAGTAAGGCGACATTTACACCATCACTAATTTCTTCAAGATTCTCATCCTCTTCTTCGATTTGACTCTCCGAGGATTGAACTTGAAGTGCCACATTCTTGCTTTTATACAATTCCTTTTGATTCTCAATGTTCATCTCATAAGTTTTAAGAATGCTCATCAAGGTAAAAGGTCCGTTGTGGCAAGATTGTGAGCTTCTTCAATAGCACAATTTTTTAAATTGAACTTTTCAGGAAGAGAACGAAGAGCCTTTTCAACAAGTTGAGTGTTGGTTAATGGTTCACCAAGCACTTGACATTCATTTAAGATGTCAATCAACTTTTCAAAATAAGATTTAATATCATCCACTTCTTCCATCCTTAAACGTTCATATTTACTCATGAATATGCGTAGCTTTGTTCGACGAATACTTGAGCTACATTCACAATGAATTTGTGAAGTATCTCATGCATCCTTAGCCGTGGGGTGAATGAGTTTGAACAAATACATATCAACCCATCAAAAAATTGAATTTAAGGCTTTTTCGTTAAAGCTAGCATTATTGGTTTATTCTGTAGTCCATTCAGATTCAGGTTTAACAAGAATCTCACCTTCCTCATTCGGTGGCAACATTGAAGTTGGATCGAATGCTAGTAGTAGTAAAAACAATTATGTTTCCGAATGTCGGCAATTATGTCGTCCGACACCAGTAACAACTCTTTAGCAAAACAGAAAATCTTGAAGAGTAAATGCAACGAAAATTTAAAGAACACATATGTTTTAAATATATATATAACTTATAATGGTCAATGACCAAATGTATTGTATATATATTATATACAAATAGACAAATTCCTTTCTTGACAGATTTACAAGATAAAACAGAAAGGAATTACAAGTTGAAGTCGCAGATGACTTCTACCTGAAAATCTAACTAAGTAGACATAGACAACCTCCATTACAATCGCTCTGTACAAAACTAATCTAGAATTTAAAACAGTAATTGTAATGTTGGACTGAATGTTGTCAACACACTCAGGCAACACTGGTGATCCAGATTTATGAGATGAAATCCCGAGAGCTCTCTTGGTATTTTTACTTTCTGGTTCTGGATATCGATTCTCTGTAGTAGCCTATCTATTTATAGTAGAGAGTCTTTCTTGAAAATCTCATCGATCAATTATGGAGGTTGAGGGAAAGGTGGATTGCTGGTGGGATTGGTTGGAGAAGATCAAGAAGTAATAATCTCAACAGCTTTGGCTTGATCCTCACGACAAGTAACAACTTTTGACTAAGTCCTCACTCATTTTTTACCAGCTCATTTTTACCTTGCCAAGTCGATTTTACCTCATAGTAATATTTACACAAATATTACTGCATCGCGTGAACAGAAAATATTGGTCCGAATGTTGTGCAACATTTGTCCCAACATACTTACACATTCATATCAATATTTTAGGAGATATGTTGGGTCAAATGTCACAACACCAAATCCAACATTAACAATAATCTTGTGAATTGCACATAAATATTAATTTGTGTTCTTATACTTATACATGTATAATAACAAGGATCAGAGTTCATATATTGATATACAAATATGAGGGGTTATATGAAATAGCGTGTGAATTATATGCAACCCCACAATTATGTTGAATCTAGAATATTACTGCATCCGGTTCATAATAAGTGTTAACTTAGCTTTTTTATTTCGGTTCAAAGTAAGTGTCTATTTACCTAATCATGAAAGAATTAATTTTATTTTTCAGATTTGCTTCTAATAAGTGCTATGTGATCAGATTCTAATGTGTCAAGTACATAGTAATATATGTAAATTTTAATTAAGGATAGTTTAGTCAAAATATTTCTTTTTCTAGGAATTAGTATTTTCCTAAGGGATATGCTAAAGGTTAAGTGAACACTTATTTTGAACCGAAGAAAGTATAATTGAGCTTATAATGCATTTTAGGCTTATGCTTATATTCAAATAGTTTGAATATGATAAATCAATTTAAATATATGTGGCGGAACATCATACTGTTATATCGGGTTAAAGCATACTACTATATGTGTGAGAAATATTATTTGGTTGGGATTTTTTATAAAATAAAATGCTTACAAGTAAACACGTATTTCTGATATTTTATATGGAATTTTGACATGATAAGTCTAGATGCGATTGTGGAACTGCTAATGAAAAATGCAACCAAAGGATATATTCAAATGAGGGAAAGAGACACTAAAACCAATTAAGACAAAACAATTACAACTGGAATATTTCTTAATGAAATAATCACGTTAGATAACATTTCTTAAAAGAAGTTACCAAAAAGCAAGTCGCACAATTTCTTGAAAGGCATATGACTAAAGCCCCATGATTAATGATTATTAGCAGTGATAACCCTACTAATGGGAGATCCTATGCCGAAGGTTTAATACGATAACAAGAAGTTGTCCAAATTCGACAAGCACCATAACCTCTTTTATTATCTTAATTCCACCGCTTTTAATTTTTTGGTACTTGATCTAACAACTCGGAAGAACACACATACTCTTGATTGAATTCTTAGCAAATTATACAGAATATTTTGGAGACTTCCCTTCCGCATAGGTAGGATATGATATCACAAAAAAATGTAATAATTCCATTACACATTTCCTTAGAGAAACAAAATCGAATATTACATGATTCAGCATACACGTCACGAACCTAGTATTATATTAAAAGCATGAAAGGCTTTAGAAATGTTGATTGAATTTTTTGCCCTTCATTAAAATACTCCGCAATAGATAAAATTATCATATATTATTTTTCTCAAATTATTATTTAATTATCTTTATATAATAACTATAAATAAAATTGCAAAATCTAGTACTCTGCCTTATATAAGACTGCAAAATCATAAAATAGGTTTCAAACAATTCTTTCTTTGACTACGATTTTCTTCAATTTTTTTCAGATATTGTGAATTATTAATTATGCAGACTTATAGTATTTTTATATAGTTTTCAAATATGTAAATTTTATTATAAAATTCTCAAAGAATCTATGTTTGAAATTAAGTAAAAAAAAAAGTTATTTGACCGCTAAACTGGTCAACCTTCGAACAAATTAGAACGGAGGGAGTAAATGTTTCAAATTCTTTCATGGTTGCTGCGTAATCCTATTTGGTTTGGTAGCCAATGTGTCTTCTCATTCAAATATATATATTATGTAGAAACATATAAGTTTAGAGTTCTATTCGTTGTATTTTAGTATGATTTCTGCGTAATGGTACTTTATACGTAGCCAATGTGTCTTCTCTTTCAAATATATTATGTATAAACATATATGTTCAGAATTATATCCGCTACTTTATGTTAGTTGATATTTTGGTATCTATATGGGTGCATTAATAAAATTTGATTATAGATATTTTTATATTTCTTTATTTTTGCAGATTTCTTATCAAATTATCGCTTCAAAAATTTTGAAAAGGAAAACTCAAAAGGAGGTGAGTTCTCATGATATCTTGATCGAGATCCACTGCTTGATAGAAGCACCTGCAAGTGAGCTTCGCGAAGATCTTTACCTAGTAGAGACAGTGCCTGACTGCTGGGAATTGCAACTCTTCGCAATCTACGCCGTCGCTGTATGTACTTTGAGTTAAAGAAATTTTGAACGAGATTTGAGATTGTTACTGTGTCAAAAAGTTTTCAGTTAACTGTAACAACCAACCATCTTTACCGAGTAATCATGTTTCAAAAGGATATCTTGAGCAAGTGTCCATGTTACAGCATGATATGACTTAACAGACCTGCAATGGAAGGTGAATATAATAGCTTAATAGTTTATGTAGCTATGTAGAAGTAATTAGAAGAGAAGGAACAAATGCATGGTAAAATTCATGACCTTGGCAACCATAAGATGCTAAAACCCTTATTCTACACTCCTATAATGTATATTGCGGTTCTGAAGTACATAGAGAACGGAATACAAATTGAAAGGTAAATAGCTAAATACAAAATAATTAATAAAGGAAAAACAGGAGATGAATCTCTAGGATCTCAAGCAGAAGTAAAGACTAATTGATGTTTAAGGGAACAAAACCTCAACCTACTCTTAGCCAAATAGTAAAATTTTCTCGAGATGTGTAAGGCAGTAACCACAAAGAATTCAGAATATGTTTGCCTTACTCTCCGTCATTGAGAGTTGGACTTCTTAGCAAAATATAGTTCTTTTTTTTTTTTTTTACGACGGTGGTTTATGGGCCAGCTTCTGCACACCTCGACTAGTCCACCGGGTACCTACTACCTCCCATCTGTACAGGTACCAAATACCTCTGTCCACCAATATTTTAGCCAAATGGGAAGAAATCACTGTTTTTTGCCGAATTTGAACTTGAGACCTTATATGGTTCACCTCCCACATTATTGAACACTAAGGGCACACCCTTGGGAGAAAATATAGGAAAAATATATGTGTTGGCTTTTAGACATTCTCATATCTGATCATAGTATTATACTACCTCACTACCCCAGAAAAAAAATTAAAGATTCTTTTTCCAATCTAAATAAATTTCAGAATTTGAAACGGTCGGTCTTGGCACCTACCGAAACACAAAAAAAGTTCTAAATAAAAAATGGTACTATTGTTTTATTCGGTTATTTCCACCCTTCGAAGAAGTTGTAAATTTGCAAGTGAAGAAGTATATGAACTGCTTAACTAGATCTCGAATCAGCTACCTCTATGCTAATATACTTGAAGTAGTCACACGATACTTGAATATCTAATTTTATTCAAGTAGTGGACGATCAACAATCTCTTACTTGAGTCCACTGTTTTACATTTACTGGCGCTACTGAATATCGTCGGATTTATGATCTGTCGATATGTAACTTCTAAAGACAGTTGATGCATGTGAACCCACTAGGCACATTACCATCTGCGTGAAAGATACTCATTTACAAAAATGTCAAGTTTAAAAGTGACCATCTTTTGCTCTACTATAGCATTTTGCTCCCAATATTCTCCCTTTTTTTAAAACTTTTTGTTTCTTTTTTGAATCTATAGCTACATTTTCTTCCTTCAGGTGAAAGAGAAACCTCCTTAAGAGAAACAAACCAACTAGTCAGAGATATCATTTAATTGATGTTTACTAAAAGGAGAATCAGAAATACTTGTTGCCCACTGTGCCAATGGATAAAACACACATATAGCGCGGGTAAGTGCATATTATGCGATGATTTTTCTTACATCCTGGAACTTAAACTTGCACATCTTCTATTTGGAATGTTGAAATTTCTACTTCTAATAACAGAAAATTCCAATTAAAAGAGCTTGCCATCTAAAGTTTTTACACGATTATTGTTATTAATGTGCCAAGTACCAACTACAGGATCATTTCTTGTGTTAAAACTAATTTTCTACCATCACCTTTAATACCACAACCTCAAAGTTCTTCCTTTTTTTTCTCTGCGAAGAAAATGAGATCAAAATCTTCAACAAGAACACTCAAATATCAAAACATCTCAAGTAATATACATTAAATCAACATTGTAATAAACAAGGAGCTAAATATATCAGAGCAAAACAGAGAAAAAAGTAAGACATGTATGTATATACACACACAAAATCTATCTGCAAAAACTCACAGTGACTTTGGACTCGCAAGAGTGTTCATCTTCAATATGAGAACAAAGAGAGGCAATATCAAAGTCCTCGTAACAATATGGGCATGGAAAATTGGGTCGGGTCTCCTCTTCAACCTCAAAATCATCGACGCTCAGCCGATCTATTCTAACCAAAAACACCCACACACAAAAAAAAAAACTTCTTTAGAAATAAGAAAATTAGCATTTACTCATCCACAGCCTCTCTACCTTCCAACCTTCCAAGGTAGAGGTAAGGTCTGCGTAAACTCCAAACTCCACTTGTGGGATTTCACATCCAACCCAATTAAGAGCTAAATCATTATTAACCAAAAACATGCAAAAGAATAAACTTTTCAAATAAAAATTAGCATTCATTCAACTCAACAAAAAATAATCAAACAAAAGAAATATCAAAGCTGGAAAAGAAAAAAATTTCACAACCACCCAATTAAGAGCTAAATCATTATAACCAAAAACATGCAAAAGAAAAAACTTTTCAAGAAAATATTAGCATTAATTCACCCAGATCAAGTAAAACGTAAACACTTCCCCAAAAATGTAAAACTAAAAACACTACCAAAGCGGAAAAGGGGAAACAAAAATTAACAACCAACTCAGAGCTAATCTATTATTACCCAAACAATGCAAAAATTAATATAAATTTATTAATTATTCACCTAAATCAAACAAAAAACCCAAATACACACAAAAAAAAGTAGAAAAAGGGGGAAAAAGTACAAACCCAATTAAGAACTAAATCATTATAACAAAAACATGTAAAAGAACAAGCTTTTCAAGAAAATTTGCATTCATTCACCCCAATCAATCAAAAAATAAAAACCCAAAAATATAAATTTAAAAAATATTACCAAAGCTGAAAAGGGGAAACAAAAATTGACAACCAACTAAGGGCTAATCTATAATAACCCAAAAAATGCAAAAAATTAAGATAAAATTAGCAATAGTTCACACAAACACAAAAACGGGAGAAAAAGTTGAAAAAATACAAACCGAATTGAGAGCTGTGATGGGTGTAACGATTGTGGTGTTGTAAATTAAATTGCCCGGCGACGATGCGATTGGTCCACAAATCAGAATCCATATAGATAAATAACGAGGTCAGAAATAGAAGTGGTTATAGCTGAAAAAATGAGACATGATTTATTTTTTTATTTGGAAAAAAGATTCTGGGAATTTGTTGAGGTATGAATGAAAGATTTAAGATAGATACTGTGATTTGGGTATACGTTTTCTTCCTGTACAACGAAAAAACTAATTACACTTGTCCTAATTTAATTGATCTAGATTTTATTCCCTCATGTGAATAGCACGTGAGGTGTACATTTATTGATGATGTTTCACAAAAAAGGCTGGTCTTAGATCCACATATCATGACGGAAACTTCCATCATCTCTTTTTTTTAATTTCAATAGCGAAGAATTCGACTGCAATAGTAAGTGGTTTATCTTTTCAATTTCTTTTGTTCACATACCTCATCTGAAAATAAAAAAGTCGAATAAAAAATCCAAATGATTAACAACATTGTTAGAACTTTATTTGTTCATGCTTCTTTACCATCGTTATTTTGACATCATGCATTACAAATGATAACATATCTTCTCAACATACTTTCAAACAAATAATTAGCCTATCAATCCCCTCTTAAAATTCTATACTAAAGGGACACATCTTACTCTCATCTCCAGGTGTATGGGTGCTTATGCTATCCTCTTTTTCCTTCTACTATCATAAATAAGCTTCAAGCTCATTCTACCGTGTGTCTTTTTGGGATATCCATCAAACCATCGTGGTTACAAATATTACAATTTATTCTCCAATAAAATTATCGTTAGTCGTAACGTAATATTTGATGAATCAAAATTTCTTTTTGCTAAGATGCATTCTCCCTTGCCTCATATTTACGAATTTCTTGATGATGGCTTGTCTCCTTATTTGGTCCACCATCTGACCTCACAAACAAGCCCAACCGTTCAGCCCAGCTCGCCAACCCTTCTTGGCAGTCTGATCCATCCCAGCAACTCGACCAAAACACCACCTATCCGAGCCCAGCCTCAGCAGCCCGCCAATCCGAGCCCAGCAACTGCCAGCTCAGCGGAACCACTCCCTGGCAACCCACTACCTAGCCGCCCACCCCCTGGCAGCCCACTTCCTGGTAGCCCATTGCACACTCACCCAATATCTAATTCTTCTACTGTTGTTGGGCCACATGTCTCAAGACCCATCACGAGTCAGCCTACTGCACGTTCCCCTATACAACCAACTCCAATTCCGGCCCAAGGGCCAGTCACTCGTAGTCAACATAGAATTTTCAAACCAAATAAAAAACACGGTTTTCACACCCATATTACCAAATCACCTCTACCTCGTAATCATGTATCTGCCCATAATGACCCGAATTGGAAAATGGCTATGGATGATGAGTATAATGTTTTTATTAATAATAAGACTTGGAATTTTGTGTCTCGTCCTCCTGATGTTAATGTGATTCGGTCTATGTGGATTTTTAGTCATAAAGAAAAATCTGATGGTGCGTTTGAGAGGCATAAATTCCGTCTTATAGGTGATGGAAAGACTCAACAGGTTGGCGTGGACTGCGGTGAGACTTTCAGTCCAGTGGTCAAACCGGCAACTATCTCCACTATACTAAGTCTAGCTCTCTCTAAGGCATGGCCTATACATCAGCTTGATGTGAAAAATACATTCTTGCATGGAGAACTCAAAGAAACGGTATACATGTGGGGCCCATGAGTTACAGAGACCCCACTTATCCTAATCATATATGTTTACTGAAGAAATCTTTGTATGGGCTCAAGCAAGCTCCTCGGGCCTGGTACAAGAGGTTTGCAGATTATTTTTCTACTATTGGGTTTTCTAACAACAAATTTGATCATTCTCTCTTCATATACCGTCAAGGTAATGATATGACTTACATTATTCTATATGTGGATGATATTATCTTAACTTCTTCCTCTTATGCTCTTCTCGAGTCTATCATGTCTCTTCTTAGCTTAGAATTTGCTATGAAAGATCTGGGGCCATTGAGTTATTTCTTGGGAATAGTTGTAACACGTCATGCAGGTAGTCTATTTTTATCTCAGAGAAAATATGCAGAAAGATCATTGAACATGCTGGCATGTCCTCTTGTATTTATCTACAGTTGGTGTTGTGATCCTACGGTTCACATTTATTCATTTCAAATGAGATGAGAGGTCATGATGATTCCACGTGGTAATGACAAAACAAAAAGGCTGATCTTAAAACTCATCGAAGGCTAGACCCACATATCATGTCGGAAACTTCTATCATCTTCTTCATTCTTCTTTTTCTTCATTTCTCGATCATATTTATGGTGAAGAACTCGGCGTTTCTTCTCCAACAATGAATTGGTGAAAGAGATCTATGTTTTGACTTTTTGTTCTTGTTAGTGATGCAGGTTGATTTTCAAGTTCGGGTTCAGATAAAATTAACATTTTTATTTAGTATATATAATCATTATTAATTTCTTTGAAAATAATTGTTATGGCTCTGGATGAGAAGAGTACATGCAAATTGCAACAGAGAAATGGGGTGACATGTCCAGTCAATAGAATCATGTTGCATGTCAAAATAACCTAACATGACAAGTCAAATCAAAGGAATAAAAATGCTCCTCGTGTACGAGTGATATATTCATGCCACTTCAATTTGATTGGTGAAAATTGAATTTTCCTCGTCCCTCCTACTGCTATAAATATGAACCCTCAGACACCAAAGTTCAGAATAAGAATCAGAAAGGAGCTCATGGATCAACCGTTCCAAATTACTCCACAAGTTGCAGACATTCAAGTGTTTATATACTACTTCCAAGTATTTAAGGAGCAAGAACAAAATAACTTAATATTCAAAGTGTATTCGAGCTGAAGATTATTTATCGGTAGCGTGAAATTTAAATTTATTATTTTTGACAACCATTCAAATGTTCATGAGGAATAATTCAAATCCAAGATGAAAATTTAAAATCAAGCTATTCAAGCCCTTCATCAAATTTAAATTCGATTAACATAGTTTATATTATTGCTAGAAAGAACAAATGAACATTATATAAATTATACACTCATTATACTTGGAAGTAATACTACATTTGTCATTCAATTTTTCTGTCTCAATTATTTTTCTCAATGTGAAATTTGTTATCCACAAGGAAGACTTGTACTAAAATATTGAACGATGTTTTTGGTAACAGCAGCAGAATTTTGTAAAGTTGCGCTAATGAAGTGGGTGGAGACATTGATTGGAGAAGCTATTGACAGTCCAATCATGTTATGTTATAAATTATTGACAGTCCAATCATGTTATGTTATAAATTATTGACAGTCCAATCATGTTATGTTATAAATTATTTGGGATTGGTATTCACTACTTAGTTGAGCGCAAACTAGCAATTCCATGATTTGAATCTTTTTTTCTTTTATGATTTTATCTCTGTTATTAATTAATGTAGTTAAATTTGGTTATGGTGGAATTTTTAACTATATTGTACCTTGAAGTTTCAGAACGTATTCACCAAAAATGTAGGATTTAGTGGATAAATATTAATATTTAACTTACTGTCATGTATTCTCACTCTGAAATTAGTAACATGATTTGCTTAACAAATGAGATTTTTTATTCTCTAATTTGAGAAGAAGAAAATGATCTTTTCAGATATTTTATGTGTTATTTTTCAGATGTCTTATGTGTAAAAATGAAGATTTCTTGTAAATAGGACGTAAAACTCAAAATATTTTGTAAGTGAGCTACAAAATCATTTCTCCCTTTCACTTCAAGTGCTTAACTCGGAAACATTTAAACAAAAAAGAATGAAGATTTCTTATAAAAAAGACGTAAAACTCAAAATATTTTGTAAGTGGGCTACAAAACCATTTCTCCCTTTCGCTTCAAGTGCTTAACTCGAAAACATATAAACAAAAAAAAAATATCAGGAAAAAAAGTTTCGGGAGTCGAATCTAGGTCTCCTGAGTGAAAGCCAGGTGTCCAGTGGTACTGGACGATAACGGATATTTTTGCTTAAGCTTTGATACAAAAATTATATGTTTTTGCTGCTCGAAATATATTCTTACCACCGGACAGATTCTAGCCAAGAAATATATCTTGGTTTCATAAACTAATAAATGACCCATACAATTCTTAGATTATTGGCGTGCTCCTCTATAACATAATGTTTTCCCCATCCTATGAAATACAAGTTGTTAAAGTAGAAAATAGTAAAGGCAGGCTCCTTATACCAATCTGTATAGGGATGACTTGTACTCAATATCTAACTAAAGCTCATTTAATGTGTATAGGGATAACTTCCCATGTTTGAGTATAAAAGGAACTAGATGGTTATATGGAAATGACTACAGAAAGAAAAAGGATTAAGTCTATTTATGTGTCAGATGTTTGCCCTAATTTTCTTATCATGATTGAGTTTTCATTTTCCTAAAAGAAAAAAAATATAAGTTTTTTTCTATTTGACTAATTCTTTGCTCCAACGAAATGGTTTTGGACTTTTATAAATTAAGGTTCTTTCATTCTCAATCTCACTTGGTAGCATCCACAATGTAGTTTTAAGGGGTTTGAGAGGTTTGTTTAGGGGAGAATTTGTGAGTATCTCTTTTAAGAGTGAAGTTTGTGATGTTTTCCTCTCAATTTTTTGTACTCTCTTTTATATAGTGGATTGCTCATCTTCGCATGTGGATGTAGATTGATTAACTGAACCATATTAAATTATTGTGTCCCTTTTAGTATATTTCTCCTTTGTTGTCTTTTTGAGGTTTGCTTTGTTAGCTTTCCATAACACCTGATTATTTCAATCCTAACATTATGATATCTCCAAATTCCTATTCGTGCTAAAAAACTTAACACGTGAAAGATATTTTCTTCTCTAAACTCTCCTCTCTTAAAGGTCAAGGGCTCTCCGCATCTCTTTCCTTCGATAGTTGTTTCTGATTCCCAAGGATAAGGGTTACTAGCAAAAAAGACTTCGGTAATTTCGATAACTAAGCGAGATGGTCAAAATTATTATTAACCACTTCACTGGCGAGGTTGCCTATAGTGCCAACAAAATCAATGTCCCAACGCAAATTAACATCACTTGAGGATTTGGCTGATATGAGCACAATAATCGGCTGAAACAGCCCATAATTATCATGATTCAAGTGCACTCGAGAATTTTTTGAAGGTGTTGACATATATTATGATTAAGGTAATACAGTGATGCTATACCACATTGTTGTGGTGACATCTTTTAACTTAAATGCATGGCTTGATGAAGACATTTATGTTTATTAATTTTGATTGATAAGAGATGCTACTGGTCAAAGCTGCTAAACAATCTCACTTAACCGAGCCACTTTGCACACATCTAATCTATTCCATCTGGTGCTCCTTACTACCTCTCTGACTAGCATATTTACCTTTACAAGGTAACTTTGTTCACCAAAATGAAAAGAAATAACCTTAGATCTTTTAGCTAATGCTAAGCAGATTTTAGCATCAAATTGTTGGTCCTCCACTTGTCTAGAACGTCGCACATTCATCAAGCATCACTATAACTTTCATACTAGAAGCGCAACAACGATATCACCTAGCTTCATATTGTTGGAAATTTGCCTTTGGCGGGAGTTGCGACCGACCAACTTTAACGGCTTAAACACTAGTGTAACGTATGTTGGAGAATCCGGTTCTTCACACATGCATGATCTACTAAGTACGTAGATAACCGTAGGGCCAAGAATCGTCAAATTTCATTGAGAAATGAAAGAGATATTGGTTCACGAAGTAAGGTGTTTGAAGCATGGAAAGTGTGGTATTGTGTGTAATTCTCCCTCATCGGTAGAGGAAGAAAGAATTGTTGTGTATATAAGATTCGAAATTGGTTTGGGGTTTGGGACCCCAAGGGGTATCCCATGTGTTTAAAGGAGGGAGGACCTAGATGTGCTTCGGTTCGAGGAAAGACCACACGCGCGCCGCCGCCCGCCCGTCCGGTTTCGGGGTCACGGGTCGTGGGCTGTGGGTCTTCTGATATTATCTTTTTGGGCCAGAAAACTTTGCCGAAAGTACGCTTTGATCCCGAAGTTTCGGATATACGCTTTGGACCGAGAATTCTTTCGGATGTGCGCTTTGGTCCCCGAAGTTTCAAGATGTACGCTTTGGTCTCTGAAGTTCAGAATTTCGACGGTCAAGACAAAAAAGCCAAGCACTCAATTCAGCCATTTATTTTGGCTGAATTAATCCTCCTATAATGGCCAAATCCGTTGGTCTTTCACCATTTATGTTGGTGGCTTTACTACCTCTATAATAGCCATTATTTGGCTATTATGGAGGCGCTTTTCAGCCCCTCCCTCACCTATATAAACACCCCCTTACACCATTGTTGAGCACTAAGAAATATGCACGAAAATACGAAACAGATGCAGAAAAACAAAGGCACGAAAATACACAACCGAAATAGTTTTCTTCCTACAACTTCCAAGCATCATTTCGTTACTCAATATTCTTCACGGTAGCTCTTGAGTTTCCTTTGCTCAAGGGTTCCATTGCTGTTTTATCTTGGGAGACAAATTGTCCAGGACGTATAAAGGATACATACGGGGCAATATTGTCTTAAGGACAGAGTGCTACACTCGACTCAGCAAAAACCAATTTATATTTTTCCGTCTTCTATAAAACTGGAATTTCCAGTTTTTACTTGTGTAACTATTGTAATTTTCAGATTCCATGTTGAATTATTGAATCTTTGTTTATCCTTTCGAATACTTGTAATAGTTAAATACTTCCCGTACTGCTTTATAAAGTACCATAGAGCAAAACTCCCAACAACTTAAGACAATATTTGTATTGTATTACTATTAGTGTTCGAAAGATGTCGGTCAAAAGTTGTGTGACCAAATCTGAATATGGAAAGGTTTTCTGGTAGAAGAGAGTGATGATGATGAACGTGTTCATGGTGTCACCGCTACCAAGACTGGTGGGAACAAGCGCTCACGAGAGCCTGAGGATGTCAACTGGGACAAGAGGAGAAGAGTGAAGATGTTATTCTATCTTGTAGCAGAAGGGCTATATCTGTCCCAGACAAAGGATCCGAATAATGGTGAGAAGGAAATGGACACTCAGTCTGATGAAGTGACTGAAGTGAGCCAGAATCCTCAATTGGGATAAGTATTTTTCTTACTTGTCAAGAATAAGGATTAAATGATAAGTATTTTTCTTACTTGTCAAGAATAAAGATTAAATGATGTCTGATTAAAAAAAAATAGATTAAAGTAAGGAGGAATATGAAAATAATTTATATTCCTTACGCTTTAACAAATCAGAAGTTTAATCTCATCTTCTTTCCCGTTTAAAGATTGGATTTGATAAACGACTTAAAAAGATCCGTTCTTTTAAGTGTAATAATTAAAAGTGTGTAAAGTATGTCGCACATACAATGGAGAAAGATCCACTAACTGTGCGAAAACTCTTACCACTCTTAAGTAAGCGCCAAGAATTATCTGGGCACCAATCATAATGGAAGAAGACTAAAACCTAAAGACGTTGAGCCTGTCATACTATTTGGCAGAAGATCCTTCATAGGATGATATTGGACACTCAGTCATAAAAAGCCTCCGGGCGACCGGAGTGGGCCAAAATTCCTTTGATATGATGATATTGGACACTCGGTCATATAAAGCCTCCGGCGACCGGAGTGGTGCCGAATTCATTTCATAGGAAAAGTAATGGACACCTAGTAAGGTGGGCCGAGTTTCCGTGTCCTAAATGATCCGAAGGCCTAAATAAAGGCAAGAAAGAAATTGGACACTCGTCCGCCAAAGCAACTAGAGTGGACCCGAGTATCGAGATCACATATGATCCGGTTACGCCCTAACCACGGCAAAAGGTTGTTCATGTGAAGCAACGCCACCTCTAAAATCAAAGGGGTTGGAGAGGTTGTCCTCAATAGGACTTCAAGGAATGAGATCACTCTAAAAGAGGTGATACATGTTCCTAACTTGGTTAAAGGACGTTGTTGGTCAAATCTGATTTGAGACTAGTCCAACAGGTCCGTAATAACTAAGAGTGGTACAATATGTCTATAGCCAAATGAATGATATATTGTAATCCGTGCATCTATGACATCATAGATTAAGACACGTTAAATAGCAAGTCATTCAAAAGCTAACGAAGTTGAGATTGTTGCCTACTGTCGACATAAACCCTCAAATGAATGTGAGGTAGACGAAGAGGCAAAATCACCTTTCCAAATTCCGTCAAGGGAATAGCGAAAGACGCATTGCTCCTCTAGAACTTAGTCACACATACTTGGGTGATTTGAAGTTTATACAAAATAGAGGGGGGAGATAAGTACGTTGTGATCTTCATTGATGATGGTACAACGTATGGAATCCTTTGTTTGTTAAAAAGCAAAGATGAAGTTGTTGAAGCGGATAAGCGCTACAAAGCAGAAGTTGAATATCAACTAAGCCTACGGATTGAGAAATTCGTAGTGATAGAGGGGGAGAATGTGAAGCATCGTTCATTAAACGACTGCTCATTACTCACCTCAGTCTAACGGTGTTAGCCAAGCGCAAACCCGTACGCCTAAATTATGTAGGGCAAGGCGATCCTTACCGCTAATGCGATTCTCAACAGAACTCCGCATAAGGATAAGGATAAGGATAACTCTCCGTGTGAGACATGGAAATGATCTCACATACAAAAGTTGTGATGTGGGATGGCTTGGTAGAAGTTGGACTACCGAGACAGGTCAAGTTCGACCTAAGACTGTAGATTGCATATCCACTGGATCTGTAAATAACAGTAGTGCTGATCGCCTCTTGGCATCAAAGAATGCTGAATTCTTTTAAGATAGCTTTCCTTGAAAAAAAGGAAAAATGAGTAATTGCTCAAGGTTAACAAGAACCCGCGAGGGCCTGACTGTCCGGAACTAGACGTTCCGTATCTACAGGACTCGAAAGTTGCTGGCTATCCGGAACTTAATACTCCAGATCTACAGAACTCAGGGATTCTAGATGTTGAACCGAGACGGAGCAAAGAAGGGGACAAAGACTTGTTCCAATCCTTCTAGCTTGTATGGTTAATAATGAACCATGGATAATTAACAAATAATTGTCATCTCCAAAAGCATTTTTTTTGGAAAGAAGCTAAAGAGAGAAATATATTCCATCATATAGAACCATACTTGTGTAATGGTTGATCTTCCTCCGGGAAAAGAACCTTTGGGTTGTAAAATGTGCTCCCTTGTGAGTAGCTTAACATCTAGGGCCATTGCAGTCCTGCGTGGCATGGATGTTGAAACACCTTCCCAACCGGAGAGTTGGAAGAAGAGAATCAGGGTTGGTTTGCCGAACTTGTTGGTCTTCTTCCTGAACTTTCATTTTGGTCCCTGAAATGTTAACATTTTGGTCCTGAAATGTTAACATTTTGGTCCTGAAAGTCTCAGATAAAACATAAAACAATGAATCTGATCACAGAAACATTGAATCTGAAGTTAGAAAGCCAACAGTTGGAAAACCAACGGTCTTAGAGTGAAAATCATATTGAAACAAAGTCTCGATATGAAAGATATGAGTATCACAGATGACTTCTTAGGAATTGGATTTCTAAGACATCTAACGGACTGGTCAATAGTTGACAGCCTCGTTGAAGCCACCAATGGATATGAATCATAGAACCGATTGGAATCATGGTGCACCCATAGACAATGAGCGATATGCTCGTGTCACGTGTAGTTCAATGTATTGTACACACTACAACCGACCCGGTATCGTCCAACAAACGATCGTTGAACTAAGGTTCACCGATGATCTTAATACATGATCAATAGAAGGCGTTAAGTCGGATATGACGATATCCGAATTATTCGCTTATCTACGGATTATAGTATTCGGATGTCCAATGGTTCGAGAGAACACGGTGATGCAAACGGACATCGATCCGAAGAACACCAAAGCCACAAGTAAATGTGTATGGTGGTTCTTGGAAAATCCTCTAAGCAAACTTGCATCGACCGATTCATGATGGTATCGGAGTTTATCGCTTAATACAAAGCATGAAAGAAGTTGAGTAACTTCACGACTCATTAGAGGACGTCCCTTATTGGGAGAAACCCGTGCCTTCAGCAGCTTCTACACTCGTGGCTAGCCGGTCGGCTTTAGGAAGGACACGGATAACGGCGTCTGGACATATCTGTCGGAGACATAAGACCGTATGGCAGTTGATCATCACGGGTGTCACTTCCTTGTTTACTAACTAAGGGACTACCCGGAGATCAAGTGTTCTCGCTGTCTAGGGGAATGGGCTTAAAACCCAAAATATACGGACCAATACAAGGTGGAAACCCAACCTTACGAACCGGAGATCCCGGTAATTTGGTTCAATGGGAAAACTAAGTTGTAAAGGTTCGCTTGATCGCTTCGGTCGAAGCATGAGCACTTCGGATAGTGATTTCGAAAAGAAACACCAAATCCAAAGCCGTGCCCGCGATAGACGTTAAGTGCTATCTGCAGTATGGGTAAAGGTTAAGTTTTCAAAACTCGTAATGATCCTCAACAACAGGTTAGGTCTTTGGGAAACTTTTAATGGTTCCTAACACTTGTGAAGTGGGGTATAGCAGATACCTTGTAGGAGACCACCTATTTAAGTGCGAGGACGGGCCGCCTCAAATTGAACGCACTTAAGAATCCAAGACGTTGTCCATGGCCAAAACGGACAAAACATTACGAAGAAGAGAGTAAGGGAATTTGTTGTGTTGGTACCGTTGTCTTGGCTTACACTAAACACCGACGGTTCAAGACATCACGTTCACCGCGCAAGTAAGTAAGTCCGATGGTATTCAACTATGGAAGGTTCAAAGCCGAGGCTACCTCTCCTTATGCAACATCGGTCCGCTAAAATATTGCTTTGGAAATGAAAAGACACCATGTGAGTGCGCCAAAATCTCTTTCAAGAGGGGATTGTTGGAAATTTGCCTTTGGCGGGAGTTGCGACCGACCAACTTTAACGGCTTAAACACTAGTGTAACGTATGTTGGAGAATCCGGTTCTTCACACATGCATGATCTACTAAGTACGTAGATAACCGTAGGGCCAAGAATCGTCAAATTTCATTGAGAAATGAAAGAGATATTGGTTCACGAAGTAAGGTGTTTGAAGCATGGAAAGTGTGGTATTGTGTGTAATTCTCCCTCATCGGTAGAGGAAGAAAGAATTGTTGTGTATATAAGATTCGAAATTGGTTTGGGGTTTGGGACCCCAAGGGGTATCCCATGTGTTTAAAGGAGGGAGGACCTAGAGGTGCTTCGGTTCGAGGAAAGACCACACGCGCGCCGCCGCCGCCCGCCCGTCCCGTCCGGTCCGGTTCCGGGTTCCGGGTTCTCGGGTTCTCGGGTCACGGGTCACGGTTCCGAGTTCCGGGGTCACGGGTCACGGGTCGTGGGCTGTGGGCTGTGGGTCATCTGATATTATCTTTTTGGGCCAGAAAATTTTGCTAGAAGTACAGTTTGATCCCGTGTTTCGATATACGCTTTGGACCGAATTCTTTCGTATGTGCGCTTTGGTCCATGAAGTTTCAAGATGTACAGCTTTGGTCTCTGAAGTTCAGAATTTCGACGGTCAAGACAGAAAAGCCAAGCACTCAATTCAGCCATTTATTTTGGGTGAATTACTCCTCCTATAATGGCCAAATTCGTTGGTCTTTCACCATTTATGTTGGTGGCTTTACTACCTCCATAATGGCCATTATTTGGCTATTATGGAGGCAGTTTTTCAGCCCCTCCCTCACCTATATAAACACCCCCTTACACCATTGTTGAGCACTAAGAAATATGCACGAAAATACGAAACAGATGCAGAAAAAACAAGGCACGAAAATACACAACCGAAATAGTTTTCTTCCTACAACTTCCAAGCATCATTTCGTTACTCAATATTCTTCACGGTAGCTCTTGAGTTTCCTTTGCTCAAGGGTTCCATTGCTGTTTTATCTTGGGAGACAAATTGTCCAGGACGTATAAAGGATACATACGGGGCAATATTGTCTTAAGGACAGAGTGCTACACTCGACTCAAAGAAAAAACCAATTTATATTTTTCCGTCTTCTATAAAACTGAATTTCCAGCTTTTACTTGTGTAACTATTGTAATTTTCAGATTCCATGTTGAATTATTGAATCTTTGTTTATCCTTTCGAATACTTGTAATAGTTAAATACTTCCCGTACTGCTTTATAAAGTACCATAGAGCAAAACTCCCAACACATATTACATACGCTATGCATGTGCGCGCGCGCACACACATCAAGATTTGCATGCATCAGCCTATCCCCTCCAATATATTTGGAGGGGGGGATTGCTCATGAAACAAACCTTAGAACTGTTCGCAATATTCCAGCAACAAAATCGGAGACAAGGTTAGATGCTTATGCTGTATACTGATAGTCTGTTCTCACAGTCTATAAGCACAATGAGCATAGAGTAAACAGTAGGATTAATAAAATAGCACTCAAAAAGGATCCAGAATTCATTGAAGGGTTCAACATCTGAGAAAACACAAATGTGGATATAAGAACAAAAATTAATTGACAACTACAAGAAGTTCCTTCTTTGGAGCTCCTATATATGGTACCCTACGTTCAGACACTCTCTTAAGACTGCCTGGTAAAACTTGAACCTTCTGACATTCGTCATAAATCATCATTGCAATCTGATTGAACACCAAGTATTAGAATGAACCTACTAAGGATTATTTAATCAGCAAGAACTACAATGAGAAAGGCCAATATATATATATGCTAAGCTTTAGTCCCTCAGAGTAACCAATTCACTGATACTTAGTCTTCTATAAGGAAATATTTTCTTTTGACAATCATGTAGCCACTTGATTCACAAAACCTACAGGAAGTAGTACTTTGCGATCAATCTAATCAGACAAGTACAGCACATCACAATAAATGTTTTAAGAAAAAACGCAGGAAACTAAAATCAAGTAATATATCGCTTTATCTAACACCATAATTGTAACGAAAATGCGATAAAAAGCTCTGGCATCAAGTCAGGCTTTGCCCCTCACATAAACTATAATTACAATGAGCTAAACTTGGGACTTGAAATTGTAAATATCCATTGATAATATACTTGAGAATTCACAGAAAGGGAAAGAGTCCCATGTTGTCATTCAGTACTCTACTATTATTCTCTTAGACCGCTTGGACATAACTTCACTTGAACTCTCTGACATTCGTCATACATCATCGTTGCAAGCAGATTGAATACCAAGTATTAGAATGTCGCTTACATCTTAACAACTACAATTGGAAAGGAAAAATTTATATGCTAAGCAACTTTGGGTCTGACATACTATCTGATTCAGTTTTCCTGAGGCTTATTATGGAATTAACTCATTAACAATCAACATCAGCTGCATGATTCACAAATCTGCAAGAAATACGTATTTCTGCATCAATCTACAATCAGACAGGCACAACAAATACATCAATTGTGTATTTCAAGGCTCAACGACATGTCAACATATGTCATTTCAATAGGTGATCTACAAATTATAAAGAAAAAAATACATTTTCATGAAATTATTTTTTCAATTAAGAGATTGTATTCATGTATTTTCTTCTTTTCTTTTTTGGTTAAAACAGATATTTCATTAATACTAAGGTGTTACATGTATAGTAGTAATAGATGATACAAAGTCGCTTACATCACTATAGAGTATATTTGTGTTACCATACTTAGCTAGTGCTTTATACATATTAGTAGAGATTAGCTTAGTAGATGTTGAGCCCAGTCCGTTTTCTTTTAAATGACCACAAAAGAAAAGGCAATGTTACTATAGATTCGTAAAATTATTTAGAACAAAATATTCTCTGATTAGAAAAGAAGGGTGATGATGTATATAAATTTTGTTAAAATTTCAAACTATTATTTTATTTATCCTCTTATTTGAAATAAAATTTAATTGACTAAAAATCACATAAGATATATATATAAAAATATATTAATAATCTTTGATCAAATTATAGTCAAATAAAATTGTTTAAATAATAATAATAAATCTCTTTTAAACCGAGGAGTATAACAATCTAAAATGTTTTTCGGAAACAAGAAACAAATTTCAGTTGGTCCGTCGTTATTTGTCTTTGTACATTGATATACATATTACTGCATGCCTCAAGCAACAAAGCGCCTGTAGCTCAGTGGATAGAGCGTCTGTTTCCTAAGCAGAAAGTCGTAGGTTCGACCCCTACCTGGCGCGAAATGTACCTTAAGTTTCTACATTCTTCTTGTTTATTTAAGTGCATTATGAGAATAGTTCCTTTGGTCCTTGTACTTATTAATAAAATTTTATTTTAATCCTTGTCATATATACTCATTTGTGGGATTACACTAGTATGTTATTGTTCCTTGTGATATATGACTTAATATATTTAACCTATTTAATTAAAGTCTATGTATTGATTCCTCTACATATGAAATATATTAAACTTGGATTTAGATGTTTCTGATAGAATATTTGTAAATATAGCAATAATTTTTAAGTATCTTTTGTATATGTTAGGTGTATAATTGGTTATTTGTTACCATAATTATTGCCTAGGATTATACTTGTAATAAGGGTATATTACTAACCTCTTTGGAAGGTAATCGACACGGAATCAAACACTTTCATGGTATAAGAGCCTAGGGCAACTTTTCTCTCCTCTACACTTTCCGATGTGCCCTAGTGCTGCTCCGGCCATCACCACTTCTTTCTCCTCTCCTCTTTCCCATCAGCCATGTCTGACTCAAAATCAAGCTTTTATCCCGCTCTTTCTATTTCGAATATCAAGTCCCACATCTCCATTACTCTTGAGATGGAGAACGTCTATTACGAGACATGAGCGGAGCTCTTCAAAATTCATTGTAGGTCACACCGGGTTATCAACCACATAATTCCATCAGAAAAAGGCAAGGAGAAGGTGCCGACAACCGATGATGAAAAGGAATTATGGTTGACCCTTGATGCAACAGTTCTCTAATGGATTTATGCCACGATTTTTAGTGATTGTTGCATACAAATCTTGAACCCGACTCAAAGGTAATGGAGGCTTGGGACCGATTGCGTGACATAGTTCAGGACAATAAAAATTCTCATGTCGTAACACTTAAGCAAGAATTCTCTACCATTGACATGTTGGATTTTCCTAATGCATCGGCATATTTTCAAAGGCTCAAGGTTTTGTCGGATCAACTGAGGAATGTCAGGGTGCGGTTACTAACAGCTGGCTCGTTTTACAGATAATGGTTGGTCTCACTGATGCGTATAGTGGTGTTGGTACACTCATCTGCCAAAGCAACCATCTTCCACCCTTTTACCAAGCTCGTTCTATGCTCATACTAGAAGAAGCGGGTTATGCTAAAAAGGCTGCCACCGTCTCTGTAAGATTGGAATAACATCCCTTGGGGATTCCTTTCATTATTCACAATATATATAGTTGTACAAAGGTTGATTCCTAATACAATAAGAATCCTAACTTACCTTAAATGGTTGATTCTTAATACAATAAGAATCCTAAGTTACCTTAAATATACATCTATCATAATTATAAAATACACTGTGAATATTCGCTAATAACCCCCCCTCAATCGGAGCGGGAGGAGGCCGAACGCTAAGGTTGGATCGGAAGTCGGTGAAAAGCCGTCTCGGTAGTCCCTTTGTGAAAACGTCTGCATACTGATAGGAGGAAGGCACGTGTAATATTTTCACCTGGCCACGGACAACCTTCTCTCGCACAAAGTGAATATCCATCTCAATATGCTTGGTCCGCTGATGTTGGATCGGATTATGAGACATATAGATGGCAGATATGTTGTCACAATAGACAATAGACGCCTTTCATAGTGGACACTGGAGCTCCAAAAGAAGATTTCAGAGCCAACAGATCTCAGCAACGACATTAGCAACTCCGCGATATTCTGCTTTAGCACTCGAACGGGATAGCGTGGCCTGCCGCTTGGAGGACCATGAGATAAGATTATCCCCAAGAAATACGTAGTAGCCTGAGGTGGAGCGACGTGTGTCGGGGCATCCTGCCCAATCTGCATCAGTGTAGGAGAGTAACTTGGTTGGGGCAGAGGGGTAAAGATGTAATCCAAAGTCCAGTGTGCCCTTAACGTATATGATAATACGTTTGAGGGCAAAATGGGACTCTCGGGATCATGCATAAACAGACACACCTGCTGAATGGCATATGCAATATCAGTCCTAGTGAATATAAGATACTGCAGGGCACCTGCAAGACTCCGATATAGAGTAGGATCAGAAACTGGCGCACCGTCATTGGCACTGAGCTTGGATTTCGAGTCAACCGGAGTTGGCATAATTTTATAATTTGCCATCTTAGCCCTGTATACTATCTCTTCTGCATATTTACGCTGACACAAAAACATAGTGGCTGCAGATCTGGTCACTGATATACCCAAGAAATAACTCAGCTTGCCCAAATCAGTCATATCAAATTCAGTTTTGAGTAGAGCAATGATTTCATTCTTCAAACCGTCAGATGAGGCAATAAGAATAATGTCATCCACATATAATAGCAAATAAGCAGTGCTGCTACCTCGATGAAAAGTGAAGAGAAAGTTATCACACCTGCTACATATAAAACCGATCTACATAAGATACCTGGCAAAGCAATCATACCAAGCGCGGGGTGCCTGTTTCAAGCCATACAATGACTTCCTGAGACGACATACAAACTGCAGAACTACCGGATGAACAAAGCTAGGGGGCTGATGCATGTACACAATTTCTTTCAAATCCCCATGAAGAAATGCATTCTTGACATCAAGCTGATAAATCGGCCAATGCATGCCTATAACAATACTGAGAACAGTCCGAATAGTGGCCGGTTAAATAACCGAACTAAATGTCTCACCACAATCAATACCCTCCTGCTGATTAGTGCCATTGGCAACTAGTCTTGCCTTATACCGCTCCAAGTCACCACTGTCTCTAAACTTGTGATGAAATAGCCACATACACCGGATAACATTCACACTGTCTGGTCTAGGTACCAAATCCCAAGTGTTCTGCTTGGTTAAAGCGTTAAACTCATTTCATATGGCCGCATTCCAATTAGGGTCCAGTTTTGCTAGTTTTGCATTTTTTGGAATGGGTGATAAGGTTTGTGTGGAGAGGTTGAAGTGAACCTTGGGTTTGAAGATCCCGTGTTATGCACGAGTCTCCATGCGATGGGTAGGCAGCAGTGGGAGGTCTGGACTGGGAGGTGGCATATCTACTATTTCTGGACTAAGAGGCGCAGATCGATCACGCCGGGGCCGGGAGGATGCGAGCTTACGAGTGCCGTAGTTGGAGGCGCGATCTTCTTTGCCGGGGGGGGGCAGGAGACATAGCTGGAGGCAGCAGGGGTGTTGGTGGGGTGTTCGACCAAGAGTAGGGATTTGTTTGGGTGGTGCCGGACAGTGTCGGGGATGGGGCTATCGGAACAGTGGGCTGCTATTGGTATAGAGTTTGGATAGCCGGGGACAGACTCGGTTCATCGAGAAAGATATAATCGGTGGTCTAAAAATTTTAGAGATTTGAAAAAGAAAAGGTCGTCTCATCGAAGGTGACGTGACGGGAGACGATGATTTTATGAGTGGCAATGTCATAGCACAGATATCCCCAATGAGTAGGAAAGAGACCAACGAAGACACAAGGCAGGGTGCGAGGGACAAGCTTGTGAGGTGCATTGGAGGCTATGTTGGGGGTAGCATAAGCAGCCAAAAATATGGAGATGATCATATGATGAGAGCCTACGGTATAAGATTTCGGTAGGGGTCTTATTTTGGAGAGTGCTAGTTGGTAAAATATTAAGAAGGGATTTTACCATTTTAACAGCATATATGCAAAAAAACGGTGGTAGACATGCATGAAATAGAAGGGTACGAACCATGTAATTGATGGTCCGTATAATTCGTTCAGCCTTTCCGTTTTGGGAGGAAGTATAGGGACAGAAAAAATGGAAAACCATGCCTTGTTTAGAGCAGAAATTGTGAAATGTCGAATTATTAAATTCACGTCCATTATCACATTGGAATGATTTGACAGATTTTTCAAACTGTGTTTTAATAAATTTTTGAAACTCAAGGAATTTGGCAAAAACTTCAGATTTGAATTTCAGTGGGTAAATCCAGACAAAATGTGAAAAATCATCTAAGAATACTAGATAAAATTTGTGACCCAAAGAGCTAACAATCGGAGATATCCACAAATCAGCATGAACAATATCTAAAGGAGAAAAAGTAACACTGTTTGATGACATAAATGGAAGACGAGTATGTTTTTCGAGCGGGCAAGAAATACAGTGTTGGGCAAGTTTCCCATTATTACATTGAATACGCTTAGTAGCCTAAGAAAAGTAAAAAGTGGGTCTCCGGGGTGTCCGAGTCTGTTGTGCCAAGTTGAGGGAGAGATAGCCGCAAGGGATAGATGGCTGGAAACCGTGATCGGAGTCGTGGTTTGAAGATGATGATTTGAAGATTCATTCGACAGAGAAGGGTGTCTTGGTTGTCGATACCGAGGTGGAGTTTGGCACAGGTCAAAGGGGAAAGCAAGGAGGAATTCCACTGTGCCCGGCATACTTTAAGAAAGAAGGATATGGCATCGAAGAAGGAGGAGCCTGTGAACTAGAAGAAAATGACATGTCCAGGTTATTAGGAATCCTTCTTCCACTTACTTAGGATTGGTCCTCTCTCTCAAGAAATAAATAAAACAAGTCTCAACTTAACAAGAGAAAGGCCATTCACTGAACACCAAACCAATATCGATGAAAGTCAAAGCAGCCGAGAAGAAGTGCCATTTGGAAGTGTTGCTGACTTAATATTTAGGTTTCGGCATAACAAAGCTTGCACTGTCTTTTCGCATTTAGGCGCACAACGTGCCATTGGTAGCCCTATTTGAGACTAAGGCAGGTTTGGAACCATGTCCTATCACCTTTATCAAATCCCTAGCTCTCTTCCTTAGTGCAACTGCCCTATTCCTACCATGGGAATATCTATCTTTCTTTTTTCTTTCATATCTATAGTTTGGGCTTGATACAAGTGTCTCCACCTATATTAGTAAAGATGTCCCCTAAATAGGTAAAATTAATCATTATTTTGCTAGTTTCTTGTTGAAGGCCTAATCACACATGAGAGGATGTCGTTGGAAATAGCTTAAAAGAGAGTCTTATATATTCAATTACGCAGTGTAAGATCTAAGCATTGTGTCTGAGTGGGCGAATGGCTTGTCTCCGGTTTGTCGGCCGATAAGATCTCTGAGATTGAAGTTTCGGGAGTTACGAAGGAAGCTTCAAGCTCATATTGTTCATGGGTTGAGAACAGGAATTAAACTCTATGAGATCGAATCTCAAGGAAGAAGCGGGAAGGAAAGGTTGGTTGCACGTTTTCTGGGAGTAATGCCTCCTTTCTCTCCCCCCCCAAGGACTCAGTCTCTCGGGTATCTATCAACATATAGAGATCTTGCCTCTATCCCACACTATTGCAGCGCGTAAGAATTTTCCTCGTATTGAGATCCTTCACAAAAAAACCAAATGGGTCAAATTCGACAGATACAGAATTATTTCTAGTGAATTTTCTAACAAAGATTAAGTTTTTAATGATGTTAGGGGTGTAGAGGACGTGACTTAGGGAGAATGGCAGGTGGGGATGTTTGGTATGCATGTTACCGTAACCTTCAATTGGAATGCGATGACCATTGCCGACAGTAATAAATTGAGGACACTTTAGCTGAAGTAGTTGAGATAGGTTACCTGACGACCGGGTGAGGTGAGATATGGCTCCGGTGTCCATGTACCAATTTTTGTCAGGCTATTAAAGGTTCACGGTGCTGAAGGTCTGGACCAAGTCGGTGGGAGCCAGGCTGCTGCCTTGCGGTTGCTGCTGGACCGAGACCAGGTGGGCCTGCTGCTGCTGCGGGTGGGCCTGCCTGGTGGTTGGGGCAGAGCCCAATAGGCCAGTCAACCAAGCAGGCTGCTGGAACTGGGCCCCTGCAGTTGGGTATGGGCATGCAGGCGAGGCCCAGTTCTACTGATTGGGCCATGTTGGCTGCTGTCCAGGCCAAGGGAAATAGGCTGTATTTAGGCCTGGCTGCTGGTTGCGGTTGCCTTTGTCGCGACCCTTTCCTTTATTGTTGTTACCGCGGCCTCTGCCGCCACGTCCTTCACCGCGGGACTGCTGCTGCTGGTGGTCTTGCGGTGGTGGCTGAGTGGTGTTGGCCGACGGTGGAGTCAAGCCATCAATGGCTAATGCCTTGTGATTGTGGTCATTTTGTTTGGCACGACGTGTTTCTACTAACAAAAGTTGTGAACGTGCTTTGTTGAAACTTGGAAGAAGGTCGGCTTGTTGAATCATTATTGCGAGTGTATCATAATCACCTTTCGGTAAACCAGCAGCTAGTTGAAGCACCATCTTGGTTTCTGAAATAGAAGTCCCTACGTTGGACAATTGGTCGGTTATAAGTTTCAGTTGCTTACAATATTCAGACATGTTAAAATTCTCGAGACGTGTATTGTTAAACTGCTCTTCCAAATACACGGCCCGAGTATTTTTATTGTCCTGAAAAATTTCTTCTAGCCGGACCCAAAGTTCACGTGTCGTAGCACCTGTTTTCATGATAGTGCACAACAAGTTTTTAGAGATGGTGCCGTAGATCTATTGTTTTACGATGGCGTCAAGGCGACGCCAGGTTGAGTCTGCAACATCGGTGGGACGAGGAACAAAATCATCAATATGGTCGAGCACATTGTATGCACATGTATGAATATAGAATAGTTCCATCCACATGGAATATTGACAGTCTTCTTGATCAAGAATAATAGGGATAAAATTCTTGATGTTGTTAACGGCGAATGCCGGATGAAAAGAAGACAATGGACGTTGAAAGGGGTTGTTAAGTGTGCCAGTGGATGAACCGGAATTGGTAGGGGAAGACATAGTGGCAACCTTGTTGCCGCCGGCCGAGAGAAAAAATTAGAGAGGGGATTAGGGTTTGGCTCTTGATACCATGTAAGATTGAAATAATTTCCCTTGGGGATTCCTTTCATTATTCACAATATATATAGTTGTACAGAGGTTGATTTCTAATACAATAAGAATCCTAACATGCCTTAAATGGTTGATTCCTAATACAATAAGAATCCTAAGTTACCTTAAATATACATCTATCATGATTACAAATTATACTATAAATATTTGGAGAATATTCGCTAATAGTCTCTGATTCTGATATGATCGCTGCTTCGTATAAGGAGTCCGATGATAACTCCTCACATTCTGAAAATACATCGCCAAACCGTGGTCAAAAGGGACGAAACCAAAGACGGGTGGTAAAAACCGTGTCGGCGGCCGCAAGGGTGGTGGCGATGGCAACAGTGGTGGCCAGTAGTAGCACTCCGACTAGACATGGCAGCCGCATACCTAGTGGGGTGGTGGTAAGCAATAGTGGCCTTGGCAATGGCCATGGGATATCCCACATTGCCTATTTCCTTCGGCTCCTTGGGCCAGGTCCAATCCAAAATATAGACAGCAGCAGCAAGCCAACATTCTTGGGCCACGTCCTCAGCAGCAGCAGGTCTATGTTGCGACAACCACACCAACCGACATTGAGGCCGCAATGCACACTCTTGAGCTTACTCCACCCGATGCAAATTGGTAAATGGACACTGGAGCAACGTCTCATATGACATCCTCACAAAGTCTCATACCCTATTGCTGCACCTGTGACAATTTCCACCATTGTAGTGGTTATAGTTGGTAAGATAGGAGCTTTGTTCTTGATTGTTATAGTAGTAACCTTTTCCAACATTCTTGTAGGGATAATTATTTGTATCAGTTGGATTGGTGGTTGTGGAGGTGGTGGTGTAGCCTTTGTCCATTAATCTTAAGTCACTCAAATGTTGTAGTTGATTGTTATTATTATAGTAGTAATCGTCGCCGCCAGATGGCTGAATCTACTTGACGGCCTAAATCCAAGTCATAATAACAGACTTAAAGCTTATTCCATAAAATTTACATATATGCTAGTGAAACACTGAAGGGCTTACTTTTTGATTTGTGGATCAATTAAACAAGAAAAAAAAAACTAATTTCGGAAAAATGAGTTGAAGCTAAAAAAAATGAAGTCGTAGAAATGAATATATATATATATATATATATTTATATGAGGACAAATCAAAATTGAAAATATTGACCCTTTTACTTTTTGACTTTAATGATCTTACCTTGGAGTTGGCCTTCCCACAATTGTGATATTGGTCGATATAGGTGTTGCTAGTGCTACTACTATAGTATTGATTGTTATTGTTGTCCTCATCATTATAAATGCTATTGCCTTTGTAGTAGTTGTCGTAAGTATTGTCACTATTATAATACTGATTGTTATTGTCATTGTCAGTCATAAGTACTGTCACCTTTGTAGACAAATCAGTGCTCTCACCATTATAATACTGATTGTTATTGTTGTTGTATATAAAAGTATTGTCACCTTTAAAGAATTGGTTGTCAGTGCTGTGACTATTCATGGACTTGGTTTCCTCAGTGTTGTCCTGAGGGACAGTAACATAAGCCACATGGTTGTTGAAAGATAGAATAATTTTTCTTAGGGATTCCTTTCATTATTCACAATATATATAGTTGTACAAGGTTGATTCCTAATATGGTACGAATCCTAACTTACCATACAAAGGTTGATTTCTAATACAATTAGAATCCTAAGTTACCTTAAATATACATCTATCATAATTACAAAATATACGGAGAATATTCGCTAATACTCCCCCTCAGACGGAGCGGGAGGAGGCCGAATGCTAAGGCTGGATCAGAAGTAGGTGAAGAGCAGTCACGGTAGTTCCTTTGTGAAGATGTCTGCATACTGATACGAGGAAGACACGTGTAATATTTTGACCTGACCACGAGCAACCTTCTCTCACACAAAATGGATATCCATCTCAATATGCTTAGTGTTGGACCGGATTATGAGACATATAGATGGCAGATATGTTGTCACAATAAACTATAGACGCCTTGTGGAGTGGACACTGGATTTCCAAAATAAGATTTCGGAGCCAACAAATCTCACCAACTACATTAGCAACACCGCGATATTCTACTTCAGCACTCGAACGGGAAAGTGTGGCCTGCCGCTTGGCGGACCACGAGATAATATTATTCCCAAGAAATACACAGTACCCTGAGGTGGAGCGACGTGTGTCGGGGCATCCAGTCCAATCTGCATCCGTGTAGACAAGTATCTTGGTTGGGGCAGAGGGGTATAACTGTAATTCAAAGTCTAGTGTGCCCTTAATGTATCTGATAATACGTTTGAGGGCGGCAAAATGGGACTCTTAGGGGTCGTGCATGAACAGACACACCTGCTGAACGGCATATGCAATATCAGGCCTAGTAAATGTAATATACTGAAGAGCACCTGCTAGACTCCGATATAGAGTGGGATTTGAAATTGGTGCTCCGTCATTGTCACTAAGCTTGGATTTTGAGTCCACCGGAGTTGGCATAATTTTACAATTTGCCATCTTGGCCCTGTACACTATCTCTTCTGCATACTTACGCTGACACAGGAACATAGTGGCTATAGATCTGGTCACCGATATACCCAAAAAATAACTCAGCTTGCCCAAGTTAGTCATAGTAAATTCAGTTTTGAGTAGAGCAATGATTTCATTCTTCAAACCGTCAGACGATGTAGTAAGAACAATGTCATCGACATATAATAGCAAATATGCAGTCCTGCTACCTCGGTGAAAAGTGAAGAGAGAGGTATCACACCTGCTACATACAAAACCAATCTGCAGAAGATACCTGGCAAACCGATCATACCAAGTGCGGGGTGCCTGTTTCAATCCATACAATGACTTCCTGAGATGACACACAAATGCGGAGTCTTGGGATGAACAAAGCCAGGAGGCTGATGCATGTACATAGTCTCTTTCAAATCCCCATGAAGAAATGCATTCTTGACATCAAGCTGATGAATCGGCCAATGCATACACATAGCAATACTGAGAACTGTCCGAATAGTTGCTGGTTTAACAACCGGACTGAATGTCTCACCACAATCAATACCCTCCAGCTGATTAGTGCCATTGGCAACCAGTCTTGTCTTATATCTCTCTAAGTCACCACTGTCTCTGAACTTGTGACGAAATAGCCACATACACCGGATAACATTCACACCGTCTGGTCTAGGTACCAAATCCCAAGTGTTCTGCTTGGTTAAAGCGTTAAACTCCTCGCACATGGCCACATTCCAATTAGGGTCCAGTTTTGCTAGTTTTGGATTTTTTGGAATGGGTGATAATGTTTGTGTGGAGAGGTTGAAGTGAACTTTGGGTTTGAAGATTCCGTGTTGTGCACGAGTCTCCATGCGGTGAGAGGGCAGCAGTGGGGGGTCGGGACTGGGGGGTTGCAGGGGGCTGCTCTGTCGGGATTGGGAGGCAGTAGTGGTGCCGGATTTGGAGACTGCATGGTGACTATTTCAGGGCTGATAGGTAGCAGTGTTGCCGGACTGGGAGGCTGCAGGTTTCCGGCAGTTGGAAGCAGGGATGCTGTGGTTGCAGGAGACACGGCAGGAGGCAATGAGGGTGTTGGTGAGGTGCTGGACAATGGCGGGGACAGGACATGGTGGTCTGTCGAAACAGTGGGCTGCTGTTGGTATAGATTTTGGATGTCAGGGGACAGACTCGGTTCATCGAGAAAGAAGTAATCGGTGGTCTAAAATTTCTGGAGATTGGAAAAAGGAAAGGTTGTCTCATCAAAGGTAACATGACGGGAGACGATGATTTTGCGAGTAGCAATGTCATAGCATAAGTAGCCCCGATGATTAGGAGATAGACCAAGGAATACACATGGCAGAGTGCGAGGGGCAAGTTTGTGAGGTGTAGTGGAGGCCATGTTGGGGTAGCATAAGCATCCAAAAATACGTAGGTGATCATATGATGGTAGCCTACGATATAAGATTTTGGTAGGGGTCTTGTTTTGGAGTGTGCTAGTTGGTAAAATATTAAGAAGGGATTCTACCATTTTGACAGCATAGACCTAGAAGGGCGGTGGTAGACATGCATGAAATAGAAGTGTGTGAACCATGTTATTGATGGTACGTATAATTCGTTCAGCCTTTCTGTTTTGGGAAGAAGTATAGGGACAAGAAAAACGGAAAACCATGCCTTGTTTAGAACAGAAATTGTGAAATGCTGAGTTATTAAATTCACGTCCATTATCACATTGGAATGATTTGATAGATTTTTCAAATTGTGTTTTAATGAATTTTTGAAACTCGAGGAATTTTGCAAAAAATTCATATTTGAATTTCAGTGGGTAAATCTAGAAAAAGTGTGAAAAATCATCCAAGAATACTAGATAGAATTTATGACCCAAAGAGCTAACAATCGGAGATGTCCACAAATCAGCATGAACAATATCAAAGGGAGAAAAAGTAACACTATTTGATGACATAAATGGAAGACGAGTATGTTTGCCAAGTGGACAAGAAAAACAGTGTTGGGCAATTTTTCCATTATTACATTGAATACGCTTAGAAGTCCTAAGAAAAGTAAAAACTAGGTCTCCGGGGTGTCCGAATCAGTTGTGCCAAGTTGAGAGAGAGATCGCCGCATGGGATATAGGTGCTTGCGGTTTGATAGCGGAAGATTGAGTGAATGGGTAGAGATCTCCGACACTATTGCAGCATGTAAGAATTTTCCCCGTATTGAGTTCATTCACAGAAAAACCAAAAGGGTCAAATTCGACAGACACAAAATTATTCCTAGTGAATTTTCTAACGGAGCTTAAGTTTTTAATGATGTTAGATGTGTATAGGACGTGTTTTAGGGAGAAATATGGGTGTGGATGTTTGGTGTGTGTGTTACCGTAACCTTCAATTGGAATGCGATGACCATTGCCGAAAGTAATAAATTGAGGACACTTTAACCGACGTAGTTGAGATAGGTTACCTGACGACCGGGTGAGGTAAGATATGGCTCCGGTGTCCATGTAGCAATTTTCGTCGGGCTGTTGAAGGTTCACGGTAGTGTAGGCCTGGCCCAAATCAGTCGGGGCAGTGCCGCCGGGCTCTTTGCGATTCTTCTTTGGACCGCAACCAGGTGGGCTCGCCTGCTGGCCGGTGGTTGGCTTGCTCGGTGGCCGGGCGAGGGCCCAAGAGGCCGATCGACCACGACTGCTGGAACTGGGCCCCTGCATTCGGGTACGGGCATGCAGACGAGGCCCAGTTCTGCTGGTTGGGCCACTGCTGCTAGTTGTACCCCTGCTGCTGCTGGTTCTAGTTCTGCTCTCTAGTGTTTTGGCCTGGCTGCTGTCTAGCCCACTAGTTGCGTTGGCCCTTTCCGCGGCCCTTACCTTTGTTATTGCGACCTCTGCCGCCACGACCTCCCCCACTGGCCTGCTGCTGCTGCTGGCCATAGGTGTTGCCATCCCGTCAACGGCTAACGCCTTTTGATTATGTTCCTCTTGTTTAGCACGTATAGTTTCTTCCAACAATAGTTGTGAACGTGCCTTGTTGAAACTTGGGAGAGGGTCGGCTTGTTGAATCATTGTTGCGAGTGTGTCATATTCACCTTTTGGTAAACCCGCAACAAGTTGAAGCACCATCTTGGTTTCTGAAACAGAAGTCCCGACGTTGGATAGTTGATCGGTTATGAGTTTCAGTTGCTTACAATATTCGAACATGTTGTTAAAATTTCCAAGGCGGGTATTGTTGAATTGCTCTTCCACATATACGGCCCGAGTATTTTTATTGTCCTAAAATATTTCTTCTCGCCGGACCCAAAGTTCACGTGCCATAGCACCTGTTTTCATGATAGTGTACAACAAGTCTTTGGAGATGGTGCCATAGATCCATTGTTTGACGATGGCGTCAAGACGACGCCAGATTGAGTCTGTAACATCGGTGGGATGAGGAACGGATTCGTCAATATGATCGAGCACGTTGTATGCATATGCATGAATGTAGAATAGTTCCATCCACATGGAATATTGACAGTCTTCTTGGTCAAGAATTATAGGGATAAAATACTTGATGTTGTTAACGGCGAATGCCAGATGAAAAGAAGATACTGAATGTTGAGAGGGATTATCAAAGGTGCCAGTGGATGAACCGGAATTTGTGGGGGAAGACATGGTTGCCGCCGGCCGAGGGAAGGGAATTTTCTGGTCGAAAATTTTCTGGTTTCTGGTTTCTTGCCGAGAAAGGGAGGGGAAACCAGAAAAAAATCTGTGTTTGGCCGAGAATGAGGAGGAGAAGGGATAAGGTTTTAGGCTCTTGATACCATGAAAGATAGAATAATTTCCCTTAGGGATTCCTTTCATTATTCACAATATATATAGTTGTACAAGGTTGATTCCTAATATGGTACGAATCCTAACTTACCTTTAAAGGTTGATTCCTAATACAATTAGAATCCTAAGTTACCTTAAATATACATCTATCATAATTAAAAAATATACGGAGAATATTCGAAAAATATTCGCTAATAGTTGTAATTCTTGGAAAGGTACTTGTTGGTAGGAATAAGGTTATTGGTGGTGGTAGTTTTATAGGATTGTTCCAAATTCGTGGTGGTACTAGTGGAAGCTTGTGGAAGTTGACTTGGCTCTTTTTCATGATTATTAATGTTTGGACCATAAACACCATAGCAATTTTCATTTTCAGGCATGAAATTTAGTTCTTGGTCCTTGTTTGGAGTTCCTACTTTTGTCTCTATTTCATTATGACCATTGTTGTTGGTGGTGGGAATTTTGTTGAAGAATTGGCTGTCTCTTGCATGGATTTGCAATGAAGATAAGAAAGTAATTATTATTAGGAGGAAGAAGAATGATAAATGATTGGAAAAGAATGCCATAAAAGATGGATAAGAGTAAGAGAAAGAGATGATGCCAATGAGTTGTATCAAGTGTTGGTAACTCAAAATAGTCACTCTCTTTATATAGAAATCCTTTTGACACTTTTAAGTAGGAGTGGCCAGTGGGCCGGGCTCGGGTCTGGCTAGCCGGGTCTGGCGGGGTCGGGGTCGGGGTCGGGGCGGGACGGGAGAAGGGGTCGGGGTTGGGTCTGGCGGGGTCGGGTCTGGCGGGACATGCTCCAGTCCCGTCCCGATCCCGATCCCGTCGGTATCGGGGCGGGGCGGGGTCGGGTCGGGGTCGGGCTCGGGGCAGGGTCCGGCGGGTTTTCCTTTTTTTTTTAAAAAAAAATAACATATGTATAAAAAAAACTAAATAAACAAAACAAGATAGTGTAATAAAAACATCCCAAGGCTGTTTTTGTGCCTCTTATATTATTTAATAGACATATGATTTTTTTGTAATACAAATACAATTGTCTAAAATCTAAATTGCAACTTTGTGGTGTTGTCCAAAAGTTGCAAATTACATAATAAAATTGCAATTAAAAAAATTACATTCTCAAAAAAACCTGTTCTAATTGCTTAATGATTTCCTGTGGTTCTTCGGTTGGAATTGGTATTTGTTGGTCAAATTGATCCACGTCGCTTCCACTACCTTCGGTTAAGATTTCGTTGTAGTTTTCATCTTCTTCTTCGTTGATCTCCGGTTGACCGCACCTTCTCCGCTCCGCTCGTATCCAATCTCTAAATAATACTGCAATTTCCAAGCTATCTCCGGCTAATGAGTGTCTGTGGTCTCCTATTTGATATCTGCCGGCAGAAAAAGCGCTTTCAGACGCAGTTGATGACGCTTGAATGTTCAAAACATCTCGGGCCATCAATGAAAGTGTCGGAAAGGTCTTCTCATTCCCCCTCCAGTATTTCAGCAAGTCTTCATGTCCATCTTCATTGATAACTTATCCAACTCGCTAATTTGGTTAGTAGTAGAGGTACGGCCGCACATTATATTTCTGAGGCTTTCAATACTAGCCGCAGAAACAACATGTCTTTTGTGAGGTTGTGTTGAAGATGAAGAAGATGGTATGGAAGCCGGTAAGTTACTAGCATTTTCTTGTTGATAAAATCTATCTATATATTTGCATTGGTGTTCTACACTAGACAACACTTCTTCTTTAGTTTGTTCAATAGGTGGTGAGTGATTTAGATTTTTGGGACTTGGAGGTGGTAGTACTTCTATACGGTCGTAAATAGTTTCAATTAGTGATTTAGTACCGTCTATTTTAATAGTAGGATTTAATACAGAACCAATAATATAAATAGAGGGAATAGGAATAAAATATTTTTTATTTTGACAAACATTTTTTTAATAGCTGCCTTATAAGCTGGTTTTTCCATATATTCACTAAGTAATAAAAATATTAGAGTTATATAAAACAACATAGTTGAAATAGTAGGATAATATATACCGGAAAATTCTTTTGTTGCTTGAAAAAATTTCTCTAAAAATACAATAAGTTCGAAATTTTTTACCCAATCACTATCTAAAATCATATCAGCTGGATTTTTATTATGAGAGTTAAAAAATAAAGTTATAGGTATTCTATAGTCATAAGCAACAAGTAGTTGCTCGTATAAAGAATTTCACCTAGTGGATACTTCTTGTGGAATTTTTCTATAAGGTAGTCCACAATCGTGACAAGTTTTTTTATATTCTTTTCTACGTTGTACTTTATTACTTTTAAAAATAAAGTTTATAGCAAATTGTATTTTACTAAGAATGTCTTCAAAAAGTGATAGACCATCCTTTACAATTAAGTTATATATATGGCACGCGCATTGTATATGAAAATGATCTGGAAAAGATGGAGTTAAACTATTTTTTAAAATTGTAATTGCGTAATTGTTAGAAGAAGCGTTATCTAATGTAATAGTCATAATTTTATCGGTAATTCTGTAATAATGGCACACTTGATAAATATTATCGCAATAAAAGTACCAGGTGTGCCTATCATCTATAAATCTATACGCTAAAATACGTTTTTGCATAGACCATTTATAATCTATCCAATGACAAGTTACAGTTAAATAATCATGGCCGTTAGTACTACGACCTATATCAGACGTGATAGATACTTTGCCATTAAAATGATATAATGAAAAACGTAAATATTGTTGATATTCATGCGCGAATTTAAATACATCTCTCTTAACGAGTTGATCTAGGAAAACCGGTAAAAGCAGGATTATATATATCTCTAATGTAATGAATAAAACCGGAGATGAAGGAAATGAAAAAGGCAAACCCTCCACAACTAATTTTGAAATTGCTTCCCTATCTCTATGTTTATTGTATTTAGAGCCTACAATTCCCCCGTCATAGGGTTAATTTGACCATGTACTTGGTCCGGGACAGTATCGGTATGTGAACCTTGTCCCAATGGAGCGGGCGTTTGCACACCCGATTTTGAAACCTGGTATTGGGCATACCTAGCTGGATGAGCACTTACTACGTGTCTAATTAAACCCCCCGTCCCACCGTGACCTTTTCCAGTTTTAAATTTTAAAACATTTTTACAAATTTTACATATAGCTACTTGATTCTCTACGTCCCTATCAAAAAATGTCCATGCATCTGATTTTAATGGTCATTTTGCTGGACCGATTTTAATGGTCATTTTGCTGGACCTCGTCGCATACTAGGGGGAATATGAGGTATTTCAGTTGAAGGTGCACTAGTGGATGTGTTGTCATCAACATTAGTGGGTGTATCATCTAGATCATCGTCTAAATTAAAGTCTTCTTGAGTTCCAGAAAATAGTTCCTCGTCTAAATCTAATGGTATTGTAGGAAAATGTTGAGTATCAACAAAATCATCCTGTGTAGGAATAAGATGACTAGAAGAAGTACCCTTTCCCTGGGTGTCGCCCCTACTAGAAGAAGTCTTACCCTTACCCTTAAACATACCTCTAATTCCTTCGATTTTAATTATATGCTAACAAATAATTAAGGGGTAGGGGGGTTGGGGGAGGGGGGAGGCCTAAAATGGCCGTTGGCCAACGGCCAAAATCTAAAATGGCCGTTGGTGCAACGGCCATATTTCCAAAGGGGGGACAAAGGGCGGGGTCGGGGTCAGGACGGGGTCGGGGCGGGGTCTGGTCGAGCGGGCCTGGGGCGGGCTCAGGTCTGGCGGGACGAGACATTGTCCCGTCCCGAGTTCGAGTCCCGCCACCGTTCTTTTTTTTTTTTTTTTTTAGCGGGGTCGGGGCGGGCTCGGGACGGGGTCGGGTCGGGGTCGGGCCGTCCCGGCCCACTGGCCACCCTTACTTTTAAGTGTGTAGACCCAGTACAAATAATAATGTTTTCCTAATATATGTGTTTTCCGTATTCTTTTTCAATTGGTTTGATACTCTCTCCTTTCCTATCTTTCGTTTTGTTTTTTTTTTGGATTGGGGGCGGGGGTGAGGATGAGACTGATTATTTCTACTATGAAATAAGTAATATAAAGTAAGAAGAAAGACTTTGAAGCGTGAAATCGATATTTAAAAAATAATTATTGCATGCATATGTTAGGAAATTATCTTTTATGCCCACTTATAATTTGAATATAAGAATATAATCATATACAAATTTTTATGTTTTATTTACGTCCAGATCTTCTATATTATATACTTTTTTTACTGATCTAGAAATGGAAAGAGTCATATAACTGAAATAACATTTACATAATAGACTATAAAACGATATCTCTCGTATTCAGTCCGACATTTTTTTTTTTTGTAAAAAAAGTATGCATTTGGTTACTGCACTAGAAGTTTAATATTTAGTCCAAAGTTCAAAACATTCTCTTATTGGAAAGGAACATGAGATGAAGGGTTTAGTTTGTCTTCGTATGAGAGTGTGGCATGGTTGAGGCAGACCTTTTGTTGCATGCCATGTTCTTAAGCGTTAGGCTACCAAAATATATTCAATGGCGAATTCATAATTTTAATTTTACGGATACGGTTTTAGAATTTTTATCACGTTTCATATCTAGATTTGACTGGTTCAAAATATACTTGTACTTATTCAGTAGGAAACATATACCGAGTCTAAACAAAAACGATTGAATTAAGATGAACCTAGAGGCGGAGCCACATAGACGAAAGGGTGGTCAGTAGAACACCTTTCATTGGAGAATTATATTGTGCATATAGAATATTATATTGTATATATAAGTCAAAAATTACTTTTTGCAAATATATACTAAATCTTGAATAACCTTGACGGAATTCATGATTTTGTTACTGAAAGAGAATAATCCCTTGATTATTTTCATTAATGTAAAAGGTATATATACATGATATACAATATTTAATTATGGAAATTAAATCTACATTTTCCTAATACAAGACTACCATCATAATTACACATCTACAAGAATCCTACTATGAATATACATGGGATATACAGTATTCACACGTATATTCTTTCACACCTCCACAGTCATATCGAACGGTTGTCGTATGCTGAGACTGTCCCTAAAATCTTCAAACAGAACTAAGGGAAGACCCTTAGTAAAGATGTTAGCAATTTGGTACCTTGAAGGGAAATGCAAGACACGTACTTGTCCACGAGCTACCTTATCACGAACAAAGTGAATATCCATCTCGATATGTTTTTTGCGCTGATGTTGGACCGAATTTCCAGAGAGATAGACCGCACTAACATTATCGCAGTAGACCAAGGTAGCTTTATGAATAGGAAAGTGAAGCTCAAATAGGAGATTACGCAGCCAACAGGACTCAGACACCACATTGGCTACCCCTCGATACTCAGCCTTTGCACTGGATCGCGATAAAGTAGCCTAGCATTTAGCCGACCACGAGACTAAGTTATCACCTAGAAACATACAATAACCAAATGTCGAGCGTCTGGTATCTGGACATCCACCCCAATCAGCATCTGTATAAGACATGAGAGTAGATACAGAGGATGGATATAAGTGCAAATCATACTCAAGAGTGCCCTAAGTGTAACACACAATGCGTTTGAGAGCGTGCATGCATTCTTCCCTCGGATCATGCATAAATAAAAATACACCTGTTGTACTGCATAAGTAATATCAGGCCTCGTGAATGTAAGATACTGAAGAGCCCCCGCAAGACAACGGTAGTGGGAGGGATCCTCGTAGGGTGTGCTAGAATTAGCACTCAACTTCAGTTTGGTGTCAACCGGAGTAGGAGATGACTTACATGATGACATGTCAGCCCACTCAATAATCTCAGCCGCATACTTTCTATGGATAAAAATAGACCACCTGCATGTCAAGTTATAGCTATACCCAAGAAATAACTCAAAGGCCCCAAGTCTTTCATAACAAATTCAGAGCTGAGAAGAGACATGATAGACTTGCGAAGTTTATCAGAATAGGCAGTCAATATAATATCATTCACATATACCAGAATGTATGCCATAGAAGTACCACGATGATAGATGAACAGAGAATGATCAGACCTGCTATGAGAAAACCCAATAGTAGACAGATAATCTGCAAACCTTTTGTACCAGGCCTGAGGGGCCTGTTTTAGTCCATACAAGAACTTCTTCAGCAAACAGACATGGTTAAGATGATCTGGGTCCCTGAAACATAAGAGCTAATGCATGTACACAGTTTCCTTGAGATCACCATGTAAGAAAGCATTTTCACATCCAGCTGATGAATGAGCCATGCTTTTGAGAAAGCCAGACTGAGAACAGTATGAATGGTTGCCAGTTTGACCACCAGACTAAATGTCTCTCCACAATCCATGCCAACATGTTGAGTTTTGCCATCACCTACAAGACGGGCCTTATGCCTCTCAAAATAACTATTATATTTTTTCTTATGAGTTAAAATCCACATTGAACGAATTACATTGACACCAGGCGGACGGGGCACCAACTCCCACGTCTTATTTTCAATAAGAGCATTATATTCATCATCCATGATCATTTTCCAATGTGGGTCACGAAGGGAAGACACGGGGTTACGTGGTAGGGGTGATTTAGTGACATTAAAAGTGAGATTAAAATGGCATTTTGGTCTAAAAATACCCCATTGACTACGAGTAACGGGCCCTTGACTCTGAATAGAAGTGGGACGGATTTGGGTCGGTGTGGTGACGTCAGAATTGGCTCGATTTGGGAGGTATAGACTCGGGTTGGGAGGTGGGCCAACAGGCAGTGGGCCTGCTCGCCCAAATTTCTAGAGCAAGTGATGGACTGGATGGGCCAGTAGGCTGGATTTGAGCACTGGAAGGGACTGGGCCAGTCGGTGTCTGCTGGTCTAGATCCCGAGATGGGGGTCGAACCAAATGGTGGACCACATACGGTGAGAGCCCATCATCTAGAAAATTATAAGAATTAGACACGGAATTATGCAACTTAGCAAATGGAAATTAAGTTTCATAAAAAATTACATGGCGACTAATGATGATTTTATGAGAGGATAAATCATAACATTTATAACCACGATGATTAGACGGATAATCCAAAAACACATAAGCGGTAGAGCGGGCTTGTAGTTTGTTTATTGTAGTGGAGGGAAAGAGAGGATAACATAAACACCCAAACACCCTAAGATGAGAATATGACGGATCTTTGTGATAAAGAATTTTGAATGGAGATTGGTTTGCTAATCCTTTTCTAGGGAGTACGTTAAAAAGGTAAGTGGCCATTTGTAGTGCATGATGCCAAAATGAAGGTGGTAAAGAAGCATGAGTGAGTAATGTTCGAACAATATTATTAAACGTGCGTATTTTTCGCTCGGCTTTCCCATTTTGTGAAGATGTATGTGAAAGAAAACCAGAAAGATATACCATTAATGTTACAAAATTCTCTAAATGGCCAATTATCAAATTCTCTTCTATTATCACATTGAATATTTTAATTTTCCGTTCAAATTAGGTACGGATGAATGCTCTAAACGATAGGAGTGTGGAATAAACTTGAGACTTTTTACATAACGGAAAAGTCCACAAAAAATTAGAATAATCATCCAAATATAGAACATAATAACGATGGCCCAAAGAGCTCAAAATGAGAGATGTCCACAAATCACAATGAATAATATCAAATGACAACAAAGTACTAGAATTGGAGGTAACAAACGGTAATTTAAAATATTTTCCAAGCGGACATGATGGACACATATTAGTACTACGCGTACTATTACACTCAATAAAATAATTATTTTTAAGAGAGAAAGAACAGATGCTCCTGGATGATCCAAACGTGCATGCCATAAGGAAAGTGCTAAAGCGGCAAACGTTGACAGTGTGGCTTGACTAGTGGTGGTGATAGGATAGAGGTCACCCCGACTATTACATCTCATTAGAGGTATCCTCGTCGTGAAATCCTTCACAAAAAATCCAAAAGGGTCAAAGTCAACAGAAACCCAGTTGTCAATTGTAAATTGTTTAACAGACACCAAATTTAGACATTTTTCAAGGCTAAAAGTGGATTCGAGGGAGATAAATTTGTGTGACCATAACCACAAATTGGAATTGAATTACTATTACCAATAATAATGCCATAATTTTTGCTCAAATTGAAATAAGACAAGAGATTACCTGGCGCGGACGTCATATGAGCAGTGGCACCGATGTCCATGTACCAATTTGCATTTTGAGGATTTAATTCAAGTGTGTGCATCGCTGCCTCGATATTCATGGGACTCGGGGCTGTTGCTGGGCCCGCAGTAGAGAAGGCCTGCTATTGCCGAGGCCCAAGTAGGCCAAGCTGCTGCCAGGGCCCATTCTGTCGAGCCCCTAGTTGCTTAAAGCTGTTGGGCTAGGCCCAATAATTTGTTAGACCAGAACCGCCTACTAGATAAGGTGGACTGGGCCAATGCCCACTGGCCCAGCCCCACGGCCACTATGCACTAGCCTAAGGCTGCAGCTAGTGGTGTTGTTGCCTAGTCTGCTGGCCACTGCTACCCCGTCCTCCGCCACTGCCACCACCGATGCCGCTGCATCTACATCCACTACCACTGCCGCCGTTGCTACGTCTACCACCACTGTCACCACCGTTGCCGCCGCTGCTACGTCTGCCGCCACTGTCACCACCACCATCGTGACCGCCGCCGCAGGTTTTGCCACCATTTTTCCGATGTTGGCCCTTATTGCCGCCACCATTATTACGGTGTTGGCTAGAATTTTTCCGAGAATGAGTGAGGGTCATCGGTGTCGCGTGATGTGGCCTCCATCATGGCGGAATTAGCTTTGATAGTCTCCTTTTTAGCCAAGCCGACTTCTTCTAAGGTGAGCATGAAATGTGTTTGGTAGAACAACGGGAGAGGATTGCTTTGACGAAGAACAATTTCAACACCATTATAAGCCTCGGAGAGGCCTGCAACCATCTGAAGAACAAGACGATCATTAGTAACTGGTGCACCAACGTTCTTGAGTTGATCCAACAACTCCTTGAGCCTTTGACAATAGGCTGAGGCATTCGGAAAATCCGCCATATTTATATGGGAGAATTCCTGCTCAATGGTCATGGCTTGGGAATTTTTATTGTCTTGGAATATATCACGCAACCTATTCCAAGCTTCTATTTCCTTAGCGTCGGGTTCGATAATTGTCTATAAGAGGTCCGTAGAGATGGTGGAATAGATCCATTGAAGGACTGTCGCATCGAGAGTTTCCCACAACTCAATTTCATCATCCGTGGTAGGCATATTCTCCTTGCCTTTTGCTGGTTGGATGATGTGATGGAGGACTCTATTAGTCCCTGCGTGAATTTTAAACAGTTCTGTCCATATCGCGTATTGGATGTTTTCCATCTCAAGAACAATAGGGATGTTATTCTTGATATTGGAGACTGCAAGGGTAGGATGAAAATATTTTTTGTGGTAGACATGATGACAGAATAAGAAGAGAATTAGGATTTGGAAGAAAAAAAATTGAAGGGAGAGAGTAGGGTCGGCCGTCGGCCACCACTGGTAGGGTTAGGACGGTGGAAGGTGGGAAAATTTGGAGAAGGAAAATTTTGCTCTAGATTGCTGATACCATGTAAAGAATGGATCTTGGGCCCGATCAACCCCAAAAGCTAGCTTGTAGGGTGAGGATTGTCCAAGTCCATATAAGGAGTCCATGTTCCTATTTCATATCCGATGTGGGACTCTTAACACTCTCATGCACGCCCAGACCTTGTTACCTGGAGCGTGAATAATATAATTTGGGAGCCCAACATCGGTGAACAAAGAATTGGAATGGGTCTAACGCTAATACCATGAAAGAGAATAATCCCTTGATTATTTTCATTAATGTAAAAGGTATATATACATGATATACAATATTTAATTATGGAAATTAAATCTACCTTTTCTTAATACAAGACTATTACCATAATTGCACATGTACAAGAATCCTACTATGAATATACATGGGATATAAGGTATTGACACGTATATTCTTTCAGTTACTGGATAAATCTATAACTTGTTGACCAGATCCGGCCTGAATATATCCATATCTCTACATCTGCAGTAAGACGTGGTAGGGAACATAAGGTAAGTGATAGAAACCATGTATATCACGGACAAACCAACGAATTGTGTATATTTAGGTTACTTACCATATTTTGTAGAATTCTTGTACAAGTGTAATTAGGATATTAGTATTATAGTAGAAATATGATTTTCCATATTTAGAGATTATATATTGTATATACCTCTTCATTAATGAAAATAATCAAGGGATTATTCTCTTTCATGGTATCAGAAGTCTAGGGCTAAAATACCTTCTCCACAACAAGCTTCCGCTGCCCGTTTCTGTCCTCGGTATCCTAGCCTTTTCTGTCCTCAGAATCTGAGCCCTTCCCTCCCCTCTTCCAAAATTCTCTTCCATATACTTGATTCTCCTCTTGTTCTTTCATCATTTCTACCTCAAAGAACATGTTTCATCCTGCCCTTACAGTCGCCAACATCAAGAACCACATCCATATTGTTCTTGAGATGGAAAACGTCCAATACGTGATGTGAGCGAAATTATTTAAAGTTCACGCACGCTCACATCAAGTCCTTCATCACATCATCCCCTCGGTAACACGCAAATATAAGGTGCCTACCCCCCGAGGATGACCCTACGTTATGGATGACTCTTGATGCTACAGTTCTCCATTGGATTTATTCCACCATCACTACGGACCTCTTGCATACGATTATTGAATAGGGTGCGTGATATCTTCCAAGATAAAAAAAAATTCCTGTGTCATCAATATTGAACAGGAATTTTTCCATGTCAATATGGAGGATTTTCTGAATGTCTCAGCTTATTGTAAAAGGCTGAAAGAATTAGCGGATCAACTCAAGAACATTGGTGTGCCCGTCACAAATGATCGTCTTGTTCTTCAGATGGTTCCAAGCCTATCCGAGGCTTATAATGGCGTTGGGACACTTCTTCGTCAAAGTAATCCACTTCCGCCATTCTACCAAGCACATTCTATGCCCATGTTAGAAGATGCTGATTTGGCCAAAAATGTAGCTACCGGAGCTAATTTCGTCATGATGATGGCCACATCCGATGATCCTCACTCATTCTCGGATAATTCTAGCCAAAACCGTAACAACTGTGGCGACAAAAAGGGTCAAACTCAAAAAAATAATGGCAAGAATCGCGGCGACGGCGTGGCAATGGTCGAAACATTGGCGGTAGTGGCGATGGTCGGAGCAGTGGGCCGCAGCCTTAGGCCAACTGGCCGTGGGACTGGGCTAGCGGCCAGTGTCCCAACTCACCTTACCCCTGCCGAATTTTCCAAGATATTGGGCCCAGTTCCAGAATACACCCAGGCCAGTTTTCTGATCCAGAATGCACGATCTGCTGGGCCGTGGCAGCAGAATGGCCTGCTTGGGCCTCAGTCTCAGCAGACCTTCGCTACTGAGGGCCCAGCGACAGTTCTAACGCTCACAGATATCGAGGTCGGGATGTATTCACTTGCATTAAATCCCCCGGACACAAACTGGTATATAGACACCGGTGCCACTTCTCACATGAGATCCGCACCAGGTAGTTTCTCGTCTTATTTTAATTTGAACAATAATTGTGGCAAAATTGTTGGTAATGGAAATTCAATTCCAATTCGTGGTTATGGTCACACAAATTTGCCCCCCTCCCCCACATCCACCTCTAGTCCTTAAAAGTGTCCTTCATGCCCCTCACTTAATTAAAAATTTGATGTCTGTCCGAAAATTCACAACTGATAATTGGTCTAGAGCTACAGTCACACATGAGTAGTTTGTATACACTATCCAATTTATTAGATCTCTTTGATACATGAAGTGTATTGTGCATCGAATTTTGTATATGTTTGGACGTATGTGCAAAATTAAATTATGTTAAACGACTTCAGTTCAATGTATTACTGATCAACTTAACACTTCAAATTAGTACTGTACATGTTACTACTGAATGTATTACTGATCAACTTAACACTTCAAATTAGTACTGTATATGTTATTTATTAGAAGCTTTTACCATTCAAAGTAAAGAACGTTGAGCATACTGGATTTAAATAATATTCCTGCATCTTTACCTTAACAAACTAAGTTTATGTCCATATTGGTAAAATGCAAACATGACGGCACATACAGTGACAAAGCCAAAATTTTGTTAAACATATTCAAGATTTTAATATATATGTTTAAAAAGTATTTTTGACTTATATATGTAGTATAATTTTCTATATACATGACATAAAATTCCAAAGAAGGATGCCTAACCACCTGACTTTGATAGTAGGACGAAAAAGGAAAGCACTTGATCTATGGAATCTGTTGTTTGACATCCCCATTGATAGACAGTAAAAGTGAATTATCCCGAGACTAGTCCATATTAGTGTTGGAAATTTACTAAATGTGGAATTAAGTATATCCCATTAATTTATGACTCAAACTATTGGGGCCCGCCCGTCGGAAACGTCGTTTCCACACACGTGCACACGTAGTGCCAAGTATCACAAATTTCATTAGTGAAAGAGATATTGGTACGTATGTAATACATTTGAGACATAGAATTATGGACGGTTATTGGCCAAATGACAAAGTATTCCACGTTGGTAACTGAAGGAAGAAGTGTACAAAGTGTAAAATGAAACGAGTCGGAAATCGCCGCGGAGCCGTGAAGGCCGCGGTGCCACATCGCCGGAGCACCGCGATGCAAATTGGTTGGTCAGTCACTGGAGCCGCGAGGCTAATTCACAACGCCGCGGAGCTTCGGAGGCAAAAAGCTGCGATGGGAAGTTGGAAAAATCTGACCTTTAGGCTGGTTTTGGAGCATTGATTCTCCATTGCTTGTCACATGAATTCAGCCATTATTTGGCTGAATGTAACCCCTCAATCAAGTGCAATTACATGGCTATTGAAGACCATTAGTTGGCTAGTTGAGGGGTCTTCTACTTACACTATAAATTGAGGTCTTTGGCTCAATTGAACAACACTCAACACTTAGAAAATACTCCAGAATTTTTAGAGTTCATATTCTTCCTCTCTAGCAAAGTTACTATACTCAAAGTTCTTCAAGAGTAACACTTGAGTTTTCTTTGCTCACTTGTTAAAGTTGATGTTGTATCTTGGGAGACTATTGCTCAACACCATAAAAGGAGATATACGGGGCAATCTTGTCTTAAAGATTGAGAACATCACTCGACTCAGCAAATCACACAAGCAGTTTGTAAGGTTTTGATTTCCAGTTCTATTGTAATAGTTTGTTTATCCTCTCTACTATTATAATAGTTACTTACTTCCCGTTCCCTACAACAATTGTATCCCAATAATTTTAAGACAAGATTTGTTGTAAGTAAGTTAGAAAGATGACTGACATAAATCAAACTGCTTCTGATTCTGCTGCTGCTTCTCAAGGCAATCCCTCTGCCTTCCCCACTGCTTAAGGCACTCCTAGTGCCTTTCCGGTTGTTCAAGGCTCATCCAACGCCTTTACTGCCGCTCAAGGGAATGTTGTCGTTCCTCCACCCACTGGATTTCACCATGAACGCCATGAAAAGTTCATGGGGTCAAACTTCAAGAGATGGAAACAAAAAATGCTATTCTATCTGACTGTTATGGGAATGGTACATTTCCTAACAGAATATCCTCCGCATGCTGGAGATGAAATGGACCATTTGCCTTCTGAAACGGGTGAAGGGGGCCTAGGTATCCATGTCATTAATGGCATGAAGATGGTTCTTGATGCATGGAGTCGTAGTGATCTCATGTGTAAGAATTACATATTGAACTTCTTGTCAGACCCTCTCTACATGGTGTATTGCACCGTTGGCACTGCCAAAGAGTTATGGGAGAAGCTGCAAAAGAAGTACAACACACAAGATGCAGGTACTAAGAAATTCATCGTTGGAAAATTTCTGAAATTTCAAATGGTGGATAATAAAACAGTGATGTCCCAAGTCCAGGAATTCCAAATGATTCTACATCACCTAGATTTGGAAGGTATGAAACCAAACAAGCAATTTTTGGTTGCACCACTGATTGAAAAGTTACCTCCTTCATGGAATGAGTTTATGAGTTACTTAAAACTCAAGACAAAGGAGATGACCTTTGAAGAGCTTATTATCAAACTCCAAATTCAGGAAGATAATAAGAAGGCCTTGCCTAGGGGTAAACAACCCGCTGAGGCAAAGGCAAATCTGGCAGAGGCCAAAGGGAACCCAAGCAAGAAGCGCAAGTTCCAGAAAGACGGCAAGACCTAAGCAGCGGAGAAGTTCAAAGGAAACTGTCACCACTGTGGAAAACCTGGTCACATGATCAAGGACTGCCGCAAGCTCAAGACTGAGCAACAAGAGAAGGCCAAGGCTAAGGGCAAGACACAGGTTAACATCGTCAAAGACCAGTTTCTAGACGACATGATTGAGGAGTTCTCAGTGGTGGTGCTAGAAGAAAACCTTGTTAAGAATCCCATGCAGTGGTGGATGGACACATGTGCTACAAGACACATCTGTTCCAATAGAGATGCCTTCTCCACTTATACACCGGTTACAAATAAGAAGTTGTTCATGGCCAACAACGATTCCTCTGACGTGCTGGGGGTAGGAAAGGTATTCCTGAAGATGAATTCTGGAAAGGAGCTCACTCTGAAGGAAGTGATGCATGTTCCTGAGATTAGAAGAAATTTAAGTTCAGGTCCTTTATTGGTTAATGTTGGTTTTAGGCTAGTGTTTGAGTCCAATAAATTTATAGTCACTAAGAATGGAATGTTTGTGGGAAGAGGATTCGTATGTGAAGGCCTGTTCAAAATGAACACCATATCTGTACTATGCACAAGCAATAATATTGAAGCCTCTTCTTCTTACTTGCTTGAGTCCTCTAGTTTATGGCATCATAGATTAGGACATGTCAACTACAAGTCCATCCAAAGGTTGGTAAAGTTGGAGTTATTACCGGCTATGGACGTAAAACCTCAACATAAGTGTGAGGTGTGCGTAGAGGCAAAACTCACAAAGCTTTCTTTTCGATTCGTCGAAAGGAATATCGCTCCTCTAGAACTTATTCACACAGATATATGTGATTTGAAGTTTGCATAAACTAGAAGGGGGAACAAGTACTTTGTGACATTCATTGATGATAGCACAAGGTATTGTTACCTTTACTTGTTGAAAAGTAAGGATGAAGCCTTTGAAGCGTTCCGACGTTACAAAGAAGAAGTTGAGAACCAACTAAGAATGCAGATTAAATCCATTTGTAGTGATAGAGGGGGAGAATATGTAGCGCCATTTGAGGAATATTGTGCCCAATCAGGCATTGTTCATCAAACGATGGCTCCATACTCACCTCAATCGAACGGTGTGGCAGAACGTAAGAACCGCACATTGAAGAAAATGATGAATGCCTTGCTCATCAATTCTGGTCTTCCCCAAAACATGTGGGGAGAAACTGTCCTTACCGCTAATATGATTCTTAACAGAGTCCCACATAAGGGTAAGGACAAAACTCTATATAAATCATGAAAAGGAAAGAAACTCACCTATAAATATTTAAAGGTGTGGGGTTGTTTGGCAAAGGTTGAAGTACCCAAGCCAAAGCAGGTCAAGATTGGGCCTAAGACTGTAGATTGCATATTCATCGGATATGCAAATAACAGTAGTGATTATCGCTTCTTAGTGCATAAGTCAGATATTCCTGATATCCGCGGGGGTACAATCATGGAATCAAGGAACGCTCAATTCTTTGAAGATACCTTTCCTAAAAAGGAAAAAGACATAACTTCTCGCAAACGAAGTTATGAACAAAGCTCTCAGGAACCGGGAGTCGTTGCCGGCCGAATCTAGATGGTTCAGATCTAGTGGATCTCGAAGTGGCTGAATATCCAGAATCTAGTGTTCCAAATTCTCAGAACTTGGAGACTCCAGAGGTGGAACTAAGGCAAAGTAAAAAGGCCAGGAAGGATAAATCCTTCGGTCCTGACTTTGTAGCTTATATGGTTGATGATGAACCAAGGACAATTGCTGAAGCATTATCAACTCCAGAGGCACCGCTCTGGAAAGAAGCTATTGAGAGTGAAATAGGCTCCATTCTGCATAACCATACTTGGGAGTTAGTTGATCTTTCTCCGAAAAATAAATCGTTGGGTTGTAAGTGGATACTTAAATGGAAGTATAAAGCAGATGGGTCTATAGATAAGTACAAGGCCAGGTTAGTAGTCAAGGGCTATCGGCAAAAGGAAGGCCTTGACTACTTTGACACGTACCCCCAATGTCTAATATGACGTCCATACGAGTATTCATTGAGATCGCGGCGTTGCCTGACCTTGAGATACATCAAATGGATGTCAAGACAGCCTTCATAAATGGTGATTTGGAAGAAGAAATTTATATGGACCAACCTGAGGGGTATGTGGTTGAAGGGCAAGAGAAGAAAGTCTGTCGGCTTGTCAAATCTCTGTACGGGTTGAAACAAGCCCCGAAGCAATGGCACGAAAAAATTGATAGTACTCTACTATCGAAGGGTTTCACCATTAATGAGTGTGACAAATGTGTCTACATGAAAGGTAACTCTGACTCGTTTGTTATGTTATGCATGTATGTAGACGACATGTTGATCACAGGGAGCAATCCTAGCATAATTCTAGAGACTAAGAACATGCTGAAACAATGCTTCGAGATGAAGGATATGTGTATCGCAGATGTCATCTTAGGGATAAAAATCTCTAAGACGTCTGACGGACTGGTCTTATCTCAGTCTCACTACATCGAGGATGTTTTGAGAAAGTTTGAGATATTTGATAGTTCATCTATAAAGTCACCAATGGATAGAAATCAAAATCTTGATAAAAATTGTGGTGCACCCATATGCCAGGAGCAATATGCACAGGTGATTGGTAGTTTGATGTACATAACAAACTGCACCGGACCTGATATTGCTTATGCGAACAACAAGTTGGCTAGGTTTACCCGTAATCCAAGTAATGATCACTAGAAGGTGTTGAATCGGGTACTTCAATACCTAAAATACACACTAACTTACGGGTTGCATTATTCGAGATATCCAACTGTACTAGAGGGGTACAGTGATGCAAACTGGATATCTGACATAGAGAACACCAAGTCCACCAGTGGGTATGTATTTACAATTGGTGGTGGGATTGTGTCTTGGAAATCCTCTAAGCAAACTTGCATCTCCCGATCCACAATGGAATATGAGTTTATCGCTTTAGACAAAGCAGGAGAAGAAGCTGAGTGGCTTCACAACTTCTTAGAGGATGTTCCGTGCTGGAACAAACCCGTACCTTCTGTAATGATCCACTGCGACAGCCAGTCGGCTCTAGGAAGGGCACGGAATGCTATGTACAATGGCAAGTCTCATCATATTCGATGGAGGCATAGGACCATTAGGCAGTTGATCACCACGGGTATAATATCCATTGATTACATAAAGTAAAAGGATAACATAGCAGACCCGCTGACAAAGGGTTTACCCAAAGATCAGATGTTCTGTCTGTCTAGGGGAATATGCCTAAAACCCAAAGTATAAGGACCAATACGGTGGTAACCCAACCTTACTGACTGGAGATCCCGGGAATTAGGTTCAATGAGAAAAATAAGTTGTAAAGGTTTAGTTGATTGCTTCGGTGGAAGCATGAGCACTTCGGATAGTGATTTCTGTAAAGAAACACCAAATCCAAAGTTGTTCCCACGATAGACTATAAGTGCTATCTGCAGTGTGGGTGAAGGTTAAGTTTCCAAAACCTTTAATGATCCTCACCGGTTGAGGTTAGGTTTGGAGAAATTTTTAATGGTTCCTAACACTTGTAAAGTGGGGTATAGCAGGATACCTTGTAGGAGACCACATATTTAAGTGTGAGGATAGGCCGCCTCAAATAAACGTACTTAAGAATTCAAGAAGTGTCCACGGCCACAACGGACAAAACATTAAGAAGAATTGAGTAGAGGAAGTTGTTGTGTTGGTACCATTGATTTGGCTTACACTAAACACTGACGGTTCAAGACATCACGTTCACTGAGCAGTAAGTAAGTCCGGTGGTATTCAATTATGAAAGGTTTAAAACGTATGTTACCTATTCAAATGCAACATCGGTTCGCTAAAAGATTGTTGGAAAATGCACCAAGTGTGTGCGCCAAAATCTCTTTCAAGAGGGGATTGTTGGAAATTTACTAAATATGGAATTAGGTATATCCCATTAATTTATGACTCGAACAATTGGGGGCCGCACGTCGGAAACGTCGTTTCCACACACGTGCACACGTAGTGCCAAATATCGCAAATTTCATTAGTGAAAGATGTATTGGTACGTATGTAATACGTTTGAGACATAGAATTATGGACGGTTATTGGCCAAATGACAAAGTATTCCACGTTGGTAAACGAAGAAAGAAGTGTACAAAGTGTAAAATGAAATGAGTCGGAAATCGCTGCGGAGCCGTGAAGGGCCGCGACGCCACACCGTCGGAGCCGCAGCGCTTCGGAGGCAGAAAGCTGCGACCGGAAGTTGGAAAAATCTGACCTTTGGGATGATTTTAGAGCATTGATTCTCCATTACTTGTCACATGAATTCAGCCATTATTTGGCTGAATGTAACCCCTCAATCAAGTGCAATTACATGGCTATTGAAGACCATTAGTGGGATAGTTGAGGGGTCTTCTACTTACACTATAAATTGAGGCCTTTGGCTCAATTGAACAACATTGAACACTTAGAAAATACTCCAGAATTTTCAGAGTTCATATTCTTCCTCTCTAGCAAAGTTACTATACTCAAAGTTCTTCAAGAGTAACACTTGAGTTTTCTTTGCTCACTTGTTAAAGTTGATATTGTATCTTGGGAGACTATTTCTCAACACCGTAAAAGGAGATATACGGGGCAATCTTGTCTTAAAGAAAGAGTGTCATCACTCGACTCAGCAAATCACACAAGCAGTTTGTAAGGTTTTGATTTCCAGTTTTATTGTAATAGTTTGTTTATCCTTTCTACTATTGTAATAGTTACTTACTTCCCGTTTCCTACAACAATTGTATCCCAATAATTTGCCCCACGCAAAGCTCATTAAAGGGGAAAGCAACTCCCTACCAGGGGTTTCTCCATTCAATGATCTTGAACTTCAGATCCTTGGTTAAGGATGGAGAGATGGCATCCATCCTACCATACCTATTACTGGTTTTGGCATGTACACTATACCCGCTTGGAGGATGCTATTTAAGGCATATCCAAAAATCATAACATATTTAATGTTTAGTCATTTCAAAATCAACTACATGTGGGACCAAAGTTAATATTCAAGTCTGAAGATATTGCTTGTGTAGTTCAAACTTCAGACATTTAGTGTTGAAGTTAGGTTTGGCCATCCCTGACTTCAACCTATATGTCTGAAGTTTGAACTACCAAGCCTAACTTCAGACATTCTAAAATTGACATAGCCCAGGTCTGATTTGAGCAATGCCCTTTCCATTGCTTCTTATAGAATTTTCAGTGCCAATACTTGCATTTCTTCTAATGCTTCTCGCAGGTTTATAGCAGCAAATTTGAAGAAGAAGAAGAAGAAGCAAGAGAGTAGGTAGCATTTTGTCTTAAGCTTGCTAACACTGACTACTCTTTTTCGAGTTGCATAAAGTAGCAAAAGCTAGAACAGAATTTGCAGAACAAAGGTATAATTGCTCAGGACTTCCATCAAACATCGAAGAGCATAATTTGATAACACAGAAGATTGAGATACAACATCCATCTCAGTACTCATCGCAAATATTGCAACTGTAATAGAACTACAAAAGATTATATTGCATAAACCAGGCAGATGCTGAAGTTACAAATTTCTCTTTTAATTTCATTATAAAAGAAATGCTACAAACATGCTAGAAAACCAGTTACTAAGGTGTAATGTATAACATATGTATACAGTTAGCTCAATTCTACTTGTAGTCTAAACAAAACCGATGTCATGCATAGCAATTCTTTCATAGTATATGCATGATAGTTACAGCTTAATATTTCATCTTTAAGGCCCTTGCCAGAAATTGCTTCAAAATGCTGATTGCTCAATTTTTTCAAAATGCATACAGGATGCCCTCATATAGCCGACAACATTGACGCTACTATTACCGAAAAGAAATGGAACAACCAGAGGCAGATTCAAGATTTAAGCTTGATATGTTCACCCTTTGATATTTAAAGCACTGAACTCGTCGTACTTTTAAAACTATGGGTTTAAAATCTAATATTTGTTGAATTTTAGTTTTTTCTTTAAGTATATATCTATATTCCATGTCGGAAATATTGGGTTAAGTTGTCAAACTCATTGTTCAAAATGTCCATCCGCCTCTGAGTAAATGATATGTCTATTGATTGGGACATGTTTGGATTTCTTGAGCCAATTCCTTTGTCAACTTGTCAGCGCGATCATCTTGCCCGCCAGCGAAACTATAGACTCTGAATGCAAACTGGAAAGCCTTCCATAGCAGTTTACGTGATCCCTTTTTATACCCATCATTTTTCAATCCACCTCTTCCATCTTCCCTTTTCTTTGCTTCTCTCCTCTCCTGATTCAACATTCCGGTATTATTTTAATAAAACGTTCACCAGATTATCAGGGCCAATAATTTTCACCACAGAAAAGTTTTTTACCCAGAATTACTGCATAATACATATTACTACATTGTACTAACCTTCATGACAAGTTCCATGCAATTTGAGGAAACATCTACCATTAACTCTTTGATACGGACAAGGATGCCGAAATCAAAATGAATGTTATGGCTTATAAACTTCTTAGCCTCCTCGTCTTTTGTTCGTTCCAGAGTGTCAATTTCTACTTTGATCTACGTGACAAAACTATTTGTTAGAGCTGTTGTTATAAGCAGCTGAGGAATGAGCGTATTTAGATTCAGGAACATAGAAATTTCTACCTTGTTAAAGTAACTCTCGGCTTTGTCAAGGTGTTCGCCAACAGGTGAGACTACCGGCCAATTTCGTAGAGTAGTGGCTACTGTGTCTAACTTGGAATACAATACTGCTGCCATCCTCAGTTCTTCCAACTTTTTGGTAGGAAAATCTTCAAATCTTGCTAGCACCTGTAGCAAGAAACTTTAAAGCCAACATCGTGATATGGGAACAATGGCAGAAATATGAACAACATAGATATATATATATGAACCTGAGATTCATCGGATAGTTTCTCAAGGTGAGATTCTACATATTTATGGAATTTAGTTAGCTCGGACATATCTGATGTTTTAAAAGAAGCAATGGTTGAGCTTATCTCCTTGATTGTTTTTGCATGATTTTTAACATCCTCTTCAATTTGGTGGAAATAAGCTGACCTGAGACAAACATTGCACATTTTAAAATATAACTCAAACTTCTAAATACTGTGAAATCCGACCAAATAACTGGTGAGGATTTTTAACAAGATTACCTTTTAGTCATCTCTGCTAATGCATCAGCCATTCCATGTTTACCTCCTGCTGAGGCACCAACTTTTCCCATTCTGTGATGTAATCGACTATCTAAATTAGAGCCTTCAACTTGACTCTTGAGAAGTCGATAAAGACTACCCATTTGGGTTGATCTTTTCAATTTAGTGGCTGCTCTCTTAACTCGTAACACACCGATAAACCCTAGTGGTGAAGGAGGTGCAGGTCCTTTTCCCATTGGCATGGGTGCAGGTGGTGTTGGCACTGCTCTGTTTGAAGAAATCGGTGGAGGTGCCATACCCTTTGATCCGATAGGAGGTGGAGGTGGAGGTGGAGGTGATATTACATTTATGGATGTCACGGGAAGTGGCGGTGGTGGAGGTAGAAGTGTTATTATATTTATTGTTGTCTTAGGTGGTGATGGAGGTGGTGGAGGAGGTGGAATAGATATTACATTTCCAGATGTCATGGGAGGTGGTGGAGGTGGTGGTGGAGGTGGTGGTGGAGGTGGACATGTTGTTATATTTATTGTTGTCTTAGGTGGTGATGGAGGTGGAAATGATATTACATTTTTGGATGTCATGGAAGGTGGTGGAGGTGGCGGTGGAGGTGTACATGTTACTATATTTGTTCTTGTCTTAGCTGGTGACGGATGTGGTGGTGGAGGTGGAACTGATATTACGTTTCCTGATGTCATGGGAGGTTGTGGAGGTGGTGGTGGAGGTGGACATGTCATTATATTTGTTCTTATCTTAGGTGGTGATGGAGGTGGAACTGACATTATGTTTCCGGATGTCATGGAAGGTTGTGGAGGTGGTGGTGGAGGTAGACATGTTCTAATATTTGTTGTTGTCTTAGGTGATGACGGAGGTGGTGGTGGAGGTGGAACAAATATTATATTTTCGGATGTCATGGAAGCTGGTGGTGGAGGTGGACATGTTATTATATTTGTTGTTATCTTAGGTAGTGACGAAGGAGGTGGTGGAGGCGCCATTGTGGGATGTGGTTGGGGCGGAGACGGAGGTGATATTACACTTCTGGACATTATGGGAGGTGGTGGTGGTGGAGGTGGAAGCATTATTATGTTTGTTGTTACCTTAGGTGGCGACGGAGGTGGTAGAGGCACTATCATGGCATGTGGCTGGGGTAGAGGTGGAAGTGGAGGTGTTACTATGTTTCTTGGTGTCATTGGTGGTTGTGGGGGTGGAGGCGGAGGTAGAGGTGTTACTGTGTTTCTTGATGTCAAAGGTGGTGACTTTATGACATTTGATACATTGTCCATATCAGTTAGTAGAATATCTGGTGATTCCAACATTTCAAAGTCTTGACCAAATTCATAATCATCCCCTGCTTTCACTTCAGAACCAAGCTTTGCTTGTACTTCTGATTTTTGTTCACTAAAGTTGGTTGCTAGCTGAACAACATAATTTGGATCTTGAGCTATTGCATAAGGGAGCAAGTCGAAATAGAGGCGTTTTACATCAATAGGATTCAGCTTCTCATTTGCTTGAGCCTTGAGTTCACTCTTCTGTGAAGCACTAATTGCTGAGGAGAGGACTGAAGTTGGGGTAGGTGGAGGGCTTGAGATGGAGGACTTGTTGCTCAAGTGAGACTCCGACAGAGTCCTCCCAAATGCGTCGGGTGAAGGACTTTCATCTCCCGTCGAGTCATCCTCATACATCATATCAAACACCCTTTCAGTGGCTAGCTTAATCATCTCGTCAAGCAATACCAATCCTGAATGGTAATTGTTGAAGATATATTAAGTAAATAAAACATGTCATACGTACCAACTCAATCTATCAAATGAAACAATCGCACAATTCAACAGTAGTACTCAGAGCCGAGATATGAATAAAGAGGTGTAACATTTGTCATTAAGTATCTATGTACCATAACGCCTTAGATCGTTGTGGGGATTACTGTATTCCTCATTCAATCTCATTATGAATTCATCATCACGCGTCCATATTGCCCCGATTGATTTCAGAGTATCACAAAAGCATTGTAGTGCCTGATATATAGATGACAAATCGGTGATCAAAGTAAGTTGCAATCTACTATAGGAAAATTGTTTGGTGTATAAAGCACAACTTCGTGAGTAAATAGGTAACCTTATCCATTCCGGCTCCATCAACATCTGACAATGAAATATTCGGGTCGATGGAAGGATACATATGATGTAAATCCTTCAGGGTCAATATCAGCAGCTGTCGAAAAATATTCATAAATAACATGAGTCAAAAAGAACTTCCCATTATTCTTGTCTGAACACTAAAAAAAAATCAATTTGAGGTTTTAGTGCAGAAGTTATTAGTAACTACTAAAATAACAGGAATTAGCGTCGTACAGATTCTGTAGCTAAACAACAAAATCTGTCGCTAATCCTCTTAGCTAATTCCAATTTATTTTTTGTAGTTTAAACTCCGCGAATTGCATCAGCGGTGACAGAACAATACCTCATTTACGGATGCAGAGCCAAAACAAGGCGATAGGTCAAGCAAGTCTCTCAAGGTGAGGATCTTGCTCCTGAGCGCTGTCATTATTACGAAGTTGCCCGCCACCCCACATGAATTGTGAACTCTGCAGCCTTTGGTTGCACTTGCATTAAAACCTTTTGATACTATTATGGAGGATGTTTTTTCAGTTCCATGCATGTCATCTTCCTGGCAATACAATACTGTTAATGATGTACTATCAACACCAGAAAATGCAACTTTTTGAGAGCTTCAATCCCTTTAATTTACTTTATGACACGAAGATCATCGATATGTCCAAATACAAAGGGCAGCCCGGTGCACTAAGCTCAAGATGAAAAATTTCAGTTTAGAGCCTTTGAGGTAAAAGAAATTTCTTGAGACTTAGTCTAACAAGGCGTACCTCAATGGTTTTGTTACATACGAATACGCTTGTGTTCATCTTGTTCCGTAACAAACTATTCTTATCGAAGTTGTCCTACATTATGGTCGCATGGAGGTTTCTGAGTCCAGACATAATTACCTAATAAAAGTGTGCTCCCTATAACAAATTAGTAAGTTTTAAATGAGATAATGACACAATTAAACATGATATCATAGCAGACAGAGGCCTTGGGTACAAGCTAGCCTCATCGTCACCTATTATCAGTAAACAAAAACTTCAACATGCTCGCCCTAAGAAAAAGAGTTAGGCCTACACGTAAAAGGATGTGTTGGAGACATAAATTAAGTAATTAAAAGTATGATTTGTCAAACAATTTAGGTGCGACTACACAATTACCATTCCGTTTTTATTGTGTTTTGGTATGCACGGGGATCTAGAGAATCACAACCCCAGAGAACTGGAAGAATACAAGGAAATTAAAATTCTCAGATAGGGCTAGCAAAGCCTTTGGTCTTCCTTTTTAAATAACCATGTGTCCTAGTCAACTTATGCATACCTCGATTAATTCCATGCACTTCTACCTCCCACCAGTAAAAGATACCGAGAAACTCTTTCCACGAAATCAATGGCCTTTTGCATGGAATAATGAAAACACATATCCATTCAGATATCTAATTTTTTCTTTCTTCTCTTCACATAACAAATGCAGAATTTTTTTCACATTCTTCAATATTGTAACCAACAAGGTTCTAGTAGCAACATCAGAAATTAAAAGAGAAAAAAGGTGAAAAAAAAGAATAATACCTCAAATGTAGAGAGCTTCCAGGGGTTAAAATTAGGAGCCACAACAGAACATTCCCCAGATTGCATTTGCAACCAATAACAATAACAAATTCTAATAAAAAACTCAACTTTCTTGGTTTTGAAAAATATAAACCAAGATTTTGCTGAAGAAAAAAACTGTGACCACGGACAATAATATGATATATAAAATTCAAATAATGGAAGAGAATGAAGATGATGAAGAACATTCAAATTTTCAAACAAAAAATTAGTAGAATAAAGATTTTGGCTGGCTCTTAAGCCTCTGAAGGTTGTAAATGAAGCTGCTTCGTTTTTCCTTCTCCTTTGTTTCCAAAAGAGAGAAACAAAGACAGAGAGATGAAAGTCAATTTTTGAAATTATTTTTTCTTGTTTTATTTAGACCGAAGCCGCTTATTTACCGGGGGTTCAATGTTAAATTTGATCTTTTTCTTTTAGAAAAATACTTTTAAAAAACTCGTATGAAATAAACTTGAAGAGTATTTTAAATGTGTTTGTTTATCAAATATTTAAAGTTTGAAAAATATATTTTAAGAGTTTTTCAAATTGTCATTCATAAAATTTCAACCGTCTGTTCATGTCTAAACACATTTTAAATTTTTAAATATTCTTTTAATTTAATTTCAAATACTGTTTTTTTTTTCAAATATCAACAGTTTTCAATATTAAGAATTTAAAATGGTTTGTTTTCTCAGAATCTGGATGTATCTTATTTGTCTTAAATTAAATGTAATATCTTCAAAATAATACAAGAAGTCTTAATTTATATGGTGGTGGTGATGACTACTACTAGAGGTCGCATAGTCAGGGACGAACGCATATTTATCTAAGGGGTGTCAGGAGACATTGCTTCGTCGAATTTTTTTTAAGTACACACATAAATAATTTTCAAAACGTTACATATGTATTAGGTGACATTCACTTGATAGAATGGTTTGCCTGATGGTCTAGAGCGCTGGTTTTGAGGTCAGAGGTTCAACACCGCTTGTGCGTGCATTTTGCACAGCTTTTTTTAAGCTTCTTAAAAAGGATTGAGCCTGTGAGGATCGATCTTTGTCCCCTCAAGGCTTAAAATGGATTAAACCAGTATAACAATGGTTATTTTATGGTAATCAATGCTATCATAAGTAACTTAAACCTAATATTTTGAAAAATATTACCCTTCCTTTTCACAAAAAGAAATAAAAAATAAGTTGTTCTTTCTTTTTACCAGTGTTGCTCGCTGTTAATTTGATATGTTAATGTTCAGAACCTAATATTTTTTGAAATTCTATTATTTTTTATATAAATATATTTATGTTTGGTATTAAAAAAATACTTGATACGGTTGGAATTGTGCACTAAGGCTACATCCATTATTGTCTATTGATTATAGTGATCTGTTGATAATTTCTTTAAGTGTCGATACTGCTTATCAAAAATTTTGTGTATGTCATTGCGCACAATAATAGTAGCTGATGATGATGATTTCGTGATAACAGTTGATGGTTATGGCAATTGTGTAGCAGCGGATGGAGGGATAGACGTTGCATATTTTTATTTTTTTTGAATCTTTAAGTGGACAAAGTATTAAAACCCTCTACAAAATTTGTATCAAGCTAAGCTATTTAGAGTTCATTTTTGTGCCATACATTTGTTATGCAAATTTGTTAAAAGTAATGTTCAGGGATTGATGTAAGTTTTGTTTCTTTAGATTTACCCCCAAAAACAAAAACAAAAAGTGAGGGATTGTTATATATTGATTTCTCAAGTTGCTCACATAATTTCTTGGGAAAAATGGTAAACATATTAAGATGGTATATAATGTGACCATTTCTTCTTTCGTGTCACGCCAAAAATTATCTTTGTTTTATTCTTAAAAACGAAAAAAATAAAAAAGGAAAAACGTTAAGAAAGTCCCACCGAGATTTGTACTTGGGTTCTAGATTCAAAGTCCAATATCTTGACCACTAGACCATGGGACAACTTTTGATATGCAAACACACACGATACACACAATATACATGTGTTTGGCTCTCGGTTTGGATGAATTACCGTGTATATGGTATATAGTTTAGGTAAGGTTTTAGTCTCCTAGTTTAGGTAATGTTGTGGTGTAATTAGTATTGTACACTTACCATAATATTTGTATTATCATAATTGTATAGTTAGTATTCAACTAGAATAAGGTTTTAGGAGTAGAATAGGAATAAGATTCTCCTATTATGGAAATATGTAAATTGTATATATACTCTTTCAATCAATGAAAATAATCAAGGGATTATTTCTTTCATGATATCAGAAGTCTAGGTCTTAAAATCCTCTCTCAAAAGTCCTAATTTCCATCCAACTACATCGATTTCCGAGCCCCTCCTCATCGGAACTCGTGCCGACGGTCTATCCTCTCTTCCCAATTTTTTCTTCCAAATCCCTCAATCACATATTGTTATATCAATATGTCTACATCCCGGAACACGTTTCATCCTGCCATTACAGTTTCTAACATCAAGAATAACATCTTGTTCTTGAAATAGAAAACGTCCAATGTGCGACGTGTGCGATGTGGGCCGAACTGTTCAAAATTCACGCACGGTCGCATCAAGTCATCCATCACATAATCCCCGCGGCTCCTGAGGATACGGAGGTGCCAAGACGCGAGGATGATCCTAAGTTGTGGACGGCTCTTGATGCCACCGTCCTTCAGTGGATATATTCCACAATTTCTACCGACCTTTTGCAAACGATTATTGAACCTGACGCTACGGCGCATGCAACTTGGGATAGACTACGTGATATAATCCAAGATAATCAAAATTCTAGAGTTGTTACACTTGAGCAAGATTTCTCCCACATCAATATGGAAGATTTCCCTAACTTTTTGGCTTATTGTAAAAGATTAAAGGAATTGGCCGACCAACTCTGCAAAATTGGCGCGCCGGTTTCAAATGATCGTTTGGTCCTCCAAATGGGTTCAGGCCTCTCCGAGGCCTATAGTGGTGTTGGCACGCTTCTTCGCCAAAGCAATCCACTTCCGCAATTTTATCAAGCTCGTTCTATGCTTACACTCGAAAAAGCGAACATGGCTAAAAAGGCGGCTACCGGTACTAGTCCTGTGGTTATGATGACTGAATCCACAGTTCATCCTACCAGTCCCAACAACTCGGGCCAAAACCGCAACAACGGTGGCGGCAAAATGGGAGGAAATAAGAAAAATAATGGCAAGAATCGCGACGGCAACAATGGCGGCAGCCGGAACAGTGGTGGTGGCGGTGGTGCCCCTCGGGGCGTCAGTAGCATCAGCAGTTTTAGGCCCCGCAGTGGCAGTGAGCCCCACAGTTTGGGCCAAACAGTGGCAGCCCAGCGATGCGGCCTCACTGGCACAGTGGGCCGGCCAGCAACAGTAGAGGCCCAGTTTCGGTACTCTCTCTAGGCCGAGGCAGCAAGCACGGGTACTTGGTCCTCAGCTACCGCAGGCCCATCACGCAATGGCCCCCACTTCTACTGACATTGAAGCTCCAATGCACACGCTTGGATTAAATCCTCCGGACCAAAATTGGTATATGGACACCGGTGCCACTACCCACATGACATTCAATTCAGGTACGCTTTCGTCTTATTACAATTTGAACAACCCTCGTGGCATCATTGTTGGTAATGGTAATTCTATTCCAATTCGTGGTTATGGTCATAAAACTTTGTCTTCTGTCCATCCACCCCTTATCTTGAAAAATACCCTATATGCCCCCAAATTGATTAAAAACTTAGTGTCTGTCCGTAAATTCACCACTGACAATTCCATTTCTATTGAATTTGATCCATTTGGTTTCTCTGTGAAGGATTTCAAGATGGGGAGTCCTCTCATTAGGTGTGATAGTATGGGAGATCTTTATCCTATCACGCCAAGTTCCGGTCTATCGAGTCAAGTCTTGCCATCAGCATTTGTAGCCCTTGCTCCTTCCTTATGGCACTCGTCGTGGTCATCTATTTTGTCTTCCTTAGTTAAAAATAATTTTATTTCATGTAAGGGTACACGTAGTACTCTGAATTGTCATTCTTGTTGTTTAGGAAAAATTGTTAGGTTGCCGTTTGTGGACTCTACTTCTCATACTTTAAAGCCATTTGATATTATTCATAGCGACATATGGACATCTCATGTTCTTAGTTCTGTAAGTCATCGATATTATGTTCTTTTTTTATGATTATTCTAAATTTTTATGGACTTTTCCGATAGCGAAAAAATCTCAAGTTTTTTCCATCTTAAAATTTAGAGCTTTCATTAGAACCCAATTCGAACGAGAAATTAAAAATATTCAATGTGATAATGGCAGAGAATATGACAATGGGGTATTTAGGAAATTTTGTGCCACTAATGGGATCAATTTTCTTTTTTCTTGCCCTCATACGTCTTCACAAAATGGGAAAGCCGAACGCAAAATTAGTACCATTAATAACATTGTCCGCACTTAATTGATTCATGCTTCCGTACCTCCGTCTTTTTGGCATCATGCTCTATAAATGGCTACATATCTCTTAAACGTTCTTCGTTCCAAAGGTTTGACATATTCTTTCCCCCTTCATATTTTATATAATAAGATTCTTTCGTATTCACATATTAGGGTCTTTGGGTGCTTATGTTATCCGTTATTTCTGTCCACCACAATTAACAAACTTCAGGCCCGGTCTACTCCGTGTGTGTTTTTGGGGGTTCCGTCTAATCATTGTGATTACAAATATTTTGATTTATCCTCTAATAAAATCATCATTAGTCGACATGTAATTTTTTATGAATCCCAGTTTCCATTTTCTAAGGTTAGTAATCCCGTGCCCAGTTCGTATAATTTTTTGGATGATGGTATATCTTCGTATATTATTCACCATTTTTCGAACATATCCCGCACCCCAAATCCTCCAGCGGGCCCACTGCCCATTGGTCCCACTGGTCCGTCACATCCCCCTCTGCCCAGTTTTTTCACTAGGTCAGTTTCAGCAATTGGGCCGGTCCCGGCCCAATCGGAACCGGTCCGGTTCTCGCATCCGCCACCGTTTTTACGCTTCCCGAATTGGGCCGGCGGGCCCACCGCCTGGCCGGCCACCCGTACCGAGTCCGTAAAAATACTCAAATTCCGCCCACTTCTTCCCCGAGTCATATACCAATCACTCGTAGTCAATGGGGTATTTTTAAACCTAAAAGGCATTTTAATTTACATTCGAATGCTCGTAAATCACCCTTACCCCGTAATCCTGTGTCTTTATTAAATGACCCGAATTGGAAAATTGATATGACCGATGAATGTAATGCTCTTATTGATAATAAGATGTGGGAGTTGGTGCCCCGTCCATCTGGTATTAATATTATTAGGTCTATGTGGATTTTTGCTCATAATGACAATTCAGACGGTTCGTTTGCACGGCATAAGGCTCGGCTTGTGGGTGATGGTAAGACTCAGCATGTTGGAGTGGATTGTGGAGAGGCGTTTAGTCCATTGGTCAAGTCGGCTACCATTCGCATTGTACTCAGCTTGACTCTTTCGAAAGCATGGCCTATTCATCAGTTAGATGTGAAGAATGATTTCCTACATGGTGATCTCAAGGAAACAGTCTATATGCATCAGCCTTTGGGATTTAGGGATCCCAAACATCCTCATCATGTCTGTTTGTTGAAGAAGTCCTTATATGGGCTTAAGCAGTCTCCACGGGCCTGATATAAGAGGTTTGCCGACTATGTTTCGACTATTGGGTTCACTCACAGTAGGTCGGATAATTCCTTGTTCATATATAGTCGTGGTTCGTCCTTGGCCTATATACTGTTATATGTGGATGATATTATTTTGATGGCTTGTATACTCTTTCAATCAATGAAAATAATCAAGGGATTATTTCTTTCGATATTCACTCCTTTACCGAGCTACGGATCCAGGAACTTCACCTTGGCGCTACTATTTGCTATAACAAACAAGGTACAAGCTATAACGCTAATGGCTATGCCAATTTGATGAATTGTTGTTTAATTTTATACACTAAAATCTTAAATAAATGTTCTGTTATCGTAGATACTATAGGTAACTATCCATTGTAAATTGTACTAAGTGACGGGTGATAACATGAAATATTTTGTATGTAACCATTAAACTGCACATTTAAATTAAATCAATGGAATACATTTCTTTTAAATGTTAATTTTGAACTATCTACATGTGACTACTTTGAGAAAACAATATATTCATCCATGGAGTTAACAACATTTGTTAAATGGATTATTCTACTGAAATCAGTTGAAAGCGTATTTTTTAAGATAAGAATTCAGGATTGTGTTATTTGTTAACATTGTTGGGTTGGCTGAGATTAAATTTGGAGTTCAAATTGAGATTTAAGAATCTCGGGAAATACATCTGAAATTGGGAATGTTAGAAAATTGCTGAATGTCCTCTAAGCCGGGCAGAGCTAATCGAGGGATTGGGGCGCTAGGTACATAGAAAAGGAAACAAGATAAAAATTAAATCAGGTATTAAGCAGGATTTACTCACGAAGAGCTTGAAAAATAAAACATTGTCCAAATTGGACAAGCTTAAGGTGTCCTTGCTATGGTTTGTTCACTATATTATATTGGAACATGACCATTCTAAAGTAGTTGAGAGGAGATGGATGCTTGCTTGAATTATTGTCGCGCTTTAACAAATATCCCTGGAGAAAGATATGCTTTGATCTGACATTGGATTACTTGAACAAGGTGGACATGTTCAAATTATTTATTCAATTAAAAAACGATCTCACTACAAGACCAACTTATTGTCTTTACAAATTCATCCGGGCATCGATCATAAGTTATCCATACCAATATCATTTTATTATAGACCATTGGTATTTAATTGACCCTATTATTTGTTGCATTCCATTACAGTCATGGGCATATGAAGCAATCCCCTTTGTTGGACGTAATGGTGTTAAATCAAGCGTTGTTCCTTCTAACTCCAAGGATGCTGATATAGCGCACTTCACGCAAATATGAACCTGATCCATTCAAAAAGGAAATATATGTTGATGAGGTAATAATTTGAACTTAAGTCTATTAGATTGTCAATATTGGTACATTATAAATTACTTATTCAAAAAGGAAATACCTGTTGAAGAGGTAGCGATTTGAACTTAAGTCTATTAGAATGCACTATTGGTACATTATAAACTACTTATATTATGAACTGATCTTGTTGTTTGTTTGTTGAACTTAAGAGGGTGCGTCCTTTTCTTTACCCAACCGTTGGTGAGATAGAGAAGGACTACATAAGAAATCTTGTACCTTATAACGACGAGGATGCGAATGAGGAAATAGATGCATTGAGGGAGGAGATTGTTGATGGGACATGGATCAATAGGACAGTAGAGCCCCGCCAACGACGTCTAGTAGAGCGGGGTCATGTGAATTCTAGAGATAGTGGATGCCAACGACGTCTAATAGAGCGGGAGCTTGTGACTTTTGAAGGTAGTGGATGTTGCAAGAAGTGTGGTCGGGGGACGAACGTCGTTCTAGATAGAATGGCAGCAATTGAGAAATCAATTGATGAGTTAAAAAATACATTATGCTACAATATAATTAGTAATATTAAGACAATTTGTAATATTATCTTTGTTTGTACATGTTCAGATGGATTACTTTAACTAGTAACAACAACATATCCAGTGTAATCCCACAAGTGGAGTTTGGAGAGGGTAAGATGTACGCAGACCTTACCTCTATCTTTGCTGGGTAGAGAGACTGTTTTCGATAGACCCTCGACTCAAAGGAACGTAAGTAACTACAGGGAAAATAGGACAACAAATAATAAGATACAAAAAAAATGGCTCAACATGGTAATACACACAAAGATAATGATCCATACGATACTAAAAACATACAACTAAAAAAAGAGAAAAAGATATGGAAAGGCTAGCCACCCACCTCTCTCCTGCACAAAGCGACAAAACTAAAAAAATTACTAACATTCTATCATAATCCTTGATCTACAGAGCTTTCTATCTAAGGTCATATCCTCAGTCAGCTTCCATATCATTCTCTAATCACCTCCCCCAGTTCTTTTTCGGTCTACCTCTACCTCTCCTAAATCATGCGACCGCCAATCTCTAGCACCTCCTAACTAGTGCATTCTCACATCTCCTATTCATATGTCTGAACCATCTCAGTATCGCTTCCCTCACCTTATCCTCTATGGAGGCCACTCCAACATTGTCCCATATATCTTTATTTCTAACCATATCTCTTCTAGTATGGCCACATCCATATGAACATCCGCATCTCCGCTACCTTCATCTTTTAAACGTGAATGTTCTTGACTGGCTGGCACTCCGCCTCGTATAATAATGCTGGTCTAACCACCACTCTGTAGAACTTACCTTTCAGTCTAGGCGATACCTTTTTATCATAAAGCACCCCGGAGGCGAGCCTCCATTTTATCCATCCTACTTCAATACGGTAGGCGACATTATTGTCAATCTCCCCGTTTTGTTAAATAACGGACCCAGATACTTGAAACTCCCTCTTTTTGGTATAACTCGTACATCAAGCTTCACTTCCGCATATGTCTCTTATGTCACTTCACTGAATTTGCACTTTATGTACTCCGTCTTAGTCCTGCTTAACCTAAAACCTTTAGATTCTAAGGTCGTTCTCCAAACTTCTAGCCTATCATTAATGTCACTACGCGTCTCGTCAATCAAAACTATATCGTCTGCAAATAACATACACTATGGAACATCCTCCTGAATATGTCGCGTCAATTCATCCATCACTAAGGCAAATAAAAATGGACTAATGGTTGATCCATGGTGCAACCCCATCACGACTGGAAAGTGTTCTGAGTCACCTTTCATTGTCCTAACTCGAGCTTTGGCACCCTCGTGTATGTCCTTAATAGCCCTGATGTAGGCCACATGCACATCTCTATACTTCAAGCATCTCCAAAAGACCTCCCAAGGGACTTTATCATATGTCTTCTCCAGGTCAATGAACACCATGTGTAAGTCTCTCTTTTTGTCCTATACTACTCCACCAATCTCTTGACAAGATGAATAGCTTCAGTAGTCGATCGTCCTGGCATGAATCCGAACTGACTCTTAGATATCGACATATCCCTTCTCATCCCCAACTCTACCACTCTCTCCCAAACTTTCATAATGTGACTTAGCAACTTAATATCCCTATTGTTATTGCAACTCTGAATATCACCCTTGTTCTTGTACAGCGGGACCATCGTACTCCACCTCCAATCCTCTAGCATCATGCAGGTTTTTTTCCCCTCCTCATCTTATGGATAACCTCTATAGACTTGATACACCTATACTACTCAAAATCTCTACGACTCTCATAATTTTCCAACTCCCCCAGAACGATATCTCTGTCCCCTTCTTCATTCAAGAGCTTACTTTAACCAGTTGCGCCATAAAAATTATGTTTTGATGTTACTCATTAACTTTGTTGTTGCTTTCATTACAATCAATTTAATTTTAGATTCAGTTGTACATTTTCAAAATAAATGAGTTTCAGTTGAGTCTATTATAAATTGAATACAATTAAATGCGAAAAAACAAAAAAATACCCAAATTCCACAAGTGGATATATATTGAGTGTAGACGTCAAAACTTGGCAAATGCATCGACAAACGCTTACAGCAGGTCTATGGATTTTGTCTAAATATTTTATGCAATATTACTCATGATTACACCTATGTATACACTTTCCAAAGTGTTTTTTCAACCACTAAACAAAGAAAAAAGGGTTTTTTGTGTTAAATGATTTGATTAGAAGTGAAAAGACACTTGATTTTACTCCCTATAAATAAACTCCTCCATTGTAAGGTAGTTCTTATCTACTCATTCAAAAATCCTTCTAAACACCAATACTAAAAATGACAGCACCCCAAAACTTTTCTAATAGCCTTCCAAATGGCCATGTTAATCCCAACCCCCCGCACAAACTTGTGACTCTCGTGTGGATAGACTACTCTGGGAGGTATTCATTGCTAGTAGGAGTATCAAACGACTCATAAATTGTGTTAATCTTATTCAAGATGACTTGTGGTATATCCATCACATTGTTGTGACAGCGAGAGAAGAGACCCATCGATATCGTCGGAGAATCAATAGAATTTTCACTGAACTTCTTGTTGAGAGTGGAGAGGTGTTGGAAGACTACTACACCCCCCTCCTTCACCACCACATTCCCCTCAAGCTCTCCCCAACCCCCCAATAACCCTCAGTAGTTGTGGTTCTTACTTCTCTTTTGTTGTTGTTTTTGCATAGCATATGAAAAAATTGTTGTTTTGCTGTTTTATTTGCATGCCATGTAAATCACCCTATATATCACCATATATAAATATTAATATATGTCTTGCTTTTATCGGCATTCATTTCCTTCTAGTATATTTCTTTTTACTAGTTAGCTAGAGAAAAATAACTGTCACACACTAGACATTATTTTATCTTCTACTAAGCGTTGTTGAAAAATGAGAAAATACACACTGATAATTGAAAGTTTTACGCATAGATACTAGACCTTATTTTATCTTCTACTAAACGTTGTCAAAAAATGGGAAAATACGCACTGATAACTTAAAGTTTCACGCAGAGACACTAGACCCTATTTTATCTTCTACTAAACGTTGTTGAAAAATGAAAAAATACGCACTCATAACTTAAAGTTCCACGCAGAGACACTAGACCTTATTTTATCTTCTACTAAGCGTTGTTGAAAAATGAAAAAATACGCACTGATAACTTAAAATTCCATGAAGAGACACTAGAGGGAATTGTATCTTCTACTAAGCGTTGTTGAAAAAAGGGAAAGAAATATGCACTAACAACTCAAAGAGGCGCATTCGGACTAGACGGAATTGTATCTTCTACTAGACGTTTTGAAGGGGAAGATATGTACATTAAATGGAAAAATTATGCACGTTAAAATTGATGAGTTAATTCTTAAAAATTATATTGGTTGGCATTTAAAAGGGTAATTAATGAATATATAACGTCATATTAATATAAAAATTAATATTAATGGAAAAAAATTACTATGCACTGTTAACTGCCACACATAGACACTAGATAAAATTGTATCTTCTACTAAATGTGTTTGAAGTTGTTACATTAAATTGGAAATTATAGTTATGTCATCAATTTAAAGTTGTTATAAATTATCATCACAACCAATATCAATAAAAATATCAATATCAAACGTCATATTAATATAAACACCAATATGAATGAAAATATATATGATGTTTACATATAATTATGTCACCAATTTCAAGTTGTTACATATGATCATCACAAAATGGGTAAAATATGCACATTAAATGGGATAATTATAGTTATGTCACCAATTTAAAGTTGTTATATATGATCATCACAACCAATATCAATGAAAATATCAATATCAAACGTAATATTAATATAAACACCAATATCAATGAAAATATATATGATGTTCACATATAATTATGTCACCAATTTCAAGTTGTTACATATGATCATCACAACCAAAGACTTTCACTAGAATATTATTAACATTACTCAATCAGTGTCATTATTTAGATCATTATAATGTTATTTCACTAATTGCATGATGACTACATATTGTTTTGTCAATAATATAAGTTTAAATTTTTTGAATTAGTTCAATTCTTATTTAATAAATATTTTTTGGTTGAAAAATATCTGTAACATTGTATATTCTACTAATATGTTGTCGGTGAATTATAAACTAAACGTTTAGAAATCGCACATAACTCCAACGGTAACTTTTTTCAAACCCAATGTCCAAATAACGGTAATATTTTCATTATAACTACCCTCATTTCCACGTTTTTTTATCAAAGAATAAATAACCGACATTTTATTATAACGCTAGGAAATATTATTAGAGTTTCTGGCCTTTGAAATGCAATAATAAGCAACGATGGCCATAAAAGTAATGAGTGTCAATCACTATCTTGTTTGTGATGGACCGGATGAATTTCAGGACAATAATAGACCGTCGATAAGATTCTAGAAAATTCGTGTGCATTTACCAACCGAAAGTGCAAAAAATCACGAATTTGAGTTTCTGGATTAGAAATGCAATAATAAGTGTCATCGGCCATGACAACGTAATGAGTGTCAATAACCAGCCTGTTTGTGATGAACGAGGTTAATTTCAGGCCAATCAGAGACAGTCGACAGGATTATAAAAAATCTGTGTGCTAATACTCACGAAAGTGCAAAAAATCATGAATTTGAGTTTCTGGCCTTTGAAATGCAATAATAAGCAACGATGGCCATAAAAGTAATGAGTGTCAATCACTATCTTGTTTGTGATGGACCGGATGAATTTCAGGACAATAATAGACCGTCGATAAGATTCTAGAAAATTCGTGTGCATTTACCAACCGAAAGTGCAAAAAATCACGAATTTGAGTTTCTGGATTAGAAATGCAATAATAAGTGTCATCGGCCATGACAACGTAATGAGTGTCAATAACCAGCCTGTTTGTGATGAACGAGGTTAATTTCAGGCTAATCAGAGACAGTCGACAGGATTATAGAAAATCCGTGTGCTAATACTCACGAAAGTGCAAAAAATCATGAATTTGAGTTTCTGGCCTTTGAAATGCAATAATAAGCAACGATGGCCATAAAAGTAATGAGTGTCAATCACTATCTTGTTTGTGATGGACCGGATGAATTTCAGGACAATAATAGACCGTCGATAAGATTCTAGAAAATTCGTGTGCATTTACCAACCGAAAGTGCAAAAAATCACGAATTTGAGTTTCTGGATTAGAAATGCAATAATAAGTGTCATCGGCCATGACAACGTAATGAGTGTCAATAACCAGCCTGTTTGTGATGAACGAGGTTAATTTCAGGCCAATCAGAGACAGTCGACAGGATTATAGAAAATCCGTGTGCTAATACTCACGAAAGTGCAAAAAATCATGAATTTGAGTTTCTGGATTTCAGTCGATAGGATTTCTAAACGTTTAGAAATCGCACATAACTCCAACGGTAACTTTTTTCAAACCCAATGTCCAAATAACGGTAATATTTTCATTATAACTACCCTCATTTCCAGGTTTTTTTATCAAAGAATAAATAACCGACATTTTATTATAACGCTAGGAAATATTATTAGAAGTGTCGTTCATTAATTACTAAAATGTCACAGAATTCATCGTCTAATACGTATGTCACACAAAAGGGAATATGCAGGTGTGGTGATTTCGCTTAATTAGGATTTCAAAGACACCACAAAATCCTAGAAGAGAGTTTTATGACTGTGAGAAGAAAAAAGTTAGTATTTAATTTGCTTACGTCTATTTTAACTTGATACACTACTAATTTATTTTTGATTTGTGCAGAAAGAAGATGGCGGTTGCTGTTATTTTAGATGGGTCGATGATGATACCCCATTTATTAGGGAGGAGAAATTTAATTTACACCACAGGCTCCACAAAACTGAAGAGTCATTGGGAGAAGTCAGAAGCATCTTCTTGAGGGCCAAAGCATCAAGGGAATGGTTTAAAGAACAAATGAAGGAAGCTCAGGTTGAGAGGGATCAGGTAAAAAAATAATCGAAGGCAGCAGAAACGGAGAGGGATCGGAAAAAAAAGGAATTGAAGGCAGCTGAAGTTGGCAATCAAAAGATGAAGAAGATGTTGTTGTGTTTAGTGTCATTTTTAATTACCAAATAGGTCGTTTGTGATTCCTTTTGACTGCGTTTCTTTTTAATCAATTGTCAGCTTATTTTACGTTATGTATAAACCGAATGCATTCGTTCAAAAGAGAAGTCAAAATTACAAAGTTTAACATAGACCAACAACAATTATAAATGGACCAACAATGGTTATACATTTACTGCAGGCATATCAAAAATAAAAGGGCAATAAACCAATAGACCAACAACAAATATACATTTTACAGCAGCCATAACAATACAAATGGAAATAGACCAATAAACCAATAGACCAACAACATACATACATTTTACTGCAGCCATAACAATCAAAATGGCAATAGATCAATATACCAACAACAAATTCACTGCTCAACTTGTGACAAATTCAGATTACAAGTGGTTTTCTTATGTCCAGGTTGTTTTCATATGGAGAATTTATTTCTTCTCTTAGCTTGTTTCTTGGTAGAACTACGTTCTCCCTCCAGGAAACTATTCTTACACTTATTACCCTTTCGATGAGGTTTAGGAACGGATTTTGATGGGAGAACTTTTGCGCCCTGCATATATGGAGGAATCATTCACTTATTTTCATGAGGAATTTGGATAATATCAGTTTCGTATGCTTTGTAGTATACATTTGCTGAGTAATATGCAGAAAATGGTTATAAATGGAGTCTCCAAATGTATCTAGGTACCTCTTACTAAGAGCTGCTATGGCATGTGGGCATGGGAACATGTCCACGTCTATAACTCTACAAGAACATGATATGGTCGACAGGTTGACATTTGCATGATCGTCGTGTTCGTACGCGATGTACTCATTTTCATTTACGTCGATGACAACTACCTTTTTGCTTGCTTTCATTCTCTTTCTTATCTTTTTCTCAGCATGAGGCATGCCACAATTGTTTAATAAGAGCATATTCTTTGCTAAGGTACTCCTTTCATTGAATTTGGTAGAAAACCTCGTATTAGTGGCATTGAAAAGGACAGTTATGGAGAACTCTCTCTTTATTAGCAATATTGAGTTGAACGATTTCGGCAATGTTTAACGTTAATATTGCTTCTCTATAAAAGTATTTCTTGAAGGATCCATTATGAAACCTCCCACGCATTCTTTCACAAAGATGTCTTGTGCAAACACCATGCTGAGCATTAGTGTAACCTCTCATATTGACTTCTTTATACTGTAGTGCCGATCAGATATTATGCACAATTCTAAGTTGTTCGGCACAATTTCAAGCAACTGTTAGAAAAAGTAATTCCAAGCAACTTTTAGGAAAAGTAATTCAAAGAGTCACACTTCGAGTCAACCACTCAGCAGTCAACTGGGAAAACATGGTTCTCCATATCTTGTGCCACAGCAATCAACAAAATACCTCCATACTTGCCTTTTCGTGCATGCCATCAACTGTTATGACCTTTCTCATATGCTTAAATTCCCTTATCCACACTTCAAAAATCAAGAAGTAATATAAGAATCTCTCCTCATTATCAAGCTGTAAATCTGTTTTGATTCCGAGGGTTATACTATGTACCATCCAACGGTAAGGAATCATTTTCGAATATCCATCAGACGCTGACCCCTTTACCAATTTCTTAGCAATTACGTCTGCTTGATAGGCTTCCAATAGCTAATTTCATAGCCAAAGCATTCATGTATTTCCTTTGAATTTGTTTTGGAGTGATCCATGCGTCTTCTTCAAATTTACCCATAATGTGACTCACTATTACTACACATGATGCCTTTGAATGTGTTGTCAAAATATGTTGTATGCAACATGTGTGCACGTTATAGTACACTATTATAATAAATCTAGAACTTGTGATGTATTTATTGGCGCGCAATCTCTACTTACAAGAATCATTAATATATCTAGCCACATATTTGTCTGATTTGCTCTTCCATGCATAGAAATTGAAGCGTGCCTTTAAGGCAGCTATCTTAAGTGATTCCATTAGAGTACGCCAAACTGTCACCACTCTTAAAACTTGTTCCATCAACAAAGCTATGACTGCTAGAAGCTGAATTTTCCAAATCATCTCCATGAACATTATCTGGATCCATTATAAATTGGCAAAGATCTTCATAGATGTCATTGTCAATTGGAGGTTCGCAAGGATCTTCATTGATGATTAGTGAGGCTGACCCTGTAGTATTCGCTGGTCCTGGTGAATTCGCTGCAATTGATGAATTCTCTGCAGCTGATGAATTTGGACTTTCAACAATTTTCTCCTTCAAACTTATATATAACCTAGGCCTAGAACCATCCTTATCAACATTCATAAGATATAGACAGACTTGGTGGTCATTTGTGATGTAGGTAGGAGGCAGTCCCTTTTAAGGAGCATCAATTACGTAGCGAATGGACACCTCTGTCAATACGGGGTCTACCTTATCAAACAAAATCATGTTCCTCAACAAATCATCATAGGTGTAATAAGTGTCCAATTCAACAGGTTGAATCATTATAATAGTTTTGATTTTATTATTTCAATTTTTTAATTATTGGACTAAACTGTATACTTTTAAACTTGGGGCTTATTAGGACTCTCTAATAATTTATCTTTACTTAATTAGCCTTAATCTTAAATGGGGTCCTCCTACCATATAATTAATACTTATAACCGAAACCTAAATAAAAACTGCATTTAAACCCTGTCAACAAACTTTCCCAAATATCTAAATTAATCAGGTTAATAAATTACAATTAATATATCTACAAGGTAGACAAGTGACAACAAAAAAGTTATCCGATTGTCATAATCACACCTCGTCCAAAGCATAATGACAGCACTAGTTAGTTTTAGTTATGGTTATAATTTATAAATAGTTCTCCCTCAGAATTAAAAAAATGTTCAATTAGCTATTTATATATTTCTTAAAAAAATATTAATTTCTAAAAAAAAGTAATTTAATTAAACTATTTCTAATTAAATAGATATAAATATTTGATTAAATAACATTTGATAGGGATAAATATAAAAAATTAAAATTATTATTTTTAATTTGATAAATGAACACGTTTTTTATTTAAAAAAAAAGCTAAGTGAACAATTTGATCAGGGCAAGTACTCCCGTAATCAATGCCAATGCCAGTAATCTAATTGGGACATTCAATTCATTTCCTTCAAAATCGCCACCTGTCAGCTCATATAACTGATAATTCGACCAAGAGACTTAAGGATATACATGTCATTTTAAAATCTTAAGAACATTTCCGGTATTTGAAAGGTTGAGTACAATTAATATTGTCTTGAACGATCTCTCGCAAACAGTTGGTCTTATGGAATGTTGTTGTAAAGTCCCTTCACTGTCACTATTCACCCGCAAAGTAGAATTCTTCCGAGAGAAGATTTCCATCCAAACAAAAATTAATTTTCTCGAGTGCCGACGTGGCGGTACCGGAAAATCCTATATTTTTCCGGTCAGTTTCATCGGAGCGAGTGCCGACGTGGCGGTACCGGTGGTTGATGCTAACGTTCGCAGGGTGCGCGTGGTAGGAAATATTGCTCGGTTTAAATTCAGAACTTGGTAAGTTTCGTTGGTGGGACTTCCGACGTGGTGGTACAGTGGGTTGATGCTAACGTGCGCGGGGTGCGCGAGGTGCGAAATATTGCTCGGTTCAAATTCGAAACTTGGTTCGGTGGTGATTGTTTTCTTTCACTTCTAAAATCATCTGCGCCGTACACGTAGAATCAAGACTGTTGACAGACGTACACGTATGGGAGCGGAAAGATGGTGGTGGGGCCCAGAAAGAGAATGTGTGCTGTGGGGTACGTCGTAGGTGGCGCTGTACTCCCGCGTGGGTCACAAGACTGGAACGTCGTCGCTTCGTTCTTGTACGATATGTTCTTAATTACAAAGCAGTTATAATAGTACACAAATTGGAGCCAATCAGAAGTATTAAAAAAATCTGAGGTTAGGAAAGTAGCCTAGCAGCTTAAGCAATGCTTGTTTCCAAGACTCCAAGTACAGCGGTTGTTCACTTAGAGGGATACTTTTATACACCAACTTGTTCGTGTTGTCACATAAACGATTTTAATTTCAACAGGCAGAAATTAATTTGCAGCTGTTACAAAAATTAAATACTTTTCTTATAGAAATTATTCAAGAAACTTTATAAAATTTATAAGCAATTAAAAACGGTCATAAAAAATAAAGTCAGATTAAAAAAGTGTAGCATATCAGAGACACGTCATGCATACAGCCTGCCGAAGGCGGTGGCACGTGTGTGAGGTTGCCAAGTTAGAACCCAACAAGCATGGAGGAAATTAAACTAATCCTAAACAAATAATTTTTAATAATATAATATGCAGATAAATAAATTGATAAGGGATTAAAGTTGTTAAGGGGAGACCAATATTAGAAAGTGTTATCTATCTAATTAGGTGACACGAAACCAAAGCACTCAGCTCCTTATTATTTATTTCTTTATGTCAAAAATTAGAAAATATGTCAACATGTAAAGAAAAGAACAAATGAAAATTCGGTGGGAAGGAGGTCCGAAATCCGAGTGTGCTACATTAGAGAGGTGCTTAACCAGCAAATCATGGAGCACTTTTTGCTAAAGCAGTTTCATTTTATAATATATATATAAAAGATCAAAACAAAACAGTAAAAACAACTTATTGAATTACAGATGCGTCGTGATAAGTTATTGCCTTGGAAGCGATTTCGGATCGACTTCGATGCAAATAGTTTAGCTCGATCGCTCCCCAAAGTTCCACAGCACTTTCAAACACTAGCACTAGTGGAATCGTCATTAAGTCAGAATATATATGAATAATGACCGCTGCAACAAATAATCCGAAGTAATGAGCTTTGACCGGATTCGTAACAGCCAGTTCCAGAGGTATAAGCTTGACTGGTAACCACTGGTTCCGGAGGTACGAGACCCAAATGTGAACAATTTTGTGTAAGAATGAATTGAATTAGTCTACTTCACCCCTGAGGTTCACATTAATTTACGTTCAAGTACCACCACTATTAATTAATAACGACAAATATCTTATTTGTATTGTTAAATAAGGCAATATACACACAATATACATGTGTATATTGCCTTATAGGGCCTCTCGGATTCAGCCATAAATGGTGGCTCTCGGTTTGGCTCTTATATGGTAAATAGACAATGTAAGAATATTGTATATTAGGAAAATATATGTGTAGTATATTGTAATCTATTTGTTACCTAAATTAGGAATATACACTACTATAATTGTAGAGTTAGAATTATGGTAGAATAAGATTTTAGGAATAGAATAGGAATATTTTGTATCTTGTATATATACATATTCAAGTAATGAAAATAATCAAAGGGGTTATTTCTTTCATGGTATCAGAAGACTAGGTTTTACAAAAGTTTTCTATCCCAAAAATTTTGCACCTCTCGGCCGAGTAACCCCCCCTCTCGGATTTCTCTTCCGAAAGTCGTCTTCTGCTCTCAAAATCTCTATTACTTTTCCCAAATTTCCCCTCCTACTTTGTTCTTTCAATATGTCTAAGAACAACTATCATCCTGCCCTCATGGTTTCTAACGTCAAGAACAATATCCCTATTGTCCTTGAGATGGAAAACGTCCAATATGCGACGTGGACGGAGTTGTTTAAAATTCACGCTATCTCCCATCAAGTTCTTCATCACATCATTCCTCCCACTACACCTCTTCCCGCGGAGGATCCTCAGTTATGGATTACTCTTGATGCTACCGTTCTCCGGTGGATCTACGCCACTATTTCGGTTGACCTTCTACAGACGATTATTGAGCCGGATACCACGGCTATGGCTGCCTGGAATAGATTGCGTGACATATTCCAAGACAACCAACATTTGTCGCGCACGTTTTTTTCCCCGACCCCGGCGAGAGGTCGGAAGCGGAGCACAACTTTTCCGGTGATTCCTGGGTAAATGGATTGAGGAGTCGCCACCTAATTATTTTTACGGTGAATTAGGACACCTAAATATTTAAACTAAATGCTGCAATGTAACTCCAATTTTAAGGTCTGCGAAACTAATGAGATTCTAGGTAAGGGTTCTTTATTATCCTAAAGGGAAGGGGTTAGGCATCCTTTAAGATCCGCTAACTTGCGGTTATTCGATCAAATTAAGGTTAATTATTGTATTAAGAAACATGCATGTTTTAAAATATAAACTTAAAAAGATGTTGCAAGTAGTTAGTAAAAAGATGCATTTTGAACAAATATGCATTTGTATGGTATCAAAGAAAAATATATGTAAAGTTGAAAAAATATGCTTTTGGGGCAATTAATAGCAAGGAGAAAAACGAGCTACTTATATGCCAAAGGAGTAATTTTTGGAAATCATTTTGAGTTGTGCCATTAATAAAGTGACCAGAAGATGATCAAAGTTTGTTGTGCAAATTTTAAATATGCGTGACGAGCCTAAAATAAATAAACTAGCGAAGGATTTCTAAGTTCGATTTAATCGAGCCTACAAGTAAATAAGCTAGCGACGAATTTCCAATTTCAGACTATCCTATGAATTAATTCTAAGTCTACCTATTCTAAGCATTTCAATAAATTACATAAGTGCAATAAATAATATTACAATACAGAGCGAGATAACGCTGAATTAAAGAAAGTAAAAACAACAACATAAATAATCTCCGGAGAGGATTTGCCTTCGCTAACTCTGTTCCTTGCAAGCTGTCAAGAACAAATGGTTAGAAACAGTTAAATATAAATAACTTCGAATCCGTATCCAAAACAGTAAATGTTTTGATTACGGAGGGCTCAGACTTAAAATTTTGAAAAGACCATTCCAAACACGCTGTGGCTGCAAACATGACTCGATGGTCATTTTAATTGCCTCGCCTACTAAACATGTTGGTCTCTCGGATGAAATAAGAAAAGATCATTATAATCACGTCGTGTCTGTGAACATATAACTTGTTGGTTATTTTTAGTCGCCTCGCCTACTAAACGTGTTGATCCCTTGGATAAATAAAAAGGTTTAAGCCTCATCCTTGCCCAGAAGTTATATTTCCGTCTTTCCAATTGTGGAGGCCTCAAAATCGACGGATATTTTTCATCGGCCAGTGTAGTATCGTGTTCAAATCAGCAAAATTTTAAACCAAGGAAGCAAACAGCAAGTAGAAAGCAGTAATCAGAAAGTAGAAAAAACAGAGAGACAAATTCTGAAAAGACGCGGTGTTTAGTTTAAAACAGTAAAACAGTAATATGAAACCGGGAAGCGTCTTCCGAAGATGGATGCAATATTGGTTTGAATCAATAAAACAACAAAGAGAATGCGGTATTAATTCCATCAATAACATAATAACAATGCCAAAGAAACAAACAGTAGCGATTAAACTATCCGACCTGAATTCTGAAGTTTCGAAACCAAAACAGGACTAAGAAGCATTTATAAAAAAATCAGACCCGGATTATGAACGGTGACCCGAATGAAATCAGAAATTCAAATTTGTAGATAACCAGCAACAAATATGAAAAAATGACATAATCTGGAAATATACCAAAACCGGTTCGACCCGACCCGGGTCAGTGACCCGACCCAAATTAGATGCCAACCCGAATCAGATTTTTTTTAATTTTCAGATAACCAATATACAAGATATGAAATGCAAGAGATTAGGAAAATCCAAATCAGGTAGACCCGACCCGGGTCAGTGACCCGACCCGAATCATGTAGTCAAACCGGAATCAACTAATTTCATCAATTTCAGATAACAAATAATAACAAGAGCAACAATGCAAGAAATTTGGAAAATCCAAGTCGGGTCGACCCGACCCGGGTCAGTAACCCGACCCGAATTGGAAATTCAACCCAACATCAAATAATTCCATCAATTTCAGATAACCAATAATAACAACAGCAACAATGCAAGAAATTTGGAAAATCCAAACCGGATCGACCCGACCCGAATTGGAGATTCAACCCGACATCAAATAATTCCATCAATTTCAAGTAACCAATAATAACAATAGCAACAATAAAAAAAATGGTTCTTACACGACCCGGGTCGACCCGACCCGAAATCAGTGAACAACAAATCAGATTTTTTTAGCAAATTCAGATAACCAATATGCAGCAACAACAATAACAAAAATGGTTCTTACCCGACCCGAAATCAAAAAGCAAAATCCAAAACACCCTTTCTTTCGGATTTTGGGACTTGTTTATTTCTTGAATAACAACGAAGGTGAGACTAAAGATCAAGAACACAACAAGTATATCTTATATCGAATTGGACCTCCGAAAAATCCTCCTCAAAAATCCTTCGGTTTTTTTCTTTCTTTTTTCTTTTTTTTCTTTTCTCTTCTTTTCTTTTTTTTGAAGAACACAAGGGGTTTTTATAGCTCCATTTCCCCCTAAAACCGAGCTTAAATTCAAAATAAAGGGCCCAAAAATAATGATTTTGAAACGGGTTTTTAGGGGTATGGGTCGCGGTGAGAGGTGGTGGGGTTGGTGGTGTCAGGCGGCGGTGTTGGCGAGTGGTGGTGTCAGGTGTAGGGTGCTGCGACGTAGGGGGTAGGGGTGTAGGAGGTGCGGCCGATTGGTGGGGTTAGGGTTCGTTGTTTTTTTTCATTTTTTTTTGTTTTGGGTGGGGGGCGTTTGGTTTTGGGTATAAGGGAAAAAAAGGGGCGGGTCGCAGGAGTTGGGCCGATGGGGTTTTGATTGGGTTGAGCTTTGGTGGTATGGGAAATAAAAGGGGAATGGGTTTGGGGTATTGTTAGGGGCTGGCCGATTGGGCCTCGGATGTGGGCTGTGGGAATTGGGGGAAATAAAGGGGAAGGGAATATGGTTTTGGTATTTTGTTTTGTGGGTTTTGGTTTAAAGGGGATAAAAAGTAGTGGGGGTTGGGCTTGGAAGATGGGGGTGGCCGATTGGGCTTGGGGAAATAAAGGGAATGGGGCCTTATGGTTTTGGTTGGGGGAATTTGTATTGGGTTGGAAAAATGGAATGGGTTAGAAATTGTTTTGGGTTTTAAAAAAAAAATATAAAAGGGGTTTAACATTAAAAATATTATTTTTGTTTTGTAAAAAATGTGAATTATTTAAAAATAACATAACGATGTGATAATAATAAAATATAATATTTGCGAAATGTTTAATGCTTAATAAAAAATGGAAATGCGATGTAATTTTGTGAGAATAAAATAACATAGAATTTTTGGATAAAACTTATGATTATGATACAAAATGCAAATGATGGTAAAAAGTGCGAATAATAATAATAATAATAAGAGAATAATAATATATATACACACGCATGTATGCATATAGATTAAAATTGTTTTGAGGTGTTAAAAATATTTAAAATTGCAAATAAATTGGAAAAGACGGGACATAATTGGGTGTCAACAGATGCCCCAATTTGGCCGGAGACGATGAAAGAGTTTTCAGACAAAGAGGTTGACCCAGTAGCCAATTTTGTCCTGACCCTCGGGCTTTGAACGAGGAGTAGGGGTGCACTGGTAGAAATCGAATCCCGAGGGGGAGAGAAGTTGTAAAAGATGGTGCAGATTCCAGAAATAATGCCCCTGTGTCAAGTTATGATGACACTGGTTGCAGATGTGAAAACTTATTGGGGACGAGCGGAACGACGTTCGAAGTAGGCTGCTGACCAAGATTGCCTCGGTTCGCCGTAAGAGATAGTTCCACGTTGTGATGAAGTTCCTGCAAATTAAAAACTCCTGCAAACTAAAGCTTAAGATATAATTAGTGTATAACTGCTGAGAAACAATTGTAGAGAATATAACTTGGAAATACCCGCATTAGGAGGTGGGCGCCTGACTGAAATTAAAATACCCGCATTATAAGGTGGGCGCCTGACTGAAATTAAAATACCCACATTATAAGGCGTAGTGCTTGAAATGACATCGTTGGATTGACGTGTTGTGTTGAAGACATCGTTGTAATGTTGTTGACGTCGCTGCAATGATGTAGAAGACAGTTGTTGTGCTGCCGTAACGTCGAGGACGTTGTTGTAATGTTGTTTTGCTGTAAAAGATAATTGTTGTGCTGAAGACGTCGTCGTAATGCTGTTGACGTCATTGTAATGCTGTAAAAGATAATTGTTGTGCTGAAGACGCCGTTGCGTATGTGTGTTGTTGATGACGCCGTTGTATGGACGTATTGTTGATGACGTCGTTGTATGGACGTAATGTTGATGTCGTCGTTGCATGGATGTTGCTGTAATGATGTTTTGCTGTAAGAGATAGCTGTTGTGCTGAAGACGTCGTTGTAATGCCATTGACGTCGTTGTAATGATATAGAAAATAGTTGTCGTGCTGCCGTAACGTCGTGGACGTTGTTTTAATGTGTTGTGTTGAAGACGTCGTTGTAATGCTGTTGATGTCGTGGTAATGCTGTAAAAGATAATTGTTGTGCTGCAGTAACGTCGATGACGTTGTTGTAATGTTGTTTGCTGTAAGAGATAGCTGTTGCGCTGAAGACGTCGTTGTAATGCTGTTGACGTCGTTGTAATGATAATGCTAATGACATCGTTGTAATGCTATTGATGTCATTGTAATACTATAAAAGATAGTTGTTGTGCTGCAATAACGTCGATGACGTTGTTGTAATGATGTTTGCTATAAGTGCTAGGTGTTGCGATGAAGTCGACGTTGTAATGTTGTTGACGTCATTGTAATGATAGTGCTGATGACATCGTTGTAATGCTGTTGATGCCATTATCAATGTTGTAAAAGATAGTTGCTGTGTTGCCGTAAAAAATAGCTGTTGCGCTGAAGACGTCATTGTAATGCTGTTGACGTCGTTGAGATGCTGTAAAAGATAATTGTTCTGCTGAAGACGTCATTGTAATGTTGTTGACGTCGTTGAGATGCTGTAAAAGATAGTTGCTGTGTTGCCGTAAAGATAGCTGTTGCGCTGAAAGACGTCGTTGTAATACTGTTGACGTCATTGAGATGCGGTGAAAGATAGTTGATGTGCTGAAGACATCATTGTAATGTTGTTGACGTCGTTGAGATTCTCTAAAAGATAGTTCCACGTTGTTCTAAAGACGTCGTCGTAATGCTGTTGACGTCGTTGTAATGCTGTAAAAGATAATTGTTGTGCTGAAGACGCCGTTGCGTAGGTGTGTTGTTGATGACGCCGTTGTATGGGCGTGTTGTTGATGACGTCGTTGTATGGACGTAATGTTGATGTCGTTGCATGGACGTTGCTGATGTCGTCGTTGTATGAACGTTGCTGTAATGATATTTTGCTGTAAGAGATAGTTGTTGAGCTGAAGACGTCATTGTAATGTTGTTGATGTCGTTGTAATGATAACGCTGAGGACATCGTTGTAATGCTGTTGATGTCATTGTAATACTGTAAAAGATAGCTGATGTGCTGCAGTAACGTCGATAACGTTGTTGTAATGTTGTTTTGTTGTAAAAGATGTAAATGACGTCCTTGCCGCCAGTTTGCTGTAATATGGTTCCACGTTGTGCTGAATTTTCTGCCAATTCAAACTCATGTAGACTGTGAATTGAAATATCGTCCTGGCACGGGCGAAAATGTGATGCGACGTTTTTGCCGTTGGGTTTGCTGTGTTGTCGTTCCCTGTGATTTGAAATAAACATCTTTGTGCAGACATAATAGTCGGGACCCTGTAGGTCAAGATGATGTCTTTGTATAGATGCAAAACAGGAACGTGATCCTTGTGGTGAGCTGTGATACAGAAATTCTTTGGGAATTGTTCATAAGTGATGTGGCTTCCCTGCTTCTTTCAACCTGAAGAACCTGTACTCAAAGAAATATTTGTGAGTTCGGGGGAGGGACGGTTGATTCGCGTTGACTTTGTAGCTTCTGCTCTTGATAGTTCCATGTCCTGCTGATTCGGGCCTGTAGCCCCTGTCTGTTCCCAGTCTTGGCTAACCGTTAATGAAAATATTTATTGAAAATAATTTGTTTATAAGAAAGTATGCTTATCAGTAAAAAGTTCTTGTCGAACTCTAATGAAAATATTTGTTGAAAATAATTTCCTTATAAGAAAGTATGTATATATGTAAATGTCTGTCGAGCAGTGACATACGGTGAAACAAAGCAAACGTTTTATCCAAAACCTTCTTCTGGCTGAAGACTTAGTTTGCCGATGCTTTTCCATGTTTATCGGCGTCCTCTGGCAGTGATCCCTTTAAAAAAATGCCCCAGTTTCCGATATGTAAGGATGATGAACTTTCGAACGGACAACCGAGTCTTGTGTGGGTTGCTTGCCTGTCCTATCAGGGTGATCAGATGGGTGCATTTTGTCATATGTGAGATAAAGTAGAAAAGATTTCCTAATGGTGGGACCGAAGCCGATTTAGGCCGCCTGCGTATCCCTTTGAGGGAATCAGGTCATAACGTAGTTCATTGCAAGCAAAGGGGATTGTAAGGGATTTTCTAAAAGTGGGACCGAAGCTGATGTGGCCGCCTACGTATCCCGCCAAGGGAATCATGTCATAACGTAGTTCATTTTAAGAAAAAAAAAAAATTTTCGGGAAATTTCTGTCTTAAAGAGATGAAACCCTATGTGGGTTTTATGCGTGTCCCGCCGAGGGAGCGCAATTTTTACAACATAGAAAAAAGTATTACATAGAGAATAACAAATCCTAGATACGGTATCCGTTCATTGCATCTGCATTGATGGTTTTTTGCCATTCTATTATGATAAAGTGGCCCTGGACAAACTGCGTCCATCTGCTTTTCATCAATCAGTCTCTTCGTACATGATTTTGTATCCACTTGACTTCGTAAGATATAGCGTTGCCCCAGTAAAAGAATGCTCGTACCAATGCTTTGTAATTATCAACCATCTTGATGTTTCATCCAAACCTGGCTTTGACTTATGACTCAGTTCTTCCGGTTGTGAGTCTTCCTCGTATTCTCCGAAGTCTTGTTCGTTGTTTGGGACTTTGTTTGCTTGTTTCATTATATGTCACATATTATCGACAAATTTATTAGTTTGCATGATGAAAAAGAAAAGAAATTTATTAAACAAAATAGATTTTAAAATAGCAAAAGCAATGCAGATCTGTCTTTTTAAGCTTTCAAAAGGTGGAGGCAAATACACTAAAATGCATAAATGTGATTCAGGCCTCAATTTAAATCGCATTGTTTTAATAAATTAACGTTAATACAATATGATCGGGGAATTAAAAGATGGGGTGCTCCGCCATTTTTTAGTCAACACGAATCAACCTTTGGGGGAAATAAATTAGGCAAAATAAACCTCCTGAAAAATGAAGCAAACTAAGTTAGTATAAGACGAGAAATTATTGCTTCAAATAACAAGCATAGAGTGTAAGTAAATAGCAAACAAATTGTATGAAATTAAATGCGCGTCCTAATATGCATGGGGCCTCTCTTATGCCAGAGGTGGGCCTAAACGCCAGATATGCGAGATTACGACAGATTGATCCAAGCTGTTAAACTGTAATGCTTTTGTTGGAAACGAGACAAAATGAATGTACATTTTCCAATTTCGGCATGTCATGATTAGGCTTAGATTTGTCTATCATTATCACGCTACACATAATATGCTGATTGGTCGTTGGGTTGCGAGACCCGTTGACAATTTTGGTAGATTTCTTAATTGTGGAGTCGATACCAAGGATCGACCCACCTAAGGTGTATGCATGCATGACTTAAAATAAAGGGTGGTATAGCTCTATCCTAAATTTTCTAAGATTTGGCTGACTAGACTCAAGGTTCCCGAGCGGACTGCTCGAGTGAGAAGGCTGCGCGGCCAACCGGATGGTCCGGACGCTCCGCGCATATACCAACTCTCCTAAAAATTTGGTAATTTGAAAGAAATTTGCGGGTGCGCAAAACACACCTCGCGTGTAATGTGTGATAGTGTCAATTTTCCGTAATGGAAGAAATATGAGCGGAATGCCAATTTAAGGAAAGCAGTAAGAGAATATAACAATTAAAGCAGTTATGCAAAATTTACAAATGAAACATATCAAAGCATTAAATCAAATAAGGAGCAAAAGGTAAAGCATAATAATAATTAACCTGCGTTTGCTATGGTTAAGAACCTGAAAGATCCCCAGCGGAGTCGCCATGCTGTCGCGCCCATTTTTTTCCCCGACCCCGGCGAGAGGTCGGAAGCGGAGCACAACTTATCCGGTGATTCCTGGGTAAATGGATTGAGGAGTCGCCACCTAATTATTTTTACGGTGAATTAGGACACCTAAATATTTAAACTAAATGCTGCAATGTAACTCCAATTTTAAGGTCTGCGAAACTAATGAGATTCTAGGTAAGGGTTCTTTATTATCCTAAAGGGAAGGGGTTAGGCATCCTTTAAGATCCGCTAACTTGCGGTTATTCGATCAAACTCAGGTTAATTATTGTATTAAGAAAAATGCATGTTTTAAAATATAAAATTAAAAAGATGTTGCAAGTGATTAGTAAAAAGATGCATTTTGTACAAATATGCATTTGTATGGTATCAAAGAAAAATATATGTAAAGTTGAAAAATATGCTTTTGGGACAATTAATAGCAAGGAGAAAAACGAGCTACTTATATGCCAAAGGAGTAATTTTTGGAAATCATTTTGAGTTGTGCCATTAATAAAGTGACCAGAAGATGATCAAAGTTTGTTGTGCAAATTTTAAATATGCGTGACGAGCCTAAAATAAATAAACTAGCGAAGGATTTCTAAGTTCGATTTAATCGAGCCTACAAGTAAATAAACTAGCGACGAATTTCCAATTTCAGACTATCATATGAATTAATTCTAGGTCTACCTATTCTAAGCATTTCAATAAAATACATAAGTGCAATAAATAATATTACAATACAAAGCGAGATAACGCTGAATTAAAGAAAGAAAAAACAACAACATAAATAATCTCCGGAGAGCATTTGCCTTCGCTAACTTTGTTCCTTGCAAGCTGTCAAGAACAAACGGTTAGAAACAGTTAAATATAAATAACTTCGAATCCGTATCCAAAACAGTAAATGTTTTGATTACGGAGGGCTCAGACTTAAAATTTTGAAAAGACCATTCCTAACACGCCGTGGCTGCAAACATGACTCGATGGTCATTTTAATTGCCTCGCCTACTAAACATGTTGGTCTCTCGGATGAAATAAGAAAAGATCACAATAATCACGTCGTGTCTGTGAACATATAACTTGTTGGTTATTTTTAGTCGCCTCGCCTACTAAACGTGTTGATCCCTCGGATGAAATAAAAAGGTTTAAGCCTCATCCTTGCCCAGAAGTTATATTTCCGTCTTTCCAACTGTGGGGGCCTCAGAATCGACGGATATTTTTCATCGGCCAGTGTAGTATCGTGTTCAAATCAGCAAAATTTTAAACAAAGGTAGCAAACAGCGAGTAGAAAGCAGTAATCAGAAAGCAGAAAAAATAGAGAGACAAATTCTGAAAAGACGCGGTGTTTAGTTTAAAACAGTAAAACAGTAATATGAAACCGGGAAGCGTCTTCCGAAGATGGACGCAATATTGGTTTGAATCAATAAAACAACAAAGAGAATGTGGTATTAATTCCATCAATAACATAATAACAATGCCAAAGAAACAAACAGTAGCGATTAAACTATCCGACCCGAATTATGAAGTTTCGAAACCAAAACAGGACTAAGAAGCATTTATAAAAAAATCAGACCCGGATTATGAACGGTGACCCGAATGAAATCAGAAATTCAAATTTTTAGATAACCAACAACAGATATGAAAAAATGCCATAATCTGGAAATATACCAAAACCGGGTCGACCCGACCCGGGTTAGTGACCCGACCCAAATAAGATGCCAACCCGAATCAAATTTTTTAATTATTTTCAGATAACCAATATACAAGATATGAAATGCAAGAGATTTGGAAAATCCAAACCGGGTCGACCCGACCAGGGTCAGTGACCCGACCCGAATCATGTGTTCAAACCGGAATCAACTAATTTCATCAATTTCAGATAACAAATAATAACAACAACAACAATGCAAGAAATTTGGAAAATCCAAGTCGGGTCGACCCGACCCGAATTGGAAATTCAACCCGACATCAAATAATTCCATCAATTTCAGATAACCAATAATAACAACAGCAACAATGCAAGAAATTTGAAAAATCCAAACCGGGTCGGCCCGACCCGGGTCAGTGACCCGACCCGCATTGGAGATTCAACCCGACATCAAATAATTCCATCAATTTCAGGTAACCAATAATAACAACAACAACAATAAAAAAAATGGTTCTTACACGACCCGGGTTGACCCAACCCGGATTGACCCGACCCGAAATCAGTGAACAACAAATCAATTTTTTTTAGCAAATTCAGATAACCAATATGCAGCAACAACAACAATAAAAATGGTTCTTACCCGACCTGGGTCGACCCGACCCGAAATCAAAAAGCAGAATCCAAAACACCCTTTCTTTCGGATTTTGGGACTTGTTTATTTCTTGAATAACAACGAAGGTGAGACTAAAGATCAAGAACACAACAAGTATATCTTATATCGAATCGGACCTCCGAAAAATCCTCCTAAAAAATCCTTCGATTTTTTTCTTTTCTCCTCTTTTCTTTTTTTTGAAGAACACAAGGTGTTTTTATAGCTCCATTTCCCCCTAAAACCGAGCTTAAATTCAAAATAAAGGGCCCAAAAACAATGATTTTGGAACGGGTTTTTAGGGGTATGGGTCGCGGTGAGAGGTGATGGGGTTGGTGGTGTCAGGCGGCGTTGTTGGCGAGTGGTAGTGTCAGGTGTAGGGTGCGGCGACGTAGGGGGTAGGGGTGTAGGAGGTGCGGCCGATTGGTGGGGTTAGGGTTCGTTGTTTTTTTTCATTTTTTTTTGTTTTGGGTGGGGGGCGTTTGGTTTTGGGTATAAGGGAAAAAAAGGGGGCGGGTCGCAGGAGTTGGGCCGATGGGGTTTTGATTGGGTTGGGCTTTGGTGGTAAGGGAAATAAAAGGGGAATGGGTTTGGGGTATTGTTAAGGGGTGGCCGATTGGGCCTCGGATGTGGGCTGTGGGAATTGGGGGAAATAAAGGGGAAGGGAATATGGTTTTGGTATTTTGTTTTGTGGGTTTTGGTTTAAAGGGGATAATAGGTTGTGGGGGTTGGGCTTGGAAGATGGGGGTGGCCGATTGGGCTTGGGGAAATAAAGAGAATGGGGCCTTATGGTTTTGGTTGAGGGAATTTGTATTGGGTTGGAAAAATGGAATGGGTTAGAAATTGTTTTGGGTTTTAAAAAAAATAAATATAAAAGGGGTTTAACGTTAAAAATATTATTTTTGTTTTGTAAAAAATGTGAATTATTTAAAAATAACATAACGATGTGATAATAATAAAATATAATATTTGCGAAATGTTTAATGCTTAATAAAAAATGGAAATGCAATGCAATTTTGTGAGAATAAAATAACATAGAATTTTCGGATAAAACTTATGATTATGATAAAAAATGCAAATGATAGTAAAAAGTGCGAATAATAATAATAATAAGAGAATAATAATATATATACACACGCATGTATGCATATATATTAAAATTGTTTTGAGGTGTTAAAAATATTTAAAATTGCAAATAAATTAGAAAAGACGGGACAAAATTGGGTGTCAACAACATTCACGTGTCGTCACACTCGAGCAGGAATTCTTTCTAGTTCGAATGGACGAATTTCGAAACATTTCTGCATATTGCAAGAAACTCAAGGAGTTGGCGGATCAACTCCGTAATGTTGGCGCACCGATAACAAATAATCGTCTGGTTCTACAGTTGGTTGCCGGTCTTTCGGAGGCCTATAATGGTGTTGGAACTCTCCTTCGCCAAAGCAACCCTCTTCCTGACTTCATGGTGGCGTCGTCTCCAAGTTCTTCGGGTTTTGTTAATAATTCGGGCCAAAACCATAATCATGGTGGCGGCAAAAATAATCGTAAGAATAATAACAAAAACCGCGGGGGCAAACGCGGCGGTTCTGGTGGCGGTTCCGGTGGTCAGCAAGCAGGTGGTGGGCCCCATCCAGGGAATAATGGCCCACCACCCCCTGGTCCTAATAGTGGGGCCCATGGCAGTGGGGGGGGGGGGGCAAGGGGCGATGGGCCATGGGCTAGCGACCCTTATAATCCAAAGCGGGAAATTCCGGTGGCCGGGGGGGCTAACGCTTCGAGCCCAACAACCAAGCGGTGGCGGCCCGGCGGCCGCGGCGGCAGCGGCAGCCTCCGGCGGCTATGGCCCAGCTCCGTCACGGACAGGAATTCTTAGGCCCCGACGTCCGCAAGCCCATCATGCAGCAGGCCCCACTCAAACCGATATCGAGGCCGCGATGCACACATTGGGGTTAACTCAACCGGACCCAAATTGGTATATGGACACCGGTGCCACTACTCACATGACTTCCGAATCAGGTACTCTCTCATCTTATTCCAATTTGAGCACCCCTCGGGGGATAATTGTTGGTAATGACAGTTCTATTCTAATTCTAGGGTATGGTCAGAAAACGTTGTCTCCCCCCAATCCACCCCTTCTCTTGAAAAATACTTTACATGCTCCCAAATTGATTAAAAATTTAGTGTCTGTCCGAAAGTTCACAACTTACAATTCCGTTTCCGTTGAATTTGATCCTTTTGGTTTCTTTGTGAAGGATTTCAAGACGGGGAGTCATCTCATGAGGTGTGATAGTAGGGGGGATCTATATCCTATCATGCCCGATTTCAGTCCATCGAGTCAAGCCTTGCCTTCAGTTTTTGTAGCCATCTCTCCTTCTGTGTGGCATGCTCACCTGGGTCATCCGGAATCTTCTATTTTATCAGTTTTAGATAAAAATAACTTTATTTCTTGTAAGGGTACTTGTCGTACTCCACTTTGTCAGTCTTGTTCATTAGGAAAAATTGTTAAGTTGCCATTTATAGACTCCAATTCTCATACTTCAATGCCATTTGATATTATTCATAGCGACCTATGGACGTCTCTTGTTCTTAGTTCATTGGGTCATCGATATTATGTTCCCTTTTTAGATGATTATTCTAGATTTTTGTGGACGTTTCCAATTGCGAATAAATCACAAGTGTTTTCCGTCTTCATCAAGTTTAGAGCGTTCATTCGTACTCAATTCGAAAGAGAAATAAAAAATATTCAATGTGATAATGGGAAAGAGTATGACAATAGGGAGTTTCGAGAATTCTGTGCTAATAATGGGAACAATTTTTTGTTTTCGTGTCCTCATACATCTTCAAAAAATGGGAAGGCCGAACGCAAAATTCGTTCCATAAATAACATTGTCCGAACTCTCTTAATTCATGCCTCCATATTTTTGGCATCTTGCTCTACAAATGGCCACATATCTTCTTAACATAATTCCTTCTAAAGGTCTGGCATATTCTTCCCTCCTCCAAATACTATATAATAAGAACCCTCCTTATTCTTATCTTTGGGTTTTTGGGTGCTTGTGTTTTCCGTTATTCCCATCCACCACAATTAACAAACTTCAGGCTCGGTCTACCCCGTGTGTATTTTTGGGTTATCCGTCTAATCATCGTGGTTATAAATGCTTTGATTTATCCTCCAATAAAATCATAATTAATCGCCACGTTATTTTTGATGAAACCCAATTTTCTTTTGCGAAAGTTCATACTCCCGAGCCTCGGTCGTATAATTTTTTGGATGAACAAATATCCCCGTATATTATTCGATATTTTTCAGACATCTCCTGCACCCAAAATCCTCCGGCGGGCCCACTGCCCACTGGACCCACTATGTCGTCCCCTATTCCAGTTTTTGGATCAGTCCCAGCAATTGGGCCAGTCCAGCCCAATTCTGGAACTGGTCCAGAAGACGCCCCAGTTTATCGATTTGGGCCAGCAGGCCCACTGCATGCTGGCCCGTCCGTCCCGAGCCTAGCAAATTCCCAAAATTCACTCAATTCTTCCTCGAGTCATAAACCGGTCACTCGTAGTCAATGGGGTATTTTTACACCTAAAAGACATTTTAATTTACATTCTGATGTCTCTAAATCCCCCTTACCCCGTAATCCTGTGTCCGCCTTAAATGACCCTAATTGGAAAATTGCTATGACTGATGAATATAATGCTTTTATTGATAATAAGACGTGGGAGTTGGTGCCCCGTCCATATGGTATTAATGTTATCAGGTCTATGTGGATTTTTTCTCATAAAGAGAATTCAGATGGTTTATTTGCTCGACATAAGGCGCGGCTTGTGGGTGATGGTAAGACTCAGCAGGTTGGGATAGATTGTGGGGAGACGTTTAGCCCGGTAGTTAAGCTGGCTACTATTCGCACTGTGCTTAGCTTGGCTCTTTCAAAGACTTGGCCTATTCATCAGTTGGATGTCAAGAATGCTTTCCTACATGGTGATCTCAAGGAAACATTCTATATGCATCAACCGTTGGGTTTCAGGGATCCCAACCGTCCTCATCATGTCTGTTTGTTGAAGAATTCATTATATGGGCTTAAGCAGTCTCCACGGGCCTGGTATACGAGATTTGCTGAATTTGTTTCGACTATTGGGTTCACTCACAGCAGGTCAGATAATTCCTTGTTCATCTACCGCCGTGGTTCGTCATTGGCCTACATTTTGTTGTATGTGGATGATATCATCTTGACTGCCTCTTCCGATGCCTTGCGCCAGTCTATCATGGCCATGCTCAGTTCTGAGTTTGCTATGAAAGACTTAGGGCCCTTGAGTTACTTTTTGGGATTGCTGTCAAACGTCATTCAGGTGGTTTGTTTTTGTCTCAACGGAAGTATGCTGCTGAGATCATAGAGAGGGCTGGGATGTCATCCTGTAAGTCCACTTCTACTCCAGTTGATGCAAAACCCAAGCTTAGTGCCGCGGCAGGTGCACCATACGAGGACCCAACTCGCTATCGCGAGCTTGCGGGGCCCTCCAAAGATCTTACATTTACCGACCGGATATTACATATGCTTTGTTCGGCGGTGTGTTTATTCATGCATGATCCCGAGTTGAGCACATGAATGCAATCAAACGCATCATACAGTATATTCAGGGGACACTGGACTATGGGTTGCACTTGTATCCTTCATCTACATCCACACTTGTCTCGTACACAGATGCGGATTGGGGTGGTTGTCCGGACACCAGACGGTCTACGTCAGGATATTGTATGTTCCTTGGCAACAACTTAGTCTCCTGGTCTGGAAAGCGTCAGGCGACTCTATCCCGCTCAAGTGCAGAGGCAGAATATCGAGGGGTAGCTAATGTGGTCTCAGAATCATGTTGGTTACGTAATTTGATTTTAGAGCTTCATTGCCCCATTCAGAAGGCAACCTTAGTATATTGTGATAATGTTAGTGCCATCTACCTCTCAAGTAATCCGGTTCAGTACCAACGCACTAAGCATATCGAAATGGACATTCATTTTGTCCGTGAAAAGGTTGCTCGGGGGCAGGTACGCGTATGTCATGTCCCGTCAAGATATCAAGTTGCAGACATCTTTACAAAAGGTCTTCCCTCGGTACTCTTTGAAGATTTTAGGGACAGTCTCAGCGTTCGAAGACCGCCCGCTATGACTGCGGGGGTGTGTTAAATAAGGCAATATACACACAATAGACATGTGTATATTGCCTTATAGGGCCTCTCGGATTCAGCCATAAATGGTGGCTCTCGGTTTGGCTCTTATATGGTAAATAGACAATGTAAGAATATTGTATATTAGGAAAATATATGTGTAGTATATTGTAATGTATTTGTTACCTAAATTAGGAATATACACTACCATAATTGTAGAGTTAGAATTATGGTAGAATAAGATTTTTGGAATAGAATAGGAATATTTTGTATCTTGTATATATACCTATTCAAGTAATGAAAATAATCAAAGGGATTATTTCTTTCAGTATTTGATAACGTAGTACTTACATTTTCGTTAGAGAGAATATTATTTGTTCTTCCGTCAGGTATTTTTAAATTATTGTACTCTATGTAGAAATAGATTTTGTGGGCTTATTATTTTAAAGTGACTTCAAAAATATTATAAAGACCTCTAACGGGTAAAATTATACAGTGAGTGAAATAAATTATTTATAATGTCTGAATAAATCCTGACATATTAAAATGTCTCGTACTAAAGCTTGAGGTCTAAGTAACAAAATGTGGAATAAAAAGGTGTCCAATATGTAGGAAAATAAGAGAACTTAATAAGGGGGGAAAAAGAAGAAAGGAAACTTGAGATAGGGTATTAAAGATAATAAACTAACGAAGCCTCTTCTTTTTTCCATTTTTGGTTGAATAACTTATTAGATGGTCTGTTGATTTAGTCTAGTAACATTGAATTAAAATTTTGTATTTTGACGTGGGAGGTCGCCATCAGAAAGGCATTTTATTTTGTGGGCAGGAAGAATTTTATCAGAACTTTGATTCCCCACCATGGTTTACAAAATTTGTTCTTACCAATCAACATCTATGGGTAGAAGCCTTTTTATTCGTGGTTTAACACATTTCTTTTTGTCAGTGTTCCTTGATTGGTCTGCTATGTTGCTTTTCACTCTCCAAAAATATTATCAGGTTCATATTGTATTCTCAAAAAATGGCACTATTTTTTGAAAATTCGACAGGTATTCGGTTGCATTTTTTAACAGTCCAAGTAACATAGTTAGTTTATGTTTTAGTTGAAAGTATATTTATGTCCTAGAAACAATCTGTATTAGAACAAATGTACTTTATACACATTCATATTATTATTAATGGAGATTAATATTTTGGCATTTGCAATTATTAAATTATTATTTGATTGTTTGTAATTATTCATTAATGTGCATCCCTTGAGCTTACGTTGTCATTAATAGAGTGAGATATTCATGATAGAGCATAACTCTTAAAATAGCCTCGACTAATGATCATCGAGAATGGGATATCGATGATATGTGATAAGTCGACATGTGGTCTGCATCACATCATTAGAGGATGTAGTATGCCTCACATGCTACGAGTAATGGCTACTCGTGATGGACACATGGATACTTTGGAAGTATTAGTATACCCTGCTGATATACTGTTTGTTATACTTGTCTAAAGTATGATCAGCGTGTGGGAAATAGAAGTCCTTAGACTTGAGGTCAATACGTGCCTTGTCTACAAAGTAATGTACTTTGATCCCGTCCTAAGCTTAAATGCCTTACAGGTTGAGATATGGCTTGTATTGGGTACATTACGATGTGGATTGAAGGTGGCAGTTGAGCTAAGATTAGGATTCATTCCTTGAATGTATATTCGAGAGAACACTCAGATTCTCAGTGATATTAGGTTGACTAAGTCGTTGGCCAACGCAATAGACATATTTAGAATATGATCTAGTCGTTAACTAATATAGATGAGATACAATGATTAAGCCATTTGGATAGACACTTGACAAATCCTAAGCTTGATCGGGTGTGTTGTGAATGAAAGGATTTTATCTTACCACATAAAGGTTAAGTTTACTGGATTCGCGTAAACGTACTTCACATATTGAGTTCGTCTTCCGGCTCTGTCGAGGAGTTCCGTGTAGACCTTAATTTGATTAATGTCGATATGAGAAGGCCTGTAGGGTCACACTATGTCGATTGTCCGTTTCGATCTAAGGATTTATTAATAGAGTAATTAAATGTTCAATTTGAGATATTTAAATGAATAATGATTATTTTAATTAAGTCAAAATTGGATTTTGAATTTAATTAAGAATGCACAAAAAATAAATCGAGACAGTGTAGGAGCATGTCGAGCGCCGCGACACCCATACCCTAGGGCCGCGGCGCAGTACAGGCGCATGTCGAGCGCCGCGGCGCCCATACCCTAGGGCCCCAGCGCCTCTGCCTCAAATTTTGGGCCACGCCCAAGGTCAAACCCTAATCCGGTTTTGACATATTTTTCAACTATAAATAGAGGCATTCACCTCATCATTCAAACACCAATTTTCAGAGTATCATTCTAAGCCATAGAGACATAGAATCAAATACTCTCTCAAACCTCTGCCGGATTTCCTAGCTTTCCGAAGGAGAAATACATTGAAGCTTCGAGCTTGCAATCGGAAGGGCAATTGCGTTTGCACCTCACAATTGATAAATATTCTAGATAACTCTAACTTGTAAGTGTATGCTTTATGTTACAAGTTTAATTGTTGTATAACCATACCAGAAATGTTGTTGGGGTAAGTAAGAAACAAAACTTTTAAACTTCCACTGTGCCTTACTTATGTGTTTTGAACCCAACAAAAACCTACAGTGGTATCAGAGCTCAGGCTGGTTAAATGGTTATATAACAATTGAATAGAATAATAATATGGGTTAAACATAAAATTGGATTAAAACGAGGTTTCTTGAAATCCTAAATGTCTTGAACGAATGTTGACCTTTTGATTTCACCCTAAATTATCTCCTACGCTAACTCGAGGAAGTCATTCCGCTCTAACTTGAACTAAGCCAAAGTGCGTTGTCTGTCTCATTGCACGGAGCATGGCTAACAACGAGTAAGAACGGATGATGGTCGATATGGGCGTTATTGATAATGGTGGGTGATGATAAAGGACCTGTGATTTGATCCCTAAATTGGATTTAGGGGTCGAACGATTCTGAGAATCAACACAGAAACGTTTGTCAGGACATAAGCGTCGCGGCCTTATGGTAGGGCGCCACAGCGCTTGCTAGGGTTTCAAGGTGGCGTCGCGGCGCTAATGCTTCGTTTCAAAACATGAACTCACTGGACAACAGGCTCCGCGACTCCATGGTGAAGCGCCGCGGCGCTAATGCATTTTTTCAGAAGCCGAAAGGCTACTGCCTCAGTGGCGCCGCAACGCTAATGATTAGCGCCACAGCCCCACCTGTCCAGAAACAAAAAAAACAGAGTTTAGAATGTTTAACCCAAGATTATTATTATACTGTATATTATTTGATAAGTATACTGTTTATGTGCTAAATGTCAAAATGTTTGTCATTTATATTTGTAGAATAGTGTCCGCTATAACTGTCTGGGCAGGCGGCGCCCAGTATTTGATTAAACCATCTTATATCATGCATATTGGGTTGACAGTTCCCAAACTATATGTGTCATTAGCTTTGCATGATAAGATGTCATATTGGATATGACATAAAAGAGTTGATCTTGGTTAGAACCCTGAATTAAAATGTTCCCCAAAATTTTAAATACAAGTCTATATTAAAAACGTGTCGTCCATTATAATTGTTAGAGTGCAAAATCCTTTTCGGCGATACGAGTATTTATGCCAAAGCATTTGCTCTAAGTCTACGAGGACCCAGACTCTTTCATAGATGTGTTTTAATGTAAAGGTAAATGATAAACTTTTGTGGGTATTTACACCAAAGTGTTTGCTCACAAAGGCCAAATTTGCTTAGATACATATACGCAGTCGTGTAATGGGGTTGACTTGCTTAGACAAAATCTTGGAGCCAAAGTGTCGGAATAATCTAAGGACACAAGATTAAATGTAATAATTTGATCAACCAAGAGTTGCGAATAAGTTTTGCAATTGGTTTAGAACCTACCAAGATATGTTATTGAAGTTATCAGCCAAAGCAAATGCGGAGATAACATAAGCTTGGATCTTGGCCCATTATGACCTAAATTAATATAGGTCCGTATTCTACCATGGGGTCGTAGAAGTATGTTAAAATAGTGGGAGCTAATTAAACAAAAAACCTTGTTGATTGGCCTAAATGAATGTGTATAATAGAAAATAGATTTTGAATTTGATTTCCAGTCTATCTAATTCTTTAGATTATAAAAGATGTCGAGCTTGTCGTTGAAAATGTTGATTGAGACGAATAAACTTACTAGACCGAACTACCTTGACTGGCTAAGGAAAATACTAGATGCATCAACCGATTTAAAAGGTAAACCTATTGTTATCTGTCAAATATTTAAAACAGGAAGGAATAGCACTATCAGCGGGGATGACAAAAACTTGAATATGAAAATACCCTGTACACTAGAGAAGTTTCAAGATTGGCTCAGTGCCAAAAGAGTATTTGGACTATTAACACTAAAAACAAGAATAGAGGATATGCTGAGAACAAGAAAGGCATCCGTAATTGGATGTTCTAAAGGAGGAGAAGTGGATGAGATAATGACCCTCTACTACGATAATGACATAGAAGTGAAGGAGACTACAGAAATAACTTTGCTACTAAACAAGATTACTGATCTGAAGCATACACATGCGGACGAGACTATCAGCCATTACAGAACAATGGTCGAACAAAAGAAAAGACCAATGATAAGAACCACAATGCCATCATCATCTAATATAATCATAAAAAAAGAGCAAAGTCCTGATCCTTTTGAATAAGGAGGGAAAAATTGATTACTTTTGCAAGGATCATGTAGATTCATCTACTTGAGACCTAAAAGATTATTATGGCAGGGAACATGTAGTTTTACTACTTGTAACCCAAAATTGATTAGGAGCCTCACGGCCCAAAAGATTATTATGACAGGGAACATGTAGTTTTACTACTTGTAACCCAAAATTGATTAGGAGCCTCACGGCCCAAAAGATTACTATGGCAGGGACTATGCAATTCATTGCTTGGAAACCCAATGATTATGGCCCAACGTAGTTTTCAACTACGGTAAAGCCCAAAATGATTATGGCCCAACGTAGTTTCAACTACGGGAAAGCCCAAAAGAGATTAACAGAATACAATTGATTACTGAGAGAAAACTTTCAAGAGAATCAACCGGACAACTGGAAAGCATTAAACAGAAAAGCAGCCAGACAAGAAAATGACATCATGACAAGAAGTCATTACAAAACAAGACAGCTGGAAAAGCATCTGAAAAGCAGCCGAATAGGGACAAGAGAAAAAATGACAACTTTGAAAAAAGAAGAAGAAGACAAAACAACTTTAGAAAAGTAACAGACAAGGCACTGTAGCCTTTAAGACTTTTTGAAAAGATTTTTGTCTATTACTATTTACTTTACGACTTTTTGATTAAAAGTTGAATAGTTGAATAGCCGAGGTTATCTATAAAAGGAGCCTCTTGTACCAAGGAGAAGACATTCGAAATATACACAACTCTTACACCTTACAAAAAACTCTCTCAATGTTTAGCTAAGCAACACTCAATCTATAACCGAATATCAACCAAGAACACCATAAGAGTAAATCTAATATCAACCAAGAACACCATAAGAACAGGAGTAGATTACTTTGAAAATTCATGATTAGAACCATATTGGTAGGAACACAACATCTTTCAGAAGATTATCAGAGGATATCCGTGAGGACTCCCAAGCACCCAGGCCATTATCCCGTGAAGTTAGAGGACGTAGGGAGGCAGCGCCAAGGTGGGTTGAGCTACTCAGGTGATATGAAAATCTGAATAAAGGTATGTGTTCAGACTATGTGTTTCTAATTATGATTTTGATAAGTATAATACTCTATTGTTATGATGTTTGAGTATTGATAGAAGATTACTGTTATGATGTTTGGATATTGATAGAAGGTTATAGACTCTTTATTAAAAAATGAAATTGCAATCTAGATTATCAACTCTATATAATCTGATTAACTCTGAAAAAGTTTAATAAGTTTAACTAACCATGATTATCATCTTCATTCCGACCTCTAGGGATTATTAGATGATGAAAAGATCCGCCGTACAGCCCGTACAGAATTTGGTATCAGAGCTTATAATAGGAACAATTTATAGACAATGTTAAAACATCCATCGTTTAGATAGGTTAATTATTTAAATAAATCATTATGGAGACATAAACGATTAAAGAAATTATTAATAGAAACTAGAAACCTGCATAGAATAATAATTGATTCTCAAGAAAAATGACTAGAAGAAAAGAGAGACTCTGAAATAAATACAGAAGAAGAAGGATATAAAGAGGTAGAACTAGAAGAAATACTAACAACTATGGACAGACAAGATGAATCTTATGAAAGATTAGTAGAACTAAATACATAAATATATTCAGAAAACGTATTTATATCAGAAATAGAATCAGAATTGAGAATGGAAATAGAACATTATGGATGAAAACAGATTAATACAACAACAAGAAAAGATGCTACAGTTAGCAAGAATAGCTGAAAAACCACTTAGATATAATAGAGATATAAACCAACATATCATAAGTTGTAGAATAGGAATAGAACTATTAGAAGAGAAAGATAAACAACTACAAGAAAATTATATCAAGATAAGTGAACAACAAGAAAAGATAATATTTTTGAGAAATACCTTAGTATTAGAAGGAGAGAAACTAAGGCAAAAAGAAGAAGAAATCGACAAAATAAAAGAACAAAAATTAGGAGGAGCAATAAAAAACGAAAATGAAATAAGAGATTTGAAAGATATTATAAAAGAACAATATAAATATATCGATTTACTAAAATATGGATAAAGGAAAAAAAATAGTAGAAGAGTCAAAAGAAACATATTATCAGATGAATACCTACGAAGGAGGTTCAACCCAAACATTAAGTTTTAAACCAGAAACTTACCAGAAAATTCAAGATGAAAAAGAAGAACTATCTGTTAAAAAGATATTTAAAACAAAATGGTTTGAAAGAAACAAAGAAATAAGATATATAGCTCATAAACATGAAAATATAATTGATACTACTAGTACAAATGGAAGAACAAAGATAAATCTGATAACTGATGAAGTAATAAAAAGAGAATTAACAAAGCTATCAACAAAAGAAGCAAAGAAATATAGAAATATTTACTTTGGAGGAGTATAATTTACAATAAAAGCATACTTTCAAAAGAATATTGACACACCAATACAAATCTACGTATTAGATGACAGATAACAATAGGTTTACCTTTTAAATCGGTTGATGCATCTAGTATTTGTATTCCGTAGATTCCTTTTCTGAAGGATTCCATCATAAGCTCCGTTGATCTTGTAATAATCTGTGGCAATTTGGTGATGTTGATCATTTTCTCGTCTGTGATTATTTTGTCAATAAATCCATAAGTAAATAGTCTTTCAACAATACTCGGATTTGCTCTTTCACTACAAATAAACCTGGAATATTTACTCAGTTTGGCACTGCGTACAATATCAGCGTTAGTTTTGTAATCATAAAACTTATTAATTTTTTCATAAGCACTAATCAATTCTGGTTTATATTTCAGGGTATCTGCCATTGATACTGCTGATGATGTTGATGGTATTGGTGATGGCATGGTTGCTAATTTTGATAAAAATGGTGTAAAGGTTTTTTGTTATATTGGTGGTATGGTAGTCGGCTTTTTCTGTTGGGCTTCTTGTTGTAGGATTTTTAGTTTAGAGAAGTCTTGTATGACTTCTGCTAGTTTGTTCGGCGGATCTTTTCATCATCTAATAACCCCTAGAGGTCGGAATGTAGATGGTAATCATGGTTAATTAAACTTATTAAACTTTTTTCAAAGTTAATCAGATTATATAGAGTTGATAATCTAGATTGCAATTTCATTTTTTTTAATAAAGAGTCTATAACCTTCTATCAATATCCAAACATCATAACAGTAATCTTCTATCAATACTCAAACATCATAACAATAGAGTATTATACTTATCAAAATCATAATTAGAAACACATAGTCTGAACACATACCTTTATTCAGATTTTCAGATCACCTGAGTAGCTCAACCCACCTTGGCGTTGCCTCCCTACGTCCTCTTACTTCACGGGATAATGGCCTGGGTGCTTGGGAGTCCTCACGGATATCCTCTGATAATCTTCTGAAAGATGTTGTATTCCTACCAATATGGTTCTAATCATGAATTTTCAAAGTAATCTACTCTTGTTCTTATGGTGTTCTTGGTGTTCAAAGTAATTCCTTTCTCTTAATAATTCTCTTTTTTCTCTTTCTAGTGGGTTCATTCTATTCAGAACTAACTTCACTATCTGAGTGTTGGTTGATATAATTCACATTTTCTGGTTTTGATTCTTCATCCGTTTCACTGATATAAAAATCTTCGTAGTCATACCATTTATTATTATCTTCTTTAATCTGTCTTAGACTCATTATACATTGTTCAGTATTTATATATTTTACTCTCTTTTTCTTTTTTGGACACAGTGTTCCCAACAGTCCCTGCGACAGATTCTGATGAATATGCCTCTTTTGATAAAAATGCTTACCAGAAACATCTAGATGATGCCACTTAGGCGCAATGCGTAATGCTGTCTTCCATGTCTATGGAACTTCAGAGACAGCATGAGAACATGGGGCCAAATGATATGCTAAAACACTTGAAGAGTCTCTATGACTCTCAATCCCAGACAATGGAATATGAGTTGCTAATAGAACTCTTCAAGTGTAAGCTCAATGAAGGGGGCCCGGTCTTACATCACGTGTTGAAGATGATAGGGCTGATAGAGAGACTTGCTTCAATTGGAACGAAGCTTGAAAAGAATGTCGCTACCACCCTCATCCTGAACTCTCTCCCTCATTCCTTTGAGAACTTCATAGTGAATTTCAACATGAATGGAATGAAGGCGACTCTGCCGGAGCTGCACAACATGCTCAAGACCTTTGAGTCATCCACTTACAAAGGCAAAGTTATGCTCATGGTGAGCTCTACTAGCCTACCCAAGCCTAAAGGCAAGGAATGTCAGAAGAAGAAGGGAAAAGCAATCGCTGCGCCTTCAGCTATGAAGCCCAAGGGAGGTGTGAAAAAGAATGTGAATGCGGCAAAGTATGAATGCCTTAACTGCCATAGGTAGGGGCATTAGAAAAAGGACTGCACGTCACCAGGAGGAGGAAAAACACCAGGTGCTCCTGCCTTTGGTGGACAAGGTATGTACGTCATTGAAATAAATATGTCTATAAATAACTCTCATTCCTGGGTATTGGATACCGCTTGTGGCTCACACAATTGTACAAATGTGCAGGGGCTAACTAATAGCAGGAAGGTTGGACCGAGAGAGGTAGACCTACGCATTGGAAATGGAGCACGAGTGGATGCTGAGCGCGTATGGACTTATAGATTAAATTTACCTTTCGGCTATTGTTTAGTGTTAAATGATTGTTTTTATGTTCCCTTGTTAACGAGGAATATTATTTCTATCTCAGTGTTGGACATGGAGGGCTTTTCCTCGTATATTTATAATGGCAATCACGTACTGTCTTTTAATAATGTTATATATGGAACTGCTCCTCTTGTGGATGTATTATATACACTGAACTGTAGTCGAGAGATATTTAATGTACAAAATAAATGAGCCAAGATAAGTAATAGAAACTCTACCTACCTATGGCACTGCAGACTTGGTCATATCAACGAATCAAGGATAGCAAGATTGAGGAAGTTAGACTACCTCGAACCATTTGACTTGGAGTCTTCTGCTAACTGCGAATGTTGCTTGAGAGGAAAGATGACCAATAAGCCACTTTTTGGGAAAGGTGTGAGAGCCAATGAGGTGCTTGAGTTGGTCCATACTGATGTATGTGGGCCATTCTCAATTCAAGCTAAAGGAGGCTTCCCATACTTCATCACTTTTACTGATGACTTCACAAGGTATGGATATGTGTATCTTATGAGACATAAATCTGAGGCTTTTGAGAAGTTCAAGGAGTACAAGTCAGAAGTAGAGAAGCAACTTGCGACAAGTATCAAGACCCTTCGATCAGATCGAGGAGGTGAGTACTTGAGCAAGGATTTTCTTGATTACTTAAAGCTACATGGAGTCCAATCTGAATGGACACCTCCAGGAATGCCACAGATGAATGGTGTTGCCGAAAGGAGAAACCGAACCTTATTGTATATGGTTCGATCCATGATGAGCTCCTTAGCTCTACCGACATACTTTTGGGGATATGCTATACAAACCTCTATATATATTCTGACCAGGGTTCCTTCCAAGTCAGTAGAAAAGACACCCTATCAGATATGGTGTGGCAAGAAGCCAACTCTTAAATTTATGAGACCCTGGGGTGCCCTGCATATGTTAAGAAAATGCTCACTGATAAGTTGGAATCTAAAAGTGAGAAATGTTACTTCGTGGGGTATCCAAAGAAAACTAAGGGATACTACTTCTATCTTCCTGGAGAACATAAGGTCATTGTTTCCAGGAACACAACTTTCCTTGAAGAAAAATATGTCTACAAGGAACATAGCTGCACAAAGATAAAACTTAAAGAAATTCAAGAACCACAAGATAACACAAAAAATGAACCCTTATCGAATGATCTAAACAAGGATTAAATGGGAGTATCTGGTGAAGACTGGGTACTTAGAGTACGCCCTTCAGCCAGTGGGAGTACTGTGAGAGATAGTGCAGAAATGCAAAGATCTCATACACAACCAATGGAAGAAGATACAATGGTTGTACATCATTCCATTCAGGAAATACATGAAAATGACATTCCTGAAAACTCTCAAGGTGATGGATTGTCCAACACACAAAGACCTTCTCACAATCAGAATGCAACAAACACAGAAACGCAGAATACTCAACTCCGTAAGACTACTAGGACTCATCGTCTGCCTGAAAGACTTAATCTCCTTGTTGAAACACACAATGAGATAGATATTCTTGATGGCGATGAACCTACAACCTACAGCAAATCTATGTTAGACATTGATTTGCAGAGATGGCAAGAAGCCATGAAATATGAGATGGACTCGATGTACATAAATCAAGTTTGGAACTTGGTTGATTTGTCAACAGGGGTTAGACCCATAGGATGCAAATAGGTCTTCAAGAAGAAGATTGATGCATATGGCAAGGTACAGAATTATAAAGCAAGATTGGTGGCTAAAGGTTATAATCAATGGCCTGGGGTCGATTATGATGAAACCTTTTCACCTGTTGCTAAGATTAAGTCCATTCGGATTTTGCTTGCAATAGTTGCATATTATGACTATGACATTTGGCAGATGGATGTCAAAACTGCTTTCCTCAATGGTAATCTAGTTGAGGAAGTGTTTATGAAACAACCTGAGAGTTTTTCAATTGAGTCCAAACCAAATGCTGTGTGCAAGCTACAAAAGTCCATTTATGGGTTTAAGCAAGCCTCGAGGAGTTGGAATATTTGCTTTGATAAGGCTATCAAGTCATTTGATTTCGTCAGAAGCAAAGATGATCCATGTGTTTATAGTAAACGCAAGAATGGGAGTATTGCCTTCATTATCATATATGTAGATGACATATTAATAATGGGAGACAATAAGACTCTCCTGCAGCCAGTCAAAGAGTGGTTGTCCAGTACCTTCATGATGAAGGATTTAGGTAAAGCCTGCTACATTCTGGGGATTAGGATCTATAGAGATAGACCTAACAGATTGTTGGGGCTGTCACAGTTAGTCTACATAGACAAAGTGCTTAGATGTTTTTCTATGGAAAATTCCAAGAAAGGCGGTCTACCTATGGGACAAGACATCAAGTTATCTAAGAAGGATAGTCCTTCTAATACTATGAAACTTGAATGCATGAAAATGATCCCATATATTTCGGCTATAGGATCGATCATGTATGCCATGACCTGTACCAGGCCAGATGTGGCCTTTACACACGGTATAACTTGCAAGTTCCAGCAGAATCCAGGGGAAGAACACTGAAAAACAGTCAAGAGTATTCTTAATTATCTTGGACGAACTAAATAATATTTCTTAGTCTATGGTGGACAAGAGAAGCTGGTATGTACTGGGTACACTGATGCTAGCTTCCAGACAGATGTTGATGACAGCAAATCTCAATCAGGTTACACATTCATTTTCAATGGTGGAGCAGTAAGCTGGAAAAGTTCCAAACAAGCTACAACTGATGATTCGACAACAGAAGCTGAGTACATTACTGGATCGGAAGGTGGTAAAGAAGTTGTCGCGATATCTGAGTTCCTGAAGGAACTAGGGGTTGTTCCAAGTGCCACTTGTCCAATAACGGTTTATTGTGACAACACTAGTGCGATTGTGCAAGCTAAGGAACCAAGATCAACCAACAGAAACAAGAATGTACCAATGAAGTACCACATACTCAGGGAGATGGTGGAGACTAAAGAGATTAGATTAGACTATGTACCCACAGACGATAATCTAGCTGACCCATTCACTAAACCATTAAGCTTAGTTAAGCATAATGGTCATTTTGAAAATATGGGCATTAGATATGTTGGAGATTGGCTCTAGGCCAAGTAGGAGATTGAAAGTATATTTATGTCCTAGAGACAATCTTTATTAGGACAAATGTACTTTACATACATTCATATTATTATTAATGGAGATTAATATTTTGGCATTTGCAATTATTGAATTATTATTTGATTGTTTGTAATTATTCATTAATGTGCATCCCTTGAGCTTACGTTGTCATTAATAGAGTGAGATATTCATGATAGAGCGTAACTCTTAAAATAGCCTCGACTAATGATCATCAAGAATGAGATATCGATGATATGTGATAAGTCGACATGTGGTCTGCATCACATCCTTAGAGGATGTAGTATGTCTCACCTGCTACGAGTAATGGCTACTCATGATGGACACATGGATACTTTGAAAGTATTAGTATACCCTGCTGATATACTGTTTGTTATACTTGTCTAAAGTATGATCAGCGTGTGGGAAATAGAAGTCCTTAGACTTGAGGTCAATACGTGCATTGTCTACAAAGTAATGTACTTTGATCCCGTCCTAAGCTCAAATGCCTATAGGTTGAGATACGGCTTGTATTGGGTACATTACGATGTGGATTGAAGGTGGTAGTTGAGCTAAGATTAGGATTCATTCCTCGAATGTATATTCGAGAGAACACTCGGATTCTCAGTGATATTAAGTTTACTAAGTCGTTGGCCAATGCAATAGACATATTTAGAATATGGTCTAGTCGTCAACTAATATAGATGAGATACAATGATTAAGTCATTTGGATAGACACTTAACAAATCCTAAGCTTGATCGGGTGTGTCGTGAATGAAAGGATTTTATCTTACCACATAAAGGTTAAGTTTACTGGATTCGCGTAAACATACTTCACATATTGAGTTCGTCCTCCGGCGCCGTCTAGGAGTTCAGTGTAGACCTTAATTTGATTAATGTCGATATGAGAAGGCCTGTAGGGTCACACTATGTCGATTGTCCGTTTCGATCTAAGGATGTATTGAGAGAGTAATTAAATGTTCGATTTGGAATCGAGATATTTAAATGAATAATGATTATTTTAATTAAGTCAAAATTGGATTTTGAATTTAATTAAGAATGCACGAAAAATAAATCGAGACAGTGCAGGAGCACGTTGAGCGCCGCGGTGCCCATAGCGTAGGGCCGCGGCGCAGTGCAGGTGCATGTCGAGCGCCGCGACACCCATACCCTAGGGCCGCGACGCCTCTGCCTCGAATTTTAGGTCAGGCCCGAGGTCAAACCCTAATCCGGTTTTGACCTATTTTTCAACTATAAATAGAGGCATTCACCTCATCATTCAAACACCAATTTTCAGAATATCATTCTAAGCCTTAGAGACTTAGAATCAAATACTGTCTCGAACCTCTGCCGAATTTCCTAGCTTTCCGAAGGAGAAATACATTGAAGCTTGGATCTTGCAATTGGAAGGGCAATTGTGTGTGCACCTCACAGTTGATAAAGATTCCAAATAATTCTAATTTGTAAGTATATGCTTTATGTTACAAGTTTAATTGTTGTATAACCATACCAGAAATGTTGTTGGGGTAAGTAAGAAACAAAACTTTTAAACTTCCGTTGTGCCTTACTTATGTGTTTTAAACCCAACAAAAACCTACATTAGTTACCACTTGCCACTAACTATTAGGCTTTCACCATGTTAAGTGGTGGTCGGGAAGTGCCACAAATCCGTAAGACAACCATTGGTGTTTCACAGAGGCGAAATCAAGGAGTAGAGTCAGTAGTGCAATCTTATTTTATGTATACCTCTTAAATTATTATTTGTTGTATATGTATACAAAGTTTAAGCTAGCCGAAAGTTTACATGTATACAAATTTTTAGTTTCTTTTATCCTAACATAGTATTTAGTTTTTGTTCAGGAGATCATTCTTGTTAACGAGCTTATTTTTGTAGATTGTGAAATTGCACTCTTAATAATTGAACTATTGAAGTATGCTTACTAAGACAAACTCTTGTTTCTCTACTCCTAATTATCGAGTACGGGAGATCTTTGCCAAATATACTATTTGCTCCTCATTTCTCAATTGTTTTTGGTTCCCTCAACTACTTGTTAACATTCCTATTTCTGATTTGAAAGATTTTAGGCTGAATTTTTCGTGCTTCTAGATAAACTATAGAGGTGTAGCATTGAGGATAATTTCCTTCACATCTTCAGTTTCAAAAGTTATTTCAAGAGTTATAGTTAAAGATTAGAATTTCTTGGTAACCAATGAAAACATACACAGCAACGTATAAGGAGACTGATAAAGAAATAGTTTCATTAACTAACATAGCATATACTAAATTTACCATATAAGGAGAATAACTAGTTTAAACTTTTCAGCTTTATGCTGAAATATATAGTTAGCCGATGGGAAATGATACAAGTAATCTATTTCACTGCCCTGTTGTCTTTCTTGACCTCCTTGTATTCACCATCCTTATGTTTAAGCATGCTATAACCGATTTGATAAAAATACTTAATTGTGCAGGCCTGCAAACCCAAGTATGAGGATTTGCAAAAGCGCTACTCTGGCTGCAGGTGAGTCTCTTATGGAGTCAGGAGAATTTCCTAAATTATTCAGCTTGTGACATAATTGACTTGAGTTTATGCCAAGGATCCTACGCTTTGGGATAAATTCATGGTTTCTGTTCACTTAGTATAAACTGGGAAGAAAACTGACACATTAGGATCTTATCCTTACACTAATCAATGCCCCTCTTCTTTACCTGGTTGCTCAGTGCTTGGTTTGAAGAGCTAAGAAAGAGACGAGTTGAAGAACTGAAGTGAGAATTGGAGAAATCTGAAAGTTCAATTGGGTTAGTAATGCTTCTCTGTCTTAAGTTGTTCTTCTCAAATATATCGAGTTTTAAATTTTTTGACCGTACTGAGCGTGTATCCACATCCGCTACTTACCAAGCGGTTTCTAGTTTGAAAACCTTTGTCCTTTCACTCAAGTTTTCTAGCTCCATCTTTATGTGTGTGTAATCTCAGGTCTCTCCTCACAAAGATTGAAAGCCTGAAAGCTGAGTAGAACGGTCTGCTCAGATAGATTTTGAATCCAGTCACACTGAATCACCTGCTGCTCTTGTAAAGTCAGAATGCATGGAATCTTTTGTGCGCGGAAGCAATAAATATCAATAAATAACGGTATAGAATATATCAAAGTGGTACAACAAAACACACAGAATTACGTGGTTGGCAATTTGCCTACTTCCACGGGAGGCAGTAGTTATTATTAAACAGAATAAGAAATATACAGAGTACAGATATAGATTTCCCACTAATAATATCTCTCACGTGTTTCCCAAAGTGTTTCCCTAATACTCACATATACTCTCTTATACAGAATGAGTATTTTCGCTCTTTCTCCCATCTTATACTCTCTCTTTTATGATTTTGGGATGATATGATTATACATTTTCTCATCTATTTATAGATGAGGAATTGTCCCCTCTCCTCCATGTACAATGCATGAAGACATACACATAAGTCTTCAATGGTGGGTGGCCTAACTCTTGGCTACCAACTTCAACAAAGATGGCTTCAACAAAAGGGACTTGACATTTGAGTCAATATTCAACAATCTCCACCTTGGCGAAATATTCATAATGCTGCCTCCAAACGTGCCATAGGCGCTATAAGCTCGAGAGATGTTGATCAAGTTCAGACAATGTTGAAACTTGATCCTAGTAACCACTTTTGTAAGCATATCTGCAGGGTTATCTGCAGTCCAGACTTTCTGAAGAATAACATTCCTTTCATCGATGATTTCCCGAATAAAATGAAATCGAACATCGGTGTGCTTTGTGCGACCGTGATGGACTTGGTTCTTTGCCAAACAAATGGCATTTTGGCTGTCGCAGAAAATCTTCACGTTCTTCTGAACAATGCCCAAATCATTGGTCAATGCGAGAAGCCAGATAGCTTCTTTGACTGCTTCAGTTATAGCCATATACTCTGCCTCTGTAGTAGACAAAGCTACAGTTGACTGCAATATTGATCTCCAACATACTGGTCCTCCTGCTATTGTGAACACATAACCGGTAGTAGATCGACGCTCATCCAAATCTCCAGCGTAGTCTGAATCCACATATCAGACTAGGTGCTTACCATTAGTCTTGTCTCTCTCAAACTTCAAACCAATATCCACAGTACCATGAATGTACCGTAGAATCCACATCACTGCTTACCAGCGTTCTTTACCGAGGTTGTGCATGTAGCGACTCACTATACTAACAACATATGAAATATCAGGTCTGGTGCATACCATTGCATACATCAGGGCACCAACGATATTTGCATATGGATCACATTCCATTTGCGCTGGGTGACATCTTTGCACTTAACTGAAAATGAGGAACAAGCGGTGTAATTACTGGTTTGGTCTTCTCATTGATGTCAAACCTTTGAAGTAATTTCTTCAGATACTGAGTCCGTGTCAGACAGACTGTGCTTGCAACTCTATCTCTTGTGATCTCCATCCCAAGAATCTTCTTAGCTTCTCCAAGACCTTTCATTTCAAATTCTGAACTTAGCAGAGCCTTGAATCTGTTGATCTCCATCTTTCTCTTAGATGCAATAAGCATATCATCAACATATAAGAGCAAATAAATAAAAGTACCATTTTGGAGTTTTCAGAAATACACACAGTGGTCAAACTGGCTGCGGGTATACTTCTGTTCTCTGATGAAGCTATCAAAATACTTGTACCATTGTCGCAGTGACTGTTTCAAACCATACAGTGACTTGCTCAGCTTATAAGCCCATTCTCACGTCCTAGAACTTTGAAGCCATCAGGTTGAGACATGTAGATCTCTTCGTTCAAAGTGCCATGGAGAAATGCAGTTTTGACATCGAGTTGAGCTAATTCGAGATCAAACTGTGCTATCAAAGCCAATAGTATCTGAATAGATGAATGCTTAACAACATGTGAGAATACCTCATTGTAATCTATTCCTTCTTTCTGAGCATAACCTTTTGCTACCAGTCTGTCTTTGTATCGGATGCTGTCTTTACCAGGTACACTTTCTTTCTTGGCATAGACCCATTTGCAGCCAATAGCTTTCTTACCAGGTACACTTTCTTTCTTGAAATTTAAACCAAATTCCAAGTCTGATTCTGGTGTAGAGACTTCATCTCTTCATCCATCGCCATCTTCCACTTCACCTTGTCAACACTCTACACGACTTCTCTGTAAGTGCTTGGGACATCATCATCAATTACTGGAAGTGCGAATACTACCATGTATGTGTATCTGGTAGGCTTTCTAATACCCCTTCTCGGTCGAGTAGTGGCAATAGATTCTGGTTGCTGATTGATCGGTGGTGATGCTGAGGGAACCTCCACCTCAACTGAGATCTCTTATTGATTTTTACTTTCACCATGATCTATAATCGAAACAGGTTTTTCTGGTGTCTCAAGCTACACCTTAGAAAGAGCATTCCTATTCTCTATCTCTTTCTCTGAAGTTGTCTATCTCAGCATAATAGACTCGTCAAATGTGACGTCTCGACTCAAGACAATCTTCTTGGATTCACCACACCAAAGTCTGAATCCTTTAACTCCTTCACTAAATCCTAAGAAGACAACTTTCTTTGCTCTAGGATCTAGTTTGGATTTTTTGACATGAAAATATGCAGGACATCCAAATATTCATAAGGAATCATAATCAGAAATAGGTTGTCCATACCATACCTCTTTACGAATCTTCCCATCTAGTGCAGTCACAGGAAGTCTATTGACTATATGGGTTGCATATGACAAGGCTTAAGCCCAAAATTCCTTGCTCAGTTTGGATTGAGATAACATACAACGAACTTTCTCAACCAAAGTACGATTCATCCGTTCGGCCACTCCATTTTTCTGCGGCGTACGGGGAACTGAAAAATGCCTGATTATCCCTTCATCTTGGCAAACTTGTATGAAAGGATCTAATTTGTATTCACCACCATTTTCAGATCTGAGTCTCCTGATTTTCCTGCCTAACTAAGTCTCGATCATTTTCTTCCATATAAGAAATATATCCAAAAGTTCATCTTTGTGACGCATGGTATATACCCAAACATATCTAGAGAAATTATTAATGAATGTTACAAACCACCGTTTACCTCCTAGTGAAGCATTCTGGGAAGGTCCCTAGACATCTGTGTGGATGTAATCCAAAGTTCCCTTAGTGCGATGAATATCAGTCCTGAACTTGGCCCTTGTTTGCTTTCCCAGTACATAGTGTTCACAAAAATCAAACTTTCTAGTCTTGGCACCTTTCAGTAGACCTTGCTTCACTAAGCCTTGCAAAGCCTTCTCTCCAGCATGCCCTAAGCGCATGTGCCAAAGGCGTGAAAAATCAGTTGTCTTCTCTTCAGAACTGCTAGAGACAATTGCTCTTCCTGTAACGGTACTCCCATCTAGGAAGTATAGATTCTCCTTTCTGGTACCTTTCATCACTACAAATGCACCTCATACAACTTTCAAGACTCAATTTTCCAATGTTACCTTGTAACCATCAGAATCTAGAACACCTAAAGAATAAGGTTTTTCTTTAGATTAGGAATGTACCTCACATTCGTAAGTCGTCTGATTGTACCATCGTGCATCTTCAATCGTACTGTTCCAATCCCTTTTGTTTGACAGACATTGCCGTTGCCCATAAGCACAACTCCACTGTCAGTTCTTCAAAACTCGAGAACCAATGTCTGTTCTGACACATATGATAGGAACATCCGGAATCAAGGATCCATCTGTCTGAATACGTGTCTGATGATGAAACTATGAAGGCTAATTCTTCTTCATCAACCTTCTGCGCAACATTTGCAGTTGACTTGTCCTTGTTGGGACAATCTTTCTTTCAATGTCCTTTCTGGTGACAATAGGCACACTCGTCCTTCGTAAGATCTCTTCTTAATAACTCTCCTCTGGACTTGGATCTGCATCGACCCCTATTATTCGATCTACCAAATTTGTTATTCCACCTGCCTCTGGCTGCAGTTAGTTCTTCTGGTGTTAAGTCTCTATGATCATGTTACTCATTCTTCCAGTATTCATTATTCACCAAAGCATTAGAAACATCTATAAACTTAACCTCATCTTTACCATATAACATAGTTATGGTTAAATGTTCATAGCTTTCAGGTAAAGAATTCAGCAACAATAACGCTTTATCTTCATCAATAATTTCGACATCTAAATTTTGGAGATCAGCCAAAATTTTATTGAAATTAACTAAATGCTCAATCATAGGGGTACCTTTCTTGAACTGGAAACGAAAAAGTTTCTTCTTCAGGTAGAGTCGGTTCTCTACACTTTTTGTCATGTACTTGTCTTCTAGCTTCTTCCAGAGGATTGAAACCACCTTTCCTTTCATGACAAAATACTTCTGGTCTTTTTGCAAACATAATCGAATAGTGCCACAAGCTTGACGGTTGATATAATTCCAATCTTCACTGGAATAATCTTCTGGGCTAGTTTCCAAGGCAATATCAGATCCTTCTCGAAAAAGAAGATCTAACACTTCACATTGCCACATGCCAAAGTTATTGGTGCCGTCGAATTTATCCATCTCAAACTTTGCATTGGATAACATGGTTCTTCTTCCATAACCACTTGGTTCGCCAGAACTTCTCAGGTCACGATGTTCTCCTTTAGAACTTTCGATATCAACTTGTGCACCTTTCTCAGTCTCTCTGTCATCAGCCATAAGTGCAAACAGATAACAGACTATTTGATTCCCAGGAAAGACTGTAAAAAATATCACAGTCCTATCTACACAGGATAGATCCAGAAAGTCTCCTAGACAGAATCACATCTCTAAGAAAGTTCTCAGGAGAGACTAGAGGGTCACAGACGGACCACTTAAATTCTAACCTCATTAGACAGAACTTTGAACTTATAACTTGAGACAATTTTTTTTTAAAAAATTTGATACCTTATTTGAAAAAATGGAGTCCGCGGTTGAATTCAGAACGGTCCAATTTGTTAGGAATCGATCCGACTCGGTTGAAAATGGGTGAAAAATGAACCAACTCGGTCCAAAAAACACTGGTGGCTGAGTTGACTCGCTGGTCAATCGTCAACGAAAGTCAACGGCTAAACGGCCCGTTCATCTCGATCAAACGGCTCGGGCAGGTTACTGACAAGCAGCACTCCAACGGCTCCTGGCAGTGCGTCCGACCTCTGATTGAGCTGATTTTTGCGGTGTTGGATTCGTCTCATCGAGAGCTTCGATTTGATATATAATACTGCTATATTTGGTTCTGATACCAATTTGTTGTGCGCGGAAGCACTAAATACCAATAAATAACGGTATATGATATATCAAAGCGGTACAACAAAATACACAGAATTACGTGGTTTGGCAATTTGTCTACTTCCACGGGAGGAAGTAGATATTATTAAATAAAGTAGGAAATATACAGAGTACAAATATAGATTTCCCACTAATAATATCTCTTAGGTGTTTCCCAAAGTGTTTCCCTAACACTCACATATACTCTCTTATACAAAATGAGTATTTTCTCACTTTCTCCCAACTTATAGCTCTTTTTTTTAATTTTGGGATGATATGATTATACATTATCTCATCTATTTATAGATGAGGAAATGCCCCCTCTCCTCCATGTACAATGCATGAAGACATGCACATAAGTCTTCAATGGTGAATGACCTAACTATTGGCTACCAACTTCTGTGGGTTACAACAATTGCAGGAAACGGGAAGTACGTAAATATTATAAATTGCTTGAAAGGATAAACTAAAGATTATAACAAACTGGAATCAAGAGCGATACAAACTCCTTGTGATTTGTTGAGTCGAGTGATGACATTCTGTCTTTAAGACAAGATTGCCCCGTATATATCCTTTTACTTTGTTGGGCAATAGTCTCCCAATATACAATAACAACTTAACAAATGAGAAAAGGAAACTCAAGTGTTACTCTTGAAGAACTTTGAATATAGAAAACTTGCTAGAGAGGAAGAAGAAGATTTCAGAAAATTTCTAAGTGTGTTGAATGTTGACACCCAATTTTGTCCCATCTTTTATGATTTTATTTGTAATTTTTAATATTTTTGACACTTTAAAACAATTTTAAAATATAGGCATATATATGTATATATATCATTATTATTATTATTAGTTGCATTTTTTATTGTCATTTGCATTTTTATATCATAATCATACTTTTATCCTAATATTATATGTTATTTTATTTTGACAAAATGGCATCGCATTTTTATTTTTTATTTTTAGCACCAAGCATTTCACAAATATTATATTTTATCATATTATCATCTTTACAATTTATAAATTTTGCAAAGCTTTCTTTTTATATAATAAAATCCCCTTTTATATTTTTAAACTCACAACCCACTTTTTATTTCCCTACCCAAAATAATTTCTACCCAATACTCCAACCCAAATCCCAAAAAATAGGGCCCAACCGGCCAGCCCACGAAGGGGCCCAACCGGTCAAGCCCCAGGCCCACCGCAATAGCCCAACTCCCTCTCTCTTATTTTCGCCCCAACCCAACACCCTAAATTCTTATTTCCTAATTTCCTAACCAAACCAACCCCCAAGCCCAACCACTCAAGCCCAATACACCTGATTCCCTTCCCTTTATTTTCCCAAGCCCAACCGGCCACCCCCTAAATCGGCCCAACCCCACATCCCTTTTATTCTACACCACACCAAACACAACCCTAAAAATCTAACCCTCATTTCTCTCTTAAACCTCCATCAGCCGCGACCCCACACCCCCATACCGGCGACCCCACGTCGCCGGTCACCTCACCCGACACATCCCATACCCCTATCCCCTAAAATCCGCAACCCATACCCCAAAAATCCGCTTCCAAAATCAGATTTTTTTTAACCTTTTATTCGAGTTTCAAACTCGTTCTTGGGGGTTAAGCCATCTATAAATACCCCATGTTGTTCTTCATTTTTTGAGGGGGGAATTTGGAGGTCCGAAAATCGAGTTCAAGTTTTGAAATCCAAAATGCAAATCTGAGATTCTCCTAAGGTTGGTATTGTTTTCTTTTTGTGTTGTTCATCGTCTTAAAAAGTCCGAAAATATAAGTTAAAATTATTGGGGTTTTGGTAGTGAATAATCTGAAATTTTTGCTATTCTTCACTGTTTTCGGAGTCCGGGTCGGGTCGGCAACTCGTTCGGGTCGGGTCGACCCCCGATTTGATAAATTTCCGATTTTATTTTTTTATTTTTATATCTTGTTGTTGGTTATCCGAAATTTGGGAAAGGAATCGATCCGGATTGAAAAATCCGATTCGGGTCGAACCCCATCGTGTGCGGGTCGGGTCGACCCGGTTTGTATAATTTCCGCAGATTGTTGTACGTTTATATTGTGTTGTTGGTTATCCGTAATTTGGAAGAAAATCGATTCGGGTTGAAAACATCCGATTCGGGTCGGGTCTACCCGATTCGGTTAATTTCCGATTTTTGCGTGTTTTTATTGTGTTGTTGTTTACCCGAAAATTTGGAAAGAATTGATTCGGGTCGCTATTCCGAACCGGGTCGATTTTCGAAACATTCCAAACCCCGTTTCGGTTTGAAATTTCGAATTCGGGTCGCATATTTTAATTGCAAATTGTTGGTTTATTTTGGCATTTAAACATCCGTGCACGGATATCTTATTGCTTTACTACTTTACTCGCTTTTAGGCCGATGAAATTGAATTCGAGGCCGCGCTTTTTTTTCATTTCTGTTTCGCCACTCTTTTGGCATTTAAACATCCGTGCAACGGATATTTACTTGTTTTATTGTCTTACTATTTTAAACTAAATATCGCGTCTTTTCGAGAATTGCTTCTCGATTTTAGTTTTTACTGTTTTGGTTTAGTTTATTTTTTGAATTAAATACCGCATTTTGGCCGATGAAAAAATATCCGTCGATTTTTGAGGCCTCCACATTTGTAAAGACGGAAAATAAAACTTCGGGCAAGGATGAAACTTAAATCTTTTTCACCCAAGAGACCAACATGTTCGGTAGGCAAGGCAACTAAAATGACCAACGAGTCATACGTTCGCAGCCACGACGTGATCGGAATGATCTTTTCAAAATTTGAGTCCGAGCCCTCCGTAATCAAAACATTTACTGTTTTGGATACGAATCCGAAGTTTTGTATATTCAATTGTTTCTAACCGTTTATTCTTGACAGCTTGCAAAGATAAAGTCAAAGAAGGCAAAATACCCCTCGGAGATTTCTTATTTTTGTTGTTGTCTTTTACTTTCTTTAATTCACTTTATTTTCATTCTCGCATTGTAATATTATTGTACTCGTGAAATTATTGAAATATTTAGAATAGGTAGACATAGAATTAATTAATAGGGTAGTCCAAAACGAAAACCCATCGCTAGTTTATTTATTTTAGGCTCGGTTAGTTTTAAAATTGAAAATCGCTAGTTTATTTATTTTAGGCCCGTTGCCCATAATAACACCTTGCATACATTTTTATCAATTTTCATACAAATGCATACTTGTACTTTTTTTTAGCTTTACATGTATATTAATGCCATACAAATGCATACTTGTACAAACTGCATCATTCTATTAACATCTTGCAATATTATTTTTATATGTATAAAAACATGCATTTTTCTTAGCATAACAATTAACCCGAATTTGATCGGATAACCGCAAGTTAGCGGATCTTAAAGGATGCCTAACCCCTTCCCTTTAGGATAATAAAGAACCCTTACCTAGAATCTCATTAGTTTCGTAGACCATAAAATCGGAGTTATTTTGCAGCATTTAGTTAGCATTCAGGTGCCCTAATTCACCTTAGAATAATTAGGTGGCGACTCCTCAAAGCAAGCAATTTTTAATCCATCCGGAGGGAATCGACGCCATCGCGTCGCGAAGCCCGCAGGTCAAAATCGGGCGCGACATTGAACAATTAAGCCAAAGGCCTCAATTTATAGTGTAAGGAAATGACCCCTCAACTAGCCAACTAATGACCTTCAATATCCATGTAATGACACTTATTGAGGGGTTACATTTAGCCAAATAATGACTGAATTCATGTGCCAAATAATGGAGATTCAATGCTCCAAAACCAGCCCAAAAGTCAGAACTTTCCATCTTCCCGTCGCAGCATTTTGCCTCCGAAGCGCCGCGGCTCTGCGAATTAGCGCCTTGGCGCCTCGGCTCCAGTAGGCCAACCACCATTTAGCGCTGCGGCGCTGCCATGGGGGCGCCGCGGCTCCGATTGTGTTGCGTCGCGGCCCTTCATGGCTCCGCGACAATTTCTGACTCGTTTCATCTTACACTTCGTACACATCTTCCTGCGTTTACCAACGTGGAATACTTGTCATTTGACCATTAACCGTCCATCATTCTATGTCTCAAACATATTACTTACGTACCAATATCTCTTTCACTAATGAAATTTGTGATACTTGGCACTACGTGTGTGGAAATGACGTTTCCGACGTGCGGGGCCCCAATTGTTCGAGTCATAAATAATCGGATATACTTAATTCCACATTAATAAATTTCCAACAATCCCCTCTTGAAAGAGATTTTGGCGCACTCACATGGCGCCTTTTCCAGCAATCTATCAGCGGACCAATGTTGCATCAGGAGAGGTAGCTTCAGCTTTGAACCTTCCATAGTTGAATAATATCAGACTTACTTACTGCATGGTGAACGTGATGTCTTGAACCATCAGTGTTTAGTGTAAGCCAAGTTAACGGTACCAACACAACAACTTTCCTTACTCTATTTTCGTAATTTTTTGTCCTTTGTGGCGGTGGACACTTCTTGGATTCTTAAGTGCGTTCATTTGAGGCGGCCTGTCCTCACACTTAAATAGATGGTCTCCTACAAGGTATCCTGCTATACCCCACTTTACAAGTGTTAGGAACCATTAAAAGTTTCCCCAAACCTACCCTCTACCGTTGAGAATCATTAAAGGTTTTGGAAACTTAACCTTTACCCACACTGCAGATAACACTTAATGTCTATCGCAGGAACGACTTTGGATTGATGTTTCTTTACAGAAATCACTATCCGAAGTGCTCATGCTTCCACCGAAGTGCTCAACTGAACCTTTACAACTTAGTTTTCCCATTGAACCTAATTCCTGGGATCTCTAGTCGGTAAGGTTGGGTTACCACTATATTGGTCCTTATACCTTTGGTTTTAAGCCCATTCCCCTAGACAAACAAAACATTTGATCTTTGGGTAAGCCCTTTGTCGGTAGGTCCGTTATGTTATCCTTTGATTTTATGTAATAAATGAATATTATATCCATGGTGATCAGCTGCCTAACGATCTTATGTCTCCATTGAATATGATGAGACTTGTTGTTGTACATAGAACTTCGTGCCCTTTCTAGAGCCGACTGACTGTCGTAGTAGATCATTACAGAAGGTACGAGTTTGTACCAACAAGGGACATCCTCTAAGAAGTCGTGAAGCCACTCAGCTTCTTCTCCTGCTTTGTCTAAAGCGATAAACTCCGATTCCATCGTGGATCGGGCGATGCAAGTTTGCTTAGAGGATTTCCAAGACACAGTCCCACCACCAATTGTAAATATATACCCACTGGTGGACTTGGTGTTTTCTATATCAGATATCCAGTTTGCATCATTGTACCTCTCTAGTACAACTGGATATCTCGAATAATGCAACCCGTAAGTTAGCGTGTATTTCAGGTATCGTAGTACCCGATTCAATGTCTTCTAATGATCATTACTCAGATTATGGGTAATCTTAGCCAACTTGTTGATTGCATAAGCAATATAGGTCGGGTGCAGTTTGTTATGTACATCAAACTCCCAATTACCTGTGCATATTGCTCCTGGCATACGGGTGCACTATGATTTTTATCAAGGTTTTGATTTCTATCCAGTGGTGACTTCATAGGCGAACTGTCAAACATCTCGAACTTTCTCAACACATCCTCGATGTAGTGAGACTGAGATAAGACCAGTCCGTCAGACGCCTTAGAGATCTTTATCCCTAAGATGACATATGTGATACCCATATCCTTCATATCGAAGCATTGTTTCAACATGTTCTTAGTCTCTAGGATCAAGCTAGGACTGCTCCATGTGATCAACATGTCATCTACGTACATGCATATCATGACGAACGAGTCAGAGTTACCTTTCATGTAGACACATTTGTCACACTGATTAATGGAGAAACCCTTCGATAGTAGAGTACTATCAATTTTTTCGTGCCATTGCTTCGGTGCCTGTTTCAGCCCGTACAGAGATTTGACAAGTCAACAGACTTTTTTCTCTTGCCCTGGAACCACATACCCCTCGGGTTGTTCCATATAAATTTCTTCTTATATATCACCATTTAGGAAGGCTGTCTTGACATCCATTTGATATATCTCAAGGTCACGCAACGCTGCGATCGCAATGAATACTCGTATGGATATCATCCTAGACACCGGGGAGTACGTGTAAAAATAGTCAAAGCCTTCCTTCTGCCGATAGTCCTTGACTACCAACCTGGCTTTGTACTTGTCTATAGACTCATACGCATTATACTTCCATTTTAGTATCCATTTACAACCCATAAGTTTATTTCCCAGAGGAAGATCAACCAACTCCTAAGTATGGTTATGCAGGATGAAGTCTATTTCACTTTCAATAGCTTCTTTCCAGAGTGGTGCCTATGGAGTTGACAATGCTTCAACAATTGTCCTTGGTTCGTCATTAACCATATAAGCTACAAAGTCAGGACCGAAGGATTTATCCTTCATGGCCCTTTTACTTCGCCTCAGTTCCATCCCCGGAGTCTCCAAGTTCTGAGAATCTGGAACACTAGATTCTGGATATTCAGCCACTTCGAAGTCTACTAGATCTGAACCATCTAGATCCGGGAAGTCAACGACTCCTGGTTCATAAGATCTTTGTTCATAACTTCGTTTGCGAGAGGTTATATATTTTTACTTTCTAGGAAAAGTATCGTCAAAGAATTAAGCATTCATTGATTCCATAATTGTACCCCCATGGATATCTGGAATATCTGACTTATGCACTAAGAAGCGAAAATCATTATTGTTATTTGCATATCCGGTGAAAATGCAATCTACAGATTTAGGCCCAATATTGACCTGCTTTGGCTGGGACACTTCGACCTTTGCCAAACAACTCCACACCATTAAATATTTATAGGTGGGTTTCTTTTCCTTCCATGATTCATATGGAGTTTTGTCCTTACCCTTATGTGGGACTCTATTAAGAATCGCATTAGCGGTAAGGACGGCTTTTCCCTACATGTTTTGGGGAAGACCGGAATTGATGAGCAAGGCATTCATCATTTTTTTCAATTTGCGGTTCTTGCATTCAGCAACACCATTCGACTGAGGTGAGTATGGAGTCGTTGTTTGATGAACAATGCCCGATTTGGCACAATATTCCTCAAATGACTCTACGTATTCTCCCCCTCTATCGCTACGAATGGATTTAATCTGCATGCTTAGTTGGTTTTCAACTTCTGCTTTGTAACGTCAGAACGCTTCATCTTTACTTTTCAATAAGTAAATGTAACAATACCTTGTGCTATCATCAATGAATGTCACAAAGTACTTGTTCCCCCTAGTTTGTACAAACTTCAAATCACATATATTTGTGTGAATAAGTTCTAGAGGAGCGGTATTCCTTTATACGGATAGAAAAAAGATCTTTGTGAGTTTTGCCTCTACGCACACCTCACACTTATGTTGAGGGTTTACATTGATAGACGATAACAACTCCAACTTAACCAACCTTTGGATGGACTTATAGTTAACATGTCCTAATCTATGATGCCATAAATTAGAGGACTCAAGCAAGTAAGAAGAATCTTCAATATTATTGCTTGCACATATTACAGACATGGCGTTAACTTTGAAGAAGCCTTCAAAGACGAAGCCTCTTCCCACAAAAGTTCCATTCTTGGTGATTACAAATTTATTGGACTCAAATACTAGCCTAAAACCAGCATTAACCAATAAATGACCTGAAATTAAATTCCTCATAATCTCAGGAACATGCATCATCTCCTTGAGAGTGAGCTCTTTTCCAGAAGTCATCTTCAGGACTACCTTTCTTACCCCCAGCACATCAGACGAAGCGTTGTTACCCATGAACAACTTCTTGTCGGTAACTGGTGTATATATGGAGAAGGCATCTCTGTTGGAATAGATGTGTCTCGTAGCACCCATGTCCATCCACCATTGCATGGATTCTCAACAAGGTTTGCTTTAAGCAACCCCGCCGATAACTTCTCAATCATGTCGTCAAGAAGCGTGTTTTTGACGACGTTAGCCTGTGCCTTGCCTTTGTCTTTGGCCTTCACTTGTTGCTCAGTCTTGAGCTTGCGGCAGTCCTTGATCATGTGAACAGGTTTCCCACAGTGGTGACAGTTCCTCTTGAACTTCTTGCCACCTGGGTCTTGCCATATTTCTGGAACTTGCGCTTTTTGCTTGGGTTCCCTTTAGCCTCAGCCAGATTTGCCTTTACCTCAGCGGGTTATTTTCCTATAGGCAAGACCTTCTTATTATCTTCTTGAATTTGGAGTTTGATAACAAGTTCCTCAAAGGTCATTTCCTTTGTCTTGAGTTTTAAGTAACTCATAAACTCATTCCACGAGGGAGGTAACTTCTCAATCAGTGATGCAACCAAAATCTGCTCATTTGATTTCATACCTTCCAAATCCAGGTGATGTAGAATCATTTGGAATTCCTGGACTTGGGACATCACAGTTTTGCTATCCACCATTTCAAATTTCAGGAATTTCCCAATGATGAATTTCTTCGTACCAGCATCTTGTGCGTTGTACTTCTTCTGCAGCTTTTCCCATAACTCTTTGGCGGTGCCTACGTCGTAATACACCATGTAGAGTGGGTCTGACAGACAGTTCAGAATATAGTTCTTACACATGAAGTCACTATGACTCCAAGCTTCAAGAACTATCTTCATGCCATTGACTACACGGATACCTTGGCCTTCTCTAGCCGTTTCATTAGGCTGAGGGTCCACTTCATCTCCAGCTTGTGGAGGATCTTCTGTTAGGAAATGAGCCATTTCCATAACAGTCAAAATAAAACAATATCTTTTGCTGCCGTCTCTTGAAGTTGGATCCCATAAACTTCTCTGGGAGTTCATTATGGAAACCGGAGGGTGGAGGAACATTAACATTTCCTTGAGCAACTGAAAAGGCATTGGGTGTGCCTTGAGCAGTGGGGAAGGCAGATGGGTTGCCGTGACTAGTGGGGATAGCAGAGGGGTTGCCTTGAGTAGCAGCAGCAGAATCAGAAGCGAGTTGTTCTCTTCCAGTCATTTTTCTAAGCACTTACAACAATCTTGTCTTAAAATTGTAGGTTACAACAATTGCAAGAAATGGGAAGTAAGTAAATATTACAAATTGCTAGAAAGGATAAACTAAAGATTACAAAAAACTGGAATCAAGAACGATACAAACTCCTTGTGATTTGCTTAGTCGAGTGATGGAACTCTGTCTTTAAGACAAGATTGTCCCGTATATATCCTTTTATGTTGTCGGGCAATAGTCTCCCAAGATACAACAACAACTTAACAAATGAGCAAAGGAAACTCAAGTGTTACTCTTGAAGTACTTTGAATATAGAAAACTTGCTACAGAGGAAGAAGAAGATTTCAGAAAATTTCTAAGTGTGTTGAACAATTGAGCAAAAGGCCTTAATTTATAGTGTAAGGAAATGACCCCTCAAATAGCTAACTAATGACCTTCAATAGCCATGTAATGACACTTATTGAGGGGTTACATTCAACCAAATAATGCCTGAATTCATGTGCCAAATAATGGAGATTTAATGCTCCAAAACCAGCTCAAAAGTCAGAACTTTCCATCTTTCCGTCGCGGCATTCTGCCTCCGAAGCGCCGCAACTCTGTGAATTAGAGTCACGGCGCCTCGGTTCCAGTAGCCCAACCACCCTTTAGCGTCGCGGCGCTGCCATGGGGGCGCCGCGGCTCCGACGGTGTTGCGTCGCGGCCCTTCACGGCTCCACGACAATTTCTGACTCGTTTCATCTTACACTTCTTCCTTCGTTTACTAACATGGAATACTTGTCATTTGTCTAATAATCGTCCATCATTCTATGTATCAAACGTATTACTTACGTACCAATATCTCTTTCACTAATGAAATTTGCGATACTTGGCAGTACGTGTGCACGTGTGTGGAAACGATATATCCGACATATGGGGCCCCAATTGTTTGAGTCATAAATAATGGGATAAACTTAATTCCACATTATTAAATTTCCAACAACTTCAACAAATATAGCTTCAACAAAAGGGGCTTGACATTTGAGTCAATATTCAACAAATCTATTATTAAAGATGGCATATCTACTGGCAGCTTCACGCTAGACACTGGTACCAACTTTTTGCCTGAGTTTGAGAGTCCTGGAATAGCCTCGGCTAAAGAGGTAGATTCAAAGCTAGAATGCTTCTAGTCTTCTGAGCCGGATGAAGTTCCAAGTATAAGCAAGGCGGTAGAGACTGCTAGTGGAAAAATAAGGATGGGCTTTGAGAAAGAGAAGTGGTAAGAGAAAAAGAAACGTTTTGAATGCTATTGTTGGATATGTAAAGCACGTACGGAAATAGTAAATAACTATTACAGTGATCAAAAGGATAAACAAGATTACAACAACTACTTGTCAATATCTTGATCTTGAATTGGAACTTCAAATATGGATCTTGTATTCGGAAATACAAGAACATGAAATGCTACACTTGTAGCTTGTAGATCCGCTGAGAATCTGAACGGTTAGAGTCCTTTGAGTTTCTAGTTAACACCTAAAACACTTAGCAACCAATTAGATAATCACAACACCACCGGCTAAGTCGAGAGATGACTCTCTGTATTTAACACAAGATTGCCCCCGTACATAGGCTTTACGAAAGTGTGGAAAATAGTCTCCCAGATGAAACATCAAACTATCAAATTTGCAAAGCCTACATAAATAACCTCAGTGAAGAACAAGAACAATGAAGATTGCTAAGAGAAGGATTGTTTATCAGGAAAACTGATCTCTTTATGGTGTTGTATACTTGTATGTATATTGTGGGCATTTTTATTCATCTATAGAATTGAGACAAAGGCCTCAATTTATAGGTGTGCAAGATAGCCTTTCAAATGCCCCATAATGCCATTCAATTTCCATGTCATGGATGACATTTAACCCCCAAGTAATGCAGCAATATAATGGTCCAAGTAATGGCCATTATTGGGTGGATTCAATGCCATTGAAACCACCTCAACAACCAAACTTTTTGGATTTCGTCGAGCAAAGACTGTCTAGGAAGCGTCGCGGTGTTGCAACATCTAGCGCCGCAGCTCCAGAATATCAAACAGGCAATTAACGACGCGACTCAGTTTGGGGGGCGCCGCGACCTTTCTCGGCTCCGTGGCTCTTTTCGACCCGTACCATCTTACATTTCGCATAATACTTCATTCGTTTTCCGATGTGGAACACTTGTTATTTAGCCAATAACCATCCACCATTCTATGTCTCAAACACTTCACTTACGTACCAATATCTCTTTCATTAACAAAATTTATGATACTTGGTACTAAGATTGCACGTGTGTGGAAATGACATTTCCGACGTGCGGGCCCCCAATTGTTCGAATCATAAATAATGGGATAAACTTAATTCCATACTAGTAAATTTCCAAAAATCCCCTCTTGAAAGAGATTTTGGGCGCACACACAAGGTGCCTACTTTTAGCAATCTTTCAGCGAAAAGTTATTGCATCAGGAGAGGTAGCTTCCGCTTTGAACCTTCTCTAGTTGAATACCATTGGACTTACTTACTGCGCGATGAACGTGATGTCTTGAACCGTCAGTGTTTAATGTAAGCCAAGACAATGGTACCAACACAATACCTCCCCTTTATTCGTTTCTTCTTATTGTTCTGTCCGTTGTGGCCGTTGATACACTTGGATTCTTAAGTGCATTCATTTGAGGCGGCCTGTCCTCGCACTTAAATAGGTGATATCCTATAAGGTATCCTGTTATACCCCACTTCACAAGTGTTAGGAATCATTAAAAGTTTCCCTAACTTTAACCTCAACCGTTTGAGAATCATTAAAGGTTGTAAGCTTAACCTTTACCCACCATGCAGGTAGCACTTTAATGTCTATCGCGGGAACGGCTTTGGATTTACGTTTTTTTACATAAATCATAATCCGAAGTGCTCTTGCTTCCACCGAAGCGCTCAACTGAACCTTTTGCAGCATATTTTTCCCATTGAACCAAATTCTTAGGATCTCTAGTCAGTATGATTGGGTTACCACCGCAAAGGTTCATATTGTTTGGGTTTTAAGCCCATTCCCCTAGACAGGCAAAACTCTTGATCTTCGGGTAGTCCCTTAGTTAAATGGTCCGCTATATCCTTTGATTAGTAATCAAGGAAATGACATCCGTAGTGATCAACTGACATACGATCTTATGTCTCCGACAGATCCGACAGATATGTCCAGACGCCATTATCCGTGCCCTTCCTGAAGTCGACCGGCTAGCCACAGTGTCTAATTGCTAAAGGCACGGGTTTCTCCCAATAAGGGACGTCCTCTAAGGAGTCGTGAAGTTACTCAACTTCTTCTCATGCTTTGTTTAAAGTGATAAACTCTGATTCCATCATGAATCGGCCGATGCAAGTTTGCTTAGAGGATTTTCCAAGACCCATCATACACATTTACTTGTGACATTGGTGTTCTTCAAGTCTGATGTCCAGTTTGCATCAATGTGTTCTCCTAGAACCTCTGGACATCTAGAATACCGTAATCCATAGATAAGCGAACATTTCAGACATCGTCATATCTGATATAACGCCTTCTATCGATCATTTCCAGAATCACGAGTGTACTTTAGTTCAACTGATCTGCTTTGTAAGCCGATACTAGGTCGGTTGTAGTGTGTACAATACATTAAACTACATGTGACCTACGCATATCGCTCTTTGTATATAGATGCACCATGATTCCAATCAGTTCTATGATCCATTGGTGGCTTCAACAAGACTGTCAACTATCTCCTAACTGAGTTTGGAGTTAGACCAGTCCGTTAGATGTCTTAGAAATCCCAATTCCTAAGATGTCATATGTGATACTCATATCGAGACATTTGTTATAATATGTCTTCCACTTTCAGACTGTTGGTTTTCCAACTGTCGGCTTTCTAACTTCAGAGTCAATGTTTCTGTTATCAGATTCATTGTTTCTATTTTAACTGAAACTTCCAGGACCAAAATGTAAACATTTTAGGGATCAAAATGAAAGTTCAGGAACAAGCCCAACAGTCCCAACAAACCAATTATGATCCTCCCCTTCCAACTCTCCGATTAGGAAGGCGACATCAATATCCATGTCACATAAGACAATAGTAGATATACCGAGTTATCGCTGCAAACCACAAGATATTATTATGGTAAAGGATGAACAAAAATCCAAAGCTCTGATTCAAATTTCTCTCGATTCATCCCCTCATGAGGAATTACCAAATCATTTGACCCTTCACCCATTCCAATATAAAGGATTAGTCAATCAAAGGAAATAGCCCTGGATGTTAAGCTATTCACAAGAGAGCACATGTCCAAGTAGCCGATGCCTTATACTCGTCAGTAGGTCCATCTACTTTGTACTCACTTTTGAGTATCCACTTTTACAACCCAAAGGTTCTTTTCCCGGAGGAAGGTCAACCATTACACAAGTATGGTTCTATATGATGGAATCTATTTCTCTCTCTTGTAGCTTCTTTCCAAAGCAGCACTTCTGGAGATGATAATTCTTTGTTAATTGTCCATGGTTCGTTCTCAACCATACAAGCTAGAAGGCCTGGAACAAGTCTTTGTCCCCTTTTTGCTCTGTCTCGGTTCAACATCTAGAATCTCTGAGTTATGTAGATCTGGAATATTAAGTTCCAGATAGTCAGCAACTTTCGAGTCCTGTAGATACGGAACGTCTAGTTCCGGACAGTCAGGCACTCATGGGTTCTTGTTAACCTCGATCAATTACTTCTTTGTTTCCTTCTCAAGGAAAGTTATCCTCAAAGCATTCTTTGACACCAAGAAGAGATAAGCACTACTGTTATTTACAAATCCAGTGGATATGCAATCTACAGTCTTAGGTCCAACTTGACCTATTTCAGTATTCCAACTTCTACCAAGCCACCCCACATCACAACATTTGTAGGTGGGATCCTTTTCATGTTTCACATGGAGGGTTATCCTTATCCTTATGCGGAGTTCTATTGAGAATCACATTAGCGGTAAGGATCGCCTTGCCCCACATATTTTGGGTGTACGACTTTGCGCTTGGCTAACATTATTAGACTGAGATGAGTAAGGATCAGTCGTTTGATAAACGATGCTTCACATTCTCCCCCTCTATCACTACGAATTCCTCAATCCGTAGGCTTAGTTGGTTTTCAACTTATGCTTTGTAGTTCTTATCCTCTTCAACAACTTCATTTTTTCTTTTCAACAAACAAAGGATGCAATACGTTGTACCATCATCAATGAAGGTCACAAAGTACTTGTCTCCCCCTTCTATTTTGTACAAACTTCAAATCACCCATGTAAGTGTGACTAAGTTCTAGAGGAGCGATGCTTCTTTTTCTATTCCTTTGACGGAACTTGTCTCCCCCCTCTATTTTATACAAACTTTAATTTACCCATATAGGTGTGACTAAGTTCTAGAGGAGCGGTGCTTCTTTCGCTATTCCTTTGACGGAATGGAAAGGTAAAAGCCTCTTCGCCTACCTCACATTCATTTTGAGGGTTTATGTCGACAAAAGGCAATAATCTCAACTTTGTTAGCTTTTGAATGACTTTCTATTTAACGTATCTTAATCTATGATGGCATAGATGCATTGATTACAAATATACATTAATTTAGCTACAGACATATTTTACCATTCTTAGTTATTACAGACCTGTTGGACTAGTCTCAAACCAGCTCGACTAACATCGTCTTTGAAACCAAGTTTGGGACATGTATCACCTCCTTTTAGAGTGATCCCATTCCCTGAAGTCCTATTGAGGACAACCTCTTCAACCCCTTCTACTTTAGAGGTGGCGTTGCTTCACATGAACAACTTCTTGCCTGTGGTTAGGGCGTAGCAGGATTATATGTGATGTGGATACTCTAGCCCACTCCAGTTGCTTTGGCAGACTGCGTGTCCAATTTCTTTTCTACCTTTCTTTTGGTCTTCAGATCATTTAAGAGCTGGAAACTCTGACCCACCTCACTAGGTGTCTATTACTTTTCTGCTTTTCTGTTGGCCTTCAGATCATTTAAGACCTAGAAACTCTAGCCCACCTCACTAGGTGTCCATTACTTTTCTGCCTTTCTTTTGGCCTTTAGATCATTTAAGACCTGGAAATTCTGGCCCACTCCAGTCGCCCGTAGGCTTTGTAAGACTGAGTGTCCAATATCATCCTATCAAATAAAGGATCCTCTGTCAGATAGTGTGACAGGTTCAATGTCTTAAGATAAGCCATTATATTTTAGTCTTCTTCCTTTGAGATTGGTTCCCAGACAATTCTTGGCGCTTGCTTAAGAGTGGTAACAGTTTTCGCACAGTCAGTGGATCTCTATCCTTCGTATGTGCGAACATACTTTACACACTTTTAATAATTACACTCAAAAGAACAGATCTTTTAAGTTTTGTTTACAATAGTCCAATCTTTATACGGGAAAGAAGAAGATTCAATATCTGATTTTAAAGTATAGGGAATATGTGTTTTTAATGAAAACACTTTCATATTCCCAGCCTTGCTTTACACACTCTCTATTCAGATATTAACTAAACACGTTATAGATAAGGAAGGATAAATAACTTAAACCTTTTGGATTCTGGCCCACTTCATTTAGACTGAGTGTCCATATCCTCCTAACCATAACTTAGATCCTTTGTCTGGGACAGATATAGGCATTCTGCTACATAAAAGAACAACATCTTCAGCCTTCTCCTCTTGTCCCAGTTGACATCCTCAACCTCTCGTGGGCGCTTGTTTTCACCACCATCGGGAGCGGTGACACCAACTCGTCCTTGATCTTTAGCCGTACTAGCATGGCTATCAGCAGTATCTTGAAGCTCAACATCAGATCCAGAGATCCCACCTTTGACGGAAACAGATTTGTAACTGTCGTCAAAGAGAGAACCAAAACTAGGACCAGATTTGAAAGCACAGTTGTTGACAGAGACATTGTTTGAACTGTTAACATAAGTGTCAATAGAACCGTTTTCAAAAAGAAAACCACCGCCAGATGTGGGACCATATCTCCTGGCAAACATCTTTCGAGTACTAATACAATCTTGTCTTAAAATTATTGGATATGTAAAGCACGTACGGGAATAATAAATAATTATTACAGTGATCGAAAGGATAAACAACTAAGATTACAACAACAAGTTGTCAATATCTTGAGCTTGAATTAGAACTTCAAATATGAATCTTGTATTCGGAAATACAAGAACATTAACTGCTACACTTGTAGCTTGTAGATCCGCTGAGAATCCGAACGGTTAGAGTCCTTTGAGATTGTAGTTCACCTGAAACACTTAGCAACCAATTAGATAATCACAACACCACCTGTTGAGTCGAGAGATGACTCTCTGTATTTAAGACAAGATTGCCCCTGTATATAGGCTTGACGGAAGTGTGGACAATAGTCTCCCAAGATGAAACATCAAACTATCAAATGTGCAAAGCCTACACAAATGACCTTAGCGAAGAACACGAACAATGAAGATTGCTAAGAGAAGGATTGCTTATTAGGAAAACTGATCTATTTATGGTGTTGTATACTTGTATGTATATTGTGGGCATTTCTGTTCATCTATAGAATTGAGCCAAATGCCTCAATTTATAGGTGTGCAAGATGGCCTTTCAAATGCCCCATAATGACATTCAATTGCCATGTAATGGATGACATTTAACCCCTAAGTAATGCAGAAACATAATGGTCAAAGTAATGGCCATTATTGGGTGGATTCAATTTCATTAAAACCACCTCAACAACCAAAATTTTGGGATTCCATCACGCAAACACTGCCTGGGAAGTGCTACGGTGCTGCAACATTTCGCGGCTCTGGAATACCAAACAGGAAATTAGCGCCGCGACTCAGCTTTGGGGGCGCTCCGGCGCCGCGACTCAGCTTGGGGGGCGCTCCGGCGCCGCGACCCTTCTCGACTCCGCGACTCTTTTCGACCCGTACCATTTTACACTTCGCACAATCCTTCCTTTATTTACCGACGTGGAACACTTGTTATTTAGCCAATAACCGTCCATCATTCTATGTCTCAAACACTTCACTTATGTACCAATATCTCTTTCATTAACGAAATTTACGATACTTGGCACTAAGATTGCACGTGTGTGGAAATGACATTTCCGACGTGCGGGGCCCCAATTGTTCGAGTCACAAATAATGGGATAAACTTAATTCCACACTAGTAAATTTCCAACAGCTATTTCCGAGGCTCCATTGCAGTCATTGTTAGCTGCTAAGAAAGGGTTCTTCAAGGGATGAAAAGTTCAAGTGTGGATCGATTGATGAATCGGATAATCGAAGAACTAAAGTACCAGGAAAGGAAGATACACAACCTAAAACTCCGGATAAGGAGGACCATCAGTCTGAGGTGGTTACGGAGGAAAAAAAAAGAGCCAGAAAAGGTGATTTGCAGGTTGCATAGTCCTCTTTTTCGTGTACAAAGTTTCTTTATTCCCCTCTCGTCTTTCATAGTTATTTTGCAACGGAACTCTATATGTGAAAGTCATTTCAAGTGGCATCTACTGAAGCTGACAAGTTGTGAATATTTGGTTCCAAATTAGTTCGACCTCTATAAAATAGACTTCTTCATTGTTAGGCTTATTACATATCCGGTTAACTTGAAACATTTCAAAAGATTTCTTGAATAGCTCTTAAGTGTGTCCTTTCCTAAATTCTGAATTCATAATAAGGGAATAACAACAACAACAAATACTTATTGAAATCTCATAAAATTGGGTCTGGAGAGGATAAAGTGTACGCATACGTTATGTTATCAATCTGTATTCCAAAAAACCAGTAAATAATAATAACTGAAAATAAACAGAATCAGTGTTGAAAAAATAAGAATAATTTTTCAGAATATAATCGAGCCCACTTAGTTCAAAGTGTGTCCTTAAGGAAATTATTCCCCTCACAGTACTCGAGGTTGATGTAATATCCCCTCCCAGGATAGAACGATTATCTTACCAGAATAGTAGTACTCCAAATTCAGGTAGCGGCGAACCACTCAACGGGAGTATATCATATAGAATTTATTTGTGCAGAAGAAGAAGAAGTTTGTGTTGTTCAGAAAATTAGTAAGTAAAATTCTGAGGAATCAAACGAATTTATAGCCATGGAAGTACTGTTTCTGAAGGTTTGCAACCCTTCTGAACAGCCACCAAAATCTGGTGGAAAATTTAAATATGGGAAAGAAACCGGGTCGCGGGTCAGACATGCGGATCCGGCCGGGTCGCGGGTCAGACACGCGGATCCGGGTCACTAACGGGTAGGATTGGATAAGCTAATTAATTTAATTAAATAATAAGTAATTAAATAATTAAAATTAAAGAAAATTTGGTCCAAAAAGATTATCAATCAATCAGATCATTTGACCAAATCCAAATCCAAATCCAAATCCGAATCCGAAGCCGAAGCCGAAGCCAAAGCCGAACCGAGCGAGCGATGACGACGGCGCGAGGGGTCCTTGCCCCCTCAACCCTTTTAATGACTGGAGAAGGTGTAATGTAATATATACACCTCTCTTTTTCTTTCTTTTTTCGATGTGGGACAAATGCTTATTTTATAAAGCAAGAGGGAACTCCCACTTTTCTTTCCACTACTGATGTGGGACAAATGCTCCATTTCCCATTCAATCTATCATTTAAACCCAACAATCCCCCACATGAATGGGAATGGCTATAATATAAAAGAATGCGCAGACAAGTGTGATATACAAGCGAGGATTGACTGCATCTGGATAAGTAGGTTTCCCTTTGAACTTTCTGTAGTGAACTTATATCGGATATATTCGATCAATCGGTAGATTTGATATCTTTGAACCATCGAAATTTGTTGTATACCTAGACAACATAAGTCACACAATCAACCCTCAACTGTATATGGTTCTCACGATTGTGTTCGTTTCAGCCATGAACACCTCCTGGTTTCATGAGTGCATAGAGAATGGGCCTTCACTGTCATTCCCCTTTAAAGCGGCTTACACTTAACACTCACATAGGTGATTTCTAAACATGTGGTCCTATAGCCACATTATCTGGTCATACACTGCCAGATTTAGATAATCATTAAAGAACCTTAATGCTTTATTAACTCATTAACAAGCCATAAGGTTTATCCTTATTTCTGATCATTGTATTCATCCGAGAATGGGTTGAGTTATTTGACAATGTTGAACCGTCAGTCACAACTTTGTTTGATCTCCTTGAACCTAGCTCTTGGGATCTCCAGTCTGCTAGGTAGAGTTACCGCCATGATGACTTGTCCTCGGCCTTAACCCCATTCCCATTCCCATTGATGATCTACTAACTCCCTCTCTAGATAAGCCTTTTGTAAGCGGATCCGCCACGTTATCTCTTGACTTTACATAATCAATCGTGATAACGCCACTAGAGAGGAGTTGTCTAACGGTATAGTGTCTTCGTCGTATGTGACGAGATTTTCCGTTGTACATTACGCTCCCTGCCCTACCTATTGCTTCTTGACTGTCACAATGTATACATATAGGAGCCAAAGGTTTGGGACAGAATGGAATATCTTCTAAGAAATTCCGGAGCCATTCAGCTTCTTCACCGGCCTTGTCTAAAGCTATAAATTCAGATTCCATTGTAGAGCGGGAGATGCATGTCTGTTTTGATGATTTCCAAGACGCTGCTCCTCCACCAACGGTGAAAATATATTCACTCGTGGATTTAACTTCAGATGATCCGGTGATCCAGTTTGCATCACTATATCCCTCAATTACTGCGGGATATTTATTATAATGCAAAGCATAGGTTTGGGTGTGTTTTAAATACCCCAAGACTCGTTTCATAGCCATCCAATGAGTTTGATTGGGATTACTCGTGAATCGACTCAGCTTGCTTATAGCACATGCTATATCTGGTCGTGTACAATTCATAATATACATCAAACTTCCCAAAACTCGTGCATAGTCCAATTGTGAGTCACTTTCACCTTCATTCTTTTGAAGTGCAAAACTTACATCAATTGGAGTCTTTGCAACATTGAAATTTAAATACTTAAACTTGTCAAGTACTCTTTCAATATAATGAGACTGCGATAACGCTAGACCTTGTGGAGTATTATGAATTCTGATGCCTAAGATCAAATCAGCAACTCCTAAGTCCTTCATATCAAATTTGCTAGCCAAAGATACGCTTCGTAGCATTTACATCGGTAATATCTCTACTCATTATCAACATGTCATCAACATATAAACAAACAATGACTTCATGATTTGGAGTATTTTTAATGTAAACACATTTGTCACACTCATTAATCTTAAATCCATTTGCCAACATTGTTTGGTCAAATTTCGCATGCCATTGTTTGGGTGCTTGTTTAAGTCCATAAAGTGACTTAACAAGTTTGCACACTTTCCTTTCTTTACCAGGAACCACAAAACCCTCAGGTTGTTCCATGTAAATTTCTTCCTCCAATTCTCCATTTAAGAAAGCTGTCTTGACATCCATTTGATGGATTTCAAGACCATATACGGCCGCCAGTGCCACTAACACCCGAATAGATGTTATTCTTGTTACCGGCGAGTATGTGTCAAAGTATTCAAGGCCTTCTTTTTTTCTATAACCTTTGACCACAAGTCTTGCCTTATATTTGTCAATAGTGCCATCAACTTTCATTTTCCTTTTAAAAATCCATTTTGATCCTAAAGGTTTATTTCCAGGAGGAAGATCAACCAATTCCCATGTATGGTTGTTCAAAATTGATTCAATCTCACTATTGCCTTCCTCTTTTCAAAATGCTGAATCAGAAGAAGACATCGCTGCTTTAAATGTTTGAGGCTCATTTTCAAGCAAGAATGTCACGAAATCTGGTCCAAAGGAAGTAGATGTCCTTTGACGTTTGCTACGCCTTGCATCCTCTTTACTTGGTGTATTTTCCTTTGGTTCTTCCCGCGGTCATTTAGATCTTTCACTTGACGACTCACATTTAGTTTTATACGGATAAATGTTTTGAAAGAATTCAGCATTATCTGATTCAATTACCGTATTAACATGAATTTCGGGATTGTCCGATTTGTGAACTAAAAACCGACAAGCTTTGCTGTTTGTAGCATAGCCAATAAAAACACAATCCATAGTTTTTGGTCCGATTTTGACCCTTTTGGGCAAAGGAACTTGGACCTTTGCTAAACACCCCACACTTTGAAATATCTCAAGTTGAGTTTTCTTCCTTTCCATAGTTCATATGGAATAGATTGTGTTTTGCTGTGGGGCACCCTGTTGAGTATTCGGTTAGCTGTAAGGATAGCTTCCCCCCACAAGCTTTGCGGTAAACCGGAACTTATTAGTAAGGCATTCATCATTTCCTTTAATGTTCGGGTTTTCCTTTCCGCAATTCCATTTGATTTTGGTGTGTAAGGGGCAGTAGTTTGATTAATAATTCCATATTCTAAACATATCTCTGCAAAAGGAGATTCGTACTCTCCACCCCTATCACTTCTAATCATTTTTATCTTTTTATTCAATTGATTTTCCACTTCGTTCTTGTATTGCTTAAATGCATCAATTGTTTCATCCTTACTATTAAGCAAATACACATAACAATATCGAGTGCAATCGTCAATAAAAGTTATAAAATACTTTTTTCCACCGCGAGATGGTATTGACTTCATATCACATATATCTGTGTGAATTAAGTCTAAAGGATTTGAATTCCTATCAATAGACTTATATGGATGTTTAACAAACTTAGATTCAACACAGATTTCACATTTAGTTTATTACACTCGAATTTAGGCAATACTTCTAAATTAATCAATTTTCGCAAGGTTTTGTAGTTGACATGTTCTAAACGAACATGCCATAAGTCATTTGACTCCAATAAGTAAGACGAAGCTGAATTTTCATTAATATTGTCAACAACCATTACATTGAGTTTGAAAAGGCCCTCGGTGAGGTAGCCCTTTCCTATGAACAAATCATTCTTACTTAATACAATTTTCTCACTAACCAACACGAACTTAAACCCATTTTTGACGAGTAGTCCGGCTGAAACTAAATTCTTCCGAATTGTTGGAACGTGCATAACATTGTTGAGAGTCAGGACCTTGCCGGAAGTCATCTTCAGAAGTATCTTCCCATATCCTTCAACCTTGGCGATGCGGTATTTCCCATAAACAGTACCTCTTCGGGTCAAGTGGGAGCATAGGTTGCAAATGCTTCTTTTGTAGCGCAAACATGTCGAGTGGCACCAGAATCAAGCCACCACTCCTTTGGGTTTCCAACCAAATTGCACTCTGATAGCATTGCACACGGATCATCCATATCATCATTCTTTTCCACCATATTGGCTTGTCCTTTTCCCTTGTTCTTTTTCGGAGACGACAATCGGGGCTTTGTGGCCACTTTCCCACAATTAAAGCAGTTGCCCTTGAACTTTTTCTTGTTGGAATCCTTCTCCTTTCCAGAAGGCCTCTTCCTTTTCTTGTTCTTGTTCAGAGCAGCATCTTCAACGATGTTTGCCCCTTCAATTGGTGAAGTCTTACCTCTTCTCAGCGGTTTTGTTATCTTCCTCGATCTTGAGACGAATCACAAGATCTTCCAACTTCATTTCCTTTCTTTTGTGCTTAAGATAATTCTTGAAATCTTTCCATGAGGGCGGCAACTTCTCAATCATTGCAGCCACTTGGAACGCTTCATTTACTACCATACCTTTAGCAATAAGGTCATGAAAGATAAGTTGAAGCTCTTGAACTTGGGTTCCAACGGTTTTTCCATCCACCATTTTGTAGTCTAGGAATTTGGCAACCACAAACTTTCAAGCAAGCATCTTCAATTTTGTACTTCTTTTCAAGTGCAATCCATAGTTCTTTGGAAGTCTCTACTGCACTGTAGACGTTGTACAAGTCATCTTCTAAGGCACTAAAAATGTAGCCTTTGCACAAAAAATCAGCCTGTTTCCAAGCCTCAGTAACCATGAACTGTTGGTTGTCAGGCATGTCGGCGGCAGGCACGGGAGGGTCCTCACTGGTGAACTTTTGCATACCAAGGGTGGTAAGCCAAAAGACATTTTTTGCTGCCATCGTTTAAAGTTGGCACCGGTGAACTTCACAGGTTTCTCAGCCGGTGGCACAGCGGTACGGGTTGTAGGAGTAACCGCTGGTGCAATATTTGCAGAGATAGTTCCAGTCTCAATTGCCATTATTCGTTTGTCACTGTCAAATCGACAAACTGTTTTAGTTAATAAAACCAGAATAACAATTCAATCATAGACTTAAACGATGAAGATTTTATTTCTTCAAATCGCGGTATAATTATGAAACTTTAGTATTCCAACGAAGTTTTTTATATCTTCGAGTCAGAATACTAATATTCATATGGAGTAGAAAATTACACAAGTTTTAATCTCCAAACCAGAATACAACAACGATGAAGTTTTTATGTTCTTCAAAATATTGTACAAGTATGAACTTTAATATTCCAACGAAGTTTTTATGTCTTCAAGTCCGAATATGAAATTTCATACGGAGTAGAAAACCACACAGGTTTTAGTCTCCAAAACAGAATACAGATTAATCTAAAAATATAATTTCCTTAAGATTGTTATCAATCTGTATTCCAAAAAATCAGTAAATAATAATAACTGAAAATAAACAGAATCAGTGTTGAAAAAATAAGAATAATTTTTCAGAATATAATCGAGCCCACTTAGTTCAAAGTGTGTCCTTAAGGAAATTATTCCCCTCACAGTACTCGAGGTTGATGGAATATCCCCTCCCAGGATAGAACGATTATCTTACCAGAATAGTAGTACTCCAAATTCAGGTAGCGGAGAACCACTCAACGGCGGTATATCACACAAAATTTATTTGTGCAGAAGAAGAAGAAGTTTGTGTTGTTCAGAAAATTAGTAAGTAAAATTCTGAGGAATCATACGAATTTATAGCCATGGAAGTACTGTTTCTGAAGGTTTGCAACCCTTCTGAACAGCCACCAAAATCTGGTGGGAAATTTAAATATGGGAAAGAAATCGGGTCGCGGGTCAGACACGCGGATTCGGCCGGGTCGCGGGTCAGACACGCGGATCTGGGTCACTAACGGGTAGGATTGGATAAGCTAATTAATTTAATTAAATAATTAAAATTAAAGAAAATTTGGTCCAAAAAGATTATCAATCAATCAGATCATTTGACCAAATCCGAATCCGAATCCGAATCGAGCGACGACGACGGTGCGAGGGGTCCTTGCCCCCTCAACCCTTTTAGTGACTGGAGAAGGTGTAATGTAATATATACACCTCTTTTCCTTTCTTTTTTTCGATGTGGGACAAATGCTTATTTTATAAAGCAAGAGGGAACTCCCACTTTTCTTTCCACTACCGATGTGGGACAAATGCTCCATTTCCCATTCAATCTATCATTTAAACCCAACACGTTACCCCTATTTTGAGAGGTAGAAAGGTTGTATTCGGTAGACTCTCGTCAGGGTAGTAATAATAATAAACTGTAGCCCAAAAGTATGATAGAATTCCAAAATAGGCTCTTTGGAGGACAAAACATGGTGGCATCTCTTATGTATTTTATGGACTGGCAGGACCATGGTGGCATCCATGTGTTTACTTGTATCGCCTTGTTTTAACTAGGAACTGCTTGTGTTTTTCCCTCTTGGTACTTTAATGGGATTTTTACACGGCGCAATAGCCCAATAAAATTCACAATTAAAAAATTAACTCTAGTCTTTATCTTTTACTTTTTTCGTCACAATTTAAAGTGTGTTACTTTCGTTTTTAGTTTGTATAAAAAAGAGTCTCTTTCTATATTTAGCAAAATTTTTCAATTCCAACATCTTACCTGGCAAATTTAAGACCACAAGGTTTAACAGATTACACACATCTTTAATTTAAGACACAAGATTCAAAAGTTTTCATTTATTTCTTAAATTTCATGTCAAGTTAAACTAAGACACTTAAAATGAGACAAAAACTGAAGGAGTACAAATTTTTGTTAGTATGTGGTGTACAATCTAATGATCGGTGTATATACATTATACATTTAGCATACACCAACGATGGCTACAAACTATTTAAGCTAGGCTGGTATAAAAATTTATTATATATGTAGTACACTTGTTTATGACTTTATTCCCTGAATATATACTACCGACGATTACAAACTATTATGGCCAGACGAGAGAAATTCTTTTTAGCTGATGGTCTAAAAAATGTGTAGGTCCTTATTCTAATTGCAACTTACCATTACAACAAAAATATCTTTTTGAAAGCAAAAAAAAAAAAGTATCACCAACTTTGAGAAATTACAAATATTTAAGATAACTGTAAACGTGTAAATATAGGAAACAATATATTCCCTACCCATAATTAGAATATTTCCCTATATTGTGTAAATATAATTATGGTAAGACTAGGATGTAAATATAGGAAACAATATATTCTCTACCCATAATTAGAATATTTCCATAGATTGTGTAAATATAATTATGGTAAGACTAGGATTCCTCTTTTGTATAGGCCTAGGATTCCTATTGTATAAGGGATGAATATTGTACTCTATATATACCTTGATATTAATGAAAGACTCCCCAAGGGAGATTGATATCATCTAACAATAACAACAATAACAACTGGTGCAGTTATTTCTGCAGGTAGTCCTCCAAGACTTTCCAGATTCAAGAAGTGCTATGGATTGTAATTTGTGGACCAATTGAATCTTAGACAGAAGCTCCATTTGCCATCTATGGCTCAACTCTCAAGTGACGTATGCATTATCATTTTATGCCACTGCTTGCTGTATTAAGGCTTGATATATCCTTTTGGTCGATTTTCAGCTGATTGTCCTATCAATTGAGTGAGTTGGAAGAAGAAAATTTTAAAGGCTACGACTTTATAAGTTTCGGGTCTTATCTTTTTATGTGTCTACTATTTATTTAGGTGCAAAAAGTCTAAACGGTTCAAACTTTATATTTCCCAAGACTAGGATACTGCTCACAACAGCCTTCGACTTTCGGTCCTATTTTTTACCGTATGATGTTAGGTCTTATATCAAATTCTAGACCGACAAAAAATATAGGCCGAAAAGTGAAAAGTGTAAGTAATATACATTATCAATATAAATAATTATTATATTATGAAGTCATGTTTACCCGTTATAATAGGTAATATATCTTATTTTAAGGATTTTCAAATTCTAAATTTTAAAAAGGTTTACCTGTAAATATCATTTGAGTGAGTTGAAGATGTAAACTTATTTATATTTATATTAAACTTAAACTCAAAGTAAAAGGTTTTGAACCTGACTTGTAACAATCACTTAGTGCGGTTAAACTCATGTGATGATTTGATTTGACACAACGTTTATGAATAAGATAAAAAAAATTAGAAAGTTATAATTTTAAACATGTCATGAGATTTTTATAGCTATAAAGACATATTCTTGAGAAAAAAATCCAAAAGTTAAAGTTAAATAATTTTCAAAAATAATTTGATATCATTTTTTTAATGAGAAGATAATATCAGAAAAATGTGATAGAAGTAGAATACACGTTACAAATGACTAGCTCGCTTGATGAGCTTGTTGCCTTCCGGGGCCGGAGCTATAGTATGGCTTATCGGTTCGGTCGAATTTAGTAACTTTAGTTCAAATTCTATTAAAATATCTATTAAATATGAATAATTATTAATTTTAAACCCCCACTAACCTAAAAAAAATTAAAACAAATCCATAAATTTTAAATTCTAATTTCGTCGCTATTGCCTTTTATAATTAAGGTGGAGAGTTCAAACTCATCACGTAACATCTCTTTCCCCTTTACCCAACTTCAATGTAATAAAAAAAAAAGTTACATATGGCCGTGGCATTCTTTTGCATGGGACCAATCAGCTAGGGTCGATGAATCTTTCTTTTAGATAAGAGAGAATATTAAAACTTGTATTCCATTTTCAAGGTGTAGCATTCTCAATCTTTACTATGCCATCCAATAATACCCACGAATATTCTTAATTAACATTAACACTAGAATTGACCTTTGCAACATGGAGTTCAGGGAGGAAAATATTATTCCTTGTGATGATTTTTAGACGGAGGTTGCAGTCTTACTTCCATAAATTTTGAACGAAAAAGGAGATAGAGACATCGAGCTGGGAGATCTGGAGCAATTTAGTAGGTACGGAATTTTAGGTATTGTAGAAGCATTGAGGTTGAGGAGGTTAAGGGTGTTGTTCGCAGAATGCGCAGGGGACGAGCGATCGAGTCAGATGAGATTCCAGTTGAATTTTGGAAGAGCACAGACAGGTCAGGTTTGTTGTGGCTGACTGTGTTGTTGAACATCATTTTTAAGACGGTGAGAATGCCCGAAGAATGGATGTGAAGTACAATGATCCCATTGTACAAGAACAAATGTGATATCCAGAGTTGCAACAACTATAGGGGTATCAAACTGCTAAGCCACACTATGAAAGTTTGGGAAAGGGTCATGGAGATGAGGGTGAGAAGAGGCGTGTCTAGTTTTGAGAACCAGTTTGGATTCATACCGGGGCGTTCGACCACATAAGTCATTCATCTTATTAGGAGGTTGGTGGAGCAGTATAGGGAGAGTAAGAAAGACTTACATATGGTTTTCATCGACCTCGAGAAGGCATGCGACAAAGTTCCTAGGAAGGTTCTATGGAGATGTTTGGAGGTTAGAGGTGTACCTATGGCGTACACTAGGGCGATCAAGGATATGTATGATGGAGCCAAGACCAGGGTACAAACAGTGGGAGGAGATTCAGAGCATTTTCCAGCGATGATGGGGCTACACCAGGGATCAACTCTTAGCCCATTCTTATTTGCCTTGGTGATGGATGGACTGATGCGACAAATCCAATGGGAGGTTCCATGGTGTATGTTATTCACAAACGACATAGTCATGATTGATGAGACTCGCAGCGGAGTGAATGTTAAGCTGGAGGTTTAGAAACAGACTCTGGAATCTAAAGGGTTTAGGCTGAGTAGGACCAAGAAAAAATACTTGGAGTGCAAGTTCGGTAACGGGAGCGACCTTGAGCCAGGCGTGGAGATGAGGTTTGGTACTCAAGTCATTCCAAAGAAATGAAGCTTCAAGTACCTCAAGTCTATTATCCAAAGGGGTGGAGAGATTGATGACGATGTCACACATCTTATTGGGGCAGGATGGATAAAATGGAGGCTCTCATCTAGAGTCTTATGCGATAAAAAGGTGTTACCAAAACTTAAAGGCAAGTTCTATGGCGGTGGTTAGACCGACTATGTTTTATGGGACGGCATGTTGGCCAGTCAAAACTTCGCACATCCAAAATATGAAAGTTGCGGAGATGAGGATGCTGAGATGGATGTGCGGACATACAAGGAGGTATAGGATTAGAAATGATGATACCTGGGACAGAGTGGGAGTGGCCTCAGTGGAGGATAAGATGCGGGAAGCGAGGTTAAGATGGTTTTGGCATGTGCAGAGGAGAGACACAAATGTCCCAGTGCGGAGGTGTGAGAGATTGGCTATGAACGGGTTCATGAGGGGTAGAGTTAGGCCGAAGAAGTATTGAGGAGAGGTGATTAGATGGGATATGACGCATGTGCACCTTACTGAGGACATGACCTTAGATAGGGGGTTGTGGAGAACATGGATTAGGGTAGAAAGGTAGTAGTTAGTCGAGCGTAGTCCTACTTACGCTTGCAAACTGATAGTTGTAGTGTTATCATTGTAGGATTGCTTAGCCTATCATATTAATAGGCGCAGTATTGCGTTATAGTCCCCTGTAGTTTGATTTATGCTGCTATGTGTACTTTGTTTAGCTTATTTAACTGCACTAGTTACTGCTTACTTTTTCAGAATGTGCTATCATGACTTATTCATTTTTTATACCAGCATTTTCATATTATTTTTTCTGACCGGGTCTGACCGTTTCTCTTGCTTTGCTTTTGCTGTTGCTTTGCTTGTGCTTATGCTGTGTCTTGAGCTGAAGGTCTCTCGGAAACAACCGCTCTACCTACCAAGGTAGAGGTAATATCTGCATACACTCTACCCTTTCCAGACCCCACGTTGTGGAATTTCACTAGATATGTTGTTGTTGTTTATCCTTTTTAGTTGTCATTGCTATTAATAATTGAGTTAAAACATATATTATTTTGAAAAATTAAGATAAAATGAATAATTTCTTCTCATTTTTCCTTTAATATTAATTTTTTTTAAAAGTAAAAAATACTAATTACACAACATAAAAATCCATATTTGATGGAAAATGCATATAAATAGAGCAAACATTTATTGAGTAGAGATTAATATTGCGGTAGAAAGATTAAAGAGAAAATAAATGAAGGTAAATTAGTCAAAATACTCTTCTTACTACGTAATATTTATTAAAAGGTAAATATGACCATTAAAAAGAACCGGAGAAAGTATTTATACAAAACTATTTAGGTTATTAAATCTAAGCACTTCAATTCAATGTGTCTGTTGGAGCCATTTTACTCTAATATAGTGCAAAAAATACAATCCAAAGTACTTAAACTTTCCTCTTTTGTCAAGTAGTGGCATGTGATCATGACAACAACCTTGTTGGATATGTATAAATCACGTACGGTAATAGTAAATAACTATTACAGTGATCGAAAAGATAAACAACAAAGAGGACAACAACAAGTTGTCAATATCTTGATCTTGAATTGAAACTTCAAATATGGAACTTGTATTAGGAAATACAAGAACATGAACTGCTGCACTTGTGGCTTGTAGATCCACTAAGAATACGAACGATTAGAGTCCTTTGTCTGTTAAGTTAACACCTGAAACACTTATCAATCAATTAGATAAACATAATACCACCGACCGAGTCGAGAGATGACTCTCTGTCTTTAAGACAAGATTGCCCCCGTATATTGGCTTTACGGAAGTGTGGACAATAGTCTCCCAAAATGAAACAACAAACTATCAGGTGTGCAAAGCCTACATAAATGATCTCAGCAAAGAACACGAAATGAAGATTGCTAAGAGAAGGATTGTTATTAGGAAAATCTGATCTTTTTGTGGTGTTGTTAACTTGTTTTTCTGTTTATGGTGATCTATAGAATTGAGCCAAAGGCCTCAATTTATAGGTGTGCAATATGGCCTTTCAAATGCCCCATAATTACAATCAATTGTCATGTAATGGATGACATTTAACCCCCAAGTAATGCAACAACATAATGGTCCAAGTAATGGTCATTATTGGGTGGATTCAATGCAATTGAAACCACCTCAACAACCAAACCTTTGGGATTCCGTCGAGCAAACACTGCTTGGGAAGCGTAGCACCTCTGTAGCAATTAGCTTCATGTCTTTAATTAGCCAAACGGCTCACTGCCGACCAAGCGCCGCAGCGCTCCGACGCCGCGGCCCAGTCCGGTCGGTGCCGAGGCCCTTCTCGGCTCCGCGGTTCAACCCGTACCATCTTACACCTCGTACAATCCTTCTTTTATTTACCGACGTGGAACACTTGTTATGTAGCCAATAATCATCCATCATTCTCTATCTCAAACACTTCACTTACGTACCAATATCTCTTTCATTAACGAACTTTACGATGTTTGGCACTAAGATTTCACGTGTGTGGAAATAAAGTTTCCGATATGCGGGGCCCCAGTTGTTCGAGTCATAAATAATGGGATAAACTTAATTCTACACTAGTAAATTTCCAACAATCCCCTCTTGAAATAAATTTTGGGCACACATATAAGGTGTCTACTTTCAGCAATCGCTCAGCGAAAAGATATTGCATCAGGAGAGGTAGCTTCCGATTTGAACCTTCCCTAGTTGAATACCATCGGACTTACTTACTGCGCGGTGAACGTGATGTATTGGACCGTCAGTGTTTAATGTAAGCCTAGACAACAATACCAACACAACACCTCCCATTTATTCGTTTCTTCTTATTATTCTGTCTGTTGTGGCCGTGGACACACTTGGATTCTTAAGTACGTTTATTTGAGTTGGCCTATCCTCGCAGTTAAATAGGTGATATCCTACAAGGTATCCTACTATACCCCACTTCACAAGTGTTAGAAATCATTAAAATTTTCCCCAACCTTAACTTCAACCATTTGAGGATCGTTAAAGGTTTGGAAGCTTAACCTTTACCCACCCTACAGGTAGCACTTTAATGTCTATCACGGGAATAACTTTGGATTTACGTTTCTTTACAGAAATCATCATCTGAAGTGCTCTTGCTTCCACTGAAGCATTCAACTGAACCTTTTACAGCATCTCCAGTCAGTATGGTTGGGTTACCACCGAAAATGTTCATATTGTTTGGGTTTTAAGCCCATTCCCCTAGACAGGCAGAACTCTTGATCTTCGGGTAGTCCCTTAGTTAAAGGTTCCGCTATATCCTTTGATTAGTAATCAAGGAAGTGACACCCGTAGTGATCAACTGCCATACGGTCTTATGTCTCCGACAGATCTGACAGATATGTCCAGATGCCGTCATCTGTGCCCTTCCTAAAGCCGACTGACTAGCCACAATGTATAACTGCGGAAGGCACGTGTTTCTCCCAATAAGGGACATCCTCTAAGGAGTCGTGAAGTTACTCAACTTCTTTCATGCTTTGCTTAAAGTGATAAACTTTGATTCCATCATGAATCGGCCGATGCATGTTTTCTTAGAGGATTTTCCAAGACCCACCATACACATTTACTTGTGGCATTGGTGTTCTTCAAGTCTGATGTCCAGTTTGCATCACTGTGTTCTCCCAGAACGGCTGGACATCCAGAATACCATAATTTCGTAGATTGGCGAATATTTCAGATATTTGTCATATCCGACTGAACACCTCCTATCGATCATTTCCAGAATCACGAGTGAACCTTAGTTTAACTGATCTGCTTTGTAAGCCGATACCAGGTCAGTTGTAGTGTGTACAATACATTGAGCTACATGTGACTTGCACATATCGCTCCTTGTATATGGTGCACCATGATTCCAATCAATTCTATGATTCATATCCATTGGTGGCTTCAACGATACTGTCAACTATCTCACAACTGAGGTTGGAGTTAGACCAGTCCGTTAGATGTCTTAGAAATCCCAATTCCTAAGATGTCATCTGTGATACCCATATCTTTCATATCGAGACTTTTGTTTTAATATGACTTCCACTTATAGACTGTTGGCTTTCTAACTTTAGAGTCAATGTTAGTGTTGTCAGATTCATTATTTTTGTTGTATCTGAAACTTCCAGGACCAAAATGTAAACATTTCAGGGACCAAAATGAAAGATCAGGAAAAAGCCCAATAGTTCAACAAACCAAACTCTGATCCTCCTATTCCAACTCTCCGGTTAGAAAGGTTGTTTTAACATCCATGTCACGCAAGACTGCAATGGCCCTGGATGTTAAGCTATTCACAAGGGAGCACATGTCCATGTAGCCGAGGCCTTATACTCGTCAGTAGGTCCATCTACTTTGTACTCACTTTTGAGTATCCACTTTTATAACACAAAGGTTCTTTTCCCGGAGGAGGTCAACCATTACACAAGTATGGTTCTATATGATGGAATCTATTTGTCTCTCTGTAGCTTCTTTCCAAAGCAGCGCTTCTGGAGATGACAATTCTTTGTTAATTGTCCATGGTTCATTCTCAACCATACAAGCTAGAAGGCCTAGAACAAGTCTTTGTCCCCTTTTTGCTACGTCTCGGTTCAACATCTAGAATCCCTGAGTTATGTAGATTTGGAATATTAAGTTTCAGATAGTCAGCATCTTTCGAGTCCTGTAGATACAGAACTTCTAGTTCCGGACAGTCAGGCACTCGCGGGTTCTTATTAACCTCGAGCAATTACTTCTTTTTTTCCTTCTCAAGGAAAGTTATCCTCAAAGCATTCTTTGACACCAAGAAGCGATAAGCACTACTGTTATTTGCAAATCCAGTGGATATGCAATCTACAGTCTTAGGTCCAACTTGACCTATTTCAGTATTCCAACTTCTACCAAGCCACCCCATATCACAACATTTGTAGGTGGGATCCTTTCCATGTTTCACATGGACGGTTATCCTTGTCCTTATGCGGAGTTCTGTTGAGAATCACATTAGCGGTAAGGATCGGCTTGCCCCACAAATTTTGGGTGTACGACTTTGCGCTTGACTAACACCGTTAGACTAAGGTGAGTAAGGAGCAGTCGTTTGTTAAACGATGTCTCACATTCTCCCCCTCTATCACTACGAATTCCTCAATCCATAGGCTTAGTTGATTTTTAACTTCTGCTTTGTAGCGCTTATCCGCTTCAACAACTTCATCTTTGCTTTTCAACAAACAAAGGATGTAATATGTTGTACCATCATCAATAAAGGTCACAAAGTACTTGTCTCCCCCCTCTATTTTGTATAAACTTCAAATCACCCATGTAGGTGTGACTAAGTTCTAGAAGAGCGGTGCTTCTTTCGCTATTCCTTTTACGGAACTTAGAAAGGTGATTTTGCCTATTCGCCTACCTCACATTTATTTTGAGGGTTTATGTCGACAGAAGGCTACAATCTCATTCGTTAGCTTTTGAATGACTTTCTATTTAACGTGTCTTAATCCATGATGGCATAGATGCACGGATTACAAATACATCATTCATTTGGCTACAGACATACTGTACCATTTTTAGTTATTACAGACCTGTTGGACTAGTTTCAAACCAGCTTGACCAACAACGTCCCTTAAACAAAGTTTAGGACATGTATCACCTCCTTTTAGAGTGATCCCATTCCTTGAAGTCCTATTGAGGACAACCTCTCCAACGCCTTCTACTTTAGAGGTGGTGTTGCTTCACATTAACAACTTTTTGCCCATGGTTAGGGCGTAATCGGATCATATGTGATCTGAATACTCTGGCCCACTACAGTTGCTTTGGTAGATTGAGTGTCCAATTTCTTTTCTGCCTTTCTTTTGGCCTTCAGATCATTTAAGACCTGGAACAACTCTGGGCCATCTCACTAGGTGTCCACTACTTTTCTGCCTTTCTTTTGGCCTTCAGATCATTTAAGACCAGGAAACTCTGGCCCACCTCACTAGGTGTCCATTACTTTTCTATCAAATAAATTCTGGCCCCACTCCAGTCGCCCGTAGGCTTTGTACAACTGAGTGTCCAATATCATCCCATCAAATGAAGTATCCTCTGTTAAATAGTGTGACAGGTTAAACGTCTTAAGATAAGCCATTATCTTTTAGTCTTCTTCCCTTGAGATTGGTGCCCAGAAAATTCCTGGCGCTTGCTTAAGAGTGGTAATAGTTTTCGCACAGTCAGTGGAACTCTCTCCTTCGTATGTGCGAACCTACTTTACACACTTTTAATAATTACATCCAAAAGAACAGATCTTTTAAATTTTATTTACAATAATCCAATCTTCAACCGGGAAGGAAGGAGATTCAATATATGATTTTAAAGTGTAGGGAATATAAGTTTTTAATGAAAACACTTTCATATTCCTAGCCTTTCTTTACACACTTTTATTCAGATATTATCTAAACACATTATAGTTAAGGAAGGATAATTAACTTAGACCTTTTGGATTCTGGCCCACTTCAGATAGACTGAGTGTCCATATCCTCCTTACTATAATTTGAATCCTTTGTTTGGGATGGATATAGGCCTTTTGCTATATGATAGAACATCATCTTCAGCCTTCTCCTCTTGTCCCAGTTGACACGTCAGCCCCTCATGGGCGCTTGTTTCCACTACCTTCGGGAGCGGTGACACCAACTCGTCCTTGATATTTAGCCGTACTAGCATGACTATTAGCAGTATCTTGAAGCTCAGCATCATATCTATCCCATCTTTGACGGAAATAGATTTGTAACTGTCGTTAAAGAGAGAACCAAAACTAGGACCATATTTGAAGGCACGATTGTTGACAGAGACAGTGTTTGAACTGTTAACAGAACTGTTTTCAAGAAAACAACTACAGCCAGATTTGGGACCATATCTACTGGCATACATCTTTCGAGCACTAATCCAATCTTGTCTTAAAATTGTTGGATATGTATAAAGCACGTATGAGAATAGTAAATAACAATTACAATGATCGAAAGGATAAACAACAAAGAGGACAACAACAAGTTGTCAATATCTTGATTTTGAATTGAAACTTCAAATATGAATCTTGTATTAGGAAATACAAGAACATGAACTGCTTCACTTGTGGCTTGTTGATCCACTTAGAATACGAACGATTAGAGTCCTTTGTCTGTTAAGTTAACACCTGAAACACTTATCAACCAATTAGATAAACACAATACCACCGACTGAGTCGAGAGATGGCTTTCTGTATTTAAGACAAGATTGCCCCCATATATAGGCTTTACGGAAGTGTGGACAATAGTCTCCCAAAATGAAACAGCAAACTATCAAGTGTGCAAAGCCTACACAAATGATCTCAGCGAAGAACATGAAATGAATATTGCTAAGAGAATGATTAATATCAGGAAAATATTATCTCTTTATGGTGTTGTTAACTTGTTTTTCTGTTCATGGTGATCTATAGAATTGAGCCAAAGGCCTCAATTTATAGGTGTGCAATATGGCCTTTCAAATGCCCTATAATGGCAATCAATTCCATGTAATGGATGACATTTAACCCCAAGTAATGCAACAATATAATGGTCCAAGTAATGGTCATTATCGGGTGGATTCAATGCCATTGAAACCACCTCAACATGCAAACCTTTGGGATTCCGTCGAGTAAACACTGCCTAAGAATCGTCGTGGCTGTGCAACAATTAGTGTCGCGACTCTAATTAGCCAAACGGTTCACTACCGACCAAGCGCCGCGGCCCTGCTAGGGAGGCGTCGCGGCGCTCCGACGCCGCTGCCCAGTCCGGTCAGCGCCGCGGCCCTTCTCGACTCCGTGGTTCGACCCGTACCATCTTACACCTTGTACAATCCTTCCTTCGTTTACCGACGTGGAACGCTTGTTATTTAGCCAATAACCGTCCATCATTCTATGTCTCAAACACTTCACTTACGTACCAATATCTCTTTCATTAACGAAATTTACGATGCTTGGCACTAAGATTTCACGTGTGTGGAAATGACGTTTCCGATGTGCGGGCCCCCAGTTATTTGAGTCATAAATAATGGGATAAACTTAATTCCTCACTAATAAATTTTCAACAAACATTTCCCCTAAATAAGCATAAAATATCAACTAAAATAAGGACAACGAAAATTTCCATATGAAAAGTCACAAGTCTTGATCCGTTTGTATAAAAGGCAAGATGCACTCGTGATTTTTTATCAATTCACATGATTTATGTGGATGTGATCTTCATATAAAACTAGTTTAAAGGGAAAAAAGATATTTTTTCAAGAGAAAAAAATTAAATTTTATTTCTCGAGAGTCAATTTAAATAATATTTAGAACTAAATTAGGTTAGATGGCATAATTTTAAGATATTTGAAAACTTTGCAAGAAGTACTATAAGTTGCAATTATTTTCATATTAATACAGTAGAAAAACACATCTCTTAAAATTTTGATCAAATTGATATAGTTTAACTTTCGAGAAAAGAAACGCGACAAGTATTCGAAACGGAGAATATTACAATGAACACAATCATGCTTTCAATGTGGGAGTTATTGCCGAAAATAAATGTGGGAGATACTATTCATTAATTTCACAAAAATAAGACTTTGACAGAATATACCGTGATATACACGGTATATACAGCAGTGTATATCACGAGTATTGCAGACAGTTTAGGGCATGATATATACGACATATACAACTGTGTATATCACAGTTTATGGAGCATATTTTAGTAACTTTAGTTTGTATTTAATTAGCATTCTACATTTACCATAATTGTAGAATTATTGTACAAGTAGAATAGGGTTTAGGAGTAGAATATGAATAAAATTTTCCTATTATGGAAATTGTAAGAAACCCAATTTCCATTTGCGAAAGTGAGTAGTCCCGTGCCTAGTTCGTATAATTTTTTAGATGACGATGTCTCACCGTACATTATGAAACACTTAATGGGACAACCCAGTGACCCCGCTCCGCCAGCAGGCCCACTGCCTGCTGGCTCACCACAGTCCATTGTTTCTGCCCCTGCTTCTGCTAGTGGGCCGATTGCCCATCCCACTACTGAGACTATTTTCTGCCCAATTTCTGCTTCGGTCTAGCCTACTGTTTCCAGTTTTGGGCCAGCAGGCCCACTGCCTGCTGGCCAGTCCGTCACCCATCCAAATTTCCCCAAAATCCATCCGCTTCCTCCTTGAGTCAAGGGCCAGTTATTCGTAGTCAAAGGGGTATTTTTAAACCAAAACAATAATTTAATCTCAATTCTAATGTCTCTAAATCCCCTCTACCACGTAACCCAGTGTCTGCCTTAAATGACCCGAATTGAAAATTGGCTATGAACGACGAATATAATGCTCTTATTGACAATAAGACGTGGGAGTTGGTCCCCCGTCCTTCTGGTGTTAATATTATTCGGTCTATGTGGATTTTTATTCATAAAGATAATTCTGATGGTTCTTTTGCGCGACATAAGGCTCGTCTTGTAGGTAATGGTAAAACTCAACAGGTTGGCATGGATTGTGGCGAGATATTTAGTCCGGTGGTCAAACCAGCTACTATTCGCACTGTTCTCAGATTGGCTCTTTCGAAAGCTTGGCTAATTCATCAGTTAGATGTGAAAAATGTTTTCTTACATGGTGATCTTAAGGAGACCATTTACATGCATCAACCCTTGGGTTTTCGAGACCCCAAATATTCTCATCATGTCTGTTTATTGAAGAAGTTCTTGTACAGGCTTAAGCAGGCCCCTCAGGCTAAGAGATTTGGTGACTATGTTTCATCTATTGGGTTTTCTCACAGTACGTCTGGTAATTCATTGTTCATATATCATCGTGGTACTTCCCTGGCTTATATTCTATTATATGTGGATGTTATTATCTTGACTGCCTCTTCTGATGCTTTGCACAAGTATATCATGACAATGCTCACTTCTGAGTTTGCTATGAAAGACTTGGGGCCCTTGAGTTACTTTTTGGGGATTGCTGTCACTCCTCATGCAGGTGGGTTATTCTTATCACAAAGAAAGTATTCCATTGAGATCATTGAGCGAGCTGGTATGTCCTTGTGCAAGTCTACTTCCACTCCAGTTGATACTAAACCCAAGCTGGGTGTTGCGGCTGGCTCACCTTACGAGGATCCGACCCACTATCGCAGTCTTGCAGGGGCTCTTTAGTATCTCACTTTGACAACACTGGATAGTACGTATGCCATATAGCAGGTGTGTTTGTTTATGCACGATCCCAAGGTTGAGCACATGAATGCTCTCAAACGCATTATTCAATACATCCAAGGGACACATGACTATGGCTTACATCTATATCCTTCGTCGACGTCTACACTTGTCTCGTATACAAATGCTGATTGGGGTGGCTGTCCAGATATCAGACGCTCCACGTTTGGCTATTGTATGTTTCTTGGTAATAACTTGGTCTCATGGTCTGCGGCGACAGTCTATATTGTCACGTATGCCATACAGAATTAACAAATGTATTTTATTATTGTGCTTAGGGTTTACACTTTTATGTACTGAGCCCCTACAAAAATAATTATATAATCATTACTTGCGTGGAGTAATTATACATAAATTTCTACAATGAATATATATCAACATAAATTTCTACATCCAAAAGGGTTTATACTTTTATTTTATTGTTAATGTTGTTTGTCATATTATATTCAACTTCTATGTCATGAAAATTCATTTCCAAGATTTCGAACCATCCATTACTATCGCATCAAATAGCACGGTCACGGTGACGACAGATCCATAATATGAATTTATGGGTTTCGGAAGTTACTGAATTCACCGATCATTTGAGTTATTAAATATATAAATTCACCTGTGCCTGATAATACTAATAGTAATAGAGTCGATAGGATTATAATTGGTAATGATAATATTGTCAGAGGTGTTAATGAAGACCCAGAAATAACTGAGTGTGACATGGGTTATCCAAGTATTTAATGGATCAAAGTCCAAAATTGATTTTAGCCGGGGATCACCCACACAAGAAAAAAATCAGTAAAGACTTTTATAAACCCAGATGGGAACATTTTAAAAAATGGTTTTTTGATACTTTTGATAACAATGAACGTATAGTGATGCAAGAGGATTTTATAAAGATATCTCTCGAGCTAACAAAATTATATCTTTTGTTCCTTGGTTTATGGTCAAATATGTGGGAGATTATATCTCTGTTCTAGAAAGATAGTACAAACTTTCTAGCGAGGAAGTTGCTCATATTGTTTTCCCTCCTCAACAACCTTTCCAAATTGAAAAGGATAATAAAGCTCTTGATTTTGCTGCCTTTTCGAATGTAATTGAAAACAATACTACTTTAGTTACAACTTCGCATATTATTACCATGCTCAAACAAAATAACTATGCCAATGTGTATATGAACGTATTGGGTGAACAAATTGTTCTTTTACACAATAGAGTAGAGAAGTTGACTTCGGAAATCATGAAGTTAGTCCCTTCTTCTAGTCATCATACTTCTGCAGCTACTCCTAGTGTACAGCCTCCACCTGAGATTAAAGATTTCAAGTTAAGAGCATACTCAGAACTTGAGCAATTACTAGATGATAAGTTTAAAGGTTTGCGGATCAGCCATTTCAAAAGATTATGAGTTGGACCTATCTGGCGATGATTATAAGCAGAAGATATCTGATGGGATTAATAACCTAGAAAAGTATGCTAGGAAACCAGTACAAAGGATGTACTATTATCCTAGACCCACTCCTCAGGATGTTTTATTTGAGGAGCAAGATTGTGGATAATAATAGCTATAGTGGAAATAGTATCTATGAATGGAACATAGATGGTTATACGGAAAGACAAATTTATACAGCAATTCATAGAATGCTCATGTATAGCACAATCAGCAAAGCTAACAGTAACACGGACAAAACTGTTGCAGAAATGATTATATCAGGATTCACTGGCCAGTTGAAAGGCTGGTGGGATCATTATTTATCCCAAGAACAACGTAATAGTATTATTGGGGCAGTTAAAACCGAAACAGGTGTAGATCCTACGCAGAATGCGATTTATACCTTAGGGATTAATAATATAGAGCACTTTACTGGAAAATGGTCAGATGATTCTGAAAATATCAGAACCTTACTCTAGAACTTAAGATGCAAAACCCCCCACCTCATTTAGCTAGTATTAGGATGTTTTCCTTAGCAGAGTCATGGAATTACCTGAGTGTAATAGTCCTCACTGGAAGTCAAAATTTATAGATGAATTACCAGCCCTATTTGCGGAAAGAGTTAGAAAGTCTCTTAGAAAGGGGAGAATTACCATCAATTATGATATTTATACTTATGGTAGCCTAATAGCACTTGTATACAAGAAGGGTTAGCTTTGTGTAATGAGATCAAGCTGAATCAGTAGATAAAAACTCAGAACCTCAATAAAAGACAACAACTGGGAGAGTTCTGTGGTCAATTTGGAATGGATATACCTAAAGCCAAGGTGTCTCATAGACGAAAAACAAAAAATCAAGAAAGTTTCCAAAAATGGAAAACAAAACGTCTGGATAAGAAGGTGAGAAGAAAGAAAGAGTTTAAAACTCGCAAGAACTTTATAAAATCTAAGAATCCCAAGGCATGTTGGAAATGTGGCAGGACATGCCACTATTATAAAGATTGTAAAGTTAAGGAAAAAAATAAGGCCCTTAACATTGGAGATGATTTAAAGGATTCATTATCCAAGATATTGCTTAACTCAGAACCAGAAGACTCAGGTTTCGAAACAGATGAAGCAAAGGATTCCTCCTTAGATGAGGAAATTTGAGTTATTAATAAGGAAGATTATATTCCTTCGAAAGAAGAATGCCTACCCTGTCAAATTGGATAACCTTGTTCTAGCAAACAGAATAAGGAGGATGATGAGTTCTATAATATATTTGCTCAATTAAAGGATATGAACATTAATGTTCTCAAAAGTGATAACCTTATGGAGTTGATAATATTGATTAAGGATCCAGGTATGAGATCACAGATTATAGATCAACTCCAAGATACTCCAGAACCTTCACAAGGAAGAAAAACTCTGGAACGATCAAGTGCTTATACCATGTCAGAATTAAAAAAACAAATGAGGGAGAAGTATTACTAGTACTCCCATAGATTTGGAAAAAGAGATTAATAATCTCAAGCAAGAGATCTTGGCATTAAAAAGGAGTAATGATATGTTCGATGCACGAATTACCAATATTGAAGGTAAAGGAAAAGAGAAGATTATAGATTCAGCAACAGTAGATGATATCTCTAATTTAGATAATCTTTTAGTAACAGGTGCTAGTGATGAAACAGGGAACTTTTTACAAACCCTGGAATTAATCACTTCACAAAAGTTTTATATAAAAATAAGTCTTTTAATTGATTATATTTCAAAAATGATTTCACTGCTCTTGTTGATAGCGGGACATATGTAAATTGTATACAGGAAGGACTTATTCCTTCTACTTATTTTCATAAGACCACTCATAGTGTTAGATCTACTAATGGGCAGAAATTAAAAATTACTTTCAAATTATCAAAAGCTTATATTTGCAATAATAAAACTTGTATAGCAGAAAGTTTTATTTTAGTAAAAGATATTTCCAGCCAAATTATTTTTGGCACACCTTTTATACAAAAACTATTTCCAATTATTAATATTGATAAAAAAAGGTATCATAGGAACCTTCAATGGAAAACCCATTACTTTTCATTTTATAACTGAACCTTTTTCAAGGGTGTTAAATGAGTTCAAACATAGGTTGATTCATAAACACCAGCATATCAATTTCCTAAAGCAAGAAATTTATATTTCTACTATTGAAGAGTTGTTGGGAAATCCTAAGCTACGGCAAAAAAATAATTTAATACAAACTCAGTTTTCAATACAAGTTTGTAGTGACCATCCTAATGTTTTTTGGGATAGGAAAAAATATATTGTCTCTCTCCCTTATGAGGATGATTTTAAGGAGGGTAATATCCCTACAAAAGCTAGGCCATGCCGGATGAATTCCAAGTACTTGGAATTATGCAAAAAAAAAAGATTACTTCTTTATTATAGAAAGGTTTGATAAAACCCTCAAAATCCCCATGGTCTTGTACGGCTTTTTATGTTAATAAACATGCAGAGTAGGAAAGAGGAGTCCCCCAACTCGTTATTAATTATAAACCGCTTAATAAATCTCTGAAGTGGATCAGGTATCCTATTCCTACCAAAAAAGATTTACTTGATAGACTTAATAGCGCTATTATATTTTCTAAATTTGATTTAAAATGTGGATACTGGCAGATTCAGATTGCAGAAGAAGATAGATACAAAACTGCTTTTAATGTTCCTATTGGACAATTTGAGTGGAATGTAATGCCATTCGGATTAAAAAATGTCCCTTCTGAATTTCAAAATATTTTGAATGATATATTTATGCCTCATAGTAATTTCATCATTGTTTATATAGATGATATTTTAGTATTTTCTAATAATATTGAAACACATTTCAAACATCTTGATTTATTTAAGAAAATCATCATACAAAATGGTCTAGTCATATCAAAACCAAAAATGGTCATTTTTCAAACTAAAGTTAAATTTTTGGGTCATAACATTGAAAAGGGAAAAATCATTCCTATTAATAGGAGCATTGAATTTGCATCAAAATTCCTGGATGTTATTGTCACGACCCAAATCGGAGGGCCGCGACAGATACCCGGATCCCACCCGCCGGGTACCGCCATTCTTACTATGAACATCTAATCATAATTAATTATGGACTAAGTCTAAAGAAAATTATGAACCACCAGGTAACCAACTCATATATATACATGTACCAAGGCCGTACAAGTCTACTATTCACAGGACACCTCTCTACAAGCCTCTAAGAGTAGCAACATCAAAGATTGAGATAAGGCCCCGCCATAGCCATATAGACAAGAAAAAATGTATCATACCAAAATCAGACCGACACCCCGAAAAGAGAGGAGTGCTTCCAAAATCCGATGAAAACTGCAATCTATTCACGTGGGCCGTCACCTTGCCTATGCGAACCTGCGAGCATGAAACTCAACGTCCCCCGACAAAAGGGACGTCAGTATGACTGATGTACTGAGTATGTCAAGTATAAATAACAACATAATAGGAATATATTGATAACTGAAACAAAAACAACTGACCAACAGGAACTGCCTCTGAGGGCCCTAATACACTTGCCTACATGTTATGTACAATGGAGTGTCCATATTTATTGGCCTCATCGGGCAATTTCCTTACCATGACAGCCTTTGTGGACATCATACCATGTAATGGTTAATTAACGTATGCATGGTGCAAGTGCGGTATATATATATATATATGTCAGTGTTACGGATCGTACAACCCGTCCCAATATATGTTAGTGTTGCGGATCGTGCAACCCGTCCCAATAAGCCATGCAGGCATCATATCACATCATCACATCATATTGGCCTCTTCGGGATCTTTTGTGATTGTCTGTACCAGCTGCAGGTGGTGTGCGTATATAACGCCTTTCTCTTTCTCCATATCCCCTACATATATAATATTTATCATATAGTAGTGTGCATAGCACTAGTGGTCCAGGGTAATATATGAATGCAATGCAAGTGAAAATGCATGGATGATAATAAAATACCCCGAGTGACATAATATCCTTGCACCTTTGTCTAACACTGTGAATAACAACACATCTTCCGTATGCCTCAATAAGAATTTAGAAATATATTTAGACATGCTTTCAGCATAGGAATCAATAACATGAATATTCTTAACTACTAGCAGTAGAATCAATTATAGAGCAATATCACAGTTATATTTTGTTACATGGAACATGCCAAAAGAAAGAAATAATTTGTCTTAACATACCTCGATAATAACGGAACCACCCTTGCCTTTTATTTTCTCGAGCAAGGCGGCTATTTTTCTATCCTAATACTACCAGTGCCTTGTACTCTTTTTTTTTTCAATTCAAGACACTAAAATGCACTGCCTAGTTACAGAAAACAAAAGGAATTGGAAGTGTCTTAGTTGATGTTTCACGATTACTCCCTGTACTTGCACGATTTTTTTTTCTTTTCCCAACTTCCTAACACTAATCGTGAATTGCTATCTACTTACAACCTAGGATGAGATTCTTTTAAATGATTGCCCATCATTACCCCTTAGGCTAGTCACCTTAGGCATTTATTGTAGACATTACACGTACAACACCCCCATTAACCCTTGTCCTCCATAATGATTAATCAATCCCATATAATTAATTCCGTGATCCCAATTCACTTAAACCTTGATAACTTATAAGACCTTCATATACTACATGTCATAATTTGTGATATGACACTAGTCCATAACCTCTTTATACACTCACCAAAATTATTTTCGGCTTCCGTCGTTACACTTGTTACGTCCAAAATTATTTCAGGGTTTAATCCCTTTTTATATACTAATCTCTTTATTAGCATAAATAAATATATCATAAATTTTTCCCAACGCTCGGACCTATTTATACATGCCTAGCAATTTTATAAACGCTCAGCGATTTAAACCGTAACCCGAACGTACGGGATGTTACATCTTTCCCCCCTTAGAAATATTCATCCTCGAATGTTGGGGTAACATATCTAATCCCCGTTACGTAACCCGAATACACAATCATTAAACATCATGACAGGAATTGGAATTTACCTTAGGTTTCTCCTGAAATCTCGACATCAGTCTGAAATAGGTGTGGATATTTGCGCGTCATTTCCTCTTACGCTTCCCATGTCATCTCTTCCACGTTCCTATTTCGCCATTGAACTTTTACCGAAGCTACTTCCTTAGTCCTCAGTTTGCGGACTTGTCGACCTAGGATAGCAACAAGAATTTCTTCATATGACAGATCCTCTGTAATCTGCACATCCTCAATTGGTACAATCCGAGAAGGATCTCCAATACAGGCTCTCAACATGGAAGTATGTATGACTGGATGAACATACTCCAACTCTGAAGGTAAGTCCAACTCATATGCTACCTGGCCAATTCGTCGAATTATGTGGTATGGCCCAATATACCTTGGACTAAGCTTTCCCTTCTTCCCGAATCTCATTACACCCTTTATCGGTGAAATCTTCAAAAATATCCAGTCGTCTACCTGAAACTCTAAGTCTCATCGTCGCACAGCTGCGTATGACTTCTGACGACTCTGAGCTGTTAACAACCGTTCTTTGATAAGCTTTACCTTTTCAATGGCTTGGTGTACCAAGTCAGGTCCGAATAACTCTGATTCTTCTACCTTGAACCATCCAATAGGAGATCTACATCTTCGTCCGTATAAGGCCTCATATGGAGGCATTTTAATACTGGCGTGATAGCTGTTATTGTATGCGAACTCAATAAAGGGTAAGTGATCATCCCAACTTCCCTTAAAGTCTAACACACAAGCTCGTAACATGTCCTCGAGCGTTTGAATCATTCGCTCAGCTTGACCGTCTGTCTGGGGATGGAAAGTCGTACTCAAATTAACTCGGGTGCCTAATCTTTTCTGAAACGATTTCCAGAAGTTATCTCTGAACTGAGCACCTCGGTCAGATATAATAGAAATAGGCACACCATGAAGTCGAACAATCTCCTTAATATATAACTTCGCGTAATCTTCGGCAGTGTAGGTAGTTTTCACCGACAAGAAATGAGCTGATTTGGTTAGTCTACCAATAATTATCCAGATAGAATCAAATTTCCGATAGGAACGAGGTAATCCCGTAACGAAGTCCATATTAATCATTTCCCATTTCCATATTGGAATCTCAATATTTTGAGTCAAGCCACCAGGCTTTTGGTGTTCTATTTTTACCTGCTGACAATTGGGGCACTGAGCTACAAATTCTGTCATGTGTTTCTTCATATCATTCCACCAATAAATACTCTTGAGATCATGATACATTTTTGTTGATCCTGGATGAATAGAGTACCGCGAACAATGAATCTCTGTCACAATCCTATCCCATAATCCTGCTACATTTGGAACACATATACGACCCTGGTGCCTGAGAGTTCCCTATTCGTCAATCTCAAAGGTCGTGGTCTTCTTCTGTTGAATGCTCTCTCTTATCTTCTTCAAATTAGGGTTTTCCCATTGACGTTCCTTAATTTCTGATATAAGAGATGATTTTGACACATCCTGGACCACAAACCCACCATCCTCCGAATCCACTGGTCGGACTTCCAAACTAGCTAACTGATGAAGCTCTCTCATCAATTCCTTCATTTTGACTTGCACCGGCATCGAACTGACTATTGACTTATGGCTGAGCGCGTTGCTACAACATTGGCTTTGCCAGGGTGATATAAGATGTCCACATCATAATCCTTCAATAATTCAAGTCATCTTCTCTGCCTCAAATTCAACTCTTTTTGTTTGAATATGTATTGTAGACTCTTGTGATCCGTAAAAATGTCCACATGAACACCATATAAATAGTGCCGCCAAATCTTCAGTGCATATACTACCACGGCTAACTCTAGATCATATGTCGGATAGTTCTTCTCATGCTTCCTCAATTGCCTTGAAGCATAGGCAATCACTTTACCATGCTGCATTTGCACACATCCTAAACCTGCTCCCGAGGCATCACAATACATAACATAACCTTCTGGTCCTTCTGGGAGAGTGAGGACTGGTGCCGATGTTAATTTATCCTTTAACTCTTGGAAACTCCGCTCACAAGCATCAAACCACTGGAATTTTATAGCCTTTTGTGTTAACTTCGTTAGTGGTGCTGATATGGTAGAAAATCCTTCTACAAACCTTCTATAATAGCCGGCTAAGCCCAAAAAGTTGTGAACCTCTGTTGGAGTCGTAGGCCTCGGTCAATTCTTCACCACTTCAATCTTCTGAGTGTCAACTCTTATACCCTCGTCTGACATTATATGACTAAGAAAAACCACTGACTTCAGCCAAAAATCACATTTGGATAGTTTTGCATACAACTTATGGTCCCAGAGCGTTTGTAGTATTATCCACAAGTGACCCACATGCTCCGTTTCTGAGTGAGAGTAAACCAGAATATCATATATAAATACTATCACAAATACGTCCAAGAATGGGCGGAACACGCTATTCATTAGATCCATAAATGTTGCTGGTGCATTTGTAAGTCCAAATGACATTACTAGGAACTCAAACTGCCCATACCTTGTCCTAAAGGTCGTCTTCGGAATATCCTTCTCCTTAACCTTTAGCTGATGGTACCCCGACCTTAGGTCAATTTTTTAGAAACATCTCTCCCCTTGTAACTGGTCAAACAAATCATCAATTTGGGGAAGAGGGTACTTGTTCTTGATAGTGACTTTATTCAGCTCCCGATAATCGATACACATCCGTAATGAGCCATCTTTCTTTCGTACGAACAATACCGGTGCGCCCCAAGGAGATATGCTAGGCCTAATAAAACCTTTCTCGAGCAAATCCTTTAACTGCTCCTTCAATTCTTTCAATTCAGCTGGAACAATCCTATAAGGAGGAATAGATATCGGTTGAGTGTCTGTCAACACATCTATACCGAACTCAATTTCCGTTTCAGGAGGAAGGCTTGAAAGTTCGTCTGGGAATACATCAAGAAATTCATTGACCACTGGAATTGATTGAGAATTAGGTAGTTCAATATCGACATCTCTTGCCCGAACAAGATGGTATATACACCCCCTGGAGATCATCTTTCTTGCCTTAAGGTATGAAATAAACCTACCTTTTGGCGTCGCCGTATTACCTTTCCATTCAAGGACTGGCTCGCTTGGAAATTGGAATCTAACAATCTTTGTTCGGCAGTCAACATCAGTGTAGCATGATGCTAACCAATCCATGCCCATAATAACATCGAAGTCAACCATTTCTAATTCTACTAAATCGGCTAGGGTCTGATGACTACAAGCTAATACTGCATAATTTCGATAGACCCGTCTAGAGATTACCGATTCACCAACTGGTGTAGATACCACAAATGGATCCCTTATCAACTCAGGATCCATACCAAATTTACATGCAACGAAAGGAGTAATATATCATAAATTTGAGCCTGGATCTAACAACACGTACACATTATGTGAAAGGACCGATAGCATACCTATAATGACATTAGGTGAGGATTCCTGATCCTATCATTTCATCAGTGCATAAGTACAGTTTTGGCCCCTTCCTCTACCTCTCCCAGATAACGTCTGCTGACTCTGCCCTAACGGGCGTACCGATTGGGATGAAGCTATTGCAGATCCAACCGGCTGACTTCTACTACCTTCACTTTTTATCGGACAATCTCGCGCTATATGACCATGCTCCCCGCAGGAATAACATACTCTTCCTTCTTGTTGGTACGACCCTATATGGGTCCCACCATACTGCCCACATCGAGCCAATGGCGGCCTCATCTGCATAGAATTTCCTCTATAATAAGATCCTGGTGCTCGCGAACTCCGGCCTGGTCCCGTTTGAGTATAACGATCAGCCCTCGATCCTGAAGATGGCAATCATGCGTCGGCTGCTGGGTAAGATGGTCGCCTATAAGGCTGTGTCCTGGGCCCGCCTCCAAAGTCCCTCACGCCACTTACAGACCGAGCTCTTTTATGCTGGCCCCTATCACGCTCTCGATCAATTCGCGGTTGCCTCTTATGATCCTCCAGGTTTTGTGCATAAGCTTGGATGCGAGCAATATCCATATCCACATTCAAATAAGCCGTAGTACACTCGTTGACCAAGTGTAGCCCCAAGCCAGTAACGAACTTGTGTACCCGGTCACTCATTTTAGCTATAATTATAGGAGCATATCGACGCAAGGAGTTAAACTGCAAGCTATATTCTCGAATGATCATACTGCCCTGTTCAAGACGTAGGAACCTGTCATGTCTGGCCCGTCGAAGCTCAACTGGCAGAAAGTGTTGTAGGAATGCCTCTGAAAATTCTATCCACCCTACTGGTGGGGCACAAGGTCCCCTAGATTGCTCCCATGTATCAAACCATGTTACTGCGACATCCCGCAGTCTATAAGAATTAAACTTTACCGACTCGATATCGGTAGCATCCATCACCCGAAAAGTGCATTGTACTTGATCCAGAAAATTTTGTGGGTCTGCGTTCAAGTCTGTTCCTGTGAATACCGGAGGGTCTAGATTGATGAAATCCCGAGCTCTTGCGCTAGCAGCTCTATCAGAAGGACTAGGTACCTGACATTGGGCTTGAGCGGCCATCAATCGTGTCAATAATTGAACTGCACTCCGCATATCAAGATCCACGTATGGAGTATCATGTGGAGGAACTAAAGGTGCTGCAGCTCCACTAATCTCCTCTGATGGTCATGTACCGGGAGAACCATACGAAGGAGTCGTACCGAGGGTCTCACTCTGGCCCTCGTTAACGGGTGGCAATCGGCTGGTACCTTCGCCCGCAGTCGTATTCAACTCCCTCATACTCTTGGACTTCTTCCTTGCGGTAGGCATTGCTGGAATCATAAGCACGAAATAGATTAGGAGTGAAATACTTATAATTCAGTTCTATAGCACGATTTATGAGACGAAAGAATAGAAACCATCCCTAAAATGTCAGATAGCCTCCTGTTTATAAGTATAATGCACAACATACCCATAAATAAGACTCTACTAGACACGGCTTGTAGACTCCCTAGGGCAGACATGCTCTGATACCAAGTTTGTCACAATCCAAATCGGAGGGCCACGACGGATACTCGGATCCTACCCACCGGGTACCGCCATTTTTACCATGAATATCTAATTATAATTAATTACAGACTAAGCCGAAAGAAAATTATGAACCACCAGGTAACCAACTCATATATATACATATATCATGGCCGACAAGGCCGAACAAGTCTACTACTCACAGGACACCTGTCTACAAGCCTCTAAGAGTAGTAACATCAAAGGTCGGGACAAGGCCCCGCCATACCCATATAGACACGCAAAACTGTATCATACCAAAATCAGACCGATATCTCGGAAAGAGAGGACTGCTTCCAAAATCTGCTGAAAGCTGAAATCTATTCATGTGGGCCGTCGCCTTGCCTATACGAATATGCGGGCATGAAACGCAGCATCCCCTGACAAAAGGGACGTCAGTATGACTGATGTACTGAGTATGTCAAGCATAAATAACAGCATAACAGGAATATACTGATAACTGAAACAAAAACAACAGACCAACAGGAACTGCCTCTGAGGGCCCTAATACACTTGCCTACATGTTATGTACAATGCAGTGTCCATATTTATTGGCCTCATCGGGCAATTTCCTTACCATGACAGCCCTCTGTGGGCATCATACCATGTAATGGATAATTAACGTATGCATGGTGCAAGTGCGGTATAGATATATATATGTCAGTGTTACGGATCGTACAACCCGTCCCAATATATGTTAGTGTTGCGGATCGTGCTACCCGTCCCAATAAGCCATGCAGGCATCATACCACATCATCACATCATATTGGCGTCTTCGGGATCTTTTGTGATAGTCTGTACCAGCTGCAGGTGGTGTGCGTATATAACGCCTTTCCCTTTCTCCATATCCCCTACATATATAATATTTATCATATAGTAGTGTGCATAGCACTAGTGGTCCAGGGTAATATATGAATGCAATGCAAGTGAAAATGCATGGATGATAATAAAATACCCCGAGTGACATAATATCCTTGCACCTTTGTCTAACACTATGAATAACAACACATCTTCCGTATGCCTCAATAAGAATTTAGAAATATATTTAGACATGCTTTCAGCATAGGAATCAATAACATGAATATTCTTAACTACTAGCAGTAGAATCAATTATGGAGCAATATCACAGTTATATTTTGTTACATGGAACATGCCAAAAAAAAGAAATAATTTGTCTTAACATACCTCGATAATAACGGAACCACCCTTGCCTTTTATTTTCTCGAGCAAGGCGGCTATTTTTCTATCCTAATACTACCACTGCCTTGTACTCTTTTTTTTTTTCAATTCAAGACACTAAAATGCACTGCCTAGTTACAGAAAACAAAAGGAATTGGAAGTGTCTTAGTTGATGTTTCACGATTACTCCCTGTACTTGCACAATTTTTTTTTCTTTTCCCAACTTCCTAACACTAATCGTGAATTGCTATCTACTTACAACTTAGGATGAGATTCTTTTAAATGATTTCCCATCATTACCCCTTAGGCTAGTCGCCTTAGGCATTTATTGTAGACATTACACGTACAACACCCCCATTAACCCTTGTCCCCCATAATGATTAATCAATCCCATATAATTAATTCTGTGATCCCAATTCACTTAAACCTTGATAACTTATAAGACCTTCATATACTACATGTCATAATTTGTGATATGACACTAGTCCATAACCTCTTTATATACTCACCAAAATTATTTTCGGCTTCCGTCGTTACACTTGTTATGTCCAAAATTATTTCGGGGTTTAATCCCTTTTTATATACTAATCTCTTTATTAGCATAAATAAATATAACATAATTTTTTTCCAACGCTCAGACCTATTTACACATGCCTAGCAATTTTATAAACGCTCGGCGATTTAAACCGTAACTCGAAAGTACGGGATGTTACAATTATAACCGACAAAACCCAACTCCAGAGATTTTTGGGTAGTCTAAATTATATCAGTCCTTTTATAAAGGATTTGGCAAAAGATACAGCCATCTTATATGAACAACTGAAAAAGGTTCTTATACCTTGGACATATGATCATACTCAAGTTGTCAAAAAAATTAAGGTTAAGGTTCATAACATTTCTTGTCTCACCTTAGCCAATCCTACTTGGCCAAAAATTATAGAGACGGATGCCTCAGATATCGGATATGGGGGTATACTGAAACAACACTCTCCAGTTGATAAACAGGAGTATTTAATACAATTCTATTCTGGAAAATGGAATCCTAGTCAGAAAATTTATTCCACAGTTGCAAAAGAAATTTTAGCAATTGTAAAAAGTGTTTTAAAATTTCAAGGAGGTTTATACAATCAGAAGTTTATTATAAATACTGATTGTCAATCTGCTAAGTTTATGTTTAATAAAGACTGCAAACATGATGTTTCTAAACAAATGTTTGCAAGGTGGCAAGCTTTATTGGCACCATTTAATTTTGAGATACATTATAAAAAAGGGACATATAATAGTCTGCCTGCTTTCTTGACTAGAGAATATTTTAGTTCATAATTTAATAATTTTGTCATACAGGATGATAAGGCCTACTTGGCAAGGCAGCGACCCCAATTATAGAGGTCGTGGCGGAAGAGGCAGAGGAATTGGACGAGGTAATACTATTGTCCAGCAGGGAAACAAAAACCTTATAAAACAAGGGCAGACAGGGACTTCAAACATTGATAAAGAAAGTCCATTATATCAACAATTCATGGATTTTATAAAATCTAAAGAAAACAATGACAGCCTACAACCTTCATATGCAGAGATTGCTAATGAAGAGGATGATGAAAATGAGGGTTATGAAAAACATGAGAAGAAAGATGTTATACTTCTTCTCGATTATAAAGATCTTCAATGGAAGGATGAGCCATGGAAGCTCATGAAAAGGTATTTAGAAAACTGGGTCATATCCCATCTTGACTTATAAATCAAGAATGCATTATGAGACCATACTCTCAACCATGGGTTCAGCGGAAATTCAGCACTATTTTCCTATGCATACTAAAAAGGTTTATAACTTCTCTAAGATCATAATAAAGAAGATCTTTACTCCAGAATACTGGGGGTTTAGCACTTTGAAATAACGAGAATATTTCCACCCTGAGCAAAGAATTCAGGTAAAATTTAATTATTCGGATTATATAGATAATTTTTATAATTTTTTTTTATATGAAACCCTAACAAAAAACATTCATGGTTTATAAAAATATGTTCTCATGTTTATAAACAGAACATACTTACTTGGTTTTGGCATTGGTGGATAAATTATGGTCCATCTGTTAATATCTTGCCACAAACATTTAAAGGTTTATATACCGAATGGATTGATGTTTCTCCTAAAATCATAGAATTAGAGAATTATAATACCATCATAAATGGAATTGGTAATATGCATTTCTTCATCGATTTTTCCATTCCATGGATCATGCGATGGTCAGTAGAAGTGGGTCATATCCCAGAACAAATTCCTTGTTTACAACGAACCTATTATATAAGATTTTGGGAGAAATTATTACAAAAGACCAAAGAAATGTGTTTTGAATGGGCAAGAACTTATAGACCAGATAACCTCAGCAATTGAAGGTTATAAAAAATTAAAAGAAGATCAACCACAATCAGAGGTTAATAGTCCATTTCAGCATATTGCCAGAAAGCTCCAACTTAAAAAGGGAGTGATTTCAAAAGTAGAAATTATAGCATCTTATATGGCAAAAGTAAAAAAGGATTTGATAAAAAATCTGGATGAGGAATTCCCTTCAGATACTTCTATGACATCCATTCATACAGAGGAGGAAGATATTCATGACTCCTAAGACCCCTATGATGCATACTTCGACATTCAAGAATACGTGGCGAAATTTCAGGATAAAATGGAGGCATCCTCCAACACAAGAAAAGACAAAGAAAAAGTGTAATACACAGGAAAGCAGCCGGTGGATCCATTATAAAAGCCACCAAACATAAGGAATCTACTTTAATAAAAGTACATGAATTATTGTACTGTAATATGGCCCATGAGTTTTGGCCAATTCCACTTTATTACTTTTTATCTTTTAAGTTTGTCAGCCACATGTTAGGCCACTTTATTTGTCGGTATTATCACAGGATTCATTATAAAAGGATCCATAGTTTTATGTAGAAGGCAGGCTTTCGCCAACTACTCTCTTCTCTTTGTAAAAAAAAACTCTCTACAATAAAATCTTAATGTTTGCTTTACATCCTCCTGCACTGAGCACAATCTCTTCATCTTAGGTAATTTAAATTTTTGTATTTTAGTTTTAATTATTTATTATAGATTTTGGATTAGCCTATGATCGACTAATTCCCTTGTGTTGAACCCGTGTTGCACTAGACTACTTGGAATCATGGTACTAATGCTATAATATAGCTAATGATTCATGTGAGAAGGTACAAAGGTTGGGCAGATGACAGCCCAGGCGGAATGTCTGAAACTCAGGCTGATGATCCTGTTTTAACCCGCTGAGCCATGATGGCATTAGGGTATTTTTTGGATCTGTTCTGAGTCAAGACGGCCCTGTCAAGCCCTGTCGACCCGTAAATAATACCTCTTATTGTACCTCTCTGTGATCACTTCCGCTTGTTTTGGTATCAGAGCCATGTGTACAAGTAGTAATAGGTAAAGATATTTTTAAATTTTGTGGTCTAAAATGTAATAAAGATATTTCTGTAATTATAAATTATATCATTAAGTATAAAAGATAAAGTTTAAAGTTAATTGTTGTCAAATAAGAAGATGCTACTCCCTCTACCCCAATTTATATGACACTTTTTTTTAGTCAGTCCCAAAAAGAATGACACATTTCTTTATTTGGCAACAACTTAACTTTAAATTTTATCATTTACGCTTAACGAGATGATCTATAACTACACAAATATTTTTAATTTATTTTCGATCATAAAATTCAAAAATCTTCCTTTATTTCTTAAACTTCGTGCCTAGTTAAACTATATTATATAAATTGGGATTGAGAAAATACTATTTTTTAGACTGACTCAAAATGAAAGTGTGTCGTGTATATAAATAAGCATGGAAAGATTTTTATATCAAGTGGATGTTGAGTATTAATACACTTTCTTGTGTATATCGCTTATTATTCCATAATATTACACACTATTCACCAGTATATATGTAAATTCTACAAAAGCGAATGGTGGTGACTTTTGATAGTGAATATATTCCATATATTCATAATATATTATGTAATTAATATTTTAGTGTAATTAATGTAAAATAGAGATCCTAATTTCATTAGAACTACAATTGTACACTCTATATATATGACATTAATAAGAGAACTCCAAGAAAGGGAGATTTACATTCTTTCTACATGGTATCAGAAGCCTAAAAATCCTACCCTATTCGCCCCCCCCCCCCCCCCATTTTCTTCTTCTCTTCCGACCCAAAATCCTACCGGAAATAGCCGATATACACACTGTATACGACTGATATACACTGCCTGCCACTATATACTACTCATATACAGTGATATACAACATGTATACAGTGATATACAACCACCCGTCAGGCCTATACAACTAATATACCATCCTTGCCATAATATACTACCCATATACCGCCAGTATACCTCTGATATATAGCTGATATACAGCAGTTCTACACCATTTTTCTCTACTAAAATTTCGATACCCTCATGGCGTCACGTGCGGCCCACATAGCTTCCCCCGCTTCCTCTTCCTCAACACCCGGCGTCATGAATAATCAGCCACAAGACCAGTACCTGACACAGTGGGCCAGCCCACGTCCTTGGCAACTGTTCGAGCACTGGGCCCCATCGACCAGACCCTTTCCAGGCCAGGCCCAGCAGTAATGGTGGGCACTGTCGAGGCCCACTACACATCAGCCCAGCACTACCGATCCCCTGTCCAGCCACCAAGCCCACTACACAGTGGCCCAGCAGCAGCCGTCCAGCCTCAACCCAATGGATTTGGGCCATGCTTTCGATTCTTTAAAAATTAAGCAGCCCGATGATGCATGGTATATGGATACGGGCGCCACATCTCACCTCACCAACAATTCTGGTAATCTTCCTCAACTGCGCAATTTAAATACTCCCCAATCTATTATGGTCGAAAATGGTCATCGCATTCCAATTCAAGGGTTTTGCCACGCACTAACTCCACCACCGCATCCCCACTTCTCCCTTAAAAACATCCTATATGCCCCTAACATTATCAAGAACCTAATCTCTGTCAGAAAATTTGCCACTAATAATTTTGTATCCATTGATTTTGACCCGTTTGATTTTTTCTCTAAAGGACCTACGTACGGAGAGACTTCTTACGAGATGCAATAGTGTGGGGGACCTCTATCCTTTCCTATCCACGTCCGCTGCCAGTGTTAATCCTCCCACATCTCTAGATGACATCTCCTTCTCAACATGACATAGTAGACTTGGACATCCCGGAGCTCATATATTTTATTTTCTTAGAAACCACAATTTAATTAAATATAATAAAGGGAACCTTGACAAAAATTGCTATTCTTGTCATCTAGAAAAACATGTTAGACTTCCATTTACGTCATCTTTGAGTATTACTTTTGCTCCCTTTGATATTATTCATGTTGATTTATGGACTTCTCCTATTACTAGCAAATTGGGTCATAAGTACTATTTAATATTCTTGGATGATTTTTCTCACTTCTTATGGGTCTATCCGCTCCACTTTAAATCTCACGTCTACTCCAAGTTTCTTGAATTTTGTGCGTATGTTAAAGCGCAATTTTAAAAAGAAATAAAAACATTTCAATGTGACAATGGTCGTGAATTTAACAATTCTCTCTACGGCTAATGGCATGGTCTTCCGTGTCTCATACTCCCATACTTCCCCTCAAAATGGTAAAGCCGAACGAATTCTACGCACCATTAACAATATGATTCGTACCTTACTTTTTCATGTATCTCTTACCCACAGCTTCTGGGTATATGCATTAAAAACGGCAGAATATCTTCTTAATATTCTACCTACCCATACGCTTCAAAATAGGACCCCCACCGAGTTCCTATTCCGTCGAATCTCTACTTATGATCATCTTCGAATTTTCGGTTGTCTCTGCTACCTGAATCTGGCCATCACCGTCCCTCACAAATTAGCACCCCATTCCACTCCGTGTGTCTTCTTAGGGTTCCCGTCAAACCACAGAGGGTACTTATGCTATAATGTGTCCACATGCAAAATCATAGTCTCACGTCATGTCACGTTTGAGGAGAACGTTTTTCCATTTGCCAACATCCACCAATTTTGACCCACTAGTTACGGATTCCTTGATGACTCGAACACCTCACCTCTAGTCCAAAATGCACTACAAAATCCTCACCATCAGGATGTACTGCCACCTATCCTATCGACCCTACCCCACTTCCCAGCCCATGCTCAATCGCTGCTCGACGATACACCCGCCATACTGCCCCACCCCACTGTCCAGTCCCTGCCCGTCACACTGCCCAGTCCCCACCCGTCACACTGCCCAGTCCATGCCCGTCCCACTGCTAGTCACCATTGCCCAGTCCCGACCCCACTGCCCAGTCCAGTCCGCCACCTCTCAGCCCCCCTACCCCACCCGTGACCGTCCCCACACACTACATGGAAACCCGTGTACAACACGAGATTTTCAATCCAAAAGTTCACTTTAACCTATCCACTCAAATCATCTCACCCGTTCCCAAAAACCCAAAATTAGCCAAACTTGACACGAATTGGAATGCGACCATGCGAGAGGAGTTTAATGCGTTAACCAATCCGCACACCTGGGATCTTGTTCCGAAACCATAAGGCGTGAATGTGATTCGTTATATATGGTTCTATCATCATAAATTTTGAGATAGTGGAGAGCTTGAACGCCATCAGGCAAGACTTGTGACTAATGGTACTGGTCAGCAAGAGAGAGTTAATTGTGGTGAGACTTTTAGTCCAGTGGTCAAACCAGCCACCATTCGCACAGTGTTGAGTATAACTATGGGGAAAAATTGGATTATTCACCAGCTTGATGTAAAAAATACTTTCTTACATGGGGATTTGAAAGAAACCGTTTATATGCATCAACCGCCTGACTTTGTGCATCCGGAGGTTCCTCATTATGTATGTTGTCTTCGTAAGTCACTATATGGTTTGAAACAAGCCCCTAAGGCTTTATATGAAAGGTTTGCTACATACATCATACAGATAGGGTTCGTATGTAGCAACATACATCATACATATAGGGTTCGTGTGCAGCAAGAGTGATCATTCCCTATTTATTTTTCATCGAGGTACTGACATAACTTATCTTCTTTTATATGTGGATGATATTGTTCTGACAACTTCTTCTGATACACTGAAACACGAGATCATTGCCCTACTCAAGTCCGAATTTGTTATGACAGATTTGGGTAAGTTGAGTTATTTTTTAGGGATATCAGTGACTAGATCCGCACATGCCATGTTCTTGTGTTAGCGTAAGTATGAAGAGGATATTGTCTATAGGGCTAAAATGGCAAACTGCAAGATCATGCCCACTCATGTCGACTCAAAGTCCAAACTCAGTCCTGATGACGGGGATCCGGTCAGCGATCCCTCTCTTTATAGGAGTCTTGCAGGTGCTCTTCAGTATCTCACATTCACTCGTCCAGCTATTGCATATGATGTTCAACATGTGTGCTTGTTCATGCACGCTCATAGGGAGCCTCACTTTACAACTCTTAAGCATATCAGTCGGTACGTTAAGGGAACTCTTGACTATGGACTACATTTATATCCCTCCGCACCAACTAGGTTGCTTTCTTACACAGACGCAGATTGGGCAGGCTGTCAGGACACCCGTCGCTCTACGTCCGGCTATTGCGTATTTTTAGGGGATAATATTATATCGTGGTCTGCCAAGCGACAAGCCACACTTTCTCGTTCTAGTGTAGAAGTAGAATATCGAGGCGTTGCGAATGTTGTTGCCGAGCTATGTTGGCTCCGAAATCTCCTTCTTGAGCTTCGTTGTCCCTTACGTAAGGCCTCTTTGGTTTACTATGATAACATATCTGTTGTCTACTTGTCTCATAACTCGATTTAACATCAGCGAACCAAACATATTGAGATTGATATTCACTTTGTTCGTAAGAAGGTTGCGATGGGTCACGTTAGGGAGTTGCATGTTCTTTCTTCGTATCATTACGCATATATCTTCACAAAGGGGCTTCATCGGCAATTGTTCCTTGACTTCAGATCCAATCTCAGCGTCCGGCCTTTTCCCGCTCTGACTGAGGGGGTGTGATAGTGAATATACTTCATATATTTATAATATACTCTATAATTAATATTTTAATATAATTAATATAAAATAAAGATCCTAATTTCATTAGAATTATAATTGTACACTCTCTCTATATATAAAAATTCAAGAAAGAGAAATTTACGCTCTTCTTCAGCTTTTGGGGTGCCTTTTCCTAGTGACAACAAGTGTACATTGCTCCTCTTAAACGTGGCGCTTTCAACAGTTTTGTTTGTCCCAAACTCATAGACCCTTTCTTGCACCTACTCCCTAAAATACCCCGTACCCCACCAACCCCACCAAGTACCCCCTCTACCGCCCACCCCTCAGTTCTCTCTTTTTCTAATCTGTAGTAAAGTATATGATACAAACACAACTATATCCATATGCACTTCACATACAGAGTGTAAATGTTTCCCTTATTTTTCGGTGGCATACTAACTTTTTTCATTCTTTAAGCTAATATTGTTAATCCTCACTTCCAATAAAGTAACTCAAAAATAAAAGCTTCGTATATGCTCAAAACTCTTCTGGGTTCATCTGAATTATGAGGTATTTTCTTATACTCTCTGTTTTTTCCTCTGTTTCTTATCTTCTATAGTGGATTTTTATTAGAGATTAAAAGTTTTCAACCTTCTGGTTGCAAGAGCTGATAAAATTTATTACTTTCGAGTGTTAATTAATTGTCATTTAAGTGTGTAATTATGGGTCTTTTTTTTTTAGTCTTGAAAGGTCAAGAGTAACGTTCTCTGTTCATTTAATTCTTCCCAAATTTTGAATTTGTAAACATCAGTTCCTTTATTATTTAACACTTTATTTAGTACATTTCTTTCCATATTGTATACCGGCATCAATTATGAATTTATGCTTCTTTTTAAATTTGGATAGAAAAAGCTTCTTACTTTGTTATTTCTGTGAATTATTGAATTCCTTTTTTGCAGAAAATTCTGAATTTTGGTGAGAATATTTGTTATTTACTAATTTATCCATGTATATCTCAATTTTTTTTTTCTTTCTTCTGGAATCTTGATTCTTTTGGAATTTAGTGATACTGAACAATCACTATATTGATTGAGCATCTGTGTTCTTGTGGACTATATTTCTTCTCTGCAAATCTGGGCATGCATGCAAGAAAAACGAGGTGGCAAGTCTGAATTGAACAAAATACTGTTTAATGCCTGCATGAAAAAATTTCCAAAATTAAAAAAAAAAAGTGCAGCCGGTACACTAAGCTCCTGCTATTCACGGGATCCGGGAAAGGGCCATACCATAAGCGTCTATTGTACGCAGCCTTGCCCTGTATTTTTGCAAGAGGCTATTTCCATGGCTAATAATTACAAAAATATAAGCTTATTCATTGTTGATGCAAGAACCTTTCTGTAGTTGGATTCCTCTTTTTGGGGGATATCTCTGTATGTGATTTTTCTTTTGATTCCTCTGTGTGTATGAGTTTGTCTTGGATTATTTAGCCCTTAGCCAAGAGTGGATGCAACCCTTAGGTACTGGGTTCGGGTTCGTTAGGATGAACCCAGTACACTATTTTCAGTGCCGAGCCACAGAAATTTTAACAAGTGATAGATCTGAACCCATAATTTCAGAAGTACAATTAATTTAGTGTTAAAAACCTTAAAGGTCGAACTGTCAAGTTTAAATCTTTGATCTGCCCAGACATTAAAGTTCTAGTTCTGGTATATGTCATATGGATGCCTAAGAATATTTTGTTCTAGTTGTTGCTTCCAAGTCTCTTGCTCCTATCAGAACCCAGCATTAGTAAAAGTGGGTAGCGATGGTTGCATGAGAAATCAGGCTAGATTGTAGTTCAAGATACGCTTGATTGACGCACAACTTAAAAAAATTCAGAAACTGCCCCAGTATCGAATTATTGAGAGACTATGAAGTCTGGGAAATCAGGCCGCATGTAATTCGACTCAGTGATTGAAAAGGTCTACCTTATGAAGAGATAACTTTTATGGTTCGGGATAGATGACATGGATTGTTAGTTTAGGGAAAGAGTCTTGCAACGTCTTAGCTATGGATGTCACATGCTTCACACTCATAATTAAGACTTTACACGGACACAATTTCCATTTATCTCAAGTGCCCATTCCTAGTAATAGTTGATTTAGTAACTTTAGTACTCTCTAAGCAGAGCAACATTAAAGTATGCCACAACGATACAAAAATGTGACTTGTCATATAGTGGCCGATGGAATGTTCAGTGGATGATAAGGAAATCAGGTGGGAATAAATGATAAATAGTGGTCAAACTACAAGGAACATGTCGTAGATATTGAATCCCCTTATGTAAATCGGCTATTTTGCCTAAACACTGTTTAATGCTTTTCACTAATATATATATCAAATTATAATTATTGCAGCTTGTAATGAGCAACTCCAGTATATCATAGCATAGTCACCTATGAAGGCATCTGTCATGACGGTGTCGTCAATGAAGAAAAAGAGTGCCTTTGTTGACGGGGTATGTGAATGCATAGTGGTTAAAAATCACAAAATAACCTATTTCCTCTTTTGAAGAACATTCAAGTTTATTGTATGTTGAACTTTTGAGACTGGAATGGCAGGTAACATGCAGAGTGAATGTGAAAAAGCTGCCGTTTACGGGGATTATATGTACAGTTATGTTGTTTATTGTGTATAGGACCACTAATTATCAGTATCAACAGACAGAGGTACGATGGTGCTACCGTTGTTTGCTACATTCTTTTCCTTTTATTTTGATTATTGAATGTGAAAAAGTAGAGATACCTTTTAATTCTTCTCTGCCGATAATCATATTTTCCCGTGTGCCTTTTCAGACGGAGTCAAAGTCGGATCCGTTTTATTCTTCAAAGGTAGTTGTATTTCTGTTCTTTTCCAGATATTTCTTATTGCTTCAAACAGCAGAAGGTATGCAATAGTGTAGGCATTTTGAAATTGCAAGAAGCTCTATAAATTTGTCGCAACATTTGTAATTAGTTTGCACAGAAAGTGACACTTATTATATTCCGGTTCTTGCATGAACTGAAGTATTCGACGAAAACGTTTCGTATCAAGTGCAACTCTAATTCATTCTGTTCTTTCATCCAGGATTCTGATGTATATATCACACGTTTGAACAGTTTGCCTCGTGGTATTATACACGAAAGGTCGGATCTGGAGTTAAAGCCTCTTTGGTCTACAAGTAGTTCAAAGTCCAAGGTGTTCCTCTACTCCTTAACCGTCGAATATATAGAGCAGTCTCCTGTAGTATCTCTTGTTATAATTGTTATATGGGATTAAAATTAGACTTTCTCTTCCTCTCTGTCATTCACCCTCCGTGATCTCATTTTCAGGCTACCATTTCTAGTTCTCGTAACTTGTTGGCAATGGCAGTTGGTATTAAACAAAAGAGCAATGTTGATGCTCTTGTCAGAAAGGTATAACATCTTTCTGGTCTTTGTTGTGGAAAACTTGTAATCGACTAATTTTCTGATTTTCAATCATATCTGATGCCTGATTTACTTTAATTCAGTTTCTTTCGGAGAATTTTACAATCGTCTTATTCCACTATGATGGACATGTTGATGGCTGGTGGGACCTCGAATGGAGTAAAGAAGCAACTCATATTATTGCAAACAACCAAACGAAATGGTATGAACATTGTCAATGATTTCCGATTTGCTGAAATCAGATACTGTCCTGTACACTCTGCAATTATTTATATAGCTTTTCTGTCGACTTCTATTTGCGTTGGTAGTAACGATTGGAAGGTCTTTCTAAAGCCTTCTGTTAATGAATTTTTTTTTCTTGTGAACCTGTATGACCAGCTAGTATGTTTATGAAGTAGAGGGTCTCATTTCTGTCGTGTGATTTAATTGTGAGACAGGTGGTTTGCCAAGCGGTTTCTACATCCTGCTGTTGTTTCTATATACGATTACATTTTCCTTTGGGATGAAGATTTGGGCGTGAAGAACTTCAATCCTGGAAGGTAAAACCATTGCATAAAATTTGTCTTCCTAGATATATGTAAACTGAATATACACACATTTGACACAAGCTTTTACCCTACTCCCGGTGAACGTTTGTTTTTAAAATTCAATCAACTTGTTGCCAAGATGGTAATTTCTTTTTTCTATTCGATCTTCACTTTTTTTCAGGTACCTAAAAATTGTCAAATCGGAAGGACTGGAAATTTCCCAGCCAGCCTTGGACCGGAACTCAACTGATATACATCATAGAATCACAATAAGAAGCAAGAGAAAAAGGTTCCACAGGTGAGCTGTGATATCCCAATTCTGCAAATTTAAATGTTTTGGAGTATTTTGGGCAAATATTAATGCACTTTTTATTTAAGCAGACGAGTGTATGATAGTAGAGGTAGTACAAAATGTTCAGATGAAAGCGAAGGTCCTCCATGCAGCGGGTAAGCTTTATTCAATTAATATGGTTGTTATTAATTTGCACATTCGTTGATCTGGTTAAGATATGTGTTGTCGTCGACATTAATTAAATGAATGAATGTCTTGTTTTCCAGTGTGGTACACTTTTCGTTTCTACATTACCAAGATTTTATGCTCTACAAATGCGGATCTTTTTAACAATTTGATGAAATCTTTTGTGATGTTTTACAATCTACCGGAAGAGTACTATTGACTCTCTTATCTACAGATTTGTGGAAGGAATGGCTCCAGTCTTTTCAAGATCTGCTTGGCGGTGTGCTTGGCATCTTATACAGGTAAACTTGCGGTTCCTGTCGGAGCTGACATCCCAATTTTCAATTTTCAGACTTCTGTTATTGCACTATGAAATAAATCAGTACAGTTCGCGTTGACATAAAAAACAATCTTTGTTTAGGCCAACTTAATATTCTGAGGAGTGTGTTCTCTTGGAGATAACTTAACTTTCTTTTACTTGTGTTAGAAATTTATGCAACGGTTAACAATATCATTGTGAAATCATGCATTTGGTCATCTTTATGTCATGGTCCCTTTCCATCTTCAGTTTGGTTACCCTTGTACTGTTAATGTGTTCTTATTCAACACGGATCCTCTGGAACTGTGCGCGATTATGTTTCACTTACCCTTTGAAATCGCATGCTAAAGAATTCTCTACTTGTTCATTTTCTTACCTGCTTTTTTTTTTCCGCGTTTACTTGTTTCGGACCTACCAGAATGAAATCCTGATAACTGCTTGTTTCTATCAGAATGATCTTGTTCATGGATGGGGAATGGATATGAAACTTGGTTATTGTGCACAGGTTAGATTACTTACTATTTTATGGCTGTTAGATTATGGTTCACTTTAATTTCACTTGTTATATTATGAGGTTAGCCTGTAAAAATTTTCCTTTAAATACCTTGTTACTCAGTTTATTCTAAAGTCTGATAGAAGGGTACAACGTCTAGTTCTTTGGGACTCTCGAACTAGAGTGGCTGCCAATAATTAAACAGAAGAGCTATCACCATGAGCTACGTATCTAAGCACGGACTTATGCCTTCCAGGAAGGATAGAATTCCAGCTGAACTCATCTAAAAACAAAACTATCAATTAGGAAAACTATCAAGCCTAGCAAGAAGACACTTCCATTTACAATTTTTCTGGCCAGCTATGCGTTGTTGTAATACTATGTCCGTTATCCTCTCTGCACTTGATCTCCTCTTCTGTTGAAATTTGGAAGTGTTTCTCTCCGTTCATATGTGGTAGATGGAAGCTGCAAAAAGGAAGCTTAAGATAGCACACTTTGGTCTGTTTTACTGACAATAACGGAGGGGGATCCAGGATTTGATCTTCATAGGTTCAGATTCGGAATTCCACCACATCCCTGGGTTCGAAATCTAATATTTGTACTTATTTAGTAGGGTTTTTTTAGCACATATATAGGGCTACGCCAAAGCTACTTCACTCTGGATAAACCTGTAGCTCTTTCGCTAGATCCATCCCTGCCTATTAATCGGGGAATGGTCAAAAAGAAAACTAATCCTTAACTGCCGAACATTATTTGTGAACAATCGCCTGTGAACCTTCAGGGAGCAGAATGTTTTCATGATATATGATATGAATAGTCTTTGCTGTGGTTGGACTTCATTTAAGCTATGTTACAGGATAGAAGAATTCTTCTTAGTGTGCTGTCAATTGTCATATTATTTGGAAATAGCGGGTGCTACGTGATTCTAACTTATGTGCAACTTGAAATTGATGTAGGGGGACCGTACCAAAAAAGTAGGAGTAGTTGATAGTGAATATATAGTCCACCAAGGCATTCAAACTCTGGGAGGGTCGTCTTTGAAAAAGGTAATATTCTGCACCATATCTATTGTTGGAGTGTTGTCCTTTCTGCTAATTATCAAATGCTTCTAGAGCTACTAGATTAGCTACCGCACCTGACACATTACCCGAAGGATGTCCTAACTGGTGCATTACCTGAAGGATGTCCTAAAGTTCCTTCTATCCCACAGCAAGAAGTTTGCCGGGCTGTCAGCATATAGTTTTACGTTAAAATGAAATGCACTGACATGTAGCCATCTAAAGTAAGGTTAATTTGCTAATCTAAAGGTTTAAGTCCTGTTGTGAACGGGTTAAAATGCATAATAGTGTAAATCTTTATGATATAGGTTCTTATTCAAATTTTGGTCTAGGTGTAAATAATTACTGATGTTATATATAGGGGGCCTGTATGTTCCTTTCATTTGCCTACACTGACATTGCTTCATGTTTGTGCAGCATTCAAATCTTGAAGAGTCCGCAAAGGTATATGACATTTTACTTCTCCTTTGCTTAGGTTTAAAAGATGTTCAACGTCAGACTTTTTGCTGATTCTGATCTTTGTTTGTATGTCTTCTCTCTTGGCCTACAGAGACACGTTGTTGATGCGCGATCTGAGGTGAGATACTGCTTTAGTTAAACTGTGTTTCCAAACATAATCAACAAGAATTTCTATCGGTTAAGCTATCATTCAGTTTTCCTTCCAGAATATGCTCGTGGTCATTGTATTTACATGGCGCAGATTCGAAGACAGTCAACCTATGAGCTTCAAATATTCAAGGATCGATGGGAACGAGCTGTGGAGGAAGACAAGAACTGGGTGGATCCAGTTGAAGCAATCAGAGATGCAGATGATGCCTTGATCGAAGACAATAACACGAGGTGAAGCGGCGCCCGAGTATATTCTATTTTTGCCATTTCATTTGACCCCACGTGTGCAGTTGCAAGGGAACTTGTAAATTGTTCTTTATAGGCTTATTGACTTTCTATAATTAGTTCATTGTTTTGATGGTTATGTTAGCTCCTCCAATTATTTTTTTAGGATTATAATAGAAGAAGTTGCTAATTGTATAACTACAGGCACAATGTTCATTACCGATTCTTATATTATCGTTAGGGGAGTTGATAAGACATTCTTGAGATGTATATGCTTCTTTACCCTTTCCTGCAAGAGGTTGTTTGAAGGGAGCCTTAGCGTAACTGGTGAAGTTGCTGTCATTTGATCATGAGGTCATGGGTTAAAATCGTGGAAATAGCCTCTTGCAAAAATGCAAGGTAAGACTGCGTACAATAGTTTGTGGTATGGTCCTTTTCGGATTATCGCATAGCAGGGGTTTAGTGTACCAGCTGTCCTTAGGGTTCAGACTCTTTTCTAAAGTGGCACTCTCCTTTGATTTCCATAATAATGTTCGCTTATGAAACTCTTTTCATGTGGTTTTGGTCTCTTTTCATTGCTTTACCAAGGGGATCGTTTCCGACGCTCCCTCGACCTATTTTGATGTTGACCAAAAATCTACATCTAAAGTGGAGCGTAGATTAGCTGTCAAACAAGTGATAATTGAAAGAAAGAAAAATTATACGTAAGGACGTGCCCATAAATAAATGTTCAAACTGTTTAATTCCCTTTGCATGTAATTTTGTTGTCGAACTAAGCCTTGGGGGCGGTGACTTCTCTACATTTTTGTGATCAAAGGTTGTAAAATGGGAAATAAATAAGGTTGGATGGTGATCAAACTTAACATGTGAAGGCTTTATTTAACGGCTGAAAATATTTTGAGAATTCCACAATATGGAACTATGGATTTAAGAAAATTAAGTTCCAGAATGCTGGCTTCAATTTTTTTAAAGTTTTAGTCTTCGTTATTAATAGAATATTACAAGAATATTTCCGTATCATTGTATATTTTTTATATTAGGTTAATTTATATTCCGATTGTAATTAGGAAGATTAGTTACCTAGTTTGTAGCTATGTAAATAATTATGTAACCCTATATGTTGTACACAATAATCAATGAAAAAATCAATGAAAAAGCAGGAAATATATTCCTTTATGGTATCAACAGACAAACCCTAAAATTTATTACACTAAGTCGTCAGCCGCCTTCGCCGCCGACCTCCTCCTCCTCTTTTCTTCAATTTCTCGGCAACCTCCTCACCTCCTCTTCCCCAAAATCTTCAATGGCTGAACAACTCAAATATCATCCTGCTTTTGTTGTTAACAACATCAAGAACTTCATTACTATTACCCTTGAGATGGAAAAAGTCCAGTATTACTCCTGGGCGGAATTATTCAAGATCTATTGTCGTGTGTACAAAGTCATCGACCACATCATCCCTCCTAAATCAAAGTCCATTGTCGAGCCTCTGGGGACATGTTATGGTCCTGATGATGAACTTTGGTCACGCCTAGATGCGGTTGTTCTACAATGGATCTATGGAACAATCTCGAATGATCTATGTATTATTACATACGATTATTGAAACAGACGCCACTGCACGACAAACGTGGGAGCGATTGGAGAGTATTTTTCATGATAACTTGTATTTGGAAAATCAATATAAGGATATTCAGCATGACGATTTTCCTAATGCGTCAGCCTATTGTCAAGAACTTAAGATGATTGACGATCAACTCTCAAACGTTGGTGCACCGGTCACAAATCAACGATTGGTAATACAACTCATTGCGGGTTTGAATAAAAATTATGACGGCGTCTCTACCATCCTCCAACAAAGCATGCCATTGCCTCTAGTGTTTGAGGCTCGTTCGAGACTTATCCTCGAAGAAACCCGAAAAACCAAGCGGGCTGTGGCTAATGCGAGCACCATTGACGCCACCCTCGTCATTACCAGCGGCCCATCTGCCGATGAAAGGGGCCCGAGTTATGGTTCACACTACCGGCAACCAACGACCCGAAATGCGGTCCGACTTCCCGGAATCACCACAAAGGGAGAAATTCTGGCAAAGGTCGTGGTAGCCATGGAGGAAGCAGCAACAGTGGCGGGAGGGGACAGCCATACGCAGTGGCAGTGGCAGTAGCCTCTGTCGTAGGCTGCCTAAACGCCATGGGCTGCCTACCCGCCATAGGCTGCGTGGGATCATCTGTCTTGGGATGCTCCACCTTGCCCCTACTCGACGTCCTTCTGAGCCCAACCTCCAGCCCGACAGCCCCAGCCCGGCATCCTCGGCGCATGTCCACAACAGGCATACAGTGCACAAGTCTCTCCTCCTTCAACCTACGCACCGATGTCTATTGAGGCGGCTATGAACACGATGTCTCTCAACGTTCCAGACGACAGTTGGTACATGGATACTGGCACCATAACTCATATGACAGCATCCCAAGGTACTCTCTCGTCTTATTTCGATATGAGTAATTTAAATCGTAATATTATTGTTGGTAGTGGACAAGGTATTCCCATTCGAGGTTATGGACAATCATCACTCTCCCCGCCATATCTCCGTTAGCTTTTAAAAATGTCCTCCATGCCTCGAAACTTATCAAAAATCTAATCTATGTGCGTTGTTTCACAACCAACAATAATGTTTTCCTTGAATTTGATCCTTTTGGTTTTTCTATGAAGGACCTTATGACAGAAATGCGAATAATAAGACGTGACAGCACCAGAGACCTTTATCTTATCACCATCACCCTCGACCATACAACCTCCTCTCCATCAACTTTTGCAGCTATTTCGTCTCTTTTATAGCATAATAGATTAGGACATCCGGGAGATTTTGTTTTTACGCTCCCTTAGCAAAAATAAATTTATTAATTGCAAACATGTCTCTTATCCTCCTGTTTGTGAATCTTGCATTTTAGGGAAACATGTCAAATTGCCATTTTATTCTTTATCCACTTGTACTTTAATGCCATTTGATATCATGCACAGTGATTTATGGACTTCTCCTATTTTAAGCACGATCGGGCATAGATATTATGTGTTATTTTTGGATGATTATTCGAACTTTCTGTGGACTTTTCTCATTGGTAATAAGTCCCAAGTCTATTCTATTTTTTCATCCTTTAGTGCTTTAATTAAGACACAATTTGAAAAGAATATCAAATATTTTCAATGTGACAATAGTAGGGAGTTTGATAATAAAAAAATCAAAATTTTATGCGCCAAATACAACCTTGTTTTTCGTTTTTCTTGTCCACACACCTCTCCAGAAAATGGAAAAGCTGAATGAAAAATTAGAACCATAAACAACTTAATTCGTGCCCTCCTTTCCCACTCCTCTATTCCCGTATTTTTGGCGGTACGCTCTCTCAATGGCAACATATCTCTTGAACATTCTCCCAAATAAGGCTCTCAACCACAAGTCTCTCACTCAAGTCCTCTATATTCGGGATCCTTCCTATAAGCATTTACGAACTTTTGGATGTCTATGCTACCCCCTCCATCCCTCCACTCAAATCAACAAGCTACAACCTCGGTCATCCCCGTGTGTCTTTCTTGCTTACCACCTAATCATCGAGGTTACAACTGTTACGACTTGTCCAGCCAAAAAATAATCGTTTGTAGGCATGTAATAATCGATTGTAATTAGAAAGATTAGTTACCTAGTTTGTAGCCATGTAAATAATTATGTAACACTATATATTGTACATAATAATCAATGAAAAAGCAGGAAACATATTTCTTTAGTTATATTGTCGACTGTCATTGTACCGTTAACGAACCTGTGGTACTAATGACATAACTATGTTGTTTGCACGTAACTCTAGCGAAAGAATTAGTAAAATGTTGTTAACACTCAAAAAATACTCTTAAGTGCTTAGCCAAATCAAGTGGCAGTCGAAGGTGAAAACCTCAAAGTGAGCAGGCAACAAAATTCTAAGTTAATAACCGAACTGACTCTTAACCGAATCTACTAGTCTGAGCCCTCGGCTAAAAAGGCTCCATCGGCTATTATGGTAGCCCAGCTGAGTCATAATTTTGAGGAAAATGACTGAGACCCATTCATATTTAGATGCCTCAAAGACCAAGTCAAAGAACTTTCTAGACCCCAAGAAACGACAACAACCAGCGACATCTAGAGGGAAGTGCCATTAATCGTGCAAGAGGAAAACAAAGAGTAAAAATCGGCACCACATCCTCATAGTTGGCTAGTGGATTTAGTGGGGAGTCTAATGGCTAACATAGGGGGATCACATTTCATTTTTTCTTATAATATATATATGTAGGATCATTTGTACAGAAAACACACGCAATCTATCAAACAACTGATTTTACATATCTTCATTTTACCTTCATCGCTTTTTTCTGCACTCTAGTTGTATTTATGTTTCTTACCACTTAGTTTATTCAATCACCATCCTAACGCTTTCTGGAGTAGTTGGGGAATCCATTGCTGGAAGTTAGAGTTCCGCTTCCAGCCGAAATTACTTAGTTAAGGAATTAATTTGTCATCCGATTTCGTCAGCCGATAGACGGCAGACATTTTGAAAGGGAACAAATTTGGAACGCCCAGTGGGACCATAGGTGACTCCATAGCGAAGTTTGATTCTCCAAGTCAGGATCACGTTTGGCATATGCGCCTAAGGTCTGGTAAGAAAATGAACCCAGAGTCTAGTCCACATCCTAAACAGAATCCTCCCAGAAGGAACAACGAGCCACCACTTTCCTCGGGTATACCTACATCGGTTGATACCCCTCCACTTCCTCTATCAACCCAAGTTTTTAGTGAACTTAGCCAACCTGAAGGTCTAATTGTCATGACCACATCATTCATTAGACATCAGATTGACTTAGGCATCCACGACATTATGTATCAGGTTTCCAAATAGTTGGCTGACATTATCAAGCCAATGGTGCATAATAAGGTTCAACAGGTGAGGGGACTGGAAGCCAATCGACTGTATCCAGGAGAAGGTTCGGCTAGTTCTGCCATTCCTCTGACGAGTGGCGTTGTGCAACATGCAACTATGACTCCATGTGTTGTCCCTCAGCCGAATGTGTATCAGAAGCCCAGTCACTTGGTAACCAACTTACTGTATGGTTGCCACCAAACACTGGGGGAAAACTATGCTACTCGACCAAGCGAGTCTGCAGTATGGGCAGATCAATATGGCTCAAAGACCAGTTGAGGCATCTGAACACCTTGGGTTGCCACCCGTTATGCCTTATGCTCCTGCAAACGGCCCTACGGTACATGCGACCAATGTTGGCTAGCCGAATTGGCAACCGATGGCCCCTGGCTATGACCTTGCTCGACTATCTGGTGATGTTGTCTACCGCGGGACACCATTCCAACAATCACAGCCGGTACCCAATCCATTCCATCCAGGAAGCGCAAAATTTCCAAGGACGGCTGATGTTCGGGGAGAGCAAACATGGAATACTATTCCACCTTATCCTCAGGCTCCGTCGACTGTTCCAGGAGCTCAGATTGCAAGCTTTGGTGGCTATGCCCAACAATAGCAATGGGGACATACCCTACCTATTGGTAATGGCCAGCAGAATACCTATAACTTTGAAAATCTTGTTCAACAAGGTACAAAATGGAGGCCTCCAGTTTAGAACGCCTACCAGCCGGTTCTAGGTGAGAATCGGCAAGGGACTTTACAACTGATGAACCCTGAAACTATCGCGAATACCATGAATAGGTACTTTGGCATCCAACTAAAACCCTTGGATATGCCTGTTTACAGGAAGCCCTACCCTGATTGGGTAGATCAGATAGAACCATTGCCAAGGGGCTTCAAAATGCCTGATTTTGCCACTTTCTCGGGTGATGATGGCAAATCGACCATTGAGCACATCGACAGATTTACCGCCCAATGTGACGAGGTTGGCCAGAACAAGTATCACAAGCTGCAGTTGTTCCCCATTTCTCTAATCGGAACAACATTTTCCTGGTACTCATCCTTGACCCCAGACTCCGTACAGAACTGGGCTGACATGGAGCATTGTTTCCATGATAGATTTTATTGGCCCCAACCTTAGGTCACTATAACCGATTTGACGAATCTCAAGCAATAGGTCGATGAGTCGGCTACCGATTATATCGAGAGATTCAGAAGAAAAATTGGGAAATGACACTTCCCCGAATCGGAATGCTCTCACATGATAATCAACAACATGCATGCTCAGCTAAAAGAGAAATTAGTTGGACAATCCTGCTTTGACTTAAGACAGTTAGCTGAGAAGGCTAGCCAAATAGAGCAGTACATCCGGAAGAAGGAGAAAAGAAGAGTTAACCGAAATCGAGGCTCCCATTTGGTATCCATTATTGAGGCAGATGAGTCTGACTCAAAGTTAGCCGATTACACGGTAGACGCAATAGTAGCCAAGATTGTCAGGGGTAAGGTTTATTATTGCCCAGCTTTGAAAGCTACGAAAGGCAAGGAGACGAGTGCAACTGATTACAGGGTCGGTTACTCATTTGACATTACTAAGGCAAATCAGATCTTTGATCATTTTCTTAAAGATAAACAGATTCGGCTGCTTGATGGCCATAGGATTCCGCCTGCGAAAGAGCTCAAGGATAAGAAGTACTGTAAATGACACAACTCATATAGCCATACTACTTCTAATTGTGTGGTCTTCAGGAAGGCAATTCAAAAGGGCATCAAGGAATGGAGGTTCAAGCTAGACGATAAAAGCATAGTTGAAATGTCTGTTGATAGTGACCCCTTTCCCGCAGTACCGATATCTATGGTATCCTTTGCTAAGCCAGATCAATCAAAGGATGTTAAGGGGAAACAGTGTTGACACCCAATTTTGTCCCCACTTTTCTGATTGTTTATTTGCAATTTTAAATATTTTATATATACATCTATATATATATATATATTGTCGTCTATATATATAAGGCTTTTAATATTGTCGTCTATTTTTAATATTATTTATTATTTATTATTATTATTTACATTTTTACTATCATTTGCCTTTTAATATCATAATCATAGTTTTACCCTAATATTCTATGTTATTTTATTTTCGCCAAATGACATCGCATTTCTATTTTTTATTAAACATTAAACATTTCGTAAATATTATGTTTTATTATTATCACATCGTTATTTTATTTAAATAATTTACATTTTTTCTCGAAGAATTTCCTTTTAATAATAAACCCTTTTATTTTAACCCAAATCCATTTCACCCAAAACATTCTATCAACCCCAAAAATCAACCTACAAAATTAACCCCCTATTTTTTTCGGCTCAAACAAACCCCCCTCCACGCCAAATCGGCCGACCGACCCGGCCCAAACCCCAACTCCGCTATTTTTCGACCCACACCCCTTAAAACCTAATCCCAAAACCTAACACCCTTAACCCATACCGCCGCACACCCCATACTCCTAACCCCACGTCGCCGACACTAGCCCTGCCACCACCAACCCCCTCTGCCCTGACACCACCAACCCGTCACCTCACCAACCCATCCCCCAAAAAATCCGCAACCCATACCCATAAAATCCGCTTTCAAAATCAGATTTTTGCCCCTTGAATTTGAATTTCAAACTCGAGTTTGAAGGGGGGTAGGGAGATGAACGTTGTGGGAAAAACCATCTATAAAAGAACCCCTTTGTTCTCAATTGAAGGGGGTCTGGTTTTATGAGAATTGTGGTCCAAATCGGGTCGAAAAAAACAACAAAAAAACAAGTCCAAGAAGAAAATCGAAACCGGGTCAAAAATTAGATTTTTCAGTTTGGTTTTTTAGGACTACAAATTCAAGTTTATTTGTTCTTAATTTTTGGTTACGAATCACCCCTTTTGTTTCTTAATTCCAATACGAAAATACCCATTTTGTTCTAGATTTCCGAATCCGAAAATATTGCTTTTGGTCTTTAATTTTGCAATATGAAAATTCTATTTCATTCCTCATATTTTTCGCTCAATTTGGATTTGATTTGATTCTGGGTCAGGTCGGATCAGTACCAGGTCGGGTCGGATTTCCAGAAACAGAATTCAATTCTGTTTTTCGGGTTGAAAAATCAGAATTTGGTAATCAAAAATCAGAATTCAAAAAAATATCTCCGAGTGGATTCGACGCTTCGGTTCGCTACCCGGAAAAGGTCAGTAGATTCCTATCTTATCTCTCATTTTGAGCATGCTTAATATTCTTTTTTTTGTTAGAAAATTAACCTAGGATTATGTGGGGTAGTCTCGGGCATGTCTAATTTCAGTTTCGGGTTTATAAGTATATTCGTAGATTAATTTCTGATTAGTTATTTAAATGATGCTTGTTTGGTATTGTTATGATGGACGGTTGGGGAATTAATTACCATTAGTTTGTTCTAAGATGTTGGTTCTGTTTCAAAATGTTGGTTAAGATTAGTATGGGCTTAGAAAGAAACTATGGTTGGTTAAATGTGCTTGTGATACTTAGCTGATTATTTATGCCTAAATATGTTGTGGTTTGCGCGATCCAAGCACGGTTGTAATATTCGTTTATTAAAGATGATGATTAACTAAGTCCCTACATTTGGTTAAGTTTATTTTAAATGGTGGTTTGTTATACTCAAAATCTACTTAGTAACCATAATGACAATGTTATGTTGTGGTTTAGAAATATCACTATGTTTAATTTGGAGTCTAAATGTTTGTGTATTTAGTTTGAGTCAAAATGGTTCTGTCTACTTGAAAATGTTATGTCATTTGATTATTTATCTATTCCTAGTCGTATAATATCTTATCTAGCTAATGTTGTGATCCCTATAATTTCTTTCAAGGTGATTGAGTAGGTAAGGTAAAATGATCTTAGTATGTCATGTTGTTATTGAAATGACCAAGTTTATTCTAATACATTCCTTCTAGTTCGTTAGTTGTATGTAAAATGTGGAAAATAAATTTGTTAAGGTTTCTTTTTCTTACTGTTGGGTCCGGGGCTATGGATAAGCAAGAATATGTAAAAATAAAACCGTAATAGCTAGAACAATTAAACCAGTTTCTGGATGTTGCCTTCAATGTTGTGTCAACATCTCAGGCAACATTGTGATAAAACAGTTATAAACCTTTATTAGAGTAAATGCAGCGAAAAAGTAAAGAGACACAAGGTTTATATTTTCAAGGGTATATATTAATATATCCCATGATGGTCAATGACCAAAGAATTGTATAAATTATATACAATTACAAATGAATTTCTTTTTACAAGATTGAACAATAAATGCGAAAAAGAAATTAGAAAAAAAAAGTGAAGTCGCAGATGACTTCAGCCTAAAGTTAAAAGATCTAAAAAGACAAATACAACATCTTCATTACAATTTCTTGAAATATAAGCTTGATCTAGAATCCGAGAAGCAATAGTAATGTGGGACTAGATGTTATACTACTTTAGGCTAAGTGTGTTGATCCAGTTTCTAAGGTGAATATGCGAGAGCTCTCTTGGTAATTCTTCTCGTTCAATTCTGGATATCGATACTCTGAAGCTCCCCTTTATTTATAGTGTGGAACTTCCCTTGAAATCCTCACTGATTGGTTGCGGAGGCTGAGTAAAAGAAGGCTTCAGCTTGGACCGGTTCTTGCTCCTTAAAAAGCTCAATGTTCTGGACTTGGTCTTCACGCTGCTTCCTCTCCAAGCTTTGACTGTTTCTTTTACCATGTTTTAAATACAACATTATTGTAAGCTTGCCTAGGTCATTTTTTACTCACAGTAACACAAGCTGTTTTGGCCAGAAGAATAGGAAAAATTGTTACAAAGATGTTGTCAAGAATGTTGTCACAACATCGCAGGCAACATTCTTATTTTCATAAGATGTTGTCCTGAGCATTTACAGATGTTGTCACAATATCCATCCAACATCAACAATCTCCCACTTTTTGCCTTTCTTCACAAAACTACATACGAAGCGAAAATGACTAGGATACTGATTCCCGATGTAGTCCTTACATTCCAAGAATTAGTAGGATCAGTGCTATGCTCCCCCTTAACCTGCAGTATTAAATTCCAAGAAGTGTTATATCGATGATTTGATTAGATAGGAGTTATGTTCTGTTAGTCGGGACTTACTTACAGCAACTGCGTAATCAGTCTACAGTAACCATTCATAACAATCCACATTAGGCAAACATATATAGACATCTTTAGAAAGCAGTCACAATGTCTGCAAGAATAGACCAAATATCCCAAAGTAAATTAAACCCAAAAAAAATATTCCAAATTTCAGTATATCTAATATTCAAATAAACAGAGATTATCAGCACTCCATCCATCATTGAATCAACACTCCATTCCATCAGCATGATCATCCTTGACTAGAGTAATCGAGTCACAGTAGCTTCCATCCGCTTTCTGTGATTGATCACTCTGTGCAGCACCATCTTCATCTTCATAGCATCAGAAGTAGTCAGCAATCATCATCTCAACTCCTCTCCCCCTGCATCATGGCTTGCATCCTCAGCAGTAGCAGCTCCCCCTGTCTCGTCTTTCCAAGCAGAACATCATCGCAGCCTCCCCCGTCTATCGCTTCCAAAGCGAACATCGTCGCCGGCTCCCCCTCGTCCGTGCGCTTCCAAAGCGACAACATCCTCTCCCCCTTTTTGTGAAGAAAGTAAGCCCACATAATAGTTCCTGGCTCGCACTAGGTCTTGAATTTTCTTGTCAAGTTCAGCAATGTGTTGTCAAAGCCAGTCTTTGGACATTGGGACCTTTCCTTGACCAATATTGCTAGGAATGTCGACAACATCTGATGTGTCAGTGTCTCATTCATCTTTCTTCTAGGGCAGGTCAATAACCTTGTCCCTGTTGTTCACAATCGCTGTACTGAGTAGACCTCTAAGGCTGGACTCAGCTTTTCTCCTTTTGGAGTCTTAAAACCTTGGTTGATCAGGATTTGAAAAATCAAGGAGGGGTATGGAAGGGCAGAGTTGCTTTGTCTTTCTTCCAAATTTGCAACATGGTTGAATATGAGGGTTCCTAAGTCAAATTTCTGATTCCTTCCAAACTTGAAAAGCAGTGATGCTTGATCAAGGGTCACTACTGTCTCGTTGAGGCAGTGTAGCTAGTTGTATATAGCAAGTTTGTGCAAAGTAGCAAACAAGGCAGAGTTTTGACACAGGACTGCGAGGAGCCCAAACAATGATCAAATTCCCCGTAAGGTACTTGATCATCGAATTGAGTTCCTCCACAGTGGGGTTTGGTTGAGGTTCTCTTTCACTAACAATTATCCCAAGAGTGGAGTTGATGATATTAGGTGTAAAATTGTATACCTTGTTGTATAGGTACACTCTCCCAAATTTCTTTGAGGTTGTGTCCCTAACAGCAAGTGTCAGATTAGCATAGAACACCCTAATCACATTCTCACAAGAAGGATTCTTACCAGATACAGAGCTTAAGATCTTTCGACTACTTAAGAAATCAACTAAACAATTTTAGAGAATGAAGTTAGGTCAATCACCTTCTCCCCTCTAACTCCTCTATTTTTAAACCAATTCCAGTTACTGGAGCATGATTTCGTTTGAAACATGGAAGAGTAGGGAATTACCTCAGAATCTATTTCAGATTCTGTGTTTTCTTGTTCGGATGAGGTGGTTGCAGGTGTTGCTTCGGATGTTGAGGCAACATAGTCTGGGTCCATTTTCTCGTCTGTTGCCTTTGATGTTGAGGCAACATTTTTATCTAAATTCCGGTATGTTATGCGGACCCCTTTAGGAATGAAGTTCCGTAGAGGTATGTCATCTGACATCTCTTCTTCTTCTTTTTCCTTCTTAGTTTCTGCTTGTGGAGTGGAAGTAAATGGAGTTCTGGAAGAACTGGGCACACTAAAATCGGTGGCAGTGTCGCTTCTAGTGGTAGTATCAACAGGGAAAGTCGACTCTTCCCTGGATCTTTTGGCAGACTGATTGTCACCGAATTGGTTTTCGAAAACCCTTTTTGACCTTTGCGTTGGAAATGTCGATGACTGTCTTGAGGCAAGGTTTGAGAAATCAAATGTTGCATCAACATCGATTGGGTTTTCATTATCGCCTGGGTAGCTCACCTGTAATGGCTTATCTGAACCAAGCAGGAGCATAGCCTGTGTGCAGTCCTCCTCGACCGGTTTCAAGTCATTGATGGAAGTATAATGCTTGTAAACCTTGTTGCTATTTGCTGGACTAGTCGACATTGGGGAATAATCTTTGGTGTTTGTGAATTTTGGAGAAATGGACATGGGAGAGGGTTTTGAAGGATTGGGCGTGTTAGAGAAGCTTTGGGTTTTGAAAAATGACGGTGGTGTTTGGGCTGCCATAATTTGATAAATTGGCTGATGTGACGATTCCAAGACAAAAATGGGAGGTTTCATTATGGAAAAAATATACTTACACTCAAACACCTTTTCCTTAAATTTAGATTGTATAGAAGAATAAGAACTCTTTACACACCTAAAATAAAGGATTTACACAACACATAACATCATTCAAAATTTAAATAAAAACAGTCCTCCAGAATTTTTGGATTTTCCATTAAGGACAGAGACGTGTTAAATATCAAAAACAAGAATAAAATAAGATAAATCAGATTGATCAATGTACTGGAACACGATGTTGTTAACGATGTTGGCAACATTTCAAGGTTAAACAAGCATTATGAGACTCTAAGGATTTTCTGATTTGGTAGATGATATTTCCGTATATGTTCCCTATGAGACTGATCGCTGGACTAATGTAACATTTTATCATTGTCCTTAATCAACTTAGTTGAACACTTACAGATTAAAAAAAAATATTGAGGAATTTTCAACCTTTTTGAAGCACGTGGTACTCCTATAAAATATGAACGATACCAATCTTAGAGCTTTGCTCTTTTTGTATACATCCAAATCTTTTAGCAGAGGCTTCGCCTTCTTATGATACTTTTAGAGTCATGCTTGAATCTTTTAAAAAAACAGTGCAACATCACTACAACACTTATCCTGTATATTGACTCAATCAGTAAATATTACCCAGAATGTTAGGACAACATTTCGGACAACATCTACCTAGTCTGTCTTATTTTCAAAGAAAATAGAGACCAAGAGATTTTTTCAAGGTAGAAAATCTCTCATGATCTAAAGGTTTGGTAAAAATGTCAGCCAGTTGAAAAAGAGTATCAACATGTTCGATTTGAACTAGCTGTTTTTCCACTAAGTTTCTTAAAAAATGATATCTTATGTCTATGTGCTTTGTACGTGAATGCTGAACAGGATTTTTGGAAATATTAATAGCACTCAGATTATCACAGTACAAAATCATGGAGTTATTAGATATGCCATAGTCATCTAGCATATGTCGTAACTAGATCAGTTGAGCATAACAACTTTCGGCTGCCACATATTCAGATTCGGCAGTCGAGAGTGATACACAATTTTGTTTACGACTATACCATGTAGATTATTGCTAAGATAGAAACACCCACCACTAGTGCTTTTCCTATCGTCTACATCACTGGTCCAATCCGAGTCACTATATCCTATTAGATTAGGATTAGTGTCTTTGGAGTACCAAATTCCCAAGTCACTTGTACCGACAACATATCGAATGATACGTTTCACAGCATTAAAATGAGATACCTTGGGGCTGGCTTGGAACCTGGCGCAAACACATACGCTAAAGATGATATCGGGGCGACTGGCAATAAGGTATAAAAGGCTACCTATCATAGATCAGTACAATGTTGGGTCAACATCTTGTCCAGCATCGTCTTTACATACCTGTTGCGTAGAGCCCATTGGAGTCTTCATGTGTTTAGCATTTTCCAGACCAAATCTCCTAACAAGATTCTTGGCGTACTTGCTTTGAGATACAAAGATCCCATCTTCATTCTGTTTAATCTGCAAGCCTAAGAAAAATGTTAGTTCTCCAATCATGCTCATCTCAAATGTTGTCGACATTGCTTCGACAAACGACTTCAAGAATGATTCTGTAGTTGAACCAAAAACAATATCATCAATATAGATTTGAGCTATTATTACATCTACACCGTGTCTTTTAATGAATAATGTTCTGTCAGCTTCTCCACGGGTAAAACCAAACTCAACAAGGAAGCCAGTTAGACGACCATACTATGCACGTGGTGCTTGTTTTAATCCATACAAAGCTTTCTTGAGCTTGTACACATGATGTGGATGGTGAGGATCCTCAAATCCCTTTGGTTGTTCAACATATACTTCTTTGTCCAAGTATCCATTGAGGAAGGCACCTTTAACGTCCATTTGGTGCAAGGTAATCTTTAGATAGCAAGAAATATCAAGAAGCAATCTTATTGACTCAATTCTAGCCACAGGAGCGAAGGTCTCGTCATAGTCGATACCTTCTACTTGTGTATATCCTTGAGCAACAAGTCGAGCTTTGTTCCTAACAATCTTCCCTAACTCATATGATTTGTTTTTGAATATCCACTTGGTCCCAATAACATTTGTGTTGTTGGGTCGTGGTACCAACTCACAAACCTCATTTCGGGAAAATTGTTCAAGCTCCTCTTGCATGGCTTGAATCCAAAAATTATCTTTTAATGCTTCTCCAATATTTTTAGGTTCAAAAGTAGATGTAAGACAAGAAAGACTTACCTGTTGATATATGGTGGACATGCACACATACCCTACCATTTCTCGGTAATTCAATGGCTCTTTCCATCTTGTACACCTCATCTCAAAAACTCCCCCTTTCACCTGGTCGGGTGGATGGTTCCTTCTAATCCTCGATGGAGGGTCTCTTCTCACTTGATCATTCAGTTTAGTAGCAGACTCCTCCTCGACTTCGTCCCATGTGTTCTCTCTTTGAGGTTCAGATGTTTCTTCTGATGTCGGGACAACATCTGGGACAACATTTGTTTCTTTAGTGGGTTGCTCCTCTTCAACTGAAACCACAATGTTATTTTCTGAAGATCTACCAGATATATCCAGCAGGTCATCAAAAATAATATTGACTGACTCCTATATGGTCTTAGTCCGAAGATTGTATATTCGGTAAGCATGGCTATTCTGAGAGTAGCCAACGAATATTCCCTTGTCACTCTTAGCGTCAAATTTAGCCAGTTGATCCCTATCATTAAGAATATAGCACACACATCCAAAGACATGAAAGTACCACAATGTAGGTTTCTTTCCATTTAACAATTCATAGGGTGTCATGTTGGTCCCTGGCCTTAAATAGATTCTATTAGTTATGTGACATGCATTGTTCAAGGCTTCTGCCCAAAACCTCTTTGACAATTGCTTAGAACTTAACATAACTCTAGCTATTTCTTGTAAAGTTTTGTTCTTTCTCTCGGCAACCCCATTTTGTTGTGGTGTTTTTGGTGTCGAAAATTCATGGAATATGCCTTTCTTTTCACAAAATTTTGCAAAGGTTTGATTTTCAAACTCCTTTCCATGATCAGATCTAATTCTGAAAATCAAAGAACAAAATAGATTCTTAATCCTAGAGTAAAGTGTTCTAAACATCTCAAAGGTTTGTCATTTTTCCTTTAAAAATAGATCCAAGTGAATCTGGAAAAATCATCTACTATCACATAAGAATATCTCATCCATCCTAGGATATCTACCTTGATTGGACCCATAAGATCCATATGCAATAATTGGAAATAATGAGACGTACCTGAATGTTATCCGTCATGTTGGACAACATTGTGAGAGACTCGGGTCTGCTTTCCTTTCAAATAATCTTTGCACGGTGTTTTATCTTTTGGATCCAGTCTAGGAATGCCTCTGACCACTTCAAAGACTTTCTCCTTAGGCGCATGTCTCAGCAATGAGATCACCTTCTCCAAGGTGCCGTAGTTGACATGTCCCAACTTTTGATGCCAAAGTGTCAAGTCACCTACCTTTGCGGAGTTGCAAAACTCTTATCTACCGACTAGATAGCAATTATCTCCAGTTCGGGTTCCTAACATGACACATTTTTCTGCAGAATCTGTAACCTTGCGTCCAAGATTGTTGAATTTCACCTTGAGATAATCATCACATAGTTGGCTTATGCTAAGAAGATTAGCAACCAAACCTTCTACATGAAGAATATTTTTTAAGGCTGGTACATCCGGAACATTAAGAGTTCATTTACCAATTATCTTACTCTTGCTTCCTCCTCCAAAGGTCACGTATCCTCCATTGAATGCTCCATACTCATTCAATAGACTTTTGGTACCTGTCATATGACGTGAGCAGCCACTATCGAAGTACTAAGAACCTGTAATGTTAGTACACAAAGCAGTTATGCACACATTACATTTCAGATTCAGTTTGGGTACCCATTCCTTTTTCTTCCTTCTGCTTTCAGGCTGGTTGTTTTGAATGTTGTCAGTGATGTTGGGCAACATTGCTGACGACATTTTAGGCAATATTCTGAGTGCAGAGTTTGGATGTTTGTAGCAGTAGGGCATAAGATGTCCTGACTTTTTACAGAAGCTACATACAAACTTCGATCCAATCTTAGTGATCTGAGAATTACTCGGATTTTCTTTGACAAATTTTATCCTCTCAGTTTGACTATGGATTCTGGAAGTATTTGTTTTGCTAGGAGATTGGTACGCAAGCCCGGCCCTTGTAGGTTTATTGAAGTTCAATATTTCATCCAGTTTGGAGGTTCTCATGTTGAGCCTTTGAAAGGTGGTCTCAGCTACGTTCAATCTTGCACGAATCTTACCAAGCTCTAGGTCCTTCTTGGTAAGTGTCACCTCTAATCGGTTGATTGAGCCTTTCAAATTGCTATTCTCAAGAGTCAATAATTTTGCTTTTGAGTCTAGTTGCTCAGATTCAGTGATTAAGGATTTACAAAGATTTTGTAATTCCTTTATCACATCGTCTTTGGAGTCAACTAGATCCAAATTTATAGCCTCAAATGAAGAATTAAATCCACTAAAACAATTTACATCAGAATAGTCAAAGTATACATACCTCTCTGATGTTGAAGACATTCCAGATGTTAAGTCTAATGTTGTTCCTGATGTTGTTGCAACATTGTCAACAACATCTTCATCGTCGGACAGTGAGTGTTCGAACATGGCTACCAGCATTGCCTGTGGTTCTTCTTCTTGATCTCTTTCCTCCTCTTCGTTCTCATCATCACTGAGAGTTACCCACATAACCTTACCAATTTTTCTAAGGGTGTTTGCACACTCATTAGCGTAGTGTCCCCAACCCGAGCATGCATGACACTGCACTCTCTCTCGTTATTTGGGGATTGAAATTGGTACTGTCGGAGTTAGATTTCCTCAGTGGATTGTGATTTCTTTGCTCAGAAGGTGACCTATTCGGCTGTTTATTGAAGAGTGGGTTTTGATGATGTTTGTATTTGGCTTTATTGCGATCAATGTTGATATTTCTCACCATCGAATTGAATCAACAAGTAAGTAAGGCAACAGTTGCACCATTTCCTAGTTCCTCCAAGTTTTCTTCCTCGTCTTCCAATTCAGTTTCCGAGGTTTGTCCTTGGAGTGCCAAAGTCTTGTCTTTATACAGATCTATTTGACTCTTCATGTTCATCTCATATGTTTGAAAGATTCTCATCAAGGCATGTAGATCCATAGTAGAAAGATTATGGGCCTCTTCAATAGCACAAATCTTAGTATTAAATATTGCAGGAAGTGATCTGAGAGCTTTATCCACAAGTTGTGTGTTGGTTAAGGAGAACCAAGCACTTGACACTGATTAGCAATGTCAATTAACTTTTCAAAATAGGATTTTATGTCTTCAGATTCTTCCATCCTTAAGCGTTCGTATTGGCTCAAAATCATGCAAAGCTTTGTACGTCGTAGACTCGAGGTACCTTCACAATGAGTTTGTAAAGTCTCCCAAGCATCCTTGGTCGTAGTACAATTCTGGATGAGTTTAAACATATAGAGATCTACCCATCCAAATATCGCATTTAGGGCATTTTCATTGAAGCTCGCACTGTTGATCTCTTCCGCGGTCCATTCAGATTCGGGTTTGGTAAGTACATCACCATCCTCATCTGCTGGGTACTTGGAAATCACATAGCCTTCGGAAACTGATCTCCAAGCTCGAACATCAATAGATTTGATGTGCGAGCGTAGTCGAATTTTCCAATAGGCATAGTTAGTTCCGTCAAGAATTGGAAGTCTACCAACATTTTGTATAGCTGAGTCCATAGCCGTAATATTCAGAATCAAACACTTATTATATCAAGTGTTGGCTCTGATACCACTTATTGGGTCCGGGGCTACGGATAAGCAAGAATATGTAAAAATAAAACCGTAACAACTAGAACAATTAAACCAATTTCTGGATGTTGCCTTCAATGTTGTGTCAACATCTGAGGCAACATTGTGATAAAACAGTTATAAACCTTTATAGAGTAAATGCAGCGGAAAAGTAAAGAGACACAAGGTTTATATTTTCAAGGGTATATATTAATATATCCCTTGATGGTCAATAACCAAAGAATTGTATAAATTATATACAATTACAAATGAATTTTTTTTTACAAGATTGAACAATAAATGCGAAAAAGAAATTACAAACAAAAGTGAAGTCGCAGATGACTTCAGCCTAAAGTTAAAAGATCTAAAAAGGAAAATACAACATCTTGATTACAATTGCTTGAAATATAAGCTTGATCTAGCATCCGGGCAGCAATAGTAATGTGGGACTAGATGTTGTTATACTACTTTAGGCTAAGTGTGTTGATCCAGTTTCTAAGGTGAATATGCGAGAGCTCTCTTGGTAATTCTTCTCGTTCAATTCTGGATATCGATACTCTGAAGCTCCCCTTTATTTATAGTGTGGAACTTCCCTTGAAATCCTCACTGATTGGTTGCGGAGGCTGACTAAAAGAAGGCTTTAGCTTGGACCGGTTCTTGCTCCTTAAAAAGCTCAACGTTCTGGACTTGGTCTTCACGCTGCTTCCACTCCAAACTTTGACTGTTTCTTTTACCACGTTTTAAACACAGCATTATTGTAAGCTTTCCTAGGTCATTTTTTATTCACAGTAACACAACCTGTTTTGGCCGGAAGAATAGGCAAAATCGTTACAGAGATGTTGTCAGGAATGTTGTCACAACATCGCAGGCAACATTCTTATTTTCATAAGATGTTGTCCTGAGCATTTACAGATGTTGTCACAACATCCAGCCAACATCAACACTTACTTTCAGATCCAAAGCTGACCTCCATTTCCTGTTTGAATATCAATTTGTCTATGTGTGCCTAGTATTTTATTTATTCATATGTGATATCATTTATGTGATTTTCAATTGTACTATGTATTTTTCCACTCTTTGCGTACAACCTGTGGGTCTGTGGCCCATCTCACATTATTTCTTCGCCATCAAAGTATGGCATTAATAAAGAATCAATAACATATTATTTTCATGAATCATTTATTTATATTCTTGATACATCTATGTTTTGTTTCGTCTACTAATTCTTTTCTTTTCTTTTATTTACATGAAATGCATCTGGAGCAACGAAGAGTCTCGTTACGAGACTCATCGTAACTTTGTCCAAAACGAAGAGCCACATTCGCATTCATTGCATTCTCCGACCTCGGAACTTCAAAACAAACAGGGTGCGATGATATCGTCATCCGCCCTAGTCGCTGCCTTTATTTATTATCTAATTTGTCTTTCATTATTATTCGGGTTGTAATAATTTATTTAATTATGTATTGTTATTAGAATGCTTAGAATAATTAGGCCGCGAATAGATGAATGAATAGGATAGTTTAACTGCTGTTAGTTTATTTCTTAGGCTCGTTTGAATTGAAAACTCATCGCTAGGTTTATTTGTTTAGGGCCGTCTTGTTTGTTCCAAGCTTAGCCGCTAGTTACTTTATTCTATTTTTAGGCTTGTTATGCATGTTTTAATCTCTTTCAAAAAGAAATTTGGCTATCTCTTATTCAACTTTTTTTAATCCTAAAGAGAAGGTTTGAGTTTTATTCGATTTGTAAACTTGAAAGATTTCCATAAAAAAAATCATCTCTTCACATTACAAATAAAATTTTACTTTTCTCCTTACTATCAAATTGCATAAAATATGTATCTTGTAAAGAATGCTATACAAATGCATGCCCTTATCCAAAAATAACTTTATATGTATTTTATAAATAATGTTATGCCAATGCATGCTTTTATAAAAAAAAATCCACTTCACATCTATTTTATACAAATGTATACTTTACGTGTATTTTATACGAATACATGCCTTTTTATCAAAAATCAATGTTTGCATATATTTCACCAACTTTCCTTACAAAATGCATGCTTTGTCAAAAGTTAAGTTTATATGTATTTTAAAATTAGTCTTATAAATGAATGTTTTATCCAAAAAATTATTTTTTACAAGTATTTTATAAATGATACCATGCATACTTTTCGAAAAGAATAAATCTATTACGTTGTCAAAAATGCATATTTTATATCAACTACTTTGCAACATCTTTTTCTTAATTCTATACTTTGAACATACATTTTCCTTAGCATAATAATAACCTGAGTTTGACCGGATAACCGCAGGTTAGCGGATATTAAAGGGTGCCTAACCCCTTACCTTTAGGATAATAAAGAACCCTTACCTAGAATCTCATAGTTTCGCAGACCAGTAAACGGAGTTCACATTGCAACATTTAGTTAACATTTAGGTGCCCTAATTCACCTTAGAATAATTAGGTGGCGACTCCTCAATAGCATTGAATCAACACCAGGGGATTCGGCCTGGTGCCGACGCCAGGTTAAAAATAGCGCGCACAGCATGGCGACTCTACTGGGGACACTCAGGTTCTTTACCATAGAAAATTCAGGTTAATTATTATTGCACTTTATTTTGCTCCTTATTTGATCTACTACTTTAAATTTTTTTCTTTCTAAAACTTTGTATGTTTAACTCCTTTAATTGCTACTTTCTTTACTGCTTTTCTTAAATTGACATTCCGCTCATATTTATTCCATCGGAAAATTGACACTATCACACATACACGCGAGGTGTGTTTCACGCACCCGTAAAAATTCTTTCAAATTAACCAAATTTTAGGAGAGTTGGCGTATGCGCGGAGTGTCCGAACCATCTGGTGGCCGCGTAGCCTTCTCTCTCGAGCAATCCACTAGGGAACCTTGAGTCTAGTAAGCCAAATCATAGAAATTTAGGATAGAGCTACACCACCATTTATCTTAAGTCATGCATGCATACATCTTAGGTGGTTTGATCCTTGGTATCGACTCCACAATTAAAAAATCTACCAATTGTCGACGGGTCTCGCAACCCAATGGCCAATCAGCATATTATGTGTGGCATGATAATGATAGACGGATCCAAGCCTAAACATGACATGCCGAAATTGGAAAATGTATATTCATTTTTTTTTATATATATTTGTATTATAGATGGAATCTATACCGCAAGTTAGGATGGTGAGTGGGATTCCGAGTAAGCTGAAAATATGGTGGGAAAATTTTGACATTGGCAGCCAAATGGAAATTAGGAGGAGATTGGGTTGCCTCGTCTCATTGTTTGATATCTCCCCCGATCAGTATTTGGTCAGAGCACTAATTCATTTTTAGGATCCAGATCGGTTTGTCTTTAAATTCAGAGATTTTGAGATAACTCCTACTTTGGAAGAGATCAACTATTTCACCAATTTAATTTACCAAGGGAGAGGACAAATTATCCCGCACGTTCAGTCCGGAAAGAAATTTCTCCGCTACTTGGGGCTGAAGAACACTAAGGAACTTTGGTGCTTTGAAAATAACTGGGTCTCTTTGGATTATCTTTATGAGAGATATGACTGTCAAGATGGTTACAAGCTATTCAAAAATGAATTTTCTTGCACTCCCAACCATTGGCGGGTTAGACGTCCTATTGCATTTGTTGTCACTTTACTGGGGACTATGGTATTCCCACTTGAGCACGAGAAGATCAGTACTTGCATATGTTCCGTGGCACGCGCACAACTCACTTTGGCCCCTATGATTTAGCGGAGATATTTCAGTCTCTAGGGAGATGTAAAAGAGGTAAAACAAATTTCTTCGGAGGCTGCAACCTTATCCTGCAAATGTGGGCGATGGAACACTTTTATCAGCGCCCGAACATGGTAGACATATATTTCAGCGAGTCAAACAAAATTCTCAGCCTTTACGACAGGACAAAACGGTTTGTGTCGCCAGTCGGCACCGATGATTGGCACGAGTTTTTGGCATCTCGCACTAGTGATCAAATCTAATGGAAATACCCGTTGCTCCCGAGCGCAAAGAAAGTCTATATAAGATGCAGAAGGCTTTATTATATTGAGTTTATCGTGTTGAAAGGCCTCTAGCCATATTCTCCACTCCGCGTACTCCGAAAATTTGGCCAAGAGCAAATAATCCATCTCCAAGCAAACATGAGAGTTTCTGAGATCCAATTCGGACCGAACTTCATTATCCCTAGAGCTAGGCAAATTCTCGAAGAATGGAATGACATTTTTAAAATAGATATTAGAGATAGTCAGGCAGGAGGTACTCCAGAATATCACGCGTGGCTACGAGAAGATCACAGTAACATAGACCCTAGTGCCGAAGGCGAACAAGGTTTTGAAGATATTGGCACAACAATTTGGATAAGAAATTTTCGGCACATGTACACAGTTGTTACCCCTGAAATATGCCATAAAATGCAAAACATAATGTTATACCTAGAAGACGCAGAAGTCGGACTTAGCATTGTTATGGCTTCGTCTTTATCTGTGTGATCAAGAGCGAGATTTAAACTTGGTCATAAGAATATTTTATGATATCAACTTTATTATTGTATGCATTATTATTACAGTAGAATTCAACCTTTATTTCAAACAGAAAGCATCACAATTTAATGGCTTGGATCAATCTATCATCATCTCGCGTATTTGGTATTTAGGCCTACTTCTGGCATAAGAGAGGCCCCATGCATGTTAGGACGCGCATTTAATTTACATACAATCTGCTTGCTATTTGTTTACTGCTTCCCAGTCTGTACATATTATTTAAAGCAATAATTATCCGCCTTGTATTAACTTAGTTTGCTTCATTTTGAAGAAGGTTTATTTTTTGCCTGATTTATTTCCTAAAAGTTGATTCGTGTTGACTGAAACTGGCGGAACACCCCTACTTCACAAGATCAAAGGCACGATCATCCAGCAAAATGACTGATTCAGGAGCATCCGAACAAACTGGCCTGGGACTTGTCGCTCTCCCAGGAGGTGAACCAGAGACCTCGGAAAGGAGAAATACTACCGCCCAGGATTAATACCTCGCCCAACTGTTGCTACAAATGGCAACCATGCAGACTGAGATTGAGCGGCTCTGAAATCTTACCAATCTGTCCATGAGCCTCATTACTCGACTCCCTGAACAAGGAAAGAGCGCAACTGCACCGCAAACCTTTCCATCTCTTGAACAGCCATTTCCCTAAAACCTTCCACAAAATCCCTCACTAAGCAAAACCAATCCGCAACACGTCAGCCCGCAGCACACTAATCCACATCCTATCAACCCACAAGCTAGTCCACAACAGAGCCCGCTACAAAATGACCCAGTATCATTCACAACTCCATATGTGCCTCAAGCTCCACTTACCCAAACTACCCCACTCGTCCAAAATATCCCTCCCACGCAAAATTACAAAGCAACCCAACAAATACCGATGGAACACATCGCTAACCATAACAAGCAGTATGTGCCACCGATATATGTGACGGAAACCTAACCTTTTACTTTCACCATACCAAACATACCTTCTCAGGAAATAAAGCAATATGAAGAGATGGAAAGGCAAGCAAGGATCAGAACCGATGAAAGTATGGCGAGAGAAATTCATAGCCTAAAAGAAGCATTCAAGACCATCCAAACAAGCAAGGGGCATGAAGGACTCGAGTAAGAATATCTCTGCATGTATCTCAACCTCGAGTAAGAAGATCTCTGCATGTATCTCGACGTTCAGTTTCCTGTCAGATATAAAGTGCCAAAATTCTGCGCGCTCATTTAAGATCATACTGTGACAAGCTGGTTGGAGTAGGTAAAGACCAGGCCATCATAATGAAATTGTTTATAAGGAGTTTGACAGGAGAAGCGCTTGACTAGTACACAAGCCAGGATCCACGGAAATGGCATAATTGGGGCGCAATGGCACAGGATTTTGTGGATAGGTTCAGGTTTAAAACTGACACAATCTTGGATAGGTTTTATTTGATGAAGTTAGAAAAGAAATCTACAGAGACCTTCACAGAATACGCCATGAGGTGGAGGGCGGAAGCAGCAAAGGTTCAACCCCCGATGGTGAAAAGTGAGATGATCACTCTCTTTGTACATTCTTTGAAAGATGCAACATACTATGAAAGAATGATAAGCGTCATAGGACGGAGTTTTCCGAAGTTGTAAGGATCGGAGATTTCGTAGAAGAGGGCATCAAAAATGGAAGAATCACAAACTTGGCAGCATTGCAAGCAACGAGTAAGGCAATTCAGTCAGACTCATTTGGGGGAGCAATCAAGAAGAAGAGGGACGGAGCGTCCCATGTCATGATGGTCCAGGAACATAGGCCAAACCAAACACCAAACTAACAAAGCCCATCATCCTAACCTCCCTACTACAACCAAAATACCCAAAATCCTCAACCCTCCTACCATAGCCAAAACACACAAAGCCCTCAGTCTTATCATCAACACTCACCTACTCCCTACCATGTCTACCATACCCAACAAATATATAGCCCACCTCGAGCACCTACCTATCCGAATTCTCTACAGTATCAACCCATATATTCACCTCTGCCACGAGTCCATCCACCAAATGCTCCCAGACCCCGCGCAAATTATGAAAGAAGGCCAGTCAAAACCTATACACCTTTAGCTGAACCTCTAGCCCAGTTGTACGAAACACTGAGGATCGCAGTAATACTCAAACCCATCTTAGGACATATCCCCAATCCTATTCACAGATCGTACGATGAGACTAAGCATTGTGCATACCACTCTGGAATCACTGGACACGACACCAGAAGTTGCTATGCCCTCAAAGACAAGATCGAGACGTTGATCAAAGAAGGAATCATCCAACTGAAAGGACCTTCCCCTAATGTAAACAATAACCCTTTGCCAAATTATGACAATGACAATATGAATATGATTACTGTTGATGAAGAAAATAGTTTGGAAGGTACTATTATGCCGGTCTAGAGAGAGGAAAGGGTTGAATCATCGGCCTAAATCACCCCTATAAATACAGTTCAAGTGAGGGCACCGTTTGAAGTGGAAGTACATCCTCAGAAACCACGGATCATGACATCGTCTTTTGATACAAAAATTATTCCTTGGAGTTATTCAACCGGGGAAAGGAGCAGGGGAAAAGAGAAACAAATTGTAGAAGTTGTCACCGCTGGTATGATAAGATCTGGGCGATGTTATGCCCCTGTAGAAATGGCGCGAGGAGCACCAGGAAAAGAAGACAATCCAAAAAAGGCCGTAACAGAGACTGAAGTGGAGGAATTCTGGAGGAAAATGCGAACCAAGGATTATTCCGTTGTAGAACAGTTGAAGAAAACACCAACCCAAATTTCTTTGCTATCATTGTTAATGAATTTCGCAACCCACGGGTATGCTTTATTGGAGGTACTGAAAGAAGCTTATGTTCCGAGAGATACCATCGGCGAGAAACTCTCGGCCTTAGTCGGACAAATTCTAGAGGCCCATAAAGTCTCTTTTCATGAAAAAGAATAGCCGCCCGAAGGTTTAGGGTACAACAAAGAGTTGAACATAACTGTAAAATACATGAACAAGTTCGTTTCTAGAGTGTTGATTGATGGAGGCTCAGCTGTCAATATCTGTCATATGACAACTCTCCGAGCTTTAGGAATTGACATTAGAAAGATTTGCAAAAGCCACGTGAGGGTTAAAGGCTTTGAGGGAGCCCAAATGGGCGTTATGAGATAGATTGATTTGACATTGGAAGCTGCACCTGTAGAGTTCGACGTGGAATCCCAAGTGTTAGACATATCTACCAGCTACAACTTACTGATGGGATGACCTTGGATCCATATGGATGGTGCAGTTCCTTCTACCCTACACCAGAGCTTAAAGTTTGTCTAGAATCATCACGAGGTCGTGATACACTGAGAGAGGAGCAATTCAATATATCCAGAAAGCCAAATCCCTGTTGTTGAAAGTGTGGATATATTGGATGGGTCTGTTTTCCATATCAGGGAAATTGTGTGTGCCACTAAAGCTGAAAAACTGAAATTACCCCAGGTTCTCACAATGGTGACCCAGGAAATGTTGAAAAATGGCTTTAAGCCCGGTCAAGGCCTCTGATTGAACTTGGAAGGTATAGCAGAACCGATTCATTTGCTTAGTAAAAAGGGTAGTTTTGGTCTCGGATATGAACCCACTCCTGAAGAAGTCTTGTCGACCAATCTCCGAAGGAAAAGAGATACTCCCTACCAAAGCCTGTTCCGCCTCTGAATCAGTCATTTGTCAAAGGAAGACGATGCAGAAAACCTCGTGGGAGGACTCAAAAGTCTTTTCATTGCTGAAGAAGAAGCCGAATGTAATGTAATTCTGGATGATTATGCTGAAGACCGAACCATTTGGGATGCAGAATAAGGAGATGTTTTGAAAAATTGGACATGTGCCCCGGCCCTGTTTCTCCGGGAAGCTTGGTAAAAATTGCATTAGTACTTTATGAAACAATGCGATTCAGATTGAGGTCAGAATCACATCTATGCATTTTAATGTGTTTTGCCTCCACCTTTTGAAAGCATAAGTGACAAATCCATATTGTTTTTGCTATTTCAAAATTTATTTTGTTTAATAATTTTCTTTTCTCTTTCAGCCTGCATTCTAATAAGTCTGTCGATAATGTGAATGTGATATGTAATGAAACAAGCAAACAAATCCAAACAACGAACAGGACTTCGAAGAATATGAGGAAGGCACACAGCCGGAAGAATTGACAGAAGAATTAGAGCATTTTGAGAATAAACCAAAGCCTAATTTGGATGAGACAGAGGCAGTAAATTTGGGAGACACAAAATATGTGAAGGAAACAAGAATCAGCATCCATTTAAGCACCGCACAAAAGAAAGAACTGACAGATCTTTTGAGGCAATATATCGATGTGTTTGCTTGGTCTTATGACAATATACCAGGTCTGAGCACAGATATTGTTTCACATAGATTACCTATTGATCCATCCTGCCCTCTGGTGAAGCAAAAACGAAGGAAAATCAAGCCTGGTTTGAGTTTAAAAGTCAAGGAAGAAGTTTCCAAACAATTCGATGCAAAGGTCATTCGAGTTACAAGATACCTCACATGGCTAGCCAACATCGTACCTGTGCCAAAGAAAGATGGGAAAATACGGGTATGCATGGATTATCGGGATCTCAACAAGGCTAGACCGAAGGATGATTTCCCTCTCCCAAATATTCTCATACTCATTGATAATTGTGCGAAGCATGAGTTACAGTCATTTGTTTATTGTTTTGCTGGTTACCACCAAATCCTGATGGATGAGGAAGATGCAGAAAATACAGCATTCACTACACCTTGGGAAGTATACTATTACCGGGTAATGTCGTTCAGACTCAAGAACGCAGGTGCCACCTATATGAGAGCCATGACTAATATTTTCCATGATATGATCCATAAGGAAATCAAGGTCTACGTAGATGATGTTATTATCAAGTCACAAATGGCTTCGAATTACTTGACAGATTTGAAGAAGTTCTTTGACCGGCTGAGGCCGCACAATCTGAAGTTAAATCCTACAAAGCATGCATTTGGTGTCCTTGCTGGGAAGATGTTATGTTTCATCGTGAGTAGAAGGGGTATTGAATTGGACCCCTCGAAGATAAAAAGCTATTCAAGACTTTCCTCATCCAAAGAGTCGAAAGGACGTGATGAGTTTTCTCGGTCGTCTTAATTACATCAACAGGTTCATAGAGCAATCAACAGTGATATGTGAACCAATATTCAAGCGACTGAAGAAAGACGCTGCTACCAAGTGGACAGCAGATTACCATCAAGCTTTGATAAAATCAAAGAATATATTTGTCTAATCCACATGTTTTGGTGCCTCCAGAACCCGGAAGGCCTTTGCTGTTAAATCTGTCTGTGTTAGAAAATGCATTTGGATGCGTGTTGGGATAACATGATGAAACAGGAAAGAATGAGCATGCTATATACTACATGAGTAAGAAGTTCATGCCTTATGAAGTTCGATATACTTTGCTGGAACGCACTTGTTGTGCCTTGACTTGGATTGCATAAAAGTTTAGACATTATCTGTCTGCATATACCATTTATCTCATCTCAAGAATGGACCTGCTCAAATACATCTTCTAGAAGCCCATGCCTACTGGGAAGCTAGCAAAATGGCAAATCTTGCTAAGTGAGTTCGACATCATAGATGTTACCCAAAAGGCCATCAAAGGACAAGCGCTAGTCGACTATCTTGCTGAAAACCCCGTAGATGAAGAATATATGCCTCTCCGGACATATTTTCCAGACGAGAAGGTATTGTTTGTTGGAGAAGATATCTCAGAAGAGTACCCGAGTTGGAGAATGTTCTTTGACGGAGCTGCAAACTTCAAAGGAGTCGGTATCGGATCAGTCTTGATTTCAGAATCGGGTCAGCACTACCCAATCTCGGCAAAGCTCAGATTGCTATGCACTAACAATATGGCAGAATACGAAGCTTGTATACTCGGACTTAGAATGGTCGTTGATATGAACATACAAGAATTGTTGGTTATCGGTGATTCAGACTTATTGATTCATCAAGTACATGGCGAATGGGCCACCAAGAACGTGAAGATATTTCCTTACCTGCATTGCGTGACAGAATTGTGCAAAAGGTTCAGTGAGATAGAATTCAAGCATATCCCACGAACTCAAAATGAATTCGTTGATGCTCTAGCAATTCTGTCCTCCATGATTCAACATCCGGATAAGAATTACATTGATCCCATCAAGATGAACTTGTTGGATCAGCCGGCCTATTTTTTCCACATAGATGAAGATCTAGATGGAAAGCCCTGGTACCACAACATTAAGAGGTATCTCAAGGCAGGCAAATATCCAGAAGATATAACCAGCACACAAAAGAATACACTTCGGAGGTTAGCAAAGCATTTCTTCCTAAACGGAGAAATCCTTTATCGGAGGACTCCGGATCTAGGTTTGTTAAGATGTGTTGATGCCCAAGAGGCAAGCAGGTTAGTTGAAGAGATATATGGAGGCACATGAGGGCCTCATATGAATGGTTTCACTTTAGCAAAGAAGATTCTGAGAGCAGGGTATTTTTGGATGACCATAGAAATAGATTGCATTTGCTTTGTGAAAAAGTGTCATCACTGTCAGATCCATGGCGATTTAATCAGGGTACCTCCTAACGAGCTCAATGTGATGAGTTCTCCTTGGCTATTCACATCTTTAGGCATGGATATCATTGGTTCTTTTGAACCTGTCACGTCAAATGGACACAGATTCATTCTAGTGGCAATTGACAATTTCACAAAGTAGGTAGAAGCATCGTCACACAAGTCAGTGACAAAGAAAGTGGTAGTTGATTTTGTTCACAATAACATCATTTGCCATTTTGGAATCTCTGAGTCGATTATAATAGATAATGGATCCAATCTCAATAGTAATCTGATGCATGCTGTATGTGAAAAGTTTTAAATCACTCATAGCAATTCCACTTCATACCGACCTCAGATGAACGGAGCAGTCGAAACAGCCAAGAAGAACATCAAAAGAATACTGCGAAAGATGATTGATAATTACAAGCACTGGTATGAGCATTTGCCCTTTGCACTTTTGGGCTATCGCACTACAATCAGGACGTCTATTGGGGAAACGCCGTATCTTTTGGTCTATGGAACATGAGTTGTGTTACCGACAAAGGTAGAAATACCATCTTTTAGAATATCCAAGAAGCCGAATTGAGCGAAGCAAAGTGGACACAGAATCGGTACGAGCAATTGATGTTGATTAATGAAAAGCGGATGAACGCAGTCTATCACGGGCAATTTTATCAAAACAGAATGGCCAAAGCTTTCAACAAGAAAGTAAAACCTAGGACTTTCAAACCGGGGCAATTGGTGCTGAAACGTATATTCCCGCACCAAAATGAAGCTAAAGGAAAATTCGCACCTAACTGGCAGGGGCCTTATATGGTTCACCGGGTGCTAACTGGAGGAGCATTAATCCTAGCTTAAATAGACGGCGAAGTATGGCCAAAAGCTATCAACGCAGAGATGCAGTGAAAAGATACTACATTTAGGATTTTTCTATATAATGCATTTTCTATGTTGTAAAAGTTGCGTTCCCCTGGCGGGATACACAAAGAACTCATGTTGGGTTTCATTTCTTTAGAGCACATATTCCCCAAAAATCCCATTTTTTTTCTTGTAACATGAACTACGTTATGACCTGATTCCCTCAGCGGGATACGTAGGCGGCCCACATCGGCTTCGGTCCCATCTTTAGAAAAACCCTTACAATCCCCTTTTGCTTGTAACGAACTACGTTATGACCTGATTCCCTTGTTGGGATACGTAGGGGGCCTATATCGGCTTCGGTCACACCATTAAAATTTTCCATTTATCTTGCATATAACAAAGTACACCCGTCCGATTGCCTTGATAGAGCAAGCAAGCAACCCACACAAGAATCGGCTTGGTCCAGTTGAAAGTTCAGCATCCTCACATACCAGAAACTATTGCAAATTTTAAGGTTTCATTGAAAGAAGAACTTTGGATAAGACGTTTGCTTTGTTTTGCTGCATGTCACTATTCAAGATTTCGATAGTAATTCTTATTAATATGCATGCCTTCTTATAAGAAATTTGTTTTCAACAAACATTTTCATTATAGTTTGATAGAAATTCTTATTGGTATGCATACTTTCTTATAAACAAATTATTTTCAAATATTTTCATTAACGACTAGCCAAGACTGGAAACTTGACAGGGGTTACAGGTCCAAACCAATGGTACGTGCGAGTATCAAAGGCCAAAGCTACAAAGTCAACGCAAATCAGCCGCCCCTCCCCAAACTCACAAATTTTCTTTGAGTACAGGTTATTCAGGTTGAACGAAGCAGAGAAGCCGCAACATTTATGTTCAATTTCGCAAAGAACCTCTGCATCGCAGCTCACCACAAGGATCACTTTCCTGTTTTGCGACTGTACAAATACATCATCTTAACCTACAGGGTCCAAACCGCGTTATGTCCATGCAAAGAACGGTATTTCGACTTACAGGGTCACATTCTCATCTACTCAATTTTTACATCGCCTATGTCCACACATTAGATTTTCATCCAGATTGAGTTTGCAAGAACTTCAACATAGCATTTCGGCTTCAGGGTCACGCTGCATTACGTCAATACAGCGACGTCATTACATTTTGTCTATGCCACAATGTCATTTTACATTTCGTCTGAGCAACGACGATATCTTTGCGTCACGTCAATACAACGACGTCATATCAGGCGCCCACCTTCTAACGCGGGTATTTTAATTTAAATCAGGCCCCCACCTCATAATGCGGGTATTTTAATTTCAACCAGGCGCTCACCTTCCAATGCGGGTATTTTAATTTCAACCAGGCGCCCACCTTTCAATGTGGGTATTTTAATTTCAATCAGGCGCTCTCCTTCTAATGCGGGTATTTTAATTTCAATCAGGCGCCCACCTTCCAATGCGGGTATTTTTAATTCCAATTAGGCGCCCACCTTCCACTGCGGGTATTTTAATTTCAATCACGGGCCCAACTTCCAATGCGGGTGTTTAATTTCAATCAGGCGCCCACCTTCCAATGTTGGTGTTTTAATTTCAATCAGGCGCCCACCTTCTAATGCGGGTATTTTATTTTCAATCAGGCGCCCACCTCCTAATATGGGTATTTTATTTTAATCAGGCGCCCACCTCCTAATGCGGGTATTTTAATTTCAATCAGGCGCCCACCAACGACGTCATCTGCATTACATCTAAGCAACGACATCATCTGCACAACGTCTAAGAAACGATGTCATTTCAACTTACAAAGTTGTATTCTCATTGTATGCAACAGTTATGCACTAAATTTTTATCTTAGCTCTAGTGCGAAGGAATTTGAATCGGCGGGAGCTTTCAGCACAATGTGGAACTATCTCTTACGGCCAACCGAGGCAATTTTGGTTAGCGGCCTACTTCGAACGTCGTTCCGCTCTTTCCCCAATATTTTGCCACACATGCAACCAATGTCATCATAACTCGACATTGGGGCAACATTTCTTGAATCTGCACCAACTTTGGCAATTTTTCTCCCTCAGAATTCTATCTCCACCCATGTATCCCTAATATTCATTCAAGTCCCCGATGATTAGGACAAAATTGGCTAATCATTCAACTTCTTTGTCTGAAAACTCTTTCATCGTCTCCGGCCAAAGAGGGGCATCTGTTGACACCCAATTTTGTCCCCTCTTTTTTGATTGTTTATTTGCAATTTTAAATATTTTATATATATATATATATATATATATATATATATATATATATATATATATATATATATATAAGGCTTTTAACATTGTCGTCTATATTTAATATTATTATTATTTATTATTATTATTCACATTTTTACTATCATTTGCCTTTTAATATCATAATCATAGTTTTACCCTAATATTCTATGTTATTTTATTTTCGCCAAATGACATCGCATTTCTATTTTTTATTAAACATTAAGCATTTCGTAAATATTATGTTTTATTATTATCACAACGTTATTTTTTTTAAATAATTTACATTTTTTCTCAAAGCATTTCCTTTTAATAATAAACCCTTTTTATTTTAACCCAAACCCCTTTCATCCAAAACATTCTATCAACCCCAAAAATCAACCTACAAAATTAATCCCCTATTTTTTTCCTGCCCAAGCGAACCCCCCCCTCTAGGCCCAATCGGCCGACCGACCCGGCCCAAACCCCAACTCCCCTATTTTTCAAACCACACCCCTAACCTACCACCATCAACCCCTCTCTGCCCTGACACCACTAACCCGTCACCTCACCAACCCATCCCCCAAAAAATCCGCAACCCATACCCATAAAATCCTCTTCCAAAATCAGATTTTTGCCCCTTTAATTTGAATTTCAAACTCGAGTTTGAAGGGGGGTAGGGAGATGAACGTTGTGGGAAAAACCATCTATAAAAGAACCCCTTTGTTCTCCATGGAAGGGGGTCTGGTTTTCTGAGAATCGTTGTCTAAATCGGGTCGAAAAAACAACAAAAAAACAAGTCCAAAAAAGAAAATCGAAACCGGATCAAAAATCAGATTTTTCAGTTTGGATTTTTAGGACTACAAATTCAAGTTTGTTTGTTCTTAATTTTTGGTTACGAATCACCCCTTTTGTTTCTTAATTCCAATCCGAAATTACCCCTTTTGTTCTTAGATTTCCGAATCCGAAAATGTTGCTTTTAGTCTTTAATTTTGCAATCTAAAAATTCCATTTCATTCCTCATATTTTTCACTCAATTTGGATTTGATTTGATTCTGGGTCGGGTCGGGTCAGTACCAGGTTGGGTCGGATTTCCAGAAACAGAATTCAATTCTATTTTTCGGGTTGAAAATCTGAATTCAGTAATAAAAATCAGAATTGAAAAAAATATCTCCGAGCGGATTCGACGATTCGAGACGACGCCTCGGTTCGCTACCCGGAAAAGGTCAGTAGATTCCTATCTTATCTCTCATTTTGAGCATGCTTAATATTCTTTTTTTTTGTTGTTGTAAAATTAGCCTAGGATTATGTGGGGTGGTCTCGGGCATGTCTAATTTCAGTTTCGGGTTTATAAGTATATTCGTAGATTAATTTTTGATTGGTTATTTAAATGATTCTTTGTTTGTTATTGTTATGATGGACGATTGGGGAATTAATTACCATTAGTTTGTTCTAAGATGTTGGTTCTGTTTTAAAATGTTGGTTAAGATTAGTATGGGCTTAGAAAGAAACTATGGTTGGTTAAGTGTGCTTGTGATACTTAGCTGATTATTTATGCCTAAATATGTTGTGGTTTGTGCAATCCAAGCACGGTTGCAATATTCGTTTATTAAAGATGATGATTAGCTAACTCCCTACATTTGGTTAAGTTTATTTTAAATGATGGTTTGTTATACTCAAAATCTACTTAGTAACCATAATGACAATGTTATGTTGCGGTTTAGAAATATCACTACGTTTAATTTGGAGTCTAAATGTTTGTGTATTTAGTTTGAGTCAAAATTGTTGTGTCTACTTGAAAATGTTATGTCATTTAATTATTTATCTATTCCTAGTCGTATAATATCTTACCTAGCTAAAGTTGTGATGTCTATAATTTCTTTCAAGATGATTGAGTAGGTAAGGTAAAAATGATCTTAGTATGTCATGTTGTTATTGAGATGACCAAGTTTATTCTAATACATTCCTTCTATTTCGTTGGTTGTATGTAAAATGTGGAAAATAAATTTGTTAAGGTTTCTTTTTCTTACTTTTTGATCCAAAGCAGACCTCCCTTTCCCATTTGAATATGAATTTGTCTATGTGTGCCTAGTATTTTATTTATTCACATGTAATATCATTTATGTGATTTCCAATTGTAATATGTATTTTTCCATTCTTTGCGTACAACCTGTGGGTCTGTGGCCCATCTCACATTATTTCTTCGCCATCAAAGTATGGTATTAATAAAGAATCAATAACATATTATTTTCATGAATCATTTATTTATATTCTTGATACATCCATATTTTGTTTAATCTACTAATTCTTTTCTTTTATTTACATGAAATGCATCTGGAGCAACGAAGAGTCTCGTTACGAGACTCATCGTAACTTTGTCCAAAACGAAGAGCGACATTCGCGTTCATTGCATTCTCCGACCTCAGAACTTCAAAACAAATAGGGTGCCATGATATCGTCATCCGCCCTAGTCGTTGCCTTTATTTATTGTCTAATTTGTCTTTCATTATTATTCGGGTTGTAATAATTATTTAATTCTGTATTGTCATTAGAATGCTTAGAATAATTAGGCTGCGAATAGATGAATGAATATGATAGTTTAACTGCTGTTAGTTTATTTCTTAGGCTCGTTTGAATTGGAAACCCATCACTAGCTTTATTTGTTTAGGGCCGTCTTGTATGTTCCAAACTTAGCCGCTAGTTACTTTATTCTATTTTTAGGCTCGTTATGCATGTTTTAATCTCTTTCAAAAAAAATTAGCTATCTCTTATTCACTTTTTTTTAATCCTAAAAAGACGGTTTGAGTTTTATCTGATTTGTAAACTTGAATGATTTCCATAAAAAAAAAAATCATCTCTTCACATTACAAATAAAATTTTACTTTTCTCCTTACTATCAAATTGCATGAAATATGTATCTTATAAAGAATGCTATACAAATGCATGACTTTATCCAAAAACAACTTTATATGTATTTTATAAATAATGTTAAGCCAATGCATGATTTTTTTTTCAAGATCCACTTCACATATATTTTATACAAATGTATACTTTAAGTGTATTTTATCCGAATACATGCCTTTTTATCCAAAATCAATTTTTGCATATATTTTACCAACTTTCCTTACAAAATGCATGCTTTGTAAAAAATTAAGTTTATATGTATTTTAAAATTAGTCTTATAAAAGCATGTTTTATCCAAAAAATTAATTTTTACAAGTATTTTATAAATGATACCATGCATACTTTTCGAAAAGAATAAATCTATTACGTTGTCAAAAATGTATTTTCCTTAGCATAATAATAACATGAGTTTGACCGGATAACCGCAAGTTAGCGGATCTTAAAGGGTACCTAACCCCTTCCCTTTAGGATAATAAAGAACCCTTACCTAGAATCTCATAGTTTCGCAGACCAGTAAACGGAGTTCACATTGCAGCATTTAGTTAACATTTAGGTGCCCTAATTCACCTTAGAATAATTAGGTGGCAACTCATCAACAACAATGAATCAACACCAGGGGATTTGGCCGGTGTCGACGCCGGGTTAAAAACGGCGCGCACAAACAATCAATGAGAAATATATGGGTCCCAAAGAAGCCCACTGGCAAAGAGGAAGCCACAAGGACCTCTGTGTTTGATCAGTTATGCAGCTTACGTGACATCTATGAGGACACAGACAGGCAGCCAGCTGGAAGAAGTTTTTGTGGCCGTACTTATAAACCAGAGCACATTGCTCGGGAACTTCACAAACAGCACCTGAAATTCAAAAGGGACCTAGTAGACCCCAAGAACAGGCTTGGAGGGCAAGCATGGCAACCAGTCGATGAGAAGCCGAGCGTGCCCCAGATAGACGAGGAACCACACCCTCATAGCTAAACAGAGGGTGGCTGAGTTCAACGTAAAAAAATGTGTTTCTTCCTTGCGTATCAAATAGAGGGATAAAGGTCAGTTGAGACCCTATAGGATGATCAAGCGAACCACCAATATAGAGGAAGGGAGGTGGTTCATCAATCAGGCTTCTGGAAAGAAAAAGGCACCACCGAGTGTCGTATCCAGGACTCAGAAAAGAAGGATGTAGCGTGCCAAAGCCTTGCGCAAGATGAAGCAAATGTTGCACATGATATCCATCGCTAAGGCAGCCGATAAGCAGGAAATTCCTGAGTCTGCCGTAGCTGAGGCTATCAAGCGAGCATTCAGTTCAATCTCTTCAGAGACAGTGCTGCATGAAGAAGAAGCTGTGGACCAACCAGAGTTGAATATGCAGCCTGATGACAACCCGATAGAGGAACCTCGATGGAATATTACTATCCTGAAGGAATCCCTAGCTGAGACAGTTCCATAGATCGCGTAGAGGATCCAAGCATTAGAACCTCAGCCGGTTCCTTATGCCTCCAGGAGATAGAAGTTATTAACTTCTCATCAAATGAATTGGATGAGGTGGGAGACTCCATCCTTGATTTATTTAAGCATGATTCAATCGATGAGATTTAGGCAGCTATTGAAATGGTCAGCCTGATTCCATGTGAGTTCTGGGTCGGCCGCTCTACGCTGGATAGCCTGGAAGGTGATGTGTGTGTAGAAGTCATTGAATGGGCGACTATAAACGATACCACAGCTTGGGACGCTTTGAGCACTGTATTTGGTGCACCTATAGAAGATATGGTTAAACACCTCTAACCCCTCTATGTTAAGGCTTACATTAATGACAAAGCTATCAGCTGAGTGTTCGTTGACAATGGGGTTGTGCTGAATGTGATGTTGCTACTTATTTTGAAAGGCCTCAACAAAACCAGGGAGGATCTCATCCCAACTAACATTAAAATGGCTAGCTTTATGGGAGAGGCCTCTGAAGCTTTGGGATTTTAGTAGCAGAAATCACCGTAGGTCCTAAAACGGTCATATCTGCCTTCTTTGTAATAGATGGAAAACCGTCCTATGCCATTCTATTAGGTAGAGACTAGATTCACACTAGCCAATATCTTCCTTCTACCATGCATCAAAAGCTCATTTTCTGGGAAGGAGACAAGATAGAGATCGTCCCAGCCGATGATAACCCATTTCAAGCAGGGGTTAAAAACTTAGAGGCTGCCTTATATTCAGTCTATGTGGCTCCCATAGATGTCGCGAAGCAATACGAAGAAGGATATTTGGAATACTGCAATCTTACTCTTGAGGTTTTGAAATAAAATAACTAGCTGAACCACGGCTTACCTTGGAAGACTTAGATGATTGAGGAGACCCAAATCATACGTGATCTATGGCATCGGCTGACTACTCTAAGTTCTGAAGCAAGGATAGCTGAGGCATTACGGGTAGAGGACTACAACAAAGAACCAACACCGACAGCCGATGACATTGAGTTGCCGATAGAACTTGAATCGCCAATAAGAAGGGCTATGCTTAGTTTTGAGTCTCAGGATCCCTTGGAAGATATCAACTTGGGTACTGAGAAAGTCCCTCAGCTAACATATATTAGTGGTTTGCTGAAGGATAAGGATAAACAAAGCATAACGACTCTTCTACTATAGTATAAGGACTGCTTCGCGTGGGATTATATTGAGATGCCTGGGCTGGCACATACTTTGGTAGAGCATAGATTGCCAATTAAGGAGGGTTTCACACCTCATAAACAACTGTCCAGAAGATATCACCCTCAATTGATGCCTCAAATAAAAGATGAGATTGAACGGATGCTGAAGGCTAGGATCATCAGAACGGCTAGGTATGTGGAATGGTTAGCAAATATTGTGTCAGTCAAAAAGAAAAATGGCAAGGTTCGAGTATGTATTGACTACAGAAACCTAAATCTAGCCACTCCTAAAGATGAATACGGCATGCCTATAGCCGACATGCTGGTCGATTCGACAGCTGCCAATGGTGTGCTGACATTCATAGATGGATACTCCAGCTATAATCAGATAGCAGTAGCCGATGAGGACATTCACAAGATTGCTTTTAGGTGTCCAGGAGCCTTGGGCATTTACGAGTGGGTAATTATGTCGTTCAGTCTAAAGAATGTTGGTGCTACTTATCATAGGGAAATGAACACCATTTTTCATTATTTGATTGACAAAATTGTGGAGGTCTACAATGATGATGTGGTGGTGAGGTATAAGGACTTCAAAGATCATTTAGTCGATCTTGAACAAGCACTAAAAAGAATGAGGATTCATAGTCTAAAAATGAATCCAGCCAAGTGCATGTTCGGAGTATCGGCTGGTAACTTCCTTGGCTTCTTAGTACATAAAAAGGGTATTGAGATAGATCATAACAAAGACCAGGCAGTAATAGAATCTGCACCACCCAGAATAAAGAAGGAGTTACAGAGCCTGTTAGGAAAGATCAACTTCCTAAGGAGGTTCATATCTAATGCAGCGGGCAAGATGAAGGCTTTCTCACCTTTACTTAGGCTTAAAGGGTCAGATGAACTAGTATGGGGACCGAAACTGCAAGATGCATTTAACCAAATTAAAAAGGCCTTAGCAACTCCCTCTGTGCTGGTACCTCCTATGCTAGGGAAACCGTTAAAATTGTACATCTCGGCTGCAAATTTGTCTATCGGTTGCCTGTTAGCACAAAATGTCGATGATGGAACCGAAAGGCAGTTTACTACCTCAGTCGAATGCTCAATGAGGCTGAAACTAGATATACCCCTATAGAGAAGCTTTGTTTGTATTTATTCTATACTTGTACAAAACTTGAACATTATTTAATGCCACATGTGGTTCACGTTTTGTGCAAAATTGACATCGTCCGGTACTTATTGAATAGATCAGCTAATGAAGTTAGATCAGCTAGATCAAGATCGATTGATGGCCCTGATAAGAATCGAAGCCGATAAACGAAAAATGGCCAAAGCATACAATAAACATGTTAAGCCTAAGAGGTTCGCCTGAAGGAGACTTGGTTTGGAAAACCGTGTTGCCGCTAGGAACGAAAGATAGTATATTCAGAAAATGGTCGCCAAATTAGGAAGGACCCTTCATAGTAAGCCAACGGATTGATGGAAACACATATCGACTAATAGGCATGCATGATGAAGAGCTTGACAGAAGCGTAAATGGCAAATACTTAAAAAAGTATTACCCTTCGATTTGGAGTATGCATGGGTAAACAACTACGACAGATCGGCTGCTTGGCCGCACAGAAGAAACTAATTCCCTTCGATTTGGGGAATACATGAATGAATGATAGCCACAGCCCAGTTACATTCACATAAAAAGGCAAAAAGTACTTCCCTTTGATTTGGGGAATGCAAGGGTAAACAACAGCCACAGACCGACTGCCTGATCATAAAAATATACCCTTCAATTTGGGTCAATGAAACTAGGAAGCCAAGTTGGTTGGCGTTTCACTAGTTATAGGTTGCGCTACATTATCAGTTATAGAAGTCTCAGGATTAGCTGAATCTACGGTTTTTCTTGGTCGTCTGTGGTAGCCACAATCTCTTTTGCATCCTCAGCCGCACCAACGGCTACTACCTCATCCGCTCCTACTTCTTTTGGGACTCTCCTTCCCACATCCAACAAAGGCTCAGCCACTACAACTGATGAGGTCTCGATAAAAGTTTGAGTGTCGACCGTTAGAGTGTCATCTGGCTGCTGTTCGGATTCTGAAAATACCTCCATGAGAATGTCGGCTGACAACTGAGCAATGGGATTAACTGACAAAAGAGTAATCATAACCGAAGAATAAGCTCCCTCGGATACCACTTTGGAAAAACTAACAGGGAGTGTTGGCGTTGCTTGAACAAGTTTGTTTTTCCATGTAGTCCACTCATTCTCCAGTTCGGCCAACCATTCACTGCCCGCTTTCTGATCCAATTCCCAAACTACTTGTTGGTTACCGAGCTCCCAGATCTTGTTATCCAAATGAATGCCCTACCAAATAAACAAGAGCGGAGGGAATCTTGGGCCTTAATAGTTGATTCCAAGGCACATATAGATGGAGTAATAGCCATTATCTCCGCCTGGATCCACTCCAAATTGGCTCACAGTTCGGCTGACATTCTGCTGCCTTTCTGCATTCACCTCATTGAAAGAAGTCTGAATGTTGTTCTTCTCTTATCGAAGAGACCCTAAGTGCTGCAGAGCAGCGACCGCCTCATCATGGATATCTTTGGCCATTTTGTGTAAAGCAAATAAGTCACTTAAATCCAAATCCATATCATTATAGGCGGTTGCCAAAACTGGGGAATCCTTCGCTTCTTTTGAAAATCGGAACAAAGATGTCCTCAAAGCACGGACCTCTTTTTTACTGGTCGGGATTCCCCTGACAAGAGACTCCTCAACTCGCTTTCGATGAATTACAACAGGAGAAGATAGTGAAGGTGCAATGTCGACTGAGCCAAAACAATACAAAAGCACGTCTTCAGGGATGATCTCGGCTGGCGCTTCTGAGTCATCAATTGGGTTGGTTTCAGTCGAGGGATTACCTCCAGCCATCTCCTGTAGAGAAAGGACATGTTCAGAATAGAGGCAAGGGTTTGGAAACAGTGAAGGACTAAGCATAAGAGAAATAATATACCATTATAGCTGCATCAACGTAAAAATCTTTGGCTGCCTTGACAAGAGAAATTTTGGCTTTGAGGACAACCGAAAATGGATCCTACGGATGTTTGGAAGCATGAGCTAAAGAGGATGACCCGCCAGTGTGAAGAGGGGCATCGAACGCTTTCTGCAGCCGTTTGCGTCTTATTAGTGGTGGTCCCTGAAGGGCAAACAAAAAACATGAATATCGAAAGATAGACGATGCAAATGTATTTAAGCTAACAAGGGATATACCTCAATTTCCTCCTCTTCCTCAGCAAAAACATGAACTCTGGTTCTATGGGATTCTTCATCACTACGATCTCGGATGACAACCCCCCCCCCCCCCCCGCTTCGCCTGGGTGCTTGGGAATAGATTTCCTAGGTAACGGGGATTCGTTGTTAGAAGTGGTTTCTAGATCGACAAACGCTGGGGGGTGGAGTTGCTGAAAGACACATAAGAGATGTTAGCTGAAAATTCACAAGAATAATCTGGATGTAGAAAACAATTTACCTTTTCTTTTCGTTTGCCGCAACTATCTTTTACTATAGACTAGAGAACGATTAGTTAAAACAAGAAGTAACCGCTAAGGTTCAGAGAAAGTTAGGAACGGTACGAAATATCAATAATCTCCAACCAATAGAACAATAGCTCTAAGGATAGTAGTCACCTCCATTGAAACACCTTAAACATCTTTTTCGTATTTTCATGAATACCCATCCTTCCTTTGATAGAATTAGGAGAGCTAATCGTATAAAATTAGAATGTATAGCAGAAAAGAGTAGACTTATAAAAGAGTTAAATCAAGAAAGAAAAGATTTAGACTATCATAAGTCTCTATTACCCTCTGAGTCACTAGACCCATACTGTCGAACAATAGTTAGATAAGTAATAGTAAATAAAATAGTTTATTTATATAAGAAAATCATTCATATAAGACATATACTAGAGAGACAAGAATATTTATTATATAATTTTGATTATATGCTTAGTCTGTATTCGGCCCAGTTTTAAATGAATAACTCTGAAAAATAAAGTATTTTAAACAGTGAGAACCTCTCTACTTTGACTACAAAGATAGCCAAAGTAGAAAGAGATTTACAAAATTGGAATATCCCCAAGGAATCCTTTAAGTCCATTTACGAAACCGGAAGGTTCGACTTTATAAGAAACTATAATATCAAAACTTGTGAGTCCACAGTAGCTATCAATAACTCAAAAGAGATTATTAAGCTATTAGCGGCCCAAGATATAAATAATTATAAAAAAGATTATAATTTTCTTCATATAGGACTCGTCCAAGTAGCTGTCAAACCTTTATACTGGTTAGGTTTAGACACACCTATTTGTCTCTTACTAAGAGACGTCAGGTTATTAAACTTCGAGGACTCCCTATTAGGGGTCTTGCAAAGTAACTTGGCCAGAGGTCCGGTATACTTTAATTGTTACCCAAACTTGTCTATTAATATCAATGATCAGAACGTTATGGATACTCTGACATTAAACATCAAAACTAAAAATATGAACAGAAAAATAAACTCTAAAGAAATAGTTGTTATATATAGAATCTATTACAGATTAATGAAGACTACCTTAGCTCCAAAAGCTAAGATGATGAGTAACAAGGGAGTTACTATGCTCATGGAAGCAAACCAAGAGCATAGCAATATCTTTGTCCCCAAAATGCTCGACTGGAATGAAATTTTATCAAAAGATGAATGGTACTTCGATGCTATCACCCAACCAAAATTAGAACCAGAGAGTTCTAACATTGAACAAATTATTGAGTCAAGTGCCCTTTCCTGTTCATGTGGGGTTGTCCTTTGCTTTTTTGAAAGGTTAAGTGCAGATGGCAGAAAGGATAAAGAGCTTAAGTTCTCAGATTGAGAAAGAAATTTGCTCTGACTTACCTAATGCCTTCTGGGAAAGAAAAAAGCATATGGTACAACTACCCTATCTAGATAATTTTAATGAGGAGATTATTCCCACCAAAGCTCGACCAATTCAAATGAATCACGAGCTTATGGAATATTGTAAAAAGGAAATAAATGACTTATTACAAAAGAAATTATCATACCCTCCAAATCCCCATGGAGTTGCTCCGCCTTTTATGTCAACAACAGTGCCGAAAAGGAAAGAGGAGACCCAAGGTTAGTTATTAACTATAAACCTCTTAATCAGATTTTAAAATGGATAAGGTACCCAATCCCTAATAAAAGAGACCTTTTAAAAAGAACCTACAAAGCAAACATCTATAGTAAATTTGATATGAAGTCAGGATTCTGGCAGATACAGATAGATGAAAAGGATAAGTATAAAACCGCCTTCAATGTCCCTTTTGGACAATATGAGTGGAATGTAATGCCTTTCGGACTAAAAAATGCACCCCCCCCCCCCAGAATTTCAAAATATTATGAATAACATATTCAACCCGTACAGTCTTTTCTCTATCGTCTATATAGACGATGGCCTTATCTTTTTAGAAATAATAGATAAGCACTTTAAACATATCAACACTTTTTTAAAGGTAATTAAAATAAATGGTTTAGCGGTTACCGCCAAGAAACTAAAGCTTATTCAAACCTCTATAAGATTCCTAGGCCATGACCTTTATCAAGGAACCTATAAACCTATCTGCAGAGTGATCGAGTTCTCAACCAAGTTCCCTGATGAACTACTAGATAAAACCCAGTTACAAAGATTTTTAGGAAGTATTAACTACGTTGCAGACTTTATTCCAGATATCAGAAAAATCTGCGAGCCCCTTTATAAATGGCTTAGAAAAAATCCAATCCCCTAGTCTGAAGAACAAACCAGAGTTGTTAAAAAGATAAAAGAAATAGTCCAAAAACTTCCATGTCTAGGAATCCCAAATCCAGACGCTTCTATGATTGTTGAAACTGACGCCTCTGACATAGGTTATGGCGGCATCCTTAACAAAAAAATATCTCCCGAATCTACTGAGCAATTAGTAAGATTCACTTCTGGAGTCTGGAATACGGCCCAAAAGAACTATAGTACTATTAAAAAAGAAATTTTATCTATAGTTCTATGTATCATAAAATTCCAGGATGACCTGATTAATAAAGAATTTTTGTTAAGAGTCGATTGCAAAGCAGCCAAAGATGTTTTACAAAAAGATGTCAAAAATCTTGTTTCAAAGTAAATTTTCGCCAGATGGCAAGCACTTTTATCAAGTTTCGACTTTAAAATTAATTTTATTAAAGTAGAAGATAATTCTCTACCCTATTTCTTAACAAGAGAATTTCTGCAGGGAAACCATGAGGCCAAATATCCCAAGAATATGGCCGATGAGGCCCCCGTTTCAGCTTAAACCAGAAGACAAAATGAAACAACCTTTTAAATCAGAAAAATCCAAAACTCATTACCCAATAACCCCTAACTTTGAGAATAAATTCTCAGCACTAGCAGAATTCCCCAGATTACCAACAGGACCAGTCCAGTCTCCTCCAAAGGAAAGACTAAACAAAGAAGCAAGAGCACAGCCTTTCAAGGCCTCTCCCTCGACATCTCAAGTACAGACAAAAGATAACTACGGAATGCAGAACCCCGAGACATACTCGGAAGCAGTTAAACCAGCAACTCCTCAAAAGAAGGAGGAAGCACAGAATATCGCCAGCAGTCCCGCACCAAAATGGGAATTCATAGTAAAGTTAATTCAGCCGATAATGGCAATTGATAAATAATATGAGGGGTTTAGAGTAGAATAACTCTTGAAACCATGTTACACCAACTTCTAGTACGTAGATACTCAAGACCCAATTAAAACTAGGAAATATTAATAGTTCATACTTATTGACACATAATCAATAGAAATTGAGCATAGCTATTTTAGGAATAATCCAGAGGCCATCGAGTACTCCAAATTTATAATTAAAAAGATATTGAGCCCTTATGAATGGTATGTGGATCATCTACATACTCCATTCCCATTATCAATACCTCATAAACCACAAACTTATAATCGGTATGACTACAGAGATGCTTGGTTCAACTCCATCTACGTCCGTCCATATACCCACACTTGGTTTGTAAAATATTCCAGTGAACTAAAGGATAAACTCATCCCACGGTGGTTCTACGAGTGGTGGACCCTATTCGGGGGAAATCTACTGGTGGTAGCCCCGAGCTTCTGAAATCAGTATGGAAGTTTCCTGGAGGAACAACAAATATCTACTTTAGCAGAACATATTAAGTTATGTAAATTTTTTATACAAAATTTTTTTTTATATATTATTAATTGGTCCTTTGATATTCATCAAATGGATCGGATCAAATATCTCAACAAAACGATAAAGATCAAAGGATGGACTCCCAAACTCAAAGAAGAACGAAGAAATCCATCCTCCTCAACAATCAAAATAGCTCCATCTTCCAGCACAGTCTCTAAATCAGAAATGAAAATGAGACTATTAGAAGCTCTATCCAAATTGGATGATAACACAGAACAAAATCAGTTATTGGAATTAATTGAATCAGCATCTTCCAGCACTAGCGAGCCCGACAACGGTGACATACTAGACCCTACAGGAATAGTGCAAGCATATCTGAAGGGAATCTGAAAAGGAAAAGGCAAAAGCTGACATGAACAGGAAATAGCACTTGACCTTTCAGAAAAGAAAAAGCTGACCCCACATGAACAGGAAAAGGCACTTGACCTTTCGAAAAAGCAAAGGCCAACCCCACATGAATAGGAAAGGGCACTTGACTCTTCAAAAAAGTAGAAGCCAGTATCCCTCCATCGTCCACTTGTAAAATTAGGACGATACTTTAATCTTCTCAGAGGCCTATATAAGGCTCTCAAGATGTAATGGAAAGGGCATCCAAAATTTGACCCTCAATTTAAATTTCTTACAACTACTACTACCACTGCAATTCTCTCTTTTGTAAAAATGCTTGTTTGAAATAAAACTTGTAATTTATTATCTTACTGCTTTTCCTATTATTTCTACTATTTTTATCAGTATTATCCCCGATCCTTCTCAGACTGAGAAATAAATTTTCTCCGACTTACCTAATGCCTTCTGGGAAAGAAAAAAACGTATGGTACAACAACCCTATCTAGATAATTTTAATGAGGAGATTATTCCCACCAAAGCTCGACCAATTCAAAGAATCAAAAGATGAATGGCACTTCGATGCTATCACCCAACCAAAGTTAGAACTCTTTAGTTCTAATTTTGGTTGGGTGACAGCATCGAAGTGTCATTCATCTTTTGATAAAATTTCATTCCAGTCGAGCATTTTGGGGACAAAGATATTGCTATGCTCTTGGTTTTCTTCCATGAGCATTGTAACTCCCTTGTTACTCATCATCTTAGCTTTTGGAGCTAAGGTAGTCTTTATTAATCTGTAATAGATTCTATAAATAACAACTATTTCTTTAGTTTTTATATTGCTGTTCATATTTTTAGTTTTTATGTTTAATGTCAAAGTATACATAACGTTCTGATCATTGATATCAATAGAGAAGTTTGGATAACAATTAAAGTATATCGGACCTCTGGCCAGGTTACTTTGCAAGACCCCTAATAGGGAGTCCTCGAAGTTTAATAACCTGGCGTCTCTTAGTAAGAGATAGATAGGTGTGTCTAAACCTAACCGGTATAAAGGTTTGACAGCTACTTGGACGAGTCCTATATGAAGAAAATTATAATCTTTTTTATAATTATTTATATCTTGGGCCGCTAATAGCTTAATAATCTTTTTTGAGTTATTGATAGCTACTGTGGACTCACAAGTTTTGATATTACAGTTTCTTATAAAGTCGAACCTTCCGGTTTCGTAAATGGACTTAAAGGATTCCTTGGGGATATTCCAATTTTGTAAATTCTTTCAACTTTGGCTATCTTTGTAGTCGAAGTAGAGAGGTTCTCACTGATTAAAATACTTTGTTTTTCAGAGTTATTCATTTAAAACTGGGCTGAATACAGACTAAGCATATAATCAGAATTATATATTAAATATTCTTGTCTCTATAGTATATGTCTTATATGAATGATTTTCTTATATAAATAAACCATTTTATTTACTATTACTTGTCTAACTATTGTTCAACAGTATGGGTCTAGTGACTCAGAGGGTAATAGAGACTTATGATAGTCTAAATCTTTTCTAGCTTGATTTAACTCTTTTATAAGTCTACTCTTTTCTGCTATACATTCTAATTTTATACGATTAGCTTTCCTAATTCTATCAAAGGAAGGATGGGTATTCATGAAAATACGGAAAAGATGTTTAAGGTGTTTCAATTTTGGTGACTACTATCCTTAGAGATATTGTTCTATTGGTTGGAGATTATTGATATTTCGTATTGTTCCTAACTTTATCTGAACCTTAGCGATTACTTCTTGTTTTAACTAATCGTTCTCTAGTCTATAGTAAAAGGTAGGTGTCTTCTTTCCTAAGTGATCTTGGCGACGGGATTACCAAATCGGATCCGGCTCTATCCTTGAGCTAATCCAACGGTAGATTCAGGATAGCCAACGTCTAATCCGGGAATTATTCGGATACCTCAACTATGTGAAAGAGAATAACAACCTTATACTGAGGACTTAAGAACACTAGTTCTAAACTAGAAATAATAACAAGGTGGAGATGAAGGTGAATAGTAACAAAGAATCAAATAATCAAAACCTCTAGACAATGGTGCTCAAAGGCAGTAGTATAAGTTTAGCTACTCATGCTTAAAGACAACATGGCTCTGATACCATAAAAAGAATCAGAGATAATACTGATAAAAATAGTAGAAATAATAGGAAAAGTAGCAAGATAATAAACTTACAAGTTTTATTTCAAACAAGCATTTGTACAAAAGAGAGAATTGCAGTGGTAGTAGTAGTTGTAAGAAATTTAAAGTGAGGGTCAAATTTTGGATGCCCTTTCCATTACATCTTGAGAGCCTTATATAGGCCTCTGAGAAGATTAAAGTATCGTCCTAATTTTACAAGTAGACGATGGAAAGAGAATGGCTTCTGATTTTTTGAAGAGTCAAGTGCCCTTTCCTATTCATGTGGGGTTGGCCTTTGCTTGTTTGAAAGGTCAAGTACCTTTTCCTGTTCATGTGGGGTCAGCTTCTGCTTTTCTGAAAGGTCAAGTGTTATTTCCTGTTCATGTCAGCTTTTGCCTTTTCCTTTTCAGATTCCCTTCAGATATGCTTGCGCTATTCCTGTAGGGTCTAGCATGTCACCGTTGTCGGGCTCGCTAGTGCTGGAAGATGCTGATTCAATTAATTCCAATAACTGATTTTGTTCTGTGTTATCATCCAATTGCTTAAGGATGCCGCCATAACCTATGTCAGAGCCGTTAGTTTCAACAATCATAGAAGCGTCTGGATTTGGGATTCCTAGACATGGAAGTTTTTGGATTATTTCTTTTATCTTTTTAACAGCTCTGGTTTGTTCTTCAGACCAGGGGATTGGGTTTTTTCTAAGCCGTTTATAAAGGGGCTCGCAGATTTTTCTGATAATTGGAATAAAGTCTGCTACATAATTAATGCTTCCTAAAAATCTTTGTAACTGGGTTTTATCTAGTAGTTCATCAGGGAACTTGGTTGAGAACTCGATGGCTCTGCAGATTGGTTTATAGGTTCCTTGATAAAGGTCATGGCCTAGGAATCTTATAGAGGTTTGAAAAAGCTTTAGTTTCTTGGCGCTAACCGCTAAACCATTTATTTTAATTACCTTTAAAAAAAGTGTTGATATGTTTAAAGTGCTGATCTACTGTTTCTGAAAAGATAAGGACATCGTCTATATAGATGATAGAGAAAAGACTGTACGGGTTGAATATGTTATTCATATTATTTTGAAATTCTGAGGGGGCATTTTTTAGTCCGAAAGGCATTACGTTCCACTCATATTGTCCAAAGGGACATTGAAGGCGGTTTTATACTTATCCTTTTCATCTATCTATATCTGCCAGAATCCTAACTTCATATCAGATTTACTATAGATGTTTGCTTTGTAGGTTCTTTTTAAAAGGTCTCTTTTATTAGGGATTGGGTACCTTATCCATTTTAAAATCTGATTAAGAGGTTTATAGTTAATAACTAACCTTGGGGCTCCTCTTTCCTTTTCGGCACTGTTGTTGACATAAAAGGCGGAGCAACTCCATGAGGATTTGGAGGGTCTGATAATTTTCTTTTGTAATAAGTCATTTATTTCCTTTTTACAATATTCCATAAGCTCGTGATTCATTTGAATTGGTCGAGCTTTGGTGGGAATAATCTCCTCATTAAAATTATCTAGATAGGGTAGTTGTACCATATGCTTTTTTCTTTCCCAGAAGGCATTAGGTAAGTCGGAACAAATTTCTTTCTCAATCTGAGAACTTAAGCTCTTTATCCTTTCTGCCATATGCACTTGACCTTTTGAAAAAGCAAAGGCCAACCCCACATGAACAGGAAAGGGCACTTGACTCAATAATTTGTTCAATGTTAGAACTCTCTGGTTCTAATTTTGGTTGGGTGATAGCATCGAAGTACCATTCATCTTTTGATAAAATTTAATTCCAGTCGAGCATTTTGGGGACAAAGATATTGCTATGCTCTTGGTTTGCTTCCATGAGCATAGTAACTCCCTTGTTACTTATCATCTTAGCTTTTGGAGCTAAGGTAGTCTTCATTAATCTGTAACAAATTCTATATATAACAACTATTTCTTTAGTGTTTATTTTGTTGTTCATATTTTTAGTTTTGATGTTTAATGTCAGAGTATCCATAACGTTCTGATCATTGATATCAATAGAGAAGTTTGGGTAATAATTAAAGTATACCAGACCTCTGGCCAGGTTACTTTGCAAGACCCCTAATAGGGAGTCCTCGATGTTTAATAACCTGGCGTCTCTTAGTAAGAGACAGATAGGTGTGTCTAAACCTAACTGGTATAAAGGTTTGACAGCTACTTGGACGAGTCCTATATGAAGAAAATTATAATCTTTTTTATAATTATTTATATGTTGGGCCGCTAATAGCTTAATATTCTCTTTTGAGTTATTGATAGCTACTGTGCACTCACCTTAGAATAATTAGGTGGCGACTCATCAACAACATTGAATCAACACCAGGGGATTCGACCGGTGTCGACGCCGGGTTTAAAACGGCGCGCACAAACAATCGATGAGAAATATATGGGTCCCAAAGAAGCCCACTGGCAAAGAGGAAGCCACAAGGACCTCTGTGTTTGATCGGTTATGCAGCTTACGTGACATCTATGAGGACACAGACAGGCAGCCAGCTGGAAGAAGTTTTTGCGGCCGTACTTATAAACCAGAGCACATTGCTCGGGAACTTCACAAACAGCACCTGAAATTCAAAAGGGACCTAGTAGACCCCGGGAACAGGCTTGGAGGGCAAGCATGGCAACCAGTCGATGAGAAGCCGAGCGTGCCCCAGATAGACGAGGAACCACACCCCCACAGCTAAACAGAGGGTGGCTGAGTTCAACGTAAAAAAATGTGTTTCTTCCTTGCGTATCAAAGAGAGGGATAAAGGTCAGTTGAGACCCTAGAGGATGATCAAGCGAACCACCAATATAGAGGAAGGGAGGTGGTTCATCAATCAGGCTTCTGGAAAGAAAAAGGCACCACCGAGTGTCGTATCCAGGACTCAGAAAAGAAGGATGTAGTGTGCCAAAGCCTTGCGCCAGATGAAGCAAACGTTGCACATGATATCCATCGCTAAGGCAGCCGATAAGCAGGAAATTCCTGAGTCTGCCGTAGTTGAGGCTATCAAGCGGGCATTCAGTTCAATCTCTTCAGAGACAGTGTTGCATGAAGAAGAAGATGTGGACCAACCAGAGCTGAATATGCAGCCTGATGACAACCCGATTGTGGAACCCCGACGGAAGATTACTATCTTGAAGGAATCCCTAGCCGAGACAGTTCCATAGATCGCGTAGAGGATCCAAGCATTAGAACCTCAGCCGGTTCCTATATGCCTCCAGGAGATGGAAGATATTAACTTCTCGTCAATCAAATTGGATGAGGTAGGAGACTCCATCCTTGATTTATTTAAGCATGATTCAGTCGATGAGATTTGGGCAGCTATTGAAATGGTCAGCCTGATTCCATGTGAGTTCTGGGCCGGCCATTCTACGCTGGATAGCCTAGAAGGTGATGTGTGTGTAGAAGACATTGAATGGGAAACTATAGCCGATACCACAGCTAGGGATGCTTTGAGAACTGTATTTGGTGCACCTACAGAATAGATGGTTAAACACCTCAAACCTCTCTATGTTAAGGCCTACATTAATGGCAAAGTTATCAGCCGAGTGTTTGTCGACAATGGGGTTGTGCTGAATGTGATGTTGCAGCTTACTTTGAAAGGCCTCAACAAAACCAGGGAGGATCTCATCCCAACTAACATGAAAATGTCTAGCTTTATGGGAGAGGCCTCTGAAGCTTTGGGAATTTTAGTAGCAGAAATCACCGTAGGTCCTAAGACGGTCATATCTGCCTTCTTTGTAATAGATGGCAAAACGTCTTATGCCATTCTATTGGGCAGAGACTAGATTCACACCAGCCAATATCTTCCTTCTACCATGCATCAAAAGCTCATTTTCTGGGAAGGAGACAAGATAGAGATCGTCCCAGCCGATGATAACCCATTTCAAGCAGGGGTTAAGAACTTAGAGGTTGCCTTATATTCACCCTATGTGGCTCCCGTAGCTATCATGGAGAAATACGAAGAATGATCTTTGGAATACTGCAATCTTACTCCATGAGGTTTTGAAATAAAATAATTAGCCGAACCACGGCTTACCTTGGAAGAGCTAGATGATTGAGGAGACCCAAATCATACATGATCTGTGGCATTGGCTGACTGCTCTAAGTTCTAAAGCAAGGATAGCTGAGGCATTACAGGTAGAGGACTACAACAAAGAACCAACACCGACAGCCGATGACATTGAGTTGCGGATAAAACTTGAACCGCCAATAAGAAGGGCTATGCCTAGTTTTGAGTCTCAGGATCCCTTAGAAGATGTCAACTTGGGTACCGAGGAAGTCCCTTAGCTAACATATATTAGTGGTTTGCTGAAGGAGAAGGATAAACAAAGCATAACGGCTGTTCTACTGTAGTATAAGGACTGCTTCGTGTGGGATTATCATGAGATTCCTGGGCTGGCATGTACTTTGGTGGAGCATATATTGCCAATTAAGGAGGGTTTCACACCTCATAAACAACTGTCCAGAAGATATCACCCTCAATTGATGACTCAAATAAAAGCCGAGATTGAACGGATGCTGAAGGCTAGGTTCATCAGAACGGCTAGGTATGTGGAATGGTTGGCAAATATTGTGTCACTCAAAAAGAAAAATGGCAAGGTTCGAGTATGTATTGACTACAGAAACCTAAATCTAGCTACTCTCAATGATGAATACGTCATGCCTATAGTCGATATGCTGATCGATTCGACAGTCGCCAATGGTGTGCTGACATTCATAGATGGATACTCCGGCTATAATTAGATAGCAGTAACCGATAAGGACATTCACAAGACTGCTTTTAGGTGTCCAGGAGCCTTGGGCATTTACGAGTGGGTAGTTATGTCGTTCAGTCTGAAGAATGTTGGTGCTACTTATCATAGGGCAATGAACACCATTTTTCATGATTTGATTGACAAAATGGTGGAGGTCTACAGTGATGATGTGGTGGTGAGGTATAAGGACTTCAAAGATCATTTAGTCGATCTTGAACAAGCACTAAAAAGAATGAGGATTCATAGTCTAAAAATGAATCCAGCCAAGTGCATGTTTGGAGTATCTGCTGGCAACTTCCTTGGCTTCTTAGTACATAAAAAGGGTATTGAGATAGATCATAACAAAGCCCGGGTAGTAATGGAATCTGCACCACCCAGAACAAAGAAGAAGTTACAGAGCCTGTTAGGAAAGATCAACTTCCTAAGGAGGTTCATATCTAATGCAGCGGGCAAGATGAAGGCTTTCTCACCTTTACTTAGGCTTAAAGGGTTAGAAGAACTAGTATGGGGACCGGAACTGCAAGATGCATTTAACCAAATTAAAAAGGCCTTAGCAACTCCTTTTGTGTTGGTACCTCCTATGCCAGGGAAATCGTTTAAATTGTACATCTCGACTGCAGATTTGTCTATCGGTTGCATGTTAGCACAGAATGTCGATGATGGAACCGAAAGGAAATTTACAACCTCAGTCGAATGCTCAATGAGGCTGAAACTAGATATACCCCTATAGAGAAGCTTTGTTTGTATTTATTCTATACTTGTACAAAACTTGAACATTATTTAATGCCACATGTGATTCACGTTTTGTGCAAAATTGACATCATCCGGTACTTATTGAATAGACCTGTTTTACAAGGACTACTAATGAAATGGGCAATCAAGCTCACTACATTTCCTCTCGAGTATAGGCCACTCAGGGTTGTCAAAGGTTAGGCGTTAGCCAATTTCTTGGCAGATCACCTTTGTGTAGATGCGGAGGACCCATGCACCCCCTTTCCTGCGTGTATGGACATCATCCCTTTAAGCTAACTTTTGATAGGTCAAGAACCCAGAAAGGAGTCGGAGCTAGAATGCCGATAACTAATCCTAGAGATAAAATATGGAGGTTCTCTTATCGGCTAGATTTTGAATTAACAAATAACCAAGTTGAATACGATGCTCTCATCGTAGGACTCAAACTCCTAGTCTCTATGAAGGCGAAGTGCATCAAGATTCTGGAGACTCTCAGCTGGTTATCAAACAACTGGCTGGTGAATATAACTGCAAAGATCCGAATTTGTTGGCCCGTTACAGAACGGCTAGCAGGTTGCTTAGTGGGTTCGCATCAGCTACATTAAGTTATGTTCCCAGGGGCATGAATGTTGAGGCTAACGACTTAGCACAAGAAGCTTCTCGCTTTAGGAAGTCGCTACTCACTCTAGAATATGATGAGATGCCAGCCGAAATGCTAGCCATGGACCAGATCGACTCATGGAAGCAGGTGTTAATCGGTTTCTTAAAAGATCATTCCACTTGCAATGACCTTAGGGTCAAGAGGTGGGTCTTGAAGTATGTGCTCATTGATAATGATCTTTATAAAAGAAGCATAAATGGTGTGCTACTGAGGTGTATTGATAAGGCAGAGGCCTTAAGAGTTATGGGAGAAGTTCATGAAGGAATTTGTGGATCATACAAAGCTGGGCCAATGATGAAGTGGTTGATTTATCGCCATGGCTATTATTGGCCTACCATCACGGCAGATTGCTTTCAATACGCAAAAATGTGTGAAGAGTGTCAGAGACATGGACCAATCCAATGGGTACCAGCCGAGTTATTGTACCCGATCGTGAAGCTCTGACCTTTTAGAGGATGGGCTATGGACCTCTACGGCAGGATTCGCCTATAATTAGCGAAAGGACATAATTTCATTATTGTGGCTACCGATTACTTCACTAAATAGGTAGAGGCACAACCGATGAAGAGGGTTCATCAGACAAATGTGTTCCAGTTTATCCAACACCAGATCATATATAGATATGGTACTCCTGAAACGATTACAACCGATCAAGGGACAATGTTCACTGGTTCTAAAGTGGCAGCCTTTGCGAAGAAATTTAGGATCAAGATGATCACATCCTCACCTTATTATACACAGGCGAATGGACAAGCCGAGGCAGCTAACAAGCTTATTGTGGACATAATCAGCAAAAATGTGGAGGATACCCCGGCAGTATGACATCTCACTTTGGATGAATCTATTTGGAAAATCAGAAACTCTAAGTCTACAACTACTTGGGCAACACCTTATCGGCTAACCTATGGCCAAGATGCAGTGTTGCCCTTGGAGATTAATGTTAAGTCATTAAGAGTGCCAAACAAAATTCTTTAATCTTAGAAGAATATTAACAAACCATGCTAATGAAGTTAGATCAGCTAGATCAAGATCGATTGATGGCCCTGATAATAATAGAAGCTGGTAAACGAAAAATGGCCAAAGCATACAACAAACATGTTAAGCCTAAGAGGTTCGCCCGAAGGAGACTTGGTTTGGAAAACTGTGTTGCCGCTTGGAATGAAAGATAGTATATTCGGAAAATGGTCGCCAAATTGGGAAGGACCCTTCGTAGTAAGACAACGGATTGCTGGCAACACATATCGACTAATAGACATGCATGATGAAGAGCTTGACAGAAGCGTAAATGGCAAATACTTAAAAAAGTATTACCCTTCGATTTGGAGTATGCATGAGTAAACAACTACGACAGATCGGCTGCTTGGCCGCACAGAAGAAACTAATTCCATTCGATTTGGGGAATACATGAATGAATGATAGCCACAGCCCAGTTACAGTCATATAAAAAGGCGAAAAGTATGTCCCTTCGATTTGGGGAATGCAAGGGTAAACAATAGCCACAGACCGGCTGCCTAATCATAAAAATATACCCTTCAATTTGGGTCAATGAAACTAGGAAGCCAAGTTGGTTGGCGTTTCACAAGTTGGAGGTTACACTACATTATCAGTTATAAAAGTCTCAGGATTAGCTGAATCTACGGTTGCTTGGTCGTCTGTGGTAGCCACAGTCTCTTTTGCATCCTCAGCTGCACCAACAGCTACTACCTCATCCGCTCCTACTTCTTTTGGGACTCCCTTCCCGCATCCAACAAAGGCTCAGCCACTACAACTGATGGGGTCTCGATAAAAGCTTGAGTGTCAACCATTAGAGTGTCATCTAGCTGTTGTTCGGCTTCTAACAATACCTCCATGAGAATGTCGGCTGACAACTGAGCAACGAGATTAACTGACAAAAGTGTAATCATAATCGAAGAATAAGCTCTCTCGGATACCACTTTGGAAAAACTAACAGGAAGTGTTGGCATTACTTGAACAAGTTTGTTTTTCCATGTAGTCCACTCATTCTCCAGTTGGGCCAACCATTCACTGCCCGCTTTCTGATCCAATTCCCAAACTACTTGTTGGTTACCGAGCTCCCAGATCTTGTTATCTAAATGAATGCCCTACCAAAACAAAGAAGAGCTAAGGGAATCTTGGGCCTTAATAGTTGATTCCAAGGCGCCTATAGATGGAGTAATAGCTTATATATCCTCCTGAATCCACTCCAAATTGGCTCGCAGTTTTGACAGCTGCTCCTGCAAGACATTCCTTTGGCTGACATTCTGCTGCCTTTCTGCATTCACCTCATTGAAAGAAGTCTGAATGTGGTTCTTCTCTTATCGAAGAGACCCCAAGTGTTGCAGAGCAGCGACCGCCTCATCATAGATATCTTTGGCCATTTTGTGTAAAGCAAATAAGTCACTTAGAGCCAAATCCATATCATTATAGGCGGTTGCCAAAACTGGGGAATCCTTCGCTTCTTCTAACAATCGGAACAGAGAAGTCCTCAAAGCATGGACTTCTTTTTTACTAGTCGGGATTCCCCTGACAAGAGACTCCTCAACTCGCTTTCGGTGAATGCCAACAGGAGAAGATAGTGAACGTGCAATGTCAACTGAGCCAAAATAATACAAAAGTACGTTTTCAGGGATGATCTCGGCTGGCACTTCTGAGTCATCAATTGGGTTGGTTTCAGTCGAGGGAATACCTCCATCCGTCTCCTATAGAGAAAGGACATGTTTAGAATAGAGGCAAGGGTTTGGAAACAATGAAGGACTAAGCATAAGAGAAATAATATACCATTACAGCTGCATCAACGTAAAAATCTTCGGCTACCTTGACAAGAGAAATTTTGGCCTTGAGGACAGCCGATAATAGATCCTATGGATGTTTGGAAGCATAATCTAAAGAGGATGACCCGCTAGTATGAAGAGGGGCATCGAACGTTTTCTGCAGCCGTTTGCGTCTTATTAGTGGTGGTCCCTGAAGGGCAAACAAAAAACATGAATATCGAAAAATAGACGATGCAAAGGTATTTAATCTAGACAAGGGATATACCTCGATTTCCTCCCCTTCCTCAATAGAAACATGAACTCTGGTTCTATGGGATTCTTCATCACTACGATATCGGATGACAACCCCCCTGCTTCGCCTGGGTTGCTTGGGAACAGATTTCCTAGGTGACGGGGATTCGTTGTTAGAAGCGGTTTCCAGATCGACAAACGCTGGGGGGTGGAGTCGCTGAAAGACACATAAGAGATGTTAGTTGAAAATTCACAAGAATAATCTGGCCGACATATATGTAGAAAACAATTTACCTTTTCTCTTCGTTTGCCGCAACCTGATAGAAGACCTTGAGGTAGCAGGTCTAGCCGATTTAAGGGGAGCAGCTCTCGATGAGGCCTCTTTCGTCCACGGTTTAGAGGTTTTTTGGGTCTTCTTTTTTCTTTAACAGGACTAGCCGATCACAGTAGACATCTAGAGGAGACTGGAAGAATTTTTCTTGTTCGTGTTCCACCAATCATCAAAAGCGATAGTTGTATTTGCTCTTGTAGGAAACATCTGCCAGTCAAATAGGACGAGCCTATCAAGATTGTGATCGACTATTTTCCTTGCCTGTTTTGCATCAAGAATGCAGCGTTGAGTTGAACTAACAATATTGCGGTGAGGCCATGGTACGTGCTGAGTGAGACCGAATTGCCTTGCCATAAATTTTGGCCGATAAGGCTCCATAGTCAGTTTATTGTTCCTAGAAGTGGGCTTCAAGCCACTCAATATATCTCTAGCCGTAAGAATACGCCCCTCTGTGAGGGACATAGTTTTCCGCTGGGAGAATGTAAGGTTGTCATCGGCTACTTGACGGACCCAATCGGGGGTGGCCCATCTTTTAAGGACGGGTTGCCAATCTGTGTAATGGTCTCAAGACAGACCATGCAGGGTGGAGACCGCACTGAAAGCATCCTGGGGCACGAGGGGTGTTTTCTTAAGAGTATCAGCTAGCACCGGTGGGTTTAATGGAAAACGGCGGTCGTCAAAATCATCAGGAATAAACTCCAGGGAATACAAGGTGATCCACAACTGAAGGAACCACAGGGGACCGACTAAGGTATCCAGATTTCTGGAGTCCCTTAACCTTGCTTGGGCATCGCCAAGAGCCATATAAAGATAAGTCAGGAAGAGAGATGCCCAGCTGACATCTTCCCCCGAAACGGCTAGCGCCACATAAATTTCCAATTCCTTCAAAATTGCACAAGATCCTGTGCAGACAAAATATCGGTTGAACCAAAAGAGCAGGAAAACATGATGATCGGCATCGTCGACTGGAAAAGGAGATATTCAACTGTTATTGGTCATGAAGTGGCCATAGCCGGAAGAAGTCTTTTAAGACCTTGATGCCCAAGTCGGCAACATCTATATCACCTAAGACAGGCGCTTTGACTCCCAGTATATGGAGGCCAAGTATCACCATCACGTCGAGCAGTGTAGGGGTCACCGTTCCCTAGGGGAAAACAAATGCGTTGGCAGTGGTCGACCAGTAACCAAGGAAAGCGTATATGAGACCAATGTTACATGAGAGATCAAACTCCGATAGCGCAATGGCGTCATAGAGACCCATGCATCTCCAGTCGGCCTCTCTAGCCGACTTCACTCGTTCCAACCAACCAGAGTAGTTGGTAATCTTAGCCGGCCAGGTACGCAGGCTAGCCGGACAATGATCGTCGGTGAACCTCGTAGGTAATAGGAAGGTCATAGTTTGCCGAGCAAAGATGCCGGGAAAGAAGGAGGTCACCCTGTTCAGATGTATTGTAGGGGACAAGAACCAGTTGTTCATCAATGAAGGCAAAGGTAGGGGTGAGGTCATCAGCATCCAAATCGGTGTTATCTGATCCTTGATATGGAGAGGAAGATGAAGACATGGTTCTCTGATTGAGGAATTATGGTTATTTGGAGAATGAAAGGAATTTGGGAATGAATGAAGATTGAGTGAGAAACCTATGGGGGAGTGTCTCTCGTTAAAGTATCTTTTTATTTTGGAGATACGGCTGACACGCATTGGAACTATTTTCTTTCAAAATGTGCGGCTAAAATACGTCGGAATTCAATTACGGAAGCCGAGACGCCTCTGTTGAAAGGAAGAAACTTTTCAAAGAAAATCATCATTGCATGCATTTATGGCAAAAGTGATTGAAATGACACTCGCGGTTGCCACACGAAACGACGGCTATTTTGAATTTATTAACTCAACAATCGCACTCGAGTTAATGTATGGGGCAATTGTTAACACTCAAAAATTACTCTGAAGTGTTTAGCCGAATCAAGTGGCAGCCGAAGGTGAAAACCTCAAAGTGAGAAGACAACAGAATTCTAAGTCGATAACCGAACTGACTCTTAGCCGAATCTACTAGTCCTAACCCTCGACTAAAAAGGCTTCATCGGCTATTATGGTAGCCCAACCGAGTCATAATTTCGAGGAAAATGACTGAGACCCATACATATTTGGACGCCTCGAAGACCAAGTCAAAGAACCTTCTAGACCCCAAGAAACGGCAACAACCAGCGACAGCTAGAGGGAAGTGCCATTAATCGTGTAAGAGGAAAATAAGGAATAAAAATCGACACCACCTCATCATAGTTGGTTAGTGGACTTAGTGGGGAGTCTAATGGATAACATAGGGGGATCACGTTTCATTTTTCTTATAATATATATATAAATAGGATCATTTGTACAGAAAACACACGTAATCAATCAAACAACTGATTTTACATATCTTCATTTTACCTTCATCGCCTTTTTCTGCACTCTAGCTATATTTATGTTTCTTACCACTTAGTTTATTCAATCACCATCCTAATACTTTCTGGAGTAGTTGGGGAACCCATTGCTGGAAGTTAGAGTTCCGCTTCCAGCCGAAATCGCTTAGTTAAGGAATCAATTTCTCATCCGATTTCGCCAGCCGATAGACGACAGACATTTCGGAAGGGAACAAATATATGTACTATAAAGATTCTCATATCAATTGTTACATCAATAACAACAATTACGTTTCAGTTCTAAATATATTAGAATTAACTATATAATTTTTCACCATCATGATTCTTTAGTTAAATTCATTTTAGGGAGCACATCCAAAAATTGATATCAATATTGTGAGAATTAATACTGAATAAATTAACCAGTTTACTTTGGCTGCTAACCTACGATAATTCTTTTTCTAATTTAGAACTGACTATAAGCAAGCTGACACATGCGAGATCCTCTTTCATCAACTAGGGGTTGCCAACGGGTCGGGCCGGGATGAGTCGGGGCAGGTTTGGCGGGATCGGGTCGGGGCGGGACAGGGGGTAGGGGCGGGATCGGATCGGGTCAGGTCGGGACAGGCGGGATCAAGACAGCCGGGATTCACCAAAGTCACATCCCGATCCCAGTCCCGTCGGAATCGGGTCGTGGCGGGATTTTTTTTTCACTTAATTTTAAAAAAATATATATATATATATAAACAACTCAATAATTTAACAAGATGGTGTAATAAAAATATCCCAAGGCTATTTTTGTGGCTCTTATATTATTTAATAGACATATAAATTTTTTTGTAATACAAATACAATTGTCGAAATTGTAATTTTGTGGTGTTGTTCAAAAGTTGCAAATTACATAGGAAAATTGCAATTAAAAAAATTACATTTTGAGAAAAACCTGTTCTAGTTTCTTGATAATTTCCTGTGGTTCTTCGGTTGGAATTGGTATTTTTTGGTCAAATTGATCCACGTCGCTCCCACCACCTTCGGATAAGATATCATTGTAGTTTTCGTCTTCTTCTTCGTTGACCTCCGGTTGACCGCACCTTCTCCGCTCCGCTCGTATCCAATCTCTGAATAATACTGCAATCTCCAAGCTGTCTCCGGCTAATGAGTGTCTGTGCTCTCCTATTTGATATCTGCCGGCAAAAAAAGCGCTTTCAGACGCCGTTGATGACGCTTGAATGTTCAAATCATCTCGGGCCATCATTGAAAGTGTCGGAAAGGTCTTCTCATTCCCCCTCCAGTATTTTAGCAAGTCTTCACGTCCTTCTTCATTGAGAACTGCTTTGTACAGTACATAACCCTGCAAAACAAAAATATCAAACTCGCTAATTTGGTTAGTAGCGTTACGGCCGCACATTCTATTTCTGAGGCTTTCAATACTAGCCGCAGAAACAGCATGCCTTTTGTGAGGTTGTGTTGAAGAAGAAGAAGATGGTATGAAAGCCGGTAGGTTGCTAGCACTTTCTTGTTGGTAAAATCTATATACTTTTTTGCATTCGTCTTCTACGCTAGACAACACTTCTTCTTTAGTTTGTTCAATAGGCGGTGGGTGATTTGGATTTTTGGGACATGGTAGTACTGCTATACAATCATAAATAGTTTCAATAAGTGATTTAGTACCGTCTATTTTAATAGTCAGATTTAATACAACACCAGTAATATAAATAGTGGGAATAGGAATAAAATATATTTTTATTTTGATAAACATTTTTTTAATAGCTGTCTTATAAGCTGGTTTATCCATATATTCATTAAGCAGTAAGAATAATAGAGCTATATAAAATAACATAGTTGAAATAGTAGGATAATATATACCGGAAAATTCTTTTGTTGCTTGAAAAAAATTCTCTAGAAATACAATAAGTTCGGAAGTTTTTCCCCAATCGCTATCTACAACCATATCAGCTGGATTTTCATTATGAGAGTTAAAAAATAAAGCTATAGATTTTCTATAGTCATAAGCAACAAGTAATTGCTCGTATAAAGAATTCCACCTAGTGGGTACTTCTTCTGAAATTTTTCTATAAGGTAGTTGGCAATCGTGACAAGTTTTTTTATATTCTTTTTTTCGTTGTATTCTATTATTTTTAAAAATAAAGTTTATAGCAAATTGTATTTTACTAAGAATGTCTTGAAAAGGTGATAGACCATCCTTTACAACTAAGTTATATATATGGCACACATTTTATAAGAAAATGATCTGAAAAAGATGGAGTTAAACTATTTTTTTTAAAATTGTAATAGCATAATTGTTAGAAGAAGTGTTATCTAATGTAATAGTCATAATTTTATCAGTTATTCCGTAATAATCGTACACTTGATAAATATTTTCTGCAATAAAAGTACCAGTGTGCCTATCATCTATATATCTATACGCTAAGATACATTTTTGCATAGACCATTTATAATTTATCCAATGACAGGTTACCGTTAAATAATCATGATCGTTAGTACTACGGCCTATATCAGAAGTGATAGCCACTTTTCCATTAAAATGATATAATGAATAACGTAAATACTTTTGATATTCATGTGCAAATTTAAATACATCTCTCTTAACAATTGATCTAGGAAAACCGTTAAAAGCACGGTTATACATTTCTCTAATGTAATGAATAAAACCAGGAGATAAAGGAAATGAAAAAGGCAAACCCTCCACAGCAACTAATTTTGGTATTTCTTCCATATCTCTATGTTTATTTTAATTAGGGCCTACAATTACCCCCCCCCCCCCATCGTGGAGTTAATTTAACCCTTACTTGGTTCGGGACAGTGTGTTAACCTTGTCCCGATGGAGCGGGCGTTTACTCACCCGGTTTTGAAGCCTCGTATTGGGCATACCTAGCTGGATGAGCCCTTGCTATGTGTCTCATTAAACCCCCCGTCCCACCGTGACCTTTTCCAGCTTTAAATTTTAAAACATCTTTACAAATTTTACATCTAGCTACTTGATTCTCTACGTCCCTATCAAAAAATGTCCATGCATCTGATTTTAATGGTCATTTTGTTGGACATCGTCTCATACTAGGGGGAATATGAGGCATTTCAGTTGAAGGTGCACTAGTGAGTGTGTTGTCATCTACATTAGTGGGTGTATCATCTAGATTATCGTCTAAATTAAAGACTTCTTGAGTTTCAGAAAATAGCTCCTCGTCTAAATCTAATGGTATTGTAGGAAAATGTTCAGTATCAACAAAATCATCGTGTGTAGGAATATGATTCTGTCTAGAAATAGGATGACTAGAAGAAGTATCCTTGCCCTTGTTTCCCCTACTAGAAGAAGCCTGACCCCTACCCGTAAGTATACGTTTAAATCCTTCCATTATAATTTATAATTATACTAATAAATAATTAAAGTAAGTGAAATTAAGTGCGCTAAATAAAATAAACAAACAATAATAATTTAATGAAGGAACGAATGTACCAAACGCCGACGTAACATCGACGTGTAATCGAGAGGCTGAAAATTGAAACTTTGCTCGATGGAAGATCCTCAAGCTAGTTGCCAACTTCACTCCCAAATGAATAAATAAAATTTAATATTTAGTAGACAATGTAGACTTGTAGAGAGATAGATTGAGATTTTGTAGGAAAATTTGTGAGAAAGATGAAGAGAAAATGAGGTATTTATAGTTGAAAATTTGGGTTAAAATGTAAATATAATAACTTATGAGTTAAAAATAAATATTAAGGGGGTAGGGGGGTTGGGGGAGGGGGGAGGCCAAAAATGGCCGTTGCACAAAGGCTAAAATGTATAATGACCGTTGGTGCAACGGATTTGTGCAAAGAGGGGTTTTAGGGCGGGATCGGGTCGGGCTTGGCGGGATTGGGGTGGGCCGGGACTGGTCGGGATGAGACCATGTCCCGTCCCGGTTCGAGTCCAGATACCACAAAAAAAAATTAAAAATTTGTGATTAGCTATTTACTCTTGTTATCTTATTTAACATCTATTATTATGATTTCTTTTTTAATTTAGTCACTCTGAATTATAGGACTTGAAAAAGAAAGAGAAGATACTCCAGGCTAAAGAGAATGAATTGCAAAGGAGGGAACAGGTACACGTAATATATGAAATAAATTGGTAATAGTTCTCGGCCTTTTTCAGGATTCATGTTCCGTGATTTGGTTTGTTGATGCCATGCAGGAACTGAGACGAAAAGAAGAGGCTGCTGCAAGAGGTATTTCCTTCTTCTTTTTTTTCCATTGTTTATCCAATTATCTCTTGTATCCTTTTACAATCTCTAGATTTAAACACGGGGTTCTTTCAGTCTTCAGATTTTCTAGAACATCTAACAAGGAACTAAAAGGAAAAAAACATACAAAATTTCCAAGTACATAGATGAAATAGAGCTAACTGAATCTTTCTTCTTTTTGTTTTAACTTTCCTGATTTTCCTTCTTATCATTGTCATTGTGTTTTTTGTCATTGTCTTTTTCCCTTCTCCTATCATAGACATTGTGTTCTGTCCAAAATTAAGTGTGCGGTGGTGTAGCCATAAGTAATGTGGATCTTATTTATTTTTTCTGAGTATTTGCAAGTATAAGGTTACATGGTTCATATATACTAATGCAGTAAATTACAATTCCCTCTATTCTCTCTGATTGCAGCTGCCATTGTTATTGAGGCGAAAAATTGGCCTCCATTCTTCCCAATTATCCATCATGATATTGCAAATGAAATACCAGTTCATTTGCAAAGGCTGCAATATGTCGCATTTACAACCTTCTTGGGTACGTCACTATATGTTAACAATCCGACATGTTTTTATTTTCTCGAGACAAGTAGACTTGGGACCTAAAGCTGCATTTGACTTCCCTTTGATATATTTAATTTATTTACAAAGTTTTTCAGAAGTAAAATGTCTTTTCTTTTTCATGGAATTGAAGCATGTTTACAGATGTAATTCTGGCGTACCTTACTCTGAATCTTCTTGACAAACTGGTTAGAAACATTGTTATAACCCCGTTATCAAAAGATCAGAAGGGAAAAAAGGGCAACACTGTCATTATCCAACCCAAGAAAGACGAGTGAGAAAATTAGTTTATGAATAAATGCGCAAATACTAGAGTTCTTTTTTCTTGTCCTTTTTTTTCTCCCTATTTTCCTGCAAGACCTTCAAGCAACTAAGTACAAAATTTAGAAAGAATCTGTTTCAGTCTTATAGCAAGAAAGCATGGATTTTGTAGTCTGTCTTTTTCTTCTTGACCGATAGTTTGACTATTTTCTATCATGAAAAGCATAATCAGAACAAGTATTTTCTCCCTTCATTTCTCCATATTTTCTTGCAAGACCTTCAATGATTTGTTAATCATGAACTGCGCCAATCAAAACAAACTTTTCTCAGCATTCGGTTGTTTCATTCACGGAATAAAATGTTTTATGTGTTATAGACTGGAAGATCTGTGTCCATAATAGTTGTAGTGTTCGTATGCTTGTTTTTTCGCTTTTCTACATCCCGTGGGGTTTTTATTACTCTTGTCCTGATTAGGTATGCTTGTTTTTTTCGCTTTTCTACATCCCGTGGGGTTTTTCTTACTCTTGTCCTGATTAGATAAATGATAATGGTGACAGGACTTTTTGCATGTCTTTTATGGAACATCATAGCTACCACTACAGCATGGATTAAAGAAGGAGGTTTGTCTGATTCAGCATTCTACATGTCATTGCTTATTGATGGAGCGTTCTAACTTTTAGTTTTTGGCTTTAGATGTAAAAATCTGGTTCCTTTCAATTATTTACTTCATATCAGGGGTTCCAGGATCTTATGTACTGTGGTATCGTCCTCTTTATCGTGCTTTCAGGTAAATGTTGCTTTCCTTTGGAGAGTTCAACATCCATTCAGATTAAGGGTGTGTTTGGTATAACGGAAAATGTTTTCTTGGAAAAATTTCTGGAAAATAATGATTTCTTACTTAATTTCTTGTGTTTGGTACGTCTGCAGAAAATTATTTCAAAAGCATTTGTATATAATCCAGGAAAAAACTATAGAGGGGTGGGGGTAGAGTGTGTTGGAAGGTAAAGAGGAGACAATTAGTGTGGAACTTGTTTTCCTTACTTCCGCTAGGGAAGTCATTTTCCTCATTTTCAAAGAATTTGTTTTCCTAAAATGTTTCCCAAAAGTTGACTAACCAAACATGGGGAAATTGAAAAATATTTTCTAAAAATGTTTCCCTCCTTTACCACACACCCTAAGTCAGCCACTTTCTGAATGTAATAGTCCAAGTTGTCAATTGAATTTGGTTCTGTAGATGGAAGTATTATATTTTATTATATTTTACTAGTTTAATCGTGTGGAGGAAATCTCATCCATTATTAAGATCTTGTAGGTTGGTCGACGATGATCTGTATCCTGGATCACATCACAAAATTTAAACTATGCCCAACTCCCTGTTATGGTGTTTCACTTTTTTGTATCTTTCTTGCATGGGGCTAATACAAATATTTTGTCGCAGAACTGAGGGTGGGATGAAGTTTGCGTGGTTTTTCTTGTTTTACTCGGTAAGTTCCGTAGAATTGTTTTCCTTTTTATCTTATCTAAATTGGTGGACTCAAACATATCTTATATTTTGTTTCTGTATACAGCTTCACATTGTATTCTGCATCTTTGCTGCTGTTGCTCCTCCAGTCGTTTTCAGAGGAGAATCGCTTACGTGAGTTCCATGTTGCACTTGACTTCTTTGTAGAAAGTTGTATAGATGCATTTTTTAAAGTTCCTTTCAGATGCTGAAGCTTAGCTTCTAATAATCCCAATTAGGAGAAAATGAGGGAAGATGAGTTTCAGTTATTAATTATTGCTCATCTTCAAAATCTTAATCTAATTCATGGGATTTTCTGGGACAATTTTAGGCCTTCTTGTAGCTAATTGTTTTTAGATTTCTCTAGATTGTTGCAATTATTATCTGTTCTCCATGATCTGATCTTTTACAATTTGATTGAACAGAGGCATTCTACCTGCAGTAGATCTCATCGGCAAACAAGTACTTGTTGGGGTACGTATTCAACATATTATCCATCATACTCTACAATATCTCCAACGTACATAGGTTGAAGAGTAGTCAGTTGAACAGCCTTTCGGAAAATTTACACTGATATATATAGAAAATTATATTACGTATATAGGTCAAATATTATCTTTTATGCCTATATAATAAATCTTGAACACCCTTTGTGAAATCTCGACTTCGCCACTGCACTCACCCCTCCCGGACTAATCTGTTGAATAATATCGAAGAGGAAAAAACTGCTCAACTGGTCTAATGAAGTATAACATACAAGTTGCTGGAGTCTGCCATTAACATGGATATGCTCTCTTTTTTTGTTTTTTCTTTCAGATTTTCTATTTCATTGGTTTTGGGCTATTTTGTCTTGAATCGGTGCTGAGCATCTGGGTTATTCAGGTATGAACTCTCTTATTTGATATCTCCCCTCAATTCCAAGCAAGTTGAGGTCGACTTCATAACTCCTCAATGCTTGTGTGTCAGACCTAACATTTTTTCATTTCCTCGTAATCTCGTTATGCAGCAAGTATACATGTATTTCCGGGGAAGCGGCAAGGCTGCAGAGATGAAGCGCGAAGCTGCAAGAGGGGCCTTGAGAGCAGCAATATAATCGTGTGTAGCATATGCAAAGATTTGGTCACTTCAGTCAGGCGGATATGTTTGTTTCATATATTTATCATATATGAATATCAGTATGTGCCTTCATTTATACTATTCTTTACCACAATGTTTCTTAGGAAAAAAATTAGTGCATACTTCTGGTCAAAAACAATCTTTGTGCATGTAAATCACCTTTCTTGACCTTGCCTTCTGTTTTTTATCACAATTTTTACACTAAATCAGGTAAAAGTTATTTCAATTGAGTGTGCTTGAAGTATCTCAACCGTATATCCTTTCGGGAAAAAAAAAAGCTTACTCATATACAGTGTTTATACTAAACGACATTATTCAGCATGTTCGAGCGATAAATTGAAGTAAGAATATATTTTGATTATGATTAAGCGCGATAGAAGTGTATTAATAGGCATATGTGATCTATATATTAGTTTGGTATAGATACTAAATGTAAATAACTTTTCTTACTCCCAATAGATGTTGCGATTGGTGTTAAAAAGGTGATAAGTAAATGGTAGCCCGATTAGAATTTCTTCTATAACAATTGGTTTATTTTACAATATTTTGCTATAACAAGCAACCTTTTTTGAAAATTTTTATGTTATATTTTACCTTTGTATAACTAACTTTTTATACATATGCAACATTATTATAATAACAGCGGATTCTTTGAAAAATAAACTCTCTATGACAACCTTACTTAAATATCTATGAATTTATTATTTTATAATAACTAAAAAGGAATCTATTAATTATATTTAATGGAGATGATTTTAATAAAATTTTAAGTTCTAACAAGGAATTTGGATCCAAAAAATTAAAGTGGAAGCCTTTTTCTGCCTTCTCCGCACATTCCATCGCACAATCCTTCAATTATTTCTACCATTTATTCATTATTATTTGGAGTTTAAACGTCGAAATTATTTCTTCATAAACAAGTGTAATATTATACAATTACAATGAACCTCAATCTATTGCTATTTGAATTGAGATAGGAAATTCAACTTTTAAGCTCTCGATTGCTTTCATGAGAAGACTTTCCATATTCTTTTGTTGAAAGTTTTAATCGAGATCTCCTAGCGTTACATTGACACAAAATTTAAATTAGTGAAGTATGACATCTCTTGGGACCTTTTATGACATAATTTTTCTTTTTGAGGAAAAACAAGTTCCAATGTTCAGAGGGGGTGTAGTTGTGGAATTGGCTTCACTTGGTCTGTGCTTTTGAAGCGGATTATAAATTTATATGTAAAAATTCATAAAAATTATAAAAATTAGTATGTCTGAACCTATAATTTTTAAAATACAATGAATTTAATGTTAAGAATCTTAATAGTTGAACTCATAAAGCTTGTAGTATGACTGTGATTTCTTCATCCTTAATCAAAATTCTTAGATTCTTAGAAATGGAAAAGTTCTTAAAAAAAATTCACACGAGAATTGAAATAAATTGCTCATTAGGTTTCGAATACCGTGATTTAAAATAACAAATATTAGCCATTAAATTGAACGTATACATGTCATTAATTGAGAAGTGATGGAAATGTAATATGCCAATTATTCTTCCAAACGGTTATTGAAAATGATAGAACACGTGAGTTATCTGGCCTAGAAAGAGACAAAACATTCGGTTATAGTTTCTATTTTGACCATAACAGAAGTGGAGATTGAGAAACCGCGTATTTGGATAGATTTTGTCTCCCTTTCTTGCCATCAAATTCTACTAACAATTTTATCTAATGGTGAATGTTTTTTTGTTTTCTAATTAGGTTACTATTTGTGCAGGGCCCAATTAATTCAAATTCATGTCGTATAAGACCTATTTGGAGAAAACGCTATTTACCAAACATTTTTTTATACAAAGACTCGAACGTAATAGTCTAATACATCTGATTAATAAAGTATCAATCTCATCCGTTGCACCACATCTTTTTATAATAATTGATATCTTATGTTTAATGGTATGTTAGGCCAACCAGCACCATAATTTGCAACAGTTTAAAGTTTCCCTAGTGATTTACCGGCGGATAAAACAATGCTTATTTCTTAAAAAAACGGATTCAAGCCGTCGAAACAACCTCTTGCAGAAATGTAAGGTAAGACTGCGTACAATAGACCCTTGTGGTCCGACTCTTCTACGGACCTCACACATAGCTGGAGCTTAGTGCACCAGACTTTCCTTTTTTATTCAAAATTGTGGTCTTTGAAATACGATCTTTGTGTCATGAAAGTGATCGAATCATGTGCAGAAGTGGATGTAGTCTTGTGATAGTTGGTTCATTTGAACAATATTTTTTTATGCGGAAATTAAATTTAAATATAAAAATTATTAAAACAAATAGTAAATCTTGAACTAAATCAATGAATTCAATGTTAAAAACTTTAAAAGTTGAACTCTTAGAATTTAAGTTTAACTCAAAAAATATAAATAACTAGAAGATTAAATTTTAGCTTTGGTGTAAAGAACACCTTTCGATACTTAGGGTCATCTATAACTTACAGCGGGAAGACATTCTACCGATACTTCGGAGTTCGGACTCAAGAGTATAACATGTCACTTGCCAAATCAATGTTATACCACTCCGTAAGTTTCACGTGAATTAATAGAATTTCAACCTGAATTTTTTTACTGTTGATATTTTAAACAAGACAACGATTAATAAGATTTAAATTCAATAAAAATATTTTCACATTGTAAAAGTTTCAGAGTATCCATATTTCACGTCAACATTTTGCCAGAGGACTAATATTTCAAGTCAACTCTAATCAATCAAAACGAAAAAATCGATTGACCACTGACCTAAGTTGTAAATTGGTAGTAATTAAGAAAAGAAAATCGTGTTTTTCTTTGACAGAGGAGTCTTTAAGTTTTGTTGTGCACTTCATCAACTTGATGAATTATGTGATCAGTTCATTTTAAAACTAAACTATTACAAAAAATATGCTTTATTAAAAGTATAATTGACAAAATAAATTATAATTCCTCTAATAATTTAAACTTTTGTGTAAAATGATCACATAATTTAACATCAACTTTAAAATTAAGTATATCAGTTATGTAAAAAATGTATCTGGTGCCTAACTCAACCCCAAAAGCTAGCTTGTAGGGTGAGGATTGTCCAAGTGGAGTTCATGTTCTCATTCCATTTCCGATGTGGGACTCTTAACACTCTCTGCACGCCCAGACCTCGTTAACTGGAGCGTGGACAATATAATTTGGGCTCCAAACATCGGTGAACAAAGAATTAGAATGTGTCTGACTCTGATACTATGTAAAGAATGCATCTTGGGCCTAACTCAGCCCCAAAAACTAGCTTGTAGGGTGAGGATTGTTCTAGTTTATATTCTCATTTCATTTCCAACGTGAGACTCTTAACAAGTTAGATCGTGGATAATATAATATTGGAGCCAACATCAAGTGAGCGCAAAATTAGAATAAACATGACTATGATATTATGAGTAAAATAATAATATTTTTTAATTTAATCTCAAAAGCCAATTCATAAAATTAAAATTGCACAATATCATATAGAATAATTAAAAAGACCTCATACCTAAACAGCCGACATGGGAACTCAACAAAACTAACGCAATACTTTCCAAATATTGAAATATCTCATCGTTAATTCTACTATACTATATTATAACTGCAGATCTTAGCTCCATACATAAGAGTTCTCACAAAACTCATTCAAACAAAAACATTCAAAACCAAATTAAACACCACCATCAACTTCCAAAAAGAAACTCCAACACATAATAAATACTATATATTAATACTTACTTGGCTAAGGCCATGTTAATATATTTATTAAATTAACAATAAGCAACACATTTCTTCTTGCAATCCATAGTGCATCCACCACCTCCACCACCATATCCATACCCTTTTCCAGCTCTACTAAATGACTTGAAACATTTTGATGGACACTTCAATTTTTTACCCAAACATGGGCCTTTATCCTTGCAAACAACAGTGGGCCTTATGATCCCACCTTTACCATACCCTCCTTTTGGGCCTCCAAATCCACCACCAGGCCCAAATCCAGGGATATTGAATCCACCTCCAGGCCCAAATCCAAATCCACCACCATTATTATTGTCACTTTGAGTAGAGAAAGTTAAGGTAATTGTGATGAACAAGAAAGTTAAGAGAGTGAAGATGAGAGCTTTTGAAGAATTCATTTTTTTGAGGAGGGATAAAGTGAAGAAGAAGAAATTTGCGGGCTTTATATTGAGAGGGGAAAAAGGGGAATAATTATTTAAGGCTAAGTGGACATATGGTGGCAAAAGCATTTATGTTGGGAGAGTAATAATAAGTGGATGGAAGATGGGGGTGCTTGTATAATTGTATGAGACCTTGACAAGTAAGTTGGGTGCAATTATTACACTACTATTTGTAGAATATGGATATCTATAGTCCCATTATTTAAGTGTGTGATCCTAGTGTGTGTTCTAAGGTGTTAAAGATTCCACTTGTCTATCTATAGGATTAATTAGGTTATAAATTAACGGATTTTAGAATTTTAGATTCTGATTTTTTTTTAAAAATGTTTGGGATTTGAATAATTTATTTATATATATTAAGTGGCTTTGTTGACACAAATATAGAGTAATAGAGCTAACCCAAAATCATTAGGTTAAGCTGGTATTTTTAGTTTGTCAGTTTTGGATTACAATTTTTTTGCTTATTGAATTCTGGACAAGTTATTTATATATGTTAAATAATTTTCTTAATATAAATATAGAGTTCGAACAAAAACTATTGAATTTTACAAAATTCATTACTACAACAGTGGCTCCGCCTCTGACTAGAACTCTAGCTTTGTTCATGTATAAATTGACAGTGTAATTACTCGATTCCGGCTTGCTTGACACTAAAACATAATAGTTTCTTAGTTAATTAATGTTGTGATTATTTGTACAATTTATGTAATTTAACTTAGTGCAATGTTATCTCTCTTATTTTTAGATATTTTATTTCACTTATTATGTACGTAGTTAATATTTTTTTTGGGTATGATATGGTAAATAAAAATTCTTCTCAAAATAAAAGTTAATGATATCTATTGGATATATATATATAGATAAATAAAATAAATGTATTCCATCAGGTCAATTAATTGATTATAGCAAATTATTTTTCTACTTTTTAGGTTATCCTATAAATAAATTAAATTGCACAAAACTTAGATGTTTGGCTGAGTTTGATGTGTTTGGTGTAATATAGATATGGGACCATGCTAATTTCACTACAAAAACGTGTGTTTTAGCCACGGTAAAAAACGTGGCTAAATGGTACTAAAACGGTGGCTAACACTATTTTGCTACGCTGGGTTAGCCACGATTAATAGCGTGCCCAAAACGGACGTCGCCAGTAAATTAGCCCTGATTTTAGCATCTGTGGTGACATTTAGTTAGCCACGATTTGTTGTAAATTTAGCCACGGTCGCTCCGTGGATAATTTTAACTACAGAAAACAAAAGAAATATATTAGTAAAAAATTCTAATTACCCATAATATAACCGTGGCTAACATAACTGTGGCTAAAGGTATGTATTAAAAATTCATATTCTAAATTAGAACCGTGGCAAAATTTATATATATATATATATTTAAAAAAGGTTAGCCACAGTTCAACCGTGGCAAAAATAAACAGTTTATTTTAAAAAAAAATTGCAATTATTTCCCTATATTTTTCTGGTATCAATACACAACTGATAAGCATTCACTAATACACTAATCATGTACACAAATTATTGCTATAATGATCAAAGTTTCAATGTTCAAGGCATAAAAGATAATCAAGAAATTCACTACAATGTCACCAGTTCTAGACTTGGTGTGTGCTTTCATGAAAACTTCAATATTCAGATCACTGGAAATCAACAGAAAGGAAATGACTCATCAAGAAGTTATTAAGATTTGAATCCTTGAAGAAGCATTGATACAGTTGAAGCGATCCAACTTAATCCACAAACAAAGAATTGTAACCAACTTAGATGACTAACACCACCATCTTTACTAGTACTGATAATTTTCCATAAACCAAGACAAAATTACACAATGCTTACAAGAGCACAGCAAATAGAAATTCCTAGAGCCAGAACTTACAAATAGGACCAGAAGGGAAAAAAAGACAAACAAAAGATACAAGGCATCTACTATTGCTCTGTGGATGCATGCTAGTAAGGTAAGTTGGTTTACTAATGTGAAATTAAGTATATCCCATTATTTATGACTCAAACAATTGGGGCCCCGCACGTCGGAAACGTCGTTTCCACACACATGCACACGTAGTGCCAAGTATCGCAAATTTCATTAGTGAAAGAGATATTGGTACGTATGTAATACGTTTGTGAAATAGAATGATGGACGGTTATTGGCCAAATGACAAGTTATTCCATGTTGGTAAACGAAGGAAGAAGTGTAAGATGAAACGAGTCGGAAATCGCCGCAGAGCCGCGAAAGGCCGCAGCGCAGCCCCGTCGGAGCCGAGGCGCTAATTGGGTCTTCAGTCACTGGAGCCGCGGCGCCGCGATGCTAATTCACAGAGCCACGGCGCTTCAGAGGCAGAATGCTGCGACGGGAAGTTGGAAAGTTCTGACCTTTGGGCTGATTTTGGAGCATTGAATCTCCATTACTTGGCACATGAATTCAGCCATTACTTGGCACATGAATTCAGCCATTATTTGGCTGAATGTAACCCCTCAATAAGTGTCATTACATTGGCTATTGAAGGTCATTAGTTGGCTAGTTGAGGGGTCATCTCCTTACACTATAAATTGAGGCCTTTGGCTCAATTGTTGAACACTACACTTAGAAATATTTACAGAATTTTCTAACATCTTCTTCTTCCTCTCTAGCAAGTTTACTACACTCAAAGTTCTTCAAGAGTAACACTTGAGTTTCCTTTGCTCAATTGTTAAGTTGTTGTTGTATCTTGGGAGACTATTGCCTGACAACGTAAAAGGAGATATACGGGGCAATCTTGTCTTAAAGACAGAGTGCCATCACTCGACTCATCAAATCACACAAGGAGTTTGTTTCATTCTTGATTTCCAGTTTTGTTGTAATCTTTAGTTTATCCTTTCTAGTAATTGTTGTATCCCACAATTTTAAGACAAGATTTGTTGTAAGTGCTTAGAAAGATGACTGGAAGAGAACAACTCACTTCTGATTATGCTGCTGCTGCAACTCAAGGCAACCCATCTGCCTTCCCTACTGTTGCTCAAGGCACACCTAATGCCTTCACTACAACTCAAGGCTCATCGAACGCTTTTCCTGTTGCTCAAGGGAACGTTACAGTTCCTCCACTCGCTGGATTCCACCATGAACGCCCAGAAAAGTTCATGGGCTCCAACTTCAAGAGATGGCAGCAGAAGATGCTCTTTTATCTGACTGTTATGGGAATGACTCATTTCCTAACAGAAGATCCTCCACAAGCTGGAGATGAAATGGACCCTTCGCCTACTGAAACGGCTGAAGGGGGCCAAGATATCCATGTCATTAATGGCATGAAGATGGTTCTTAATGCATGGAGTCATAGTGATTTCATGTGTAAGAACTATATTTTAAACTTCCTGTCAGACCCACTCTACACGGTGTATTGCACCGTAGGCACCGCCAAAGAGTTATGGTAGAAGCTACAGAAGAAGTACAACGCACAAGATGCTGGTACAAAGAAATTCATCGTTGGGAAATTCTTGAAATTTCAAATGGTGGATAGTAAAACAGTGATGTCCCAAGTCCATGAATTCCAAATGATTCTACATCACCTGGATTTGGAAGGTATGAAATCAAATGAGCAGTTTTTGGTTGCATCTTGAAAAGTTACCTCCCTCGTGGAATGAGTTTATGAGTTACTTAAAACTCAAGACAAATGAGATGACCTTTGAAGAACTTATTATCAAACTCCAGATTCCGAAAGATAATAAGAAGGCCTTGCTTAGGGGAAAACAACCCGCTGAGGCAAAGGAAAATCTGGCTGAGGCCAAAGGGAACCTAAGCAAGAAACGGAAGTTCCAGAAAGACGACAAGACCCAAGCGACAGAGAAGTTCAAAGGAAACTGTCACCACTGTGGGAAACCTGGTCACATGATCAAAGACTGCCGCAAGACTGAGCAACAAGAGAAGGCCAAGGCCAAAGGCAAGCCGCAGGCTAACGTCGTCAAAGACAGGCTTCTGGATGACATGATTAAGGAGTTATTGGCAGTGGTGCTTGAAACAAACCTTGTTGAGAATCCCATGCAATGGTGGATGGACACGGGTTCTACCAGTCACATCTGTTCCAATAGAGATGTCTTCTCCACTTATACACCAGTTACTAACAAGAAGTTTTTCATGGGTAACAACGCTTCCTCTGTCGTGCTGGGCGTAGGAAAGGTAGTCCTAAAGATGACTTCTGGAAATGAGATCACTCTGAATGAGGTGATGTATGTTCCTGAGATTAGGAGAAATTTAATTTCAGGTCAGTTATTAGTTAATGCTGGTTTTAGGCTAGTATTTGAGTCCAATAAGTTTGTAATCACCAAGTCCATCCAAAGGTTGGTTCTTGTGGGAAGAGGCTTCATCTATGAAGGTCTCTTCAAAGTTAACGTTATGGCTGTAATACGTGCAAGCAATATTATTGAAGTTTCTTATTACTTGTTTGGGTAATCTAATTTATGGCATCATAGATTAGGACATGTTAACTACAAGTCCATCCAAAGGTTGGTTAAGTTGGAGTTGTTGCCGTCTATCGATGTAAACCCTCAACATAAGTGTGAGGTGTGCGTAGAGGCAAAACTCACAAAGCTTCATTTTCGATCTGTCGAAAGGAATACCGCTCCTTTAGAACTTATTCACACAGATATATGTGATTTGAAGTTTGAACAAACTAGGGGAGGGAACAAGTACTTTGTGACATTCATTGATGATAGCACAATGTATTGTTACATTTACTTGTTGAAAAGTAAAGATGAAGCCTTTGAAGCGTTCCGACGTTATAAAAAAGAAGTTGAAAACCAACTAAGCATGCATATTAAATCCATTCGTAGCGATAGAGGGGGAGAATATGTAGCGCCATTTGAGGAATATTATGCCCAATCAAGCATTGTTCATCAAACAACAGCTCCATACTCACCTTAGTAGAACGGTGTGACGGAACGTAAAAACCACACATTGAAGGAAATGATGAATGCCTTGCTCATCAATTTCGATCTTTCCCAAAACACGTGGGGAGAAGTCGTCCTTACTGCTAATACGATTCTTAACAGATTCCCACATAAAGGTAATGACAAAACTCCATATGAATCATGGAAGGGAAATAAACCTACTTATAAATATTTAAAGGTGTGGGGTTATTTGACAATGGTCGAAGTACCCAAGCCAAAGCAGGTCAAGATTGAGCCTAAGACTCTAGATTGCATTTTCATCGGATATGCAAATAACAGTAGTGATTATCGCTTCTTAGTGCATAAGTCAGATATTTCATATATCCATGGGAGTACAATCATGGAATCAAGGAATGCTCAATTCTTTGAAGATACTTTTCCTAGAAAGGAAAAATACATAACCTCTCGCAAACGAAGTTATGAACAAAGCTCTCAGGAACCGGGAGTCGTTGACTGCCCAAATCTAGATGGTTCAGATCTAGTGGACTTTGAAGTGGCTGAATATCTGAAATCTAGTGTTCCAGATTCTAAGAACTTGGAGACTCCAGAGATGGAACCAATGCGAAGTAAAAGGGCCAGGAAGGATAAATCCTTCGATCCTGATTTTGTAGCTTATATGGTTGATGACGAGCCAAGGACAATTACTGAAGCATTGTCAACTCCAGAGGCACCGCTCTGGAAAGAAGCTATTGAGAGTGAAATAGACTTCATCCTGCACAACCATACTTGAGAGTTGGTTGATCTTCCTCCGGGAAATAAACCGTTGGGTTGTAAGTGGATACTCAAACGGAAGTATAAAGCAGATGGAGCTATAGATAAGTACAAGGTCAGGTTGGTAGTCAAGGGCTATCGACAAAAGGAAGGCCTTGACTATTTTGACACATACTCCTCGGTGTCTAGGATGACGTCCATACGAGTATTCATTGCGATCGCAGCGTTGCGTGACCTTGAGATACATCAAATGGATGTCAAGACAGCCTTCCTAAATGGTGATTTGGAAGAAGACATTTATATGGAACAATCCGAGGGGTATGTGGTTCCAGGGCAAGAGAAGAAAGTCTGTCGGCTTGTCAAATCTCTGTACGGGCTAAAACAAGCCCCAAAGCAATGGCATAAAAAAATTGATAGTACTCTACTATCGAAGGGTTTCTCCATTAATGAGTGTGACAAATGTGTCTACATGAAAGGTAATTCTGACTCGTTCGTCATGATATGTATGTACGTAGATGACATGTTGATCATAGGGAGCGATCCTAGCTTGATTCTAGAGAATAAAAACATGTTGAAACAATGCTTCGACATGAAGGATATGGGTATCACAGATGTCATCTTAGGGATAAAGATCTCTAAGACGTCTGACGGACTGGTCTTATCTCAGTCTCACTACATCGAGGATGTGTTGAGAAAGTTCGAGATGTTTGACAGTTCGCCTATGAAGTTACCAATGGATAGAAATCAAAAGCTTGATAAAAATCGTAGTGCACCCGTATGCCAGGAGCAATATGCACAAGTGATTGGGAGTTTGATGTACATAACAAACTGCACCCGACCTGATATTGCTTATGCAGTCAATAAGTTGTCTAGGTTTACCTGTAATCCAAGTAATGAAATTGGAAGGCGTTGAATCGGGTACTACGATACCTGAAATACACGCTAACTTACGTGTTGCATTATTCGAGATATCCAGCTATACTAGAGGGGTACAGTGATGCAAACTGGATATCTGATATAGAGAACACCAAGTCCACCAGTGTGTATGTATTTACAATTGGTGGTGGGGTTGTGTCTTCGAAATCCTCTAAGAAAACTTGCATCGCCCGATCCACGAAGGAATTGGAGTTTATCGCTTTAGACAAAGCAGGAGAAGAAGCTGAGTGGCTTCACGACTTCTTAGAGGATGTTCCTTGTTGGGACAAACCCGTACCTTCGATAATGATCCACTGCGACAGTCAGTCGGCTCTAGGAAGGGCACGAAGTTCTATGCACAACGGTAAGTCTCGTCATATTCGACGGAGATATAAGACCGTTAGGCAGCTGATCATCACGAGTATAATATCCATTGATTACATAAAATCAAAGGATAACATAGCGGACCCATTGACAAAGGGCTTACCCAAAGATCAGATGTTCTGTCTGTCTAGAGAAATGGGCTTAAAACCCAAGCTATAAGGACCAATACGGTGGTAACCCAACCTTACTGACTGGAGATCCTAGGAATTAGGTTCAATGGGAAAACTAAGTTGTAAAGGTTCAGTTGAGCGCTTCGGTGGAAGCATGAGCACTTCGGATAGTGATTTCTGTAAAGAAACACCATGTCCAAAGTTGTTCCCGCGATAAACAATAAGAGCTATCTGCAGTGTGGGTAAGCATTAAGTTTCCAAAACCTTTAATGATCCTCACCGGTTGAGGTTAGGTTTGGGGAAACTTTTAATGGTTCCTGACACTTGTAAAGTAGGGTATAACAGGATACCTTGTAGGAAATCACCTATTTAAGTGCAAGGACAGACAGGCTCCAATGAACGGACTTAAGAATCCAAGAAGTGTCCACGGCCACAATGGACAAAACATTACGAAGAATAGAGTAAGGAAAATTGTTGTGTTGGTACCGTTGACTTGGCTTACACAAAACACTAACGGTTCAAGAAATCATGTTCACCGCGCAGTAAGTAAGTCCGATGGTATTCAACTATGGAAGGTTCAAAGCGGAAGCTACCTATCCAGATGCAACATCAGTCCGCTGAAAGATTGCTGGAAAAGGCACCATGTGAGTATGCCAAAATCTCTTTCAAGAGGGGATTGTTGGAAATTTACTAATGTGGAATTAAGTATATCTCATTATTTATGATTCAAACAATTGGGGCCCCGCACGTCGGAAACGTCGTTTCCACACACGTGCACACGTAGTTCCAAGAATCAGAATTTCATTAGTGAAAGAGATATTGGTACGTATGTAATACGTTTGAGACATAGAATGATGGACGGTTATTGGCCAAATGACAAATTATTCCACGTTGGTAAACGAAGGAAGAAGTGTACGAAGTGTAAGATGAAACGAGTCGGAAATCGCCGCGAAGGGCCGCGACGCAGCCCCGTCGGAGCCGAGGCGCCGGAGCACCGCGACACTAATTGGGTCTTCAGACACTGGAGCCGCGGAGCTAATTCACAAAGTCGCGGCGCTTCAGAGGCAGAATGCTGCGACGGGAAGTTGGAAAGTTCTGACATTTGGGCTGGTTTTAGAGCATTGAATCTCCATTACTTGGCACATGAATTCAGCCATTATTTGGCTGAATGTAACCCCTCAATAAGTGTCATTACATTGGCTATTGAAGGTCATTAGTTGGCTAGTTGAGGGGTCATCTCCTTACACTATAAATTGAGGCCTTTGGCTCAATTGTTGAACACTACACTTAGAAATATTTACAGAATTTTCTAACATCTTCTTCTTCCTCTCTAGCTAGTTTACTACACTCAAAGTTCTTCAAGAGTAACGCTTGAGTTTCCTTTGCTCAATTGTTAAGTTGTTGTATCTTGGGAGACTATTGCCTGACAACGTAAAAGGAGATATACGGGGCAATCTTGTCTTAAAGACAGAGTGTCATCACTCGACTCAGCAAATCACACAAGGAGTTTGTTTCATTCTTGATTTCCAGTTTTATTATAATCTTTAGTTTATCCTTTCTAGTAATTGTAATATTTACTTCCCGTTCCCTGCAATTGTTGTACCCCACAAACTACACTCGAAAAGACATAGAAGCTCAAGAGAAACAAAAGGCTAGAATTTCCTACAAAGGATAGAAAAACATCTGCAAATTCAAAACTTACAAGGAAACCACTTAACAAATCCATGGACGCACCAAGAAGATAGAAAAAGTAAATATCATTTTGATTTCTTGACTTTTGATGTGATTGGAGTCATCCGCTTCCTGCTTTTCAACTTCCTTTTCCTCTGTTTTGCAGTTATGTATTGCACTTGCGTGAACTAGAAATCAGCAACCAAAACGAACAAGTAAATAATAGACAAATTCATTAAACGCAGAATAGATGCTAAAAACTCCAACAAGGAGCTGTATTTTTACTACTTCTTGCTCCTTTCCATCTTCCCCTTCTTCTGTTATTTTTATTATTTTTATGGCACTGCATATTCGGCGATGATCATATATGCAAGTACCACACCAATACTAAGAAACTAATGCGCTTGGATAAGGCAGAACAAATATTAGGTAAAAGCATCAAGAACATGCAGATGATAAATTGTACTCATACACAAACATCCCTCATCGTTCTATATTTACTGATTTGGATCAGGGGCTGCTTTTTCAGGATATTGAAGTTAGTTAATACAAAGTTGTACTCATAGTTAACACAAACATCCCTAATCTATATGGTTCTTTATCCGAAGTGATCACTAAACCTCTTCCTTTAGTAGAGAGGTTACAGTATCACCACTTCACCTAGAAGCTCCTAATCACCACAAGAGTCGGCTAAGATAACTTCCCGACAGAGCCATTGAGGCCTAAGCTACACCACCACACATGTAACTACTGTACATTTCAAAGGCAGCAGAGCTAACAGCTAACTGGTAATGTTAAGAACATGAAACCACATTCTAGTTTGAAACGTAACCTTGATCAACATAAATATTGTTGGAAATTTAACTATGTGGGATTGAGTTTTTTCCATCTTTAATGACTTAAACACGTGGGCCCCGCATGTCGGAAACATCGTATCTTCGCACATGCCTAATCTACTAAATGAGTAGATAATATTAGTGTCAAGTATCGTCAAATTTCGTTAAGAAATGAAAGAGATATTGATACACAAAATAAGGTGTTTGAGACATAAATAGATAGATTGTTTTGGCCAAATAATCAATCTCTCACATCGGTAGAAGATGGAAGGATTGAGCAATATATAAGCTCTATTTTTGAGTAAGGGTTTGGGACACCAAGGGGTAACCCATGTGTTAAGAAGAGGGAGGACCTAGGTGCGCTTGGGTTCGGAGCTAAGCCCCACATGAGCGTCGCCGCCCGTCAGGCTCCGGTTGTCTTCCAAAATTTTCTTTTTGGTCCCTGAAGTATTTCTTATTTACACTTTGGTTGCAACGGCCCTCCTCTTCAACTATAAATTGAACATTAGTGTTCAGTTTACAATATACAACGAAAAATAACAAAAACTCATACAGAACAGAGACACAGAAACTCTTAAATGTTTTGTTCAGTTCGAAAAACAGAAACACAGAAATCCTCTCCTCTTTAGTAGTCTTTCTATATTCTTTTTCTTCGCCAGAATCCACAGTACTTGCTTTGTATTGTTGATCGTTGTTGTTTTATCTTGGGAGACTATTGTCCATTACCGTAAAAGCATTTATACTGGGCAATTTTGTCTTAAAGACAGAGAGTCATTTCTCGACTCAGCTTACTTCTTGTTTAACCTTTCTGACACCATTTTTACCTACAATTTAAGACAAATTTTTTCTGAGTGTTCGAAAGATGTCTGTTTCAAATTTTGCTTATGGTTGTGCTGCTGCTACTACTAAAGGGAATGATGTTGTCCCTGCTCCTGCCAGTTTCCAAGGAGAACGCCTAGAAAAGTTTCTGGGTACAAATTTCAAGAGATGGCAACAAAAGATGTTGTTTTATCTTACTACGTTGAACCTGTCACGCTTTCTAATAGAAGATCCTCCTTCTGGTGGGAATGCAATAGACGCTTAATCTAACACAACGGTTGAAGTGGGCGACGATATCCAGGTCACAATGCCCTGAAGTTAACTTTGGATGTCTGAAATTATAGTGATTTCATGTGCAAAAATTGCATTCTGAATGGTCTGTCGGATACACTCTATATTGTGTATTGCACCATGCAGACGGCAAATGAGTTGTGGGAAAAACTCAAGAAAAGTACAGCGCACAGGATGTGGGTACTAAGAAATTCATCATTGGAAAGTTTTTGAAATTTCAAATGGTGGATGGTAAATCAGTGATGTCCCAAATCCAAGAGTTTCAAATGATTCTTCATCATCTGGATTTTGAAGGAATGATGTCAAACAAACAATTTATGGTTGCGTCTTTGATTGAGAAATTGCCTCCCTCATGGAACGAGTTCATAATTTATCTCAAACTGAAGACAAAAGAAATGAGGTTTGAAGATCTTATTATCAAACTGCAAATACAAGAGGACAATAATGGGCTATATCTAAGGGAAAGCAGCCAATGGAGGCAAAGGCGAATTTGGTTGATTCAAAAGGAAACATCAACAAAAAGCGTAAGTACTAGGGAGACGGCAAAAGTCAAACGATGCAGAAGTTCAAAGGAAACTGCCATCACTGTAGAAATCCTAGCCATATGATCAAAGAGTGTCGAAAACTGAAGCGAGAGCAGAAGGAAAAATCCAAGAACAAAGGCAAGGCCAAGGCTAACGTTGTGCAAGACAAGGATGATCCTTCGAACCTTGATGACATGATTGTGGATTTCTCGGCTGTAGTGCTGGAGGATAATCTGGTGGAGAATCCAAGGCAATGGTGGATAAATACAGGTGCAACCCGTCACATCTGCTCTGACAAGAGTGCATTCTCTTTTTACGCCCCAATCTCGGGTGAAAAGCTGTTCATGGGCAACGATGCTACCTCTAAAGTGCAAGGGGTTGGAATGGTTGTCCTCAAAATGACTTCAGGCAAAGAGCTTACTCTGAAGGAAGTGTTGCACGTCTCTGACATCCGCAAGAACTTGGTTTCAGGGCCACTATTGGTCAAGGTTGGCTTTAGACTAGTTTTTGAGTCCAACAAATTTGTAATAACTAAGAATGATATATTTGTAGGAAGAGGCTTCGCATGTGATGGCTTCTTCAAAATGAATATTATGTTTGTAATGCGTTCATCTAATGAAATAAAGCCTTCTACCTACTTGCTTGAGTCCTCTAATTTATGGCATCATAGATTAGGAAACGTTAACTATAAATCCATTCAAAAGTTAGTAAAGTTGGAAAACCCTCAACATAAATATGAGGTATGTGTAGACGCAAAATTAACCAAATCATCTTTCTATTCAGTCGAAAGAAACATCGCTCCTCAAGAATTTATTCATACCGACATATGTGATTTAACGTTTGTACAAACTATAGGGGGGAACAAGTACTTTGTGACTTTCATTGATGATAGTACAAAGTATTGTTATGTTTACTTGTTGAAAAGTAAAGATGAAGCGTTTGAAGCATTTAAACGTTACAAAGCAGAAGTTGAAAATCAACTAAACCTACGGATTAAGGCATCGTAGTGATAGAGGGGGAGAATACATAGCACCGTCTGAAGAATACTATGCTCAATTCAGCATTGTTCATCAAATGACCGTTCCTTACTCGCCTCAGTCTAATGGTATTGCCGAGCTCAAAAACCGTACGTTAAAGGAAATGATGAATGCTTTACTTATCAATTCCGCTTTAGCCCAAAACATATGGGGCGAAGCAATTCTTACCGCTAATACAATTCTCAATAGAGTTCTGCATAAGCGTAAGGATAAAACTCCGTATGAATTATGAAAAGGGAAGAAACCCACTTACAAATATTTGAAAGTGTGGGACTGTTTGGCAAAGGTCGAAGTACCTAAACCAAAATAGGTCAAATTGGACCTAATACTGTAGATTGCATATTCATCGGATATACAAATAACAGTAGTGCTTATCGCTTCTTAGTGTATAAGTCGGAGATACCTGATATCCACGACGGTACGATCATGAAATCAAGGAATACTGAATTCTTTGAACATATCTTTCATAGAAAGGAAAAAGAAATAATTTTGCGCAAACGAAGTTATGAACAAAAAGACCCGGGAGTTTCTGATTATCCGAAACCAGACGTTCCAGATCTACAGGACTCAGAAGTTGCTGACTATCCGAAACATAATATTCCAGACCTACAGAACTTAGGGGCTCTAGGGGTTGAACCAAGACGGAGCAAAAGGGTCAAAAAGGACAAAACCTCTGGTCCTGATTTTCTAACCTATATGGTTGAAAATGAACTAAGGACAATTAAGGAAGCATTGTCAACTCCAGAAGAACCGCTTTGAAAAAGCTATAGAAAGTGAAATAGATTCCATCATGCAGAACCATACTTGGGAAATAGTTGACCTTCCTCCGGGAAGCAAACCTTTGGGTTACAAGTAGATACTCAAAAGAAAGTACAAAGCAGATGGAACTATTGACAAGTATAAGGTCAGATTAGTCGACACATACTCCCATATGTCTAGATTAACGTCCATAAGGGTATTCATAGCCATTGCAGCTTTGCGTGACCTTGAGATACATCAAATGGATGTTACGACATCCTTCCTAAATGGATAGTTGGAAGAGGAAATATACATGGAACAACCCGAAGGGTATGTGGTTCCAGGACAAGAAAAGAAAGTATGTCGACTTGTTAAGTCTCTGTACGGACTCAAACAAGCCTCTAAACAATGGCATTAAAAGTTTGATAATACGTTATTATCAAAAGGTTTCTCCATAAATGAATGTGATAAATGTATCTATATCAAAGGAAACTGTAACTCATTTGTCATGATATGTTTGTATGTAGATGACATGCTCATCATCGGAAGTAGTATAAACTTGATCCTGGAAACCAAGAATATGTTGAAACAATGTTTTGACATGAAAGATATGGGTATTGCAGATGTAATCTTAGGAATAAAGATTTCTAAGACATCTAACGAGCCGGTCTTATCTCAATCTCATTACATTGAAGATGTTTTGAGGAAATTTGATGTATTTAACAATCCCCCAATGAAGTCACCAATGGATATGAATCATAGAATTGATAAGAATCGTGGTGCACCCATATCCCAAGAGTGATACGCGCAGGACATTGGTAGCTTAATGTACATTACAAATTACAATTGACCCGATATCTCTTATTCAGTCAATAAGTTGGTTAGGTTTACTCGTAATCCTGGAAATGAACACTGGAAGGCGTTAAATCGGATACTACAATATCTGAAATATTCCCTGATTTACGAATTACATTATTCAAGATATACAACCGTATTGGAAGGATACAGTGATGCAAACTGGATATCGGATATAAAGAACACAAAATCCACCAGTAAGTATGTTTTCATAATTGGTGGTGAGGCTGTGTCTTGGAAGTCCTCTAAGCAAATATGCATCGCCCAATCCATGATGGAATCAGAGTTTATTGCTTTGGATAAAGCAGAAGAAGAAGCAGAATGACTTCACGACTTTTTAGAGGATATCACTTGTTGGGATAAACTCATACCTTCGGTGATGATTCACTGTGACAGCCAATCGGGTTTAGAAAAGCACAAAATAGTATGTACAACGGCAAGTCTAGACATATTCGTCGGAGACACAAGACAGTCAGAAAGTTGATCAACATGGGTGTCATTTCCATTGATTACGTCAAATCAAAGGATAATATAGCAGATCCATTAACTAAAGACATACCCAAAGATCAAATATTATGTCTGTCTAGGGGAATGGGCTTAAAACCCAAACAATAAGAATCTTTATGTTGGTAACCCAACCTTACTGACTGGAGATCCCAAGAATTTGGTTCAATAGGATGATTAAACCGTAGAGGTTCAGTTTTAGCGCTTCACTTGAGGTAAGAGCACTTCGGATTATTTTTTTTAAAAAAAATATAATTCCAAAGTTGTTCCCGCAATAGACATTAAGTGCTACCTGTATAATTGGTAAAGGATAAGTTTCTAGAACTTTTAATGATTCATAACACTTGTGAGTAGGGTATAGCAGGATACCTTATAGAAGATCACCTATTTAAGTGCGAAGAAAGGCCGCTTCAAATGTACGCACTTAAGAATCCAAGAGTTGTCCATGGCCACAATGGACAAAACTATAAGAAGAAATTAATAAGGGGAGTTATTGTGTTGATATCATTGTCTTGGTTTACACTAAACACTGACGGTTCAAGGCATCACGTTCACCACGCAGTAAGTAAATCTCGATGGGAATTGACTAAGGAAGGTTCAAAGCCGAAAGCTACCTTTCCTGATGCAATATCTTTTCACTGAAAGACTGCTGAACTTTGGCACCCTGTGTGCACCAATTCTCTTTCAAGAGGGGATTGTTTGAAATTTAACTATGTGGGTTTGAGTTTTTCCCGTCTTTAATGACTTAAACACATGAGCCCCGCATGTCGGAAACATCGTTTCTTCGCACATGCCTAATCTACTAAATGAGTAGATAATATTCGTGGCATGTATCATCAAATTTTGTTAAGAAATGAAAGAGATATTGGTACACAAAGTAAGGTGTTTGAGACATAAATAGATGGATTGTTTTGGCCAAATAACCAATCTCCCACATCGGTAGAAGATGGAAGGATTGTGCACTATAAAAGCTCTATTTTTTAGTAAGGGTTTGGGACCCCAAGGGGTAACCCATGTGTTAAAAAGAGGAAAGACCTAGGTGAGCTTGGGTTCGGGTCTAAGCCCTACAGGCGCGCCACCGCCCGCCCGTCCATTTCATCTCGGGCTCGGGTCATGGGCTGTATTTTAAAAATATTCTCCTCTTCAACTATAAATTGAACATTACTGTTCTGTTTACAATATACAACGAAAAATAACAAAAACTCTTATAGAACAGAGAAAAACACAAAGACACTTCTGTTTTGTACCAAATACAGAAACAGAAACACAATATGTTTTGTTCAGTTTGAAAAACAGACACAGAAATCCCCTCCTCTTCAGCAGTCTTTCTATATTCTTTTTCTTCATCAGAATCCAAGTACTTGCTTTGTATTGTTGATCGTTGTTGTTTTATTTTGGAGACTATTGTCCATTACCGTAAAAACATATATACGGAGTAATTTTATCTTAAAGACAGAGAGTCATCTCTCAACTCAGCTTACTTCTTGTTTAACCTTTCTAACACCATTTTTACCTACAAAGATTTCATGGAAAAATTGAACACAAAGTCTAAAGGAGATATACATGGATTATAGAAGCAAATACTTACTAGCTTCTTTCCTACAAGTCATTGGCTCTGTATTTGGCCCAAGAGCGAGAGAAAAATAGTTCAAAATTCCTTCATCATCTCCATCATCACCATCTCCATCACTGCCACTTTCATAATCATCATGAGTTGGTTCATCTTGTTCTTGTTCAGAGCGATCATCCCGCACTAATGTAAGTGTTCGATATTTTCCAAATGTTTCTCATGAAAAGGTATGTCCTCCATTGACACGACTCCTCTAAATCCACAGAATTCTCATATCGCAATATCATATATGTCCCTAGGCTTCATCTGCAAAATTATTTTGTATCCTACATCTGAACACACATATTTTTTATCCACCAAGGAACACTCCGAACACACATATTTTCTATCCTACATCTGCTAAACTATTTTCTTATAGGCAGAAAACTCAAACTACAGAGAACTACGACAAAGGAATTGAAATTATATCGATAAGGTACTACCCAGTTGAGAACCAGTTGAGAAGAAGCAAATTAAGAATAATAAATCCAACAACCAATATCCAATAGCAGTTCAAACTGCAACTTCTCGAATCAATATCCAAAACACAACGAACAGCCGGAAAAGAATAAAAATTAAATAGTGAAGTAATATGCTGCATTCAATGGAGAAAAAGAGTGTTATTTGAGCCAAACATCCAAACAAGGGCCCTTCCTCCCCTGATGCATATGAAAAGAGAAACATTTAGAATAAATTTACACATTACAATTGCAAATTGAAAGCTGAATATGATGAAAAGGGGCCGTCTCTTATGCATATAAAGAAGAATATATCATTCGCCTCGTCACTGTATAGGAAACATTGGTATGAAAACAAAGCAGAAAAGGCATAGTGAGCTGGGAGCATATATATATATCCATTAATGTTTGGTGAAATCACATGTGATAAAATAGAGAGTTAGTTCCACCTCTACAATAAAGACCATTGGAAGTTTTGGCATAACATCTAAATCTAGTGCACTCAGCTCGGTCAAATCCCTCTAGATTGGGTTGCATGTTCTATCAAGCTCTGCAGTAATCCCATTCACAGGAAAAAGAAGCCGATTTTCTTCTCTTGTTAAGAAGTTAAAAGCGACATGTTCTACGCTTGTATTGTAAATACTGCTATCGCATGTGATGTTAGAATTGAAACTTGCTTTCTTTCAAAAAGCAAGGTTCACAAGACTCATGGTAAGGAATGTGGGACTGTTTTATGCCTAATTCTAAGAGCAGTGTGAGCCAAACATCTCAAATAGTGTAACTGGAAGTGGAGAATGAATATAGGCTTTTGTAGGATAGTTAATTTTGTATGTGAAATATGATTTCTAGGACATAGGAGTCGAAGTAATTAATTATAATGTGAATTACTTGATCAAAATAAAAACATATAATGTGAATTTAACATATGATAAACCTTGGTGCGGTTACATAAATACAATCCTTTGTGATAAGGTTGTCATTCTTGCCTACACATTGGCTGGAGTTGAATGCATTGTAAGAGTAGCCCATCGCCGCGCACGTGTGTGCTCGATGACTCACATATACTAGACTCTGTGCTCGAATGCACTTTATTAATGATTAAATCAATCTTCTATTCACTTTTGTCGGAAACAGATGAGACTCAAAAGCAATAGCATAACAAACATATTCGTAGAAGGGACTTCCTTTCACCCAAAACACTTGTAGTATCAACAACTTGTATTATTTTCCTTGTTTTAGCTAATCTTTCAGATTGCAAAGGGAGGACAAAGATCTCTCCTAATTTAGAGGAACCAAAATCCTTGCTAGTTGAAAATGATAAATGAACATAGCAATTATTTCAGAGTTGTGAGAAATTGTTTAACACTCAAAAGTGTTTAGCCGAATCAAGTGACAACCGAATGAGGAAAATGATTTTACATCGGTAATTGAGCGGAATCATAACTGAATCCGTTAGTCCCTACCCTCGGCTAGAAAAGCATCATCGGCTATTACAGTAGTCTGGCCGAGTCATAATTCTGAGGAACGACTGAGACCCACACATACTCGGATGCCTCGAAGACTAAGTCAAAGGACCTTCTAGAAAAGGTAGCAACCAGCAACAGCCTGAAGGGAGTGCCGTCGATCGTGCTGGGGTCCAAGCGAAAAATTCGGCACCACCTCCTCATAGTTGGCTAGTGGATTTCGTGGGTAGTTCGATGGCTAACATATGGGGTCACGTTTATTCTTTTTTGTACTATAAATATAGGAATCAATTGTACAGAATACAAAACACACACAATCAATAAAAAAACTGATTCTTATTTATCTTCATTCTACCTTTACCGCTTTTATTGCACTCTAGCTCTATTTATGCTTCTTACCACCTAGTTTACTCACTCATTATCCTAACGCTTTCTGGAGTAGTTGGGGAACCCATTGCTGGAAGTTAGAGATCCGCTTCAGGCCCAAATCGCTTAGTTAATGAATCAATTTGTCATCCGATTTCATCAGCCGATAAAACGGCAAACACTTCGGATGGTAACAAATTTGGCACGCCTAGTGGGACCATAGGTGATCTCATAGCGAAGTTTGATTCTCCAGGTCAGGATCATACTTGGCGTATGCGCCTAAGGTCTGGTAAGAAAATGAACCAAGAGTCCAGTCCACATCCTAAACAGAATACTCCCAGAAGGAACAACGAGCCACCATCTTCTTCGGGTATTCCTACATTGGTTGTTACCCCTCCACTTCCTCCATCAACCCAAGTTATGGGTGAACCTAGTCAATTTGAGGGTCCAACTATTATGACCACGTCATTCATTAGATAACAGAATGACTTGGGCATCCACTACATTATGTACCAGGTTTCCAAACAATTGGCTAACATTGTCAAGCCAGTGGTGCATAATGAGGTTCAGCAGACGAGAGAACTGGAAGTTAATCGATTGTATTCAAGAGAAGGCTCGGCTAGTTCTGCCATCCCTCTGACGAATACCGTTGTGCAGCATGCAACTGTGACCTTAGGTGTTGTTCCTCAATCGAATGGGTATCAGTCAGTACCTGCTCAAGTACAGCCGATAACACACCTAGGAGCACACGCCCAGTCACTTGGTAACCAATCTACTATATGGTTGCCACCAACACTGGGGGGAAAGCTATGTCACTCGACCAAGCGAATCTGCAGTCTGGATAGATCAATATAGCTCAGAGACCAGTTCAGACGTTCAGACACATTGGTTTGCCACCCGTTATTCCTTACGCTTATGCCAACGGCCCTACGGTACAAACGACCAATGTTGGCCAACTGAACTGGCAGTCGATGGCCCCTGGCTATGATCCTGCTAGGCTATCTGGTGACGTTGTCTATAGAAAGATACCTTTCCAGCAGTCACAATCGGTACCCAATCTATACCATCCAGGAAGCACAAAATTTTTAAGAACGATTGATGTTCGAGGAGAGCAGACATGGAATACTGTTCCACCTTATCCTCAAGTTTCGTCGGCAGTTCCAAGAGCTCAAGTTGCAGGCTTTGGTGGCTTTGCCCAATAGCAACAATGGGGATATACCCCACATAGTGGTAATGGCCAGCAGAATGTCTCCAACTTTCAAAACCCTGTTCAACAAGGTGCAGGATGGAGGCCTCAGTTCAGAACGCCTACCAGCCGGTTCCAGTCGAGAATCGGTAGGGGAAGCCACAACTGATGAACCCTGAAACCATTGCAAATACCATGAGGAGGTACTTTGGCATCTAACTGAAACCCTTGGACAATCCTGTTTATAGAAAGCCCTACCCCGATTGGGTAGATCGGGTAGCGCTACTGCCAAGAGGCTTCAAAACGCCTGATTTTGCCACCTTCTCGGGTGATGATGACAAATCTACCATTGAGCATATCGGTAGATTTACCGCCCAATGTGGTGAAGTTGGCCAGAACGAGTATCATAAGCTGCAGTTATTCCCCGTTTCTCTAATCGGAATGGCATTTGCTTGTTACTCATCTTTGGCCCCTGACTCCGTGCAGAGTTGGGCTGACATGGAGCATTGTTTTCATAATATCTTTTATTGGCCCCAACCTTAAGTCACTGTGACAGATTTGATGAATCCCAGGAAACAGATCGATGATTCGGCTACCGACTTTATCGAGAAATTCAGAAGGAAGGTTGGGAAATGCACTGTACACTTCCCTAAATCAGAATGCGCCCACATGATAATCAACAACATACATCAACAGCTAAAGAAGAAATTCGCGGGACATCTTTGCTATGACTTAAGCTAGTTAGCCGAGAAGGGTAGCTAAATAGAGCAGTTTATCTAGGAGAAGGAGGCGGGAACAGCCAACCGAAACCGAGGCTCCCATTTGGTATTCATTATTGAGGCAGATGAGTCTGTCTCAAAGTCAGCCGATTGCACGATAGATACAATGGTAGTCGAGATCGTCAGGGGTAAGGTTTACTCCTGCCTAGACTTAAAAGTCGTAAAAGGCAAGGAGATGAGTTCATCCGATGATAGGGTCGGTTACTCATTTGACATCACAAAGGCAGATCAGATATTTGATCATCGGCTCAAAGATAAGCAGCTTCGGCTGCTTGATGGTCATAAGATTCTACTTGCCGAGGAACTCAAAGATAAGAAGTACTGCAAGTGGCATAATTCATACAGCCACTCTACTTCTAATTATGTGGTCTTCATAAAGGAGATCCAACAGGGTATCAAAGAGGAGAGGTTTAAGCTAACCGACAAGAGTATGTCTGAAATGTCCATTGATATCGACCCCTTTCTTGTGGTACCAATATCTATGGTATCTTTTGTTAAGCCTGATGAGTCAATAGACACCAAAGGGAGACAACTGATGAAAAGGGTGTGAGTCCCAAAGAAACCTACCGAAGGGGAGAAGGACATAAGGACCTCTGTGTTCAACCGGTTAGGAAGCCTACTTGACATTAGCGATGATAGACAACCAACTAGGAGCAATTTTCATGGCCGCCCTAAATACTCGAGGGACGTTGAATGAGAACTTTAGGAACAAATCATAAGGTTGAGAAGGGTCCCTATCAGCGGCAGGCATAGACCTGGGGGGCAAGTACGGATGCCAACCAACTGGCAACCGAGCATGCCTCGAATAGATGAAGAACCACTCCCTAAAACCAAATGGAAGTTGGTCAAGTTTAATATAAACGAGGGTGTTTCATCCTTACATATCACGACAAGAAATGAGGACTAGACGAGGTCCCGGAGAATGATTAAACTAGCCACCAACAAAGAAGAGGGGGAGTAGTTCGTCAATCAGGCTTCTAAAAATAAAGAGGCACCATTAAGAGTCGCATCTAGGACTCAGAAAAGAAGGATGCAATGGGCCAAGGCCTTGCGTAAGATGCAACATACATTGCATCTAATTTCCAGCACCAAGGCAATCGAAAATTATGAGATTCCTGAGTCTGTCGTAGCTGAGGCTATCGAGCGGTCATTCGACTCAGTTATTTTAGGGGCAATGTTGCCTGAAAGAGAGACGTCAGGTCAACCAGAGCTGGATGAATAGCCTATCGATAACCCGATGGAGGAGCCCCAGCAAGCGAGTGTGGCCCTGGATGGACCTCTAACCGAGGCAATCCCACAGATCGTGCAGAGGATTCAGTCAGAGGATCCCCAATCGATTCTCATTTATCTCCAGGAAATAGAATATATGAGCGTCTGGTCAGCCGAATTGGATAAATGAGGGAACTCCATCCTTGATTTATTTAGCCAGGACCTGGATGATGAGCTTTGGGCAGACATTGAAATGGTCAGCCTAATCCCATATGAGTTCTGGGTCAGCCGCTCTACGCTGGATAGCCTAGAAGGTGATGTTTGCGTAGAAGACGCAGAATGGGCAATAATAGCCAATACCCTGGCTAGGGACACTTTGAGCACTGTATTTGGTGCACCTATAGAAGATATGGTTAAACACCGTAAACCCCTTTACATCAAGGCTTACATTAACGACAAAATTATTAGTCGGGTGTTTATCGACAATGCGGTTGTGCTGAATGAGATGACGCTGCTTACCTTGAAGGATCTTAACAAAACAAAGGAGGATCTCATCCCAACTAACATGAAAATAGATAGCTTTATGGGAGAAGCCTCTGAAGCATTGGGGATTCTAGTAGCAGAAATCACTAAAGGTCCTAAGACGGTCAGGTCTGCCTTCTTTGTAATAGATGGCAAGCCGTCCTACACCATTCTGCTAGGCAGGGACTGGATTCACACCAGTCGGTGCCTTCCTTCTACCATGCATCAAAAACTCATCTTTTGGGAAGGAGACAAGATAGAAATCGTCCCAGCCGACGACAACCCATTTCAAGCAGGGGTGAAAAACTTAGAGGCTATCCTCTATTCACCCTATGTGGCTCCTATAGCCGTCATAGATCAGTATGAAGAAGGATCTTGGGAATTCTGTAATCTTACCTCGCGAGGGTTTGAAATAAAACAATTGACCGAACCATGGCCTACCTTGGAGTATTTAAATGGTTGAGGAAACCCAACTCATACGCAACTTGTGGCATCGACTGACTACCCTAGGTTCTAAGGTAAGGATAGCTGAGGTATCGCAGATGGGGAACCACAACAGAAAACCAGATCTGGCGGCCAACAACATTTGAGATGCCGATAGGAATTTTACGCCAAGCTTTGTTTGTCCATATTCCATGCTTGTACAAAACTTGAACATTATTTAATGCCACTTGTGGTTCACATTTTGTGCAAGATTGACATCATCCGGTACTTATTGAATAGACCTGTTTTGCAAGGATGACTAAAGAAATGGACAATCAAGCTCACATCGTTTTCCCTCTAATACAGGCCACTCAAAGTTTTCAAAGGCCAAACGGTAGCCGATTTCTTGGTAGACCACTCTTGTGTAGATGTGGAGGACCCATGCGCCCCCTCTACTGCATGTATGGACGTCATCCCTTGGATGCTGACTTTTGATGGGTTAAGAACCCAGAAGGGAGTCGGAGCCATGATAACGGTAACCGATCCTAGATATGAAACGTGGAGGTTCTCTTATCGGTTAGATGCTGACTTGACAAATAACCAAGTTGAATACGATGCTCTCATCATAGGAATCAAACTCTAAGTCTTTATGAAAGCAAAGTACATCAAGATTCACGGAGACTCTCAGTTGGTCATCAAGCAGCTGGCCGGGGAATATGACTGCAAGGATCCAAATTTGTTGGCTCGTTATGAAAAGGCTAGAAGGTTACTTAGTAGGTTCACATCATCTATGTTAAGTCATGTTCCCAGGGGCATGAATGTTGAGTCTAACGATTTGGCACAAGAAGCTTCTGACTTTAGGAAGTCTCTACTCACTCTAGAGTATGATGAGCTTCCAGCCGAAGTGTTAGCCATGGACCGGATTGACTCTTGGAAGTAGACATCAATCGGATGCTTAAAAGATCCTTCCACGTGTAAGGACCTTAAGTGTCACGATCCAAACTGGAGGGTCGCGACAGGCACTCGGACCCTACCTGCCGGGTACCACCAAACATATATTCCACACACAATCATATTTAAATACGGACTAAGCCGAAATAGGACTATATAAAATTTTAACCGGAAAGCCTCAACTTATATATACATACCAAGGTCGACAAGGCCATACATAACTACTATATACTGGACATCTGTCTACAAGCCTCTAAAGAATACATGACATCACAAGGGTGGGATAGGGTCCTTTCATACCCAAGTGCATATGCAAAATAATATACCACGGCCAGACTGTAACTCTGAAATAAGTAGAGTGCTCCAATATCAACTGAACCAGCAACCTACTAGCACAATCTGTCACCCTCTTTAACCGAACCTACGGGCATGAAACGCAGCGTCCCCCGACAAAAGGGACGTCAGTACGACTGATGTCCTGAGTATGTCATGCATGAATAATAGCATAACAGGGATATAATAACAACTGAAACAGAAACATCCAACAATACCAACAGCCGACAAGAACGGCTAACCAGCAGTAAATGCCTCTGAGGGCCCTAATACATATGCCTAAATATTATGCACAATGTACGATATATATATATATATATATATATATATATATATATATATATATATATATATATATATATATATATATATATGGAACGTGTAACCCAATCCAATATATGTTAGTGTTGAGGATCGTGCAACCCGTCCCAATAAATGTTAGTGTTGCGGATCATGCAACCCCTCCCAATATATGTTAGTGTTGCGGATCGTGCAACCCGTCCCAATATATGTTAGTGTTGCGGATCGTGCAACCCGTCCCAATATATGTTAGTGTTGTGGATCGTGCAACCCGTCCCAATATATGTTAGTGTTGCGGATCGTGCAACTCGTCCCAATATATGTTAGTGTTGCGGATCGTGCAACCCGATCCATGATATGTTAGTGTTGCGGAACGTGCAATCCGATCCAATATAAGTTAGTGTTGCGGAATGTGTAACCCGATCCAATATATGTTAGTGTTGCGGAACGTGCAACCCGATCCAATATATTATATGTATACATATGCATGAATGACAATAAAACATTTTTGAACTTATCGGATGACATAATATCCTTGTATCTTCGGCTAACACTGTGAATATCAACATCTTTTCCCTATGCCTCAATAAGGACTTAGGAACATATTTAGACATGCTTTAACATATGAATCAATAACATGAATATTCTTATCCACTAGGAGTAGAATAATTTATGGAACAATATCACGGTTATATTTCGTTACATGGAACATGCCAAAAGAAAGAAATAATTTACCTTAACATACCTCGAATAATAATGGAACCATCCCCTTTTAATTTGTTGGAGTGTAGCCTAAAATTTCCACGAACGGATCTCGTTCGGCTAATCATACCATTGCCTAACTTTACTAACCAAGGTGTATTGCCTATATTTTCTTACTCTAACAACTAATGGTGTTACATGTAAAAAGAATAAATCTACAAAGAACCTTTATATAACATGACCCCAATTAACTCGTCCCCTACACATAATAATTTCCCCAAGTCTCACCATCTGCCACAAAACCACATCATTAATTACCATGCAAACTTTGTCCAACAATGTGTCCTCTTATTAACTTGTATTGCCTTAGTCATTAGGAATCCCTTTTAAATATTACACGTTCATCTCCACTAAACTTTGTCCCCTCGACTTAAATTAATTAAGTGACTTGCCTCCATATAATTTATCAATCACACACATAATTAATTTCGTGATCCCAATTCACTTAAATCTTAATAACTTATAAGACCTTTATATACTCAATGTCATAATTTTATAATATGACACTAGTCCATAACCTCTTTGTGCGCACACCAAATTTATTTTCGATCCCCGTCGTCACACTTGTTAGGTCCAAAATGATTTTGGGGTTTTATCCTTTTATATACTAATCTCTTTATTAGCATACGTAAATATAATATAAATTTTCCCAACGCTCGAGTCTATTTACACACGCCTAGCGATTTTACATACCCCTAGCGATTCAAACCGTGACCCAAAAGTACGGGATGTTACATCCTTCCCTCCTTAGAAATATTCATCCTCGAATGTTGGGGTGACATATCTAATCTCCACCACGTAGCCAGAAAATACATCCGCTTCTTCACGTGCCATATAGTATGCCATTAATCCTTATGTCAGATCTCACATGGTCATCAAGTGTTAATGATAATAGTCTGGAATAGAACTCACCTTATGCTTTTCTTGGTTCCTTGGTGTTGGTCTAAAATAGGTATGTATATTTGTGTTTCATCTTCTCTTCCGCCTCTCATGTCCTTTTTTTCTACATTCTTATTCCGCCATAGAATTGTCACGGAGGCTACGTCTTTAGTTCTCAACTTGCACTTGATGATCTAAGACAACAATAGAAACCTCTTCATATGATAAGTCCTCTGTAACTTTCATATCATCCATTGGCGCAATCCGGGAAGGATCTCCAATATATTAGTTGTGAACTACATACCTCGGTCTGATATAATCTAAATAGGTGTATCATGCAGGCATACAACTTTGCGTAGCCCTCGACTACGTAGGTAGTTTTTTACTGTTAGGAAGTAATCTAATTTGGTCAGTCTATCAATGATTATCCTAATAGAATTCAACTTATGATAAGAGCGAGGTAACCCGTAAATGAAATCCACTTATTTCCCATCTTTTTTACAAAGCAAGCTGCCCGCTCCTCTATTAACCTTTTGGTCGCCGCCTTCCACCCCGCTGTTGATATAGAATCTTTCTCTTCCGCCGTAGACTCCTCTTGTGACCCTTTCTCTTCCGCCGTAGACTCCCCGATGCATGTAATGGAATCGAGTACTATACCTTTTTGAGGCGCGCATACACAAAGGGAATTCCTTTCTTGTCCAATACAAAATTGAATATAAGAAAATACTTTCCAGAAAAAAAAAACAATTTATTTTTCTGGCTACGGATTTATGGAACCTCACTTACTAGTTTGAAGTTGAAAAATGGATTTCATGCAAATTGCACACTGAGCTTTTGGTATAGGTGTCCCGGGGCTTAAAGTAACAAATAAAAAATTGACCTCATTATTAGAACTCAAGTTATTGAATATTTCGAATAAATCCCTAAATTCGAAACTCCCTGTTATCCAATAAAAACCTAAAATTCCTAATAATAAACCAAAATCCCCTACACGATTAGTTACAAACGCTTTTTGACAAGCATTTGCCGCAACAGGTCATGTAAACCAAAATCCTATTAATAGATAGGAACACAGCCCAACCAATTCCCAAAAAATATAAATTTGTAATGCGAAGAGCTTTACTTGGAGAAATAGAAGGAACATGTATCACACGTGTAAAATCTGAGAAAGTACCACATGAATATTCTACCATAACGGGCATTCAAGAATCGGTACATGAAATTTTAATGAACCCAATAGGCTTGATGTTAAGAAAGAATCTCTTGCAGGAAGGTTGGCTAGAGATTTCTTGTAAAAACACTAGCCCTGCTGAGTTCATAATGAGAATATTTTCATCGTTGAATCTTTTTTGATTCTATGTATTATTCTCATTATGCACAAAAAAAAAAGATTTTTTCCTTATTTGATCGGATTAAAAAGAAACTTTGGGATTGCTGAATCACAGACAAAAAAAAAAATATATGAACATGCCTTCCAATTGATAATTTTTATTCATCTTACCGTTTAATAACTCATAATCAGATCTTAGTAACTAACTATTTGCAACTTGACAATTTAAAACAGTTTTCACATCAGAATTTCAAGGTTCTGCGTCAAGCCACCAGCTTTTGGTGCTCCACTTTTACTTGTTGACAATTAAGACACTGATCTACCAATTTCACAATGTTCCTTTTCATGTTGTTCCATCAATACATACCTTTGAGATCATAACATATCTTAATAGATTCAGGGTGAATGGAATATTGTGAGCAATAGACCTCCGTCATAATCTTGTCTTGTAATCCTGCTACATTGGGACTACACAAACGGACCTTCCACCTGAGGGTCCTTCTCCCATTATATTCAAAAGTTGCGATTCTCTTTTTTTTAGATATTTTTCCCGGTCTTCTCTAAAAATGGGATCTTCATAATGACGTTTCCCCCCCCCCTCTTTTTTTTGTATCCCAAAACAAACATTTTGCTTTCCGGACTTGCATTATCTCTTCCGTATATGAGTGAGACAATTTCTCACAATCTCAAATTTTAAACATAATACTGCCCTTCTGGCGTATTAATCGTTGGGTAGAAGTCACTCATTTACTGGCTACAAATATGAACTAACCGAAGCCCCATTTTGGTAACCGCCATTATTGAAACAGTAACAGGCACGAGTTAAACCCGAATTCCTATGACTTAGCTCTACTGTACGATCAATGATATGAAAGAATGAAAACCATCCCAAAATGCCTTGCATCCTCCTGTTAATAAGTGTGGCACGCAACACACCCATAAACAAGACTCTACTAGACACGACTTGTAGACTCCCTATGACAGACATGCTCTGATACCAAGTTTGTCACGATCCAAATCGGAGGGCCGCGATGGGCACCCGGACCCTATCTGTCGGGTACCACCAAGCATATAATCCACACCCAATATTTAAATACGGACTAAGCCGAAAGAGGACTGTTGACACCCAATTTTGTCTCATCTTCTCCAATATTTATTTATAATTTTAAATATTTTGACACCTCAAAAATATTTTTTATATATATAAGGCTTTTAATATCGTCGTCTATTCTCATATTATTATTATTATTATTATTATTATTACTATTGTTCACATTTTTTACTATCATTTTCCTTTTAATATCCTAATCATAGTTTTTACCCTAATATTCTATGTTATTTTATTTTCACAAAATGACATCGCATTTTTATAAATAAAGCATTAAGCATTTCACAAAAAATATGTTTTATTATTATCAAGTCGTTATATTTTTTAAAATAATTTACATTTTTTATTCAAAGTATTTTAAACCCATTTTATATTTTAAACCACAACTCATTTACCACTCTCCCAAAATATTCCACCAACCCACAAAATCACCCCAAAATTTCAGCCCAATCGGCCACCCAACCGAAAAGGCCCAAACCGGCCACCACCCGTCGGCCCAACACCAAACAGAAGCCCATCACCCAAATCATCCATTTCTAACCCCTAAAACCAAATGACTCGAAAATCAAACGATGCCCTAAAATTTGGCAGTGCTCCACCGATAACCCTTTAAAATCCACCGGATAAACGTCATTACCGATGCCCTGCCACCACGTCCCCTTCACCATCGACCTTTCGCATCACCCAGTCCTTTATTTTTCTCTGCGAATCACAGAGCATATCCAATCAAATCGTCCTGAAATTGCAAATCATGCATAAGTCATTGGGTTTCTAGGACGAACCTTCAAGGATTCGGTGGGTAAAAGAATAAACCCGTACCCCTTCATCATCATCTCAATTTCGAAATATGTCAAAACGGTCACTTTTTCCCCCATTTTTTCTTGAATTTGAATTTCGAATTCTATTTGTTAAGCTCCCAATTTTGGCTATAAATACAGCCCTTTGGATTGTGTTTGATGGAGGCTTTGGGGGGCAAAAAAGAGACTCAACGTTTTCAAAGATTGTAACTAAAAAATCAATCCTGCTTGCTTTTTTACCAAGTTTCAGAAAAACGGAAAATCTCTTTGAACAAGCTTTCAATTCTGAAAAATCCCCTCCTTTTACTCTCGTTTTGGCTCGACAAAGCCATAAAATACTCAAGCTATCATGTTTCTTCAATCTCACAAATATAAACTTCTCCGAGCGGGGTCGACGATTCGAAACGACGCCTCGATTCGCGGCCCGGAGAAGGTAAACTCAAATTCCTCGCATATTTCATTTTGTTTACGTGCTAGGTGTATTATGGATAATTTTAGTTGTTGTTAATTATCTTAGTCTGTTCATATTAGGTTAGGGTAATTGGATTCTGGATTGAAGCATATATGCTAAGTCTCATTTTATACGAAATGGGATTTTGAAGTTTATTAGTTGAGTATCATATTTACTTGCTTAAATTGATTATGCCTGAGTATGTTGTTTGAAGCTCCATCTAGTCTTATGTGATATAAAAATCAGTCTAGTACTTGTTCAAGCCCAATGTGAATCTTGTAATGTTTGTCTTTTTTAGCTAATTATAGGTGCTCCAGACCTACTATATTGAGTTCATACTATACTTTATGTGATGTTGCTTTTGGTATTTGTTTGGTAAAAACTGTGTTCATGTTCCCTTACATGAATAAAATTATGTGAATAAGTAAAGGACTGGAACTGTTTCTTGATTGATCTGGGAATGTGTGGATTGCCTCTACTTATTTGCCTTTGCTATAGATATTGAATAATAGGTTGGTTTTAGTTTTGAATCTCTGTCAGTATGCCCTGAATATGATTGTGTGTTGATTTGTCACTACTGACCCCGTTTATTTGGAACCATGTCTTTTAGTGGTCATTCTATACACCTTACTTATCCTCCATGATTATTCTACTTTCTTACAAAGCACACTATGTCATCATATGTGCTAAATGTTGATCCTTTTTCTTATATGAGTCTCCTGTTAAAGTTGCAAAGTTTCTTTAGGTAAAATTCTATGAAATTTATCTACTTATATTAGGATTTTGTATCTGATTTATCATGTATTGGGTATGTTTGGTATGAAACGATCAGTTTAAGCTTATTTAAGTGTCATACTAGTCATGTCATGCCTATTCCAAGGGAATAATATATCCAGTCAGGTTTGAATTAAGAGTATGCATATTTGTCTGAGGTTTCTAACCTAGAACCCCCCGGAGTATAATCTGGTCGACATTAGAAGGCTTTCACCTCTTTCTGTCACACATGTTTGATAACATGATCCTATACCTTGAGAAAGCTTCCTTTAAATAGTCATTTGGCCACTCTGCATACCTGACTATTTGCTAAGTTAACTATGTATTTGCCTTGTTTGGATCAAATTTCAAGATGTACTTATGCTAGCATAGAGTGTCTTTGAAACCATGTTTAATGCTTGGCCTGTCTGTCCTCATGGTCTACATGATGTTGGGACCAATTCACTATACCTGTTAAGTCTACTTTGTTTCTGTGATTTTGATTACAATTTCAGTCTATATAGGACTCTGCCTGTCCAGCTTGTTCTATTAAGTGTATGTGTATCTTCTTAAGATTAATGAGTTAGTTCCCTGTGAGTGTCTTGTTTGCAATTGGTCAAAACTGTATATTCTTTATAGCATGATCCTTGCATTGATTAGAAGTCTATGGCCTAGAATAATGTGTGACTATGACTCTTTTGGTTTTATGAATCAGACCCTTTACCAAAGTGTTTGGTTTAGGCTCACTCTTTCAAAATCATGCAGTGTACCATCAGCATTTCTCCCTTTCCTTCTGCCTCTGTATATGACATGTTTGCCTATTCTACTGATATATGAGATCTGAAACCTGAACTTGGTCATCTACTTAGCTTTATTGTTTGTATTGAAATGATGGGTATCATCTCTTGTGTGTTGGCATCTTATTATTTCCTCATGGATTATTTGCTCATCATTTGCTTTAAAATAATTAGGATTGATCCCTGGTTTCACTTTATGATCTACATTTCATCTTCTTGTGGGCTGAATATATGTGGACCTGCCTTTCGTAGAAATAATGCTACAGATTAAAAGACCTTCAAGACATGTTAATTTGTCTTTATATGTGTGCTTTTGCATGTATCCTATCAGTTGCAGTCCATCCTAGATGTTCATTTTTACTTATGGTTTAAGTTTTCCCTCCTAGGAAAACATGTGAACTGATGTATATCAGGATATATTTCAAAGTAGATAAGGTATAAAAGCTTAGATATACATGAGGTGTATATCAAGGCTGTATACTCTTGTATAACTCCAAATATATCGTATATATCTGTAATGCATTGTGTATACCAGCCATGTGTATTAATTGGATATTTGAAAATGGGTTGGAGCATGTTCCTAGATTTAATCTTTCGAGTTTGGGCCTGCTTGCTTTTCTCACTTCTTCAAAAAAAAAATGAGGCACGCGATTTCAATAGTGTAGACAGTTTCGATTGGGCCTCTGTCGGGTTCTGTTTTTTTTTTTATATAAACTGTTGATTGGATATATGTATATATATTTTGTTCCGTCTACTAATCCTTTTCTTTTCTTGTATTTACATGAAATGCACCGGGAGCAACGAAGAGTCTCATTATGAGACTCATCATGGCTATTGTCAAAACGAAGACCCGCATCCATATTCATCGCATTCTTCTACACTCGAGACTCCTAAACAAATAGGGCGAGATGACACTGTCGTCCGCCCTTGTTGCGACTTTAATTCCTTAATTCCTCATTTTTATTTCTTTTGTCGTAATTTAATTATTTTATTTTTTGCGATCATAGGAACACTTAGAATAATTAGGCTTTGAATGGATAAGTTAATAAGGTAGTTTAAAATTAGAAGCCCGCCGCTAGTTTATTCATTTTTGGCTCAGATAGTTTATAATTGGAAACCCGCCGCTAGCTTATTTATTTTAAGCTCGTTATGCATGTTTCAAACTTTCAAAATAATTTGGTCATTCTTTACTCGCATTATTAAACGTACAAACAACATGTATTTTATAAATAATGCATCATAAATAATTTACTTTTCTCCTTTACTATCAATTGCAAAAAATGTGTATTTTATAAATAATGTATGCTTTTATCCAAAAATCAACTTTACATGTATTTTATAAATAATGTCATACAAATGTATGCCTTTTATCCAAAAATCAACTTCGCATGTTTTTAATCAACTTTCATACAAATGTATACTTTGATCCAAAAATCAACTTTGCATGCATTTTATAAACAATGACATACAAATGCATACTTTTCATGTATTTTTATAAACAATGTCATGCATACTTTTCGGAGTTATACCTTGAATTTATTTCTCAAAACAGCAATCACTTGTGCGAGACTCTTCAAAAGAATATAAGTGGTAAAAATCTTTACGTTGTCAAAATACGTTCTTTTATTAAATACTTGCAACATCATTTTTATACTCTTAAACATGCATTTTCCCTTTAGCATAATAATTAACCTGAGTTTGATTGGATAACCGCAAGTTAGCGGATCTTAAAGGATGCCTAACCCCTTCCTTTTAGGATAATAAAGAACCCTTACTCAGAATCTCATAGTTTCGTAGACCAGTAATCGGAGTTCACTTTGCAGCATTTAGTTAACATTTAGGTGCCCTAATTCACCGTAGAATAATTAGGTGGCGACTCCTTAACAGCTTTATGAATCCAGGGAATCGACCCAATACGTCGCAAACCGTGGTAAAAATGGGCGCGTACAGCATGGCGACTCCACTGGAGAATTCAGGTTCTTAACCATAGCAAACCCATGTTAATTATTATTGCGCTTTATTTTGCTCCTTATTTGATCTAGTGCTTTGAATTGTTTCCTTCATGAAATTTTGTATGCTTAACTGCTTTAATTGCTACTTTCTTTTACTGTTTTTTATTAAATTGACATTCCGCTCATATTTCCTGCACTTCATAAAATTGACACTATCACACATAACACGTGAGGTGTGTTTCGCGCACCCGCAAAATTTTCTTTCAAATTTCCAAATTTTAGGAGAGTTGGCGTATGCGCGGAGTGTCCGGACCATCCGGTGGCCGCGTAGCCTTCTCACTCGAGCAGTCTGCTCGGAACCTTGAGTCTAGTAAGCCAAATCTTAGAAAATTTAGGATAGAGCTATACCACCCTTTATCTTAAAGTCATGCATGCATACACCTTAGGTGGTTTGATCCTTGGTATCGACTCCGCAATTAAGAAATCCACCAATTGTCGATGGGTCTCACAACTCAATGACCAATCAACATATTATTTGTAGCATGATGATGATAGACGGATCCAAGCCTAATCATGACATGCCGAAATTGGAAAATGTATATTCATTTTTTGTATATTTATATTATAGGATGGAATCTATCCCGTAAATCAGGATGGTGAATGGGATTCTGAGTAAGCTGAAAATGTGGTGGGCAGATTTCGACCTTGGCAGCCAAATGGAAATTAGGAGGAGATTGGGGTGCCTCGTTTCATTTTTTGATATCTCCCCCGACCAGCACTTGGTCAAAGCACTGATTCGGTTTTGGGATCCAGATCGGGTTGTCTTTAAATTTAGAGATTTTGAGATAACTCCTACTTTGGAAGAAATCAACTATTTCACCAACTTAATTTACCAAGGTAGAGGACAAATTAGCCCGCATGGTCAGTCTGGAAAGAAATTTCTCCGCCACTTGGGGCTGAAGAACACTAAGGAACTTTGGTGCTTCAAAAATAACTAGGTCTCTTTGGATTATCTTTATGAGAGATACGGCAGTCAAGATGGCTACAAGTTGTTCGAAAAAGAATTCTCTTGCACTCCTGACCATTGGCGAGTTAGGCGCCCTATCACATCTTCTGTCGCCTAGGAACTTTGGTATTCCCACTTGAGCACGGGAAAATCAGTATTGGCATATGTTCTGTGGCTCGAGCAATTTTTGAAGGAGTTGACGGCACACAACTCACTTTGGGCCCTATGATTTTAGCAGAGATATTTCGGGCTTTAGGTAAATGTAAAAGAGGTGAAATAAATTTCTTTGAGTGATGTAACTTTATCCTGCAGATGTGGGCGATGGAACATTTTTATCAGCGCCCGAACACGGTAGACATATGTTTGTGTCACCAGTCGGCACCGATGATTAGTACGAATTTTTGGCATCCCGTACTAGTGATCAGATCCAATGGAAATACCCGTTGCTCCCAAGCACCAAGAAAGCCTATATAAGATGCAGAAGGATTTATTATATCGAGCTTATGGGGTTGAAAGGCCTCCAACCATATGCTCCACTCCGCATACTCTGACAGTTTGGTCAAGAGCAAGTAATCCCTCTCCGAGCAAATATGAGAGTTTCTGAAATCCAATTCGGCCTGAACTTCATTATCCCCAAAGCTGGGAAAATTCTCGAGGAATGGAACAACATTGACAAAATGCATATTGGAGATAGTCAGGCAAAGAGTATTCCAGAATATCACGTATGGCTGTAAGAAGTTCACGGTAACATAGACCCTAGTTCCGAAGGCGAACAAGATTTTGAGGATATTGACACAACAATTTGGATAAAAAAAATTGGCTCAGGGGCACAGTCGTTACCCCTGAAATGTGGCATCAAATGCAAAACATAATGCAATACATATAGGGCGCAAGAGCCGGTCCTAGCAGTGTTTGGGCTTCATCTTTGTTTCCCCCATCTGTGTGATCAAGAGCAGGATTTGAACATGGTCATAGGAGTACTTTATTTTATGTCAATCAGTTTTATTATTGTGTGCATTATTGTTATTGCAGTAGAATTCAGCTTTTATTCCCAACGGAAAGCATTTCAATTTAATAATTGGATCAATGTATCATAGTCTCGCATATTTGGCGTTTCGGCCCACCTCTGGCATAAGAGAGGCCCCATGCATATTAGGACACGCCTTTGATTTCTATATAATCCGATTGCTATTTTTCTGCCTTCCACTTTGTGCATATTATTTGAAGCAATAATTACTTGCCTTATACTAACTTGGTTTCTTCATTTTTTTAGAAGGTTTATTTTTGCCTGATTTATTTCCCCAAAGGTTGATTCGTTCATGACTAAACTAGAGGAACACCCCTACTTCACAAGATCAAAGGTACGATCATCTAGCAAAATGACTAATTCAGGCGCACCCGAACAGACGGGCCTGGGACTTGTCGCTCTTCTGGGAGGTGACCGGAGACTTCAGAAAAGAGAAATACTACCGTCCAGGATGAATACCTCACCCAACTGCTGCAACAGATGGCAACCATGCACACTGAGATTGAGCAGCTCCGAAATCTCACCAACCTGTCCATCAGCCTCAATACTCCGCTCCCTAAACAAGGGACGAGTGCAACTGCACCGCAAACCAGCCATCTCCTGAACCGCCATTTCCCCAAAACCTTCCCCAAAATCCCTCACCAAGAAAAACCTATCCGCAACACACCATCCCACAGCACACTAACCCACATCCTATCAACCCACAAGTCAATCCACAACAAAGCCCGCTACAAAATGATCCAATATCCTTCACGACTCCATATGCGCCTCAAGCTCCAGTTACCCAAACTACCCCACTTGTCCAAAATATCCCTCCCACTTAAAATTACCAAGCGACCCAACGAATACTGATGGCACACTTCGCTAACCACAACAGTTTTTTGCTACCACCCTACCAAACATACCTCCTCAGGAAGTTGACCAGTATGAAGAGATGGAATGGCAAACAAGGATCAAAATCGATGAAAGTGTGGCAAGAGAAATTCATAGCCTAAAAGAAGCATTCAGAACATCCAAGCAAGAAAGGGGCATGAAGGACTCGAGTACGAAGATCTCTGCATGCATCCCGACGTTGAGTTGCATGTCGGATATAAGGTGCCAAAATTTGGCTTGTTTAATGGATAGGGAAATCCTCGCACTTATTTAAGATCGTACTGTGACAAGCTTGTTAAAGTAGGTAAAGACCAGGACATCATAATGAAGTTATTCATAAGGAGTTTGATAGGAGAAGCGCTTGACTAGTACACAAGCCAAGATCTACAGAAATGGCATAATTGGGGTGTGATGGCACAGGATTTCGTGGACAGATTTAGGTTTAACACTAACACGGTCTTGGATAGATTTTATCTGATGAAGTTGGAAAAGAAATCCACAGAAACCTTCAGAGAATACGCTATGAGGTGAAGGGCAGAAGCAACAAAGGTTCAACCCCCAATGGTCGAAAGTGAGATGACCACTCTCTTTGTGCAATCTTTGAAAGATGCAACATACTATGAAAGAATGATAAGCGTCATAGGACGGAGTTTCTCCGAAGTTGTAAGGATGGGAGACTTCATAGAAGAGGGTATCAAAACAGGAAGAATCACAAATTTGGCAGCATTGCAAGCAACGAGTACGGCAATTAAGTCAGACTCATTTGGGGGAGCAATCAAGAAGAAGAGGGACAGAGGGTCCCTTGTCATGACAATCCAAGAATATAGGCCAAACCGAATGTCAACCCACCAAAGTCCATCATCCCAGCCTCTCTACTACAACCAAAACACCCAAAGTCCTCAGCCTTCCTATTATAGCCAAAACGGCCAAAGCCCTCAGCCTTATTATCAACACTTACCTGCTCCATACCCTATCTACCATACCCAGCCAATATATAGCCCACCTCGAGAACCTATCTATCTGAATTCCCCACAGTATCAACCCATATATTTACCTCAACCACGAGTCCATCCACCAAATGCTCCCAGACCCCGCGCAAATTATGAAAGAAGGCCAGTCAAAACCTATACACCTTTAGCCGAACCTCTAGCCCAATTGTATGAAAGACTAAGAACCGCAGGAATACTCCAACCCATCCTAGGAAATATCCCCAATCCTATTCCTAGATCGTACGATGAGACTAAGCATTGTGCATACCACTCTGGAATCACTAGACACGACACTGGAGGTTGCTATGCCCTCAAAGACTAAATCGAGGCATTGATCAAAGAAGGAGTCATCCAACTGAAATGATATTCCCCTAATGTAAACAATAACCCTTTGCCAAACCATGACAATGCCAATGTGAACATGATTATTGTTGATGAAGAAAATAGTTTGGAAGGGACTATTGTGTCGGTCCATAGAGAGAAAAATGTTGAATCATCGGCCTTTATCACCCCTATAATTACAGTTCAAGTGAGGGCACCGTTTGAAGTGGAAGTGCTTCCTCCGCAACCACGGATCATGACACCATCTTTTGATACCAAAATTGTTCCTTGGAATTATTCAACTTGGGAAATAAGCAGGGGAAAAGAGAAATGATTGTAGAAGTTGTCGTCACTGGTATGACAAGATGTGGGTAGTGTTATGCCCTTGCAGAGGTAGCTTGAGGAGCGTCAGGAAAGGAAAATAATGCAAAAAAGATCGTGTCAGAGGTCGAAGTGGAAGAATTCTGGAGGAAAATGCTAACTAAGGAATATTCCGTTGTAGAACAGCTGAAGAAAATGTCGACCCAAATTTCTTTTCTATCATTACTGATAAACTCCGCAACCCAGGCATGCTTTATTGGAGGTATTAAAATAAGCTTACATTCCGAAGGATACCATCGGCGAGAATCTCTCAACCTTGGTCGGACAAATTTTAAAGGCCCATAAAGTCTCTTTTCATGTCAAAGAGTTGTCGCCTGAAGGTTTGGGGCACAACAAAGCTTTGAACATAATTGTAAAGTGCATGAACAAGTTCATATCTAGAGTGTTGATTGATTGAGGCTCAGCTGTCAACATCTGTCCTGTGACAACTCTCTGAGCCTTGGAAATTGACGTTAGAAATATTCGTGAAAGCCATGTAAGGGTTAAAGGCTTTAATGGAGCCCAAATGGTCGTTATAGGGGAAATTGATCTGACATTGGAAGTAGGACCCGTAGAGTTCGTCGTGGAATTCCAAGTGTTAGACATATCCACTAGCTACAACATGCTGATGGGAAGAGTTTGGATCCATATGGCTGGAGCAGTCCCTTCTACCCTACACCAGAGCTTGAAGTTTGTCTAAAATCATCATGAGGTCGTGATACACGAAGAAGGGAGAAATTCAATATATCCCGAAAGTCAAATCCCTGTTGTTGAAAGTGTGGAGAGGTTGGATGGATCTATTTTCCATATCAGGGAGATTGTATGTGCTTCTAGAGCTGGAAAGCTGAAATTGCCCCGGGTTCTCACAATGGTAGCCCAGGAAATGTTGAAAATGGCTTTAAACTTGGTCGAGGCCTCGGTTTGAACTTGGAATGTGTAGCAGAGCCGATTCATTTTCTCGATAAAAAGGATACTTTTGGTCTCAGATACAGACCCACTCCTGAAGAAGTCTTATCAACCAATCTCCGAAGGAAAAGAGATAATTCCCTGCCAAAGCCTGTTCTACCTCTGAATCAGTCATTTGTCAAAGCATGCGCTGCTTAGGAATCAAAAGAAGATGATGTAGACAACCTCGTGGAAGGACTCAAAAGTCTTTTCATTGCTGAAGACGAAGTAGGATGCAATGTGATTCTGGATGATTACGCTGAAGACCCAACCATTTGGGTTGCAGAACAAGGAGATATTTTGAAAAATTAAACTTGTTCCCCAGCACTGTTTCTCCGGGAATCTTGGTAGAAATTGTATTAGTACTTAACGAAACAATGCGATTTAGATTGAGGCCTAAATCGCATCTATAAATTTAACGTGTTTTGCCTGCACCTTTTGAAAGCTTAAATGACAAATCCACATTTGTTTTGCTATTTCAAAATTTGTTTTGTTTAATAATTTTCTTTTCTCTTTTAGCTTGCGAACTAATAAATCTATCGATAATGTGAATGTGACATGTAATGAAACAAGCAAACAAAGTCCAAACGACGAACAGGACTTCGAAGAATATGAGGAAGACTCACAGCCGGAAGAATTGACCGAAGAATTGGAGCATTTTGAGCATAAGCCAAAGCCAAATTTGGACGAAACAGAGGTAGTAAATTTGGGAGATGCAGAACCCGTGAAGGAAACAAGAATCAGCGTCCGTCTAAGCACCGCACAAAAGAAAGAATTAGTTGACCTTTTAAGGCAATATATCGACGTGTTTGCTTGGTCTTATGCCGATATGCCAGGTATGAGCACAGATATTGTTTCACATAGATTACCTATTGAATCATCTTGCCCTCCAGTGAAGCAAAAATCAAGGAAAATCAAGCCTGATTTGAGTTTGAAAGTCAAGGAGAAATTTTCAAGCAATTCAACGCAAAGGTTATTCGAGTCACAAGGTACCCCACTTGGCTAGCTAACATAGTACCTGTGCCAAAGAAAAATGGGAAAATACGGGTATGCGTTGATTATCGGGATCTCAACAAAGCTAGCCCGAAGGATGATTTCCCTCTCCAAAATATCCACATACTCATTTATAACTGTGCGAAGCATGAGTTGCAGTCATTTGTTGATTGCTTTGCTGGTTACCATCAAATTTTGATGGATGAGGAAGAAGCAGAAAAGAAAACATTCACTACACCTTGGGGAGTATACTATTACCGGGTAATGCTGTTCGGACTCAAGAATGCAGGTGCCACCTATATGAGAGCCATGACTACTATTTTTCATGATATGATCCACAAGGAAATCGAGGTCTATGTGGATGACGTTATTATCAAGTCGCGAAGGACTTCATATCACTTGATATATTTGAAGAAATTATTTGACCGGATGAGGCGGTACAATCTAAAATTAAACCCTGCAAAGTGTGCATTTGGTGTCCCTGCTGGGAAGTTGTTAGATTTCATCGTGAGTAGAAGGGGCATTGAACTGGACCCCTTAAAGATAAAAGTTATTCAAGACTTTCCTCCTCAAAAGAGTCAAAAGGATGTGATGAGTTTTCTCGATCGTCTCAATTACATCAGCAGCTTCATAGCGCAATCAACAGTGATATGTGAGCCAATATTCAAGCTACTGAAGAAAGACGATGCTACCAAGTGGACAGTAGATTTCCAGCAAGCTTTTGATAGAATCAAGGAATATCTGTCTAATCCTCCTGTTCTGGTGCCTCTAGAACCCGGAAGACCTTTGTTGTTATATATGTCTGTGTTAGAAAATGCATTCGGATGCGTGCTGGGACAACACGATGAAACATGAAAGAAGGAATAAGCTATATACTACTTGAGCAAGAAGTTCACGCCTTATGAAGCTTGGTATACTTTGCTGGAACGCACTTGTTGTGCCTTGACTTGGGTCGCTCAAAAGTTTAGACATTATATGTCTGCATACACCACTTATCTCATCTCAAGAATTGACCCGCTCAAATACATCTTTTAGAAGCCCATGCCTACTGGAAGCTAGCAAAATGGAAAATCTTGCTAAGTGAGTTCGACATCATATATGTCACCCAAAAGGCCATCAAAGGACAAGCGCTAGCTGATCGTCTTGCTGAAAACCCCATAGATAAAGAATACATGCCTCTCCGGACTTATTTTCCGGACGAGGAGGTATTGTTTGTTGGAGAAGATATCTCAAAAGAATACCCGGGTTGGAGAATGTTCTTTGATAGAGCTGCAAACTTCAAAGGAGTTGGTATCGGAGCAGTCTTGAATTCAGAATCGGGTCGGCACTACCCAATCTCAGCAAAGCTCAGATTCCCATGCACCAATAATATGGCAGAATACGAAACTTGTATACTTGGACTTAGAATGACCGTTGATATGAACATATAAGAATTATTATTTATCGGTGATTCAGACTTATTAATTCATCAGGTACAAGGCGAATGGGCCACCAAGAACGTGAAGATAATTCCTTACTTGTATTGCGTGAAAGAATTGTGCAAAAGGTTCATCGAGATAGAATTCAAGCATATCCCATGAACTCAAAATGAATTTGTTGATGCTCTAGAAACTCTGTCCTCCGTGATTCCACATCCAGATAAGAATTACATTGATCCTATCAAGGTGAACTTGTTGGATCAGCCAGCCTATTGTTTCCACATAGATGAAGAACTGGATGGAAATCCTTGGTACCACGACATTAAGAGGTATCTCAAGGCAGGCGAATATCCAGAAGGCATAACCATCACTCAAAAGAAGACACTTCGGAGGTTAGCAAACCATTTCTTCCTAAATAGAGAAGTCCTTTATTGGAGGACTCCAGACCTAGGTTTGTTAAGATGTGCTGATGACCAAGCAGATTAGTTGAAGAGATACATGGAGGCACGTGCGGGCCTCATATGAATGGTTTCACTTTAGCAAAGAAGATTCTGTGAGCAGGTTATTTTTGGATGACCATGGAAACAGATTGCATTTGCTTTGTGCAAAAGTGCCATCAGTGTCAGATTCATAGCGACTTAATGCGGGTACCTCCTAACAAGCTCAATGTAATGATTTCTCCTTGGCCATTTGCAGCTTGGGGCATGGATGTCATTGGTCCTATTGAACTTGCCGCGTCAAATGGACACAGATTCATTCTAGTGGCAATTGACTACTTCACAAAGTGGTAGAAGCATCATCCCACAAGTCAGTGACGAAGAAGTTGTAGTTGATTTTGTCAGCAATGACATCATTTTTCGATTTGGAATCCCTGGGTCGATTATAACAGATAATGGAGCCAATCTCAACAGTAATTTGATACATGAGGTATGTGAGAAGTTTAAAATCACTCACCGCAATTCCACTCCATATCGACCTCAGATGAACGGAGCAGACGAAGCAGCCAACAAGAACATCAAAAGAATACTGCGAAAGATGGTTAATAATTATAAGCACTGGCATGAGCATTTGCCCTTTGCACTTTTGGGCTATCACACTACAATTAGGACTTCTACTAAGCAATGTCGTATCTTTTGGTCTATGGAACAGAAGTTGTGTTACCAGCAGAGGTAGAAATACCATCTTTGAGAATTATCCAAGAAGCCGAGTTGAGCGAAGCAAAGTGGATACAAATCGGTACGAGCAATTGATGCTGATTAATGAAAAGCAGATAAACGCAGTCTGTCACAGGAAACTTTATCAGAACAAAATGGCCAAAGCTTTCAACAAGAAAGTAAAACCAAGGACTTTCAAACCGGGGCAGTTGGTGTTAAACGCATATTCCCACACCAATATGAACCTAAAGGAAAATTCACACCCAACTGGAAAGGGCCTTACATGGTTCACCGAGTGCTAACTGGAGGGGCATTAATCCTAGATGAAATGGACGGCGAAGTATGGCCAAAATCTATCAACACAGATGCAGTGAAAAGATACTACGTTCAGGAATTTTTCTATGTAATGCATTTATCTTGTAAAAGTTGCGCTCCCTTGGCGGAATACGCAAAGGACCCATGTCGGGTTCCATCTCTTTAAAGCACAAATTTCCCTAAAATCCCATTTACTTGTAACATGAACTACGTCATGACCTGATTCCCTCGATGGGATACGTAGGCAGCCCACATCGGCTTCGGTCCTATTTTTAGAAAGAACCTTACAATCCCCTTTTGCTTGTAACGAACTGCGTTATGACCTAATTCCTTGTTGGGATACGTAGGCGGCCTATATTGGCTTCAGTCACACCATTAGAATTTTTTCTCCCTTATCTTACATGTAACGAAATACACCCATTTGATCGCCTTGATAGGACAGGTAAGCAACCCACACGAGACTTGGTCTTGCCTAGTTGAAAGTTCAGCATCCTCACATACCAGAAACTGGGGCAAATTTTAAAGGTTCACTGCAAGAAGACGCCTATAGACATGGAAAAGTGTTGGCCAACTAAGTCTTCAGTTAGAAGAACTTTGGATAAGATATTTGCTCTGTTTCACTGCATGTCACTATTCGAGAGTTCGACAGATATTCCTATTTAATATGCATACTTTCTTATAAGCAAATTATTTTCAACAAATATTTTCATTAACAACTAGCCAAGACTGGAAACCAGACAAGGGTTACAGGTCCGAACCAGTGGGACGTGCAAGTATCAAGAGCCAAAGGTAAAAGATCAACGCGAATCAACCACCCTTTCCCCCAAACTCACAAATTTCTTTGAGTACATGTACTTCAAGTTGAAAGAGACGAGGAAGCCACAATATTTAGGTCCAATTTTGCAAAGAACTTCCACATTGCAGTTCGGCCCACAAGGATCGCATTCCTGTTTGCATCCGTACAAAGAAGTCATCTTGACCTACAGGGTCCTGACCACATTATGTTTGTGCAAGGATGGTATTTTGACTCACATGGTCACATTCTCATCCTTATCTTACATTGCCTATGTCCACGCATTAACTTTTCATCCAGATTGAGTGTGCAAGAACTTCAAATTAGCATTTTGTCCTTAGGGTCACATTTCATTACGTCTATACAATGATGTTATTTCATTACGTCTATGCAACAATGTCATTTTATTACGTCTATACAACGACGTCATCTGCATTACGTCTGTACAACAACATCATTTAATTACGTTGCATTTACGTCTATACAACGATGTCATTTCATTACATCTATGCAATGACATCATCTGCACTACGTCTATACAACGACGTCATTTCATTACATCTATCCAATGATATCATCCGCATTACGTCTATACAATGATGTCATCTGCATTACATCTATACAACAACGTCATTTCATTACGTCTATGCAATGACGTCATCTGCACTACGTGTATACAACGACGTCATTTCATTACATCTATGAAATAACATCATCTGCATTACGTCTGTATAACGACGCCATTTTATTACGTCTATGAAATGACGTCATCTTATTACATCTATTGAACGACGTCATTTCATTACGTCTATGCAACGAAGTCATCTGCATTACGTCTATACAACGACGTCATCTGCATTACGTCTATACAACGGTGTCATTTCATTACGTCTATGCAACGACGTCATCTGTATTACATCTATACAACGACATCATTTCATTATGTCTATGCAACGACATCATCTGCATTATGTCTGTACAACGACGTCATTTCATTACGTCTATGCAACAATGTCATCTGCATTACGTCTATGCAACGACATCATCTGCATTACGTATATATAACGATGTCATTTCATTACGTCTATGCAATGACGCCATCTGCATTACGTCTATACAACGACGTCATCTGTATTACGTCTATACAATGACATCATTTCATTATGTCTGTGCAACGATGTCTCGTATTCTCATATACCCATTGTATTCAGCAGTTACGCATTAATTTTTATCTTAGCAGAGTCCGCGGGAGTTTGAATCGGCAGGAGCTTCAGCATAACGTGGAACTATCTCTTACAGCGAACTGAGGCAATTTGTTGGAGAACTGGATTTCCCAACAAAGGTCAGTGGCCTACTTCGAACATCGTTCCGCTATTTCCCAACATTTTGCCACACCTGCAACCGGTATCATCATAACTCGATATTGAGGCAATATTTCTTAAATCTGTACCAACTTTGCTTCTCGATTTTCCGACATCGCAATTTTTCTCCCTCGGAATTCTATCTCTACCCGTGCATCCCTAATCTTCGTTAAAGTCCCGATGATCAGGACAAAATTGGCTAATCTGTCAACTTCTTTGTCCGAAAACTCTTTCATCGTCTCCGACCAAAGAGGGACATCTGTTGACACTCAATTTATCCCCTCTTTTTCGATATTTATTTGTAATTTTAAATATTTTGACACCTCAAAAACAACTTTATATATATATAAGGCTTTTAATATCGTCGTCTATTCTCATATCATTTATTATTATTATTATTACTACTATTATTCGCATTTTTTACTATCATTTTCCTTTTAATATTCTAATCATAGTTTTTACTCTAATATTCTATGTTATTTTATTTTCGCAAAATGACATCGCATTTTTATTTATTAAGCATTAGGCATTTCACAAAAATTATGTTTTATTATTATCATGTCGTTATATTTTATTTAAATAATTTACATTTTTTCTTCAAAGCATTTTAAACCCCTTTTATATTTTAAACCACAACTCATTTACCACTCACCCAAAATATTCCACCAACCCACAAAATCACCCCAAAATTTCAGCCCAATCGGCCACCCAACCGAAAGGCCCAAACCGGCCACCACCCGTCGGCACAACACCAAATAGAAACCCATCACCCAAATCATCCATTTCTAACCCCTAAAACCAAACAACTCGAAAACCAAATGATGCCCCAAAATATTGCAGTCCTCCACCGATAACCCTTCAAAATCCATCGGATAAACGCCATCACCGATGCCCTGCCACCACGTCCCCTTCACCATCGACCTCTCGCATCACCTGGTCTTTTTTTTCTCTACGAATCACAGATCATAGCTCGTCCAATCAAATTGTCCTGAAATTGCAAAGCATGCATGAGTCATTGGGTCTCTATGATGAACCTTCAAGGATTCGGTGGGTAAAAGAATAAACGCATACCCTTTTATCATCATCTCAGTTTCAAAATCAGTCAAAACGATCATTTTTTCCCTCTTTTCCTTGAATTTGATTTTCGAATTCTATTTGTTAAGCTCCAAATTTTGACTATAAATACATCCATTTGGGTTGTGTTTGAGGGAGGCTTTTGGGGGATGAAAAAGGGTCTCAGCTTTTTCAAAGATTGTAACTAAAAATCAATATTTCTTGATTTTTTACTAAGTTTCAGAAAAATGGAAAATCCCTTTGAACAAGCTTTCGATTCTGAAAAATCCCCTATTTTTACTCTCGTTTTGCCTCGACAAAGCCACAAAACACTCAAACTCTCATTTTTCTTCAATCGCACAAATATAAACTTCTCCGAGCGGGGTCGACGATTCGAAACAACACGTCGGTTCGCTGCCTTGAAAAGGTAAACTCAAATTCCTCTCGTGTTTCATTTTGTTTACGTGTTAGGTGTATTTACGACTAGTTTTAGTTGTTGTTAATTATCTTAGCATGTTCAAATTAGGTTAGGGTAATTGGATTCTGGATTGAATCATATATGCTAAGTCTCATTTTATACGAAATGGGATTTTAAAGTTTATTAGTTGAGTATCATATTTACTTGCTTAAATTGATTATTATGCCTGAGTTTGTTGTTTGAAGCTTGATCTAGTCTTATGTGATATAAAAATCAGTCTAGTACTTGTTCAAGCCCAATGTGAATCTTGTAATGTTTGTCTTGTTTAGCTAATTATAGGTGCTCCAGACCTACTATATTGAGTTCATATTAAACTTTATGTGATGTTGCTTTTGGTATTTGTTTGGTAAAAACTGTGTTCATGTTCCCTTACATGAATAAAATTATGTGAATAAGTAAAGGACTTGAACTGTTTCTTGATTGATCTGGGAATGTGTGGATTGCCTCTACTTATTTGCCTTTGCTATAGATATTGAATGATAGGTTGGTTTTAGTTTTGAATCTCTGTCAGTATGCCCTGAATATGATTGTGTGTTGATTTGTCACTACTGACCCTATTTATTTGGAACCCTGTCTTTTAGTGGTCATTCTATACACCTTACTTATCCTCCATGATTATTCTATTTGCTTACAAAGCACACTATGTCATCATATGTGCTAAATGTTGATACTTTTTCTTATATGAGTCTCCTGTTAAAGTTGTAAAGTTTCTTTATGTAAAATTCTATGAAATTTGTCTACTTATATTAGGATTTTGTATCTGATTTATCATGTATTGGGTCTGTTTGGTATGAAACTATCAGTTTAAGCTTATTTAAGTATCATACTAGTCATGCCATGCCTATTCCAAGGGAATAATATATCCAGCTAGGTTTGAATTAAGAGTATGCATATTTGTCTGAGGTTTCTAACCTAGAACCCCCTGGAGTATAATCTGGTCGAGATTAGAAGGCTTTCACCTCTTTCTGTCACACATGTTTGATAACATGATCCTATACCATGAGAAAGCTTCCTTTAAATAGTCATTTGGCCACTCTGCATACCTGACTGTTTGCTAAGTTAACTATGTATTTGCCTTGTATGGATCAAATTTCATGATGTACTTATGCTAGCATAGAGTGTCTTTGAAACCATGTTTAATGCTTGGCATGTCTGTCCTCATGGTCTACATGATGTTGGGACCAATTCACTACACCTGTTAAGTCTACTTTGTTTATGTGATTTTGATTACAATTTAAGTCTATATAGGAGTCTGTCTGTCCAGCTTGTTCTGTTGAGTGTATGTGTATCTTCTTAAGATTAATGAGTTAGTTCCCTGTGAGTGTCTTGTTTGCAATTGGTCAAAACTGTATATTCTTTATAGCATGATCCTTGCATTGATTAGAAGTCTATGGCCTAGAATAATGTGTGACTATGACTCTTTTGGTTTTATGAATCAGACCCTTTACCAAAGTGTTTGGTTTAGGCTCACTCTTTCAAAATCATGCAGTGTACCATCAACATTTCTCCCTTTCTTTCTGCCTCTGTATATGCCATGTTTGCCTATTCTACTGATATCTGAGATCTGAAACCTGAACTTGGTCATCTACTTAGCTTTATTGTTTGTATTGAAATGATGGGTATCCTCTCTTGTGTGTTGACATCTTATTATTTCCTCATGGATTATTTGCTCATCATTTGCTTTAAAATAATTAGGATTGATCCCTGGTTTCACTTTATGATCTCCATTTCATCTTCTTGTGGGCTGAATATATGTGACCTGCCTTTCGTAGAAATATTGCTACAGATTAAAAGACCTTCAAGACATGTAAATTTGTCTTTATATGTGTGCTTTTGAATGTATCCTATCTGTTGCAGTCCATCCTAGATGTTCATGTTTACTTATGGTTTAAGTTTTCCCTCCTAGGAAAACATGTGAACTGATGTATATCAGGATATATTTCAAAGTATATAAGGTATAAAAGTTTAGATATACATGAGGTGTATATCAAGGCTGTATACTCTTGTATAACTCCAAATATATCATATATATCTGTAATGCATTGTGTATACCAGCCATGTGTATTAATTAGATATTTGAAAATGGGTTGGAGCATGTTCCTAGATTTAATCTTTCGAGTTTGGGCCTGCCTGCTTTTCTCACTTCTTCAAAAAAAAAATGAGGCACGCGATTTCAATAGTGTAGACAGTTTCGATTGGGCCTCTGTCGGGTTTTGTTTGTTTTTTCTATAAACTGTTGATTGGATATATGTATATATATTTTGTTCCGTCTACTAATTCTTTTCTTTTCTTGTATATACATGAAATGCATCAGGAGCAACGAAGAGTCTCGTTATGAGAATCATCATGGTTATTGTCAAAACGAAGACCCGCATCCACATTCATCTCATTCTCCTGCACTCGATACTCCTAAACAAATAGGGTGGGTTGACACTATCATCCGCCCTAGTCGCGGATTTAATTCCTTAATTCCGTATTTTTATCTCTTTTGTTGTAATTTAATTATTTAATTTTGTGCGATCATAGGAACACTTAGAATAATTAGGCTTTGAATGGATAAGTTAATAGGGTAGTTTAAAATTAGAAATCCGCCACTAGTTTATTCATTTTAGGCTCGGGTAGTCTAAAATTGGAAACCCGCTGCTAGTTTATTCATTTTAGGCTCGGGTAATTTATAATTGGAAACCCGCCGCTAGCTTATTTATTTTAGGCTCATTATGCATGTTTCAAATTTTCAAAATAATTTGGTCATCCTTTACTCGCATTATTATACGTACAAACAAGGTCTTGTTTTTCATCCGATTTGCAAATTAAAATTCACTTCTTTGCATCATAAATAATTTATTTTTCTCCATTACTATCAATTGCAAAAAATATGTATTTTATAAATAATGTCATACAAATGCATGCCTTTTATCCAAAAATCAACTTTGCATGTACTTTATCAACTTTCATACAAATGCCTACTTTTATCCAAAAATCAACTTCGCATGTTTTTAATCAACTTTCATACAAATGTATACTTTGATCCAAAAATCAACTTTGCATGCATTTTATAAACAATGACATACAAATGCATACTTTTCATGTATTTTTATAAACAATGTCATGCATACTTTTCGGAGTTATACCTTGAATTTATTTCTCAAAACAGCAATCACTTGTGCGAGACTCTTCAAAAGAATATAAGTGGTAAAAATCTTTACGTTGTCAAAATACGTTCTTTTATTAAATACTTGCAACATCATTTTTATACTCTTAAACATGCATTTTCCCTTTAGCATAATAATTAACCTGAGTTTGACCGGATAACCGCAAGTTAGCGGATCTTAAAGGATGCCTAACCCCTTCCCTTTAGGATAATAAAGAACCCTTACTCAGAATCTCATAGTTTCACAAACCAGTAATAAGAGTTCACTTTGCAACATTTAGTTAACATTTAGGTGCCCTAATTCACCGTAGAATAATTAGGTGGCGACTCCTTAACAGTTTTGTGAATCCAGGAAATCGACCCATTACGTACGAACCGTGGCAAAAAACGGGCGCATACAACGACTATATAAAAATTTAACCGGAAAGCCTCAACTTATATATACATACCAAGGCCGACAAGGTCATACATAACTACTATACACATGACATATGTCTACAAGCCTCTAAAGAATACATGACATCACAAGGGCGGGACAGGGTCCTCCCACACCCAAGTGCATATGCAAAATAATATATCACGACTAGACTGCAACTTTGAAATAAGTAGAGTGCTCCAATAACAACTGAACCAGCAACCTACTAGCGCAATTTGTCACCCTCTTTAACTGAACCTGCGAGCATGAAACGCAGCGTCCCCCGACAAAAGGGACGTCAGTACGACTGATGTACGAAGTATTTCAGGAATGAATAATAGCATAATAGGGATATAATAACAACTGAAACAGAAACAGCCAACAATACCAACAACCGACAGGAATGGCTAACCAGCAACAAATGCCTCTGAGGGCCCCAATGCATATGCTTAAATGTTATGCACAATGCAAATACGGTATATATATATATATATATGTTACGAAATATGCAACCCGATCCAATATATGTTAGTGTTGCGTATCGTGCAACCCGTCCCAATATATGTTAGTGTTGCGGTCGTGCAACCCGTCCCAATATATGTTAGTGTTGCGGATCGTGCAACCCGTCCCAATATATGTTAGTGTTGCAAATCGTGCAACCCGTCCCAATATATATTAGTGTTGCGGATAGTGCAACCTGTCCCAATATATGTTAATGTTGCGAATCGTGCAACCCGTCCCAATATATGTTAGTGTTGCGGATCGTGCAACCCGATCCATTATATGTTAGTGTTGCAGAACGTGCAACCCAATCCAATATATGTTAGTGTTACGGAACATGCAATCCGATCCAATATATGTTAGTGTTGCGGAATGTGCAACCCGATCCAATATATTATATGTATATATATGCATGAATGACAATAAAACATTTTTGAACTTATCGGATGACATAATATCCTTGTATCTTCGGCTAACACTATGAATATCAACATTTTTTCCGTATGCCTCAATAAGGACTTAGGAACATATTATACATGCTTTAACATAGGAATCAATAACATGAATATTCTTAACCACTAGGAGTATAATAATTTGTGGAAAAAATCACGGTTATATTTCGTTACATGGAACATGCCGAAAGAAAGAAATAACTTGCCTTAACATACCTCGAATAATAACGGAACCCGCCCCTTTTAATTTGCTGGAGCGTAGCCTAAAATTTCCACGAACTAATCTCGTTCGGCTAATCATACCATTGCCTAACTTTACTAACCAAGGTGTATTGCCTATGTTTTCTTACTATAACAACTAATCGTGTTACATGTAAAAAAGAAGAAGTCTACAAAGAACCTTTATATAACAGGACCCCAATTAACTCGTCCCCCGCCCATAATAATTTCCCCTAAGTCTCACCATCTGCCACAGACCCACATCATTAATTACCATGCAAACTTTGTCCAACAACGTGTCCTCTTATTAACTTGTATTTTCTTAGTCATTAGGAATCCCTTTTAAAGATTACACGTTCATCCCCACTAAACTTTGTCCCCTCCACTTAACTTAATTAAGTGACTTGCCTCCATATAATTTATCAATCACACACATAATTAGTTTTGTGATCCCAATTCACTTAAATCTTAATAACTTATAAGACCTTCATAGACTCAATGTCATAATTTTATAATATGACACTAGTCCATAACCTCTTTGTGGGCACACCAAATTTATTTATGATCCCTGTCGTCACACTTGTTACTTCCAAAATGATTTCGGAGTTTTATCCTTTTATATATTAATCTCTTTATTAGCATACGTAAGTATAACATAATTTTTCCCAACGCTCGGGTCTATTTACACACGACTAACGATTTTACATACGTCTAGCGATTCAAACCGTGACCCGAAAGTACGGGATGTTACATTAAGATTAAGAGGAGGGCCTTGAAGTATGTGCTCATTGATGATGATCTATACAAAATGAGTGTAATGGGGTGCTACTCAAGTGCATTGATAAAGCAGAGGCCTTAAGAGTCATGGGAGAAGTTCATGAAGGAATCAGCGGATCACACAGAGTCGGGCCAACGATGAAGTGGTTGATTTATCTCCATGGCTATTATTGGCCTACCATCACGGCCGATTTCTTTCAATACGCAAAAGGTTGTGAAGAGTGCCAGAGACATGGACCAATCCAATGGGTACCGACTGAGGTAATGCCCCCGATCATGAAGCCTTGGCCTTTCAGAGTATGGGCTATAGACCTCATCGGCAAGATTCACCCACAATCGGTTAAAGGACACAAATTTATTATTGTGGCTACCGATTACTTCACTAAATGGGTAAAGGCACAGCCGATGAAGAGGGTTCATCAAACAGATGTCATTCAGTTTATCCAACACCAAATCATATATAGATATGGTATTTCTGAGATAATTACAACTGATCAAGGGACGGTGTTCAGTGGTTCCAATGTGGCAACCTTTGCTAAGAAGTTTGGGATTAAGATGATCACATCTTCGCCTTATTACGCACAAGCGAATAGACAAGCCGAGGCAACTAATAAGCTTATTGTGGACATAATCAGTAAAAATGTGGAGGATAAACCGATAGTATGGCATATCACTTTGGATTAAGCTATTTGGGCAATCAGAAACTCTAAGTCTACCGCTACGGGGACAATACCTTATTGGCTAACCTATGGCCAAGATGTAGTGTTACCCCTGGAAATTAATGTTAAGTCATTACGGGTGGCCAAACAGAATTCGTTAAACTTGAAAGATTATCAGTAGGCCATGTTAATGGAATTAGATCAACTAGATGAAGATCAAATTATGGCCCTAGAGAGAATCGAAGCCGTCAAATGAAAAATGGCCAAAGCATACAACAAACATGTTAAACCCAAGAGGTTCGCCAAAGGAGACTTGGTTTATAAAACCGTATTTCCGCTCGGAATGAAAGATCATAAATTTGGCAAATGGTCGCCAAAATGGGAAGGACCCTTTGTAGAAATCCAACAGATTGCTGGCAATGCGTATCGACTAATAGACATGTATGATGAAGAGCTTGACAGAAATGTAAAAGGAAAGTATCTAAAAAAGTATTACCCTTCAATTTAGGGTATGCATGAGTAAATAACAGCCACAGACCGGCTGCCTGGTCACAAAAAATAGACCCTTAGATTTGGGGTCAATAAAACTAGAAAGCCAAGATTGGTTGATGTTTCACTATCCGGGGGTTGCTCTACGTTATCAGGCTTAGCCGAATCCACTGCTGCCTAGTCACACAAAGCAGACCCTTCGATTTGGGGTCAAGAAATGGCCTGGTCACAGTCACATGAAAAAGTACTTCCCTTCAATTTGGGGAAGACAAAAGTAAACAACAGCCACAGACCGGCTGCTTAATCACAGAAACAGACCCTTCGATTTGTCGTCGATAAAGCTAGGGAGATGAGTTGGTCGGTATTCCGCCAGCTAGAGGTTGCAATATATAAACAGTAACAGAAGTCTCAGGATTAGTCACGTCCATGACTGCTTGGGCATCTTGGGTACCTGCAATCTCTCTTTCTCTCTCATCTGCAACAAAGGCTACTACATCAGTCGCTCCTGCTTGGACCTTTCTTTCAGCACCCAGCAAAGGCTCAGCCACTACAGCCGATGGGGCCTCGGTAAAAGCCTGGGTATCGGCTGATACATCTTGAACAACAAAAGAAATTATGGTTTCGGATTGCAAGTCCATAAGGGTATCGGCTGACAACTCATCAACAGGATCAGCTGGCAAGGGAGTAGTGATTTTTGGCATTACTTGAACTAGACGTTTTTCCACTCAGTCCATTCATTCTCCCGTTTGGCCTGCCATTCGCTACCAGCTCTCTGATCCAGTTCCCAAACCGCTTGCTGATTACCGAGTTCCCAAATTTTGTTATCCAATTGAAGGCTCTGCCGAAACAAAGAAGAATGGGAGGAGTCGTGGGCACCAATAGCCGAGACCAAGGCACCTATAGCCAGAATAATAGCCCCGATCTCCGCGTGGATCCGCTCTAACTCAACTCGCAGTTTGGGCAGCTATTCTTGCAAGTCATTCCTTCGGCTAACATTTTGTTGCCTTTCTGCATTCACCTCGTCGAAAGAAGTTTGAATGTGGTTCTTCTCTTACCGGAGAGACCCCAAGTGTTGTAAAGCAGCGGCAACCTCATCATGGCTATCTTTGGCATTTATATGTAAACCAAATAAATCATTCAGAGCCAAAGCCATATCATTATAAGTGGTGGCCAGAACCGGGGAATTCGTCATTTCTTTTGACAATCGGAGTAAGGAGGCTCTCAGAGCATGGAACTCTTCTTTGTTGGTTTGAATTCCCCTGATGAGAAACTCCTCGACTCGGTCTTGATGGATGCCAACAGGAGAAGGTGGTGGAGATGCAGCGTAGATTGAGCCAAAGTAATGCAAAAGCACATCTTCCGAGATAATTTCAGTTGGTACATCTGAGTCTTCCGTTTGGTGGGATTCAGCCGAAAGATTTTCTCCAGTGGTCTCCTGTACAGAAATGACAGATTTAGTATAGAGACAAGTGCCTAGAGGCAGTGAAAGGCTAAGCATATGGGAAAGGGTATACCTCTACGGCTACCCCAGCATCGGAAGCTTCTTCAGGAAAAATTATGGCTTTGAGGGCAGCCAATGATGGGTCCTGCGAATGCACAGGAGCATGAGCCAGGGAAGACAATTCGCCGATATGAAGGAGAGCATCAGACACTTTATGCAGCCGTGTGTGCCTTATCAGTTGTTGCCCCTGGAGAGCAAACAGAAAACTTAGTAGCCGATGCGAAGGTGTTTTAGCCAGCCGAGTAATATACCTCAACTTTTTCCTCCTCTTCGGCAGAAACAGGAACTATGTGTCTATAGGGGATTTCCTCACTATAATCTCAAATGACAACACATCCACTTCGTCGGGGTTGCTTGGACACTGGTTTCCTGGTGATGGGGACTCGGTGTCAAAAGTAGTATCCAGATCAACAAACATTGGAGGAAATGGAGTTGTTGAAAGCTCCATAAGAGATGTTAGCCGAAAATTCACAAGAACAATCTGGCCGACACATATATAGCATAAAATTGACCTTTTCTCGACGTATGCCGCAACCGGACGGAAGACCTTGAGCCAACAGGTCTAGCCGATTTAGAGGAAGCAACTTTCAGAGTGGCTTCTTTTGGCCACGATTTAGAGGTTTCCGGGTTCTTATTTTTTCTCAACAGAATCAGCCGATCATAATAAACATCTAAAGAAGATTGAAAAAACTTTTCCTTAGCCGTATCCCACCAATCATCAAAAGCGACAGTAGTATTCACTCTCAAGGGAAACGGTTGCCAGTCAAATAGGGCGAGCTTGTCAAGATTATGATTGGCTAATTTCTTGGCTTGTTCTGCATCCAGAATGCAGCATTGTATTGAACTGACAATACTACGGTAGGGCCAGGACACGTGCTGAGTAAGGCCGAATTGCCTTGCTACAAAGTTTGGCCGATATGGCTCCATGGTCAATTTATTATTCCTAGAAGTGTGCTTTAAGCCACCCAACAAGTCCCTGTCCATGAGAATCCGCCCCCACATGAGAACTATAGTCCTTTGTTGAAAGAAAGTAAGGTCATCATCAGTTACTTGACGGACCCACTCAGGGGTGGCCCATTTCTTTATAACCGGTTGCCAATTTGTATAATGGTCTCTAGACAGACCATGCAGGGTGGAGACTGCGGTAAAAGCATCTTGGGGCATAAAGGGTGTTCTCTGAAGGGTATCGGCTAATACTGGTGGGTTTAACGGAAAGCGGCGGTCATCAAATCTATCAGGGATAAACTCAGAAAAATAGAGGTGATCCACAACTGAAGGAACCACAGGGGACCGGCCAAGGTATCCAGGTTCCTAGAATCCCTTAACATCATCAGGGCATCACCCAGTGCCATGTAAAGATAGGTCAAGAAGAGAGATGCCCAGCTGACATCCCTCCCCGAAATAGCTAACACCGCATAAATTTCCAACTCTTTTACAACTGCACAAGAGCCCGCACAGACAAAGTATCGGCTAAACCAAAAAAGCAAAAAAAAATTATGCTCGGCATCATCAACTGGAAGAGGCGATATTCGGCGGTAGTTGGTTATAAACTGGTCATAGCCTGAAGAAGTCTTTGAGACTATGACTCCTAAATCGGCAACATCTATATCGCTTATGACAGGCGCTTCAGCTCCCAGAATCGGAAGGCCACAAGTATCGTCGTCACATCAAGCAGTGTGGGGGTTATCATTCCCCAAGGGAAAACAAAGGCCTTTACAGCGGTCGACCAGTAACCAAGAAAGACATATATAAGACCGATGTTGTAAGGGAAGTCAAACTCCAATAGCATAGTGGCATCGTAGAGACCAGTGCGCTTCCATTCGTCTTCTTTGGCCAATTTTACTCGGTCCAACCAAGCAGAATAATTGGCAATCTTGGTCGGCAAGGTGCGCAGACTAGATGGACAACGGTCATCGGTGAACCAGTCACAAGTAATCGGAAGGTCGTAGTTCACTGGCTTAGATGCTGAGAAAGAAGGAGGTCACCTTGTTTAGATGTACCAAAAGGGGTAAGAACCAGTTACCCATCTATGAAGACAAAAGTGGGGATTAGGTCACCAGCAGACAAACCGATGCTATCCGATCCTAGAGATAGAGAAGAAGATGAAAACATGGTTTTTCTTTTTCTGATGAAGAAATAGGATTTTCTGAAGAAGGTAAGAAATTTGGGAATAGCCGAGAAGATTGAATGAGAAACCCTTTTTGGTGGGGGGATCTCTCCTAAATATTTCCTTTTTCTTTGAGATATGATTGACACAGTTGGGAGTCTTGTCGCCAAAACGTGCGGCTAAAAATCAGTCAGAAACTAATCGTGGAAGCCGAGACGTCTCTGTGGAAGGAAAAGGAATCTTTTTAAAGACCATCATTACATGCATTTAAGGCAAAAGTTATTGAAATGACACATACGGCTGTCATACAAAATGACGGCCATTTTGGAATACATCAACTCGACAGCTGCACTCAAGTTAATGTAGGGGGCAATTGTTAACACTCAAAAGTGTTTAGCCGAATCAAGTGACAGCCGAAGGAGGAAAAGGATTTTAAATCGGTAACTGGGAGGAATAATAACTGAATTCGTTAGTCCCTACCCTCGGCTATAAAAGAAAAGCGTCATCGGCTATTATAGTAGTCTGGACGAGTTATAATTCCGAGGAACGGCTGAGACCCACACATACTCGGACGCCTCAAAAACCAAATCAAATGAACTTCTAGAAAATGTAGCAACCAGCAATAGCCTGAAGGGAGTGTCGTCAATCGTGCTAGGGGCCCAAGCGAAAAAATTGGCAATACTTCCTCATAGTTGGTTAGTGGATTTCGTGGGTAGTTCGATGGCTAACATAGGGGGTCACATTCATTCTTTTTTGTACTATAAATATAGAAATCAATTGTACAGGATACAAAACACACACAATCAATCAAAAAACTGATTCTTATTTATCTTCATTCTACCTTTACCGCTTTTATTGCACTCTAGCTGTATTTATGCTTCTTACCACCTAGTTTATTCACTCACCATCCTAACGCTTTCTGGAGTAGTTGGGGAACCCATTGCTGGAAGTTAGAGTTCCACTTCCAGCCCAAATCACTTAGTTAAGGAATCAATTTATCATCTGATTTCGTCAGCTGATAAAACGGCAAACACTTCGGTCGGTAACAGAAATCAAAATCAAATAAAGTAGAAAAAACATGGACTATTGCAGCCGCCACAGAAGAGAACGAAACAACCAGACACAAAGTGAAGAGAATGAGAAGCTCTAGGTCGAGGAAGCAACCACTATGCGACAATATACACACATAAATAACACTTTGAAAAACTTGGAAGGTTTCTATGAGTTCAAACACTCAAACAAGATCATAATCTTGAATGACATCTTCATTCTCCACATGCATTAATTATTCCCCAAAGCCACAATTCGTCACTATTGAGGTGAAAAACGAAAAGAGTCATGTGGCACACTTAGTTACTACACTATTATGCGAGGCAAAGGTTAAATTGTTGTAATAATAAAACAAAATAGGCCGGGGAACTATAGAGAAGCGTATATTTTTTAGTGCCTACAATGCGCATTTTTGCTAGTATAAGATCTTTTTGGAATGACAAGTGTCGTGAATAGGAGTAGACGTACAAAATTTACGATGTTTGGAAATGAAAGGATGTTTATAGAAGATGGCAATATTCCTTTCCTAAACCAGCTTAATTTGTTATGACTTATCAACTTTAATCATAGTTATTAGTGGTAGAATTAAGAATTCTAATAAAATGAGAAGTCCGGTGCACTAAGCTTCCACTATGCAGGGGTCTGGGGAAGGGCCGGATCACAAAGGTCTGTTGTACGCAGCATTGCCTTGCATTTCTGCCAGAGGTTGTTTTCACTGCTTGAACTCATGACCTCTTGGTCAAATGTCATCAACTTTACCAATGATAAATACCGTGATATACATAATCTTGTATATCACGGTTTGTCACATTTTTGGTGTATTACATTTAGGATTTGTATTAAATTAGAATTGTACACTTACCATAATTGTATAATTATTGTACAAGTAGACTAAGGTTTTGAGAGTAGAATAGGAATAGGATTTTCCTATTATGGAAATTGTAAATTGTATATATACTCTTTCATTAATGAAAATAATCAAGAGATTATTTCTTTCATGGTATCAGAAGTCTAGGTTGAGAAATTTTCTCCCCAAATTGTCGTCGGCTCCGAGCCTTCTTACCTCGGTTTCTGTGCAAATTTTTGATCCCCAATTTCTTTCTTCCTAAATCCCTCAATCATCTATTATTCTTCCATTATGTCTACCTCCAAGAACACGTTTCACCCTGCCCTTGTGGTTTCTAACATCAATATCACATCTCTCTTATTCTTGAAATAGAAAACGTCTAATATGCGACGTGGGACGAACTGTTCAAAATTCACGCACATTCGCATCAAGTCATCCATCACATAATCCCCGCGGCTCCTGAGGACACGGAGGTACCTAAACGCGATGATGATCCTAAGTTGTGGATGACTCTTGATGCCACCGTCCTTTAGTAGATTTACTTCACCATCACTACCGACCTGTTGCAGATGATTATTGACCCTGACGCTACGGTGATGACTGCTTGGGATAGGCTCCGTGACATATTCCAAGATAATCAAAATTCCAGAGATGTTATCCTTGAGCAGGAATTTTCCCATGTCAACATAGAAAATTTCCCGAACGTTTCAGTTTATTGCAAAAAGTTGAAAGAATTGGCGGACCAACTCCGCAATGTTGGTGCGCCCGTTAGTGAAGATAGTCTCATTCTACATATAGTTTTTGGCCTATCCGAGGCCTATAGTGGCGTTGGAACTTTTCTTCATCAAAATAATCCTCTCCCAAAGTTCTATCAAGCCCGCTCCATTCTTACTTTGGAAGAAGCCGGTTTGGCTAAGAAGGCAGCTACTAGTGCTAGTCCCGTGGTCATGATGACGTCCTCCACCAATTCTCCAGGGTTCATTGATAATTCAAGCCAAAACCATTCTCACGGAGGCGGAAAAAAATAGTCGAAAAAGTAATGCCAAAAATCACGGGGGCAAACGTGATGGTTCCGGTGGTGGTAACGGTGGCCAAAACAGTAGCAATGGGTCCAACCCCAACAACAGTGGGCCACAGCCCAACTGATCCCAGCCTTAGGCCCCGTGGCCGTGGGCCTGGGCTAGTGGGCAGTGGCCCAACAGCCCCTGGTTTCCAGCACCTCAAACCCTAGGCAATTGGGCTACCTAGCAGCCTTCACGGCCCAATTCAACCTGACCCAACTGTTCTAGACCAGTAGGTTACCACCATCATTCTGGTCAAGGGCAGCAAGTAGGCGTGCATGGGCCCTGGCCTCCACAGGCCCATCATGCAGCGGGCCCCACCCCAACCGACATTGAGGATGCAATGCACACTCTTGGATTAAATCCACCAGACAGAAATTAGTACATGGACATGGGTGCAACCTCTCACATGACGTCCGATCAAGGTACTCTCCAGTCTTATTCCAATTTGAGCAACAATCGTGGCATAATTGTTAGTAATGATAATTCAATTTCAATTCGTGGTTATGGTCATAAAACTATCTCCCTCCCATCCACCTCTTATCATGAAAAATACCCTTCATGCCCCTAAATTGATTAAAAATTTGGTGTCTGTCCGTAAATTCACAACTGATAATTTTGTTTCTGTTGAATTTGATCCGTTTGGATTTTTTGTGAAGGATTTCAAGATAGGGATTCCTCTAATGAGGTGTGATATTAGGGGAGATCTTTATCCTATCACGCCATGTTCAGATCTCTCGAGTCAAGCCTTGCCATCAATTTTTACAACCCTTGCTCCTTCTTTGTGGCATGCTCGTCTAGGTCATCCGGGGTCTTCTATTTTGTCTTCCTTAGATAAAAATAACTTTATTTCTTGTAAGGGTACGTGTAGTACTCTGAATTTTCAATCTTGTTCTTCAGGAAAAATTGTTAGATTGTCGTTTGTAGACTCTAATTCTCATACGTTAATGCCATTTGATATTATTCATAGCGATTTATGGACATCTCATGTTCTCAGTTCTTTGGGTCATTGTTACTATGTTCTATTTCTGGATGATTATTCTAATTTTTTATGGACTTTTCCGATAACGAAGAAATCCCAAGTTTTTTCCACTTTCTTAAAATTTAGAGCTTTCATTAGAACCCAATTCGAATGGGAAATCAAAAATATTCAATGTGATAATGGAAAAGAATATGATAACGGGGTGTTTCGGGAGTTTTGTGCTAATAATGGGATAATTTTTTGTTTTTTTATCCTCATACGTCTTCACAATATAGGAAAGCCGAATGCAAAATTCGTACCATTAATAACATTGTCTGAACTTTATTGATTCATGCTTCCGTACTCCCTTCTTTTTGGCATCATGCTCTACAAATGGCTACATAACTTCTTAACATTCTTCCTACCAAAGGTTTGGCACATTCGTCTCCTCTTCAAATCTTATATAATAAGACTCATTATATTCACATCTTAGGGTCTTTGGGTGCTTATGTTATCCGTTGTTTCCGTCCACCACAATTAACAAACTTCAGGCCCATTCTACCTCTTGTATGTTTTCGGGTTATCCGTCTAATCATCGTGGTTACAAATGTTTTGATTTATCGTCTACTAAAATCATCATTAGTCGCCATGTTATTTTTTATGAATCCCAATTTCCATTGCTAAAGTGAGTAGTTTCGTGCCTAGTTCGTATAATTTTTTAGATGACGATGTCTCCCCGTATATTTTCCACAATTTCTCGGCCATGTCCCGCACCCCAAATCCGCCAACGGGCCCACCGCACGCTGGTTCTACAGTCCCGTCACTGCCTACCGTTGTGGGTCTAGAAATTGGGCCGCATCCTCAGCCCAATTCTGGCCCAGATTTTGCTCCTACTTCTATGTCGTCCACAGTGCCCAGTTCCCGTGTTGGGCCAGCAGGCCTACTGCCTGCTGGCCAGTCCATCACTGCTCCTGATATTTCCCAAAATTTACCCAATTCTCCCCCCCCCCGAGTCATAGACCAGTCACTCGTAGTCAACAGAGTATTTTTAAACCAAAAAGACATTTTAATTTAAATTCTAATGTTCTTAAATCATACATACACCGTAATCCTGTCTCTGCTTTAAATGACCCAAATTGGAAAATTGTTATGACCAACGAATATAATGCTCTTATTGATAATAAGACGTGGGAGTTGGTGCCCCGTCCATCTGGTGTTAATATTATCCGGTCTATGTGGATTTTTGCCCATAAATACAATTCTGATGGTTCTTTTGTGAGGCATAAGGCTCGTCTTGTAGGAGATGGTAAGACTCGGCAGGTTGGTGTGGATTGTGGTGAGACATTTAGTCCGGTGGTCAAGCCGGCTACCATTCGCATTGTGCTCAGCTTGGCTCTTTGGAAAGCATGGCTCATTCATCAGTTGGATGTGAAAAATGTTTTCTTACATGGTGATCTCAAGGAGACAGTTTATATGCATCATCCCTTAGGGTTTAGGGATCCTAAATATCATCATCATGTCTGTTTAGTGAAGAAGTCTTTGTATAGGCTTAAGCAGTCCCCGCCGGCTTGGTATAAAAGGTTTGCATACTATGTTCGACTATTGGGTTCTCGCACAGCAGGTCTGATAATTCATTGTTCATATATCGTCATGGTTCTTCCCTGGCTTATATACTATTATATTTGGATGATATTACCTTGACTTCCTCTTCTGATGCATTACGCTAGTCTATCATGATAATGCTCAGTTCTGAGTTTGTTATGAAAGACTTGGGGGCCTTGAGCTACTTTTTGGGAATTGTTGTCACTCGTCATACAAGTGGGTTATTCTTGTCACAACGGAAGTATGCAGCTGAGATCATTGAGCGAGCTGGTATGTCATCATGTAAGTCCAATTCCACTCCAGTTGATACTAAACCCAAGCTAGGGGCTGCGGCTGGCTCCCCTTACGAGGATCCAACCTGCTATCGCAGTCTTGCAGGAGCTCTTTAGTATCTTACATTCACGAGACCAGACATTACGTATGCCGTACAGCATGTGTGTTTGTTTATGCATAATCCCAGGGTTGAGCACATAAATGCGCTCAAACGCATTAATCGGTACATCCAAGGGACACTTGACTTTGGCTTACATTTGTATCCATCATCGATGTCTACACTTGTCTCGTATACAGATGTTGATTGGGTGGCTGTCTAGACACCACACGCTCTACGTCTGGCTATTATATTTTTCTTGTCAATAACTTGGTCTCCTGGTCTGCAAAGCGTCAGTCGACATTATCCCGCTCTAGTGCAGAGGATGAGTATCGAGGGGTAGCCAATGTGGTCTATGAATCCTATTCGTTACATAATCTTCTTTTAGAGCTTCATTGTCCTATTCAGAAAGCTACCTTGGTTTATTGTGATAATATTAGTGATATCTACCTTTCTGGTAATTTGTTTCAGCACCAGCGCACTAAACATATCGAGATGGACGTTCACTTTGTTCGTGAAAAGGCAGCTCGTGGACAAGTACGCGTCTGCCATGTCCCTTCCAGGTATCAAATTGCATACATTTTTACGCAAGGTCTTCCCTCGGTCCTTTTTGAATATTTTAGGGACAGTCTCAGCGTACGAAGACCCCCCGCTATGACTGCGGGGGTGTGATAAATACCGTGATATACATAATTTTGGATATCACAGTTTGGCACGTTTTTGGTGTATTACATTAAGTAGGATTTGTATTAAATTAGAATTGTACACTTACCATAATTGTATAATTATTGTACAAGTAGAATAAGATTTTGGGAGTAGAATAGGAATAGGATTTTCCTATTATGAAAATTGTAAATTGTATATATATTCTTTCATTAATGAAAATAATCAAGAGTTTATTTCTTTCCACCAGTTACTCCAAGGCTCCCTTCAAGAATTAAGAATTCTAATGATAAAAATAATTTTAAAAAAAAGGTTTCAAGATTTTCCTTCTTATTGGACTTCATAATTCGTTTGTAATAATTTATTAGGAGAATGGTTTTGAAGTTGTTTTTGAAGGAATTGTTTATATCTTTTTGGAGTTAATATAAACATGTGTGTCTCTGTGTGGTTCAATCTCTAGAATTCTAAATTTGACTAATAGATTACAAATTTAATTTAATGATCTCCCATTAATTTTCTGATAATATCTTTTTTTCAAAAAGACTAACTAATTTGAGATTGGGGCGGATTATTTGGTTGAATATTCTCAAACTTCATTTGAATTAGGTTACATGTGGAGGTACACTGAATACAATTAGGAGTGTAGTATTTATGAGTACAGCAATTTTAGTGTTTGCATATTAAATAGTTGACTGCAATTTTAGTGTTTGAACATTAAAGATGCATGTGCATGCCTCTTCCATTTTGTGTTGTTTTGCTTCTTAAAATTCTACTAGATATATTGTTTTAAAATCCATTATTATATAGCCAACGCATTCGACTTTTTATATTAATCTGTGCAAGCTGGTCATAGTAACTATGCTGCTTGGAAATGTTTTTTTTGTACATCGAAAAATTAATTAAATAGATTTCTTAAATATTTTCATAATTCATATGACTCAAATCTGTTAGGAGAAGAAAACCGCATTCTCCCAAAATATCAAATTCTTTTAGTGCTTGTATCCTTGATTAAACAAAAAAATAATTGGACATTAGTTCACCTCTCTCCAAATATGTTTGATAGTGGTCTTGTTTGCTTGCGACAAATATATTATATATTTTTAATTATAGCCTTAAGAGTTATAATTCAAATGATACTTAATGAGTTAATTAATTTGTAGTGGGGGAATAATGATTAGAGGGCAATGATATATGATAAAGAGAATTGGTAATTGTCTTGGTTGACAATAGTGAATGCGAAAGGTGAAAACAATACGTAAGTAGTAATATTTTAGTTATTAAAAGGAATATGTGATACATGTAAAGTAGTAGAGAACAAACTAGCTAGTATGGGATGTGATTCGCACCTTTTGAAGGTATGATTTATTACCTATTATTTGGTAAAAATTATTTTTATCAAATATTCAAACAACAAAAATTTATTAAAATAATTTTACCAATTGGTTGCCATCCTCAGTTGCAGATTATCGATTGGTCAAAAATAATGAATCATAGACCTTTGGTACCACATATGCACAATGCACAATATAGGAGAATAGGATGAGCCCCAAATCTCCATTTGGACAAGGGATAAGAGTTGAATTTGTTGATGTATCATTTGAAATTGAGAAATTTTGTACATAGCTATAATTTTAGCCTAATATTATTATACCTGTCGCTAGGAAAAGGGTTTTTTCTTCTTGATCTGCAACGAAGCTCCAACTTGAAGATAATTTTAAAACCATACCAATTTGGACACATGGAGCCACTCATTTCATGTTGGAGTTTCATGGATTGACAAGTACAAATACGAGACAATTTATTGACACCAATGAACGAATGGATAAAAAACGTGAGAAAGTACAATATCAAAGATTTTGTAACAAACAAGCTTTGTATTGATTAATTAAAGAAGAAAAAACAAGAATCGGTAGGTTATACGAAATGTAAATAAAACCAAGTAAGAAAATAACACAAATCGTACTATAATGCAGAATATTTCTCTTCTATTGTAACGACTCGCATAGTCGTTTTGAGTACTTTACATAGAAATATCTAAAATACTCTTTCCGAGCTTTTACTTGTGTGTTTTTGACTTGCAGGGATGTGTGCCGCGGTTTTCGAGGTTATCGGGTGAGTTTTGATCCCATTGTAGCAAGTTTAGAAATTCCTAAGTTGAATTAATAGGAAAGTTTGACTCATAATTGATTTTTGGGTAAACACATCTTTTTTATGGTTTCGTCAATTTCATTATGTCCGGAATGACATCTATGACTTAGTTGAGTCTTCGGTTCGGGTCCGAGACAATCGGGTGCATTTTGGGTAGTTGGTTGAGAAATAGAAGTTTTATAACATAAGGGTTGACTTTGGTCAAATCCGAGTTAAGGAGACTTTTTTTGAGAATATCGAGTGCGCAAGCAAGTCCGGAACGTATTTTGTGATAGAAATGCATGTTTGTTTTGTGTTCATAGGGTTCCGAACGCATTTCGGGTGTTGGTTTGAGATTTGGCAAACACCAGATTTTTCTGGTGTAACTGAGTTTGGTTAGCTCGCATTTGCGAGATTTGGGTCGCATTTAAAGGACCTGAAATTGCGAGGTCCGGTCCGCATTTGCGAGGTGTTTCTTGCTTTTGCGAGCCAGGGGTCGTAAATGCGAAGACCCTAGCAGTTTAGGATAAATTCTCATTTCTACTACATTGTTCCAAGACCCATTTCTTAAGATATAGAGCTCGGATTAAGGTGATTTGAAGTGCCAAATTTAAATTTCTTCTTGGGAGTAAGATTTTAAGCTCAATCTTAGTGATTGTTAATGATTTCTTTCATTATTTTATCATTCTTTCCATGATTTCTAAAGTAGTAAGTTAGGGTTTTTCATGAACTTGGGGTTTAGTCCTAAATAGTGAAATTGATGGATCAATTTGGATTAGAACTTCATAATTTTTAGGATATAGAATATTTAGAATATGGGTAAGACAATTTTATAATTTATTTTCCATTTTTCCTTTGTGGGTCCGGAGTTACCTTTTTCAGTGGGTTTTAGAATTCGATTTAGAGTATAGCAAATGGGTATTGTTAGATTTGTGTGACCTTATAGCACACTACTTTGACCTTGATGAACTTGTTTTTGCAATAAATTACTTTGTTTCAATCTTGGGGTTTGGGAATGGATTTTGAATTGATCTTTTTGGACCCAAATCATTTCTTATGGCAATATAAGTGTTGTTAGACTCGTATTCTCATCTAGATACAATATTTAAACAGATTGGTTACGTTTGGAGGCTCGTAGGAAAGGAAAAAGCATTGGAGTGACTCTTCGGCTTCGGATTCAGGCAAGTTGAGATTTACTAGACCTTAATATAGTGTTTATGTGTTGGTTAAGAAATTAAATGGTATAACGAGATTGGGGGTCCCGTACTCGAGAGGTGATGAGCACTTATGCGGGCACTGGTATACTTAAAGGGTAACTAAAATGTAAAGTAGTTATACTTGTAATGGAGACTATGTATTTAGCCTTCGGCCCGTGAAGCGTGTTGCATAAACCCACTTAGGTTGGTATGACTGTTGTTTACTTGGGCTATGTTAGCCATGTTTGGTAGATTCTGTGATTATGACTTATCATGCATTCATCAATCTACATCTCGTCTAAATCTTGGAAAGAAACTTGTATTGATAATTGATTTGATTTTATGCTTCTGCATAGTGTACACATATTCATTTTATACATTCATGATATTATTGGCATTTGATTGATGAAATACTAAAAAAAGGCCTTGAAGGCTGGTTATTGGATATGGTACATTGTAAGAGTGATGATGATGATATTACAGACACAAAGCTGGGACCCGATAGGAAATGATTTCGGATGGGTATATGGACCTTATGAGTCCCACATGAGTCATGTGAAACCTACTGCAGGAGTGTGTGTATACCGAGTGCATATGACCATTGCATAGCATACATACCACTTGCATTGCATAGCTACTTGTTGATGTGAACTTTATGCCATATGTGCTCGAAGTGTAATCGTTATGATTTTTCTTGCCTAAAATGAAAGAAAGATGGAATCTTAATGGCTTCTTAATGGTAAAAGTGAAAAGATGGAACTTTGAGGGACTAGGCGTCCTAAATGGCCATACGTTGGATCTTGTGGATATACTTGACTTCTTTTTAGCAAAGATTATAACTTTATGATAAACCTTGGTAACAGCGATGATCTAAGAGGTTGACTTAATCGTAGAATCCTAATTACAATGTTAAAACTTTTGAATTGCTATATCTTTACTAGCTAAATAAATAGAGAAGTATCATAAAGTATCAACTCTTGCCACCACTATAGTTAGGGTCGGTCAACGATGTTGCTGGGTATAGGTGTTTCCCGTACTCACTTTACACACTTGATGCACCTTCTGTGTGCATGTACTGATCCGAGCACGAGTAGAGTATAGTATCTTCGAGAGCTTGGAGAATCGACTTGAAGTCTAGGGTGAGCTGTCGATGCCTTCCCAGCACTAGATTCCCCTCTATCCCTTTTATTCTTGTCTTCTTTACTTCAGACACCATATGTACTAAGTATTCAGACTTTGTAATCATATTCAGAAGCTCTTGTACTTGTGACTTCCAGATTTTGGGAATTTGACCTAACTTTCATGTAGTAAGTTATTAAGACCTTATCAGTTGAATGTCTTCTTACTTTCTGCACTTTCAATTATGTATACTATCTTGTATGATTGGGGTTCGCCTACGGGTTCACGGTAGGTGCCCTCACGACACAAATAGAATTTTGGGTCGTGACTTCTATATATAAAAAACATCTTCAGTACACATGCTTTTTTTTAAAATAGGATCCTAAATATAATTTTACAATTTTTCATCTATGTCCTTCCATAGGCTAGTTATATTCTTAACAGATTTCATATTGTACAGGAGTAAATTTGGACATTCTTTGTGTGAACAAATACACCTCTGCTCTTTGGCTGTTAATTTCTTTTTCAAGTTTGAGACAAGGAAGCACATGAAGCCCTTACTCGTGATGGTGGGCAATCCTTTGAAGAAAGAGGTTACATTACACCTTAAGCGAATTTTACATTGAAATTAAAGAAGAAAGTTAATGACTTTATAAGAATTAGTTCAAAATTAACCATTGAAATGCCTTTTGAATTAAAAATTAAGAGATAAATCTATGCGTTCCTAGGCCCAAAGCCCAAAGCGGACAATAATAGTTGGAACATGTCTTGTTACACCTATCCTCTTTGCTTCTTAATTTATTTTTCCAAGTTTGAGACAAGGAAGGACATGAAGCACTCTAATCTTGAAAAATTCTAAATATTAAAGTACTCCGTACACTGAATCACCAAGTAACCAACTACATACATATAAGCAAGAAATTCAATCAACAAGCTGATATTTAAACTTTAGAGGGTTGGGCCGACCATGGACTTTAAGGCCATCCTATTTAATGGCACTTCGTTTACATATGGCTCCAATTGTTTCCTATTTCTAGTTGAGAATGTGATACACTGTTTTTTTCAGAAGCATTTATTGAAAATTTGACCTTTCGATTATGATTATGATGCATTATGTAAGAAAAATGTGATGTTCTCAAAAATAGGGTCAGAGCTAGTAAAGAAGCGTTTTTTTTTCTAGTCTCTTTTTGAAATGTCAGATGTCTGAAATTCTAACTGCACAATTGAGATGTCAACTTCAAAGCCGGATTTTTAACTTCAGCCTTGCAGATTTGAAGTTAATTTTCAAACGGCTAAATATTAAATACTTTATGATTTTTGGCTATTGCTTAAATAGTAGTCCTCCAAGGACCAAGCGGTTATCTATGCACTTCCCTTACATCTGAAGTCATTTGGGTCATTGACCCTTAAGCCCTATTTTGTGCTGGTCTTTAATTTTTTGCTTTTCATAACAAATACTCCTTCCGTCCCAAAATGATTGTCCTAGTTTGACGTGACACAAAATTTAAGAAGTAAATGAAGACTTTTAAAATATGTGGTCCAAAACAAGTCTTAAATATTTGTGTGGTTGTAAATCATCTCATAAAGTTAAATTGTTACTAAATATAGAATGTGCCAATTATTTTTGGGAACAAACTAATAAGGAAAGTAGGACAATCTTTTTGAGACATGGGAAGTAATATTTTCGTGGGCATTAGTTTATATTTTCACTCATAATATCCCACAAATATGCCCCGCATCCTCAACTCGCTACGCATAAGTTTGATTGCTAAGAGCAAAAATTAAAGATCATTCCATTTGAAGGACAAAAAATTAAAAATCAACCCATTTGAAGGCAAAAATAAAGACCAACCCATTTGAAGGGAAAACCGTGCAATCTCTTCAACGGTCATTCGCACAATGCCCCTATTTCGGGGGTAGTCTTTAATTTTTGCCCCTTAAATGCGTGTTCTTTGATTTTTTATCCTTTAAATTTGTGTTCTTTAATTTTTCCCTTCATCATTTTTCGGCGCAGAATTATTAGGATTTCACAAGGCATAGTTAGTGTTTAGCTTCGGTATATGTATAATAACAACCCATAAATTATGTCGGACAAGGCATAACTTTCAACATCAACATAATCTGAAAAAGGCATAATTTCATATTTTGGTGGGCATAGCTAGCATTTAATTTCGACATATGTATCGTAATATTCACACAAATTACTCCAGATAAGGCATAATTTTCAACATTCAACATAATCTGAGAAAATACTACAAAACTATGCCACATAATTTATACAGAGTGAGGAAAAATTTCAAATTCTGAAGATAAAAATATTACAGAAACTAAATTAAAGACCAGCGCGTTTGAAGGTTCCGTGCAAAAAAATGTTTCTTCAACTAAATTAGCTACCCTTGGTACGTTGTTGTTGTATTTCCATAGGCCTAGCCTGAATTTGGGCTGAAGTGGTTACCCCTGCTCTATGCCAAAGGCCCATTTACTATCAGAGACTGTGAAGTGTGAACTGTTATCAAATCATGCTAATATTTCTATTCTTTTTGTGCATCAAATGTCAAACTGCATTTTCTTTTAATGCAACTAGGGTTTGCAAAACTAACCCTTTTTCCATAAAGAAGTTAACGCAAAATTGATAATACTTACTTGAAAATAAACATTTATGATTAAATTGTATTTCCATCTCGATCTGTTCTCTTTCATCTTCTCACTCTTCAGCCATCATTAAATTTGCATCTAATGAAAATTTAGTATTAATCATTTAGATTTTCAATCATTAAGTTTATTTATTTTTTAAGTTTGAATCTTAATTAGTTCAATCTTAATTACTAGGTACATTTTACTGCCACTTGATGGATCTGAATACAACAACAACAACAAAATGCCCAGTATTATCTCACAAGTGGGATCTCGAGAGGGTAAGATGTATGCATACCTTGCCTCTACCTTTGTGGGGTAGAGAGACTGTTTTCGATAGACACTCGACTCAAAAGAGAAGTTTTTCGAAGCAATGAACTAAAGATATCTGAATGATTAAAATTTATAACAAAATCTTAATATTCATTAAAATGTTTATTCAAGAAACTCTACAATGATGGCAGTTCGGTACTACTCTATCCACCTTCAGTGCTAACTGTCGCTGCCCTACCCACCATGACCTATCATCCACAACTACCATCCTCAGCCGCAACCATCAACTACGCCAATCACCACGATCAACCGTCAACACCGCTAGCCACTATTTATAATCATCACCATCAACCACTATTATCACAACATCCACCAATCACCACCATCAACCACCACTATATTGCCGACCACCACCATCATTCACCAACACCATTAGCTATCACTATCATCCACCACAATTGACCACCATTAGCCACCATCACCACTAACAACTACCTAAAACCACTACCATCACCCAACATTATCCTCAATTGACACGTACCACCACCAGCGCTATAGAATTTTAAAGTATATTATGTTGATCTAGTATTAGATTATATTAATATTTTTTTTATATTTTATATTTTATAAAGTATGAAATAAGAATAACTTTTATATATTCAGATGTGAGAAAACGAACAATCTTAATTATTTAGTATTCAGATCTTAATACAAAATTCTAATATTCTAAGATATATTTTTCAGATTCAAATATTTTAATCTTAATAAAAACAAATGAGACCTTATCTTCTCTCTGTGATAAAATGGTCAACTAAATGTAAATAAATGAACTACAAAGTACTCAATCATAACTAAAGGTTGATTCACAATTTAAAGTTTATAATTTCTTATAATGATTTTAAATTATGATATAATAACAAGTAAATTCATAATCAAATATTTATAAGTATCTAGTGAATATTCAAAAGCTACTAAATTTTTGTAAATCCATAAATTACATGTAAATTCGTCTACGAGACTTTGACCATAATCCCAATCAACTAACATAGGCCCACTAAATCATAAAAATAAAACTAATAGAACAATAAGGCGAAATTAAAATCCCATTAGTGGACGCTTCATCCATTACAACAACTAAAAGTTTCCTTTTTTGCCTTTTTCCATTTAAAATATGATCAGACAGAGCCTTAGTTCTATGTACTTTCTTCACGTTTTTAGTATAGAAGTTGTTACTAATAGACCAACAATATCAAATCTTGTCTGTATTTCTGACAAAACAAGGATCAAATGAGACGTTCATGGACCGGATAAGACCTCCATATCCAAATCGATCTGACCGGCTGCCGCTCTCCATTATCAGCCACAGAAGGAGCATCTCAACCAACCTTCAATATTTTAATTAATACCTACAAATAAAAATCACTAACCCTTAGGGAGATATCATATATATAGAGAGATTTTGTCTGCAAATTTTATCTTTATACTGAAATGACTCGTTGGAATTATTGTATTTTTTTACTTCGTATGAAATAGACAGGATATCAGAACAGGTCCTGCACATTTGAGATATTTGATCTCTCTGGTCGTCTTTGCCTACTAGTATTATTCTCTACTAGTAAGTAGTACCCCTTCTCACTCTTGACTTGGAAGATAGAAAGAAAAAATTGAGAAATATGTTAGAATTTGTTAGAGGGTATTGTTGGAAATTTACTAATGTGGAACTAAGTTTATTCCATTATTTATGACTCAAACAATTGGGGGACCGGACGTCGGAAAACGTCGTACAAGTAGTGCCAAGTATCAGAATTTCATTAGTGAAAGAGATATTAGTACATACGTAATGCGTTTGAAACATAGAATGATGGACGGTTATTGGTCAACTGACAAGTATTCCACGTTGTAAACGAAGGAAGAAGTGTAAGATGAAATGAGTCGGAAATCGCCGCGGAGCCGTGAAGGGTAGCGGCTCAACACCGTCGGAGCCGCGGCGCCACCATGGCAGCGCCATGACGCTAAATGGTGGTTTGGGCTACTGGCCTCGGCGCCTCAGCGTCGCGGCGCTTCGGAGGCAGAATCCTGGGACGGAAAGATGGAAAGTTCTGACTTTTTGGCTAGTTTTGGAGCATTGAATCTCCATTATTTAGCACATGAATTCAGCCATTATTTGGCTGAATGTAACCCCTCAATAAGTGTCATGACATGGCTATTGAATGCCATTAGTTGGCTAGTTGAGGGGTCATTTCCTTACACTATAAATTGAGTCATTTGGCTCAATTGTTTAACTCTTAGAAATTTTCTGAAATCTTCTTCTTCTCTAGCAAGTTTTCTATATTCAAAGTTCTTCAAGAGTAACACTTGAGTTTCATTTTCTCATTTGTTAGTTGTTTTTGTATCTTGGGAGACTATTGCCCACGAACGTAAAAGGATATATACGGGGCAATCTTGTCTTAAAGACAGAGTGTCATCACTCGACTCAGCAAATCACAAGGAGTTTGTATCATTTTTTATTCCAGTTTGTTGTAATATTTAGTTTATCCTTTCTAGCAATCTGTAATATTTATTTACTTTCCGTTTTCCACAATTTTTGTAACACGACAATTATAAGACAAAATTGTTGTAAGTGCTCAGAAAGATGACTGGAAGAGAACAACTCAGTTCTGATACTGTTGTTGCTACTCAAGGCAACCCCTCTGCCTTCCTCAGTACTGCTCAAGGCACATCCAATGCCTTCACTGCTGCTCAAGGCATATCCAATGCCTTTACTGCTTCTCAAGGCACACCCAATGCCTTTTCTTATACTCAGGGGAACGTTACAGTTCCTCCACCCTCTGGATTCCACCATGAACGCCTAGAGAAGTTTATAGGCTCCAACTTCAAGAGATGGCAGCAGAAGATGTTTTTCTACTTGACTGTGATGGGAATGGCTCGGTTCCTAACAAATGATCCTCCACAAGCTGGAGATGAAGTGGACCCTCATCCTACTGAAACGGCTGAAAGGGGCCAAGGTATCCATGTCGGCCAAGGTATCCATGTCGTTAATGGCATGAAGATGGTTTTTGATGCATGGAGTCATAGTGACTTCATGTGTAAGAACTATATTTTGAACTGTCTGTTAGACCCACTTTACATGGTGTATTGCACCGTAGGCACCACCAAAGAGTTATGGGAAAAACTGCAGAAGAAGTACAACGCACAAGATGCTGGTACGAAGAAATTCATCATTGGGAAATTCCTGAAATTTCAAATGGTGGTTAGCAAAACGGTGATGTCCCAAGTCCAGGAATTCCAAATGATTCTACATCACCTAGATTTGGAAGGTATGAAACCAAATGAGCAGTGTTTGGTTGCATCACTAATTGAGAAGTTACTTCCCTCGTGGAATGAGTTTATGAGTTACTTAAAACTCAAGACAAAGGAAATGACCTTTGAGGAACTTATTATCAAATTCCGGATTCAGGAAGATAATAAGAAGGCCTTGCCTAGGGGAAAGCAACCCGCTGAGGCAAAGGCAAATCTGGTTGAGGACAAAGGGAACCCAAGCAAGAAGTGCAAGTTCCAGAAAGACGGCAAGACCCAGGCGGCGGAGAAGTTCAACGGGAACTGTCACCACTGTGGGAAACCTGGTCACATGATCAAGGACTGAGCAACAAGAGAAGGCCAAGGCCAAAGTCAAAGCACATGCTAATGCCGTCAAAGACACGCTTCTTGACGACATGATTGACGAGTTCTCGACGGTGATGCTTGAAGCAAACCTTGCTAAGAATCCCATGCAATAGTGGATGGACACGGGTGCTACCAGACACATCTGTTCCAATAGAGATGCCTTCTCCACATATACACCAGTTACAGACAAGAAGTTGTTCATGGGTAACAACGCTTCCTCTGACGTGCTAGGGGTAGGAAAGGTAGTCCTGAAGATGACTTCTGGAAAGGAGCTCACTCTGAAGGAGGTGATGCATGTCCCTGAGATTAGGAGGAATTTAATTTTAGGTCATTTATCGGTTAATGCTGGTTTAGGCTAGTATTTGAGTCCAATAAATTTGTAATCACCAAGAATGAAACTTTTGTTAGAAGAGGCTTCGTCTGTGAAGGCCTTTTCAAAGTTAACGTCATGTTTGTAATGCGTCAAAGCAATAAAATTGAAGCTTCTTCTTACTTGCTTGAGTCTTCTAATTTATGGCATCATAGATTATGACATGTTAACTATAAGTCCATCCAAAAGTTAGTGAAGTTGGAGTTATTGTCGTCTATTGACGTAAACCCTCAACACAAGTGTGAGGTGTGCGTAGAGGCAAAACTCACAAAGATTCTTTTTTGATCCGTCGAAACGAATAACACTCCTCTAGAACTTATTCACACAGATATATGTGATTTGAAGTTTGCACAAACTAGGGGGAACAAGTACTTTGTGACATTCATTAAGGATGGCACAATGTATTGTTACCTTTACTTGTTGAAAAGTAAAGATGAAGCGTTTTGACGTTACAAAGCAGAAGTTAAAAACCAACTAAGCATGCATTAATTCCATTCGTAGCGATAGAGGGGGAGAATACGTAGCGCCTTTTGAGGAATATTGAGCCGAATTGGGCATTGTTCATCAAACGACGACTCCATATTCACCTCAGTCGAACGGTGTTGCTGAACGCAAGAACCACACGTTGAAGGAAATAATGAATGCCTTGCTCATCAATTTCAAGCCATCCTTACCGCTAATACGATTCTTAATAAAGTCCCACATAAGGGTAAAGACAAAACTCCATATGAATCATGAAAGGGAAAGAAACCCAACTATAAATATTTAAAGGTGTGGGGTTGTTTGGCAAAGCTCAAAGTTCCCAAGCCAAAACAGGTCAAGATTGGGCCTAAGACTGTAGATTGCATTTTCATCGGATATGCAAATAATAGTAGTGCTTATCGCTTCTTAGTGCATAAGTCAGATATTCCAGGTATCCACGGGGGTACAATCATGGAATCAAGGAATGCTCAATTCTTTGAGGATACTTTTCCTAGAAAGGAAAAAGACATAACCTCTCGCAAATGAAGTTATGAACAAAGCTCTCATAAACCAGGAGTCGTTGATTGCCCGGATCTAGATGGTTCAGATCTAGTGGACTTCGAAGTGGCTGAATATCCGGAATCTAGTATTCCAGATTCTCAGAACTTGGAGACTCCAGAAATGGAACTGAGGTGAAGTAAAAGGTCCAGGAAGGATAAATCCTTCGGTCCTAACTTTGTAGCTTATATGGTTGATGACGAACCAAGGACAATTGTTGAAGCATTGTCAACTCCAGAGGCACCACTCTGGAAATAAGCTATTGAGAGTGAAATAGACTACATCCTGCATAACCATACTTGGGAGTTGGTTGATCTTCCTCCGAGAAATAAACCGTTGGGTTGTAAATGGATACTCAAACGGAAGTATAAACAAGATGGGCCTATAGACAAGTACAAAGCCAGGTTGGTAGTCAAAGGCTATCGACAGAAAGAAGGCCTTGACTATTTTGACATGTACTCCCTAGTGCCTAAAATGACGTCCATAGGAGTATTCATTGCGATCGTAGTGCTGCGTGACCTTGAGATACATCAAATGGATGTCAAGACAATCTTCCTAAATGGTGATTTGGAAGAAAACATTTATATGGAACAACCCGAGGGGTATGTGGTTCCAAGGCAAGAGAAGAAAGTCTGTCGACTTGTCAAATCTCTGTACGGGCTGAAACAGGCCCCGAAGCAATGGCACGAAAATTGATAGTACTCTACTATCGAAGGGTTTCTCTATTAATGAGTGTGATAAATGTATCTACACGAAAGGTAACTCTGACTCGTTCGTCATGATATGTTTGTATGTAGATGACATGTTGATCATAGGGAGCAGTCCTAGCTTGATCCTAGAGACTAAGAACATGTTGAAACAATGCTTCCACATGAAGGATATGGGTATCACAGATGTCATCTTAGGGATAAAGATCTCTAAGACATCTGACGGACTGGTCTTATCTCAGTCTCACTACATCGAGGATGTGTTGAGAAAGTTTGAGATGTTTGACAGTTCGCCTATGAAGTCACCACTGGATAGAAATCAAAAGCTTGATAAAAATCGTGGTGCACCCGTATGCCAGGAGCAATACGCACATATGATTGGGAGTTTGATGTACATAACAAACTGCATCCGACCTGATATTGCTTATGCAGTCAACAAGTTGACTAGGTTTACCTGTAATCCGAGTAATGATCATTGGAAGGCGTTGAATCGGTACTACGATACCTGAAATACACGCTAACTTACAGATTGCATTATTCGAGATATCCAGTTGTACTAGAAGGGTACAGTGATGCAAACTGGATATCTGATATAGAGAACACCAAGTCCACCAGTGGGTATATATTTACAATTGGTGGTGGGGTTGTGTCTTGGAAATCCTCTAAGCAAACTTGCATCGCCCGATCCATGATGGAATCAGAGTTTATCGTTTTAGACAAAGAAGGAGAAGAAGCTGAGTGGCTTCACGACTTCTTAGACGATGTTCTTTATTAGGACAAACCCGTACCTTCTGTAATGATCCACTGCGATAGTCAGTCGGCTCTAGGAAGGGCACAAAGTTCTATGTACAACGACAAGTCTCGTCATATTCGACGGAGACATAAGACCATTAGGCAGCTGATCACTACGTGTATAATATCCATTGATTACATAAAGTCAAAGGATAACATAGCGGACCCACTGACAAATGGTTTACCCAAAGATCAGATGTTCTGCCTGTCTAGGGGAATGGGCTTAAAACCCAAGGTATAAGGACCAATACGGTGGTAACCCAACCTTACTGATCAGAGATCCCAGGAATTAGGTTCAATGGGAAAACTAAGTTGTAAAGGTTCAGTTGATCGCTTTTGTGGAAGCATGCGCACTTCGGATAGTGATTTCTATAAAGAAACACCAAATCTAAAGTCGTTCCCGCGATAGACTATAAGTGCTATCTGCAGTGTGGGTGAATGTTAAGTTTCCAAAACCTTTAATGTCCGCTGAAAGATTACTGGAAATAGGCACCTTGTGAGTGTGCCAAAATCTCTTTCAATAGGGGATTGTTGTAAATTTACTAATGTGGAACTAAGTTTATCCCATTATTTATGACTCGAATAATTGGGGCCCCGCACGGCGGAAACGTCGTTTCCACACACGTGTACACGTAGTGCCAAGTATCAGAATTTCATTAGTGAAAGAGATATTGGTACATACGTAATACGTTTGAGACGTAGAATGATGGACGGTTATTGGCCAAATGACAAGTATTCCACGTTGGTAAAGGAAGGAAGAAGTGTAAAATGAAACGAGTCGGAAATCGCTGCGGAGCCGTGAAGGGCCGTGGCGCAACACCGTAGGAGCCACGGCGCCCCCATGGCAGCACCACAGCGCTAAATGGTGGTTTGGGCTACTGGAGCCGAGGCGCCGAGGAGGCAGAATGCTGCGACGGAAAGATGGAAAGTCCTGACTTTTGGGCTAGTTTTGGAGCATTGAATCTCCATTATTTGGCACATGAATTCAACCATTATTTGGCTGAATGTAACCCCTCAATATGTGCCTTTACATGGCTATTGAAGGCCATTAGTTGGCTAGTTGAGGGGTCATTTACTTACACTATAAATTGAGGCATTTCGGCTCAATTGTTCAACACTTAGAAATTTTCTGAAATCTTCTTCTTCCTCTCTAGCAAGTTTTCTATATTCAAAGTTCTTCAAGAGTAACACTTGAGTTTCCTTTGATCATTTGTTAGTTGTTGTTGTATCTTGGGAGACTATTGCCCACGAACGTAAAAGAATATATACGGGGCAATCTTGTCTTAAAGGCAGAGTGTCATCACGCTACTCAACAAATCACAAGGAGTTTGTATCGTTCTTGATTCCAGTTTGTTGTAATCTTTAGTTTATCCTTTCTAGCAATCTGTAATATTTACTTACTTCCTGTTTTTCGCAATTGTTGTAACCCGACAGGTATATTGTCCTAATTGTGAGGATCTTGAGCTTTGTCTTGAACTTTTTGTACAAGTATATTAGTGCTGATTTTCTTTAACTTTGGTCTCTGTGTATAATTTTTTGAAGTTAATTTATCGTCTCTTAATATCTTTAGTCTTTATTTAGATTCGATAAAGAAAAAAAGATCCCTCCTTATGAATTCGTTAAAAATAGCATTCTTCTAAATTAATTAATCACGAGGGAAGCGCCCATTCCAATTCATCAGCAAAAAAGGAATTTATCTTTTTCTTTTTCTTTGTTCACCATTCTTCTAGTAAGAAAAAATAATAATGTAAGAGTATAAAAGTAGAGTATAATAATTGACTTTTCACACTTACTCATCTCAACGTTCATCAAAATTCTCATTTCTTTCTGCCTCAAATCACTATTATTTAGATTTTCTGTTGACTCTTCAATTTAATTTACCATCCCGTCATTATACAATTCATTAATTTTGCAACATATGAAAGAACAATATTATTCTTTTTTCATTTATCCAAAATTGATTATGATGAATTTTTGTTACAACCTTAAATTACCATATCTTTAAGGATGAATATTCAGTATCGAAATATTTTCAGATGCCAATTTTCACAATATCATAAATTGAATATTTGGTAACTCCAAACTTGTTTAGTTAATACGAAGTTAAAGCAAAAGGCAAATAAGTTACTCGCGGTATTGAATCTCAGTAGTAAAAAAATACTCACAACAATTGCAGAACATTTACATAACTTTTTATGATCAAGATATCCGTCTGGGTCAATCTTTAGGACAAATCTATATATATCTATATATTATTAAAATATGATAGTTTGTCCTAGGATTATGATAAGTGGCAGCATATGATTATGACAAGTGATAGTTTTGGGACAAAAATTAGTTAATAATTGGTTAGTAGTTATTGTTTTTAAATTTAAAAATAATTAGATGTCTATTTTTTAAAAGGTAACACATAACATCTATATATTGAATTACTTTAAATTAAATAATAAAGAATTTAGATTAGAAACATAAATTATCTGAAATTGTTTTGAAAAATAAACACATTTTAATGAACAAGAATTACTACCCTATTTCATACAAAAGAGTACTAATTCTGATATTTTATTATCTGAGTATATAGCTCGAAATTTAACTGAAGACGAGTGGAGAGGGTACAAAGAAATCAATGGAACGACAAGGAAGTTTGTGCATGCTATATGGTTCGATCTATTCGTGAATACCAAAAGTGATCTGGGTCTGTTTCAAAATCGTACTCCTGTATTTGGTTGATGAAAAATTATTTCGGGGTTCTTGAAAAAAAGTTACTTCTACTAAATTGGCTGAACTTTGCTTTCTTTTAGTTTCATTTTCCCTGAAGTGATTTAAATGCAAGTTTTTTTTCGTTATATGAATGTGAGCTTATTTATGATTTCTTTGAATATTTATTTGGCTGGATATACTCACCTTTCGTGTGTGAGATAGATTGTTTTAGTTAGAAATAGAAATATTAATTTGGATAATGATGACGAAGGGAAGTTTCAATCATTCTTCCTGTCGGAATTTGATTACAGAACTGCAATTAAAAAGGGAAAACATTGTCAAAATATGAAAGAAGATATGAAGGCCTGAAGGCGTAAGCTTGCCCAATATGAACAACATGTATAGTTATTCTTTTCCATCTTTGTTCCTTTGTGTATATAACTATTTGATCACTTGATTATTTTTATTAATGAATGAGTATATATATAATTTACAATATTCATAATATGGAAAATCTTATTTCTACTCTACTCCCAAAACCCTATTCTATTTGTACAAGAATTCTACAATTATGGTAAGTGTACAATGTTAATTAAATACAACAACACATTACCAAATATAGCTCCAAACCGTGATATACTCGGCTATGTATACCATGTATATCATGGTCCCCAAATTGGCTTGTGTTTCTGTGATATACACGGTATACACAAGGCAGTGTATATGTCGTGTATACCGTGTATATCACTGTATACTTTCACACCCCCGCAGTTATAGCGGGCGGTCGTCGTACGCTGAGACTGTCCCTAAAATCTTCAAAGAGAATCGAGGGAAGACCCTTAGTAAAGATGTCTGCAATTTGATACCTAGAAGGTACATGTAAGACGCGTACTTGTCAACGAGCTACCTTTTCTCGAACGAAGTGGATATCCATTTTGATATGTTTAGTGCGCTGATGTTGAACTGGATTACAAGAAAGATATACTGCACTAATATTATCACAATAAACCAAGGTAGCTTTCTGAATGGGACAATGAAGTTCTATGAGAAAATTATTAACCAACATGATTCAGAGACCACATTGGTTACACCTCGATACTCGGTCTCTACACTGAAGCGTGACAATGTAGACTGTCATTTGGCAGACCATGAGACCAAGTTATCACCAAGAAATATAAAGTAACTAAATGTGGTGCGTCTGGTATCCGGACAGCCACCCCAATCAGCATCTGTATATGAGACAAGTGTAGAGACTGACAATGGTATAGATGCAAGCCATAGTCAAGTGTTCCCTGTATGTATCGTATAATGCGTCTGAGCGCATTCATGTGCTCAATTCGAGGATCATGCATAAACAAACACACATGCTGAACGGCATAAGTAATGTCAGGTCTTGTGAAAGTAAGATACTGAAGGACTCTTGTAAGACTGTGATAGTGTGTGGGATCCTCGTAAGGTGAGCCAGCCGCAGTACTTAACTTCAGTTTAGTATCCACCAGAGTTGAAGTAGACTTACAAGATGACATACCAGCTCTCTCAATAATCTCTGCAACATACTTCCTTTGAGATAAAAATAGACCACCTAAATGACGTGTGACAGCAATGCCCAAGAAATAACTCAAGGGTCCCAAGTCTTTCATGGCAAATTCAAAACTGAGAAGTGACATGATAGACTGGCGCAGATTATCAGATGAAGTAATCAATATAATATCATCTACATACAATAAAATGTATGCCAAAGAAGTACCACGATGATATATAAAATAGAATGATCAGACCGGTTGTGAAAAAACCCAATAGTGGATACATAATCTACAAACCACTTATACCAAGCCCGTGGGGCCTGCTTAAGCCCATACAAGGACTTCTTCCGCAAACAGACATGATGAGGACCATTGGGATCTCAAAAACCCAAGGGTTGATGCATATAAATTGTCTCCTTAATATCATCCTGTAAGAAAACATTCTTTACATCCAACTGATGAATAGGCCATGCTTTGGAGAGAGCCAAACTAAGGACAATGCGAATGGTAGCCGGTTTGACCACCGGACTAAACGTCTCACCACAATCCACGCCAACCTGTTGAGTTTTACCATCACCTACAAGATGAGTCTTATGCCTCTCAAATGAACCGTTAGAATTTTCTTTATGAGTAAAAATCCATATAAACCGAATAATATTAATACCAGAGGGACGGGGTACTACCTCCCATGTCTTATTTTTAATAAGAGCATTATATTCGTTAGTCATAGCTAATTTTCAATTCGGGTCATGTAGTGCAGACACAGGGGTCATGTAGTGCAGACACAGGATTACGTGGTAGTTGGGATTTAGAGATATTAGAATTGAGATTAAAATGTTGTTTTGGTTTAAAAATACATTTTTGACTACGAGTAACGGACCCATGACTCGAGGTAGAATTGGGTGGATTTTGGGAAGTAGGTGGGCTGGTGACGGACCGACCAGCAGGAAGTGGCCTGCTGGCCCAACAACTGAAACAGGGGCGGAACCGGTAGACTGGACCACTGGAATAGTACCGAGATCGGTACTGGGCCGTGGTTCTAGCCCATTAGGCAGAGGTAATGAAACAATGGGAATTGGTGTGCCAGCAGGCAGTGGGCCTGCTGGTATATTTTGGTCACGGGATAAGTCCGATAAATGGTGGATATTATATGGTGAGATCTCGTCATTTAAAAAATTATACGAACTAGGCACATGCTGCTCACTTTGGAAAACGGAAATTGGATTTCATAAAAAATAACATGGCGACTAAGTATGATTCGATGATTAGATGGATAACCCAAAAACACACAAGAGGTAGAATGGGCTTGAAGTTTGTTAATTGTAGTTGACGGAAATAGTGGATAGCATAAACACCCAAAGACCCTAAGATGTGAATACGAAGGATTCTTATTATAGAGAATTTTAAGGGGAGATGCATATGCCAACCCTTTGGTAGGAAGTATGTTAAGGAGATAAGTAGTCATTTATAGAGCATGATGCCAAAAAGAAGGAGGTATACAAGAATTGACCAATAAAGTTCGGACAATATTATTAATGCTATGAATTTTTCGTTCGCCTTTTCCATTTTGTGAGGACGTATGAGGACACGAGAAATGAAAAACTATGCCATTAGTATCACAAAATTCCCGAAACAACCCATTGTCATATTCTTTTTCATTATCACATTGAATATTTTTTATTTCTAATTCGAATTAAGTACGGATGAATGCCCAAAATTTTAAGAATGTGGAAAACACTTGAGATTTTTTCTCTTACGGAAAGTCCATAAAAACTTGAAAAAATCATTCAAAAATAAAACATAATAACGATGGCCCACATAACTTAGAATGGGGGATGTCCATAAATCGCTATTAATAATGTCAAAAGGCATCAAAGTATGAGAAGTAGAGGCTACAAATGGTAATCTAACATGTTTCCCTAACGGACATGAATCACAAATTGGAGTACTATGCGTATCCTTACAAGAAATAAAATTGTTTTTATGCAAGGAAGAAATAATTGAAGACTCAGGATGACCCAAACGTGCATGCCCCAAGGAAAGTGCTAGAGCTGCAAATGTTGACGGCATGGCTTGACTCGAGGAAGCGGCGGTGGTTGTGATTGGATAAAGATCTCCCCTACTGTTGCATCTCATGAGAGGTATCTCCATTTTGAAATCCTTTACAGAAAACCTAAATGGATCAAAATTAACAGAAACTCAATTGCCAGTGGTGAATTTTCGGACAGACACTAAATTTTTAATTAAGTTAGGGGCATGAAAGGTATTTTTCAAGACAAGGGAAGGATGCGGGGGAGACAAAGTTGTATTACCGTAACCACAAATTGGAATAGAGTTTCCATTACCAACAATAATGTCACGAATTTTTCTCAAGTTGAAATAAGACGAGAGAGTACCGTGGTTGGACGTCATGTGAGAAGTGGCGTTGGTGTCCATGTACCAATTCGCGTCGGGAGGATTTAAACTGAGTGTATGCATGGCGGCCTCAATATCGGTGGGTGTTGATATCGGAGTCGGGCCCGTAATAGTGAAGGCTTGCAGGGGCCGAGGCCCAAGCAGACCGGCCTGCTGACCTGACCCAGATCATGGCTAGTTGTTGCCGTAAGAACCTAAAAAATTAGGCTTGTGATTGGGCTGGACCGAGGCCCAACTTTCTGGGAAATAACTGGGCAGGCAGTAGGTTGGACTGGGCCACTGGCCGCTGTTCTAGGCCCACTGCCAAGGGGCCCAGGGTCGAGACCAAGCAGGCTAGGGCCCAGTACCTCGAGGCCCATTGCCGGCATTACTACTGTTCCATCCGCCACTGTTGTTGCCGCCAAAATTTTTTCAATTATTTTTACGGTTTTAACCCTTCTTGCCGCCACCGTTGTTGCAGTTTTGACTGGAATTGTCAATAAAACCGTGTGAGTTATCGGACGTAGTCATCATCGCCATGGAACTTGCGCCGGTAGTCACCTTTTTGGCCAAGCCGACATCTTCTAACGTGAGCATCTAACGGGCTTGATAAAAAGGGGAAAGCGGATTACTTTAACGGAGGAGAGTCCCAACACCATTATAGGCCTCAAATAGGCCTACAACCATTTGTAGAACAAAATGATTATTGGTAACAGGTGCTCTAAAGTTACGGAGTTGGTCCGCCATATCCTTGAGAAGTTTATAATATGCTGAAACATTCGGGAAATCCTTCATGATGACTTGTGAAAATTCTTGCTCAAAGGTGACAACTCGAGAATGTTGGTTATCCTGGAATATATTCCGCAATCTATTCCAGGTAGTCATATTCATAGTGTCTGGTTCAATGATCATCTGTAAAAGGTCAGTAGAAATAGCTGAGTAAATTCACTGAAGGACGGTAGCATAAAGAGTGATCCATAACTGAGGATCCTCCATGGGTGTAGGGACAGTGAGAGGAATTATGTGATGGAGGACTTGATGTGAGATTGCGTGAATTTTGAATAATTCTGCCCACGTCGCATATTGGACGTTCTCCATCTCAAGAACAATAGGGATGTGGTTCTTGATGTTGGAAACAGTAAGGGCAGGATGAAACATGTTCTTTGACGTAGACATAATGAAAGAACAATAGGTGAATGAGAGACTTGGAAGAAAATTTGGGAAGAGATGAGGTAATGTTGCACGGATTCCGAGAATGGACACGAAAATCGAAGCAGCAGAAGAGAGGAAAGTCGATAGAAACACCTAGACTTCTAATACCATGAATGGTAGCATTGTACACTTATCATAATTGTAGAATTCTTATACAAATAGAATAGGATTTTGGGAGTAGAGTAGGAATAGGATTTTTCATATTATGGATATTGTAAATTGTATATATACTCATTCATTAATAAAAATAATCAAGGGATTATTTCTTTCACAATTTGTTTGTGGAAATTTTCAAATTACCATCTCTTTTTAGTTATTTTTCGACTGAAGTTTTTTATTTTGTTAATCTAGAATTCTAGAGTGATACTTTATTTACTCATTTTAGCTAGAAACAACAAAAGGAAGTATAAAACATGAGTAGCTGTCAATTTTATCTATTCCCTTTTTAAGTTGATTTGTTTTGAGGATGTTTGATACGCATTCATAACAATCATTATTGTGTTATATTTTTTCTTTTGCTTACTTTTACTGTATTTCTTTATAAGTAATATATGTTGAAGTGAGGAAATCAGTCGCACAACATGATGTATCACATATAAGTCATTAGTGCTAAGAGTTGGTTAGTTGGTAGTTAGAAGATAGTTAGGAGGTTGTTAGAAAGTTGTTAAAGTTGTTAGATCACATTTTTCTTCTCCTTTCTCTTTCCCACTTGTATAAATAAATGCACGTTGTGCATTGTGTGGGTGAGTGAAAAATACAAAAAAAGCTTCCACAATTTCTCTTCTCCTCCTTCTTCTTCTTCCATAAACCTTTTATATATCAGTGATGAACTGGAGTGCACATGCAATCCAGAATTAGCCTAAATCAAGACAATTAACATGGTATCAGAGTGACTGCAAGGTGAATTGATGGATTTTCTGGTGAAATTGGAGTAGAAATCGAGGGATTCATTGTGCGAATGTCTGAGCTATTTTGAGTTGTTTTCTTCAAATCTGTAAGTAGCGTACCTAGATTTCCTTATAGATAATCGTGATATAACAACTATTGTGAGGAACATGGAGAACACATCACCAATTGCTTCAATAATTGCCGATGAATGTTCTAATTCAACCTCGAACATAGTCGATCATAATGACCCATTGTTTCTGAGTGCTTCAGACACACCTGGAGCAGTACATGTGGAAATACAGTTAGTAGGTATGGAAAACTATACTCTGTGGAGTAGAGCTATGAGATTAACTCTATTAACAAAAAATAAAATTGGTTTTACCGATGGAATAGTTAAACGAGACACATATTGTGTTAATCAAATGAAATAGTGGGATCGATGTAATGCGATGGTAATTTCATGGATTATGAAGAATGTAAATAAGAATTTGCTTAGTGGTATATTGTATAGATCTACTGCATATGCAGTATGGAAGGATTTGAAGGAACGATTTGATAGAATCAATTTATCTAGAGTATATCAACTTAAAAAGGAACTTGCTATGCTACATCAAGTAGTTTCACCAGTATCCAACTATTACTAAAGGATGAAGGATTTATGGGATGAGATTGATTCAATCATCTCTCCACCTACATGTGACTGTGATAGTCCTAGAGAATATATAGAACATCTAGCAAATCAGAGATTACTAGAGTTTTTTATGGGATTAAATGATGGTTACAATCAGGCTAGAAGTCATATTCTTCTAATGTCACCTACTCCTAGTGTGAACCAAGCATATGCAATGATTGCACAGGATGAGAGTCAAAAACTGATCACGGGAAGGTAGACAGGGGTATCTAGTTAGTATGTAGCTCTATTTGGAAGATCATCTCAAAACAAACAAAGAAGCCATATCTTTAATATGCATTTTGTGAATACTGTCAAATGAAAGGACATAGTAGGGAGACATGTTATAAGATGATGTATTGTGACTACTGCAAAAATAAGGGACATGTGAGGGATAATTGTTACAGAATCATAGTTTATCCTACTGATTTCAAAGGGAAGAAGAAAGTCAATATGGTTATGACAGGTTTTCAACTTAGAGAGAATGATGGTTCACAACTGCATAGTAATAGGTCATCCTAACCAGAGATACATTAGGGGATTGAGGCAGTTGTCCCAGGAGCAACATGAACAGCTTAACTTCATGATGAAGTCATGTACTCCAGACAAATATGAAAAAGTACTTGCAGTTCTTAACCAGCAAAATGATGCTGGTGTGTCTCCTATCAGTGCACCAGTGCCCAAAGTTCATATGGCATGTAATCCTGTATTTCATAGGAATAAGAAGAATAGTTCAAACTGGATAGTTGATTCAGGGGAAACTAACCATATGGTAAATGATAAGAATATGATTGAAAAATGTGATTTAGACAATGCAGGTCATGTACAATTACCCACTGGTGATACAACAATAATTACACAGACAGGCAGTTGCATATTAGGAGGAGGTGATCTTATTGAACATGTGTTGTGTATGTCAAGTTTTAAGTTTAACCTTCTCTCAGTTCCAAAGCTAACCAAGGAATTAAACTATTGTGCAAAAAATTTCCCTGACTTCTTTGTCCTACGAGATCTTTTTTCTGGGAAGGTGAAGGAGACTGGTAAAAAGGTAGATGGTCTATACATGCTGGAGTCAAGGAGGAACTACTCTGAGATAATAAAAGCACAAGCACATTTATCAACTTCATCCACAAAGGTTGAGTTGGAAGCAGAACTCTGGCATAGGAGGTTGGGACATGTTCCAATGAGTATGCTTAGGAAAATATATGTTTTTGGAAATAAATTCAGTTTTACAATAAGGCATTGTGATGTTTGTCCTCTAGCTAGGCAAACTAGAAAATCATTCCCTCATAGTGTCAGTAAGACAAATTGTGCTTTTCAGTTATTGCATCTTGATGTATGAGGACCTTATAAGGTACCCACTTATAATGGCATGAGGTATTTTCTCATAATTGTGTATGATTGCACCAGATGGACTTGGGTATTTCTATTACATGTTAAATTTGACGTGACAACTGCTCTTAAAAACTTGCTTGTAGAAATCAGAACAGTTTAGTGTGAATGTTAAATGTGTTAGAACAGACAATGGTACAGAGTTCTTCAATAATGCTTGTTCTGATCTCTTTAGACAACTAGGGATCATACACCAGAGCTCATGTCCATACATTCCACAGCAGAATGAGGTGGTGGAAAAAAGGCATAGACACATCTTGGAGATTGTCAGAGCCATCAAATTCCAAGGACATCTACCAGTAATATTTTTGGGAGACTGTGTAGAAACAACAGTCTATGTGATTAACAAAATACCTTCTGTTGTCATAGGGAATATATCACATTATGAAAAGCTGTTTAAGAAGGTACATTCTTTGTCTCATATGAAGGTTATAGGGCGTTTGTTTTACGCAACTAATTTGGTCAAGAGAGACAAATTTGACACTAGAGCTATCAAGGCAGCATTGCTTGGTTATGCATTCAACAAAAAGGGATACAAGTTGCTTGACTTATCCAACAGGACTGTTTTTGTGAACAGAGATGTGACTTTCTATGAAGACATATTTTCATTTAAACAAATCAAGAAAAGTGGAAGTTCATATGATATTCATCATCCTGTTTCTAATATACATATTGATGATGAGTAGGCTGCTTCAAGAAATGTTGTTGATTCTGAAGTACTGGAAATGCATAATGAAGATGTATTGGAAGTGGCTCCTGATGGTGAGGAAAGATCTGAAGATCTTCTGCATGCAGAAGATGTTGGTGAGGAAAGATCTGAGATCCTTATACATGAAAGAGGAGTATCATCACCACATGATCATTCTGAGGCCAAGACACAAGATTTGACTGACACTCAGGCACAACCAGAGACTAGGAGATCAACCAGAGACAGAATAACCCTTACCCGGATGAAGGATTTTATGCATCATATGGCAGAATCAAGGTGTGTCAAGGCTTGCTCATATCCTTTGTCATATGTTCTTAATTATGTTGGTATGTCTGCATCTTATCAGATTTTTATAGCTAAAATGTCATAAGAATATGAGCCACAATCATATTATGAAGCAGCCAAAGATCAGAGATGGATAAAAGCCATAAAGGCAGAAATTCAAGCCTTAGAAGATAATAAGACTTGGGAGGTGGTTGACTTGCCAAGCAATAAAAGAGCCATAGGCTGTAAATAGGTGTATAAGATCAAGTACAAGGCCACAGGAGAAGTGGAAAGGTTTAAATCAATGCTGGTGACAAAAGGGTACAATCAGAAGGAAGGAATTGATTATCAAGATACATTTTCTCCTGTGGTGAAGATGGTGACAGTACGATCAGTCATCTCTGTTGCTGCTGCCAAGGGGTGGATTTTGCATCAAATGGATGTGTTTATTGCATTTTTGCAAGGAGAACTTAATGAAGAAGTATACATGAGTTTGCCACAGGGCTTCACACATAAGTAATGGAAGGTTTGTAGGTTGCTCAAGTCAGTGTATGGACTTAAGCAGGCTTCAAGACAGTGGAACATCAAATTAACCACTGCTTTGATGTCTTTTGGATTCACACAAAACCATTTGGATTATTCACTGCTCACAAAGAGGGATAAGGATAAGATAGTAATAGTGTTGATCTATGTAGATGATTTTCTCATAATTGTAAATGATGAGGAATTTATTGGAGAAATAAAAGTCATTCTGCAACATCACTTTAAGATTAAAGACTTGGGGGAGCTAAGGTATTTTTTGGGATTTGAATTTGCTAGAAACAAAAGTGGTATTGTGATGCACCAGATGAAGTATTCACTGGAGTTAATTGCAGATATGGGATTGACAGGAGCCAAAACTGCTAGTTCACCAATGGAACTAAATGTAAAATTAACCTCTGCTGAGTTTGATTAACTAGAGTGTAGCAGATGTTAATGATAGTACTGAGAAGGTGATTAATGATCTTCTCCTGGAGAATTCTGCCAGCTATCAAAGGCTTATTGGGAGACTGTTGTATTTGACTAACACCAGACCAGACATAACTTTTGTAGTTCAATGCTTAAGTTAGTTTATGCAAGCACCAAAGGTCTCACATATGATGGCAGCGGAAAGGGTAGTGAGGTATGTGAAACAAGCACCAGGTTTAGGCATATTCATGGTTGCAGGAGATTCTAATATGTTGACTACCTACTGTGATGCTGTTTGGGCTTCATGTCCCAATACTAGAAGATCAGTTACAGGTTACCTTGTGTTCTTTGGGTCTTCTTTTATCTCATGGAAGTCCAAGAAGCAACAGACAATTTCCAAAAGTTCAGCAGAAGCTAAGTACCAAAGTTTGGCATCTGTTGTAGCCGAGATAGTTTGGATTTCTGGTTTATTTGCAAAGCTTAGTGTGTGACTGACACTACCTATTTCTACATATTGTGATAGCAGATCTGCCATCCAGATTGTTGCTAATTCATGTTTTCATGAGCGAACAAATCATGTATACATTGATTGTCATTTTATCCGAGAAAAGGTTCAACAAGGACTAGTGTCTACTTCATACATTGCTACTGCAGAACAGCCTGCAAATATGTTAACTAGGGGTCTGTTACCAGGCCATCAAACTTATCTATTAACCAAGCTAGGGATGAAGAAGCTATTCTTAGTACCTAACTTGCAGGGGTGTTGAAGTGAGGAAATCAGTTGCACAACATGATGTATCACATATAAGTCATTAGTGCTAAGAGTTGGTTAGTTAGTAGTTAGAAGATAGTTAGGAGGTTGTTAGAAAGTTGTTAAAGTTGTTAGTTGTTAGATCATATTTTTCTTCTCCTTTCTCTTTCCCACTTGTATAAATAAATGCACGTTGTGCTTTGTGTTGGTGAGTGAAAATACAGAAAATCTTGCACAAATTCTCTTCTCCTTCTTCTTCTTCCATAAACCTTTGATACATCAGTGATGAATTGGAGTGCACATGCAATCCAGAATTAGCCTAAATCGAGACAATTAACAATATCACTTACCAAAAGGATGCGATTAGACTGCCAACCTGAGGAAAGAAATTAAGCATAAACTGCTTGAATGGCTTTCGGTTTGAAAGTGAAGCAGACTAACAGTTCGCATACTTCGGGAAAACGTGAGAGAATTTTCTTATACTTGTTGTATTGTGGTGGTTTTCCCAACTGCTATTACTCATTAATTAATTCTCTTGCATCTGATTGCAAATCTGATTGCAAATCTGCTTCGATAGATGGATGGGGTGTGAGATTTGAGCTTTGGTCCTTTTCACTTCAAAAGATTGTTGCTAAGACATCATGTTTGCTAAGAAGCTGAGATGGCTGATTCTCTTAAAAAGATAGCTCAACTTTATAAACTTTTCTTAGCTATATATACTGCAAACTTATGTTGTACAGAGTGAGAAGTAATTTTTGTAAAAAATTGATTGGCATTATGACATTTTGTACGAATAGATCCCCTTGATTGGCTTAATTTGCCTGATTTAGTCTTTCGGATCTTTAAACTAAGGTTAAAGGATATATGCTTTTCTTATCACTTTTCAACCTGTTCAAAACTTAGTTTCTTCCCAAAAGTTTGACAAGCAGTCGTAACTGTATTTGACTATTTATGCATCTTAGGGTGGATCTAGATTCTGATTCTACAATTATGTAACTGCTATCAGAATTGATGTTCATACTTAAACAAAACAGAGTGAGATGAAACTGAAGGTTTTTGTTGGATTGTTGTACGCAACGGATATTGAAAACTTATTTCAAACCCAACAAACGTAGAACTGTTTGACTATAGGGTAATTTAAAACCGTAAACATAAGACTTGAATGGTACTTACATGTTTACAATATCTGTAATATTTATCAATTGTGGGTGCGCACGCGAATGCCCTTTCGATTGCAAGCTCCAAGCTTCAATGTATTCCTCCTTTGGAAAGCTAGGAAATCCGGCAGAGGTTCGAGAGAGTGTTTTGATTCTGAGTCTCTAAGACTTAGAATAATGATATAAAAATCAAGTGTAATGAATAATGAAGTGTAGGTCTATATTTATAGGTGGAAATTAGGTCAAACCGGATTAGGGTTTGACCTTGGGCCTGGCCCAAAATTCGAGACAGATTAGGTCATGGCGCCGCGACTCTATGGTGTGGGCGCCGCGGCACTGACGTGGTTCTACACTGTCTCATTTTATTTTTCGCACATTCTTAATTAAATCCAAAATTCAATTTTGACTTAATTAAAACAATCATTATTCATTTAAATATCTCGATTCTAAATCGAATATTTAATACTCTCTCAATACATCCTTAGATCGAAAAGGCAATCGACATATTGTGACCCTACATGCCTTCACATATCAATATTAATTAAATTAAGGTCTACACGGAACTCCTAGACGGCGATCCACTTATTGGTACTACAATGTATCCTATTTTTTTGGCATACTTGAGTTCCTCGCTAAAGTATACCCCTACAAACTTCCTGCCGCAAGACGAACTCAATATGTGAATTACATTTACACGAATCCAGTAAACTTAACCTCTATGTGGTAAGATAAAATCCTTTCATTCACGACACACCCGATCAAGCTTAGGATTTCTCAAATGTCTATCCAAATGGCTTAATCATTGTATCTCATATATATTAGTTGACAACTAGACCATATTCTAAATATGTCTATTGCGTTGGCCAACGACTTAGTCAACCTAATATCACTGAGAAGCTGAGTGTTCTCTCGAATATACATTCGAGGAATGAATCCTAATATTGGCTCAACTACCACCTTTAATCCACATCGTAATGTACCCAATACAAGTCGTATCTCAACCTATAAGGCATTTGAGCTTAGGACATGATCAAATTATATTACTTTGTAGACAAGGTGCGCATTGACCTCAAGTCTAAGGACTTCTATCTCCCACACGCTGATCATACTTTAGATAAGTATAGCAAACAATATATCAGCAGGGTATACCAATACTTCCAAAGTATCCATGTGTCCATCACGAGTAGCCATTACTCGTAGCATGTAAGACATACTTCATCCTCTAATGATGTGATGCAGACCACATGTCAACTTATCACATATCATCGATATCTCATTCTCGATGATCATTAGTCGAGGCTATTTTAAGAGTTACATTATAATATTAATATCTCAGATTATTAATAACAACGTAACCTCTAGGGATGCATATTATAGAATATTATAAACAATCAACTAATAATTCAATAATTGCAAATGCCAAAATATTAATCTTCATTAATAATAATACGAATGTATATAAAGTACATTTGTCCTAATACAGATTGTCTCTAGGACATACATATACTTTCAATCTCCCACTTGGCCTAGAGCCAATCTCCAACATATCTAATGCTCATATTCTCATAATGACTATTATGCTTGACTAAGATTAATGGTTTAGTGAATGGGTCAACTAGATTATCGCCTGTGGGAACATGGTCTAATCTAATCTCTTCAGTCTCACCATCTCCCTGAGTATGTGGTACTTCCTTGGTACATGCTTATTTCTGTTTGTTGATCTTGGTTCCTTAGCCTGTGCAATCGCACCAGTGTTGTCACAATAAATAGTTATTGGACAAATGGCACTCGGAACTACCCTTAGTTCCTTCAGGAACTCAAAAATCGTGACAACTTCTTTACCAGCTTCCGATCTAGCAATGTACTCAGCTTCTGTTGTCGAATCAGCAATTGTAGCTTGTTTGGAACTTTTCCAGCTCACTGCTCCACCATTGAAAATGAACGTGTACCCAGACGGAGATTTGAAGTCATCAAGATCTGTCTGGAAGCTGCATCAGTGTACCCAGTAGCAACTAGCTTTTCTTACCCACCAACTAAGAAGTAATCTTTAATTCATCTAAGATACTTAAGAATACTCTTGACTACTTTCCAGTGTTCTTCCCCAGGATTCTGCTAGAATTTGCAAGTCATACTAAGTGCAAAGGCCACATCTGGCCTAGTACAGGTCATGGCATACATGATCGATCATATAGACGAAGAATATGGGATCCTCTTCATGCATTCAAGTTCTATAGCATTAGAAGGACGGTCCTTCTTAGATAACTTGTTGCCTTGTCTCATAGGTAGACCGTCTTTCTTGGAATTTTCCATAGAAAAACGTCAAAGCACTTTGTCTATGTAGACTGACTGTGACAGCCCCAACCATTTATTAGGTCTATCTCTATAGATCCTAATTCCCAAAATGTAGCAGGCTTCACCTAAATCCTTCATCATGAAGGTATTGGACAACCACTCTTTGACTGACTGCATAAGAGTCTTATTATGTCCCATTATCAATATGTCATCTACATATATAATAATGAAGGCAATAATATCATCCTTGCGTTTACTAGAAACACATGGATCCTCTTTGCTTTTGACGAAATCAAATGACTTGATGGCCTTGTCAAAGCAAATGTTCCAACTCCTCGAGGCTTGCTTAAGTCCATAAATGGACTTTTGTAGCTTGCATACAGCATTTTGTTTGGACTCAAGCAAAAAACCCTCAGGTTGTTTCATATACATCTCCTCAACTAGATTACCATTGAGGAAAGCGATTTTGATGTCCATCTGCCAAATGTCATAGTCATAATATGCAGCTATTGCAAGAAAAACCCTAATGGACTTAATCTTAGCAACAGGTGAAAAAGTTTCATCATAATTGACCCCAGGTCGTTGATTATAACCTTTAGCCACCAACCTTATTTTATAAGTCTGTATATTTCCAAATGCATCGATCTTCTTCTTGAAGACTCATTTGCATCCTATGGGTTTAACCCCGGTTGGCAAATCAATCAAGTTCCACACTTGATTGATGTACATAGATTCCATCTCAGATTTCATGTCTTCTTTCCATCTCTTCGAATCAATGTCCAACATTGATTCGCTATAGGTTGTAGGCTAATCGTTATCAGGAATATTTATCTCACTGTGTGTTTCCACAAGTAGATTTAGTTTTTCAGGAGGACGATGAGTCCTAGTGATACAGAGTTGATTGTTTTGCAGTTCAGTGCTTTGTATGTTCTTACTGTGAGATGGTTCGAGTGTGCTGGATAATCTACTAACTTGAGAGCTTTCAGGAATATCATTTTCATTTATTTCCTGAATGGGAGGAGGTGCAACTATTGTATCTACTCCCAAAGGTTGTGTAGGAGGATCTTGCATTTCTGTATTGCTCCTCGTAACACCCCACTGGTCGAATGGCGTACTTGAAGTACCCAATCTTCGCCAAATACTCCTACTGAATTCTTGCCTTGGTCATTCGGCAAGGATTCAACATCTATGTTATCTTGAGGTTCTTGAATTTTTTTAAGTTCTATCGATGTGCAACTATGTTCCTTGTAGACATATTCTTCTTCAAGGAAAGTTGCGTTCCTAGAAACAATGACCTTACGTTCTCCAGGAAGATAGAAGTAGTATTCTTTAGTTTCCTTTGAATACACCACGAAGTAACATTTCTCACTTTTGGATTCCAACTTGTCAGTGAGCATCTTCTTAACATATGCAGGGCACCCCTAGGGTCTCATATGTTTAAGAGCTGGCTTCTTGACACACCATATCTCATAGGGTGTCTTTTCTACTGACTTTGAAGGAACCCTGTTCAGAACATATATTGAGGTTTGTATAGCATGTCCCCAAAGGTATGTCGGTAGAGATGAGAAGCTCATCATGGATCGAACCATATCCAATAAGGTTCGGTTTCTCCTTTCAGCAACACCATTCATCTATGGTGTTCCAGGAGGTGTCCACTCTGATTGGACTCTATGTAGCTTTATGTAATCTAGAAAATCCTTGCTCAAGTATTCACCTCCACGATCTGATCGAAGGGTTTTGATACTTGTTGCAAGTTGATTCTCTACTTCCGACTTATACTCTTTGAACTTCTCAAAAGCCTCGGATTTATGTCTCATAAGATACACATATCCATACATTGTGAAGTCGTCAGTAAAAGTGATGAAGTATGGGAAACCTTATTTAGCTTAAGTAAAAAATGGCCCACATATATCGGTATAGACCAACTCAAACACCTCCTTGGCTCGCACACCTTTCCCAGAAAGTGGCTTATTGATCATCTTTCCTCTCAAGCAAGATTCGCAGTTAGAATAAGACTCCAAGTCAAATGGTTTGAGGTAGTCTAACTTCTTCAACCTTGCTATCCTTGATTCGTTAATATGACCAAGTATGTAATGCCATAGGTAGGTAGAGTTTCTATTACTTATCTTAGGTCGTTTATTTTGTACATTGAATATTTCTCGACTACAGTTTAGTGTTTATAATTCATCCACAAGAGGAGCAGTTTCATATATAACATTATCAAAAGACAGTACTTGACTGCCATTATAAATATATGAGAAAAAACCCTCCACGTCCAAAACAGGGATAGAAATGATATTCCTCGTTAACGAGGGTACATAGTAACAATCATTTAACACTAGATAATAGCCAGAAGGCAAATTTAATCTATAAGTTCCTACGCGCTCAGCATCCACTCGTGCTAAATTTCCAACACATAGGTCCAGCTCATTTGGTCCAACCTTCCTGCTATCAGTTAGCCTCCTGCACATTGGTACAAATGTGTGAGCCACAAGCGGTATCTAATACCCAGGAATGACTATAGACATATTTATTTCAATGACGTACATACCTTGTCCACCAGAGGTAGAAGCAACTAGTGTTTTTCCTCCTCCTGGTGCAGTGCAGTCCTTCTTCCAATTCCCCTTCTTGTTGCAGTTGAGGCATATATCCTTAGCCGAATTTACCTTCATCTTCACACCTCCCTTAGGCTTCATAGCTGAGGGCGCAACGACTGCTTTGCCCTTCTTCTTCCTCTGCCATTCCTTACCTTTCGGCTTGGGTCGGCTAGTAAAGCTCACCATGAACATAGTTTTGCCTTTGGAAGTGGAAGACTCAAAGGTCTTGAGCATGTTGTGCAGCTCCGGCAGACTCTCCTTCGTTCCATTCATATTGTAATTCACTATGAAGTTTTCAAATGAACGAGGGAGAGAGTTCAGGATGAGGGTGGTAACGACATTCTTTTGCAGCTTCGTTCCAATTGAAGCAAGTCTCTCTATCAGCCGTATCATCTTCAACACATGTTGCGAGACCTAGCCCCCTTCATTGATCTTACACTTAAAAAGTTCTATCAGAAACTCATATTCCATAGTATGGGATTGTGAGTCATTGAGACTCTTCAAGTGTTCTAGCATCTCATTGGGACTCATGTTCTCATGTTGTCTCTGAAGTTCCATAGACATGGAAGACAACATCACGCACTGTGCTGAAGTGGCATCATCTAGGTGTTTTTGGTAAGCATCCTTATCAAAAGAGGCATATTCAGCAGAGTCTGTCGCAGGGACTGTTGGGAATACTGTGTCCAACACGTATTCTAATTTCTCTTATCTCAGCACTATTCGCAAATTTCTTAGCCAGTCAAGGTAGTTAGGCCCGGTAAGTTTGTTCATTTCAATCAACATTTTCAATGATAAGCTCGACATCTTTGATAATCTGAAGAATTAGATAGACTGGAAATCAAACTCAAAATTTATTTCTTATTATACACATTCGTTTAGGCTAATCAACATGGTCTTTTGTTTAATTAGCTCCCATTATTTTAACATATTTCTACGACCCCGTGGTAGAATACAGACCTATATTAATTAAGGTCATAATGGGCCAAGATCCAAGCCTATGTTATCTCCGCGTTTGTTTTGGCTGATAATTTTAATAACACATCTTGGTAGGTTCTAAACCAATTGCAAAACATATTTGTAACTTTTGGTTGATCAAATATTATATTTAATCTTGCGTCCTTAGATTAGTCCGACACTTTGGCGCCAAGATTTGTTTAAGTAAGTCAACCCCATTACACGACTGCGTTTATGTATCTAAGTAAATTTGGCCTTTGGGAGCAAACACTTTGGTGTAAATACCCACAAAAGTTTATTGTTTACCTTTACATTTAAAACACATCTATGAAAGAGTCTGGGTCCTCGTAGACTTAGAGCAAATGCTTTGGCATAAATACTCGTATCGCCGAAAAGGATTTTGCACTCTAACAATTATAATGGACGACGCGTTTTAATTTAGACTTGTATTTAAAATTTTGGTGAACATTTTAATTCAGAGTTTTAACCAAGATCAACTCTTTTACGCCATATCCAATATGACATCTTAATATCATGCAAAACTAATGACCCATATAGTTGGAAACCGTCAACCCAATAGGCATGATATAAGATGGTTTAATCAAATATTTGGCGCCGTCTGCCCAGACAGTTATAGCGGACACTATCATGTAAACACTTAGCATATAGTTCGTATATTATTCAATAATATACAATTAATAATAAACATGGGTTAACTTGTCTAAACTCTAAAATTTAATTCTAATCCAAACAGTCCCTTAAACATTTTCTGATTTTAAAAACTGATTTTCAGGATATTTCTGTAAGTTCCAGATTTTCAGAATTTACAGTTTAGTTCCTCAAAAATTTAAAATTTCAATTTTGAACCCCTTTCAATTCAGAAAATCCAATTTTAATTTTCAGAAAATATTTTCAAATTTCAGGGACCTGTCTGTAATTTCCAGAATTTTAAATTAATTACAGATTTGGCCCAAGGGACCAAATCTGTTTTTCTGAAATTTACAGATTTGTCCCAAAGACCAAATCTGATGATTTTAAAAACTTTTCTAGGGACCAAATTGTAATTCCAGAAACTTCTAAAATTTTCAGCTTTGCCGCAAGGGCTAAATTACAATTTCATAAATTGCCACTGCCCCGCTGGGACAGTGACTACCGCCACTGTTCACGCCGGAACAGTGTTCGGTTACTGTTCACTGTTCCGAGAAAACACATATTTTTTTTGAATTGGAGCCTGCCGGAACAGTGACTGCCGCGACTGTTCACGTCGGAACAGTGTTCGGTTATTTTTCACTGTTCCGGAATTTTAAAAAATAAAATAAAATTGGAGCCTCGGTTTCACGGCGCTCCATCGTGGAGTTGCGGCACCTCCGTCTCAAAAGCACAAAATCCGCATTTCTGAAATCCTAAAACTGGTTCAGCGTCAGATTTGCAGATTCATCTTCGTTACCCTTCACTATCAAACAACACGTTCATCGACCATCATCCAATCCCTTCTCGTTCTTCGCTTCAGTGCACCATGTTCGCAATGAACCGGTTACGCACATTGACTTAGAAGAGTTAGATTGGAATGACTTCCTCGATTACATCATTATTTAATAGTTTGGGAGACAAGGATGATATACTTTTAAAATATTAGGTTTTCAAGCTTTATACGACATAAATTTCAGATTTAAACAAACTCTAACCCATATTATTATTAACTAATTACCTTATAATCATACAAAACAATCCTGGCTTTTGATACCACTGAAGGTTTTTTTTGGGTTGTTGTACGCAGCGGATATTGAAAACTTGTTTCAAACCCAACAAACGTAGAACTGTTTGACTATAGGGTAATTTAAAATCGTAAACATAAGACTTGAATGGTACTTATCTGTTTACAATATCTGGAATCTTTATCAACTGTGGGTGCGCACGCGAATGCCCTTTCGATTGCAAGCTCCAAGCTTCAATGTATTCCTACTTTGGAAAGCTAGGAAATCCGGCAGAGGTTTGAGAGAGTGTTTTGATTCTGAGTCTCTAAGACTTAGAATAATGATATGAAGATCAAGTGTAATGAATAATGAAGTGTAGGTCTGTATTTATAGGTGAAAAATTAGGTCAAATCGAATTAGGATTTGCCTTGGGCCTGACCCAAAATTCGAGACAGATTAGGTCATGGCCCCGCGACCCTATGGTGTGGGCGCCGCGGCGCTGACGTGGTTCTACACTGTCTCATTTTATTTTCCGCACATTCTTAATTAAATTCAAAATTCAATTTTGACTTAATTAAAACAATCATTATTCATTTAAATATCTCGATTCTAAATCGAATATTTAATACTCTCTCAATACATCCTTAGATCGAAAAGACAATCGACATAGTGTGACCCTACATGTCTTCACATATCGACATTAATTAAATTAAGGTCTACGCGGAACTCCTAGATGGCGCCGCAAGACGAACTCAATATGTGAAGTACGTTTACACGAATCTAGTAAACTTAACCTCTATGTGGTAAGATAAAATCTTTTCATTCACGACACATCCGATCAAGCTTAGGATTTGTCAAGTGTCTATCCAAATGGCGTAATCATTGTATCCCATCTATATTAGTTGACAACTAGACCATATTCTAAATATGTCTATTGCGTTGGCCAACGACTTAGTCAACCTAATATCACTGAGAAGCTGAGTGTTCTCTCGAGTATACATTCGAGGAATGAATCCTAATCTTGGCTCAACTACCACCTTTAATCCACATCGTAATGTACCCAATACAAGCCGTATCTCAACCTATAAGGCATTTGAGCTTAGGACACGATCAAAGTATATTACTTTGTAGACAAGGTGCGCATTGACCTCAAGTCTAAGGACTTCTATCTCCCACACGCTGATCATACTTTAGACAAGTATAACAAACAATATATCAGCAGGGTATACCAATACTTCCAAAGTATCCATGTGTCCATCACGAGTAGTCATTACTCGTAGCATGTGAGACATACTACATCCTCTAAGGATGTGATGCAGACCACATGTCGACTTATCACATATCATCGATATCTCATTCTCGATGATCATTAGTCGAGGCTATTTTAAGAGTTACGTTATAATATTAATATCTCACATTATTAATAACAACGTAACCTCTAGGGATGAATATTATAGAATATTATAAACAATCAACTAATAATTCAATAATTGCAAATGCCAAAATATTAATCTCTATTAATAATAATACGAATGTGTATAAAGTACATTTGTCCTAATACAGATTGTCTCTAGGACATACATATACTTTCAGATCCACATAATCCAACCTAGATTTGCCTCTATAAACAGTATTATTTTTCATAATTGTCTTATTCATGTTGAAGATATTTCTGCTTTCTTGAGCTATTTTTTTAAAATTTTTTTTGATAATATAGCCAAAAGAATTATTTCCTTGGAAAAATAATAATTCTGATAAATTGCCAGAGATGCCTTCATTTGTACCTCTTCTATTTCTACATATCATCATATTGCTTAACTTCTTTCAGGAAGTTGTCTGCAAATAGCCAATACTAGCAGAGATGAAAATTTTACTTGGTGGCATGAATAGTTCTTGGTTGGAACAGATTTACAGACCTGCATTTTCAAACTCTTGATATGTTGAATTTGAGACATGGGATATATGCACAAACAATATACATAATGTGTTAATTATTCCCAGTAATGCTCGCAGGAATGGCTTGATACATTTTATGTAATTTGTGTGGTGATTGAAATCAAGATTTGTCCCCTTTTACTGTTTGTTTATTATCATGAATATTCTTTTTTTAACTTATGTGTTCTTCAATCTGTCTTTAGTTTTCATTTTATTACTGAATTTTCTACACTATACTCTTCAGTTATTTTTAAGTTTTCTGTTCACATTGTTTTATTTTTGACAAAATTTTCAGGTTCAATTTTTGAATACTATCTCTGTTCTGATAGCATGTGTTACTGGAGTTGCGCCATATGCAAATAAGTCGATGCTATTTTTCCAGAAGGTATCTTTATGATTTTCCTTTTACACTTCTCTTTGTTGATAGCCTGACGTAAATTTAATGTCTTATGTGCATTTCCATTCCAGAGTACAATCTCTGTAAGATTCCGCCTTCCTGAAATTTCTTCTAGATTAGATGTCAGGAAGAGGCTCAGGATATTTTAATAAAGCCTTTTCATTAGATGGTAGATTATGTGCTGTCACACACATACTATTTGGAGACCGAAACTTGATTAATTGTATTCTCCTTGCTTTTATTTTGTGTAGTTTTTAAGGAAGGACGCTTAGTTTTATCTAGAGGAAAGTTTGTTGATAAAATTGCATGTGGCAGCAGGATTCTTAATGAATTTCGTGTGCTTTTATTTACCATTAAACTGTATCTGCGTGATTCACTGTTCCTTCTGTTTGCTAATTAGAGCTGTTCCTTTATTAGGCAATAGAAGAATCTTATTCGTGAAAGCATCCTGCAGATTCAACTTCTAAGTGCACAGAAGAATTTTGTAGTTGTTATCTCCCTCAACTGAGTTCTTATCAAGTAAAAAGGAGTGATGATATGTTGAAACATCAGAACAAAAGAAAATTATTACTCCTATATAGTTAAAAATGCAGTGGATGAAAATTCTTACTGTACTTGATATTAAGATTTTAGTTGGTGCAGTACCTTGGAGTAACTGTTAAAGTTGATGTCATGTAACCTGAAGGTCACGGGTTCAAGCCGTGGAAACAAACTCTTACAAAAAAGTAGGGTAAAACAGCGTACAATAGACTCTTGTGGTTCGGCCCTTCCCCGAACCCCACGCATAGCGGGAGCTTAGTGCACCAGGCAGCCCCTTTTTTAGTTGGTGCAGTACTACCACTGATACATGTACTTTTTAACATCTTTGGTTTCGCAGTAAATGAGATGATTATGGTAAGCATAAAAGGTAAAAAAATATTTTAGTGCGCAAGCTGTGAAATGGGAATCAATGAAGAGCAGCATCTTATTTCAGTAGTTTTTATTTTCTTTTGTATTTTGTCTTTCATTTGATTCTTGTGCTATTGAATTTTCTCATTTTATGATGTGACTTCTTTTTACAGGACCTGTTGGGCTATATTTAACCTCTTATAATTATGTCCCTGCAATTATTAAGTTGACTATATTATTCACGTACTCTATCTATTTAAAAGTTCTCTTGGATTTTTCTTAAATCCACTAATTGAATTAAGGTAATAGTTCAAAGTTAATTTAGTTAAAAAGTACTTGCGTAAACTCAAATTACTTGATTCGATGCATGCATTCATGTGCGTTTGGTGTAGACATTCTTGAATAGAGCTCCTTTTAAGACATTAAAAAAGAAAACTTATTGATGCTTTTCTAAATTTAATCGACTATGATAATTTTCATTATTGTTTTATCCATAGTTTGAATTTATTAGTAACGTCTTTTCATAATTCTTTTGTTTTCAAAATATCTGATACTTTGAATTTATTAGTAACATCATGTTTTTTTTCTTTGTGTTTTTGTGTATTCTTAACGTCTGGGATTACTACTTTGTTTATAAAATATACCATCTAATATTGCATCTTTCTTAATTTTGATTGGTTTTAGATAAATATTAACTTTTGAATCTCACAAAACTTTCAAATTAAACTCTAGCAATACAAAAAATTATGTACTACTTGACTTTGCAGCTAGAATAAGGAAATGTTATTTGCTTTTAGAAATTCATTTGAAAGAAAGGCCATGAACGTATATTTTTTGAAGAAATGGTCACGTAATGAAGTAGTAGTTGCTACATATATCATAGAGTCTAATCACTGCCCTGAATCTTAGAGCTTTAATACTACTAAATTAATGTGAATTGAAGATGGCAGTAAATATATCTGAAGATAAATTTCAATTTATGCAGTAAAATTACATCGACGAATCGTCTTGGTGCTTACCCACAAACAGCCGCACAACGAGTCGTACTTTATGCTGCATAATTCGATGGTCTCGAATTCACACTACAGAGAACATCATTAGAAAAGTTAAAGGTCGGGAAAATGCTATTCGACGAGGAGATTAAGAACGTTATAGCGTGTGAGGGAGTCGAACGGAAGGAAATACACGAGAAACTAAAAAATGGTTTCAAAGATATGATGGACCCAGTTACGAAAACATACCTTTTAGTTATTATGCCATGTTGCAGGCAAGGAGATTGATGCAGAGTTACAGTTGTGAAGGATACAAGATTAAAGAAGAGAACAAGTAATTTGTTTGGGTGGGTGATTTGTTTGTATGATGGAATAAGATTGTACAATATTTGGGTGAGTGATTTGTTTGATAGCAACTTGCCAGGAAGAATGTTCAAAAGATAGGTGGTCATTTGAAGAGCATGATGCCAAAATGATAGTGGTGTGGATGAGTGTGCAAGTAGTGTACGAATCATATTATTGATTGTTCGGAGTTTCCTTTCGGCTTTCTCATTTCAAGGAGAAGTATATGGACATGAGAGACGTAATGACACCCCTTTTGTTGACAAAAATCGTTGAAAGTGTTATTTATGAATTCCCTCCCATTGTCACATTGAAAAAAAATTATGGATCTCTCAACTTTGGTTTGGATGAAAATACTAAATTGTTTAAAAATAGCGGGGACTTGTGATTTTTTTCCAATTCCATAGAAAATTTGTATAATCATCCAAGATAAGCATATAATACTTATGACCTGCCGAACTCAAAATCGGACAACACCGGTGTTGACAAAAAGTTATGGTATTGTTTGGATGCTATAGTCCTTCAATGGATTTATGGCACCATCTCTAACGACCTTTTGCATACTATTTTGGAACCGGACTCTATGGCTCAACAAGCGTGGGAGCATTTGCAAAATACTTTTCAAGATAATAAACTTTCTAGGGCGGTATATCTTAAAAATCAATTCACCAACGTCAAATTGGGTGATTTTTCAAATGTTTCCACCAATTGTCAAGAGTTGAAAATGCTTGTCGCCCAACTATCCAACGTTGGTGCGCTGGTGACAAATCAAAGGTTGGTGCTTCAATTAATTGCGGGTTTGAATGAATAATATGATGGTGTTGCAACGTTCATTCAACAAAGTAACCCATTACCACCTTTTTATGAGGCTCGTTCGAGGTTGATTCTTGAAGATACCTGAAAGGTTAAACAAGTAGCGACGACGGCAAACAATGCTTGCACCACCCTTATTTCCACTAACATGGCGGAGGAGGTTTTTGGACCTCAAAATTCTGGTCCGTCAACAACCAAAATCATAACAATAAAGGACCAAAAAGGGGTCAAAACCGCAACAACAATAAAGAAAAAAAATAATGGTGGAAAAGGAAAGGGACGGAACACTGGAAATTTTTTCGATGGAGGGGCTGGCCGCGGGTAGAACCGTCCCCACGGGGAGCCGCAACAGCAGGGAGGCAGCAGGCAGTGGGGTCAGGTCCCGCCGTGGGCTTGGAACCCGCAACAGTGGGCCCCACCATACTCCTTTCAAATGAACCAGTGGGCCAGGCCCAACAACCAAAATAGGCATCCCAGAATATTAGGAAATCGGCCACCGCAAGCCTTTACGGCCATGGCCCCTCGATGTCAAGTATGTCCCTACTAACATCGAGCATGCCATGAACAACATGAGTCTTAATGTTCCCGATGATTCTTGGTACATGGACACGGGGGCCACGTCACACATGACATCATCTCAAGGTAATCTCTCGTCTTATTTTAATATGAGCACAAATAAACATATTGTTGTTGGCAGTGGACAGGAAATTCCTATTTGTGGTATTGGCCAATCAAATCTACCACCCCCACTCACCCCTACATTTAAAAATGTTCTTCATGCCCCTAAACTTATTAAGAATTTGGTATCTGTGCGTCGGTTTACCACTGACAATAATGTTTCAGTGAATTTGATCCGTTTGGGTTTTATGTGAAGGATTTTCATACGGGGAAGCCACTAATGAGATGTAATAGCACTGGGGATTTGTATCCCATCACCGCTCTCACCAACAACCAAGTCAAATCTCCATCGGCCTTTGCTGTTTTTTCGCCTGATTTATGGCTTAACCGTTTGGGCCACCGGGTGCACCAGTGTTCTATTTTCTTAAAAGACATAATTTTATTGCTTGTAACCGTAGTGTGTAATTAGTGTGATAGGATGATTAGCATATTTATAGGATATTATTAGGATAGTCTTCCAATATCATAGTCATAGATTAATATAATGACCCTTTAACAATTTTAAACACTTATTTTTAAGCTAAAAAACTAAGTACAAAATAAGCCAAAAGCCAAAAGTTGGGTAAAACCAACTTATTTCTTTTAGTTTTTGGCTTATAAGCCACTTTTAAAAAGCCAATTTAAACCCCTCTAAATCATGTCTATACTGCCGAAATTCCGGAAAAAGGCACAAAAAACGCATCTTGGGTGAAAGGAGAAAAGAAATAGGTTCTTGTGTTAAATGAAAATTACTTTAAGCATCAAAGAGCTCAAAATTGCATCTCGGATGAAAGGAGAGGGGGAAAAAGGCTCATGTAGTTAAGTTAAATAAAATGACTTTTTCTCCAAATAAATTGTGTTTAAAAGTTAATATAACAAAGGTATCAGTTTGAATTGCAATAACTGGGCATTTCTCTATTCAATAATTTCTCTTCTATTAATAAAGGGAAAAAAAGAATACATGATTTCTACAGAGATATATTTACCAGATTTGTTGAGAAAGATGTTGAGTTTTTTGAAAAAGCATAATAACACAAAATCATCAAAATTCAAACTAAATCGAGCCAAAATAGCGAACGGTAGTTAAGGAGTGATCAAAGACAAATGAGTTTAAAATCGATCTTTTTACATGAAACAAATGATGAATCGAACAAAGAACATGAAGAATCAAAAGTTCAAACAGGAAAATTCACCTTAATAATTCTTCGAGGAAGATTGTTATTGGTCACTGAATTAAATTGATGATTTTTTAAAGAAGCACCATTGGCAAAGAAATCATCCTAGACTGTCGTGTTTGAATTTAACGGTACTTAATGAAGCTAATTCCCTTACCATTGCTGCGGAAGCACCGTCTACAACACATGAGTACATGCTTCCTTATAATTTCATGGGATTCCAACAGACACGGCAGGTGCAAAAACCAGGAAGTTTATTCAGATAAAAAGAATCCAAAAAAGACAGGTTGAACCATTACAACAACAAATTATCAAATATTAAAACCATCATAAAATCCTAAGCTAGAATCCAGGTCATGACCACAAAATTCTCCAATCAAATATTATAGCTTAAACTTACAAAATAGAGAATAAGTAACAAAATACAAACCTTAACTCACCTTTCTATACGGTAGAAATAAGCCTTGAAAAGAGTCACATTTATTTGCTCGCGTTGAAAGTCACCTGAAAGTTCAGCCGTTATAACAATGCTTATTTGGTTTTATCGACCAAATTATTATTTTTTGTTACAATACATAAGTTCAATTGGGGGGTTCGAGATAAACCATAAAATCGAATCAAATTAAAATTCAAAGTTTCAAACCAAGGTCGATATAAGAAATTGAAATACTCTTTGACTTGATCTAGTTTGATTTTTAATATAAACTGTAAGGTTGTTATATAATTTATGAAAGTGAATAATTGTCATGTCTTATAGTGAAATTTCTCAGGTATAGATGTTTTAATAGATAATAGGTTTACCAATTTATTCGTTTTATTAAACATATAACGATGAGATATTTGCCTTTTAACCCTAGTAGATTAAGTGAAAATGAATTGCATATTGAGTGTAAAAAATAGTTATAAAATTTGCATTTTTTAAAAACCAGACTCTATTTGATTTGTATGCTTTATAAATTGACATCGTTGTTTGGTGTTGATTTAGGTAAAAATCAAAACAAAATTGAACCATGAACACCCTTAAGTTTAATTGTTTAAAGCAATAAAAATTAGTTTAATGACTGTTTAAAAGAAATTTTATGTTGGATGTCATTTGAGATATTAATAACTTAGCAGTTTTATACATAGTACCATTATTTTTATATGAAAAAAATATTTTCATGATTTTACTATAACAGTGTGTAAAATTCAATTACTTTTATATATTAAAAGATACTAATAATTTAAAAACTGTAATTTAACTTTATTATTAGAGGGAATAAAGTTTAGTAAGTATATATGAAATTACACTCTTGACCAGAGATCCTAGGCATGAAAAAAATAATATTACCTTAAATGATGACCCAAATCCGAATTAATTGAGGCCAATAAGGTACCAGAAACAGTATGAGAAAACAAGGAAAGTATATATGAAATCAAACCTTACGAAATAACTAACAAAAGATAGTAGGAAATTTCTCAAGCTAAAGGTACAACTCCATCAAGCTTCTAAACCATTAAAAAAGAGAATTAGTTCAGATATTTCAGTGTCAAGGGTTTTAGGATTAACACAGCTGCCATGGAAGAACATCTAGTGGAAGACGAAGCAGGACAAAATCCTCGGATACGAGGTCGACATATCAAGAAAAGAGCCTTAAAAAACAAAGCCCTCACTGTCTCTTTCGATGAAAAAGACCTCAAGTAAGTACTTTTATTTGCTACTCCTATAATTGTTGGGTTTTATAGTATTTTGACCTGACTTATTTGTTCTCGTTATTTCCTTTGGGTACTGCTTTGATTTGTTTATTCTTATACCGAGGGTCTACCGGAAACACCCTCTCTACCTCCAGTAGAGGTACTCCATTTTGTGGGAGCTGGGTATGTTGTTGTTGGGTTCTTGAAAGTTCTGTATGTAATTTTTTTGGTATCTGTTTGATTTTTGTGTGTTAATTTGAATTTGCTGAATTGGGTATTTAGGGATTTTGTAACTGGTTTTCATAAGAGAAAGAAGAAGAGGAGAAAAGAAGCTCAAGTGCAATTGGAAGAAGCCCTGAGGAGGAAACGTATTGAGGCTCGTAAAAAGGTTTGATTTTTCGTATACCTTTTTTTATTCCATTGGTTTTAAGTGCATTTTAGTAGCCTAATAAAGTGAATAAGTTGAAGGGGAGCCTTGGAGCGGCAACAGTAAAGTTGTCTTCGTGCTTCCTCTAGGGTGGAAGCAGCCACTAATACTTGCATTAGGCTAGGCTGTCTACATCACACCCCTTGGGTACGGCCCTTCCCTCGACTCTGTTAGAACGGGATACTTTGTGCCCCGGACTGCACTTTAATAGAGTGAATAAGTTAAAAAAGAACCTAAATTATCGCCATTTTGCGAGTTTTATACCTAAACTATTGGTTGTTCCTGTTACCACTGGACTTTAACTTCCTTTTGATTAAAAGCTCCCAGTTGAATGTGGCAAAATGTATGGGAAAACGTGTGGGAGATAAAAAAAGTCTTAAAAATGTGACCACTTGGCACAATGGGTTCATGGGGTTTTGTGAATGCCCAATAGTTTAGGGTATGAAACTTGCAAAACGGTGATAGTTTTGTGAGCGCAAGTGCAATTGAAAGAAGCCTTGCGGAGGAAACATATTGAGGCTCGTAAAAAGGTTCGAACTTTCCTATACCCTTTTTGATTCCATTGGCTTTAAGTGCAATTTAGTAGCGTAATAGAGTGAATAGGTTAACCCCCCCCCCCCCCCCCCCCCCCCAAACTATTGCCATTTTGCGAGTTTCATATCTAAACTATTGGGTGTTTCTGTTTACCACTGGACTATAACTTATTTTAGATTAAAAACCCCCGCTTGAATAGGTGGCAAAATGTATGGGAAAACTTGCTGAGAGGCGTGTGGGAGATGAAAAAAAGTCTTAAAAATGTGTCCACCTATCACAATGAGTTCATGGTAGTTTAGGGGGTTTGTGTCCACTTGAGACTCTTTAGAGGAGCTTTTGGATCGTGTGATGTGCACGTAGCATGTCATATTTCTCCCAAAGGTAATTTAATATGAGTCCATGGTAATTTAGGGGGTAATGAGAAAACAACTTGATGTTACTATGTTGGTCCCTTATTGATTCACCCCTTTACAAGGCATACACTGAAATGGCTAAAGAATCCAATTCATCATCTCTAGTTCTTAAATGATGGTGAAGTTATGCTGATTAATCAGGGAGCATTTCATGCATCCTAAATTGTTCAAGGGAAGGATGTTTTTGGATAGATGAAATATTAGACTCAACTATTGCATCATTTTTTCGCTAAGCGGATAATTTTACAACCCTGGATTTCAACATATGTTAGGGGGTAAAATCACAGAACAGAAAGGTTGATTTCCTTCTCAAATTGTTCTCTGGTTCTGTCGAGATGCATGTAGACTAACCAAGAAGGAAGAAGTCCTTATTTCTCCCTTTACCCTTCTTAACGAAGTCTTTTTTTAGCTATGGTTATAAGCACGGCCTCTTCCCCATGACTTGTTAAATGAGATCCTTGCTATATTTTCTTAATGTGCGTGTCAATTTCCCCCTCAACTGAATAAACATGTATACAAAAACAGCCAATCTTAAAGCGGAGCCTATCTATAAATAAACAATTTGGACCAGTGTGCAAAACATTTTTAAAGTGGACCACTTCTTTTTATCCCCGTTTAGCGTAATCCAGGTTATGGTTAAATAGCTTCATGGATTTGAAGTTCCTTGCGGCCTCAGTAATTGTCTCGAATTTGCTTCTTCCCAAATCCTATCTAATCAGAAAACAGTAAATAAGCTAAGAACAAATAACACACACAGATTTATAGTGGTTCACCCTTAATGTGAGAGCTATGTCCACTTTGCTGATGCAGATTTTACTATAATCAAATAGAGAGTTTGAGTTTACAATTCTTTTTGTCTCTCTTGCTCGACCTCAAAGAAAGAAACGCAGGTCGATCAGTGTTCCACACTCTGCGTAGGGTCTTCATAGTGTCGACGATGAATTAGGCTCCACAACTCAACACTTTTTTGGTGGTAATCATTCTAATAGCTGTTCTTGCCTGGTTGTGCGAGTCAAATGCATTAAATTTCCTTCCAGTTTTAGCAGTGCAGTTTGTACAATCAGTCAAATATATGATACTTTTATTACTAATGGCGATCTTTATGTAATCAAACTTGTCATGGTGGGATATCTTACTTTTTTCTCTTGCTTTTACAGAGAAAGGAGGAAAGAGAGTTTGCCATCTTTGGTGGAGCTGCGCCTGATTCAGCTGCTGGAATTGAGGAACCTGATGAAGACCTTGACGACGAAGAAGAAAATGAGCCTAATGCAATAGTCTCAGGTATCTCCCTAATGACACTAATGCAAACTTATTTGGTGCTGAAGTCCCAAGTTGCTCGGACTCTTCACTTCCACTGCCCCACCCGTGTCGACATGACGTGGGTGTGGGATCTGTATCGGATCTTTTTTTTTTTATGACAAGGGATCTGTATCGGATCTGGTCAACTGATTTTGGGTACTTTGACCAAAATCAACGGAGAAATTCGGTACAGATACAATGATTTCTCTAATCAAAACAACGCCAAGGTAAAATTGAAGAAAATGGAATATCTTGTATACATAAATTTCTATGACAATCCTTTTCATTTTATCTCTTAAGGGATTCTCTTCTTGATCAATATTTTCTCCTCAGAATACCTTGTAAGGTTTCTACATAATGTCTCATAATTTAGACATATTTTTATAACTCTATTTTTAGATATTTGAATTATTTTTAGCCGAAACCCTGCACCGTATTCATACCTAGATCCGTACACATGAATCTTAAAATTTAGATCATGAAGGATCCGACCTCTAGATCCGCACATGTATTGGACACCCACACCCCTGTCCGAGCAATTTAGCTGAATTCTATCCAGAGCTCTCGATGGGAACGGTCTGGTCCTCATTGGAAAAGCTGAGAATTCCTACGTGGGATTTCATTTGATAGTTATCAGCATACTTGTAAATACACTATGTTGTCGTGCAAGAGAGGCATACAATAGAAACTTATATTGGGAATATATCCATAGAGTTCAAGGTCAGAAAATTTTAGGCACCCTTGACTGGCTCTTTTGGCATTGTGACATCACATGATAGAATCATTACTTAGCTGCTTCACTTCCCTATATGCAGAAAATGAGAACTCTGTTTTATAATCGTTGATGCATACCCCTTCGTTAGATGTTTTATTCGCACTATACCCAAATGACAGATAGTATAGTATCTGAGGCGACTAAGCTTCTGAAACTTTCATGAATTAGTTTAGCTCCAGTATGCTCGGATCTTTATTTTTTTCTTATTTTATACTCCTATCCCAATTTATGTGAAGGTGTTTGACTTGACACAAAATTTAAGAATTGAAATGAACTTTTGAAATTTGTGGTCTAAAATAAGCCATAGATATTTGTGTGGCTATATATAATCTCATTAAAGGTAAAATGAGAAGTTTAAAGTCAAATTGTTACTAAATATAGAAATGTGCCATCCTTGTTGGGACTAACTAAAAGAGAAAGAGTCACATAAATTGGGACGGGACGGAGGAGTAACTATTAATTCTGATGGTTGAAACACACTAATAGTTACTGCTATGTGACACTTGACATAGAAACATGAAAATAGTACTAGGTAGGGCTTTGTCCTTGCGTCACAAGATACAGTCAACTTGATTCTATGATAGTTAAGTTTTGTGTAGTATGATGAACAACTGGGAACTTAACTTGTGGATTGATGATTTTTATTTTTTGGTTAAAAAGGGACTAAAACATATGACAATGGCGATGTGCAAGTTATCGTCACAACAAGTGAGATCTCTCGTGAAGAAGAAGAAGAATCCCCAGCTCAAGTGCCACCATCAACAGTAGTTCAACATGCCGGAGAAACTAAAAACAGCAAAAGAAACATTCCGGTGATTAAGAAGAAACCATTCAAGAAAGCTGCGAAAAAGAGATCTCGGCCCAAGCCACAGAGTAAGAGAGATAAGAGGAAAGGTAAAAAGAAGAACAAGAAGCAGTTTTAGCATTTTTGTTTCTTTAAACCTTGGCCCCTTCCCCTACAAATGAAAAAGAGAAAAATGTCTCAACATTTTCAACACGTGCTCCCTCACCCTGTGGAACATTTTTATTTATTGCGAATATTTTTAACATATACTGTAGTATTTTAGTATATCGCTTATGTTATGACTTAAGGTTTGTTCACAATGATTAATCAGGCTGGATTATTTTGTCAATTAATTATTTGTGTAATCTTTGCATTTGAAACCAATAGCACTAGCATCCACTCTACTTTATAGGCAGTCTCCATAAAAGAAGAGCACTTTATGCCAAATTTTAAATTTTACATCAGGTATAAAACTTGTTGGGAAGAGCAAAAATGGGTGTCAATCTGCTTTCATGGTAATTGTTGTTGCCAAACACTATAAATTAGTCTTATTTTTCAACTTAATGTTATTCTCTTGAGACTCATGTTCATTTTAATCCACTTAGCTACAAGTTCATTGGCTAAAAAAATTAATAAATAATACATCTAACAACTATTCATGTGTGCCATATTGCAGAATTTAAAAGTTGCTTTCTGTGCTTTCAAGCTCTTGTTCAGTTGTTCTGGCTCTGCCCAATACGATCAAGGGTTGTGTTGTGAAAATTATGATTTCTTCCCTCTTAATTAAATATTTTGATTCGACAATAATATTTTTCAATATAAAGCATTTTTCTCTTTAATGAATTTTACACAACGCGAGAAAAAAGAATCACGAAAGAGGATTTCTCACTATCTATTTAATTCAAAATGCTCATTTTAGAAATCACGCTAATAAGGCCTAAAGCTGAGCGACGAGTTCACTGACATGAGAATCAAGCGAAGGAGAGACCTAATTTCTAAATGTATCGAAGTCTTGGGTAATAAAGAAAAGTGAGATGCTATATTTCTAGGATTGGGATTCATAAATATGTTAGTAGATTCTTGATCTATATCTTCCATTTTTTGGGAATTCGAATTAGTCGATCCCAAGTAGTGAAAATAGAAAAAGAACATATTAAATGCAATGACTAACTTCTTGTTGAAGTTAAAAAGGATAGGACAATCTTATAATTTGAAGCTAACGCAATGTCTTGTCCAGGACATTTGAAACTATAGCTATTTATATAAGTTATAAAAAAAGGCAATGCAATAATTTGGAAACAGTATTGAATAAGTTAGAATATGTAAATTTCACCATTTCAGATATATAAAATTCCAATTTAGAGCTTCTCACAAGGCTTTGCTTAAATTAAGAGAAGTAGATAAGTACACAATCATATCTATGCCAACTAACAAGCCCAACAATACAAATTTTAAAAGTCAATGTTCAAAAAATACATGCACTAAAAGTTAAAACAATAATATCATGATATGAGTTATTTTGCATAACCTTTAATTATTTTAACGTATTTTTATCTTAATTTATATACTTTTTGATAATCCAAAAATCTCTGATTGTCATGGACGCACTATTAGAAATTTGACGTGAATAATAGGCCAGTCTCTTTAACTTTCCCACTTAAATATCTTACTTTTATTTATAATAAAGTTTGTGCATGGTTAGACACTCTATGAATAATAGGTTTGTTCCTCTACCTTTCTTCATTTAAATATCAAAATTTTCTCTATGACAAGGTCAGAATTCATGACATAAGCCTAAATCCTAATTCATACATTACAATAATAGTGAGAAGATTCCATAAATAATTAAAGTTTAGAGCGTAATTACGAAACATAGCTATAACTTACTAATTTATGAAATATAGACATAGTTATTATATCAAGTAAAAGAGTTATATCTGATAGGTATCAGCTGAATAAGCGAAAGAGTTATATGTGTCGATAGATATCAGCTGTATCAAGCGAGTATCAGTTATATCAACGGATACTGTATCAACACATACAATTACGCTTGTGTTGTGTTTTTGCCACTAAATTCAAAATATAGCCATCTTTCGTAATTTTTTAGAACTACAGCTATATATCACAAATACACTAAATATTTGCCATGTGGCCTAACTTTCCCATAATTTTTTAGCATTCTTAATCTTATCATACATATTAGTAACATTGTTTTATATCATCCAAATTATTTCAATAAATCCACTATGCAAGCCAAAGCCAGGCAGCCACGAAAACAATAACCTTTTTAACAGCTAGTGCAGAATCTCCAAATACCTAAATATTCCCAATATCTTCCTCGAACTTTCCGCGAAACCTCTCACCCATTTCTCACTTTCTTTCAATTTTCCCGCTTTCATCTTTTGTTTTCTTTAATTTTCCCTTTTCAACTCTTTTTAAATCTTCTTTTTTCCGTCAGAATCTAGTTTTTATATGAGCTCAAATTTTAACTGAAAAAAACAGTTGAAAAATCAGATCTACAAGAGACCCAAATGGAGAGGAAACGTACAGTTGATGGTAGTAGTAGTGAAGAAGGTCAACCTGATAGAAAAAGACCAGCTCTTGCCAGGTAATTTACCATAACCCCCCCCCCCCCCCCCCTCTTTTTTTTTTTTTAAGTTCATCAAGAACTATATATTTAAAATGTAGTCTATGGGTGTGTTTGGTAAGTAAGCAAAGAAATTGAAAGAAATAATTCATTGATTATTTTCATTAATGAAAGAATATATATACAATTTACAATTTTCATAATAGTAAAATCCTATTATACTCCTAAAACCTTATTCTATTTGTACAATAACTATATAATTATGTTTAGTGTACAATTCTAATTACAACAAAACATCTCCTAAAATAGGCCACTAAACCATGATATACACGGTATGTATACACCGTGTATATCACGGATTTAACAGCCTCTTTGCTAAGCCAGCTCGTGATATACATGGCCAATATACCGTGTATATCACGTGTGTTTCCCGAAGTTATAGCGGGCGGTCTTCGTACGCTGAGACTGTCCCTAAAATCTTCAAAAAAGACCGAGGGAAGACCCTTAGTAAAGATGTCTGCAATTTTGATACCTAGAAGGGACATGAGCGACGCGTACTTGTCCACGAGCTACCTTTTCGCGAACAAAGTGAATATCCATCTCGATGTATTTAGTGCGCGGGTGTTGAACCGGATTACCAGAAAGGTAGATGACACTAATATTATCACAATAAACCAAGGTAGATTCTGAATAGGACAATGAAGTTTTAAAAGAAGATTACATAACCAACAGGATTCAGAGACCACATTGGCTACCCCTCGATACTCGGTCTCTGCACTAGAGCGGGATAATGTAGACTGACGCTTCGCAGACCATGAGACCAAGTTATATCCAAGAAACATACAATAGCTGGACATGGAACGTCTGGTATCTAGATAGCTACCCCAATCAGCATCTGAATACGAGACAAGTGTAGACGTCGATGAAGGATATAAATGTAAGCCATAGTCAAGTGATCCCTGGATGTATCGAATAATGCGTTTGAGCGCATTCATGTGCTCAACCCTGGGATCATGCATAAACAAGCACACATGTTGTACGACATACGTAATATTTGGTCTCGTGAAAGTAAGATACTGAAGAGCCCTGACAAGACTGCGATAGTGGGTCGGATCCTCGTACAGTGAGCCAGATGCGGCACCCAGCTTGGGTTTAGTATCAACTGGAGTGGAAGTAGACTTGCATTAGAACATACCAGCGCGCTCAATGATCTCAGTTGCATACTTCCGTTGTGATAAGAATAACCCATCGGCATGACGAGTGACAGCAATTTCCAAAAAGTAACTCAAGAGCCCCAAGTCTTTCATAGCAAATTCAGAGCTGAGCATTTTCATGATAGACTTTCGCAAAGCATCAGAAGAGGCAGTCAAGATAATATTATCCACATATAATAGTATATAAGCCTGGAAGTACCACGACAATATATGAATAATGAATTATTAGACATGCTGTGTGAAAACCCAATAGATGAAACATAGTCTGCAAATCTCTTACACCAAGCCCGTGGGGACTGCTTAAGCCCATACAAGGACTTCTTTAATAAACAGACATGATGAGGATATTTGGGGGTCTCGAAAACCTAAGGGCTGATGCATGTAAACGGTCTCCTTAAGATCACCATGTAAGAAAGCATTCTTCACATCTAACTGATGAATGGGCCAAGCTTTCGAAAGAGCCAGACTAAGAACAGTGCGAATGGTAGCCGGTTTGACCACCGGACTAAACGTCTCACCACAATCCACGCCAACCTGCTGAGCCTTACCATCACCTACAAGACGAGCCTTATGCCTCGCAAAAGAACCATCAGAATTCTCCTTATGAGTAAAAATTCACATAGATCGAATAATATTAACACCAGAAGAACGGGGTACCAACTCCCACATCTTATTTTTAATAAGAGCATCATATTCGTCGTTCATAGTCAATTTTCAATTCGGGTCATTTAATGCGGACACTGGATTACGGGGTAGGGGGATTTAGAGACATTAGAATTTAGATTAAAATATCATTTTGATTTAAAAATATCCCGTTGACTATGAGTGACCGGTCTATGACTCGAGGAAGAATTGGGTGTAGTTTGGAAAGAATTCAGATGTGGGACGGGGCAGCGCCAGGCAGCGATGGCTCTGCTGGCCCAATACGGGAAACAGAAGCAGTTTTGGTATTGGACTGGGCAACTGGCCCAATAGCCGAAACTGGGGCAGAAATCGTGGGATGCGGCTGAACAGTAGTTCCAGCAGGCAGTGGGCCCGCTGACGGATTCTGGGTGCGGGACAAATCCGTTAAATGGTGGATAATATACGGGGAGATGTCGTCATCCAAAAAATTATAAGAACTAGGCACGGGACTACTCACTTTAGCAAATGGAAATTGAGTTTTAGAAAAAATAACATGGCGACTATGATGATTTTATTAGATGATAAATCAAAACATTTGTAACCACAATGATTAGACGGATAACCCAAAAACACGCAAAGGGTAGAAAATGCCTGAAGTTTGTTAATTGTAGTTGACGGAAATAGTGGATAACATAAGCACCCAAAGATCTTAAGATAGGAATACGAAGGATTTTTATTATAGAGAACTTTAAGAGGAGACGCATTTGCCAACCCTTTGGTAGGAAGTATGTTAAGAAGATAGGTAGCCATTTGTAGAGCATGATGCCAAAAGAAAGGGGGTACGGAAGCATGGACCAATATAGTTTGGACAATGTTATTAATGATACGAATTTTTCGTTCGGCTTTTCCATTTTGTGAGGACGTATGAGGACAAGAGAAACGAAAAACTATGTCATTAGTATCACAAAAATTCCGAAACACTTCATTATCATATTCTTTGTCATTATCACATTGAATATTTTTTATTTCCCGGTCGAATTGGGTACAGATGAATGCTCAAAATTTTAAGAATGTGAAAAAAACTTGTGATTTTTCCGCTAACGGAAAGGTCCATAAAAAATTAGAATAATCATAAAAAAATATATTATAATAATGATGGCCCACAGAACTTAAAACGGGAGATGTCCATAAATCGCTATGAATAATATCAAATGGCATTAAAGTACGAGAAGTAGAGACTACAAATGGTAATCTAACATGTTCTCCTAAAGGACAGGATTGACAAATTGGAGTACTATGCGTACCCTTACAAGAAATAAAATTATTTTTATGCAAGGAAGAAACAATGGATGACCCAGGGTGACCCAAACATGCATGCCACAAGGAAGGAGCTAGAGCTGTAAAAGTATATGGCAAGGCTAGACTCGAGAGACTGGATGCAGACGTGATAGGATAAAGATCTCCCCTACTATCACATCTCATGAGAGGTATCTCCGTCTTGAAATCCTTCACAGAAAATTCAAATGGATCAAAATCAACAGAAATCCAATTATCAATGGTGAATTTACGGACATACCAAATTTTTAATTAAGTTAGGGGCATGAAGGACATTTTTTAAGACAAGAGGTGGATGTGGGGGAGATAAAGTTTTATGATCGTAACCACGAATTGGAATTAATTTGTCATCACCAACAATTATGCCACGATTGTTGCTCAAATTGGAATAAGACGAGAGTGTACCTTGGTCGGACGTTATGTGAGAAGTGGCGCCGCTGTCTATGTATCAATTTGCGTCTGGAGGATTCAATCCAAGTGTGTGCATTGCGGCTTCAATGTCGGTCGGAGGGGAGCCCGCAGCATGATGGGCCTTTGGAGGCCGAGGCTCAAGCACACCTGCTTGCTGCCCTGGCCCAGTGTTGTTGCGGAAACTACTGGGCCATGTTGAATTGGGCCGGAAAGAAGGTTGGGCAGCCCACTGTCCAGGGGCTGGAGTCGAAGAAAAGTAGGGGCCGTTGGGCCACTGGCCACCGTCCCAGGCCCACTGCCAGGGGGCCATGGCTGGGACCAGTTGGCCTGCGGCACAGGGACCCACCGCCATTGTTCTAGCCGCCCCAACACCACCGGAACCACCACGATTGCCATCGCGATTTTTTTCATTATTCTTCCAATTTTTCTTGCCTCCACCGTGAGCACGGTTTTGGTCCGAATTATCAACAAAATCAGGAGAATTACCGGAGGACGTCATCATTGCCACGGAACTGGCGCCGGTAGCCGCCTTTTTATCCAAGTCGGCCTTTTCTAACGTGAGCATGGAACGGACTTGATAAAAAGGTGGAAGTAGATTACTTTGACGTAGGAGAGTCCCAACGCCATTATAGGCCTCAGATAGGCCTGCAACCATTTATAGAACAAGGCGATTATTGGTAACCGGAGCACCGACGTTATGGAGTTGGTTCGCTAATTCCTTGAGCCGTTTACAATAAACGAAAACATTTGGGAAATCTTCTGTGCTGACTTGGAAAAATTCCTGCTCAAGGGTGACAGTACAAGGATGTTGGTTATCCTGAAATATATCATGCAATCTATTCCAGGTAGCCACAGCCGTAGTGTCTGGTTCAATGATCGTCTATAAGAGGTCGGTAGAAATAGTGGGGTAAATCCACTGAAAGACGGTAGCATCAAGAGTAATTTATAACTGAGGATTCTCCGCGAAAGAAGGGATAGCGGGAGGAATTATGTGATGGAGGACTTGATGAGAGATTGTGTGAATTTTAAACAACTCCGCCCACGTCGTATATTGGGCGTTTTCCATCTCAAGAACAATAGGGATGTTGTTCTTGATGTTAGTAATAGTAAGGGCAGAATGAAACGTGTTCTTTGACGTAGACATAACGAAAGAACAAAAGGGTTAGGAAGAAAATTTGGAAAGAGAAGAGGCAAATTTTGACACAAAATCCGAGAAAAGGGGCACGGATTCCGATGCAATTTCGGCCGAGAAGGGGCACGGAAATTGAGAATAAATTTGAAGAAGAGCGGAAGTAATTTAGTCCTAGACTTCTGATACCATGAAAAAAATAATCTCTTGATTATTTTCATTAATGAAAGAGTATATATACAATTTACAATTTCCATAATAGGAAAATCATATTCCTATTCTACTCCTAAAATCTTATTCTACTTGTACAATAACTATACAATTATGGGAAGTGTACAATTCTAATTACAATAAAACATCTCCTAAAATAGGCTACTAAACCGTGATATACACGATATGTATACACCGTGTATATCACGGGTTTAACAGCCCATCTTTGCTAAGTCAGCCCGTGATATACATGGCCAATATACCGTGTATATCACGGGTGTTTATCTGAAATATTGTCCCAAGAACATTTATATATTATCTAGCAAAACACTATGGGGGTGGGATGGAGGGGGGTGTTCGGGGGGTGGGGGGGGGTTGGTTGTGTTGGGGAGGCGGAGAGGTGACAATGAACTTGGTATGTCACTTGTGGAACTTGTTTTCCCTACTTCCATTAGGAAAATCATTTTCCAAAAATTTTGACCAACAAAATATGGAAAAATTGGAAAACATTTTCCGGATGTTTTCCTCCATACCAAACCCACCGTATGTTAATGGATTTTTCTTGCAGACCCATGTTGATTATGTACTTGGTGACATGGGTTTTAGTGCATTTTCCTTTCTATGACTCTTTTTTTTTTTATCAAGAACATATATTTAATTTGGGACTTATATTCTGTTTTTAGACTATGTTGGATGGATTTTTCTTGCAGACCCATGTAGATTATGTACCAGGTAACTTGGGTTTTAGTGTTTTTTCCTTTCTATGTTTTGAGCTAATTTTCCCAATGGAGTAACAGTGAGGTACCATTTTTTTTAAATTTTATCAAATTAGTAATCATGTCTCCATAGTGGAGCTAATTTACCATAACCCTTTCTTTTTTTTGTTTTTTGAATTCATCAAGAACTATGTAGGAGGATATGCAGGTCGGGATTAGGTTAGAAGGTTAGATGGTAGTTGAGCGTTTCCTCACTCTCCTGCGAGATAGGCTTGGTGGGTAGCTAGTATTAGCATTATTCTCGTAGTTTCTACTACTATGTATGTTTCTGAATGCTATGTTATACTTTCTCTATTATTTGCTATGTCTTATTTATACTGCCTTGTTATGTGCTACTTGAGCCGAGAGTCTTTCGGAAATAACCTCTCTATCTCCATGAGGTAGGGGTAAGGTCTGAATACACTCTACCCTCCCCAGACCCTACTTGCAGGAATACACTGGGTATGTTCTTGTTGTTGTTGTAGTCTATGTTAAATGGAATTTTTCTTCATACCATGTAGTATATGTACCGGGTGACATGGGTTTTAGTGTTTTTTTCTTTCTATGTTTTGAGCTAATTTTGTCAATGGTGTAACAGTGAGGTACCAATTTTTTTAATTCTATTTCAAATCAGTAATCATGTTTCAGTAGGAGGTAAGGTTTAATTTGGAGAAATTTTGAGGAGCTACTTACTGAAGACAGTAAATGAATTCATGTGGGGTAATGGGTAATAAATTTGTTGAGAAAAGTTGTAATCTTGATGGATATGTTTGTGATATGATCATGAAGACCCTTGAGAACAGATAACGGGAGTACTCCATTTGATGGTTGTTTGGAAATTGGGGGAAGGAAGAGTTGAGTTTGGCTATGTTAAATGGATTTTTCTTGCACACCCATGTAGATTATGTACTAGGTAACATGGGTTTCAGTGTTTTTTCCTTTCTATGTTTTGAGCTAATTTTGCCAACGGAGTAACAGCGAGGTACCAAGTTTTTATTTTCATCAAATCAGTAATTTGGAGAAATTTGTAGAGCTGCTTGGTGAAGCACTGAAATTTCTTGTGGAGGGTGAAGGCTGAGAGTGCTCATAGCATAATGGGGTAATGGGTAATAAATGTGTAAGAAAAGTTATAATCTTGATGATGTGTTTGTGGTATGATCATGAGGACCCTTGAGAACTGATAAGGGGAAGTACTCCATTTGATGGTTGTTTGTTAATTGAGGGAAGGAAGAGTTAAGTTTGGCTTGATGACTAGCTTATTCTTGAACTTTTTGTTTCTCCTAGTGAAAATCCAAAGCGTGTTCTCTTAAGCTCGATTCTGATTACATTCCGGATACTATTGAAATGGTGCAGTATCTCAGGAGGTTCATAGTGCTATCTGCTTTATCAAGGATCAATTTGTTAAGTGTAATATATGGACTGGTGTCTCCTGAGGAACTTGATTTTTTTGGAGGATCCGACATGGGTGCGGCGACATTTTTGGAGAGTTCGAGCAACATAGTCCGAACTACATTTATGATACTTTCCATCTCTTGTTGACAATATCTTTGCAAAATGGATATGGCATCCACAGTAATGGAAGTGAAATAGTAGGTAAGTTCCCATGGCTAGGCAAAGTCTGAGCTGTCAACTATCAGTAGTATTAACCAGACTTTGCAAAAAGATTAATGTAATCCCCTCTGATTTGCAACGATGAACATACATGAGCATCCAAAGCCAACTGCTTTCAAATCCTCTATACGCTTTGGTATCTTGGACTGTCAAATAGGCAGATGCCTCTCTCACAGGCCTATTCTATCTGATGGTCAATCAACTGTATTTGATGTCACCATTCATTTTTAAAATCTGTAGTTCTGTCCATAGTTTTGAATGCAAAACAATAAATTCATAGTTATTTGATGTCGTTTTTGGGCTATGATCTAACTTGAAACTGTGTGAACTGAATTGTCCTATTCTTCTCTGAGAAGCTGAGATTCTTATATTGTAGCTGACCTCATATTTCTGTGTATCGTTCCTGGTAACTAGCGCATCATTTATTGAAAACTACGTGGTTAGTGCAGTGTTATTGTTGAGGCGCTCAAGGTGGACAGTCTGCAGAAACTCTGCTCATCACTGGAGCCAATTCTTCGGAGAGTTGTAAGACTATTAGGCCCTTTATAACTTCTCTTCCCATTCACTGGATGTTAAGAAATACTTACGTCGTAATCTCTAATTACCTTAATACATGGAAGTTTCAACCACCCATTTAGTTATACCTTGTACTGCTGTGACATTGTATCTAATTCCAGTGTTGGGAACCACAGATATTTATTTCTTAGTGTATAAGAAAATTAACACGAACAAATGAAAGAATGCATAAATTTATGTCTAAGCAAGCTAAAAAGGAACAATTATAGATATTGAGCTCGATATACTGCTCAGAATTAATGATTATTGCAAGGGTTTATGAGGCCATTTGTCTGATGTTATTATTCTGAATTATAACTACAAATAGTAATCTGGCGTTGGGGGTTCTTGTATCTTTATATCTAGATATTCCTTTCTTCTCACCAGGTTAGTGAAGAAGTGGAGCGTGCTTTGGCAAAACTTGGCCCTGCTAAACTTAATGCAAGGTATGGGGTTCACATACCTTCATAAGATGTTTCAGAACATATGTTTGATTTACCACACTATATTCTATGTGCTTACCATTTATCCATTGAGTATCGTTTAATTTAATTTTGAACCTATAATTGTTTACTTCAAATAAAATTGAGATGTGAACACTAGAGAGAGTGGTTTTGCCTGGTTTTGGACTGACGTTCTAAATTTAGGTCAGGCTGGTTCCCTTAGTTATAGCAGTGACGTGTTCAGTAGTTTTCTGGTGATCGATTTGTTGATTAGATTCCACATTGTAGATTGTCATACAATGATAACACCGCAGTGGCAGCAATATCAAAGTTGGTTTGTTCAAACAAGTGGTTATGAGACAGGAAGTCAGTTTGGAAAGGTATTAGAGAGTTGAACATTAACTAAATGGAAACAGGCCCAGGCTTCAATCAGATTGGAATCAACTATTTTCTTTCACTTAATATTTGTTGCTTAATATGATTGCTCACATTTAAATATTTTCCACGGTATTTTATAGGTGAACCCCGCGCATAGCGGGAGCTTAGTGCACCGGGCTGCCCTTTATTTTATAGGTGAACCTTTTCAAAGAGAAATTAGCCTTTGCTTTACTGGTTTTATTGGAATTTGTCGTAGTTCCAAACTTCAATGTGTAATTAATAAAACTTCTTGTGATCAATTTCTTCTGCCAAATTGTAAAGTGGTTAGTCTTCCCATTGGATGCTGACTATTCGATGGAATTAATGTTTCAAGAACTAGCAGGACGAGCATTTGGATGTTACTAATATTAGCAAATTTTTTTCTCTCTCAAGAGTGTTGGGTAGAAAGGTTAGCTTGAGAAACTGCGTGGGTAAAATTTTGATCAGAGCCTTTAGGTTGTTGGCAGCTTAACTCATTGCCACTCAGGCAAGTCATCAAAACTAGGAGTGGCAAGAGGGAGGGTCGGATTGGATATGCATGGGTCAAAAACGGGTTAAACAAAAATGGATAAAATATCTGACCTGCCCATATTTAACAATAAAACATGGGTTAACCGATGGATAATATAGATATTCATATTATCCATGGTTTCAGGAATAGTCAGGTGAGAACACAAGCTAAAAGTCAAACTAAACTTAGACTCCCAGAAAGCAAGAGCTCATAAAAATAACAAACAAACAAATGGGTATTGATAATATGGATATCCACATTATCCATCTGGATATCCATTTTTTAGTGGACGATATCCATATTTGATCAATTTTTAAGAAGTCTGTTATCCAACCCATGTCTAATGGGTCGGATTAGATGGTTACTTGGTTTTTTAACCAATTTGTCAGCTCTAATCAAAAGCTAGAGTAGCGCTTCTGCTTGCTTGAGTTCCTGTGTAATTTGCTTTAAATGGATGTCCCCTTTATCGTGATACTGAACAGCTAAAATATGATGCAGGGTTTCTCCAAAAAGAATTGAAGGGCCAAATGGGAGAAATTTACAGCTTCAGTTCAGGTCTAAGTTGTCACTGCCTCTCTTTACAGGAGGGAAAGTAGAAGGAGAGCAGGGTTCTGCAATCCATATTGTCTTGCTTGATGGAAATACGGGCCACGTTGTAACATCAGGCCCAGAGTCCTCTGTTAAACTAGATGTTGTTGTGCTTGGAGGAGATTTTAATAATGAGGATGATGATGGCTGGACTGAAGAAGAATTTGAGTCTCACATTGTGAAGGAGCGTGATGGGAAAAGGCCGCTTCTTACAGGAGACTTGCAAGTGATATTAAAAGAAGGTGTAGGTGGCCTTGGTGAGTTTACATTTACTGACAACTCAAGCTGGATTAGAAGCAGAAAGTTCAGGCTAGGCTTAAAAGTTGTATCAGGTTCTCGAGAGGGTATTCACATTCGTGAGGCAAAAACAGAAGCCTTCAGTGTGAAGGATCATCGAGGAGAATGTAAGTCTATATTATGTCAAATGCTGTGGGATTTTATATGAAAATTATAATTATCTTATGAGATAATTACAGTCCACTGCCTTTTGGTGATCTAATTTATAAAATAGCCAGCAAATGTATAGGTTTTGTATATTAAGTATAAATATGCATATAATATGTATATAATCAGGTTTTGTATATTTCGGCTAGCGCCCATAATTAAGTTTGGCCGACAGGCCAAAACTGAAAAGCCCTTATCTTATCTGTTGTACATCTGTGACTGTCTTGTTCTTCAGTGTACAAGAAACATTATCCACCTGCATTAAATGATGATGTTTGGAGATTGGAAAAGATAGGGAAAGATGGATCCTTCCACAAGAGGCTAAATAAAGCTGGCATATATACAGTGGAAGACTTTCTACGGGTCATTGTGAGAGATTCTCAGAGGCTCCGAAACGTAATAATATGAAACCTGTAATGTTGGAAATCAATTTGATAATTGTGGTTATATCTTAACATTTTCTTTTTGTTTTCACCTAATTGTCTCAGATCCTGGGAAGTGGAATGTCAAGTAAGATGTGGGACGCTCTTGTGGAGCATGCGAAGAGCGGTGTTCTTAGCGGGAAGCTCTATGTCTATTATCATGACGATATGAAGAGTGTTGGGGTTGTTTTTAGCAATATCTATGAGTTGTGTGGTTTAATCTCTGGTGGACAGTATCATTCAGTTGATTCTCTTTCGGACGATCAAAAGGTTCGTATTCTTGAATTCATTTTCCTCTTTTACATAATTATCGTTAATTCCTTTTTCATCTTTCTTATTTTGAATGTTACAAACCCATTGAAAATTTTGTAAAAGAAAAACTATTAAGCTCCTCAAATTGCTTGCCGTATAAGCTGAGAAGAATTCCTCTTTCGAGCACCTCCAAGAAAATACTTAATTTGTCATATTGGATACTGCAGTCAAGGAAATGGGCGCTGTCGAGCATGTTCCTAAATGGATTAAATCTAGGTTCTTTCTATTCAGTATTCACAGCCTAAGTCTTTTGGCCCAACCATGTTTGATTCTTAATTATTTGACACAGTATTTTTACAAAAGCCATTTTTAGCCTATTTAAATCCGACCCAGCTCACCCAATCCGCCAATCACCACCCTATTTTTATGCAGTTTGCACGAATCTTTTACCAAATGTTTTAGCCTATCTAATACCAATAATTAGGAGGGTTTTTTTTTTACTATTACCCTTATTTGTATCTTAAGATATTTTACTCTGTTTATGGCGTCATATCCCCATAATTGAGGTGTTGTAGTCTTCATGAACTTACTACTAATGGTAAAATGGGAATAAATAATTAATTGTCTTGAACTTCTAAAATGACAAGTAATTTGTGACAATTATTTTTAAAATTAAAAACAACAAAACAACATACCAAGTGTAGGCCCACAAGAACTATCTTTAGAAATCATGACAAATAATTTGAGACAACGTTACTATCATTTGCATAAGCTTGACTTTGGATTGTTTGACTTTCCCTATATGAGAGAGATCTTAAGAAAACATCAAAGTGTTCTTGCAGGAATATGTGGACACCTTAGTCAAGAAGGCATATGACAACTGGATGCATGTTGTTGAATATGACGGCAAATCTCTTTTAAGTCTTAATCAGAATAAAACCTCAGATGCTCCTCAGTATGATCTTGCAACTGGCTCTCAGAACCATTCTAGTTCTTTCGATCATCAACTTAATCTACCAAACATTCCCGCTTCAACTTCATCAGAGCAGCCTATTACAAATCCAATATTGAACATGGGATTGGGAGGTACAAATATGTATCATATGCAAAATATTAGCTGACTGCTTATGATTTGTTCATCTTGAAGTGTGTTAAAAGTTTGCCCATTGTTTTGCTTTTGCTTTTCCTTCTGCTTTGGTTTTTAGTGAGCTCCTTTGGTACAACAACAACATACCCAGTGTGATCCCACAAGTGGGGTCTGGGAAGGGTGTTTCCGATAGACCCTCGGCTCAAGAAAAACGTTTTACAAAACAGGTTACCCTACCTTTGTGGGGTAGAGGTGTTTCCAATAGACTCTCGGCTCAAGAAAAACATTTTACAAAACATGCTTGAAAAAAAATACAAGAATAAAGAAGCTGAGATGAAAATATCGAAGAGAAATTTTTTGACAGTGGAAATAGTTAGGATAACCAATGTAAAAGAAACAATAGTAGTGATACAATTGACAAATAAGGTAATGATAGAATAATAATAAAAATACTGGCAAGGAGAAGAGGGAGCAGATAAAGTGCTCTAAACTAGAAAATGAGCTCCTTTGGTAACGGATATAGAATTCATTGCTACAATTATGAATTTCAATAATAAGAAACCTCACATATCGAGCAACATAAGCCTGAATTCTGTGAATTCTGAGTGTAAATAATGCATCGGATATTCTCTGACATGCCCGTCCTGAAGTTTAAACCATCAAGACTCGGTATTGTCCTAGACTTGTGCTATTGTGCTGTTATCTTTAGCCAGTCTATGATTGTCGATCTTCTGATAACTTTTTTCCCACAACATGGTTTGTTATTTTTACCCGCTTGATCTATCCAAAAATTATGGTTGTATAGGGAATAGGTTTTTGTATTAAGATATCAAGATTTGACATATAGCTTTAACAACCCAAGAGTTGGAAAAACAAATTAATTTTCTCTCTTTCTAATTATCTGTAGAGGATTTTAACTTTTGCTGGTCAATAAAGAGGAGTGATTCTTGTGACTTTTGGCTTTTCATTGTCCTCTATTCTACACACATACAAAGAGAAATACTCCCTATGTTCAATTATGTGTCACTCTCTCCTTTTTAGTCGCTCCCAAAAGAATGACATCTTTCTATGTTTAGTAACAATTTAACTTTAAACTTCCATTTTGCCTTTAGTGAGATGATTTACAGCCACCAAAATTTCTATGGCTTATTTTAGACCGCAAGTTTCAAAAGTCTTCATTTTCTTATTGAACTCTGTCACATAAATTGGGACGGACGGGGAGTACATGTTTTTTCTAGTTTACTGGTAAAAAATTTGCCCATCTTATCTTTGAGGCTGTATTGCTTTAGAAAGAAACCTGTTGTAGGTGTCTCACTTATCACAAGTGATTTACCTGTGTACTTCAGCATATAACTCCCTCCAATTACTCCACCTATTGAGAGAAATATAGCTAGTTCCAAATCTCAACGGAGTCTGACTAAAATAGTGTTGAATAAGTGTAAAAATAGTCCAAGTATGATGATGTGATGTTTTACTCCTAACGAACTTATGAACAGCTCTTTCCTTTCCTTTACTGCTGCTAAAATAATGTCCAAGTCAAATTTATTTCTCGGTCACCATACCTAGTCAAGTTAAGCACTTGAATGCCTTGTAACTTTCACCTAACAATTTGGCTGATCTATGTATGAATAACTGCCCGGTCGAGCTAACTCATTAGATATGCTGTAACACCTATCTGTCTCTTGCATAACTTTTTACAAAGTTTGGCTTCATAATGAGCATATTCTCTGTTTTACCAGGTTATAGCGGTAGCTTTATGGGTACATATACCACAGAGTCTCAGGACACGAATCTAAGTGTCAATGAACAGTTAAGTGGTGCTTCATTTCAAAATCACTTTGTAGGCACGTCGCAGCCACCTGGAAGTGGGAGTATACTTGCCCTTCACCCACCACAGTCATCATTTTCTAGCTTTTTTGCTGCTAGCACTCCTAATTCATCCTATAAGGGAGCTGATGACTTCTTCACAGAGGAAGAAATACGTACGAGAAGTCACGAAATGCTAGAGAACGACGACATGCAACATCTTCTCCATATTTTCAACATGGGTGGCCAGCATCATCATGCTTCTTCTAGCACCTCAGAAGATAATAATTACCCGTATGGATCACCCTACGTGCCCAACATGTCTTCAAGGTTTGGTGTTAATGAGGACCAGCCGCGTTCAGGAAAGGCTGTCGTTGGGTGGCTAAAACTGAAAGCAGCATTGAGATGGGGTATCTTTATCAGAAAGAAGGCTGCTGAGAAGAGAGCACAAATTGTTGAATTGGATGACTCCTAGATTTGATTTTACACTTCTAGGAGCATCCACTCGGAGGCCAAATACACTTCGAATTTGGTTAATTCATTTCTTAAAGTACGCGTGCAATTTGATGATTTGGCTTTCCTCTGATGAGCACTTTAACTCGCTATTGGAGTTTGGTCGTCTAGCCATGAATACTCATCGGTGCTCTCCATATGATATGCATTTTGAAGAAGTCAACGTCATTCTAGGTTCTGACTGAGAGAATTCCATTGATTAGGCCCGAATTGAAAACATCGGCTACTCCAGGGAGAGATGCAAGCAACTTTTTTTTCCTCTGAAACTCGAGATGTCAGCTAGCTGCTAGTTTACTTTCTTATTAATGTTGACTAGTGTTGTAATTCCTTGTGTTTTTCAACACCAGTTTCAATCAAAGAAAATCTAATGTTTGCTTTGTAAAACAATTGTATAGGGTGTTGATAAAAATGCGATATTTTGGGGCTTTAAGCATTCTTGTACAACATGTGTAGCTCCAATGTATTGGCATTCTGTATCAGAGATTCCATCTTCATCCTCATCCAAAAATCAGTGTTTTCTTGATGCATAAAGACAAATTAAAACAAAATGTCAGATCACTTGGTTGAATATCAATAGGTTTGCAAAGAAAATTTGATATCAAACACAGTTTTAGCAATGTTCATCCTCCAACATGGTTAAGTTTCTATATAGTTGGAAAATTATTCTCCCAATTTTCAGATTTTAAAAAATGTAAAGTAAGAGTATATATAATAGACCCATGTGGTCTTATTTCTCTCAGGACCTCTTGTATAGTGAGAGCTTTGTGCACTAGTCTTTTTTATTCAATTTATAAAAAGTCTGTCACACGTAGAATATGCTTTAACGGTTAACCTATTGAAATTTTTAGCTCGAGCAAAGGGTTTATCGGAAACAAATTTTCTACCTTCCAAGGTAAGAATAAGTTCTGTGTACAGACTCCCCTTCCCAGACCCCCACTTTATGGGATTACATTGGGTATGTTAGTGTTAACCTATTGAAATTTGTAGCTCGCCATAATACACTGTCATGATCGATTATGCAGAGAATCATATCAATCTCACACATCTCAAACTGGATTGCATACAAAATTATGCAGAATGTCCTTGATATTAACGCAACACTGTTAGCATTATTTCGTCGAGAATCATCTCTAACTTCAATTAATAGTATTATTAGCTAATAGCATTCGTTAATATTATAGCGGGCACCAAGTCCATAAGTTCGCAAGCTCAACACAAACATACATTTTGCCTAGTAAAGTATGGCCAACATTAACTTAAGACAGTTATAAGTAATTCTACAGATTTACAAAACCTGAGATCCACATCATAAAATAGGAATGCTGAATCTCCCCAGTCTGACAGCCATATCATACAAAATGCTGATCTGCTCTGTCCTGACATTCACATCACACAAAAGAAAGCTAATCTACTCACTATTAACTTATCGACAATTCTCCAACCAGTACTTGACCACAAAAATAACAATAAGGAGACAAAACAGGCTGGGGTATCCTCATTTTTTCACATGTAAATCTAAGATCGTCTAACAGTGTTTGGCTTGAGGTGTCCTATTCACATGATTTTCTAAGTTACCCTCACATGAAATCGTAATCATCATAACCATCGTATGCATTAACTACTGCTTCAACATGCAGCTTCTTCTTCTTTGAACCTGTATAAAAGAAGAAAAGAGCCTTAAAACACTGAATGACATATCAGATTTAGGTTTCTGGCATATTCAAAATTAAGCACATTCAATACCTGACTTCTTTTTGCTCGCAATGGCTTCCTTTTCATCTTTAATCTTCTCATTTGCAATTGCAGTAACAGAAGAAGCAATATCTTTAGCATCTTGCGCTTTCAACCCTGTCATTGACAATCTCATTACAGCCTTGAGCAGTCCGATGTAATGGTAGCTTTTATGCAAAAAGGGAAGCGTAATTCCCAAGTCAGAACAATCAAGGCTCCGACAACCAACAAAATCAGATAACCACGTATAAACAAACTTGACAAACCTCATATGGCCGCATCTTTTGAGAAATTAACTCAGCATATTCCAAGAAATCACTCTCGCTCTTGGGAATAAAATTATCAAGGGTCTTATCATCACCACCTGTCCTAGAAAACAATTCTGCTGTGGACCTATAATCAGCTTCTTCCACAAGCCTGTAAAAGAGAGATAAGATGAGACACGACGTCTGAATGAGTATGCAAGACATGCAAATGATATGCACCACCATAGTTCATTCGGAGATGAAACAACAAAGTTAGACAGCGAACAAGTAGTCTTACTTTCAGCTGCCACATAGTTGCAGAACATCATGGTAACAATTGGATATCAATCACATAGATGCAGAACATTATGAGAGACAATATTTAAAAGACAACAGCTTATTTTGTTAACAAGGAAGCTAGTTGGAGCTGCAGAATAAAATTAGAAATCATAACTTGAAAAGCAACCACCTAAGCCACATACTATCAGTTCTATTTCACAAGAACATTGTAATCTAATGGAAGAACTTGTTCATCTATTCATGAATATACAAGGCATTTATACAATTACAAGGAATCCTATAAAAGGAAATAAATCAAAATATTTTGAAAGGGAATATTCTAGTATATCTTCTATGATTTCTAGTATCTTCTATGATATGGTTACCATATTATGTAACACTACCCCTCAAGCTGGAGCATAGATATTGATCATGCCCAGCTTGTCACAAAGGTAATCAACTCGATTTCCATTCGACGCTTTTGTGAACAAATCAGCTAATTGCTCTCCTGTCTTCACGTAGCCAGTGGAAATCACGTTTTCTTGAATCTTTTCACGAATAAAATGACAGTCAACCTCAATATGTTTAGTTCTTTCGTGATACACCGGATTTGAGGAAATATGAAGAGCAGCTTGATTATCACACCAGAATTTTGCTGGTGTATGACGTTTCAACCCAATTTCAGTTGAAATCAAAAGATGATGTATCCACATAATCTCACAAGTAGACTGTGACATAGCTCTATACTCGGATTCTGCACTAGACCGAGATACAACACTTTGCTTCTTACTTCTCCATGATACTAGGTTCCCTCCAACAAAGACATAGTAACCTGTAGTAGATCTTCTATCAATTTTGGATCCAGCATAGTCAGCATCTACAAAACATTCAACACGAGTATGACTGTGATTGCTATATAATATGCCAAGTTCAGGGGCTCCTTTCAAGTAACACAGGATCTGTTCCAATGCTTCCCAATGTTTGACCGGAGATGCGGACATGAACTGGCTAACAACACTTACGACAAAAGCAATATTTGGACGAGTCACAGTGAGATAATTTAACTTTCCAACTGACCTATATCTCTCTGGATCATCAAAAAGATTGCCATCATTTTTCATAAGATGCACATTGGGAGCCATTGGACTATTGCAAGATTTGAGTGCCAACTTTCCAGTTTCTGCAAGTAGATCAAGAATATACTTTCTCTAAGACAAAAGAATTCTCTTCTTGCTTCTACTTACTTCTATTCCCAAATAGTACTTCAACTTGCCCAAGTCGTTTGTATGAAATCTAGTATGCAGGAAAGACTTGAGGAAGGAGATCCATGTATAATCACTTCCTTTTATGACAATGTCATCAACATATACAACAAGGAGGATAGTACCTGCTGCAGATTACCGAAGGAGGATAGTACCTGTTGCAGATTGCCGAAGGAGGATAGCACCTGCTGCAGATTGCCGAAGGAGGATAGCACCTGCTGCAGATTGCCGATAGAAGACTGAGTGATCACATTTGCTCATTTTTAGTCCAAACTCTTGAACCACCTCACTAAACTTGCCAAACCAAGCTCGGAGACTCTGTTTCAAACCATACAAGGAGTTTTTTTTAAGTGACAGACTTTTCCATACTCCCCCTGAGCAATAAAACCGGGTGGTTGCTCCATATATACTTCATCTTGAAGGTTCTCATGAAAAAACGCATTCTTGATATCCAACTGATGTAAAGACCAATTCTCATAAGCAACTAGAGAAATGAACAGTCGGACAGAAGTGAGTTTGACAACTGGAGAGAAGGTGTCTGAATAATCCACCCCATAAGTTTGCACATACACTTTGGCCACAAGTCTAGACTTAAGTCTTGCCACAGAACCATCTGGATTAACTTTAACTGTGAACACCCACTTACATCCCACTGATTTCTTTCCCTTGGGTAAATCCACCAAATCCCATGTGTGATTTTCTTCTAAGGCATGTATTTCCTCAAGCATTGCATCAGACCATCCAGAATGGTTCAAAGCCTCTTTCACTGTTTTGGTTATAAAGATGGAGTCTAGAGAAATAATCAAAGATCTAGACGTAGAGGATAAGCGATCATAAGAGAAAAAATTAGCAATGAAATATGTGGATTTGCAAGTTCGTGTACCTTTGCGAAGAGCAATAAGGAGGTCCTGATTTTTTGGAGATCCGTCGAAGGAATATATGATGACGAAGGAACTGGTGCAGGACATGTATCATTGGTCTCTTGCCTTCTCAAATATACTTGAACAATTGACGGTCTACCTAGCTTAGGCGGATCAGGAGCTGAAGGCACAATAGTCGATTGATGCTCAACAGAAGAACGGGGAGACGGAGGAACAACATCAGTTGATTGTTCTGTCAAAGCAGGGGTAACCTGATAGACTAGCCACTCATCTTCCTCCCCCTGACTTGTAGAAATGGGAGGTACATAAAAAAATTAGGTAGTCTCCGAAAATACCACGTCGGTTGACACCAGATATTTTCCAAGTTCAGTAGAATAACACTGATACCTCCTCTGAAGGCAAGAATAACCTAGAAACACACACTTTAATGCCTTGGGATCCAACTTGGTAACAGATGGTCGAACATCTCAAACATAACATGTGCTTCCAAACACCTTCGGTTCCACTGAAAATAGTGACTTGTTTGAAAAAAACACTATAAGGCATATTAATAGCAAGCACTGTCGATGGCATGCGATTAATCAGTAAACAAGTCGTAGAGACGGCATCTGCCCAAAATTGTTTAGGAACCTTCATTTGGAACAGAAATGCTCGAGTTGTCTCAAGTAGGTGCCTATTCTTTCTCTCAGCAACTCCAGTTTGAGAGGGTGTATCAACAAATGAAGACTGATGATGGATAATACCATGTTGTCTCATGAACGACGAAAATGATTCTGACATGTATTCTTTAGCGTTATCACTCCTTAGAATACGTACCGAAGCATTGAATTGAGTTTTGACTTCAGCATAAAAAAACACAAAGTGGGTGAATACTTTAAAGCGACTTTTCACAAAATAAATCCAAGTCATTCAAGAAAAATCATCACAAAAGTGACAAAATACTTATGCCCAGTTTTAGAAACAACGGGACATTGCCCCAAACATCAGAATGAACTAACTCAAAGCTGACTCAGCTCGATTATTAACCCTTGGACTTAACGAACTGCGATGGTGTTTTGCAAATCGACATGACTCACAATCCAATGAAAGAATATTTTGAAATTGAGGATAAAGCTTCTTCAACAGATATAGAGAAGAATGTCCCAATCGACAATGTGCTTCATTTATTAGAAGAGGTCACAAGACATGCTATTCCAAACTCTACTAGGGTAGTAACTGAATTGGATTCCTTAAGTGATTCTCGATACCGGGTGAATTTTGCAAACTCATCCGCAGAAACCATGATTATTTTATTAGAAGGTGAACCAAAAGCAACCATTTTCTTTATTAACTAACAGAACTCGTAATAACAAATTAATCAGAGAAACCAACAAAGCTCGGCCAAAGAAATAACCCAACAAATCGCAAGTCAACTTGTCTGATCCAACCAAATTCAAGTGATTTCACCAATAAAAATTAAGAACCGCTAAATCAATATGTTGCAAGAGTAAATCAGATGCCAATTGAAGCACAATTTAGAAGCTTCACTTAAATAAAATACTTGACAGAATAGAGGACCAGCCGATGACTCAAAAGGAATCAGAGGAAGATACCAACCAAATACGACTTCAGATCGGCAGAGAAACACCAACAGAAACAAATATATAGCCAGCGAAATCCTCAACCAAATCAAGAAAACAATTACAAAGCAAAAGAGTAGTCTAACCACCAAGGATTTTGACCGGAAATTACTTGTCGATGTCGGAGATGAAAGACGGACCTCGATCTTTCCTTCCACGCTCTTGCACGAGCAGCCGGAGAAATTCTTCCGGAAAGCTTATAGCCGGCGCGTGTAATTCAAACACGGCCACCAGATTCTGGGTTTCTGCAGATCGGAGGGAGTCGATTCTCCCTAGGTAGGCTGTGACAGTTAATCAGCGACTTGGTAGAGAATCCAGTGATGCAGCACACACGTTCTGGAGAGGCAGCGAACAAATCCCGACCAAGGTACGAGCTAGGCTCTAATACCATGGAAGAACTTGTTCATCATACAAGGCATTTATACAAATATTTAAAAGGGAATATTCTAGTATATCTTCTATGATATTCTGTAACAAAAAGCAACCACCTAAGCCATATACTATAAGTTCTATTTCACAAGAAGATGATATCTAGGTCACTCATAAAAAAGATGATGTCAGGGAACGAACAACATCAGGTAAAAGTAAAGAATATAACTTGACTCCGGTTAAAAAAGCTTTCATCCTCCTTGTTATCTAATTCAGGTGGTGTACATCTCATTCTTAAAATCTCAAATGTGCAGCTATGAAATGCTATAAAGATTGTGCGAAGTTTTAACCTTTTTCAGCTACTGGATCTAGAGGCACATCCTCGACGGATTTGGCAACAGGCTTTTTAGGGGCTTTCTCAACAGGCGGTTCTGGTTTAGGTGCCTGTTTAATCCACGATAGTTAAGTTGATTAGACCAAGAAATACAACATTCCATATAGAGAAAGTAGCTCATGGAACGGACATATCATCACAATATTAGAACCAAGGAAGTTCAAATTGATGCATGAGCACATTGCACAACAGATGCAAGAGAGAGAATTATATCATACTAACATAATCCACATAGGACTCTTCTAACTACAACAATAGAGAAGAAACCGATCGAACCAATGAAAAATAAGTTTGGTTGATGGACATGAATCATCTTTCTGACCAACAAACATCAATAGGGCATGCAACAAAGAAGATTCAAAGCTTTCTTTGGCCGAAAAATAATGCAGATCCCAAGCTTTCAACCCGTGGACTAAAATCTTCCCATCACACAGGAGATAATTAGACCAACTCTGTCCAAATTTAACAGACTTTCACAGAGATTAAAAAAGGATTTCATAATAGTTGGTAGATGTAGTAAGGCATAAGAATGTCAGCTCTAATTGAACATACAAAGTGATTTTTATATTAATTTCACTTTTCGCATCTGTTCAATGCTAAAACCACATTAAAACAACATTTTAAATTGGGAAATGATCAAGCAGTCTCTTGTTTAAATTACTGAAAAAGCCTTAAGTAACAGTGTCCATGCTCTGTTTTGTCAGATTATGCTGAACATTGATATCTCTGGATTAAGCTAATATACATAGTACAAAAATATTGACACAAGAGGAGGGTAGCTAGTCTACTAGTTATAAAAATGCTACCAATTGAAAAGAGAAGGGAACAAAAAACAAACAGAATTTTCTCCATCAATGGACAAGAATTCGATGTAGAAAGCTTCTAAAGCGCATATTTTGTAACTAGACAATTGGATACATCGAATCATCTAATTCTCCATTAGTTTTACTTCATAACTAAATGACAGTGCACATATACAAGAGGTAGAGGTAAGGTCAGCATACACCACACCCTCCCTAGACCGCACTTGTGGAATCACACTAGGTATGTTGTTATGTTGTTGTTGTTGATATGCAATGTATTAGCAATAAAATAGCACACTCTCCACAATGTGTTAGCTTCCAGATTTCTGGTTTCTGATTCAATAGTCCTTTCAAAAGAATCGGTTGCATCTATTGGTGAATAAGTGATGAGGCATGTAGCTTTAACTAAGGGATGAACACAAGTAAGATGACTAAATGTCTATTGTCACTGCAGAAGAACATAAAAATCCAAATTCCAGTTATACTACTCATACGAAGAGAAATCAAATGTACTATTGTTTTGCTAGGTAATTAAATGAGTAATATTAAACAAACATGGTTTAAAGGGCAGCCCGGTGTACTAAGCTCCCGCTATGCGCGGGTTCAGGAAGGGCCGGACCACAAGGTCTATTGTACGCAGCCTTAGCTCACATTTCTGCAAGAGAGGCCTCTTTCCTCTTCTCCGAGAGAGAGCTAACCTCCCCCGGACAGACAAAAAGATTCTATTTCTTCCGTTAAAGGAGATTTGAGAAAAGATGGAGTGAGAATTGAACATAGAAGTAGAGTTGAATAAGTTTGTTTTTCCGGGATAGAAGGCCGGTCCCAAGGCTCCCATTGGGAGAAGCAGAAATTGTTGAGTGAGCGAGCCAGCAAGTATAAGAAAAAGCAGAGACATGTTGTTATTCGGATTCCGAGGATGAGCCGGCCAATCTAATGCCTGATGAGTCGATCAATTCCTTTCACTTTCGTCCCTGCGCAACTACTGGGATTTCTGCCTTCCAAAGATAATAAAATCCAAAATATTTATACGAATATCCTCTCCGAACTCAAAGATTACCTTGACCTTCTCCATTCTCAAAAGCGGATTCTATCCCGCTCCTGAATCGGGGGATCAAAGATCGGAACAAAGCAGCAAGAAGAAAGCCTAAAGTCCTCTCACAGAGCTTACACCTTCGATCCACGGCAATAATAAATACTGCAAAGATGTTCATGAAATGGAAATGGGAAATCAATAACTCAACTCTACCGGAGCAGGTTCATCTTAATCTTCCCAAGAGTCCTTTACATCATTATCATCCACATCTTCATCATCCCACTTATTCCTTGGTTGCTCCTTTTTTAGAAGATCCGGAACTGGTACATCCTCTGCAACAGAAAAAAACAATAAATATTGAGATTTCACCAAAGAATTTTGAACTAGGCTGTAAAGTGGGCCGGTTCGGCCCGGCTCGGCCCGATCCCCACTTAAAAAAAATTGTCCGTGCAGAGTTCCAACTCAGGACGTCGTCCCGTCCATCCCGACCCACTTGGCATGGAAAAAGTGAAATGATGAAACGAATAGAAGATATTCTTGAGAAAGGTGGCCCCGCCCCGCCGGCCTCCTCCCCTTTGCAAAAATAACTATTGCAACATCGATCAAATTTTGATTTTGGTCGTTGTGCAATGACTATAACGATCATTTTTTGCCCCCTACCCCTTAATATTTATTTTTAATCCTTAAGTTAATATATTTACACTTTAACTCTATTTCTCAATTATAAATACCTCATTTTCCTCTTCATTTTTATCACAAATCTTCCTACAATTTCTCTAATCTCTCAATTTATCTCTCTACAATTCTACATTGCCTACTAAATTATTATTTTTTTGCTCATTTATATCAAAATTTAAAAATTGGGAGTGAAGTTGGCAACTAGCTTGAGGATCATCCATCGAGAAAAAATTTAATTTTCAACCTCGATTACACGTCGACGTTACGTCGGCGTTTGGTACCTTTGTTCTTTCTTTAAATTATTTTTGTTACTTAATTTTAATTATCGCACTTAATTTTATTTACTTTAATTATTTATTTGCATAATTATAATGAAACGCTTTGGACGTATGATTAAGGGTAAAAAGTAAGAGTGCTTCTTCTAGTAGGGGTAACAAGGGTAAGGGTACTTCTTCTATTAATCATATTTCTAGTCCCGATGATTTCATTGATTTCATTCATATAGATAAAACTGCTTTTTTAATGATACACCATTAGATGATGAGATAGATGAACGAGACTTTAATTTAGACGATAATCTAGATGACACACCCACTAGTGCACCTCAACCTCAGGCTCAGACGAAGTCTCATCCTCAAACTGAAACTGGAATGTCTCATATTCCCTCTAGTATGAGTCGAGGCCCACACAACAAAAATTAAAATCAGCTGCATGAGATTTTTTTGATAGGGACCAAGAGAATCAACTAGCTAGATGTAAAATTTGTAAAATTATTTATAAATTTAAAATCGAAAAAGGTCAAGGTGAGATGGGAGTTTTATTGAGACATGTATAAGGCGAGCACACATCTAGGTGGAATCAATACCAGGCTAAAAAATCGAGTGTGTCAATGTCATCTGAGTCGGGACAAGGCTCACATAGTGTCCCGATCAAGTACAGGGTCAAATTAACCCGACGACGGGGGGAATTTTTTGTCCTAAATATGATAAAAACAAAGATAGGAAAAATATGGCAAAATTAGTTGCGGTGGAGGGTTTGCCTTTTTCATTTACTTCATCTCCTGGTTTTATTCATTATATTCGAGAAACATATAATCCTGCTTTTAATGGTTTTCCTAGATCAACTGTTAGAAGGGATGTTTTTAAATTTGCAAGTGAACATCAACAATATTTATGTTATGCATTGTATCATTTTAATGGCAAAGTGACTATCATTTCTGACATAGGTTGTAGTACTAACTGTAATAATTATTTAACGCTAACGTGTCATTGGATAGATCAAAATTGGTCTATGCAAAAACGTATTTTAGCATATAGATATATTGATGATAGGCACACTAGAAGTTTTATTGCACAAAATATTAATGAAATTTGTGATTATTATGGAATAATTGATAAAATTATGATTATTACATTAGATAATGCTATTTCTAATGATTATGCTATAAGACTTTTAAAAGTTCGATTAACTCCATGTTTGACTGATTATTTTCATATAAGATGTGCATGCCATATTTATAACTTAGTTGTAAAGGATGACCTTAAACCTTTTTGAAAGCATTCTTGATAAAATACAATTTGTTAAATTTTTTATTTTTAAATGTAATAAAATACAAAGACACAAAGAGTGTCATGATTGTGGATTACCTTATAGAAAAATTGTAGAAGAAGTTTCGACTAGGTGAAATTCTCTGTATGAGCAACCACTTGTTGCTTACGATTATAGACGACCTATAACTTTATTATTTAACGCTCGTAGTCAAAATTCAAGGGATATGCTTGTAGTTAATGATTGCGAATTTTTTTTAGAACTTAATGGATTTCTAGAGAAATTTTTTCAAGCTACTAAAGAATTTTCCGGTATTTATTATCCTACTATTTCAAATATGTTATTTTATATAGCTCTAATATTTTTGTTACTTAATGAATATATGGAAAAACCATCTTACGCTCCATTTATTACAAAAATGTTTATAAAATTTTAAAAAAAAATCCTATTCCCACTATGTATATTATTGGTGTTGTATTAAATCCGACTATTAAAGTAGACGGTTGTAAAACACTTGTAGAAACGATTTATGATTGTATAGAAGTACTTCCAACAGACCTAACTGAAGAACCAACTCACAAACCAACTAAAGAAGAAGTTACGTCTACCATACACACTGAATGCAAATACGTATATATGTATTACTAACAACAAAGTGCAAATAATCAATCGGCTGGCTTTTGTACCATCTTCTACTACTTCGCTGCAAACTTATAAAAAACATGTGATTTCTGCTGCTAGTATTCAAGGCCTTAGAAATAAAATGTTTAGTGGTTCAACTTCTTCACAAGTTAGCGAATTTGATGTTTATGTTTTGCAGGGTGTTGTACCGTACAAATTAATTGTCAATGATGAAGGACATGAAGACTTGCTAAAATACTGGAGGCAGAATGAGAATACATTTCCGACACTAGAAAAGATGGCTCGAGATGTGTTGAACGTTCAAGCATCATCAACAGCGTCTGAAAGCACTTTTTCTGCTGGAAGATTTCAAAATGGAGAGCACAAACATTCATTGGCGGGAGACACATTGGAGATTGCAGTTCTATACAGAGATTGGATAGGAGCGGAGCGTAGAAGGTGCGGTCAACCGGAGATCAACGAAGAAGAAGACTACAACTACAACAAAATCTTGTCTGAGGGAACAGGAAGCGACGTCGAACAATTTGACCAACAAATTTCAATTCCAATCGAAGATCCTCTAGACATTGTGAGGAAATTAGAAAAAGTATGGTTAACTATGTAATTTTTTTAATTTCAATTTTACTATGTGATTTGCAACTTTTGAACAAACCACAAAGTTGCAGTTTTGAAATTGTATTACAAAAAAATCACGTTTCTATTAAATAATATAAGAGGCACAAAAACAGTCTTGGGATGTTTTTATTTCACTATCTTGTTCAATTATTGAAGTGTATATATATATTGTTTTTAAAATTAAGTGAAAAAAAACTCCAAATCCCGATCCCGACGCATCCCTTCAAATCCCAGCCCCTCTTCCGGCATGATGTGGGACGGGACCTCTTCCCGTCCCGCTTATCCCGGCCCGCCGGAGCCTGCGTCCCACCCGCTCAGTTGGACAACCCTATTTTAAACAAATGAACAAAAGATCTCTAAAATAACCAGACAATGTGTACAGTCAACACATCCAACTGCAGCAGAAAGATAATGGCAGAGCAAGGCTCTGACAACAACAACAATAACAACAATATACCCAGTGTAATCTCACAAGTGGGGTCTGGGGAGGATAGAGTGTACGCAGACCTTACCCCTATCTTAGAAGGTAGAGAGATTGTTTCCGATAGACCTTCGGCTCAAGAAAAATCATATCAAAGCAATTACATCCTATTGAGTGTGCCAAATAAAGCATCACAGACTATAGGGAACTAGATCTTTCACTAAGTTAAAGAAATCAAATCCTTAAATTCACCACAAAATATTGGTTAGAGAACATGACATCTCCAAAGTTAATACCTAATTTTTTGCACTATGTTTCTCAATCAACTTGACACTATACTTTGTTGAGTTGCCGTTATCTATATACTGTGCACACATATATATTTTACCAATGAGTTGAAGTGAAGTAGACTTAGCACTTAGGCATCTACAAGCACGTAAGTGTAAATTCCCATATTGATTTGTACTAAAAGGTTATCAAATGGTATTCACCGTCATATGTTGTCATTCTTTCAAGCCACAAAGTCTTAGGTCATTGAGATCAATTATCAGATTACGGAAATAGATTTTGTGATGCAACAGAAAACTTAGTCATCACTGACAGAACCCGTGATATACACGACATTGTATATCACGGAAATAGTGGGTTTATTGTTGTAATCAAATTAGTATACAAACTTACCATAGTTGTAGAATTCTTGTACAAGTACAATTAGGATATTAGATGTATAGTAGGAATAGAATTTTCCATATTTGGATATTGTAAATTGTATATATACCCTCTTCATTAATAACAGTCCGGCCCAGCTTCTCGGGTCCAAACAGTAGCGGTAGATACTCTTCTGGGTCGGGGCCACAGGCAGGCCTGCTTGGGCCTCGGCTAATTAGATCCTGACACCTACAGATATTGCGGCAGCAGTGCATACACTTGGATTAACTCCTCCGGATGTGAATTGGTACATGGACACCGGCGCCACTTCTCATATGACATCCGATCAAGGTACTCTCTCGTCTTATCTCAATTTGAGCAACAATCGTGGTATTATTGTTGGTAATGGCAACACAATTCCAATTCGAGGTTATGTACATACTACTTTGTCTCTCTCACATCCACCTCTAGTTTTGAAAAATACTTTTCATGCCCCTAGCTTAATTAAAAATCTGGTGTCTGCCCAAAAATTCACCACTGATAATTAGGTTTCCGTTAATTTTGATCCCTTTGGATTTTCTGTGAAGGATTTCAAGATGGGGATACCTCTAATGCGATGCAATAGTATGGGAGAGATTTATCCCACTCACAACTTTCACCACTTCCACGAGTCAAGCCATACCATTTACATTTGCCGTCATTGCTCCTTCCTTGTGGCATGCACGTTTGGGTCATCCGGGGTCGTTTGTTATTTTTTCTTTACATAAAAATAATTTATTTTTTGTAAGGGTACACGTACTACTCCACTTTGTCATTCTTGTCCGTTAGGAAAACATGCTAGATTACGATTTGTGGCATCTACTTCTCGTACTTTGATGCCTTTTGACATTATTATAGTGATTTATGGACATTTCCCGTTCTAAGTTCTTTGGGCCATCGTTATTATGTTCTATTTTTTTATGATTATTCTAATTTTTGTGGACCTTTCCCTTAGCGAAAAAATCTCAAGTTTTTTCCACAGTCTTACACTTTAGAGCATTCATCTATACACAATTCGAATGGGAAATTAAAAATATTCAATGTGATATTGACAAAGAATATGTTAATGGATTGTTTCGGGCATTTTATGATGCTAATGGCATAGTCTTTCGTTTTTCTTGTCCTCATACGTCCTCACAAAATGGGAAAGCCGAACAAAAAATTCATATCATTAATAATATTGTCCGAACTTTATTAGTACATGCTTCTGTACCCCCTTCTTTTTGGCATCATGCCCTACAAATGACTATTTACCTCCTTAACGTACTTCCTAACAAAAACCTAGCATATAATTTCCCATGTAAACTTATTTACAATAAAGATCATTTGTATTCTCATCTTAGGGTGTTTGAGTGTTTATGCTATCCTCTTTTTCCATCCACTACAATTAACAAACTTCAAGCCCGTTCTACCCCTTGTGTATTTTTGGGTTACCCATCTAATCATCGTGGTTACAGGTATTTTGATTTATCCTCTAATAAAATCATAATTAGTTGCCATGCTATTTTTGATAAAACTCAATTTCCGATTGCTAAAGTGTGTACTTCCGTGCCTAGTTCGTATAATTTTTTAGAAGACGAGGTCTCACCTTATATTATCCATCATTTATACGACTTATCTTGTGACCGAAATATGCCAGCAGGCCCATAAAATATCGTGTCTGCGGGTCCTAACAATCAGCCCAGTGGGCTAGAATCACTGCCCGGTACCGATCTCGGTCCTGTTCCGCAATCCTAGCCCACTTCAGCTTCTGCCTCGGTCCCGGATTTAGTTGTTGGGCCTGCTGGCCAGTTCGTCACCACCCCACACATTGAGCGTAATAGACCCAATTCTATCTCGAGTCAAGGGCTCGTTACTCGTAGTCAACGGGGTATTTTTAAACCAAAATGACATTTTAATCTCAATTCTAATGTCCATAAATCCCCACTACCACATAACCCTGTGTCTGCTCTATATGACCCGAATTGGAAATTGAATATGAACGAAAAATATAATGCTCTTATTGAAAATAAGACGTGGGAGTTAGTACCTCATCCATCTGGTGTTAATATTATTTGGTCTATGTAGATTTTTACTCATAAAGAAAATTCTGATGATTCTTTTGAGAGGCATAAGACTTGTCTTGTAGGTGATGGTAAAATTCAACAGGTTAGCGTGGATTGTGGTGAGACGTTTAATCCGGTGGTCAAACCGTCTACCATTCGCACTGTTCTCAGTTTGACTCTCTCAAAAGCATGTCTCATTCATTAGTTAGATGTAAAGAATGCTTTCTTGCATGGTGATCTTAATGAGACAGTATACATGCATCAATCCTTGGGTTTTAGAGACCCCAACTATCCTCATCATGTCTGTTTACTGAAAAAGTCCTTTTATGGGCTTAAGCAGCCCCCCCGAGCTTGGTATAAAAGGTTTGCAAATTATGTATCTATTATTGGGTTTTCTCACAGCATGTCTGATCATTCTCTGTTCATATATCGTCGTGGTAATTCTATGACATACATTTTATTGTATGTGGATGATATTATATTGACTGCCGTTTGATAATCTGCGCAAGTCTATCATGTCACTACTCAATTCAGAATTTGCTATGAAAGACTTGGGGCCCTTGAGTTATTTCTTGGGTATAGCTGTCACTCGTTATGCAGGTGGTTTATTTTTGTCACAGAAGAAGTATGCGACTGAGATCATTGAGAGAGCTGGTATGTCATCTTGTAAGTCTACTTCTACTCCAGTTGATACCAAACCGAAGTTGAGTGCTACGTGTAGTACACCATACGAGGATCTCACCCACTATCACTGTCTTGCGGGAGCACTTCAGTATCTTACTTTTACAAGGCCCGATATTACTTATGCAGTTCGGCAGATGTGTTTATTTATGCATGATCCATGGATTGAGCACATGTATGCGCTCAAACGCATTATATGATACATACAGGGCACATTTGATTATAGATTGCATTTATATCCGTTCTCCGTCTCTACTCTCGTGTCTTATACAAATGCTGATTGGGGTGTCTGTCCTGATACTAGACGCTCGACATCTGGTTATTGTATGTTTCTTGGTGATAACTTGGTCTCTTGGTCTGCAAAACGTCAGGCTACATTATCGCGATCCAGTACAGAGGCCGAGTATAGAGGGGTAGCGAATGTGGTGTCTGAATCATGCTGACTGCGTAATCTTCTATTAGAAATTCACTTTCCTATTCAGAAATCTACCTTGGTCTACTGTGATAATGTTAGTGCAGTGTATCTTTCAGTGAATTCGATCCAACTTCAGCGCACTAAACATATCGAAATGGATATTCATTTTGTTCGCGAAAAGGTAGCTCGTGGACAAGTACGCGTCTTGCATGTCCCTTCCATGTACCAAATTGCTGGCATCTTTACTAAGGGTCTTCCCTTGGTTCTATTTGAAGATTTTAGGGACAGTCTCAGCGTACAACAACCGCCCGCTATGACTGGGGGTGTGACAGAACCCGTGATATACACGTCATTGTATATCACGAAAACAATGGGTTTATTGTTGTAATCAAATTAGTGTACAAACTTATCATATTTGTAGAATTCTTGTACAAGTACAATTAGGATATTAGATGTATAGTAGAAATAGGATTTTCCATATTTGAAGATTGTAAATTGTATATAACATATTCATTAATGAAAATAATCAAGAGATTATTTCTTTCAATCACCATCTACAACATTGTTTCCCTATTTATAATCATTCAATAGAAATTATCAGCAGCATTCAAAAGGTCTCCACAACGTCATCATCATTGCGGTACATCTGAAAATGTCTTTGAACACATAAATATAACAAACAGTGTGCACATTGTAGTTATATTTCATGAATTTGGCTAGAGAGCAACAACCAACTTAGTAATTCTTTGCGCATGTTCAAATAGGAACGATCCGTTTTTGCTACTAGATGGAGAAGTAACTTAAATAAATGTGCAATACAAAGGAGTGGTGGGGCAATCTTAATTTGAATTAATGTTCTAGTAGACTCTTGCGGCTCGGTACGATGAGCTCCATATTTATCTTCCATATCTATCTTCGAGAGGTTATAGGACATCTAGGATAATTCTAATCTTTCATTCCTTATCATGCGTTCTTGATTCTAATAGTCTCTAAGAGTTTCATTGTTTCATTCTCTCACATATATTGAGGACACGTTCGGCTGCAGTTGGAGATTAGGAACCCGCACCTATGCCCGGTATTGGATAAACAAGAAACTTTAAACATGAGAAACAACGATATTATCTTTTACAGGAATATAAATAATCAAAACATTGAGAACTATAAACATTTACCCCAATCCTCCATCTCTTCTTTGGTTTGTCTTTAATCTACAAAGCGTTATCGACACGGATTATCTGCATAAGTAGCAGAAAAGACTTAAGTCAGTTTCATGAAAAAACAAATTATAGATTACAAATGTTTCTATTCTCTTAGGCTCTTTTTTTTTTAATTAATATTAATGCTGGTATAATTTATTTTATAACATACAATGCCTATCTAGCAATTTGTTGACAACCTTGTGATGCTTTCAGATATTGGGGTTACGGTTGGTTTAGTTGTAGAGGCTAATAGTTGGAATTGGACTATCTTTTATTTAGTATTATTCCAGTCCTCTCAGTATCAAATGTTATTTTACAACAGAATATTGTAAATAAGTTAGTCATACGTGGACGAGATAATTGAAAAAAGAAAATTTCAAACTGAAGTTGAAAAAGAATGCGAAAATTTATTTCTCAAATAGTTGGAGTACTCGCACCAAATTGTTTGAAGAATCTCACTGTTGAAAGTTAAAAATCGTTGTCATGTGGTAACTAGAATAAAGTAACATAAGGTTTTATAAATCCCATTATATTACCGATAATGAATTCATCAAGATGGAAAGGAAAAGTATATTAGTGCATCACATTGTTTTTTTTATATAAATTGGTAGGAGAGATTCCAACGGAGATGTCGGTTAAATATACAAAGGATATACATGATATATACGTGTATATCCTATGTATATTGATTCTCGGATTCCCCCTCTACCGTATATAGTTAGGTAGTATATTTTAGTATCCTAGTTTAGGTAAAGTTGTAATGTAATTAGTAGTGTACACTTACCATAATATTTGTATTACCATAATTGTATAGTTAGTATCCAAGTAGAATAAGGTTATAGGAGTAGAATAGGAATATGATTCTCCTATTATGGAAATATGTAAATGTATATCTATTCTTTCAATCAATGAAAATAATCAATGGATTATTTCTTTCATGGTATCAAAGTCTAGGTCTTAAAATCCTCTCCAAAATTTCTTGCACTTTTCCGTCCTAAGTCTCTAAAATCCGAGCCCTTCTTCTCGGGTTTTGTGCCGACGGTTCATCTTTCTCCCAATTTTTTCTTCCAAATCCCTCAATCACATATTGTTCTATCAATATGTCTACATCACGGAACGCGTTTCATCCCGCCCTTACAGTTTCTAAAATCAAGAATAACATCCCTCTTGTTCTTGAAATAGAAAACGTCCAATATGCGACGCGGGCTGAACTGTTCAAAATTCACGCACGGTCGCATCAAGTCATCCATCACATAATCCCCGAGGCTCCTGAGGATATGGAGATACCAAGACGCGAGGATGATCCTAAGTTGTGGACGACTCTTGATGCCACCGACCTTCAGTGGATATATTCCACAATTTCTACCAACCTTTTGCAAACGATTATTGAACCTGAAGCTACGATGCATGCAACTTAGGATAGACTACGTGATATTTCTCCCACGTCAATATGGAAGATTTCCCTAACGTTTCGGCTTATTGCAAAAGACTAAAGGAATTGGCGGACCAACTCCGCAACGTGGTGCTCCAGTTTCGAATGATTGTTTGGTCCTCCAAATGGTTTCCGGCCTCTCCGAGGCCTATATTGGTGTTGGCATGCTTCTTCGACAAAGAAATCCGCTTCAGCAATTTTATCAGGCTCGTTCTATGCCTACACTCGAAGAAGCGGGCATGGCAAAAAGGGCGGCTATCGGTGCTAGTCCCGTAGTCATGATGACCGAGTCCACGGTGTATCCTACCTGTTCCAACAACTCAGGCCAAAACCGCAACAACGGTGATGGCAAAAAGGGTGGAAATAAGAAAAATGGCAAGAACCGCGTGGCAAGAAAGGTGGTAGCCGCTCCAATGGTGGTGGCGGTGATGGCCCTCGCAGTGGTCGCAGCGGCAAGAATAAGCGATTTTGGGCCCACAAAGGGCCCTATCTTTGTGGCATGGGCCCCACGATCACGCGTTTGGGCCAAGCTATTTTTTGCCCCACTGGCAGTGGGCAGCCCAACAGCAGTCCAGGCCCATCACGACCTGGTCCACTTACAGTCAGTCTTCTGGGCCGAGGCAGCAAGTAGGGGTACTTGGGCCTCGGCCCCCGCTGGCCCATCACGCAACGGTACCTACGTCTACCGACATCGAAGCCGCAATGCACACGCTTGGTTTAAATCCTCCGGACCCAAATTGGTATATAGACACCGGTGCCACTACCCATATGACATCCGATTCAGGTACACTCTCGTCTTATTCCAATTTGAGCAACCCTCGCGATATAATTATTGGTAATGGTAATTCTATTCCAATTCGTGGTTATGGTCATAAAACTTTGTTTCCCCCTCATCCACCTCTTATCTTGAAAAACACCCTACATGCCCCCAAATTGATTAAAAATTTAGTCTCTGTCCATAAATTCACTACTGACAATTCTGTTTCTATTGAATTTGATCCATTTGGTTTCTCTGTGAAGGATTTCAAGATGGGGAGTCCTCTCATGAGATGTGATAGTAGGGGAGATCTTTATCCTATCACACTCATTTCCGGTCCATCGAGTCAAACATGGTCATCCGCATTTGCAGCCATTTTTTCCTTCCGTGTGGCATGCTCGTCTTGGTCATCCGTGATCATCTATTTTGTCATCTTTAGATAAAAATAATTTTATTTCATGTAAGGGTACGCGTAGTACTCCAAATTGTCAGTCTTGTTATTTAGGAAAAATTGTTAGGTTGCCATTTGTAGACTCAAATTCTCATACTTTAATGCCAATTGATATTATTCATAGCGACTTATGGATGTCTCATGTTCTTAGTTCTTTGGGTCATCGGTATTATGTTCTCTTTTTGGATGACTATTATAAATTTTTATGGACTTTTCCGATAGCGAAGAAATCTCAAGTTTTTTCCGTCTTCTTAAAATTTAGAGCATTCATTAGAACCCAATTCGAACGGGAAATAAAAATTATTCAGTGTGATAATGGCAAAGAATATGACAATGAGGTGTTTCGGGAATTCTGTGCTAAGAATGGGATCAATTTTCATTTTTCTTGTCCTCATACGTCTTCCCAAAATGGGAAAGCCGAACGCAAAAATTCATACCATAAATAACATTGTCCGAACTTTATTGATTCATGCTTCCGTACCCCCGTCGTTTTGGCATCATGCTCTACAAATGGCTACATATCTCCTTAACATAATTCCTTCCAAAGGTTTGACATATTCTCCCCCCCCCCTCAAATTTTTTATAATAAGACTCTTTCGTATTCACATCTTCGGGTCTTTGGGTGTTTGTGTTATCCATTATTCCCGTTCACCACAATTAACAAACTTCAGGCCCGGTCTACTCCGTGTGTGTTTTTGGGTTTTTCGTCTAATCATCGTGGTTACAAATGCTTTGATTTATCCTCTAATAAAATCATCATTAGTCATCATGTCATTTTTTATGAATCCCAATTTCCGTTTGCTATGGTAAGTAATCCCGTGCCTAGTTCGTATAATTTTTTGGATGATGGTATATCCCCGTATATTATTCACCATTTCTCAGACATGTCCCGCACCCAAAATTCTCCAACGGGCCCACTGTCTGCTGGCCCCACTGCCCCGTCATGAGCTACAGTGCCCATTATAGTCACTGGGCCAGTTTTAGGGCCAATCCAGCCCACTTCTAAAACTGGTCTAGTCCATGTTTACCGTGTTGGGCCAGCAGGCCCACTGCCTGCTAGCCAGTCCGTCCCGAGTTTAGAAAATTCCCAAAATCTGCCCAATTCTTCCTCGAGTCATAGATCGGTCACTTGTAGTCAACGGGGTGTTTTTAAACCAAAGAGACATTTTAATTTAAATTCTAATGTTCTTAAATCATCCTTACCCCGTAATCCTGTGTCTGCCTTAAATGACCCGAATTGGAAAATTGCTATGACCGATGAATATAATGCTCTTATTGATAATAAGACGTGGGAGTTGGTTCCCCATCCATCTGGTATTAATATTATTAGGTCTATGTTGATTTTTTCTCATAAGGACAACTCGGATGGTTCATTTGCCGACATAAGGCACGACTTGTGGGTGATGGTAAGACTCAGCAGGTTGGTGTAGACTGTGGTGAGACGTTTAGTCCGGTGGTCAAGCCGGCTACCATTCGCACTGTGCTTAGCTTGGCTCTTTCGAAAGCATGGCCTATTCATCAGTTAGATGTAAAAAATATTTTCCTACATGGTGATCTCAAGGAAACAGTCTATATGCATCAGCCTTTGGGATTTAGGGATTCCAAACATCCTCATCATGTATGTTTGTTGAAGAAGTCCTTATATGGGCTTAAACAGTCTCCACGGGCCTGGTATACGCTGTTTGCAGACTATGTTTCGACTATTGGGTTCACTCACAGTAGGTCGGATAATTCCTTGTTCATCTACCGTCGTGGTTCGTCCTTGGCCTATATTCTGTTATATGTGGATGATATTATTTTGACTACCTCTTCCGATGCCTTACGCCAGTCTATCATGACAATGCTCAGCTCTGAGTTTGCTATGAAAGATTTGGGGCCCTTGAGCTATTTTTGGGGGATTGCTGTCACCCGTCATGTAGGTGGGTTGTTCTTATCTCAAACGAAGTATGCATCTGAGATCATTAAGAGGGCTGGGATGTCATCCTGTAAGTCCACTTCCACTCCAGTTGATTCTAAGCCCAAGCTTAGTGTCGCGGCCGGCGTACCATACGAGGATCCGACCCGCTATCGCAGTCTTGCAGGGGCCCTTCGGTATCTTACATTCACGAGACCAGATATTATGTATGTTGTCCAGCTGGTGTGTTTGTTTATGCATGATCCCAGAGTTGAGCACATGAATGCACTCAAACGCATCATTCGGTATATTCAGGGTACGCTTGACTATAGTTTGTATTTATATCCTTCATCGACGTCCACACTTGTCTCGTATACAGATGCTGATTGGGGTGGCTGTCCGGACACCAGACGGTCTACGTCTGGATATTGTATGTTTTTTTTGCAATAACATGGTTTCATGGTCTCTAAAACGTCAGTCGACATTGTCCCGATCCAGTGCTGAGGCCGAATATCGAGGGGTAGCTAATGTGGTCTCGGAATCATGTTGGTTACGTAATTTACTGTTGGAACTTCATTGTCCTATTCAGAAGGCAACCTTGGTTTATTGCGATAATGTTAGTGCCATATACCTTTCTGATAATCCGGTTCAGCACCAGCGCACTAAATATATCGAGATGGACAGTCACTTTGTCCGCGAAAAGGTTGCTCGTGGTTAGGTACGCGTCTGCCATATCCCATCAAGATATCAAATTGCCGACATCTTTACAAAGGGTCTTCCCTCGGTCCTTTTTTAAGATTTTAGGGACAGTCTCATTGTTCGAAGACCGCCCGTATGACTGCGGGGTTGTGTTAAATCTACAAAGGATATACACGATAGACACGTGTATATCCTATGTATATTGATTATCGGATTCTCGGATTCCCCCTCTACTGTGTATAGTTAGGTAGTATATTTTAGTATCCTAGTTTAGGTGAAGTTGTAATGTAATTAGTAGTGTACACTTACCATAATATTTGTATTACCATAATTGTATAGTTAGTATCCAAGTAGAATAAGGTTTTAGGAGTAGAATAGGGATGAGATTCTCCTATTATGAAAATATGTAAATGTATATATACTCTTTCAATCAATGAAAATAATAAAAGGATTATTTCTTTCAATGTGACATCTCTTATTCAAAAGATTTACAACAATCAAATATCATTAAGACCATATGTAACAATGGTATAATATATTATTCTTTCTTACCTATAAAGTACTATGTCTAATAAAATTTATGGAATGAAAAGTAAATTTATGCAATGAAAAGTCCGATCTCTAAATTCGCACCCAAATCCGCTAATGGGATCAAATCTATACGTTCTGAAAAGAATATTGGAATATCAATCTCATTGAAATCATCGATCTCATATCAAATCCCATCAACCCAATCATGAGAAATACGAGATATCTAAGTCATATAAGTAAAGAGATCTATTCATTAATAAATAAATAAATAACCCACAAATTTCCATTACTTCATGCATTTTTTTCTACCTCGTAAATATTATGTTAGCTCATTACACGCAAGACAACAAAAGGAAGATCATACCACAAACTGCCATGTCGATATATTCCACTGCTAAATATAATTTAGCGAGACAAGGCTTTCAATGTACACAACAATTTGGCCACCATCAAGATTGATCTGAATCTTAGAATCCTTGAAACGGTCATGTGTTAAATTATACAACATTGCAATAAAATTTCATCATTCTGGAACATGAAAACTGGACTGAAACAGAAAGGGATCGAGATCACCCTAGTCCATTGTAGGGTTTTGTTGGGTACAAAACACATAAGTAAGGCACGACGGAAGTTTAAAATTTTATTCTTACTTACCCCAACAATTACTTCTGGTATGGTTATATGACAATCAAAACCTGTAACATAAAGTATAAATACTTACAGGTTGTATTAACTGGAATCTTTACTAAAGGGTGGACACGCGATAGCCCTTTCGATTGCAAGCTCCAATTTTCAATGTACTTCTCATTCGGAAAGCTAGGAAATCCGGCAAAGGTTTGAGAGAGTGTTTAGATTCTAAGTCTCTAAAACTTAGAATGATAATCTGAAAATTAGTGTGTTGAATAATGAAATGAATGTCTGTATTTATAGGTGAAAATTAGGTCAAAACCGAATTAGGGTTTGACCTTGGGCCTGGCCCACAAATCGAGACATATTAGGTCATTAGCGCTGCAGTCCTATGGTGTGGGCGTCGCGGTGCCCGATGTGGCCCTACACCGTCTCAATTTATTTTCTGCACATTCTTAATTAAATTCAAAATCCAATTTTGACTTAATTAAAACGATCATTATTCATTTAAATATCTCGATTCTAAATCAAATATTTAATACCCTCTCAATACATTCTTAGATCGAAAAGACAATCGACATAGTGTGACCTTACAAGCCTTCACATATCGACATTAATCAAATTAAGGTCTAAGCGGAACTCCTAGACGGCGTCGCAAGATGAACTCAATATGTGAAGTACGTTTACACGAATCCAATAAACTTAACCTCTATGTTGTAAGATAAAATCCTTTCATTCACGACAGACCAGATCAAGCTTAGGATTTGTCAAGTGTCTATCCAAATGGCTTAATCATTGTATCTCATCTATATTAGTTGACAACTAGACCACATTCTAAATATGTCTATTGTGTTGGCCAACGACTTAGTCAACATAATATCATTGAGAATATGAGTGTTCTCTCGAATATACATTCGAGAAATGAATCCTAATCTTGGCTCAACTACCACCTTTAATCTACATCATAATGTACCCAATACAAGCCGTATCTCAACCTATAAGGCATTTGAGCTTAGGACAGGATCAAAGTATATTACTTTGTAGACAAGGTGCATATCGACCTCAAGTCTAAAGACTTCTATCTCCCACACGCTGATCATACCTTAGACAAGTATAACAAACAATATATCAGCAGGGTATACCAATACTTCCAAAGTATCCATGTGTCCATCACGAGTAGCCATTACTCGTAGCAGGTGAGACATACTACTTCCTCTAAGGATGTGATGCAGACCACATGTCGATTTATCACATATCACCGATATCCCATTCTCGATGATCATTAGTCGAGGCTATTTTAAGAGTTACGTTTTATCATCAATAGCTCACTCTATCAATGTCAACGTAAGCTCAAGGGATGCACATTAATGAATAATTACAAACAATCAAATAATAATTCAATAATCGCAAAATGCCATAAATATTAATCTTATTAATAATATGAATGTGTTCAAGTACATTTGTCTCTAATAATGATTGTCTCTAGGACATACATATTTTCAATCTCCCACTTGGCCTAAAGCCAATCTCTGATGTATCTAATAGCCATGGTTTCAAAATGACCATTATGTTTATCTAAGCTTAATGGTTTAGTAAACGGGTCAGCTAGATTATCATCTGTGGGAACATAGTCTAATCTTATTTCTTCTGTTTCCACCATCTCCCTGAGTATGTGGTATTTCCTCGGTACATGGTTGTTTCTGTTTGTTGATCTTGGTTCCTTAGCTTGCGCAATCGCACCAGTGTTGTCACAATAAATCGTTATTGGACAAGTGGCACTTGGTATAACCCCTAGTTCCTTCAGGAAATCCGATATCGTGACAACTTCTTTACCAGCTTCCGATCCAGCAATGTACTCGGCTTCAGTTGTCGAATCAGCAGTTGTAGCTTGCTTGAAACTTTTCCAACTCACTATTCCGCCATTGAAAATGAAGGCATATCCAGATTGAGATTTGAAATCATCAAGATCTGTCTGGAAGCTAGCATCAGTGTACCCAGTACACACCAGTTTCTCTTTTCCACCATAGACTAAGAAATATTCTTTAGTTCGTCTAAGATACTTAAGAATACTCTTGATTGCTTTCCAGTGTTCTTCCCCAGGATTCTGTTGAAATTTTTAATTCATACTAAGTGCATAGGCCACATCTGGCTCGTACAGGTCATGGCATACATGATAGATCCTATAGCTGAAGCATATGGGATTCTTTTCATGCGTACAAGTTCTGCAATAGTAGAAGGACTATCATTCTTTGATAACTTGATCCCTTGACCCATATGAAGATTTTCCTTCTTGGAGTTTTCCATAGAGAATCGTCTCAGCACTTTGTCTATGTATGTGGACTATGACAGCCCCAACAATTTATTAGGTCTATCTCTATAGATCCTAATTCCAAGAATGTAGCAGGCTTCACCCAAGTCCTTCATCATGAAGGTGCTAGATAACCATTCCTTGACTGATTGCATGTGAGTCTTATTATCTCCCATTATTAATATGTCATCTACATATATAACAATGAAGACAATACTCAATTCCTTACGCTTACTATAAACGCAGGGATCTTCTTTGCTTCTAACAAAGTCAAACGATTTGACTGCTTTGTCAAAGCAAATATTCCAACTCCTTGAGACTTGCTTAAGTCCATAAATTGACTTCTGTAGCTTGCACACTGCTTTGGGATTAGTCTTGGATGTAAAACCCTCAGGTTGTATCATATACACTTCCTCAATTAGATTACCATTGAGGAAAGCAATTTTAACATCCATTTTCCAAATGTCATAATCATAATATGCAGCTATTGCAAGTAAAATCTGAATGGACTTAATTTTTGCAATAGGTGAAAAGGTTTCATCATAATCGACCCTAGGTCGTTGATTATAACCTTTAGCCACCAATCTTTCTTTATAAGTCTGTACCTTGCCATATGCATCAATCTTCTTCTTGAAGACTCATTTGCATCATATGGGTCTAACCCCTGTTGGCAAATCAACCAAGTTCTAAACTTGATTTATGTACATCGAGTCCATCTCAGATTTCATGGCTTCTTGCCATCTCTACGAATCAATTTCTAACATAGCTTCACTGTAGGTTGTAGGTTCATCGTCATCGGGAATATCTATCTCATTGTGTGTTTCAACAAGGAGGTTAAGTCTTTTAGATGGACGATGTGTCCTAGTGGTCCTACGGAGTTGATTATTCTGCGTTTCAGTGTTTGTTGTATTCTGATTGTGAGAAGGTCTTTATGTGCTGGACAATCCATCACCTTGAGAGCTTTCAGGAATGTCATTTTCTTGTATTTCCTGAATGGAATGATGTACAACCATTGTATCATCTTCCATTGGTTGTGTATGAGAGCCTTGCATTTCTGCACTATCTCTCACAGCACTCCCACTGGCTGAAGGGCGGACTCTAAGTACCCAATCTTCACCAAATACTCCCACTGAATCCTTGTCTAGGTCTTTTGACAAGGGTTCAACTTCTGTGTTATCTTGTGGTTCTTGAATTTCTTCAAGTTTTATCTTATTGCAGCTCCGTTCTTTGTAGACATAGTATTTTTCAAAGAAAGTTGCATTTCTGGAAACAATGACCACCAGGAAGATATAAATAGTATCCCTTAGTTTCCTTTGGATACCCCACAAAATAATATTTCTCACTTTTAGATTCCAACTTGTCAGTAAGCATCTTCTTTACATATACGGGGCACCCCCATGGTCGCATGTGTTTAAGTGCTGGCTTCTTGCCATTCCATATCTCATATGGAGTTTTCTCTACTGACTTTGAAGGAACCTTTTTCAGAATATAAATTGAGTTTTGCAATACATAGCCCCAAAGGTATGTTGGTAGAGCTGAGAAACTCATCATGGATCTAACCATATATCATAGGGTTCGATTTCTCATTTCAGCAACACCATTCATCTGTGGCGTTCCAGGAGGTGTCCATTGTAATTGGACTCCATGAATCTTCAAGTAATCCAGAAATTCTTTACTTAAGTATTCACCTCATCGATCTGATCGAAGGGTCTTGATACTTGTTTCAAGTTGCTTCTCTACTTCTGACTTGTACTCTTTGAATTTCTCAAAGGCTTCGGACTTGTGTTTCATAAGATACACATGCCCAAACCTTGTGAAATAGTCTGTAAAAGTGATGAAGTAAGGGAAGCCTCCCTTAGCTTGAGTTAAAAATGGCCCACAAACATCAGTATGGACCAATTCAAGTACCTCTTCGGCTCGCACCCCTTTCCTAGAAAGTGGCTTATTGGTCATCTTTCCTTTCAAGCAAGATTCACAGTTACCATAGGACTCCAAGTCAAATGATTCCAGGTAGTCTAACTTTCTCAATCTTGCTATCTTTGATCCATTGATGTGACCAAGTCTACAATGCCATAAGTAGGTGGGGTTTCTTGGATTACTTATCTTAGCTCGTTTATTTTGCACATTGAAAATTTCACTACAGTTTAGAACATACAAACCATCCACAAGCGGAGCATTTCCACAAACAAAACCATTAAAAGATAGTACATAACTGTCATTGGCAATAAATGAGGAAAACCCCACAATGTCTAACACTGGGATAGAAATAATATTCCTCATCAATGAGGGAACAAAATAACAATTATTGAATTCTAAACAAAAGCCTGAAGGTAAATCTAGTCTATAAGTTTCCACGCGTTCAACATCCACTCGTGCTCCATTTCCAACGCGCAGATCTACCTCCCAAGGTCCAACCTTTATGTTGTCAATCAGACCCTGCATATTATTACAAATGTGTGAGCCACAAGCGGTATCTAATACCCAACAATGAGAGTTATTTATAGACATATTTATTTCAATGACAAACATACCTTGTCCAGTAGAGCCAGGAGCACCTAGTGTTTTGCCTCCTCTTGGAGCGGTGTCGTCCTTCTTCCATTGCCCCTTCTTCTTGCAGTTGAGGCACACATCTGAAGATACCTTTTCTTTCTTTTGAACACTTCCTCTTGGTTTCATGATTGTAGGTGCAACAACTGTCTTACCCTTCTTTTTCTGCATGTTCTTACCCTTGGGTTTGAATTTGCTAAAAGAGCCCACCATGAGCACAACTTTACCTTTAGAGGTAGATGATTCAAAAGTCTTTAACATGTTGTGAAGGTTTGGAAGACTTGCCTTGGTTCCATTCATATTGAAGTTCACAATGAAATTCTCAAATGAACCAGGAAGTGAATTCAGGATCATGTTGACAGAGATATTTATACGGAGCTTCGTTCCAATCGAAGCCAACCTTTCTATTAACCCAATCATCTTCAGAACAAGTGCCGACACTTGACCCCCATCGTTCAGCTTACACTTGAAAAGGTCCCTCAACAGTTCATACTACATTGTCTGAGACTGTGAGTCGTAGAGACTCTTCAAGTGTTCTAGCATTTCGTTGGGGCCCATGTTTTCATGTTTCCTCTGTAACTCCAAGGTCATGGAGGAAAACATTACACATTGTGCCGAGGTAGCATCGTCTAGATGTTTCTGATAAGCCACCTTGTCAAACAGGGCATACTCATCAGAATCTTCAGCAGGGACTGTGGGGAACACTGTGTCTAACATATACTCAATTCTCTCTAGTCTTAACACTAATCGCAGATTTCTTAACCAGTCAGGGTAATTTGATCAAGTCAACTTGTTTGTCTCGACCAACATTTTCAGTGATAGATTCGATATTTTATACGACTGAAGAAACAAATAGACTTGAAATTAAACTCTACTATAATTTCTATTGAACACATTCGTTAACTAATTAACATGGCCTTTAGTTTAATTAGCTCCCATTATTTTAACATACTATTCGACCCCATGGAAGAATACAGACTCATATCAAATATGGTCATAATGGGTCATGATCCAGGTTCATGCTATCTCCGCATTTGCTGTGACTGATAACTTCAACAGCACAACCTGGTAGGTCTCTAAACCAATTACAAACAATTTGTAACTCATGTTTGACCGAATGTTCTAAACAATCGATCTGCGTCCATCGGCTTGTCCGACACTGTGGCGCCAAGACAGCCTAGCAAGTCAACTTCATTATGCGACTGCAATCATGTATCTAAGTGAGCTTTGCTTTATAGAGAAAACACTGTGGTGTAAATACTCATGAGGTTTTATGGCCCACTTCTACATTTAACATGCATCTATGAAAGAGTCTGAGTCCTCGTAGACTTAGAGCAAATGTTGTGGCATAAATACTCATCTCGTCGAAAAGGATTTTGCACTACAATCAATTATAACTGACGACGCGTTCATTTCAAATGAGACTTGTATTAAAGTTTTAGTGAACATTTTAATTCAGGATCTTTACCAAGATCAACTCTTTTACGCCATATCCAATATGACATCTTAATACCATGCAAAACTAATGACACATATAGTTGGGAACCGTCAACCCAATATGCATGATATAAGATGATTTAATCAAATACTGGGCGTCGCCTGCCCAGACAGTTATAGCAGACGCTATTCTAGTAATTTAAATGATAATCATTTAGCACATAAACAGTATACTTATCAAATATATTGTATAACAATAATCATGGGTTAAACATTCTGAAAAATTTTTTTTCGACCGTCGGGGCCGCGACTCTAATCATTAGGGTCGTGGTGCCACCGAGGCAGAATGCTTTTGCAATGCTTTAGAGCTGCGGCGCTCGTAAGGCAGAAGCATTTCGGCTTCTGTAATTCATTTAGGGCCGCGACGCTCCACTATTGAGCCGCGATGCCTACTATCCAGTGAGTCCAGAATTAGAAAATGAAGAATTAGGGCCGCGACGCCACCTTGAAACCTTAGAAAGCGTCGAAGTGCCCTACCATAGGGCCACGGCGCCGACGTTCCAACAAAAATGTTTTTGTGTTGATTTCAAAATCGTTCGAGCCCTAAATCCAATTTATGAATCAAATCACAGATCCTTTATCATCACTCACCATTATCAATAACTCCCATATCGACCATCATCCGTTCTTACCCGTTCTTATCTGTGCACCGTGCAATGAGCCGGACAACACACTTTTGGCTTAGTTCGAGTTAGAGCAGAATGACTTTCTTGAGTTAGCGTAGGAGATAATTTAGGATGATATCAAAAGGTTAATATTTTGTTAAGACATGTAGGATTTCAAGAAGCCTTGTTTTAATCCAATTTTATGTAACTCATATTATTATGTTATTCAATTGTTATATAACCATTGAACCAGCCTGCGCTTTGATACCACCGTAGAATTTTGTTGGGTTCAAAACATATAAGGCACAACGGAAGTTTAAAATTTTGTTCTTACTTACCCTAACAATTACTTATGGTATGGTTATATGACAATCAAAACCTGTAACATAAAGCATAAATACTTACAAGTTGCATTAGCTGGAATCTTTACTAAAGGGTGGACACGCGATAGCCCTTTCGATTGCAAGCTCTAAGCTTCAATGTACTTCTCCTTCGGAAAGCTAGGAAATCCGGAAGAGGTTCGAGAGAGTGTTTAGATTCTAAGTCTCTAAAACTTAGAATGATAATCTGAAAATTAGTGTGTTGAATAATGAAATGAATGTATGTATTTATAGGTGAAAATTAGGAAAAATCAGATTAGGATTTGACCTTGGGCCTAGCCCATAAATCGAGACATATTAGGTCATTAGCGTCGCGGCCCTATGGTGTGGGCGTCGCGGCGCCCGATGTGGCCCTACACCATCTCGATTTATTTTCCGTACATTCTTAATTAAATTCAAAATCCAATTTTGACTTAATTAAAACTATCCTTATTCATTTAAATATCTCAATTCTAAATCGAATATTTAATACCCTCTCAATACATTCTTAGATCGAAAAGACAATCGACATAGTGTGACCCTACAAGCCTTCACATATCGACATTAATCAAATTAAGGTCTACGCGGAACTCCTAGACGGCGTCGCAAGATGAACTCAATATGTGAAGTACGTTTACACGAATCCAGTAAACTTAACCTCTATGTTGTAAGATAAAATCCTTTCATTCATGACAGACCCGATCAAGCTTAGGATTTGTCAAGTGTCTATCCAAATGGCTTAATCATTGTATCACATCTATATTAGTTGACAATTAGACCATATTCTAAATATGTCTATTTTGTTGGCCAACGACTTAGTCAACATAATATCACTGAAAATCTGAGTGTTCTCTCGAATATACATTCGATGAATGAATCCTAATCTTGGCTGAAATACCACCTTTAATCCACATCGTAATGTACCCAATACAAGTCGTATCTCAACCTATAAGGCATTTGAGCTTAAGACAAGATCAAAGTATATTACTTTGTAGACAAGGTGTGTATCGACCTCAAGTCTAAAGACTTCTATCTCCCACACGCTGATCATACCTTAGACAAGTATAACAAACAATATATCAGCAAGATATACCAATACTTCCAAAGTATCCATGTGTCCATCATGAGTAGTCATTACTCGTAGCAGGTGAGACATACTACTTCCTCTAAGGAAGTGATGCAGACCACATGTCGACTTATCACATATCACCGATATCTCATTCTCGATGATCATTAGTCGAAGCTATTTTAAGTGTTACGCTCTATCATCAATAACTCACTCTGTCAATGACAACGTAAACTCAAGGGATGCACATTAATGAATAATTACAAACAATCAAATAATAATTCAATAATCGCAAAATGACATAAATATTAATCTTATTAATAATACGAATATCTTTAAGTACATTTATCTCTAATAATAATTGTCTTTAAGACATACATACTTTCATCCATGAATCTACAACTCATACTCCTTCATTACCCGCACATCCGTTCGGGGTCGTTCATCCTCAAGAGTGTACTCATATAATACACAAGTTTTCTCAATTTTTTATTAATTACTACTACTATTAACTATTTAAAGGTGGCCGACCAAGAAAGAAGAAAGGAGGGTCCATTTTGTGATTGTTCTCCTAAAAAAAACACGACTAAAAGGCAAAGTTAGCTTCCAAAAATATACAAAATCAGAAAAGTTAAAATTTGTGTCGTACTCTATAATTTATTATTAAGATAAAGAACAATGAGAAAGAGCCAACAGACAATGACGGCAGCATCACGTGTCCCTACAAGCACTTACAGGAGGACATAATAGCCAAACACAAGCAGCATTTGTTTTTTTTTTTATAATCCAGATCTCGAGACGACTTGTGCTTCTATATCGCTAGTACCTGCACAAGTACTGGTACTAGACTCCTGGGGATGATGGGACCGGTCCTTCAGCACCCCACCACAAGGTAAATCGCGGGATGTGCACCCCGTGGTCAGTGTCTGTTTGCGTCCAACGGATCAATGCTACAAGGTTGACCCCCTCTTTCGGCTTGGCGGGGAACGAACCCACACTGTAACATGCCCGCGCGACTTTTAGCGCCGAGGCTTTACCACAAGGTATATGCCCCGGAGGACGATATCCATTGAGGGGATTCGAACCTGCGACCCTAGGGTACATGCAAGAACCTTTCACCAGCAAGCTGGAGCTCTTTAGATCACAAGCAGCATTTGTAAAGCGGCTACAATGACAACCAATGAGAATAGATAAACCCAGTTCAAATTACTCAAGCGCCCTCCACAAGCTGCTAACCAGCGAAATTCCGAAAATCACCCTCCGACCCTAAACTCCTCTAGTTAGTCCCTTATATATAAGTAGACTTGTCCATCGGGTCGGGACCCGCCGGCCCGGCTCGACCCGACCCGGAAAAAAAACCAGGGTCAAGGTCAGAGTCAGCATATATATGATTCGTGATCCACCTGACCCGAAAAAGCGGGGACCCGATCAGGGTCAGGGTTGGGCCAGGGTCAGAATTTTTTACATGTCTGACCCGGTCCGGTCCGGCCCGACCCGACCAATGACCTGACCCCGACCCTTCATTTTATTATTATTATTAATATTTATTTAAGGTATATTTTATTAATGTTTATTTAAGGTAGTTCGGTTCGGTTCTTTGGTATTGGGGATGAACCGAACCGAAAAATCGAACCTACCTATGTAATTAATCTTATTTTTTGTTTTAGACTACAACTATCTCTTGAATCATAGCCATTGAAGCCAATCTATGAAGCTTTTAAGGAAGTCGAATGCGGCATGAACTTAATTGACGAAAGCTTTGACATAAAATGTAGGGAGAGAAAATAGTTATAAATTGATGCAACTTTAAATGGTCATAACTCTGCGCTTGGATGTCCGTTTTACCCGAATTTGTTTTATTTTGCGTATTTTCTCACCTGATTCCGAAAGAGTACTTTTGGTTGGTGTCATATGCTTGTCTCGGTAACGCCTAGTTTAGTGTAGCACTTGGGTTCCACCTTCTCCTTGCCGAGTTTTGCTTTTTCGAGACGCGGCCGGCTTGGCACCGCCAATTTTTAGAAAAGCGTCCGTTTTCCCAATCAATTTGTGTTTTCCCCCAAATCGGTTTCTAATTTCTATTTTCTTTAGTCAAGATCTCACGATATACAATACATTTCAACGTCCAAATTTCGTAGTAATGTAGGTGTGAATGTCAATTTCAGTGTTGGAAATTCATTTTTTTTTTAAAATCATTTAATTTGGAGTTTTTTTTTTACATGTTTTTAAGAATATATGTTATGTTTTTGGACTTTAATTTGGACTGTTATTTTAATAAAAATATTTTTTATTTTATTTTGTAGAGCGGGTCAAGGCCGACCCGTGAGGTCTAGGGTCGGAAAATTAAAAAAAACAGGGTCAGAATCGGGCAAGCAGGAAAAAAAGTCACTTGACCCGGTCCGACTCGAGCTTTGGACAGGTCTATATATAAGTAGTAAAGTAAATTAATGTAATGTCTGATTTTGACCAAATGAATATTAATCTGATAACTGAAAAGATAAAATAATTAATATATATGAGAAAATTTCAAAAATATACAGCCCAGCATAAAATAAATGGGGAATCCCTGTTGGACAAGATTGCAATATTTTATGCCTTAAAATCAACTAATAATGGAGTTTAAAAAAAATTATAATGGAATTTATAATCAAGTTTTTTATTTCTTTTATCCAATATTTAGGATTTTGAAATTTGAATTCAACTAATAATCAATTAAAAATTGTTTCTGTGTCTAACCACAATTGTGATATTAGATGCCTGAAACTAAAAAATACTAAATTTTCAGTACTGTTGCATATTTTGATTGAACTAACATAATATTTATGAGGTAAAGAAAAATTGCATTAAGTAATGACAACTTGTGTTTTATTTATTTGTCAATGAATAGATCTCTTTACTTGAATGACTTAGATATTGAATTTCTCGAGATTGGATTGATGGAATTTGATATGAGATCGATGATTTCGATGAAATTGATGTTCCACTATTCTTTTCAGTACTGTTAGCATATTTTTTATTGTTATAACTTGAAGAAATAAGGCATGACGAGCTGAAGAACTAACCTTGAATATATTTTTCTTTTTTCATATAATTCCATTTTGATTCCTGAATATAAGTAGATCAGGTAAATTTTGCCTAGTATTCTCTCATATTTCCCCTTTTTGAATACTATCTTTAAAATAGTTAGAAATATTAATAGTGTAAAAAGTATGTTACTTTATTAAAAAACAACACAAATTCTAACCAAAACAATTTTAAGTAATAACAAATGCAGAAGAAAGTTGCGGAGTGTTGGCCTGTTAGCCAGTTAAGACTTCGCACATTCAAAAAATTAAAGTTGTGGAGATGACGATGCTGAGATAGATGTGTGGGCATACAAGGAGGGATATGATTAGACATGATGATATCCGGGACAGAGTGAGAGTGACCTCAGTGGAGGATAAGATGCGGGAAGCGAGGTTGAGATGGTTCAGACATGTGTAGAGGAGAGACACAAATGCCCCAGTGCGGAGGTGTGAGAGGTTGGTTATGGACAGGTTCATGAGGAGTAAAGGTAGGCCGAAGAAATATTAGGGAGAGGTGATTAGACATGATATGGCGCAGGTGCAACTTACTGAGAACATGACCTTAGATAGGGGGTTGTGGAGGACACAAATTAGGGTAGAAGGGTAGTAGGTAGTTGAGTGTAGACCTACTTACGCTTACAAATTGGTAACTGGTAGTTGTAGTGTTATTATTGTAGGCCTGCTTAGCCTATCATACTAGTAGGCGCAATATTGACGTATAGTCCCATGTCGCTTGATTTTTGCTGCTATGGGTTCTTTAGTGTACTTTGTTTATCTTATTTATATGCGTTAGTTACTGCTTCATTTTTTAGAACGCGCTATCACGACTTATTTTCTTTTGTTACCATCATTTTTATACTGCTTTAAATTTCGTGTCCGGGCCTAACCGTTTCTCTTGCTTTGCGTCTCTTATGCTTTGTCTTGAGATGAGGTCTTTCGGAAACAGCCGCTCTACCTACCAAGGTAGTGTTGGATATGTAAAGCACGTACGAGAATAGTAAATAACTATTACAGTGATCGAAAGGATAAACAACAAAGATTACAACAACAAGTTATCAATATCTTGATCTTGAATTGGAACTTCAAATATGGATCTTGTATTCAGAAATTCAAGAACATGAATTGCTACACTTGTGGCTTGTAGAATCGCTGAGAATCCGAACGGTTAGAGTCCTTTGAGAATCAAGTTCACACCTGAAACACTTAGCAATCAATTAGATAATCACAATACCACCGGCTGCGTCGAAAGATGACTCTCTGTCTTTAAGATAATATTGCCCCCGTATATAGGCTTTATGAAAGTGTGGAAAATAGTCTCCAAGATGAAACAACAAAGTATCAAGTGTGCAAAGCCTACACAAATGATCTCAGCGAAGAACACGAATACTGAAAATAGCTAAGAGAAGGATTGCTTATCAGAAAAACTGATCTCTTTGTGATGTTGTTAACTTGTGAGTATATTCATATGTTCATATGTCCATTTATGTTCCTCTATAAAATTGAGTCAAAGACCTCAATTTATAGGTGTGAAAGATGGTCTTTCAAATGCCTCATAATGGTATTCAATTGCCATGTAATATATGGCATTTAACCCCCAAGTAATGCAGCAACATAATGGTCCAAGCAATGGCCATTATTGGGTGGATTCAATGCCATTGGAACCACCTCAACAGCCAAACCTTTGGGATTCCGTCGAGCAATCATTGCCAATGAAGCGTCGCGACGCTAATTTAGCCAGAAAACTCACGATGCTCACTGCCAATCAGGCGCCGCAACGCTGCAAGGGGGCGCTGCGGCCAAGTCCGGGAGGTACCGCGGACCTTCTCGGCTCCGCGACCCTTTTTCGACCCATACCATCTTACACTTCGCACGATACTTCCTTCGTTTACCAACGTGGAACATTTGTTATTTAGCCAATAACCGTCCATCATTCTATGTCTCAAACATTTCACTTACGTACCAATATCTCTTTCATTAACGAAATTTACGATACTTGGCACTAAGATTGCACGTGTGTGAAAATGACATTTTCGACGTGCGGGGCCCCAATTGTTCGAGTCTTAAATAATGGGATAAACTTAATTCCACATTAGTAAATTTCCAATAATCCCCTCTTGAAACAGATTTTGGCGCACACACAAAGTGCCTACTTTCAGCAATTGTTCAGCGAAAAGATATTTCATCAGGAGAGGTAGCTTCCACTTTGAACCTTTCCTAGTTGAATACCATCGAACTTACTTACTGCGCGGTGAACGTGATATCTTGAACCGTCAGTGTTTAATGTAAGCCAAGACAACGGTACCAACATAATACCTCATATTTATTCGTTTCTTCTTATAGTTATGTCCGTTGTGTCCGTGGACACAGTTGGATTCTTAAGTGCGTTCATTTGAGGTGGCCTGTCCTCGCACTCAATTAGGTGATCTCCTACAAGGTATCCTGCTATACTCCACTTCACAAGTGTTAGAAATCATTAAAAGTTTCCCAACCTTAACCTCAACCGTTTGAGGATCGTTAAAGGTTTGGAAGCTTAACATTTACCCACCATGCAGGTAGCACTTTAATGTCTATTGCGGGAACGGCTTTGGATTTATGTTTCTTTACAGAAATCATAATCCAAAGTGCTATTGCTTCCACCGAAGTGCTCAACTGAACATTTTATAGCTTAGTTTTCCCATTGAACCAAATTCTTGGGATCTCCAGTCAGTATGGTTGGGTTACCACCGCTAAGGTTCATATTATTTGGGTTTTAAGCCCATTCCCCTATACAGATAAAACCCTTAATCTTTGGGTAGTCTCTTAGTTAAAGGGTCAGCTATATCCTTTGATTAGTAATCAAGGAAGTGACACACGTGATGATCAACTGCCATACGATCTTATGTGTCATTCAGATCCGACAGATATGTCCAGATGCCGTCATTCGTGCCCTTTTCTAAAGCCGACCGGTTAGCTGCAGTGTATAACTGTCGAACCCACGGGTTTTTCCCAATAAGGGACGTCCTCTAAGGAGTCGTGAAGTTACTCAACTTCTTTTCATGCTTTGTTTAAAGCGATAAACTCTGATTCCATCATGAATCGGCCGATGCAAGTTTGCTTAGAGGATTTTCCAAGACATACCATACACATCTACTTGTGGCTTTGGTGTTCTTCATATCTGATGTCCAGTTTGCATCATTGTGTTCTCCCAGAATCGCTGGACATCCAAAATACCATAATCCGTAGATAAGTAAATATTTCAGATATCATCATATCCGACTTAACGCCTTCTATCAATCATTTCCAAAATCACGAGTGAACCTTAGTTCAACTGATCTGCTTTATAGGCCGATACCAGGTCGGTTGTAGTGTGTACAATACATTAAACTACATGTGAACTGCATATATCGCTCATTGTATATGGGTGCACCATGATTCCAATCAGTTATATAATTCATATACATTGGTGGCTTCAACGAGACTGTCAACTATCTCACAACTGAGTTTGGAGTTAGACCAGTCTGTTAGATGTCTTAGAAATCCCAATTCCTAAGATGTCATTTGTGATACCCATATCTTTCATATCGATACTTTTGTTTCAATATGACTTCCACTTTCAGACTGTTGGTTTACCAACTGTTGGCTTTCTAACTTCAGAGTCAATGTTTCTATTGTCAGATTCATTATTTCTATTTTATCTGAAACTTTTAGGACCAAAATGTAAACATTTCAGGGACCAAAATGAAAGTTCAGGAAGAAGCCCAACAGTCCAACAAACCAACTGTGATCCTCCCCTTCCAACTCTCCGGTTAGGAAGGTTATTTCAACATCCATGTCACGCAAGACTGCAAGGACCCTGGATGTTAAGTTATTCAAAGGGGAGCACATATACAAGTAGTCGAGGCCTTATACTCGTCAGTAGATCCATCTACTTTGTACTCATTTTTGAGTATCCACTTTCACAACCCAAAGGTTCTTTTCCCGGAGGAATGTCAACCATTACACAAGTATGGTTCTATATGATGGAACTTATTTCTCTCTCTGTAGCTTCTTTCTAAAGCAGCGCTTCTAGAGATGACAATTCTTTGTTAATTGTCCATGGTTCATTCTCAACCATACAAGCTAGAAGGCCTGGAATAAGTCTTTGTCCCCTATTTATTCCGTCTTGGTTCAACATCTAGAATCCATGAGTTCTCTAGATCTGAAACATTAAGTTCCGGATAGTCAGCAACTTCCGAGTCCTGTAGATCAGGAACGTCTGGTTCTGAATAAATAGGCACTCACGATTTCTTGTTAACCTAGAGCAATTATTTCTTTTTCCTTCTCAAGGAAAGATATCTTCAAAGAATTCAGCATTTTTTGACACCAAGAGACGATAAGCACTACTGTTATTTGCAGATCCAGTGTATATGCAATCTACAGTCTTAGGTCAAACTTGACCTGTTTTGGTATTCCATCATATACCAAACCACCCCACAATACAATATTTGTAGGTGGGATCCTTTCCATGTTTCACACGGAGTGTTATCCTTATCCTTATTCGTAGTTCTGTTGAGAATCACATTAGCGGTAAGGATCGCCTTACTGGGTTTAGGGTTTAACATTTAGGGTTTAAGGTTTAGGGTTCATCCCACATATTTTGGGCGTACGACTGTGCGCTTGGCTAACATCGTTATACTGAGGTGAGTATTGAGCAATCGTTTGATGAACGATGTTTCACATTCTCCCTATCTATACCTATGAATTCCTCAATCTATAGGCTTAGTTGATTTTCAACTTCTGCTTTGTTGCGCTTATCCGCTTCAACAGCTTCATCTTTGATTTTCAACAAACAAAGGATGCAATACGTTGTACCATCATCAATGAAGGTCACAAAGTACTTGTCTCCCCACTCTATTTTGTATAAACTTCAAATCACCCATGTAGGTGTGACTAAGTTCTAGAGGAGCGGTGCTTCTTTCGCTATTCCTTTGACGGAACTTGTCTCCTCCTCCTCTATTTTGTACAAACTTCAATTCACCCATGTAGGTGTGACTAAGTTCTAGAGGAGCGGTGCTTCTTTTACTATTCCTTTGACGGAATGGAAAGGTGATTTTGCCTCTTCGCCTACCTCACATTCATTTTGAGGGTTTATGTCGACAGAAAGCAACAATCTCAACTTCGTTAGCTTTTGAATGACTTTCTATTTAACGTGTCTTAATCTATGATGACATAGATGGACGGATTATAAATACATCATTTATTTAGCTACAGACATACTGTACCATTCTTAGTTATTACAGACCTGTTGGACTAGTCCTAAACCAGCTTGACCAACAACGTCCCTTAAACCAAGTTTGGGACATGTATCACCTCCTTTTAGAGTGATCCCATTTCCTGAAGTCCTATTGAGGACAACCTCTCCAACCTCATCTACTTTAGAGGTGGCGTTGCTTCACATGAACAACCTCTTGCCCGTGGTTAGGGCGTAATCGGATCATATGTGATCTAGATACTCTGGCCCACTCCAGTTGCTTTGACAGACTGAGTGTCCAATTTCTTTTTATGCCTTTCTTTTGGCCTTCAGATCATTTAAAACCTGGAAACTCTGGCCCACCTCACTAGGTGTCCATTACTGTTCTGCCTTTCTTCTGGCCTTCATATCATTTAAGACCTAGAAACTCTAGCCCACTCCAGTCGCCCGTAGGCTTTGCACGACTGAGTGTCCAATATCATCATATCAAATAAAGGATCTTCTGTCAGACAGTGTGATAGGTTCAACATCTTAAGATGAGCCCTTATCTTTTAGTCTTCTTCCTATAAGATTGGTGCCCAGACAATTCCTGGCGCTTGCTTAAGAGTGGTAACAGTTTTCACACAGTCAGTGGATCTCTATCCTTCGTATGTGCGAACATACTATACACACTTGAAATAATTACACTCAAAAGAATGAATCTTTTAAGTTTTGTTTACAATAGTCCAATCTTTATACGGGAAGGAAGAAGATTCAATATCTGATTTTAGAGTGTAGGGAATATGAATTTTTAATGAAACACTTACATATTCCCAACCTTGCTTTACACACTTTTATTCAAATATTAACTAAACACATTATAGATAAGGAAGGATAATTAACTTAGACCTTTTGGATTCTGGCCCACTTCAGTTAGACTGAGTGTCAATATCCTCCTTATCATAATTTGAATCCTTTGTCTGGGACAGATATAAGTCTTTTGCTACATGATAGAACATCATCTTCAACCTTCTCCTCTTGTCCCAGTTGACATCATCAGCCTCTCGTGGGCGCTTGTTTCCATCACCCTCGGGAGCGGTGACACCAACTCGTCCTTGATCTTTAGCCGTACTAGCATGACTATCAGCAGTATCTTGAAGCTCAACTTTAGATCCAGAGATCCCACTTTTGATGAAAATAGATTTGTAACTATCGTCAAAGAGAGAACCAAAACTAGGACCAGATTTGAAAGCACGATTGTTGAAAGAGACAGTGTTTGAACTGTTAACATAACTGTTTTCAAGAAAAAAACCACAGCCAGATTTGGGACCATATCTGCTGGAAAACATCTTTCGAGCACTAATACAATCTTGTCTTAAAATTGTTGGATATGTAAAGCACATACGGGAATAGTAAATAACTATTACAATGATCGAAAGGATAAACAACAAAGATTACAATAATAAGTTGTCAATATCTTGATCTTAAATTGGAACTTCAAATATGGATCTTGTATTCAGAAATACAAGAACATGAATTGCTACACTTGTGGCTTGTAGAACTGCTGAGAATCTAAACGGTTAGAGTCCTTTGAGAATCAAGTTCACACTTGAAACACTTAGCAACCAATTAGATAATCACAACACCACCGGCTGAGTCAAGAGATGACTCTCTGTCTTTAAGACAAGATTTTCCCCGTATATAGGCTTTACAGAAGTGTGGATAATAGTCTCCAAAGATGAAACAACAAACTATCAAGTATGCAAAGCCTACACAAATAATCCCAGCGAAGAACACGAATAATGAAGATAGCTAAGAGAAGGATTGCTTATCAGAAAAACTTATCTTTTTATGGTGTTGTTAACTTGTGAGTGTGTTCATATGTTCATTTCTGTTCCTCTATAGAATTGAGCCAAAGGCCTCAATTTATAGGTGTGCAAGATGACCTTTCAAATCCCCCATAATGACATTCAATTGCTAGCACCGCAACGCTAATTCAGCCAGAAAACTCACGATGCTCACTGCCAATCAGGCGTCGCGGCGCTGCGACTCAGTCCAGGAGGCATCGCGGCCCTTCTCGGCTCCGCCGTCCTTTTCCGACCCATACCATCTTACACTTCGCACAATCCTTCCTTCGTTTACCAACGTGGAACACTTGTTATTTAGCCAATAACCGTCCATCATTCTATGTCTCAAACATTGCACTTACGTACCAATATCTCTTTCATTAACGAAATTTACGATACTTGGCACTAAGATTGCACATGTGTGTGAAAATGACATTTCCGACGTGCGGGGCCCCAATTGTTTGAGTCATAAATAATGGGATAAACTTAATTCCACATTAGTAAATTTCCAACAGATAGAGGTAAGGTCTGCAAATTTACGATACTTGGCACTAAGATTTCACTAGGTATGTTGTTGTTGTTGTAACAAATGCATAAGAACGTATCACTTTCAAATGTTAGCTAACAGATATTAAATTACTATTCAACCTTTATACTCTGTGCTTATTTAAATTATCGTATATTTTCACGCTCATTAAGAAAATAAAAATACAATATATGATTTATTAAATACTTTTTGAGAATTGAATTATATTAAAATAAACTATCTGTAATATTAAGGGTATTGTTGAAAACAATCACTAACTTTAATATTGAGTTCCTAAAATAAAAACTTTTTTTGGAATATTTTTTTGTAGAGCTGGCCAGTGGGCCGGGCTCGGGTCTGGCGGGCCGAATTTGGCGAGGTCGGGGCGGGACGGGTGAAGGTGGCGGGATCGGGGCTGGCGGGTCAGGCGGGATTTGCCGAAGTCCCGTCCCGATCCCGATCCCGTCGGAATCGAGTCGGGAGGGATCGGGTCGGGGTGGGATCGAGATTGGGTTCCGACGGTTTTTCCTTTTTTTTTTTAATAACATATGTATAAAAAAAACTCAATAATTAAACAAGAAAAGATAGTGTAATAAAAACATCCCAAGGCTGTTTTTGTGCCTCTTATATTATTTAATAGACATATGATTTTTTTGTAATACAAATACAATTGTCGAAATTGTAAATTTGTGGTGTTGTCCAAATGTTGCAAATTACATAATAAAATTGCAATTAAAAAAATTATATTCTGAAAAAACATGTTCTAGTTTCTTGATAATTTTCTGTGGTTCTTCGGTTGGAATTGGTCTTTGTTGGTCAAATTGATCCACGTCGCTTCCACCACCTTCGGATAAGATTTCGTTGTAGTTTTCGTCTTCTTCTTCCGGTTGACCGCACCTTCTCTGCTCCGCTCGTATCCAATCTCTGAATAATACTGCAATTTCCAAGCTATCTCCGGCTAATGAGTATCTGTGGTCTCCTATTTGATATCTGCCGGCAGAAAAAGTGCTTTCAGACGCAGTTGATGACACTTGAATGTTCAAAACATCTCAAGTCATCATTGAAAGTGTCGGAAAGGTCTTTCATTCCCCCTCAAGTATTTCAGCAAGTCTTCACGTCCTTCTTCATTGAAAACTGCTTGGTACGGTACAGAACCCTGCAAAGCAAAAATATCAAACTGGCTAATTTGGATAGTAGCGGTACGGCCGCACATTATATTTCTGAGGCTTTCAATACTAGCCGCAGAAACAACATGTCTTTTGTGGGGTTGTGTTGAAGATGAAGAAGATGGTATGGAAGCCGGTAGGTTACTAGCACTTTCTTGTTGGTAAAACCTATATATTTTTTTGCATTGGTCTTCTACGCTAGACAACACTTCTTCTTTAGTTTGTTCAATAGGTGGTGGGTGATTTGAATTTTTTGGACTTGGAGGTGGTAGTATTTCTATACAATCGTAAATAGTTTCAATAAGTGATTTAGTACCGTCTATTTTAATAGTCGGATTTAATACATCACCAATAATATAAATAGTGGGAATAGGAATAAAATATTTTTTTATTTTTATAAACATTTTTTTAATAGCTGCCATATAAGCTGGTTTTTCCATATATTCACTAAGTAATAAAAATATTAGAGTTATATAAAACAACATAGTTGAAATAGTAGGATAATATATACCGGAAAATTCTTTTGTTGCTTGAAAAAAATTCTCTAAAAATACAATAAGTTCAGAAATTTTTACCCAATCACTATCTACAACCATATCAGCTAGATTTTGATTATGAGAGTTAAAAAATAAAGTTGTAGGTTTTCTATAGTCATAAGCAACAAGTAGTTGCTCGTATAAAGAATTGCACCTAGTGAGTACTTCTTCTGGAATTTTTCTATAAGGTAGTTAGCAATCGTGACAAGTTTTTTTATATTCTTTTCTTCGTTGTATTCTATTACTTTTAAAAATAAAGTTTATAGCAAATTGTATTTTACTAAGAATGTCTTCAAAAAGTGATAGACCATCATTTACAATTAAGTTATATATATGGCACGCACATTTTATATGAAAATGATCTGAAAAATATGGAGTTAAACTATTTTTAAAAATTGTAATAGCGTAATTGTTAGAAGAAACGTTATCTAATGTAATAGTCATAATTTTATCGGTTATTCCATAATAATGGCACACTTAATAAATATTTTCTGCAATAAAAATACAAGTGTGCCTATCATCTATATATTTATACGCTAAGATACATTTTTGCATAGACCGTTTATAATCTATCTAATGACAAGTTACCGTTAAATAATCATGGTCGTTAGTACTACGACCTATATCAGACGTGATAGATACTTTGCCATTAAAATGATATAATGAATAACGTAAATATTGTTGATATTCATGTACGAATTTAAATACATCTCTCTTAACAGTTGATCTAGGAAAACCGTTAAAAGCAGGATTATATATATCTCTAATGTAATGAATAAAATCGGGAGATGGAGGAAATGAAAAAGACAAACCCTCCACAACAACTAATTTTGATATTGCTTCCATATCTCTATGTTTATTGTATTTAGGGCCTACAATTCCCCCCGTCATAGGGTTAATTTTACCATGTACTTGGTCCGAGATAGTATCAGTATGTGAACCTTGTCCCGATGGAGCGGGCGTTTGCGCACCCGATTTTGAAGTCTGGTATTGGGCATACCTAGCTGGATGAGCCCTTACTACGTGTCTCATTAAACCCCCCGTCCCACCGTGACCTTTTCCAATTTTAAATTTTAAAACATATTTACAAATTTTACATCTAGCTACTTGATTCTCTACGTCCTTATCAAAAAATATCCATGAATCTGATTTTAATGTTCGTTTTGCAGGACCTCGTCTCATACTAGGGGGAATAGGAGGCATTTCAGTTGAAGGTGCACTAGTGGGTGTGTTGTCATCAACATTAGTGGGTGTATCATCTAGATCATTGTCTAAATTAAAGTCTTCTTGAGTTTCAGAAAATAACTCCTCGTCTAAATCTAATGGTATTGTAGGAAAATGTTCGGTATCAACAAAATCATCCTGTGTAGGAATAGGATGACTAGAAGAAGTACCATTGTCCTTGTTTCCCCTACTAGAAGAAGCCTGACCCCTACCCGTAAGCATACGTTTAAATCCTTCCATCATAAATTTATAATTATACTAATAAATAATTAAAGTAAATGAAATTAAGTGCGCTAAATAAATAAACAGACAATAATAATTTAATGAAGGAACGAATGTACCAAACGCCGACGTAACGTCGACATGTAATCGAGAGGTTGAAAATTGAAACTTTGCTCGATGGAAGATCCTCAAGCTAGTTGTCAACTTCACTCCCAATTCCCAAATGAATAAATAAAATTGAATATTTAGTAAACAATGTAGACTTGTAGAGAGATAGATTGAGAGATTAGAGAGATTGTAGGAAGATTTGTGAGAAAGATGAAGAGAAAATGAGTTATTTATAGTTGAAAAATTGGGTTAAAGTGTAAATATAATAACTTATGGGTTAAAAATAAATATTAAGGGGTAGGGAGATTGGGGAGGGGGGGAGGCCAAAAATGGTCGTTGCACAACGGCCAAAATGTAAAATGGCCGTTGGTGCAATGGTTATTTTTGCAAATGGGAGTTACGGGTCGGGATCGGATCGGGATCGGGTCGGGACTAGCGGGACTGGGGCGGCCGGGACGGGTCGGGACGAGACATTGTCCCGTCCCGGTTCGAGTCCCGATACCGATTTTTTTTTTTACTACTCGGGTTCGGGGCGGGACCGGGCCGTCCCGGCCCACTGGCCAGCTCTACTTTTTTGAGCTAAAATGACTGTTACTTTGAGAAAAAGGAAATACTTCTATGATATTATGTAAATGCTTACCCATTCCAAAAGTCATGATAATTTGACCAGAAACATTGCGTACACATCGGGCTTCATTTCTCCCAGTACTACCTATTATAATGGCTTTTAAACTTTATGAGTAGGTGTCTGAAAAATATTTGATCGAAGTTTGAACAAAAATATTCGAAGTCGATAAAGGATATTTTTGTGGTTGGCGCAGATGAAAAAGAAACCATGGACACAAACAAAGAACATGAAAATCAACTCAACATGAACACCTAAAAATTGATGAAAGTTTTAATAAAATAGGCAGCCTTATTAATATGTTTGACTAAAACTTTTTCTTTTTCTTGGATCAATTAATGGTAAGGAAACCCAACATGAAAAACTGTAACAGAAATTAGCAGTAAGCGTCTAAAATTTTCAAGTTAAATAAGTAAGTTTTAGCTCGTAAAATACTTGAATTAGATATTATTTTTTTGGCTTAATATATATAAAATATATATAAAGGGCAGTCTGGTGCACTAATCTCCATCTATGCACGGGGTCCCGAGAAGGGTCGGACCCTTGTTACCGTATATGAAAGGAAAAAACAAAAGGAGAAGAAGAATGCAGCAGGAAAAACACAAACGCCGCTAACGGGGATCGAACCCGGGTCAAGGTGTGACAGGTGGGAATACTTGCCACTATACTACAACAACTTTGTTGCTTATGTGATGTAGTATAGTCTATCTCTCTTTGAAATATGCCGCTGAAGCATAAACTTGGCCGCTGATTTACTCCGATGTCTTGAGGTATTGAACTTGTCACTTATTCAACCGGTTCTGAAGTCCTTCAAAACCATAAAATCATTTCAAGTGTCTAAAAGTGTGTGTTTCTTTCCCCTCGGAGAAATTACACATTTGACTCGAGAAAAATATTACTCCCTCCGTCCTAAACAGTTTGACTAGGCATAAAGTTTAAGAATAAAAGGAAAATTTTTGAAATTTATGGTTTAAGTCAAACCATAGACATTTGTGTGGATTAAGTGTTGGTTACAATGATGCAGGAAACGGAAATATATAACTGCTAAGTATTACATGCAACTGAAATTACAATTAACTTGAATAATAAACTGGAATTACAAGAAACTGGAATTGCAATAAACTTGGTATGCTGAGTCGAGTGTTTGCACTCTGTCTTTAAGATAATATTGCCCCGTATGTATCATTTCTACGTCCTGCACAATTGTCTCCCAAGATAAAACAACAAATGAACAAATGAGCAAAGGAAACTCAAGTGCTACCGTGAAGAATTTTGAGTAATGAAATGATGCTGGAAGGTAGTAGGAAGAACTGATTTCGTTTCTGTTTTTGTGTTATGTGTGTCTCAACAATCTGGCCAAAGGGTTCTTTATATAGTTGAAGGAGAGGCTTACCAACTGCCCACATAAGTGTCATTACTGGCCAAGTAATGGCAATTATGGAGGTAGTAATTCACCAAAATAAATGGTGAATTGATGTGTGTGCAACAGATTGGCATTTAGGAAGATTAATTCAGCCAAAATAAATGGCTGAATTGAGTGCTGGTTGACATTCCAGAAACCACAAAGTTCTCTGCCGAATTTGATTTTCTTGAAACTTCAGGGACCAAACTGTACATAGGAAAGAATTCTGGTCCAAAAAGATAATATCAGAAGAAGCACAGCCCACGACCCGGACCAGACGGGACGGGCGGGCGGCTGCGGCGCGCGTGTGGGCTTTCCTCAAACCGAAGTACATCTAGGTCCTCACTCCTTTAAACACATGGGATACCCCTTGGGTCCCAAACCCCAAGCCAACCTTGAGACTTATAAATAAAACAATTCTTTTCCTCCCCCACCGATGAGGGAGAATTGATCTCAATACCACATTTTCCATGCTTCAAATACCTCACTTCGTGGACCAATATCTCTTTCATTTCTCAACGAAATTTGACGATCCTTAGCCCTACGGTTATCTACTTACTTAGTAGATTATGCATGTGTGAATAACCGGATTCTCCAACATGCGGAACACTAGTGTTTAAGCCATTAAAGTTGGTCGGACGCAACTCCCGCCAAAGACAAATTTCTAACAATCCCCTGTTGAAAGAGATTTTGGCGCACTCACATGGTGCCTTTTTCATTTCCAGCAATATTTCAGCGGACCGATGTTACATAAGGAGAGGTAGCTTCAACTTTGAACCTTCCATAGTTAAATACCATTGGACTTACTTACTGCGCGGTGAACGTGATGTCTTGAACCGTCAGTGTTTAGTGTAAGCCAAGTCAATAGTACCAACACAACAAATTCCCTTACTCTCTTCTTTGTAATGTTTTGTCCGTTGTGGCCATGGACAACTTCTTGGATTCTTAAGTGCGTTCATTTGAGGCGGCACGTCCTCTCACTTAAATAGGTGGTCTTCTACAAGGTATCATGCTATACCCCACTTCACAAGTGTTATGAACCATTAAAAGTTTCCCCAAACTTAACCTCAACTGTTGAGGATCATTAAAGGTTTTGAAAACTTAACCTTTACCCATACTGCAGATAGCACTTAACGTCTATCGCGGGAACGGCTTTGGATTTGGTGTTTCTTTACATAAATCACATTCTAAAGTGCTCATGCTTCCACTGAAGAGATAACTGAACCTTTACAGCTTAGTTTTCCCATTGAACCAAATTACTGGGATCTCCGGTTAGTAAGGTTGGGTTACCACCGTATTGGTCCTTATTCTTTGGATTTTAAGCCCATTCCCCTAGACAAGCAGACCATCTGATCCTTGGGTAAGCCCTTTGTCAGCGGGTCTGCTATATTATCCTTTGACTTAATGTAATCAATGAATATTATATCCGTGGTGATCAGCTGCCTAACGGTCTTATGCCTCCATCGAATATGACAAGACTTACCATTGTACATAGCATTCTATGCCCTTCCTAGAGCCGACTAGCTGTCGCAGTGGATCATTACCGAAGGTATGGGTTTGTTCTAACACGGAACATCCTCTAAGAAGTTATGAAGCCACTCAGCTTCTTCTCCTACTTTGTCTAAAGCGATAAACTCCGATTCCATTGTGGATCGGGCGATGCAAGTTTGCTTAGAGGATTTCCAAGACACAGCCCCACTACCAATTGTAAATACATACCCACTGGTAGACTTGGTGTTCTCTATATCAGATATCCAGTTTACATCACTGTACCCCTCTAGTACAATTGGATATCTCGAATAGTGTAACCCAAAAGTTAACGTATATTTCAGGTATTGTAATACCCGATTCAACGCCTTCCAGTGATCATCACTCGGATTACGGGTAAACCTAGCCAACTTATTGACTGCATAAGCAATATCAGGTCGGGTGTAGTTTGTTATATACATCAAACTACCGATCACCTGTGCATATCGCTCCTGATATACGGGTGCACCAAGATTTTTATCAAGCTTTTGATTTGTATCCATTAGTGACTTTATCAGTGAACTGTCTAACATCTCAAACTTTCTCAAAACATCTTCGATGTAGTGAGACTGAGATAAGACCAGTCCGTCAGACGTCTTAGAGATTTTTATCCCTAAGATGACATATGTGTACCCATATCCTTCATGTCGAAACATTGTTTCAACACGTTCTTAGTCTCTAGGATTACCCTAGGACTGCTTCCTGTGATTAACATGTCATCTACGTATAGGCATATCATGACGAATGAGTCAGAGTTACCTTTCGTGTAGACACATTTATCACACTCATTAATGGCAAAACCCTTCGATAGTAGAGTACTATCAAATTTTTTGTGTCATTGCTTCGGGGCTTGTTTCAACCCGTACAGAGATTTGACAAGCCGACAGACTTTCTTCTCTTGCCCTTGAACCACATACCCCTCGGGTTGGTCTATATAAATTTCTTCTTCCAAATCATCATTTAGGAAGGCTGTCTTGACATCCATTTGATGTATCTCAAGGTCACGCAAAGCTGCGATCGCAATAAATACCCGTATGGATGTCATCCGAGATACCGGGGAGTATGTGTCAAAGTAGTCAAGACCTTCTGTCTGCCGATAGCCCTTGACTACCAACCTGTTCTTGTATTTGTCTATAGACCCATCTGCTTTATATTTTCGTTTGAGTATCCATTTACAACCCAATGGTTTATTTCCCGGAGGAAGATCAACCAACTCCCAAGTATGGTTATGTAGAATAGAGCCTATTTCACTCTCAATAGTTTCTTTCCAGAGCGGTGCTTCTGGAGTTGACAACGCTTTAGCAATTGTCTTTGGTTCATCATTAACCATATAAGCTACAAAGTCAGGACCGAAGGATTTATCCTTCCTGGTTAGATCCATCTCTGGAGTCTCCAAGTTCTGAGAATCTGGAACACTAGATTCCAGATGTTTAGCCACCTCGAGATCCGCTAGATCTGAACCATCTAGATTCGGGCTGTCAACGACTCCCGGTTCTTGAGAGCTTTGTTCATAACTTCGTTTGCGAGAGGTTATGTCTTTTTCCTTTCTAGGAAAGGTACCTTCAAAGAATTGAGCATTCCTTGATTCCATGATTGTACCCTGGTGGATATCTGGAATATCTGACTTATGCACTAAGAAGCGATAAGCACTACTGTTATTTGCATATCCGATGAATATGCAATCTACAGTCTTAGGCCCAATCTTGACCTGTTTTGGCTTGTGTACTTCAACCTTTGCCAAATAACCCACACCTTAAAATATTTGTAGGTGAGTTTATTTCCCTTCCATGATTCATATGGAGTTTTGTCCTTACCCTTATGTGGGACTCTGTTAAGAATCGTATTAGCGGTAAGGACGGCTTCTCCCCACATGTTTTGGGATAGACCGGAATTGATGAGCAAGGCATTCATCATTTCCTTCAATGTGTGGTTCTTACGTTCCGCCACACCGTTCGATTGAGGTGAGTATGGAGCCATCGTTTGATGAATAATGCCTTCTTGGGCACAGTATTCCTCAATGGCGCTACGTATTCTCCCCCTCTATCGCTATGAATGGATTTAATCCGCAGGCTTAGTTGGTTCTCAACTTCTGCTTTGTAACGTCGGAACGCTTCAAAGGCTTCATCCTTACTTTTCTACAAGTAAAGGTAGCAATACCTTGTGCTATCATCAATGAATGTCACAAAGTACTTATTTCCCCCTCTAGTTTGTGCGAACTTCAAATCACATATATCTGTGTGAATAAGTTCTAGAGGAGCGGTATTCCTTTCGACGGATCGAAAATGAAGCTTTGTGAGTTTTGCCTCTACGCACACCTCACACTTATGTTGAGGGTTTACGTCGATAGACGGTAACAACTCCATCTTTACCAGCCTTTGGATAGACTTGTAGTTAATGTGTCCTAATCTATGATGCCATAAATTAGAAGACTCAAGCAAATAAGAAGAAGGTTCAACTTTATTACTTGGACGCATTACAAATATGGCATTTACTTTGAAGAGGCCTTCACAGACGAAGCCTCTCCCCACAAAAGTGTCATTCTTAGTGAGTACAAACTTATTGGATTCAAACACTAGCCTAAAACCAGCATTAACCAATAAAGGTCCTGAAATTAAATTTCTTCTAATATCAGGGACATGCATCACTTCTTTCAGAGTGAGCTCCTTTCCGGAAGTCATCTTCAGGACCACATTTCCTACCCTCAGCACGTCAGACGAAGCATTGTTGCCCATGAACGGCTTCTTGTCGGTGACCGGTGTGTAGGTGGAGAAGGCATCTCTATTGGAACAGATGTGTCTGGTAGCACTTGTGTCCATCCACCACTGCATCGGATTCTCAACCAGGTTTGCTTCTAGCACCACTGCCGAGAACTCCTCAATCATGTCATCCAGGAGCGTGTCCTTGACGACGTTAGCATGCGCCTTGCCTTTAGCCTTGGCTTTTTGTTGTTGCTCAGTCTTGAGCTTGCGGCATTCCTTGATCTTATGACCAGGTTTCCCACAGTGGTGACAGTTACCTCTGAACATCTCCGCTGCGTGGGCCTTGTCGTCTTTCTGGAACTTCCGCTTCTTGCTTGGGTTCCCTTTGGCCTCAGCCAGATTTGCCTTTGCCTCAGTAGGTTGTTTACCCTTAGGCAAGGCCTTCTTATTATCTTCCTGAATTTGGAGTTTGATAATAAGCTCTTCAAAGGTCATCTCATTTGTCTTGAGTTTCAAGTAACTCATAAACTCATTCCACGAATGAGGTAACTTTTCAATCAGCGATGCAACCAAAAACTGCTCATTTGGTTTCATTCCTTCCAAATCTAGGTGATGTAAAATCATTTGGAATTCCTGGACTTGGGACATCACTGTCTTACTATCCACCATTTGGAATTTTAGAAATTTCCCAACGATGAACTTCTTAGTACTAACATCTTGTGCGTTGTACTTCATTTGTAGTTTTTTCCACAGCTTTTTGGTAGTGCCAACGGTGCAATAGACCGTGTAGAGAGGGTCTGCCAAGCAGTTCAGTATGTAATTCTTACACATGAAATCGCTATAATTCCATGCATCAAGAACTATCTTCATGCCATTAATGACATGGATACCAAGGCCCCCTTTAGCCGTTTCATTAGACGAAGAGTCCATTTCATCTCCAGCTTGTGGATGATATTCCGTTAGGAACCGGGCCATGCACATAACTGTTAAGTAGAACAACATCTTCTGCTTCCATCTCTTAAAGTTTGAGCCCATGAACTTTTCAGGGCGATCATGGTGGAATGCGGAGGAAGGAGTAGTAAAGGCAGCAGACGTGCCTTGGGCAGCAGCAGGGAAGGCAACAGAGTTGCTGCCTTGGACAGTAGCGGCATCAGCAGTGAAGGCAACAGAGTTGCTGCCTTGAACAGGAGCGGCAACATCAGAGAAGGCAGCATTATTGCCTTGAGTGGCAGCAGCAGAATTAGTCATGTGTTCCAGCCATGTTGCAGCAGTTACAGTAAGCAAAATATTGTCTTAAACTTGTTGGTTACAATGATGCATGAAACGGAAATATATAACTGCTAAGTATTACAAGCAACTGAAATTACAATTAACTTGAACAATAAACTGGAATTACAAGAAACTGGAATTGCAATAAACTTGGTATGCTGAGTCGAGTGTTTGCATTGTCTTTAAGACAATATTTCCCCGTATGTATCATTTCTACGTCCTGGACAATTGTCTCCCAAGATAAAACAACAAATGAACAAATTAAAAAAGGAAACTCAAGTGCTACCGTGAAGAATTTTGAGTAATGAAATGATGCTGGAAGGTAGTAGGAAGAACTGATTTCGTTTATGTTTTTGTGTTATGTGTGTCTCAACAATCTGGCCAAAGGGTTCTTTATATAGTTGAAGGAGAGGCTTACCAACTGTCCACATAAGTGTCATTACTGGCCAAGTAATGGCAATTATGGAGATAGTAATTCACCAAAATAAATTAAGAATTGATGTGTGTGCAACGGATTGGCATTTAGGAAGATTAATTCAGCCAAAATAAATAGTTGAATTGAGTGCTGGTTGACGTTCCAGAAACCACAAAGTTCTCTGCCGAATTTGATTTTCTTGAAACTTCAAGGACCAAACTGTACATATAGCAAAGTTCTCTGCCGAATTTGACTTTCTGAAAACTTCAGGGACCAAACTGTACATAGGAAAGAATTCTGGTCCAAAAAGATAATATCAGAAGAAGCACAGCCCACGACCCGGACCCGGACCGGACGGGGCGGGCGACGGCGGCGCGCGTGTGGGCTTTCCTCGAACCGAATCACATCTAGGTCCTCCCTCCTTTAAACACATGGGATACCCCTTGGGGTCCCAAACCCCAAGCCAACCTTGAGACTTATAAACAAAACAATTCTTTCTTCCCCCACCGATGAGGGAGAATTGATCTCAATACCACACTTTTCCATGCTTCAAACACCTCAATTCATGGACCAATATCTCTTTCATTTCTCAACGAAATTTGACGATCCTTGGCCCTACAGTTATCTACTTACTTAGTAGATTATGCACGTTTGAATAACCGAATTCTCCAACATGCGGAACACTAGTGTTTAAGCCGTTAAAGTTGGTCGGACGCAACTCCCGCCAAAGGCAAATTTCCAACATTAAGTTGTTAACTTTCTTTTTGGGACGGACCACAAAAGAAAAGTACAACATACCAGTGTAATTCCACGAGTAGGGTGTGAGAAGTAGAGTGTACGCAAACCTTACCCTACATTTGTGTTTTAAAATTTACTTTCGTTTTATTTTAGGATCTATATTAATGATAGAATATTTACTTTATTTTTAGTCTACAAATATTCTAAAATATTTAGTTTCCTTCTAAATCTAGTATGTACATTAATTAAAGAATATTTAGCTTTCTTTTAGTTTAGTATCTATTAGAAAAATAACATATTTGCTTTTATTTTATTCCCTTTAGTTTTCTATAAATAGTGATGTATTTCTTTATTTTCAATGCAAGAAACATGTAATGAATTAAATGCATTGAGTTTTTCTTTATTCGTCTTCAATTTTCTCTCATGTTTCTTCGATTCCATATCAGTGATATGAAAGCCAATGGTTCAGTAAATAGTTCGGCAATGTTCAGAACAAGTTTAAGACGGATTCAAATCAAGAGCAAATCAAATTCACGATAATGAAGATTTTGTCCGGAGTACTACATGTGGAGATTAATTTTCAACCATAATTTCAACATCCCTGCTGCTACATCTTTAAAAATAAAATAAAATATTTTTTAAATTAATTTTTAACTTATAATAATTTTAACCTTATTTTTAACCATGGTAAGCAACAGTGATGAAGATTATGTGAAAAAGAAAAATCAAGATTATTTTGCCAGAAAATTCAGGTCAATGAGAGATTTGTTAAGACTTTTCTTGAATTTTCTACCTTATTTGAATTTTTATCATAATTGCGTTTTACTCCAAAAAAAATCTTGGTGGAAAATATTTTTTTTAATGGAAAATGGTTCTACTATATTTATCCTTTTTTTGAAGGAGAAATTTTGAACTTCTATAAATAAATGATTCATTCTTTTCATACACAACATAATAGCATCCACATGTAGTCGTTTAGAGAATTTTGTTTAGGGAGAGATTTTTCTTTCAATAATTTTCATCTTTATTTTATATTAGTTTTGATACGTAAGCCAATTGACCAAATCATATTAATATGTTATGTTTCTTTTAATATAGTTTTGCGTCGTCTGATTTATCGTAGTTCAAGATTTATAATTATTAGTTTCCGCTGTGATTATTTCAATCCTAAACATTGTGAAGGTAGAAAAGTTGTTTGGATAGACCATCGGTTCTAGAAAAATAATTTAAAGTAAAGACTAAAAGGAAATTAGAAAAATATATCATAAAAATTGAGATGGAGAAAGTATAATGTAAGCGATATAAGTATATCGACTACCTCTTTTAGCAGACAGTTAATCAGATATTCATTAATCAACAATATACATGTCCCGTTTGAAACACGTAAAAGGAAGTTTCCTCGTTTAGATTGGAACTATCAAAATTTTAGACAGAAGATTTCATCTCTGAATTATTTTAGTTTGAGCTTCTAAAACAATTGAACAAAATGCGGGTTTCCCCCCAAAATTGTTAACCTCTTTTCATACACGTTTGTCTTGTGAACTAATTTTATATCTTAAACGTAGATCAATACACTTGTGGCATTCTATATATTGTCATTGAAGTATTAAACAAATACAGTAACAAAAAGAAAGATAAAAAAGAGCCCACCATCATTGTCATTGACAACTTAATTGTGTAACTGATAGACGCGTGACCTATTTTGACTTGGCTCAACCCCCTCACAAATTAGTACTCTCTACGTCTTATTATATGATACATTTTTTTTAATTAATTTAAAAAAATATATATATTTTTTATTTAAAAATAATTTAATTTTAAATTTAATTTTTTACGCTTAACGAAATAATTTATAATTATATAAATATTTTAATTTATATTAAATAATAAAATTTAAAAAAATCTTTATATTTAAAATTTCGTATTTAATTAAATTATATTATATAAATTGAGACGAATGAGTAAAAAAAATTTGCCTCGACGCATCTTTCTATCTACCCCACGAGTGTAAAAGCAAAACTGAAACAGCCGTCACCAAAAATAACAAAAAAGAACAGCCGTGCCCGTCACCATATCATATTACAGCCCACCATTTTAGAATTGAATACTTCTCCTGGAAGGATCTAAATTGACCATCCCTCTCACCAATTATGTCTTTCCAAAAGATCCTGACCGTCAATCATACACTTGCTGACCTGTCAGTATCTTCGCCGTCCACTTACTTCGGGCTTCGTGTAGGCTGAATCCAGCATTTTTTATGAGATAATAGCACTTTGATCCTCAAATTATTAATAAATTCTAGTTTTGGTTCTCATAGTATTTATTTAAGCACATTTTACTTTAAATTAACCCAAATATGTGATTTTGATGCTTTTTAATAGAAATGCTTTTACTGTTAATTATCCTCAAAATATGAAATAACAATATAAATTTAAATATTTTGAGCCTAGAGTCTTATCGGAAATAGATTTCTCTATCTCATTTAAAATAGGGATAGAGTTCGTGTATACCCCACCATCCTCAGATCCCACTTGTAGATGCTAAATATGTTATTGAATACTCTCTACGTTTCAATATATGTGGTACCATTTGACTTGACACAAAATTTAAGAAAGAAAGGAAGATTTTTAAAATGCGTGGTTTGAAATAAGTTTTATATAAATATGTGACTGTAAATCATCTAATAAAATTAAATTGATTTTAAATATAGAAATGTGACATTCTTTTTTAGACAGAAGGTATACATATTTAACATAAAAAATAAATAATTAACTAGTCTAATAATTAATAATTCATTAACTTTTTTTTTAAAAAAAAACTGGCAAGCATAAACATCAAAATCGTATGAAACAATAATAACATATTCAATGTGATTTTATAAGTAAGATTTGGGAACAATAGGATGTATACAGATTTTACCCATACTTTTATAGTAGAGAAATTATTTTCGATAGACCTTGGCTAAAAAGAATTACTCCCTCTGTTCCAAAAAGATTGACCTAGTTTGACTTGACACAAAGTTTAAAAAATAAAGAAAGTCTTTTGAAATGCATGGCCCAAAATTAATTTTAAATATTTGTGTGATTGTAAATGATCTCATAAAATTAAATTATTTTTAAATATAGAAAGCAACCAATCTTTTTGAGACAAACTAATAAGGAAACTATACCAATTTTTTAAAACGGGGAGTATAAAAAACATGATTGGAATGAACATAACGACAACTAAATAGCAAGATAAACAAATTAAATAAATCAACAAATAATAAATACACACTTAACCATATATCACACGAATCAAAATTTTAATTTATATATAATTGAGGGACCGAAATGCTATTTTATCTAAATAAATTATTGAATATTGAATTGAATATGTCTAAGAACAGAGAACACAACGTGTTTTAGGTAAAGCCAACCGACAAGCCGACTTGGACCGACCAATCACCCACGTCATTCTGAACCACACATGTTGCTTCCTTTACTCCATTTCCCATTTTGCCACGTGTACATCTCCAAACGGCTAGTTTTTTTCTCCCACATATTTAAAGACAGAGATAAAAAAAAATCCAATTGACATCTCATCAAATTAAACTTACATATCAGTTTAAAATTAAGTCATCAAAAACAGTACATAACTGTCTTTTACATATAGATAAAAAACTTGACCCATTTCAACAAATAGTACAATTGTTGCTTCAATCTCAATCTACTCTGTTACCTTCGAATTATTACTGCAAGGTATGTTTCAAATTTTTAAATACTTTGCTGCTTACCCAGTTGACTCAATTGACTATTTTGATTTCAAAGATTAGATTCTTTTACGAAAAAAATATTGGTTTTTTCCCGATAGTTTAGTCATTTGGGTTGGATTTTGATTAATACTGGTTAGTTTTAATTGTATGATTTGGTGGAAAAATCAAATCTTGCAGTTGGGGTTTCTGTGAAAAAGTTGAAGGAAATGGCAATGGGAAAGATATATGAAAAAATTAATTTTTTATAATTTTGGTGGCTTTGGGCATGTGTTGGAAAGGGAAAAAAGTCAGTTCCGTGCCTATAGTCAGAGTAGGTGTGCGGATGCACCTGTAAGTAGGTGTGAGAGGTTGGCTATTACAGGAGTTAGGAGAAGGAGGTGTGGGAGGTTGGCTATTACAGGAGTTAGGAGATGTAGAGGTAGGTTGAAAAAGAATCGGGGAGGTGAGTCGACGGTACATGACACAACTTCAGCTTACTTAGAACACGACCCTAGATATAAAGGTGTGGATGTCGAGGATTAGACTAGAAGGTTAGTAGTAGGTATCTTAATGGTTTCCCTATTAGTAGTATTTATGTAGGAATCGTCTAGTTTCTGTTCCCCATGTGTATTACTATACATTGCTGCATTTGCCTTTTATTTTACTATTTTGTTGTCATATTTTCTTGATACCATGCTAGTTGTTAGTTGTTTGCCCCCTTCCTTTTCTTTCGAGCGGAGGGTTTACCGGGAACAACCTCTCTATCACACAAAGATATGGATAAGGTTATATTTTGCCCTCCTCAAACCCCACTTGTGGAACTATATGTTGTTTTTTTTGCTGGGTTTTACTGTTTAGTCCATTTGCTTAGTTGGGGTTTTGGTTTTTTTGATAGTTTTCTCATTTGGGGTTGATTTTTGGATAATACTGATTGGTTTTAATTGTCTGATGGTTTTCTGTGAAAAAGCTCAAGAAAATGACAATGGGGTAGATATATGAAAAGATTAATTTTTTATAATTTTGTTTGGTTCTTTTTTTTGCTGGATTTTACTGTTTAGTCCATTTGCTTAGTTGTTTTTTTATACTTTATTCATTTGGGGTTGGTTTTTGGATAAATATTGATTGGTTTTAATTGTCTGATTTTGGTGGAAAGAATCAAATCTTGCAGTTGAGTTTTCTGTGAAAAGTTCAGGAAAATGGCATTGGGGAAGATATGTGAAAAAGTTTTTTTTTTTTTATAATTTGATTGGTTTTAGTAGGTAACAGAGCATTGTCTCGTTTTTCTTTCCTTACTAGTAGTAGTAGCATTGTCTAGTTTTTCTTTCCTTACTAGTAGTAGTATGATTTCTCTTGTAGTTTCTTATCATTTGATTTTTGTTACTATCTATTATCTTTTGTTATTTATTTAGCGTACTGTTTTGTTATAGTCACTGTTCCTTTTTCCTTTTTGACCTGCTTTGTTTTTTGCTTAATCTTGAGCTGAGAGTTTATCAGAAACAACCTCTCTACCTCCAAGGTAGAGGTAAGGTCTGCGTACACTCTACTTTCCTCGAACCCCACTTGTGGAATTACACTGAGTATGTTGTTGTTGTATAATTTGGTTGGTTTTACTGTTTAGTCCATTTGCTTAGTTGGTTTTTTTTTATTATAGTTTACTCATTTGGGGTTGGATTTTGAATAATACTGATTGGTTTTGTTCTCTAATTTGGTGTAAAAATCAGATCTTGAAGTTGGATTTTCAGTGAAAAAGTTCAAGAAAATGGCATTGTTGAAGAACTGTGAAAATTTGGGATTTGGGCTTGTTAGAAGTACCTCATTTGGAAGGAAAAGAGTTTGTTTGCCTGAAATTACAGATCTTGATTTCATTTCCACAACACCCACCAAGAAAATCTGCAGAAAGAATTCATTTTCCACTTATTTGAAGTCCCCTCTTGAAACCCTGCCTGAAGATATCCTGGTTAGTACAGAAAAAAAGTTTCTTTAATTTATACTTAAATCCATTCATTCCCAATTCATTTAGTAGTACTATTTACTGGACTTGAATATTGAAAAAGATGTTTTTTTGTCCCATTGTGCAGATAAGGATAGTGTGTGGAGTTGATCATGATGATTTAAAGAGGCTTTTTCATGTATCAAAACCAATTAGAGAAGCGGTAAGCATTAATTGTTATTGAAGTGCTATTACCGTCTATGTTACTCGGACTCTCTAAAAATGACGTTGGACCGTGTAGGATCCTTAACAATTGCACTACTTTTGCGGGATCCAACACGCACTTGGTGACATTTTTGTATAGTCCGAACAACATAGATTATAGTTGGAAAAAGTTTGATTGGAGTTAAGTATTGATGAGCTTGTGGTTTATTTTTTGGTGAATGAACAGACATTGGTTGCAAAAAAATGGCATTTTGAGTATAGTACACCAATAAAGACTCTTGGTTTTAAGAGTGCTACTAATATGGAGAATTGGAGAGAGTTTGATGATGCTGAAGTGCCAAATGCTCCTAGGCAATTGAAATTTCCTAGGTCACGATTAAGCCGGAAGAAACTGGCTGACATATCTGTAGCCTTGTTTACATCAGATGGTGAAGAAAATTGGTTGCGAAGAGAGTTATTTATGTGAATGGACACCGAGATATAAATCTGATATCAGATTCTTTATTGGTACTACAACAACGACGACTACACTTCAATCTCGAGCAAGTTGGGATCATACTCGGTGTTCGGTTGCTCCATTTAAGCCCGTCTAAGGGACAAATTCTGTATAGGTATTGTTGTAGAAATCATATTATAAAAAAGAAAGCGCTTGATTTGATAATACTTAGCAGATTTCAGCTGCTTTGTGTACATGTCACAACAATCTTTACAAGCCACACTGTTCTTCAACCCATTCGTTGAAGACGGGGTTGACTTGTTTGTATTTGTTTCTACTTGTAGAGAGGTTGATTTAGGGATTTTGCTTGTATATAGGAATCTGGTCTACTGTGGTAGCATTTGTTAAGTTAAATGAATAAATATATATTCCACTTTCATTCAAACTTGTTTGCAATAAATATTCCGGATTTCTTGTTCTTTTCATTAACCTTAATTTATGTTACATGAATTTCGATATTCCTGTCTAGTTAGTCATTCAGATGAGGATATGGATAGTAGTGAAGAGATGAAATGTAATCTTTTAAGAAATTGAAGGTTGATGAATGTATTTTTTAAATTAAACACTGGATGGAAGGATAAGTACAACAAAAAGACAAGAACAGATCTATCAGATATTTTTCTTCAACTTCTTTTTAGTTGGACAAAATTTAAAGAAAAAAAATCAGCCAATGAAAATATACATGAACACTAGTTTAAAAAAATATACATGAACACATGACTCTGAAGACACAGATTCCATCTCTGTCCTGTCATATCTTGGTCACCTACCTTTCTTGCTATTACTTGTACTCTTTGGAAAGTCTACTATACTCATGTGTTTGACTATACATAAAATTACAATTGTTGTCTAAATCATCAACTGTATCTCAACTTTGGCTTATGATCATGACACAGCGGAGGAGTCAAACCGCAAATGTAACGACTACTTCAACTTTGGCTTATGATTACCCCTCTTGCTGAGTGAAACCAAATTAATACTGAAGGTTGTTTATACTTTCATAATTTGGTACAATGATGGCATGAATTCAGCTTAAATGAAGAAAATGGTCAGTGAGGATTCATATAGTCAGTCCTAACTTATTTGAGACTGGGGCATAGTTGTTGGTGTTGGTTGTTTCTGCTTTGACCCTCCTTCAATGGCATAAAGAGTTGGATTTTAGAGGGGAAGTGAGTATGCTTTTTGTACTTCATTTTGAGCTACTTGCTTTGAAGTTTGAAGGAAGGTCACTCACTGAATGTTGTCAATTTTTTATTATAGGAGGAAATATCTTAGGCCTCCACTCAATATAGTTGAAGACCAAGACTTTTTGGTTAAGAAACCCATTGATATGCATTCTGAAACAAGTGTAGGGAGAAGGAAAACAAGGTTGGTGATACAATGATCTTCTTAGGAAGGTATTCTAAAATATGGTAGTAAATAATTTGAGGTTTGGATTGATTGATAAGGCATAATTATGGTGAAAGATTTGATGGACTATGAAACTGGTACTTTCAACATTTGTTTTTCTAAGGCTTCCAAGGATGCTTCATAACTTCATAGACAAATGTATTAAGAAGTGCTTGGAAACGCAAATTGAAAGCCTTGCGCAAGTTATAAGATGGAGAGGAATAATATTGGATGATGCATCTGTTACTATTACTGCTATATTTTTTCTAGAATGATTAGTGGGTGTCCGCTTGACTCAGTCTAAGGGACAAATTCATTATAGGTATTGTTGCAGAAATCATAGTATAAAAATGAAGCGCTTGATTTGATAATGCTTATCAAATTTCAGCTGCTTTTGTGTACATGTCACAACAATCTTTACAAGGCACATTGTTCTTCAACACTCATTGAAGATTGGGTGGCTTGTTTGTGTTTTGTTTATACTTGTAGAGAGGTTGATTTAGGAATTTTGCTTGTCTATTATGGTACGATTTGCTTAAGGGATTACCCCTCTTGCTGAGTGATACCAAATTAATACTGAAGGCTGTTTATACTTTGATTATTTGATACGATGATGGCATGAATTAATTTTAAATGTAGAAAATGGTCAGTAAAAATTTATATAGCCGACACAAATTTATTTGAGACTGAGTCATGCATAGTTGTTGTTGTTAGTCATTTAGATGAGAATGAGGAAAATAGAGAAAAGATGCAATGTAATATTTTAAGAAATAGAAACTTGATGAATGTAACTTTTAAGTTAAACACTTGATGAAGCGTAAGTTAAAGAAAAAGACAAGAACAAATCTGCTAGATCTTTTTCTTTAACTTCTTTTCATTAGTTGGTCACAGTTAAAGACAAAATTTCAGCCAATGAAAATTTAAATGACCACATGAAACTTATTTTAAACAATACACGAACACATGACACTAAGGAAGAAACAGATTCCATCTCTGCGTGTCTTGCCATATCTTTGTCACCAATACTCATGTGTTTGATTATATTTTTAAACCTATGTGTTTGATTATACATAAGATCACAATTGTTGTCCAAATTAGGGCCGTTCCTATACTTTTAAGGGCATACGAAAAATAAAAAGAGGTCCTTTTTTATTCACATGAAATATTAAAATTAACTAATTAATCAATATTAAAAAATTATTGATCAAAACATCAAATAAATGTATAGTAAACACTATATTCGATTCAATGATTTCAATTTCAGTACAATAATGCTACGAACCTTAATGTCATTACATGAAAGATTTAAAAGAAAAATTATCATTACATTAGACATAGAAAATTGATCTCCTTGCATTTTTATCTGCAAAGTCATCAAGCAATCTTTCATAATCAAGAATGTCTAGGGGGGGGGGACTGTTTGGGACTTGGGCCGACTGGTTGGAACTTGGGGCCAAATCTGATTTTGTGTTTTAAAAAAAAAGTATTTCACTGCTCATTGGATTCAAACACGCGACCTCTTCCTGGGGAAAGACTTTTGAAGGGAGCCCTCAACCGCTAGGCTACAACTCTCATTGATAAGATTGGAGTAATTTTTAATACATATTTTAATATTTGAAACAAATAAAAGAAAATGAAATTTCTAGGGCGGAGGCCCCGCCGGCCGGGGGCCCTGTGCGGCGCCTCCGCCTCAACCGCCCTAGGGATGTCTTTGGTCCAAATCATCAACTTTATTACAACTCTGCTCCTAATTATATCTTGAGACACTAGCCGCAAGGGTGGCCCAATTGGTTGAGCATGAGACTTTCGTAATGGAGGTCTCAACTTCGAAACTCCCTGCCTACGACAACAGAGGATTTGCCTTTCGGGTCGAGCTCGTCGACGAAGCTTGCCTAGTGCTGGTCTATGTTACTCGGACTCTTCAAAAATATCGACTGGTGCGTGTCGGACACTCCAAAAGTAGTACATTTTTGGAGAATCCGACACGGGTGCGGCAACGAAAGTGAAGAGTCCAAGCAACTTAGGTGCGGGTTACCTCTCTCTTGTGGTTTGCGCGCTATTGCACAGGAGCGGAGTTTACACTGTGCGCACTGAAAGAGTAGTGGCTGCGAATTCCTTGTCATAAAAAAATATCTTATTTTGACATAGCCGAGGAGGCAAACGTAACGACTACTTCAATTGCTTAGGCAAATTAATACTGATGGTTGTTTCTGTTGGAAATTAGCCTTTGGCGGGGAGATGCGTCCACCCATCTTTGATGAATTAAACACTAGTGTTCCGCATGTTGGAGACCTTGTCTCTTCGCACATGCATGATCTACGAAGTGAGTAGATGACCGTAGGGCCAAGAATCGTCTAATTTCGTTGAGAAATGAAAGAGATATTGGTCCACGAAGTAAGGTGTTTGAGACATGGAAATGTGGTGTGGGACAAATCTACCACATCGGTGGGAATAAGAAGAATTGCTCTCTATATAAGTCTCTAATGTGGTAAAGGGTTTGGATCCCCAAGGGGCATCCCATGTGTTTAAAGGAGGGAAGACCTAGATGTGCTTGGGTTCAAGGCTAAGCCCACACGCGCGCCGCCGCCGCCCGCCCGTCCCGTCCGGTCCCGGTCCGGTCCGGTCTCGGCTCGGGTCACGGTCGTGGGTCGTGGGTCGTGGGCGTGGGTGTGGGCCTTTCGATATTATCTTTTTGGACCGCAGAACTCGCCGGATGTACGCTTTGATCCCCGAAGTTTCGGATGTACAGCTTTGGACCGAATTCTTTTATATGTACGGTTTGGTCCCCGAAGTTTCAATATTTACAGCTTGGTCCCCAAAATTTCTGGGAAGGTGACGGAAGGCGTAGAAGCCTACCATTGGGGCTGTTTTTTGAGGCATTAATCAGCCATTACTTGGCTGATTAACTCCTCCATTAACAACAATTACTTGGCCATGAACAACCTTAAATCGCCCTCCTGATGGCCATTTACGTTCCCTTACTTGGCTCGCTTTAATGGCCTCCTAATGGCCATTAACAGCCATGTTTTGGCAGTTGGACAGCCCCTTCTCTATGCTATATATTGAGCTTCATTTGGCTACAATTCGAAGAAGAAAATAGACGAAAATACAAAGTGAAAACTCGGCTGAAATAAGGCAAGAAACGACCGTAAAACCGAACGAAAATCAGCGAAAACAAAGACCAAACCGTGACGAAAATCGTGAGCAAACCCACACATATACACAAGATATACACTACGAGACACATTATATACACAGAGACAAAAGAGAAGAGTATTGAGAAACTCTTCCTTCCTATTCCATATCTTCAAAGAAGTCAAGTCATATTTGTTTTCTTCGCCAGCTCAACCTATTGGCTTTGTAGTGTTGAGATTAAAGTGTTGTTTTATCTTGGGAGACTATTGCCCGCAAACGTAAAAGCATATATACGGGGCAATCTTGTCTTAAGGATAGAGGGCTATCCTCGACTCAACACACAACGTTGTAACCATCCGATTTAGTTGTTTCTTGATTTCAGGTTATCAAGATTCAAGGCACAACAAACTTGCGGCAGTTCTCAAGATTGGCTTTGCAAGGTGATCAAGATTCAAGACACAACACATATGCGGCTGTTTTGAAGATTGACAATTTATTTATCCTTTCGAACATTTGTAATAGTTATTACTTCCCGTACTGCTTTATAAAGTACCATAGAAATAACCAACAATTTAAGACAAGATTGTATTGTAATACTATTAGTGTTCGAAAGATGTCGGTCAAAAGTTGTGTGACCAAATCTGGATATGGCAATGGTTTTCTGGTAGAAGAGAGTGATGATGATGAACGTGTTCATGGTGTCACCGCTACCAAGACTGGTGGGAACAAGCGCTCGCGAGAGCCTGAGGATGTCAACTGGGACAAGAGGAGAAGACTGAAGATGTACTTCTATCTTGCGAGCCAAGGCCTGTATCTGTCCCAGACAAAAGATCCGAATAATGGTAAGAAGGAACTGGACACTCAGTTTGATGAAGTGACTGGAGTGAGCCAGAATCCGAAATTGGGATAAGTAGTTTTTCTTACTTGTCAAGAATAAAGATTAAATTATGTCTGATTAAAAATGGATTAAAGTAAGGAGGAATATGAAAATAATTTATATTCCTTACGCTTTAACAAATCAGAAGTTTAATCTCATCTTCCTTTCCGTTTAAAGATTGGATTTTGTAAACGACTTAAAAAGATCCGTTCTTTTAAGTGTAGTGATTAAAAGTGTGTAAAGTAGGTTCGCACATACGATGGAGAAAGATCCACTAACTGTGCGAAAACTGTTACCACTCTTAAGTAAGCGCCAAGAATTATCTCGGGCACCAATCTTAACGGAAGGAGTCTAAAAGTTAAAGATGTAGAACTCCGTCATACTATTTGGCGAAAGATCCTTCATAGGATGATATTGGACACTCGGTCATACAAAGCCTCCGGCGACGGAGTGGGCCAAAATTCTTTTGATATGATGATATTGGACACTCGGTCATATAAAGCCTCCGGCGATCGGAGTGGGGCCAAAATTCATTTCATAGGAAAAATAATGGACACCTAGTAAGGTGGGCCACGCTTTCCGTGTCTTAAATGATCCGAAGGCCTAAAGAAAAGGCAGAAAAGAAATTGGACACTCGCTGCCAAAGCAACCGGAGTGGGCCAGAAATATCCGGATCACATATGATCCGGTTACGCCTAACCACGGGTAAGAGGTTGTTCATGTGAAGCAACACCACCTCTAAAGTAGAAGGGGTTGGAGAGGTTGTCCTCAATAGGACTTCATGGATTGGGATCACTCAAAGATGAGGTGATACATATTCCTAACTTGGTTTAAGGGACGATGTTGGTCAAGCTGGTTTGAGATTAGTCCAACAGTGCGTGATAACTAAGAATGGTACAGTATGTCTGTAGCCAAATGAATGATATATTTGTAATCCGTGCGTCTATGCCATCATAGATTAAGACACGTTAAATAGCAAGTCATTCAAAAGCTAACGATGTTGAGATTGTTGCCTACTGTCGACATAAACCCTCAAAATGAATGTGAGGTAGACGAAGAGGCAAAATCACCTTTCCAAATTCCGTCAAGGGAATAGCGAAAGAAGCACCGCTCCTCTAGAACTTAGTCACACCTACTTGGGTGATTAGAATTTTATACAAAATAGAGGGGGGAGACAAGTACGTTGTGATCTTCATTGATGATGGTACAACGTATGGAATCCTTTGTTTATTAAAAAGCAAAGATGAAGATGTTGAAGCCTACAAAGCAGAAGTTGAAAATCAACTAAGCCTACGGATTGAGAAATTCGTAGTGATAGAGGGGGAGAATGTGAAGCATCGTTCATTAAACGAATGTTCATTTCTCACCTCAGTCTAACGGTGTTAGCCAAGCGCGAAGTCGTACGCCCAAATTATGTGGGGTAGCTTGGTAAAAGATGGGCTACCGAAATAGGTCAAGTTCGACCTAAGACTGTAGATTGCATATCCACCGGATCCGCAAATAACAAGAGTGTTGATCGCCTCTTGGCGTCAAAGAATGCTCGAATTCTTTGGAGATAACTTTCCTTGGAAAAGGAAAAAGGAATAATTGCTCAAGGTTAACAAGAACCCGCGAGGGCCTGAATGTCCGGAACTAGACGTTCCGTATCTACAGGACTCGAAAGTTGTTGGCTATCCGGAACTTAATATTCCAGATATGCAGAACTCAGGGATTCTAGATGTTGAACCGAGAAGGAGCAAAGAGGGGACAAAGACTTGTTCCATACCTTCTAGCTTGTATGGTTGAGAACGAACCATGGACAATTAACAAATAATTGTCATCTCCAAAAGCGTTGCTTTGGAAAGAAGCTACAAAGAGAGAAATAGACTCTATCATATAGAACCATACTTGCGTAATGGTTGATCTTCCTCCGGAAAAGAACCTTTGGGTTGTAAGATGTGCTCCCCGTGAGTAGCTTCACATCCAGGGCCATTGTAGTCTTACGTGGCATGGATGTTGAAATGTACCTTCCCAACCGGAGAGTTGGAAGAAGAGAATCGAGTTGATTTGCTTTGAACTCGTTGGGCTTCTTCCCGAACTTTTGGTCCTTGAAATGTTTACATTTTGGTCCCGAAAGTTTCGTATAAAACAGAAACAATGAATCGACCACGAAACATTGACTCGAAATTAGAAAGCCAACAATTGGAGAATCAACATCTGAAAGTAAAAGTCATATTGAAACAAAGTCTCGATATGAAAGATATGGGTATCACAGATGACATCTTAGGAATTGGATTTCTAAGACATCTAACGGATCGGTCGATAGTAGACAGCCTCGTTGAAGCCACCAATGGATAGGAATCATAGAACCGATTGGAATCATGGTGCACCCATAGACAAGGAGCGATATGCACAGTCATGTGTAGTTCAATGTATTGTACACACTACAACCGACCCGGTATCGTCCTACAAACGATCGCCGAACTAAGGTTCACCGATGATTTCAATACATGATCAATAGAAAGGCGTTAAGTCGATATGACGATATCCGAATTATTCGCTTATCTACGGATTATAGTATTCGGATGTCCAAATGTTCGGGAGAACACAAGGTGATGCAAAATGGACATCGATCCGAAGAACACCAAAGCCACAAGCAAATGTGTATGGTGGATCTTGGAAAATCCTCTAAGCAAACTTGCATCGGCCGATTCATGATGGAATCGGAGTTTATCGCTTTATACAAAGCATGAAAGAAGTTGAGTAACTTCACGACTCCTTAGAGGACGTCCCTTATTGGGAGATACCCGTGTCTTCGAGCTTATACATCGTGGCTAGCCGGTCGGCTTCGGAAGGACACGGATGACGGCGTCTCGGACATATCTTTCGGGATCCGTCGGAGACATAAGACCGTATGGCAGTTGATCATCACGGGTGTCACATCCTTGTGTACTAACTAAGGGACTACCCGGAGATCAAGTGTTCTGCCTGTCTAGGGGAATTGGCTTAAAACCCAAACAATACGAACCTTTGCGGTGGAAACCCAACCATACTGATTGGAGATCCCAAGAATTTGGTTCAATGGGAAAACTAAGCGGCAAAAGGTTCAGTTGAGCGCTTCGGTGGAAGCAAGAAGCACTTCGGATGATGATTTCTGTACGGAAACATGAATCCAAAGCTGTTCCCGCGATAGACATTAAAGTGCTGCCTGCATGGTGGGTAAAGGTTAAGCTTCCAAAACTTTTTAAAAGATCCTCAAACGGTTGAGGTTAAAGTTGTGGAACTTTTAATGATTCCTAACACTTGAGAAGTGGGGTATAGCAGGATACCTTGTAGGAGATCACCTATTTAAGTGCGAGGATGGCCGCCTCAATTGAACGCACTTAAGAATCCAAGTGTGTCCATGGCCACAACGGACAGAAACGTAAGAAGGAAAATGAATAAGAAGAGTTATTGTGTTGATATCGTTGTCTTGGCTTACACTAAACACTGACGGTTCAAGACATCACGTTCACCGCGCAGTAAGTAAGTCCGATGGTATTCAACTAGGGAAGGTTCAAAGCGTAAGCTACCTCTCCTGATGCAATATCTTTTCGCTGAAAGATTGCTGAAATGTAGGCACCTTGTGCGTGCGCCACAATCTCTCTTTCATAGAGGGGATTGTTGGAAATTAGCCTTTGGCGGGGAGATGCGTCCACCCATCTTTGATGAATTAAACACTAGTGTTCCGCATGTTGGAGACCTTGTCTCTTCGCACATGCATGATCTACGAAGTGAGTAGATGACCGTAGGGCCAAGAATCGTCTAATTTCGTTGAGAAATGAAAGAGATATTGGTCCACGAAGTAAGGTGTTTGAGACATGGAAATGTGGTGTGGGACAAATCTACCACATCGGTGGGAATAAGAAGAATTGCTCTCTATATAAGTCTCTAATGTGGTAAAGGGTTTGGATCCCCAAGGGGGCATCCCATGTGTTTAAAGGAGGGAAGACCTAGATGTGCTTGGGTTCAAGGCTAAGCCCACACGCGCGCGCGCCGCCGCCCGCCCGTCCCGTCCGGTCCGGTCCGGTCCGGTCTCGGCTCGGGTCACGGTCGTGGGTCGTGGGTCGTGGGCCGTGGGCCGTGGGCCTTTCGATATTATCTTTTTGGACCGCAGAACTCGCCGATGTACGCGCTTTGATCCCCGAAGTTTCGGATGTACGCTTTGGACCGAATTCTTTTATATGTACGCTTTGGTCCCCGAAGTTTCAATATTTACGCTTTGGTCCCCAAAATTTCGGGAAGGTGACGGAAGGCAGAAAGCCTACCATTGGGGCTGTTTTTTGAGGCATTAATCAGCCATTACTTGGCTGATTAACTCCTCCATTAACAGCCAATTACTTGGCCATGAACAACCTTAAATCAGCCCTCCTTGATGGCCATTTACTGCCCTTACTTGGCTGCTTTAATGGCCTCCTAATGGCCATTAACAGCCATGTTTTGGCAGTTGGACAGCCCCTTCTCTATGCTATATATTGAGCTTCATTTGGCTACAATTCAGAAGAAGAAAATAGACGAAAATACGGCAAAATAAAACCGGCTGAAATAAGGCAAGAAACGACCGTAAAACCGAACGAAAATCGGGCGAAAACAAGGTGACCAAACCGTGACGAAAATCAAAGTGAGCAAACCCACACATATACACAAGATATACACTACGAGACACATTATATACACAGAGACAAAAGAGAAGAGTATTGAGAAACTCTTCCTTCCTATTCCATATCTTCAGCAAGTCAAGTCATATTTGTTTTCTTCGCCAGGCTCAACCTATTGGCTTTGTAGTGTTGAGATTAAAGTGTTGTTTTATCTTGGGAGACTATTGCCCGCAAACGTAAAAGCATATATACGGGGCAATCTTGTCTTAAGGATAGAGGGCTATCCTCGACTCAACACACAACGTTGTAACCATCCAGATTTAGTTGTTTCTTGATTTCGGTTATCAAGATTCAAGGCACAACAAACTTGCGGCAGTTCTCAAGATTGGCTTTGCAAGGTGATCAAGATTCAAGACACAACACATATGCGGCTGTTTTGAAGATTGACAATTTATTTATCCTTTCGAACATTTGTAATAGTTATTACTTCCCGTACTGCTTTATAAAGTACCATAGAAATAACCAACAGTTTCTACTTTTGATTATTTGGTACGATAGTGGCATGAATTAAGCTTAATTGTAGAAAATAGTCGGTGAGGATTCATGTAACCCGCCCCAATTTATTTGGAACTGAGGCATGTTATTTTTGGTTGTTTCTTCTTTGACCCTTCTTCAATGGCATAAAGAGTGGGATTTAAAGGGAAACTGGTCTATGTTTCAGTTTTACATTTTGAGCTATTTTCTTTGAAGTTTGAAGGTAGGTTTAGCTAGCGCTTGAGAACTGATATGGGAAACAGTTCTATTAGAATCACTCATTAGATGATGTCAATTTTATTTAAGGAGGAACTTGGGCCTCCACTCTATAGTTGAAGACTGTAACTTTTTGCTAAAAAACACGTCGATATGCATTTTGAAACAGTCTTTATACCTCTCAAGGTAGAGGTAAGGTCTACATATATTCTATCCTCCCCAACCCTCACTTGTGGAATCACACTAAGTATGTTGTTGTTGATATGCATTTTGAAACAAGTGAGAGAAGGAAAACAAGGTTGTTGATACAATGATCTGCTTAGGAAGGTTTTCTGAATATGGTTGTAGTAAAAATTTGGGGGTTGGATTGGTTGATGACACATAATTATGGTGAAATTAGTGTACTTATCCACGCTTCGCGCGGTAATAAGAATTTTAAAATAATTGAAGTATGGATATCATAATCTATAAAAAGAATCAATATTGTCATTGTTATATGTATAAAAAAAAATCTTTAATAACCAAATATATATCAGGATTCTATCAATTTTCATAATTCTTGTAACAGTTTAATAAAAAATTAATTAAGAAAATTTATGAGAAACATTGCAGGTTAAATAGAAAATAACTCATTTATCTTCTTTTTTATATTGATAAAATCCTTCTCCTTTTTCTCTGTCTTTTTCTTTTGTATATCTCTATCCTATTTTTCTCAGATTTCTATCACAGCAAAAAGAAATTTCTAAAAACTTTGTTGCAAACTACCTATTTCACACAACATATATAAACTATACATTTTTCTTGTACAAAGTATATATTCTCATTTTGTATTTCACTGTTCTTTCTAGCATTAGTCGTTCTATGTCATGATCATTATTAGGGGTGTTCATGAGTCGGTTTGGGTCGATTTTTGATTAAAATCATAATCAAACTACTTTAGGTTTTTTAATTATTAAAACCAAACCAAACTAAATATAATACATATCAATCGGTTTGGTTGTTGTCGGTTTGGTTCAGTTTGATTTCATTTTTTCGATTTTCAAAAAACTTAATGAAATTTCTCTCTTTCATTTTTTTTCTATGATTAGGAAAGACTTTTTCATTCTTTTTCAACTTATAATTTATTATTAGTACTTTTTATTGTGAAAGCTATAATTTCTTGGATTAAGGAGAAAATATCTTAAGATCTATAAGCTTTAATCAAGTGAATAAAATTTATAAAAAACACAATCATTTTTAGGTAAATCTCATAATGTTTTGTTTGAATTAATGAGTGAAAGAGAATAATCCTTTGATTATTTTCATTAAAGAAAGGGTTTATATACAACATATACAATATGTAATTATGAAAAATAAATCTATATTTTCCTAATACAAGACTACTACCTTTTCCTAATACAAGACTATTACCATAATTATACATGTACAAGAATTCTAATAATTATGGTAAGTAAATATACATATTACATGGGCCATTTACGACCGATATACATGGTTTCTTGTGTATAGTCTTTCACACCCCCGCAGTCATAGCGGACGGTTGTCGTACGCTGAGATTGTCCCTAAAATCTTCAAACAGAACTAATGGAAGACCATTAGTAAAGATGTCATCAATTTGGTACCGTGAAGAGACATGCAAGACACGTACTTGTCCACGAGCTACCTTTTCGCGAACAAAGTGAATATCCATCTCGATATGTTTAGTGCGGAGATGTTGGACCGGATTCCCAAGGAGATAGACTACACCAACATTATCGCAGTAGACCAAGGTAGATTTCTTAATAGGAAAGTGAAGCTCTAATAAGATATTACGCAGCCAACAGGACTCAGACACCACATTGGCTACCCTTCGATACTCGGCCTCCGCACTGGATCGTGATAAAGTAGCCTGACGTTTAGCAGATCAAAAGACCAAGTAATCACCAAGAAACATAAAATAACCATATATCGAACGTATGGTATCTGGACATCCACCCCAATCGGCATCTGTATAAGATACGAGAGTAGATACGGTGGATGGATATAAGTGCAAACCATAATCAAGAGTGCCCTGAATGTAACACGCAATGTGTTTAAGAGAATGCATGTGCTCGTCCCTCAGATCATGCATAAATAAATACATCTGATGCACTGTATAAGTAATATCGAGCCTCGTGAAAGAATAATGACCAAAAAAATAATTCAAGGGCCCCAAGTCTTTCATAGAAAATTCGGAACTGAGAAGAGATATGATAGACTTGCGCAGTTTATCAGAAGAGGCAGTCAATATAATATCATCCACATATAATAGAATGTATGTCAGAGAAGTACCACGACGATAGATGAACAGAGAATGATCAGACATGCTGTGAGAAAACCTGATAGTGGACATAATCTGCAAACCTTTTATACCAAGCCCGATGGGTCTGTTTAAGCCTATACAAGGACTTCTTCAGCAAACAGACATGGTTACGATGATCGGGGTCCGTGAAATCCAAAGGCTGATGCATGTATAATGTCTCCTTGAGATCACCGTGTAAGAAAATATTTTTCACATCCAACTGATGAATGGGCAATATTTATGAGAGAGCCAGACTAAGAACAGTGTGAATGGTTATCGGTTTGACCACCGGACCAAATGTCTCTCAACAATGCACGTCAACATGTTGAGTTTTGCCATCATCTACAAGACGGGACTTATGACTCTCAAAACAACCGTCAGATTTTTCCTTATGAGTAAAAATCCACATAAAATGAATAACATTGACACCAGGTGGACGGGGCACCAACTCTCACATTTTATTTTCAATAAGAGCATTATATTTATCATCCATGGCTATTTTCTAATTCGGATCATGAAGGGCATACAATGGATTACGTGGTCGAGGTAATTTAGTGACATTAGAATTGAGTTAAAATATTATTTCGGTTTAAAAATACCCCATTGGCTATGAGTAACGGGCCCTTGACTCGGAATAGAAGTGGAGCGGACCTGGGTCGGTGTTTGGATTTCTCGGGATTGGCCAGCAGGCAGTGGGACTGCTGGCCGATGAACTGAACTGATGTACTGTGAAATTGGGCCAGCAGGCAGTGGGCCTACTGGCCGAGACGCTGGACCCGAAAGTGAAGATATTAGGCCAGCAGGCTGTGGGCTTGCTGGCCGAGACACTGGATTGGCGAATTTGAAAATTGGGCCAGCAGACAGTGGGCCTGCTGGCCGAGAAACCGGACCAAGATAGGGGATATTTGGGGCAGCGGGCAGTGGGCCTCTGGCAGAATTGGGTCACGAAAAAGTTGTGGGTCAGTAGGCAGTGGGCCTGCTGGCTGATTTTGGTCTTGGGTCCGCTCGTTCAGATCCCGAGGAGGGGATCAGATTAAATGGTGGACCACATACGGGGAGAGCCCATCATCCAAAAAATTATAAGAATTAGACACAAAATTACATATTTTAGCAAACGAAAATTGGATTTCATAAAAAATAACATGGCGACTAATTATGATTTTATTAGAGGATAAATTAAAATATTTATAACCACGGTGATTCGACGGATAACCCAAAAACACACAAGCGGTAGAACGGCCTTGAAGTTTGTTAATTGTAGTGGATGGGAAGAGAGGATATCACAAACAACCAAACACCCTAAGCTAAGAATACGAATGATCTTTATGATAAAGAATTTTTAGTGGAGATTGGTATGCTAATCCTTTGCTAGGGAGTATGTTAAGAAGGTAAGTAGTCATTTGTAATACATGATGCCAAAAGGAATGTGGTAATCAAGCATTGGCTAGTAAAGTCCGAACAATATTATTAATTGTACGAATTTTTCTTTCGGTTTTCCCATTTTGTGAGGATGTATGAGGACAAGAAAACCTAAAAGATATGCCATTATCATTACAAAATTCACGAAATGGCCCATTGTCAAATTCCCTTCCATTATCACATTGAATATTTTTAATTTTATGTTCAAATTGGGCACAGATGAATGCTCTAAACGATAGAAAAGTGGAATATAATTGAGACTTTTTAGACAACGGAAAAGTCCACAAAAATTAGAATAATCATCCAAAAATAACACATAATAACGATGGCCCAAAGAGCTCAAAATGAGAGATTTCCACAAATCACTATGAATAATATCAAATGACATCAAAGTACGAGAATTTGAAGCAACAAATGATAACTTAACATATTTTCCAAGCGGACAAGAAGGACAAACATTAGTACTACGCGCACTATTACACTTAATAAAATTATTATTTTTAAGAGAAGAAATAACAGACGCCCCGGATGACCCAAATGTGCATGCCATAAAGGAGGTGCTAAGATGACAAACGTTAACAGTGTGGCTTGATTAGTGGTGGTGATGGTCGAAGTGATGATGGGATAAAGCTCGCACCGACTATCACATCTCATTAGAGGTATTCCCATGGACAAATCTTTCACATAAAATCCAAAAGGGTCAAAGTCAACAGAAACTCAATTATCAGTTGTAAATTTTCGAACAAACACTAATTTTTTAATTAAGTGAGGGCATGAAGGACATTTTTCAAGGCGAGAGGTGGGTTCAGGGGAGATAAATTTGTGTGACCATAACCACAAATTGGAATTGAATGACCATTACCAACAATTATGTCACAATTTTTGCTCGAATTGAAATAAGATGAGAGATTACCTGGTGCGGACGTCATGTGAGAAGTAGAACCAGTGTCCATGTACCAATTTGCATTCGGGAGATTTAATTCAAGTGTATGCATCGTTGCCTCGATATCCGCTTGTGTCAGGGATGCCGCTCCTGGGCCGGCAACAGCAAGGGCATGCTAAGGCCGAGGCCCAAGCAGGTCTGCCTGCTGCCAGGAACTGTGCACTGGCCCATTTGTGTTCTATCGCTGCTTGCCATAATTGGGTCTGGCCCAGTTGTTTGATGGAAATGGGCAGGGCGACATGGGCCACTGCCCGTTAGCACAGGGCCACCACCCAGCGGCCAGGTCTGCTGCCACGGGTTTAGTGGCCCAGTCCCCTGCGGGCCACCATCACCTGCCGGTCTGCCACCACTGTCGCAACGTCCGCCGCCATGATTTTTTCCAGGGTTTTGACCCATTTTGCCAGCCCCGTTGTTACAGTTTTGACCATAATTTTTAGAGAATGATTGATAGTCATCGGTTTCACGGGATGTGGCCACCATCATGGCGGAATTAGATCCGGTAGCCACATTTTTAGCCAATCCTACTTCTTCTAAGGTGGGCATGGAACATGCTTGGTAGAATGGCGGGAGATGATTGCTTTGACGAATGAGAGTCCAACGCCATTATATGCCTCGGAGAGGCCCACAACCATATGAAGAACAAAACGATCATTAGTGACAGGCGTACCAACGTTTTTGAGTTGATCCGACAACTTCTTGAGCCATTGACAATAGGCGGAGGCATTCAAAAAATCTTTCATATTTATGTGGGAAAATTCATTCTCAAGAGTCACGGCACGGGAATTTTTGTTGTCATGGAATATATCACGCAATCTATTCCAAGCTTCCATTGTCATAGCGTCGGGTTCGATAATTGTCTGTAAGAGGTCCGTAGAGATGGTGAAATAGATCCATTGAATGACCGTAGCATCAAGAGTTGCCAACATATCAATATCATCATCCGTGGAAGATACCTTCTCCTTGCATGTTGCCGATAGGATGATGTGATGGAGGACTCTATTAGACCAGATGTGAATTTTAAATAGTTTTGCCCATATTGCGTATTGGACATTCTCCATCTCAAGAACAATCAGAATGTTGTTTTTGATAATGGAGACTGCAATGGCAGGATGAAAGGTGTTCTTTGTGGTAGACATGATGGAAGAACAAGAGGAGAATTAGGGATTTGGATTAAATTTGAAGGGAGGGAGAGGATTGTCGGCCGGCGGTGGCCGAGAGGATGTCGAGTTAGGGCGGCAGAAGAGAGGTATTGGAGAAGGTAAATTTGCCATAGACTTCTAATACCATAAAAGAAAATAATTCCTTGCTTATTTACATTAATGAAATGTTTTATATACAATATGTAATTATAGAAAATAAATCTAGCTTTTCCTAATACAAGACTACTATCTTTTCCTAATACAAGATTATTACCATAATTATACATGTACAAGAATTCTAATAATTATGGTAAGTAAATATACACATTATATGGGACATATACGGCCGATATACATGGTTTTTGGTGTATTTTCTTTCAATGAGATTGGATTTCATGATCTCTTTTAGTTAGAAATGAGCTTAAGGTGTAAAGTTCATTAGCCTATTAGAGAGATTTTCTTTTTGATAAAATTGTAAACAAAATAATTAAAATTAATATATCATATACATATACTTATAAAAATTATGTATATGATTTTGTCGGTTCGATTCAATTTTTTCTTTCGTTTGTTTTTTAATAAAATCAAAAGCAAACCAAATGTTATCGGTTTTTAAAAAATTAAAATCAAACCAAACCCAAGTAACTATCGATTTATTTAATCGATTTGCGGTTTGGATCGATTTCTAACCAAACTGTGAACACCCCTAAATTTATATTGTTTCTTCTTCTATGTATGTATAAATAAAAGTATTCTGACTTATGAAGGTGTAAACGTGTACAAGTATAACACTACAATCCCTACCCATAATTAGAATATGATTCTAAACTAGGATTACTCTTGTATTGGGAATAGGATTCCTCTTGTATTAGGATTGTATATTGTACACTATATATATTGATATTAATGAGAAAAACTCCCTAAGGGAGATTAATATAATCTTACATGGTATCAAGAGCCAAAACCCTAATCTAGAAAAATTCCTACCCTTGCCGCCGCCGACCCCCCCCCCCCCCCTCTTGGCTGACGGTAACATTGTTTTTCTTCTTTTCTTTCTTCCTAAATTTCCACCATTCTAATGGAAAATTTGGCTACTCCCACCTCTTCTAATACTTCCGCTTCTAAATCAGTCGTCATCCAACCACCCACTACCCTCTCCTCACCGTCATTCCATCCGGCTCTCGCCCTTACCAACATCAAAAAATTTATCCCTATAATTCTTGATCAGAAAGATGGCCAATATTGGGAACTATTTCATATCCATGCATGTGTATATCATGTGCTTGATCATATAGACGACTCTTTCCCTCGTCCTCCCGATATGGACGACATAACATGGCGTCACCTCGATGTCGTAGTCAAACAGTGGATATATGACACTATATCCAAGGATTTACTATACACAATCATGAAAACGGGTGCCTCGGCCCGTGATCTATGGACACGTTTGGAAGAATTTTTTCAAGACAATAGGAACACTCGCGCGGTGTACTTGGAAGAACAGTTCAACAACACCCGTCTAGAAAACTTCTCTACTATGTCAGAATATTGCAAGCAGTTGAAATTGGTGGCAGACCAACTGTCCAATGTTGGTAAGCCCGTGTCCGAAACAAAGATGGTGTTACAATTAGTTGCAGGCCTCCCTAAGGGTGAATATGACACCCTAACCACGATGATACAATAAGCTGACCCTCTACCAAGCTTCAACAAAGCACGCTCGCAATTGTTATTGGAGGAGACTCGACTTGCGAAGCAGGACGAGCATAACCAGAAGGCATTAGCAGTTGAAACGCCCGCACAACATCAGGCCACCGCCGGCCAACAACCTCCACCGGAAAATACCCAACCGCGACACAATCGCGACGGCAGGGGTGGCAAGGGGCACGACAATGGGCGAGGCGGCAAGGGCCGCGGGAAAGGTCGAGGACAACAGCCACAGCAGATCAACAACAATGCCTCATGGGCTGGCCCAGTATATGGCTATCCAAATCAGAATTGGGCCACAATTTCAGGCTATCATCCAGCCCAGTACCCCTTTCAGCAATAAGGGTTACTGTGCCAGGCTCCAGCTCCGCGTCCACCAGTGTTCCAGCAACATCAGGCCCACGTCGTGCAGGCCCAGTTCCCATAACAACCCTTAAATCAAATCTCCACCGACTTGGATCAGGCATTCAACAGTATGAGTTTGCAGCAGTCCGACGAAAATTGGTATATGGATTCCGGAGCCTCCTCTCACCTCACCCCGTCCGCAGGTAATCTTTTCCAATTGTTTCGTTTAAAATCTCCATAATTTATTATAGTTGGCAATGGTCATCGCATTCCAATTCAGGGTTATGGTCACACTCACACTCCAGCTCCTCACCCACCCTTCTCCCTAAATAACGTCCTGCATGCCCCCCCCACATCATCAAAAAATTAATATCCATTAGGAAATTTACTCGTAATAATTCTGTGTCAGTCGATTTTGATCCTTTTGGTTTTACTATGAAGGATCTACGTACGGGGACACCTCTTACGAGATGCAATAGCATAGGGGACCTCTATCCTTTCACGTCCTCGTCCGCTGCCGGTTCCCGCCCTCACACTACCCTAGCTGCTCTGTCTCCGTCAATTTGGCATAATAGGCTCGGACACCCAGGAGCTCCTGTTTTTCATTTTCTTAGAAGTACCAATTTTATTCAATGTAATGGGAGACTTGTCCGAACCTGCATTTCCTGTCAATTAGGCAAACATGTTCGTCTTCCATTTAATTCCTCAGTTAGCATTACGTTTGCTCCCTTTGATATCATTCATGCTGATTTGTGGACTTCCCCCGTTACTAGCTCCCTAGGTTATAAATATTATCTCGTGTTATTGGATGACTACTCTCACTTTCTTTGGATCTACCCATTAAAATTCAAGTCTGAAGTTTTTGCCAAATTTCTTGAATTTTGCACATTTATCAAAACGCAATTCGAACGTGCCATTAAATCTTTCCAATGTGACAATAGCCGTGAGTTTAACAACTCTACGTTTCAAAAAATCTGCAACAATAATGGCATGGTCTTCCGATTTTTGTGTCCTCACACGTCCCCTCAAAATGGCAAAGCCGAGCGTCTCATCCGTACAATAAATAACATGGTTCACACTTTTTTGTTTCATGCCTCTCTCCCTCTATCCTTTTGGACTTATGCATTCAAAATGGTAGAATACGTCCTTAATATTTTACCCACCAGTACCCTCCATAACATGACTCTAACCGAAATCTTACACCGTAAGGTTCCCTCCTATGATCACCTAATGGTATTCGATTGTCTATGTTTCCCTAATCTCTCTTCCACAACCTCTCACAAATTAGCTCCCCGCACCACTCCGTGTGTCTTCTTAGGTTTCCCGTCAAACCATAGGGGCTATATGTGCTATGACTTATCCACTAATCAAATTCACGTCTCGCGTCACGTCACTTTTGACGAGATACAATTCCCCTTTTACAACATCCAAAAATTCCAAAAATTGGATTACGAATTTTTAGATGAATAAACTCTTTCTCCTGTCCACCTTCGGGAACTGTGCCCGTCATTTTCGGGAATTGTACCTCCACATCCGCCATTGGCCACCGTACATCGCTCACTGTCAGCATCCCTGCCACCAGTGACCTCCTCATCACCACCGCTAGCCACCCCTAGCACCACTCTGTCTCCAGGTTCCACCAACTCACTGGTCACCGTCCCATTCACTGTGTCGTCCCAACTGTCTCACCACCGTGCCGACCCCAGTCCGATCCTCAACCACCATCCAGCAAACCCAGCCACCGGTCCTACTACGCCACCGACATCATACCCAATACTACAACCCTCCTCCATTTCCGACATACCGAGGACCCCCATAAATCGTTACCACAGTTCACCGACACCCACCGACTCAACCCACTCGACTTCAAACCCAAACACGGCCACTGTTCCACACCATCCAACAGCCACCCTCGACCAAACCCCAGTCCCGACAACACAAAATATACCACACCCGAATCTGCCAACATACAGTCCAACCAACCAGTCGACTCATACCCTTATCGAACTAGCGCCCACACACCAGATGGAAACTCGTGCCCAACATGGGATTTTTAAACCTAAAGTCCAATTTAACCTGTCCACCCAAACAATTTCACCTATTCCAAAAAGCCCTAAATTAGCCAAACTGGATCCAAATTGGAATGCGGCCATGTGTGAGGAGTTTAATGCATAAACGAAATAACATACTTGGGACTTGGTTCCTCGACCGGAGGGGGTGAATGTGATCCATTGCATGTGGCTTTTTTGACACAAGTTCAGAGATAATGGTGACTTAGAAAGATACAAGACAAGACTAGTGGCAAATGGTACTAACCAGCATGAGGGCATTGATTGCAGCGAGACTTTCAGTCCGATTGTCAAACCGGCCACCGTTCACACAGTTCTGAGCATAGCTATGGGTAAGAATTGGCTGATTCATCAGCTAGATGTGAAGAATGCATTTCTTCATGGGGATTTATGAGAAATTGTATACATGCACCAGCCATCTGGCTTTGTCCACCCAGCAGCCCCATAATATGTGTGCCGTCTCCGTAAGTCACTCTATGGCTTAAAACAGGCCCCCAGAGCATGGTATGATCGGTTTGCACAGTTCATTAAACACCTTGGGTTTACATGCAGCAGATGTGATACCTCTCTCTTTACTTTACATCGAGGTCGTGATACTGCATATTTACTGTTATATGTGGATGACATTGTTCTTACTGCCTCTACTGCTGTGTTGAAAGATGAGATCATTGCACGGCTCAAGTCTGAATTTGCCATAACTGCTTTGGGAAAGTTGAGCTATTTTTTGGGGATCTCAGTTACTAGATCTGCAGATTGTATGTTTCTTTGTCAGCGTAAGTATGCAGAGGAGATCATGCACAGGGCTAAGATGGACAATTGCAAAATCATGGCCACTCCAGTTGATTCTAAATCCAAACTTAGTGCACTGGTCGGTACTCCAGTGATTGATCCTACTATGTATAGGAGTCTTGCAGACGCACTTCAGTATCTCACCTTCACCAGAACTGACATTGCCTATGTTGTCCAACATGTATGCTTGTTTATGCATGCCCCCAGGGAACCTCATTTTACTTCCCTCAAATGTATCATTCGATATGTTAAAGGCACACTGGACTATGGACTACACTTATACCCCTCCGCACCGAATTCGATATTATCCTACACAGATGCAGATTGGGCAGGCTGTCCAGACACCCGCCGCTCTACTTCCGGCTACTGTGTGTTTTTGGGTGATAATCTCATCTCTTGGTCTGCCAAACGGCAAGCCACATTATCTCGTTCGAGTGCGTGCGAGTATAGAGGAGTTGCTAATGTTGTTGCTGAGATCTGTTGGCTCTGAAACCTTCTCTTGGAGCTTCAGTGTCCTTTAAGAAAAACGTCTCTGGTCTACTGTGATAACATATCTGTCATATACCTGTCTCACAATCCGGTTCAGCATCAGCGAACCAAGCATGTTGAGATGGACATCCATTTTGTTCGTGAGAAGGTTGCTCTCAGGCATATTAAGGTATTGCACGTGCCTTCCTCATATCAATACGCGAATATTTTCACGAAGGGCCTCCCAAGACAGTTGTTTCTTGACTTCAGATCCAGTCTTAACGTTAGGCCTCCTCCTGCTCCGACTGAGGGGGTGTGTAAACGTGTACAAGTATAACACTACAATCCCTACCCATAATTAGAATAAGATTCTAAACTAGGATACCTCTTGTATTAGGATTGTATATTGTACACTATATATATTGATATTAATGAGAAAGACTCTCTAAGGGAGATTAATATCATCTTACAGAAGGAATGTCGATAAAGTGACCTCCAACTTAACTTCTTCCATTTTATTTTATGTTTATTAGTTCGAATAGACGTAAAATTTAAAAAAAGTAAGAAAGATTTTAAAATTTTGTACTTTTAAATTAAATATGTCTATAAAAATGTATTGTTTTTGAAACAAATTAAAAATGAAAGTAAAATATATAAATTAAAATAAATAGATCGAGTGCTTATTGAAAAGAGCCAAAAAGACCTTTCCGGAAATAAAGACAGCAACAACATTCTGCATATAATCTATAAATCTTGATCTCTGTAGATATTTTCTCCTCTAAGCACACAACGTTAGAAGCCTTCAAACTTCTGATCAATGATGCAATTTCAAGGTTGCCTCATTGGTAATATTACTCTATGATCTTATACCCTTTCCTTTACAAGCAAGTCTTTTGCCGCAAAAAGTAGTATGGATCCACAAGGTTATAATTCTCTTCACATATAACACCTAAATAAAATTATTAAGTCCCGTGTTCGAGTTTTGAGTATGATTTTTTTTTGCTATGGAGCGCTTTTCCCGAATGGATATTGCACGGTGCGAATTCGAATATAGTCGGGCGACCGGACACCGAGTAAAAACAAAAAAGAAAAAAGAAAATTAATAAGAGGTGTATATTTTATCCCTATCAGTAAATGCAGGGGAAGCCAAATTATATTAGTCTTGTATCCAAAAGTTAATCTAAATTTCTAATAACAAATAAAAGTAAAGCTTACCCAAAAAATTAGAAAGAGCCTGGAGACAACTGTTAGCTTGAGTTTCTTCACCTAAATGAATTCATTTAGATCCTGCAAATTCCTACGCAAGTTAAGCAATAACCCACAAGAAAATGAAAACAAAAAGAACGTAAAAACAAAAAACAAAAAAATCTGATCTTGGGAATGTTACATACATTGGTGATACTGAACAAACTTGGTTGACGAACATAATTTATGCGCCGCTAATGTAGCGGATTGTCGTTGCAAAAGAATGAGGTAATGGTTGGAATGAATTAAAAGAAATGACTTTTCAGATTTTAACATAGCAAATTTAATATAATTAAGAGAGTTAATGGAGTGACTTTTGAGTTTTTTTAATATAGCACATAAATGGGGAAAAAATAAAAAAAAATGTCAAAAAAAAGATAAATAGGATTCTTGATCGTAGAGGAATGTCACATCACCTTATTTATGACTAGCTTTATATTATATATAGATATTTGATTGTTCATAACTTCATAATCAATCAATCAAACAAATGTGTAAAAATGTGTTTGGCGATGCAAATTAAAAGTCTCTGGCAAGTTATATAAGAAGATGGAGAGATGCTCTTTTGAGAATCGCTTTTGTGGACTACACTCCCAACATCAACTTGCTATTGTAATTTCTCCAACACCTAAAATAGTTCCATGGTGAGAAGAGAATACAAGAGAACGGGACGGTTATGGGATAATGCCGTTGTTATAAAGGATGAGATAATGGTGGTTGATAAAGAACTCTTTGATCATAATTTTTCGTATGAATATCGCGTCAAACATCAAACTTGTAATTGGTAGTAAAACACTGATTCACTCGTTGAGACGTAATTCGAACTTTATAGAGTTTTCGAAATATTTTCTTACGAAGTTTTGAGAAATTTTCAATGGTCCACGAGTTGAGATTTAAAACCATATAATATAGGTACTAACTCATTAAATTTCAAAATTTTATTCACCTAAACTGTCATGTTGGGACATTTTAGGATATTCATTGACCAAGTCATAAAAAAATTTCCTTTACCAAATAACACAAAAATGCACTGGAATAAACAAATGAGACATTTCCTTTAATACTCAGGTAAAATTAAGTAACTTTTAGTTATAAGAGAATTGTTTACTGACTTTAAGGTAAAATAATTAGATAAAATTAAATAACTTTTTCATTACGATAAATATATAATTTAATGACTTTAATTTTTCTTTAGTCCGACCCTTCAATATATTATAAAATAAAAATTGAGTAATTATTCATCAAATATTTCTGACGAGAACACACAAAGTGTTGTCTTGATCAATAATAGTTGTGGTAGAATAAATAAGATCCCTTCAATCTTAATCTCAGGTCTCAGATTCAAGTATTGATATGGAAAAAATTATGTTATGGAGTAGTTTTACGCGATGCGAATTTAGATTAATTAAAGCTTCATAATGAATCCCAAGTGAGAAACTAAGATTATCTTAAAAATCAAACCATCCATCCACTCTCAAACCTCCCTCCCCCCTCCCTCTCTACATGTGTATATAAAAAATAAAAAAAAATAAAAAAAGAATAAAGCGAATAGAGTGCATGGTATCCATATGCTTCTTTCTTGTCTATTCAATTCATATTCACTCTTTCATCCACTTAATCCAAACATGGAATTTATTCTCCCTCTCTATATATGGAATTCGAAACCTCAACCAAAATAAATTTCCTTTCCCTCTTCTCCCCACACACTATTATGGCGTTACACACGAAATCAAATCCCCTCTTCTCCTCCATTATCACTCTCTACACTCTTATTCTTCTCTACTTCCCCAATAATTTCCGCGGTATTCTTTTCTCTCCGGTTTTCCTTTCCACCTCACTTCTCATACTTTTCCCTCTAAGACTCAGTGCAACTCAAAAAACTAAACATGAGAAAACTGAAAAATCTTTTCGAACATCACCATCACAAATCCTGCATGGTAACTATTATAGTTGCAAATGGGTGTCACGCGAATCCCATGTGGGCTCCACCACTAAATTTGACCCGGACTCGACCCGGATTGTGAGTTTGACCCGGATCCGTTTTATGGAGAATCGTTTGTTGAGTGGAACGTGGGAGTTCCATTGGAGGTGATACACGAGGAGGATTATGAAGATGAGGAAGGAATGAGAGTTATTGAGAGATGTGCGTCGTTATCGCTGTATTACCCGGAAACGGATACAGTTACGGATAGTTCGTCGGTTCTTGATTCACCGGCGATCGGGAAATTGGATTCGCCGGAGAATATGGGGTTCCGGTGGGTGGAGTAAGATATGGAAGGATTAATAGAGATTGCATTGGACGGAAAGAGGGGTACTAAAGCTGAAGAACAGAATTTGATCGAAATTGATCTGACTCCGACGACTTTACCGGCGAGGTGACGTCGCAACAAGGAGGAAGATGGTGGGTTTTCATTTATTACGATGATGTTTAGATACAGTTAACTTTGTTTAAACTTTAAACTAATTTTAACCATACAAAAGAGATGTTTTAACTTTGTCATTTGCTAAAAGTGCATTATGCACTTGACCCAATGATTTATTAAAATGTTAATGACTAAGGCCCATTTTATGACTTTTTAATATTTGAGTTACTGAATTGAATTTGAGATTATTTGAGTTTGAAATTTAGTGTTTATATATATTTAATAGATTTTTAATATATGTAGTATTTGAGCCAAAAGGCCCAAAACTAATAAATTCGACCACCTTCCTCATCTTCTTCTTCTCCTTCATCTTCCAATAGATTATAGGCATACAATTAAAACTAAAAAAATAATGAGATATATGTTGTACAAAATCAAAGGTTCGTTCCTTATTTAAAGAACGCCATTGTTAGATTATTATTTTTATGTTTGAATTTTTTTTTTTGCTGAAAAGGACAAAATGGGTCCATCAATTTTAAAGGATTAAGATTTAATCATTAAAAAATATTGAAATTGATATTAGAAGGTTGTATATTAGATTTGGAGTCATTTGAAATTAATCGGGATCAATTTGAAGAAAAAAGACGTTGGTGGAATTTTTACATAGCAAGTCATGCCGACCCCTCAGGGTTATAATTAAGGCAAATTTCGCCCATCAATTTGAAAATTCATTAGTCACACGAGGAGGTGCATATAGAAATAGCACCCGAATTTGGAATAAAAGGGGAGTAAAAAAATGTATGTAGATTGAAGAAAGTTTTGCATGGATGGAAGTGTGGGTTGAGAAGTTCAGTAAGGCTATTTGGCTACCAAAGATGTGCACGTTATTAAGTGTCTATCACACTTTAATTGAGCATTGATCATTATATAAGCACTCATTTTCTTCACTAAGCAAAGTTGAGCGAGAACTCGAAGCAAACGAAATATCGCAGCTGTGTCACGCGCACGACAAAGGTATTCCGGTGACTCAAGGGTTGAATAAGAGGGAGGGTTGCGAATTGGATGACGACGGGTCGGGTCAATTGGCTGAGAAATGTCAAACTACGAGCTTCCGATCGATCAAGACCCTGCCATCTAACTTATTATAATTGTGGTCTAATGGAATTGCAGTAATTATAGAGAGAATTTTCTACTTGTGGCTAATATTTTGGTGATCATTCAGACAGCCTCTGGTCAGGAAATGGATACTTCTAAGGCTAACTTCTACATCTGTGGACACACCCGTAGAAGAAAAGAGAGAAGATTTAAGGGGTGTATTTAATTAGGATTTTAAAAGATTATTTTGGGATAAATAAGTTTTATGTTATTCAATTAAGACTTTTAAATATTCTAAACAAGTTTTGTGGTATTTAATTAAGATTATTAAAGAAATTTAAAGAGGGTGTCCAAATCTAGTAGTATTCAATCAGTATTTTAAATAAGTAATAAAAAGTCTTTCGGTATTCAAAAACTTGCTAATTTTGAAAGACTGTTTTTCTCAATGGAATTTGTGTTACTTTTTAGTGGGAGGTATAAATACCAAATCTTATAAAAAATCTCACCCTTGTGGACATGATTTTTTTTCTCAAGATTGCTTACTGTTTTCTCTCTTCTCTCTATTAGGGGTGACAATTGGGCGTGGCGGGTGCGGGTACCCCCTCCCCCGCATCCGTACCCGCCAGAAAATTTTATACCCACCACCCGTGGCGGGTACAATTTTCAACATCCATACCCGCCTAGGCGGGTATATTCCTAAATCCACACCCGCTCTACCACCCAAGTGGATATCTCTCACCCGCCCGCCGACCATATTTTGTAATCAATTCATTTGTGATCAATTAGTGATCAACATGACCCAAAAATTCAAATTCCAAAAATTATCCCAAAATTTTGAGTCAAGAATCAATATTGTCACGATCTCATTTTCTTTGGGAGAGAGGTAGAAGAATTCTGAATTTTTTCACCATCAGAATTTCCCATTTTTTCACCTCTTCCCCCTTGCACAACAAAGAATCAAGAAAACTCAAAAATATCCACCCAAATAGCTATTTATTACAAATGTAAACAAAACCCAGATATTATTTCAGCTATATAAGCTAAATGTTTTCAACTTTTTCAATTGAACTCCACAAACCCAATAGGTAAAACTTAACAAATGCACAAAAATTGACCTCACCAAGACAACCCCAAAGCACAAAGCAAAGATAGAAATATTTTCCAATATTTTCCGATCACCATCTCCTTTAAAGAAAAAACGTCGAGAATGAGAGAGGGAGGAGAGACATCGTGAAGGGGAACGAGAGAGAGGGAGGCGTGAAGGGGTGAAGGACTGAAGAGGCATAGGGTTTTGAGTTTTGTTGGAGAATGAGACTTGTCGTGACTTATGGGTTGAAGGCACGACTTATGGGCTGCTAATATTTTAGGCTTGGGGCGGGCGGGTAGGCGGGTATGACTGCAAATCCACCACTTACCCGCCTTCCCGTGACGGGTACATTTTCAATACGCATACCCGCCTACTACCCGCCAAAGTTATACTCATATCCGCCCCAACTGGGACGGGTGCGAAATCTGCAAAATTATACCCACCTGCCATCCCTACTCTCTATGTATATATTCTTTCATTTCCTCTTTCTACACCCACCATATCACTTTCATCTCATCCCCAAATTCCTTTAAGCATTGAGGTCTGATTTTTTTTTTCTGTTTTGTGCATGTAAAAAAATGGAATTTCAATAACAGATGTATGATCATTTTTCAAGAACCGTGTCTAATATGTGTTTCGATGATTGAATAAAGGAATGGAAAAGTGGGGAGGGTCGTTGCAGTTGGAGAGAGAAACGGGAGTAGGAAGTATGAGCTTAGCTTTTAGGGATTTATTGTTTGGCCATCTGCGTCTTCCCTTTTTTATTTTTCTTTTTTATTTAAATGTTTTCTTTTTGTTGGCATTTCATGTTGTTTTTGTAGATCTATTGATTCTTGTGGCTGCAATTTCACATTGGCTATTAAAAGATTGGAAAAATTGGCTATATCAAATTGGCTATTAAAAGATTGGAAAAATTGTAGTGGCTGCAATTTCCATTCTTTGTTAACTTGAACCAATTGACTTTCGTGTTTCATTAAAGTAGATCACCATTGCTCATCATCCGATTAATGATTGGTTAACATCATAAAAGTAAAAAATTTATGTGGTCCTTTCAAATCTTTATAAATCTTATGATAAATCTTTTAAAATCCAACGTAAAAAATCTTGATTGTAATTTTTTTGTAAAAATCTTTTAAGTCATTACATTCCTAAATAGTCTTTTAAAATTCACTGGATTTATTTATCTATAAATAGTCTTTTAAAATCTCAATTGAATACATCCCCTTTAAAATATGGACATGTTACAAGCAGATATGTTTTTCTTAACATACCTAGGATGTCCTATTTACACTGGTCGGAAGAAGGTAAAGGAATATGTTCCCTTTCTTTTATTAATGAATGATTTACGATATCTTTTACATCCCAGAGAAAAAATATTTACTTTGATACAAACTAGGTAACTAATTAATCCAATTACAAAAGGATTATAATTCTACATAAAATAGGAGATATACAATTTATACAATTAATGAAAAAATATTAGAAAATATTCTATTACACCCCCACAATCGAAGCGGGAGGTTCTCGAACACTGAGAATAACTCGAAAATCATCAAATAGTATGAGTGGAAGTCCTTTGATGAAGATATCGGCAATCTGATATCTGGAAGGAACATGAAGGATACGAACTTGTCCACGAGCCACTTTTTCGCTAACGAAATGAATGCCCATCTCAATGTGTTTAGTGCCCGATGTTGGACGGGATTGCTGAAAAGATATATCGCACTAATATTATCACAGTAGACCAGTGTTGCTTTTGAATCGGCAAGTGAAGCTTAAGTAGAAGGTTACAGATCCAACAAGACTCAGAGACGACGTTGGAAACACCTCTGTATTCTGCTTCTGCACGGGATCGGGATAGTGTAGGTTGTCTTTTGGAAGACCAAGACAATAGGTTATCTCCGAGGAAAACACAATAACCAGACGTGGAGCGTCGGGTGTCATGACATCCACACAGTCAATATCAGAATAAGCAGTGAGACCAATGAGCGAATACCTTTATAGATGTAATCCGAAGTGAAGTGTACCTTGGACGTATCATAAAATATGTCTGAGAGCATGCATGTGTGCTTCTGTCGGACTGTGCATGTGCAAGCAGATTTATTGCACGACATATGATATGTCTGGTCTCGTGAATGTGAGGTACTGCAGGCCCCAGCCAGGCTACGATAGTGAGTCGGGTCTGAATTTGAAGGGCCAGAATAAGCACTGAGCTTGGAATTGGTGTCTATATGCGTGTGTGATGGTTTGGAAGATGTCATGCCTGCACGGTCAAGGATCTCTTCGCGTACTTCTTCTGATATAGAAATATGCTGCTGGAATGTCGAGTGACAGAGATGTCCAAGAAATAACTCAGGCCCTCCAGATCTTTCATAGCAAATTCAGAGGAAATGAGAGACAATAATGGACTCGTGAAGGGCATCAGATGATGCGGTGATGACGATGTCATCAACATATAATAATAGGTAAACCATGTATGTACCCTTGTTGTAGATGAACATGGAATTATCGAAGATGTTGTGTGAAAAACCGATAGAGGAGACATAATGGGCAAACCGCTTGTACCATGCTCGAGGAGCCTGTTTTAGTCCATAAATCGATTTCTGCAACATACACATATAATCCGGATGAATAGGATCCTTGAAACCCATAGGCTGATGCATATATACCGTTTCATGAAGATCCTCATGTAAGAAGGCATTATTGACATCAAGATGATGAATGAGCCAAGACTTGGATATGGCAATGCTGAGGATGGTCCGGATGGTTGCGGGCTTTACGACCGGGCTGAACGTTTCATCACAGTCCACTCCCACCTATTGAGACTTGCTATCACCTACAAGACGAGCCTTGTACCTCTCAAAAGAACTATCATATTTCTTTTTATGTCTAAAAATCCACATAGAATGAATAATGGTAGCATTAGGTGGACGAGGTACTAGGTCCCACGTCTTATTATCAATAAGAGCATTATATTCGTCAATCATTTGCGACTTTTCAATTAGGGTCGGGCAAGGCATTCTTTGGGTTACGAGGGACAGGGAAATGGACAATTAAAATGGAAAGGTTAAACAGTCATTTAGGTTTATGAATGTCGTGCATGGCACAAGTTTCCATGGTCTGAGAGTGTGTCTCGGGATGCGGGATGGGAGGGCGGGTTTACCTCGGGACAGCCGGGAAGAGGAGAAAGGGCAAAGTTGACGGTACTGGCTGGCCGAACCTCGATTTGCCGAGAGGTGGCTGTGGAATCACCCTGAGGCGGGCTGTTCTGGGCTACCGTCGGCAGAACCGGGTGGGCAGCTAAGCCCTGTGACTCTTGAGATGGAAAAAGGGTCAATACTCCTCGTGGGCGGAGCTTTTTAAGATCAATTATCATGTTTACAAAGTTATCGACCACATAATCCCTCCTACGCCGAAGTCCATAGACGTACCATCGGCTTCGACTTCTGATGATGCACTCTGGTCTCGTTTGGACGCAACAGTCCTCCAGTGGATATACAACACAATATTTAATGATCTGTTGCATACCATCATTGAGACCGATGCCACTGCCCGCCAAACGTGGGAACATTTGGACAACATTTTCCACGACAACAAAACTCAACGAGCGTTATACCTTGAAAATCAATTAAAGGACGTTCATCAAGACGATTTCCCAAACGTGTCTGCATATTGTCAAGAACTCAAGATGCTTGCCAACCAACTCTCCAACGTCGGTGCACCACTCACTAATCAGTGATTGATCATGCAACTTATAGCAAGTTTGGACGAATTCTATGACGGCGTTGCCACCATCCTTCAGCAATGCACATCGTTACCTCCGTTTTATGAAGCCCGTTCGAAGCTCATCCTTGAGGAAACCCAGAAAATCAAGCGCAACACCACTCGGGCCAGCATTGCCGACGCCGCCCTCACCACCACCGTCTGGCCCTCCGCCGACGGCAGGGACTCCCTGTCCGGCAACTAGACCGTCGGCCAGAGGACCCGCAACTGTCCGCTTCCTCCCATAACAATCTCCAGAGCAAGTAGTCTGGCAAGGGCCGCAGCGAAAGAAATTTCGGCAACAATGGGCAGCGACCGCGGCAGTGGCAACCGCCTTCGCCGTGGGCTGCCTACCCGATGTGGGCCGCGTGGCCCTACCGTCATGGGCCTCCCCTCCTTGTCCATATATGGCATCCTCGTAGACTCTGCCTTAGAACCGACAGGCCCAACCTAGCATACTTGGCCCACGTCCATAACACGCCTACACAGCACAAACCCCCCGCCATCGACTTATGCACCGACTGACATTGAGACAATTCTGAGCATAATGTCACTCAACACTCCAGATAAAAATTGGTATATGGACGCAGGCGTCACATCTCACATGACAGCATCACAAGGTACTCTCTCGTCTTATTCCAATTTGAGTAATTTAAATCGGAATATTATTATTGGTAGTGGACAAGACATTTTCATCCGTGGTTATGTTCATTCGTCCCTATCCCCACCACATCCACCCCTAATCTTAAAAAATGTCTTTTATGCGCTAAACTCATTAAGAATCTAATCTTTGTGCAACATCTCACAACTGACAATTGGGTTTTCCTTGACTTTGATCCTTTTGGTTTTGCTGTAAATGATTTTACGACATGGAGACGAATAATGAGATATGACAGCATCGGAGATATCTACCCTAATTCAAATGCCGTCAACAATCCAACCTCAGTTCCCTCAACCTTTGCTGCTCAGTTCAAAATGATTATAATTCTACCTAAAATATGAGATTAATGAAAGAATATTGAGAAATATTATATTAGAAGGTATATCACTTCTCTGAGTTGGAAACCAAAGTCCTCAATAAAGAAGGAGGTTGGCAAGGGAGACATCTATCTTCAGGTGGTAGAGCTATTATCATCAAACGCATATTACAGTCCCAGATCCTGTATTTGTTGGTAGCAATCGTACCCCTAAGACCATCCTATATCAAGTAGAGATGTACTTTTCTGGGGAAAAGGGAGGACAAAAACAGAGTATGATTAGAGCTCTTGCGATAAGATGTCTTACCCATATGAGGAGAGTGGTCTTGATTTCAAGAGGTTACAGGACATATGTAGTACATTCAGTAAAAAAAGATGGGGAATATTAAGAACGGAGGATAAGGACTCCTCCATCTGGAAAATCTTATGGACACAAGAACAGGGTTGATAGGGACATCAAAAGGGGAGTCGGAGAAGCCAATATTTTGTTAGCATTCGACGTCATCATGTCAACCACACTACTCACTTAATGAAATCTGACAATGTTATGATCAAGGAATACATCAAAGATGGTGCATAGCACACATAGACTTTCAGTGAAAGAAGAAAGATTGTCTTCTTTTTAACAAATAAAAATATCTTAGAACTTGAATTTAACCACTTAAATCTTCATATTAGTAATTGAAGTTTCTAACCATATGATTCAATGTAATGTATCACAAACATATAACTAACATCTTATTATCTTGAATTAATCCTTATTAATATAAATAATATTATAATTATTAGATATTTTATTGTGAATGTAAAGGCTTAATGTACAAATACTATGCCACAAATAATAAGTATGAAAAACTAAGAAATGTGACACAAACTTTTTTCATGTGTTGTGTATGTATAAATTATAAAAAGTTCATAAAAAATGAAAGAGAAAAGAAACACAGTTTTATCATTTATAATTTGAAGCGCACTGACACTGGTAAATATCGGTATACAATATAGAAAAAAAAATCTCAGTATATGATTTTGTGATAAAATTTTGCTTTCACCCAAAAACTTTCGAGGTTCCGTTAAAGTTCATATTTTAAAGCGCTCCACGGTCATATAGTAACTTTTCATTCTCGCCCTTGTACGACAACTTGATAGCAATACCACAGTGAAGGTTGAGTAACCCGTAATTCACAGGGGCATGGCTGAAAAGAATCAGTATGAACAACAAGATTCTACTCCTAACTGTTGAGTTATAGAGCCTAATTCACCGCCGATATTATGAAGACCCTACGCAGAGTGTGGCACGCTGATCGCCCTAGTTTTGAGAATTTTAGGCTTATATTATGTTCGCCTTAGTTTTTTCTATATATAGACTAGGAACCCGTTTTTTCTTTCTAAGAGGTCGAGCAAGAGAGAAAGAGAGAATTGTAAACTCAAACTCCCTATTTGATTATAGTAAAATCTTCAACGGCAAAGTGAACGTAGCTCTCGCATTGAGGGTGAACCAGTATAAATCAGTGTGTGTTATTTGTTCTTCGCTTATTTACTGTTTTCTGATTAGGTAGGATTTGAGACTCAAATCCTAACAATTGGTATCAAGAGAGACATGTTGTGTTGCGATTCAGAAAATGATGGGAGGCGAAGATGGTTCGATGCACGGCATCGGGAAATTCGATGGTACAGATTATGCATTTTGGAGAATGTAGATTGGAGATTATTTGTACGGTAGAAAGCTTCATCAACCGCTGCATCCGAAGCCAGAGGAGATGAATGATGCAGAGTGGAATCTCCATCTCCTTGACAGACAGGTTCTGGGAGTCATTCGATTGACGATGTCGAAGAACGTTGCTCACAACGTGGCGAAGGAGAAGATCACCGCTGGCATGATGAAGGTTCTGTCAGACATGTATGAGAAACCTTCGGCAAACAATAATGTATTTCTCATGAAGAAACTCTTTCATCTAAAGATGGAGGAAGGTGCTCCTGTTGCAATGCACGTGAATGAATTCAACACGATTGTCCAATTGTCATTTGTTGCAATCGAGTTTGACGATGAAGTGCAAGCCCTAATTTTGTTGGCGTCTCTCCTGGACAGTTGGGAGCTGATGAGAGCAGCGGTTAGTAATTTGTTGGCAGTGATAAACTGAAATTCAATGATGTTAGAAATCGTATCCTTGCTGAGGAGGTTTACATAATAGATTCTGGTGAGGCATCGACGAGTTCTACTTTGAATGTTGAGAACATAGGCAGAAATTATAACAGAAACTACAATCGAAATAAGGGCAAGTCGAAGTCAGGGAATGACATGAGTCAACCCAGATCTAGGCGAACACTTGAGTGTTGGAACTGTGGGAAAACAGGCCACATCAAGAGGAATTGCAGGGCACCGAAGAATGAGGACAATAAGGGGGGTGGAATCAATACTGCCACTGAAGACATTGGTGATGCGATGTTGCTATCTGTTAACAACCCGATTGACTCTTGAGTTCTTGACTTAGGAGCGTCTTTCCATACCATCCCACATCGTGATATAATGATGAATTACGTTGCTGGGTATCTCGGGAAAGTCTATTTGACAGATGGTAAGCCTTTACAAGTTGTTGGTATTGGAGACATTACTTTGAAGATGTCAAATGGAAACGTGTGGAAGATCAAAAAGGTCAGACATGTGCTAGATTTGAAGCGTAATATGATCTCAGTGAGTCAGTTTGATGATGAGGGACATGATCTTAACTTTAGTAATGGGTCCTGAAAGGTGACGAGGGTGCTATGGTGGTTAGTCGAGGTAAGAAAACTGGTACTCTTTATATGACGACGAGATGTCGTGATACAATTGTTGTTGTTGACAACACTAAGAAGACATAGTCGTGGCATTACAGGCTGGGGCATATAAGCGAAAAAGGGATGAAGCTTCTGGTGACTAACAATATGATTCTGGAGCTGAAGTCGGTGGATCATCATATGTGTGAGAGCTGCATTCTCAGAAAACAGAAGCGAGTAAGTTTTTCAAATGCAGGTAGAGAATTGAAAGCTGAGAAGCTTGAATTGGTGCACACTGATGTGTGGGGACCTGCTACTGTCCCCTCACTCGGAGGATCACATTACTACGTGACTTTCATTAATGATTCAACCAGGAAGCTATGGGTCTATTTTATCAAAAATAAATTTGACGTATTCATTGTCTTCAAAATGTGGAAAGCCATGGTCGAGAATGAGAAAAACCTCAAGCTGATGAGTCTAAGATCTGACAATGTTGGAGAATACATTGATGGTGACTTCAAAAGGTATTGTGTTGATAATGGGGTCAAGATGGTGAAAACTATTCCTGGAATGCCCCAACAAAATGAAATAGCGGAAATGATGAATCAAATATTGAACGAGCGTGCACGAAACATGAGAATACACGCTGGACTGCCTAAGACATTTTGGGCAGATGCAATTAATACCGCAACCTTCTTGATTAACAGAGGACCGTCTTTTCCTTTGGGTTTCAGAATTTCAGAAGAGGCTTGGAGTGGAAAAAAGGTAAATCTTTCTTTTCTAAAAGTGTTTGGTTGATTATCCTATGTTCATATTGATGCTACTGCTAGAAGTAAACTTGATCCAAAATCTAAGAAGTGTTATTTTATTGGCTATAGTGACACCGAGTTTGGTTATTGATTCTGGGATGACCAAAATCGAAAGATCATCCGAAGCATGGACATCGTCTTCAATTAACAAGTGTTGTACAAGGACAAGTTGCGGGAGAGTTCAGAATCTAAGAACAAGGAATCAGAAATAGTTGATTTGAGAGACTTCTCGGCACTTGAGCTACATCAAGGTACTACTGCGGCTGAGGAACAAGCAGCACTAGAAGAAGGCCGACAAGCTAGTGATGGCGAGGTTGATGAAAATGTTGATTCTAAAACAAATCAGCAGACGCCGATCACAAAATTACGCAGATCATCTAGGATCAATAAGACGGTTCACAAGTTCTCTCCATCCCTCAACTACATTCTGCTCACTGACAGAGGGGAGCCGGAATGTTTCGAAGAAGCAATGCAAGTTGATGAATCGATCAAGTGGGAGTTGGTAATGAAAGTTGGTAATGAAAGATTAGATGGACTTACTGTTGTCAAATCATACATGGGAGTTAGCTAGGAGAAGAAGGCATTGCAGAACAAATGGGTCTACCGGATAAAGAAAGAACACGATGGAAGTAAGCGCTATAAAGAAAGGCTGGTTGTGATGGGGTTTCTACAGAAAGAAGGCATTAACTACATGGAGATCTTCTCTCCCGTAGTTAAGTTGGTGACAATCAGAACTATTCTTGGGCTAGTAGAAAAGGAAGATCTGCATCTTCAACAGATGGACGTAAAAATTGTTTTTCTTCACGGTGACTAGAAGAGGAAATCTACATGAAGCAACCTGAGGGATTTGAGGTCAAAGGGAAAGAGAAGCTGGTGTGCAAGCTTCAAAAGAGCATGTACGGACTGAAACAGGCTCCAAGATAGTGGTATAAGAAGTTTGACAACTTTTATGAAGAAAGCCAAATTCCTAAGGTGCGACGTAGATAACTGTTTTTACTTCAAGAGACTTGAAGACTCCTACATGATACTTCTCAGTTATGTTGATGACATGCTGATGGTAGGAGCAAACCTACATGAGATTAATAGGCTGAAGAAGAAGCTGTCAGAAGAATTTGCAATGAAGGATCTGGGAGCCGCAAATCAAATCCTCGGGATGAGAATCATCAGAAGTAAGGAGGGCCTCAAGCTCTCACAAGAAGAATACGTGAAGAAGGTTCTCAAGAGGTTCAACATGGATGATGTCAAGCCAGTCAGTACTCCCTTAGCTGGACACTTTCCCTTGTCAAAGGATCAGTCACATGTGATCGAGGACGAGAAGGAGCATATGGACAAAGTTCCTTATTCCTCTGCTATTGGCAGTCTTATGTACGCGATGGTATGTACGAGGCCAGACATTGCACATGCAGTGGGAGTTGTTAGCAGGTTTATGAGAAATCTGGGAAAGCAACTGTAGGAGGCTGCGAAGTGGATTTTCAGGTATTTGAAGGGCAACTCAAGTTCAACTTTGTGTTTCAGAAAGTCAGAGATAGGATTGCAGGATATGTTGATGCTGATAATAGTGGTGATGTTGATAGCAGAAAAAGCACATTCGGGTATGTTTACACCTTCGGAGGTACTGCGATTTGCTGGGTTTCAAAGTTGCAGAAGATATTAGCTCTCTCTAGTTGTGAGGCTGAGTATGTTGCCGTGACGGAGGCCATAAATGAGATGATATGGCTACAATCTTTTTTGCAGGGATCAGGACCACGAGGGGAGTGTGTTATATTGTGATAACTAGAGTGTTATTCATTTGGGAAAGAACCCGATCTACCATGCTCGCATGAAACACATATAACTCGGGTACTATTTCATCAGATCAGCTTTGAAAGATGAAGTATTATTGCTTGAGAAGATCTCAGGAAGTCAGAATCCAGCAGACATGATGACGAAGGTCGTGCCGAATAATAAAATGAAGTTGTGTGCAACTTCAGTTGGACTTCTTGGATGAGGATCGGAGTCGCCGCTGTAGATGGAGGCAGATGATTGAAATTAGTCTCTAAGTGGGAGATTGTTGATTTGTGGAGCCTAATTCACCGCCGACACTATGAAGATCCTATGCAGAGTGTGGAACGTTGATCGCCCTGGTTTTGGGAATTTTAGGCTTGTATTATGTTCGTCTTAGTTTTCGCTATATATAGACTAGGGCGCCTTTTTTTCTTTCTAATAGGTCGAGCAAGAGAGAAAGAGAGAATTGTAAACTCAAACTCTCTATTTGATTATAGTAAAATCTGCAGCGGCAAAGTGGACGTAACTCTCGCATTGAGGGTGAACCACTATAAATCTGTGTATGTTATTTGTCCTTCGCTTATTTACCATTTTCTTATTAGGTAGGATTTGGGACTCAGATCCTAACACTAACATGGTAGCAAGCAACGTCTCAAGGTTTTACTCACCCTAGAGGAGATAGACGACCCACACCGCAATGATGCGTCCACGCGAGTTGTATGTCGCGATAACGAGCATGGATGTATACTCCCTTGACACAAATTTAACATACAAAATCCCTTGTAATATCTATTTTCTTAACTTAGCAATGAGGAAATCTTTTATTGATCATTAGCTGATTAAAAAATATTTCTTTTTATTTAAATTTGTTAAATGGTGCACGTGAATTCTATGTAAGGTGGATTGTTGTAGTAATAACTATTTGTACAATAATTCTACAATTATGGTAAGTGTACAATGTTAATTAAATACAAATAATATGTTACCAAATATAGCTCCAAACCGTGATATACTCGGCATGTATATCACAGACTCCAAATTGTTTTGTGTTTCCGTGATATACACGGTATACACAAGGCATTGTATATGTTGTGTATACCGTGTATATCACGGTATACTTTCACACCCTGCAGTCATAGCATGCGGTCATCGTACGATGAGACTTAAAATCTTCAAATAAAACCGAGGGAAGACCCTTAGTAAAGATGTCTGTAATTTGGTACCTAGAAGGGACATGTAAGACGCGTACTTGTCCACGAGTTACCTTTTCTCGAATGAAGTGGACATCCATCTCGATATGTTTAGTGCGGTGATGTTGAACATGATTACCAGAAAGATAGACCGTACTAATATTATCACAATAAACCAAGGTAGCTTTCTGAATGGGACAATAAAGTTCTAAGAGAATATTATGTAACTAACATGATTCAGAGACCATATTGGCTACCCCTTGATACTCGGCCTCTGCACTGGAGCGTGATAATGTAGACTGACGCTTTGCAGACCATGAAACAAAGTTATCACCAAGAAAAATATAATAACCAGACGTGGAGCATCTGGTATCTGGACAGCCACCCCAATCAACATATGTATACGATACAAGTGTAGAGGTCATCGATGGATATAGATGCAAGCCATAGTCAAGTGTTCCTTGGATGTATCAGATAATGGGTTTGAGCGCATTCATGTGCTCAACCCTAGGATAATCCATAAACAAACACACTTGTTGTACGACATACGTAAAATCCGGTCTCATGAAAGTAAGATACTGAAGAGCTCCAGCAAAACTGTGATAGTCGGTGGGATCCTCATAAGGTGAGCCAGCCACAGCACCCAGCTTGGGTTTAGTATCAACTAGAGTGGAAGTAGACTAAAATGAGGACATACCAACTCGTTCAACTATCTCAGTGGCATACTTCCTTTGGGATAAGAATAACCTACCTGCATGACGAGTGACATCAATCCCCAAGAAGTAACTCAAGGGGCCCAAGTCTTTCATAGCAAACTCAGAACTGAGTAGTGTCATGATAGACTTCCGTAAATTATCAGAAGAACCTGTCAAGATAATATCATCCACATATAATAGAATTTATGCCAAGGAAGTACCACGATGATATATAAACAGAGAATTATCAGACCTGCTGTGAGAAAACCCAATAGTAGATACATAGTCTACAAATCACTTATACCAGACCCATGGGTCCTGCTTAAGCCCATACAAGGACTTCTTAAATAAACAGACATGATGAAGATATTTGGGGTCTCGAAAACCCAAGGGTTGATGCATGTAAACTGTCTCCTTAAGATCACCATGTAAGAAAGCATTCTTCACATCTAACTGATGAATGGGCCATGCTTTCGAAAGATCCAAACTGAGAACAGTGCGAATGGTAGCCGGTTTGACCACCGAACTAAATGTCTCACCACAATCCATGCCAACCTGTTGAGTTTTACCATCACCTACAAGACGAGCCTTATGTCTGGCAAAAGAACCATCAGAATTATCTTTATGAGTAAAAATCCACATCGACCGAATAATATTAACACCAAAAGGATGGGGTACCAATCCCACGTCTTATTGTCAATAAGAGCATTATATTCGTCGTTCATAGCCAATTTTCAATTCGGCTCATTTAATGCAGACATTGGGTTCCGGGTAGTGGGGATTTAAGAATATTAGAATTTAGATTAAAATGTCTTTTTGATTTAAAAATACCCCGTTGACTATGAGTGACAGGTCTATGACTCAGGGGAGAATTGAGTGGATTTTGGGAAAAATTCTGATGGGTGACGGACTGCCCAGCAGGCAGTGGGCCTGCTGGCCCAACACTGGAAACTGGACACGGGAGGGAAGCAAAAACCGGGGCTGAAGCACTCTCAGTTGTGGGCTGGACTATCGGCCCAATAGTTGGACCTGGGACGGGGAAGGAACAGGCAGTGGGTATTTACGGGCTAGTAGGCAGCGGGCCTGCTAGCATGTCGTGGTCACTGGATCGGCCCATTAAGTGGTGCATAATGTACGGTGAGACTTCTTCAGCTAAAAAATTATACGAACTAGGCACGGGACTACTCACTTTAGCAAAAGGAAATTCGGTTTCATAAAAAATAACATGGCGACTAATTATGCTTTTATTAGATGATAAATCAAAATATTTGTAACCAGGATGATTAGATGGATAACCCAAAAATACACAAGCGGTAGAACGGGCTTGAAGTTTGTTAATTGTAGTTGACGGAAATAGTGGATAGCATAAACACCCAAAGACCCTAAGAAGTGAATACAAATGATTCTTATTATAGAGAATTTTAAGAGGAGAGGAATATGTCAACCCTTTGGTATGAAGTATGTTAAGTAGATAAGTAGCCATTTGTAGAGCATGATGTCAAAAGGAAGGGGGTACGGAAGCATGGACCAATAAAGTTCCGACAATATTATTAATGGTATAAATTTTTCGTTCGGCTTTCTCATTTTTTGAGGACGTATACTGTCAGGGTGTACTCTAACTTCACCTACTCAACAACCAGTGTTGACTTTACAACTTTATGCTCCCATAAGACAGTGTTTCTAGCCTTTCAAATATGGTATATCAATGCAGCAACAACTGCTAGTATCAGCTCTTTACATTCTCTTCCCTTTATGCTTCTCATTATTCTCTTTCATATCCCATGAAGATTATTTTGTAGAATTCCCTTACCAAGCCAGTCAAGTAGTTCATTTAAGCACTGCTGGGAGAATGAGCATTTAAAAAAAACATGAGCTAAAATTTCTACACATGATCCACAGAGCAAGCATTGATCATCTTGGCTAATCCCCATAAGCATCAGCTTGTCCTTAGTTAGTAGTCTATTCAACAAGCTAGCCAACAAATTAAATTATGCTTGGGTATGGTCCCTTTATTCCACACCCATCTGTACCATGGCCAGTTAGGTAGTTCACCTCTTCTCCATCTATAGCCACTTGCAATGGTTACTTTTCTGCACTTTGTAACCACCCCTGTTGTAAATAACCGGGAGCAAAAGTGTCCCTAATCTTACATAACTTTTTCTAATACCAACAACAATCATTAGGAGGCATATAGTCTGTACACACCACCTCTTTAGTAGATACATGATTGATCCACCTCACCCAAAAATTATCTACTTTTGAGCAATGTTCCAGGCATATTTGGCTATAGCAGACTCATTCCAAACTATGCACTCAGTGATCCCTAGTCCACCCTCTTTCTTTGGTCTACATACAAGATCCCGAGAAACTAGAGGAGTTTTAGTTGTGTGTACCTTGCCATCCCATGTGAAGTTCCTGCAGATGCTAGTGATGCCTTTGAGCATCTGCTTTGGTAAGATGAATATAGAAGCCCAATAGTTATGGATATGCAATAATACTGAGTTCACTAGTAAGGCTCTCCCAGCATAGGAGAGATGTCTAGTCCCCTAGATTTTCACTCTTGCAGTCAACTTGTCAATCAACATTTCACAATCCAGATTAGAAATCTTTGAGGCTGAGATTGGGACACCCAAATACCTAACTGGTAGGCTACCTTTAGAGTAACCAGATAGCTCACACAAATCATTAAGCTGTTGGGTATCCATATTGACACTAAATATATTGGATTTAGCTGGATTTGTAGTCAGTCATGAGGTGTTAGAGAATGATAGCAGACCCCCAAGTAGTAGATGTACTGATCTGAACTCCCTTTTGCAAAATAGTAGCACATTATCTACAAAGCATAAATGATTGAGTTTGAGGCTCTGGCATTTTGAATGAAATTGGAATCCATCATGGTCAGCTACTACTCCCATAATCCTAATCGCGTTGTATTATTGCTTTACCAAGTACTTTACTTTTATGGTAATCAAATTTGTTTGATTGTTAGTTTGTTTTAACTACTCAATTAACGACTTTAATTATCAATTAATGTATTAAGAAAGTTGGAGTATTAATGTTGTAATTTAAAGAATGGAAGTGGTGTTGAGTAATGCTAAGGTGGGTGTAATAAGTGTGGTATGAGAAATGGAGACTAATATCTAGGTGAGGATTTCTGAATTGACCAACCTAATTTCGCTTTAGGCTTTCTCAAGCTCTAAAGTGTGAAATCTATGAACACTCATTAGTATTCTTAGTTGATTCCCTTCTAATTAAAGTTTAGAATCATTAAATGTGGTTTAAAACTCCAAGTCCTAATTAACTTACCCCTTTCCTAGACTCTAGTCTTTCTTTTCAAATTTGACTGGAGATAATAGGCATTAAAGGGGTGTTTACAACCAACCCTTAAACATTAAGAGTGAAAGGTAATTAAATGCCACCTTCATACACCCATTTTCATTTATAAACTACCCAACCACCACATTCCATTTTGGGTCACAACCCCAACCTAAAATCTAGCCACTCATGAAAAACAATGAATAAACTACTGTGCAATGAATGAAATAAGACATAGAAAATATTAAAAAAAACTTACAATGATTTTATATTGCAAAATGAACTTATCTCTATAAGATTCTCCCAATAATGACAAACACAAGTTGGAATAAACTAGGAGATGAATAGTGAATAGAATATTTCTTTGTGTCTACTCAAGTGTCATCAATGAAAATATAATAAAGTTGATATGAAAGTTGGTATCCATCACAAAACACTAGGTAACTATTTATAGGGACCCAATTTTTGGACTTGACATAATTATAAAAATGCCATCGCCTGATCACTTTACGACCACAGAACATGACCGCAGAACAGGTTTGCAGTCCGCAAAATAGACCTAGAGTTCGCAGAGTGATTTCTTGTACGGACTGTCTAAAACTGTGAAAGAAAGTGTGATCCGCAAAACTGAACTGCGGTCTGTAGAAGTGTCCTTGAGCTTCACAATTTAGGCTAAACTTGAGTTGCAGCAGTGGTTCGCAGACCGAAATGCGGTCCGCAGAACAAAGTGCGGACCACAGGTTAGGTCGTACTTTGGGCTCCAGGGTCTTCAGTTCACTGTTGAATTCTGCTATGATGCCCACCATTCTGCAGTACGCAGTCTGGATTTGCGATCTGCAGAATTGGTCTTCTCATTGCTTCTTCTATTTTTCAGTAACTTTGTCCATGTTTCAGCACATTTCTTCACTTTTGTTGTCTCAAGGCAAAAATCCTACAAAAACTGAAATAACATAAGATATATATACTATGAGTGCACAAAGGACAATAATACTATATGAATTTGTCATCAAATGTGCCGTAATTTCTCGGCACATCAACACCCCCAACTTAAACTATTGCTTATCCTCAAGCAATCTAAACATCACTAAGGTACGACTAATGACAAAACAAAGATGACTATGGTTGATTATACTTACGAGTCTACAAACATATGTTTCACGATATCGATATCCCCTTATATTTCTTAAAACAAAGTTCCAAGAGTGCATATCTACCATCAATGAACCCATGAACATCAAGCCTCAAGAGGTGTCTAGACGCTACTTGTGACTAGATGCGCTAAGACGCTCAACTAGAAGAGCTTTCATTTTAACAAGGTTCATGCAATTCAATGTGCCCTCACAAAAAGGAAAGTCCCAAACTCACACAAGATTTTTCTTTTCAAAAGAGGGGACAATAAGATCACTCACACTTATAAGGAATGTCAAGTGTCACAAATATCATGCCATAGACTTGCCTTTATTTTAAGTCACTACTACTCAAAGAGTGCTCGGTTTCGGATGTCTAAGGACTTTCTCAAGCTTGTAATGTAGGCTTAGGGATGGGTAGGATATTCATTTAAGTACAAGTGACTCTTCCCTCCTTTTGTACTATATGTTTTTTATTCAATAACTCAACTCCTTTTGTTTTCCAACTTCCTTTTCCACCCCATTATTCAAGTATCCCCCAATTTATTTCATTCTTTTATGGTTCATTTTCTCTTTTCTTTTCAATTATTTTTGCATTTCATTTTCTTCTTTTTCTCAATTTTCTCTTTTTTTAGAACCACTCACATCACAATCTTCTTCCATTCTTTTCTCTCGCATCCCACCCATCTTAGGATTTTGGCCTCAATTATCATTTTTCATGCATTCAAGGAGGGATTTGGTTCAAAAGATGGTTTATTTCAAAAGGGGCTTCGGTTTGTAATGTAGTAGTCAAAGCAAAGGTCAAAAAGCTAAAAAGAGGACAACTAGTTCTCTTAACTCACAGGTAGGTCAAAGAAGTCTTTAATCAAGAAGGTTCACTCTCATGTGAAGGCCTAAGATCATTTTCTCAAACAAGCAACTCTAGTTTCGCGGTTACAAACCAACGAGGCAAGTTTTATATAACACAAACAAACACAAGATAGCAATCGAATCCTCACCACTCTATACACATGAACTACAAGAACTGACACACTTTATACTCTCCATCGAACACAAGGCTATCATCTCATGAGATTCAAATACAAGTAGACAGAGAGACAAAATGATGCATACTTTCATAGAATAATAATTTAAAGGGCAATGCTACTCTTGTTTTCAAAATCTAATGTTTGAGGGGTGTCACCAAAACCAAAAAGAGCTACAATGCTAGAAACTACATACAAGAACCAATCAAGTCAAACTATTTTATCACTAGGCCATGGTGACTGAATATACACCCTTGGAAAAGAATCAGGCAAAGAAAACCAAAGGGAACCAAACACAATAAAATATGAACTAAACACAATCTACATATACAAACTAACACATATATACAAGTCAATTGTCACTTAATTTCCAAAAACATACAAGGTACCCCCAACCCCAACTTTAAAAATATGTGTTGTCCTCAATGCATAAAAAATGAAAAGTACAAGGACAAAAAGTTTGAGGGTCTTCTTGAGGCACACTAAGCGCCCTCCTAAGTATGGCTTATATATGTGGCCTCTACTGGGGCATCAGTGTCATGTGACTACGGAGCAGGGATGGGTGCATCTTTATCGCCCATCTCAGGCTCACTCTGTGGTAGCGGTGGTGGTGGAGTGGTCTCTGGGGCCTGTGGAGTAGTGCCCATAACTAGTGGAAGAGTAGGACCTCCAATATCAACATTTGTCCGTGGCTCCTAGGCCACTCCATTATTACCAATCATCGAGGTCTCTTCACGAGATCGTGCTACCACCGCATCAAGAACCATCTGCTCTGTTAATTATAGGTCATTCTCAACTCTCTCAGCTACTGCTCGGGGCTTCTAAATCCCCTTCTTATCTGTCTCATCATCAACCTCTGCCTGCCTCTGGGAGTCATCTGGCATCTCCAGCACCCTCTCTCTGGCCCTCAAACCTGAGCCCAATCATCTGTTGTGGTTATACACTCTGTGGTTGGAGAGGGATACCCAAAAGGTCATCAATCTCAACAGTCTTTAAGTTCTATACTTCTTTCTTCAGGATATCTATGTCATCCCAAAATGAAGAAACATCACTGCCGCTATCGGCCTCTAATCTCTGTACACGGCTTGTCAAGTGGATAAGTGCATCACCATAATCTTTCTACCTCTGCTGAACTACGCCCAAGACCTCTCTGATAGGGGCTTAAACACTCCTAATCAACTCTGGGATACTCGCCTCAAAATGAGAGGACTGAGAATTATCAATTACACCAATCTGGCATATCCTCACTATACCAGCCCTCAATCAGACGTGCTCTAATCTTGTAAAAGCTAAAGGTGCGGGAGGAATAGGGGTTGCTGGATTGGAAGTACCTGCTGGTGTAGAAGTACCAGTTATGGAGAGAATAAATGAAGTAGAGTCGGCTGATGTGGTGGCTTGTGTTTCTATCTGCTCAGATGCGAAGACCTCCAAATCAACAAACTCAAAAGGCATAGATGTGTTTAACGAGACGATGATGGTCTTCCTTTTCTTTCTTTCTTGGTTTTCCTCGGTCTAAACCCTCAAAATATCACATGTCAACAAGGTATCGACAACATTATCAACCCGAGGTAATTTAGGAACCTTAGCTAGATGACACAACTCTCTAATTAGGCATGGGAGAGGAAATGAGGTCTTGTTTTATTGGCCACTCTTGTCGAGCTCATTTTTAATCACATATCCGAGACCCACATAGACTCGGCTTGTAATGAAAGCAATCAAAATTATCTTCTCTAACCGGACGTCTGTCTCATTATACGACGGTTGCAAATGACTACTCAGAAAATTTTGCCAAAACTTGGCTTCAGTGCTTAAAGTGTTCTTGTATATCTTCTTGCCCACGATGATCAACTCTGGTGTCTCATTAGTCATAATAGCCGCTGCCCATGGGCGCTCATCATCCATCCAGCCCCTGATCTTGATGGGAAACTCATTATGGTCACATGTGAGGTTTGGGTCAAGTGCTTTGCTAATGGATATGCTACCACACAAAACTGTGACTCCACGAACCACTACTTCATCCAGAAGTTCCTTGGGATGTCCCTTTGTTTTATTTGGCATGGTGGTGGCATAGGAGGCGTAGAACTCACAGACCAACTCATTATTGTATTATGACAACGGTTTGAGGAAGCACTGCCACAGGTGGAAGACTATCAAGTCCCAAACTCATGAGAATTGGTCCCTCTGACAGTTCATGGAAATTCACTTATTCTCGATGATGGTCCTATCCTTGCTCTTTTGATAGAACTCTTTAGACCCTTTCACATAGAACCGTTTAACCTCTTGGGCCCTTTTTTTGCATCAACTCAGTCACTCGGGTGGTCTCCTCTAAAAAAATCCCCGTCATCAGACTGGAAGGATGAATGCGCTGTGGCACGGGAGGTTTGTGAACCTTCATCACTAGAGACCACTGTGTTGGGCCTCTTTATTTTATTTCCTATCTCGGTGGTTGCTTTGTGAGTCTGCTTAGTTAGCTTACTTTGGCTTTGGGGTATTGTCTGGGCCGTAGTGGGCCTCAAAGATCTAGTCGGTTGTGATGACTCATTAATAGCAATACCCTTTTGCACTTGAGTTTTCTTTGGAGCCATTTTCTGCAAATAAGAAATGTGATGAGTCTTAGACAATGGTATGAATAGCAAATAAAATATTATTGTGTTTTTCATAAAGTAATTACAAGAATAAAACACACAAAACAAATAAGAAGTTATATTACAAATTGAAAAAGAAAGAACAAATATAGAACCTGGAAACAACTTCAGTGATCACAGACCTGGTTTGCGGGCCGTAGTCTAGGTTTGCGATGTCACAAACCTGAACTGCGATTCACAGACCGCGATCGCACTTTTGCCCAAAAATTTTAAAGTCACTGGCAATTTTACAGCCTATTTTATGGTCCGAAGAACCATTCTGCAGTGCATAAAAGGCATCACATAATTGCCTTTCAATTTTCTTAATTCACTGGGCAAATTTACGAACTGGGGTGCCCTTCTGCGGCCTGCAAAAGGGCACCCAATCGGTGCATTTTAGATATTCTTCAAAGATTTTGCCTCGATTTGTCAAAACCTGGTGTTGCCACACCCATATCAGCACAACATTCACATAAACAACCCAATATATGCTTTCAATTAATGCTCGTAGGTACTCAGACTTCTCTATGTCTTCAATTTAGATATTTCAACAATTATACACTTTCTTAGGTAATTTTCACAAATACGATCAATTCACACACTTCCCACACAAGTCATTGACCCAAATTCAAGACTAGAGCAATTAAATTCGAGCCCAACCTTTCTATACCATCAATTTCACAAATTTCATGCAAGTACGAATTCTCATTTTTGTGATTTCTTAATAAAAAAAGGGTAAATAGGGCAATGAGGGATAATCACACAACCTAAGAGCTACATGAGCCCCACATAGATACCACACAATCATCACCCAACCCCACACGTCACTTCTCACGAGCAACACCTCACATTTACCTATTTGTGCGAGAAAAAGAAAAAGAGATGGGAGACATACATGTTGCGCGACTGAGGATGACGGGGAATATGACGTGAGATGAGATGGAACTTGTGCGAGGGAGTTGCGTGTGCAATGGAGTGTAACAGGTGCGAGGGAAGAGAGAGTACTTTGATTCTGAATCACAAGGTAGAAAGAGTGAGTGAGAAAAAAATTAAGGCTGAAAGCCTTTTTTATATCTTACGCTCGAATCGCGGTCGAGATTGGGTTACAGTTCCTGTTTGTGGTCTGCAGAACTGGACTCCCACTTACCTTTGCCCTAGCTCAGTTGAAGTGGCCCTCACTTTGCGATTGTTGAACCGGTCATAGAACCAGATTGCGGTCCATAAAAAGGGTTTGTTTCTCTGTAATTTTACCCATAAACTCATAGGTACACTATGTAATTCTACGGACCAAAGTGCGGTTTGCAGTTCCGGCTGCGATATGCAGCTGTGGTCGCAATTCTGCCTTTTTTCGTGTTCCATTATTCAAACTTCCCGTGGAGTGTGCGATCCATTGTGTAGTTCGCAGACCATGATTGCGGTCCATAGAAGAGGCCATAAAATTGTCTCTCTTTTTCCTTTGATTTGTTTGCACATCTTTCCATATTTCCTCCCCATTTTGCATGTGTTTCCAGATCCTACACACTCAATAAACTATCAAAACACATATGTGAACAAGAAAACAAAGAAACAAACTAAAACTTTGGATTGCCTCCCATTAGCGCTTGATTTAGCATTGCGATACGATGATTGTTACCATATTTTATTCAAGGTTCATGGAGGGTGATGATTGTGTTCACTCTATGATTATCCATACTTTCAAGTAATGCTTGACTCTTGGCCGTTCACATTGAAAAGATGACCAGCTTTGCTCTCCAATTCAATAGCACCATAAGGGAATACCTTCATCACTTTGAAAAGGCCGGACCACCTTGACTTTAACTTCCCGGGGAATAACTTGAGTCTAGAATTATAGAGCCAGACCAAGTCTCTGGGTGAAAATTCCCGCTTCAAAATTCTCTTGTCATGGAGAAACTTCATCATCTCTTTGTAAAGAACAAAACTTTCATAAGCTTAGAGATGTAACTCATCCATCTCGTTGAGTTGATCCACCCTTAACCATAAAGCATTCTCCCAATCAATTTTGAGTTTCTTGAATGCCCAAAGTGCCTTGTATTGTACCTCCACCAGAAGATGTCATGTCTTGCCAAATACCAACTTTTACGGTGACATACCAATAGGAGACTTGTATGTCATTCTTTACGCCCACGAGACATCATCTAGCTTCCTTGACCAATCCGTCCTCATGAGATTCACCTTCTTTTTCAAAATGCTCTTGATCTCCTGGTTGGACACTTCCACTTGACCACTTGTTTGGGGGTGGTAAGGAGTTGACACCTTGCTTCACCCTATATTTTTCAAGAAGAGAAGCAAACACTCTATTGCAACAGTGAGAGCTGTTGACACCTATTTTGTACCCTCCAATAATTTTTATTTAATTATTCAAGGATCCCGAGTCACAGACGGAGCGAAATATACTTTTCATAAGATGAATATGATTTTACAAAATTATTTCAGAGTATTTTACCATTTCATTTGACAAAATATCATCTGTATATATATTATATATTATATCCTAATTTTACATAATTTTGATCATTAATCATACTTTTGTAATTTTAACCAACAACAACATACCCAATGAAATCCCACAACGTGGAATTTTAACCGACAATTATAAATGTAATTGTTTTAAAAGAATTCTAAATATTAAAGAATTAATGTTTTCACTCCGTCAAAGTCGGGAAATTGTTTAATTAAATACGACAAGGGAATTATACCTCAAATTCGAGTCATGTTAAAGCAACTTTTGCATGGTTTTAATTTCTTAAATTCTAATTAGTGTTAAATTTGAGCTTAAAATGAAGCTTTTAATCTAATTAGACTATTTATGAAATTGTTTAATCATCCTTTTATTTAAAAAATGACCACATTAATTAAGTATGGTTAAATTGTATTGGGCCTATTCCTTTTTCTTTTAAATTTCAGCTAAGCCCAGGCTAACGAGTTCAGCAAACCCTTGCCGTGGCTTCATTTCTCTCTCAATGGCAAAAATGACTAGTTCAGCAGTATCTCGCCCCTTTTACTTTAGACTTACTTAACCATTAATTGCTCTTGCCCTTACTCCACCAGAGCTCGTCACACCACTATGCACCCATACCCCCAATGATGTCGTCCTTCGCTTTTTCTGCTATGGTTTAATGGTTTTGATTTGAAATCTTCTATTTTCATTGGTTGGGAACTGGATTGGAGGGAGATTTTCCCCCTAAATCGAATGGATGAGTTATGCTAGGGTTTCATCCCCACCCTATAAATACGTCCCTTTGTTATTCAATTTAGGTGTCCGAAACTTGATTCTTGGCATTCATACTTTTTGAGAGCCGAATCAAGTTAAATCCAATTACTTGTTTGCTTAACTTGGAATTCAAGCCCTTCGGTGGAACCCTAATCTATCTTTAAATTGATTGTTACAACTAAAACCTGTCCCTTTTGTGTGATTTTGCGAGCTTTTGAGGTCCCCGGAGTGAAGATTAAGCTCAAATTCGACCTTTAGGCTACCTCCACACAAGGTAATGCCATTTCTCTTTTAATTTCTTATTTTAGTTATGTTTCATTACCTATATTAGTTAAGCATGATTAGTTTGCTTGAATGTTAGTTTTAGATTAATTTTAGTCATGTATTAAACTGCTTAGGTTAACATGATATTCAGTATGTGAAATTGAACCCTATTTACCTGAGTAAAATGATCATTATGTTTGGTTTAGATCTTGTTGGAGGTTATGAGTAGGATGTCTAGGCTAAAACCATATCTTCTGTGTGTTGTGTAACTGAGTGAAGTTCTTCTAGTTAATCCTAGTCCCTGTTTAGGTTCCATTTTGTCTTAACTAGAACTAGGTTGATATACAATAGGATTAAACTTATTTGGGATGACTAAGAGGTTTATGAAGATCAAAAACAGCTTGTATAACTAGAAATAAGGTATAATATATGATTTAGGGTCTATTTATGGTAGGTGAGGGATAGCTAAAACAGCACAAGGCCTAAATATGCTAGTTGGAACCTTTCTTAGCCTGTATGAAAATTATCCTATCTAAAATACTATTAACATAGTAGTTTGGAAGCTTGCTTAATTATGTAAACTGCTTTAGATGAGCAATATGTTGATCTGAGGTCTGTTATAGTATGGGCTGTTTAGTTGGTATAATGCCTAAAGTTTTTGATTTGAAAACTGTTTTGATCATGTATGAATTGGTTAAGATGATATAGTGTCTAAAGGTGATAAATTGAAACTTGTGTGGTTATGTACATTAGTTTAAAATGATTGTTTGCCTGAGCATTGAAACTGGTTTTGTTAGATAATTTGGTTTAGGTTGGTCAATATGCTAGTTTAAGGTTTGTTCATGTCATCTGTGGGTTTTTTCAAGCTGAAAGATGCTTAACATGCTTGGTTTAGGACTGGCTTTAGTCATATATGACCTGTTTATGTCAATCTTGCAATCTAGGTTTAACATATGGTCTAATGGAATATTCAAACTTATTTAGTTGTAAAATGTGGGTATTGTTGACCTGTGTGCTTGTTTGGTACCCCTGATTAGACTTGAGCCCCATGTTTGTGTGTATCCTGCTTCATACATACTGGCCTAATATCATGCACAACTATGCTATGTCTGTTTTCATATGAATCCAAGTCTTGTGGTAATTTCCAGTCTAAGTTAGCATAGTGTGAAGCCTTATTAAGTCAATGTGACTGTGATTGCTTATTCTGTGATTTCTAGCTAATAATTTCTACTTAAACATCCCACATGCCTGCTGAAGTCTGCCTTATCTGTGAGAATTATACCATGAATTTTGAGTCATCTTATTAGGGTTTTAATTGGCACAATCATGTTTTGCCTTTACCTATGCGAATCTGAAGCATGTTGAACCCATATCCAAGTCTTGATCTAGAATTAGATAAACCTAGAGCTAGAATGAAGTCCTTCATTTGTACTCTTGCATTGAATAAACCTCTTTCATGTGCCTCTGTTCTGCCAAAGAATAGACAACTACATATGCACATTTAGTTAATTTAAGTAGTTTGAACCTGCTTGTATGCCTTCATAGTGATCATATATGTTTACCCAAAGCATGTCTAGCCGGTAACCATCTCTGTTGAACCTTCTGAAGTCCTAGATATGTATGGTTGGTCCTGAGTTAAGAACAAACATCATGTTATGTATAGGAAAGCTATTTATATGATCTTTTCCAACCCTTGATAAATAGCCATATGCTTTCCCTGTTGGTGCTTGTAACATGTTTACATGTCTGTTTCCTGCCTTAATCATGTATGTCTGTTTGAATGGCCTTACCTTGGTATGTACTTGTCTGATCATAGAGCACACATTGCACCATTGCTTGCTGAATGTAGAAACTGAGCATGCTCAGTCATTTCCCCCATAGCTGCTAGATCATGTTTTTCTTGTGCTCCTTCCTAACACTGCAATATTTAGAAATGGTTTGCATTTGGTATGTCTATGTATTCAAGACTAAGTAGAGTTTAGGATGTGTCCTTTTCCTTGTTTGTTTGGTAGCGATATGGTATCTTTGGATAATCATGTTGACATTGCCATGAACCATTCGTCTAAATTGTAAGGACCTGGCTTTGTGCACAGACAATCTGATCTTGTAAATTGGATAATTTAATAGAATAAAGAGGTGTTGAATAATCCTACTAACCTATACTCTGGATGCCTAAAGAATACATGCTGATTTGTTTGAATTGGAAAATATGAATCATATAGGGATAGATCGAGGACCTGGGTAGTGTATATGGGGCATATCCCAGCTGTTTAGCTCGTAGTTACCCTTTTCTTAGTGCATGTTTGGAAATCATGTTGATACATCACAAAGTATATGGACTGTACACCACAGTATACCCAGTACATAAGGTATACAGACCCCATATATCAAGTATATACCAGCATGTATATCTGTATATCATTCATATCTTGCCACAACATGTGTGTCTGCTGGGCCTAGCCCATATCTGGGACTCTGTTGCTTCCTTTACATGGCTGTAATATGTCGGGCTAGGCCCATAGGTCTCATTTTCTGCCTTTTTCTTATCTGCCTATGAGATAAATATATTTGGGATGAGCCCATTTGCTTATTTCTTCGTCTTGCTATTGCTTGCTGTTCCAATAGTGGGCTGACCCAAGTGTTTTAATTTAAATTTACTTGTTTTGGATCGCTTGTATGTTTTAATTTATCTTGCATATGATAAGTCTAAGGTGCATTCTAACTTGGACTTTTTGTTGTCCCTCCTCTCTTCTCCCACTGCCTTGCGATGAGATGGGCCTCTACTGGGCCAATTACTCTACTCAACCATGATTGGATCTCTGCTGGTCATTCTCATATTCAATTTAAGTTGGGTTGAGGCCCAACTAATTTTTCTTGATCGAATCGGGGAAGCTACTATGCATTTGAAGGCCCAGCTATGGGTGAAAATAGCCAATTGGTAGGCTTAGGTAGGCCCACCAGCCTAAACTCTTCTCCTTTCCATTTTCATATAGATATATAATCTTTATTACGGTTACGAATCTAGGATAGACAAACGATCCATTTTCATATAGATATATAATCTTTATTACGGTTACGAATCTAGGATAGACAAACGATATGTACATCGTTTAATTAGATCGCCTTACAATGAATTTCCAAAAGTTATTTAAATTCCGAATTTGAATGAAAACCGGTCTTTGTTTTATTTACATATTGGGAAAGAAGTGAACTGTTTTTGACATGGAAATCTGAAAACGAGAAACGAATTGTTGAACTGAGTTTTAAAACAGACTTTGGACGTTTAAAATCACGACTTGGATTTTGGAGTTAAAATTGGACTTTATTTTTTTTGAACTGCTCATCTTGAAAGGACTCAAGTTGGGCCTGAGTGACAGAAATAATAAATGGACTGTTGAAAAATTGAATTTGGACCATAAATGACTTTTCCAAAACTGATTTTTACGGGTTAAGTCTAACTAATTGATTTTTGGACAAAATTTCCCATCTTGGACTTGAAATTGAGTTATGGATTTTGGAGTGTTAGAATATGAATTGATTTTGGAAATATAGCATGCAAAAACAAAAGAAAGCTATTTTCTATCTTTTCCTTGAAACCCAACAACTTGTCATTCTAAGTGGGTTCTACTCTTTTCCCTAAATTTTAAAAGATATTTTCAAAAAATGCAAGTGTGATTGGACAATATTGTTGGAGTAAAAGTGGAATTCTATTCAAATTGAAATTTGAGTATTTTTAGTTTGGAAACAAATTGATCCCGTGCATACTATTTCGGTGGAAGCCTAACTCCTTTGTTTTAAATAAAACTTTTGAGTTTCGAATAAATGAATGACAAGTATATTTTTCGGATATTTTTAAACACTTAAAGCATTCAAATAATTAAAGCATGATATAGAATCTGAAGGTCTATCATATTCTAGAGATCCTTAATACCGGGGTATTTAACACCTTCTTTGGGGATTACCAGAGCCCTTACCTCGATTTTGATTTAGATAGGACTTTTCAAATGTTTTTGAACAAATCCTTTCACTTGGTTTTCCTAATTTACCTAAAATTAGGTGGCGACTCTAAACACAATTATCCGACTTAGAGCACCATGTAAATTTTCAGTAGCTTTTATGCCTCCGCATAAAAGTGAACTGTAACAAGAGCCTACATCGCTTATGATAACTCTAGGAGTCCCAAACCGAGTGAAAATGTTCTTTTTGAGGAATTCGGTGACACTCTTCCCTTTATTATTCGGAAGGGCTACGATTTTGACCCACTTGGACACATAATCAACAATCACAAGGATATATTTTTTACCAAATGAATTCACGAATGGCCTCATGAAGTCAATTCCCCATACGTCAAACAACTCCACCTTAAAGATCAGCGACATAGGCAACTCATGCCTTCTAGAGACATTACCTTTCCTTTGACATTGGTCGCAATGCTTCACAAATTCATGGGAATCCTTGTAGATCGTTGGCTAATAAAAACCAGTTTGAAGAATCTTGGAGGCCATGCGTTGACTAGCATGATGACCCTTAATCGGTGAAGTATGACATGCTTTCATGATGGACAAAGTTTCAACATCGGGCACACATCTTCGAATCATATTGTCGGCACAAATCTGGAAGAGATAAGGTTCATCCCAATAATAATGCATAGAGTCTCTCAAGAATTTCTTCTTTTGTTGAGAATTTAGATGATCCGGCATGATTCCACTTATCACATAGTTTGCGAAATCGGCATACCAAGGGATGAGATCTTGAGATAATGCAAAGACTTGCTTATCAGAAAAAGCATCATTGATCTCCAATTCATTCTTTGGCCTTGCCTCTTCAATTCTTGACAAATGGTCCGCTACTTGATTCTCACAACCTTTTCGGTCTTTTATCTCAAAATCAAACTCTTGTAGAAGAAGTACCCACCTAATCAAGCGTGGCTTCACATCCTTCTTTTCCATTAAGTATCAGAGGGCTGCATGATTGGGATATACCACCACTTTAGAACCCCATAGGTAGGATCGAAACTTCTCAAATGCAAAGACAATGGCTAGCAACTCTTGCTCTATCACCGTCTGTTGAGTGATATACTTGCATAGTAAATCGGGTGAAGAATTTTTCCATGTCTTTGACCCAACATAGCTCCCATAGCTACTCCACTTGCATCACACATCAATTCGAACGAAAGATCTCACTTTGGAGTCACAATAATTGGAGTCGACTCTACCTCATCATCAATCACATCTATCGCCGAAATTACCCCCATATCCATAGATTGCTTCATGGATTTGCACACATAGAATGTAACTTCTTGATCATTCATGTGGAACTTCAATTATCCACTCTCCACATCACAAATGGCTCTCCCCGTTGCTAAGAATGGTTGTCCTAAGATTATGGGAACATCATAATCAACCGCACAATCCAATATCACGAAGTTAGCAGGGAAGATAAACTTATCAACTTTCACAAGAACATCATATATGATCCCTATTGGTTTCTTCACCGTCCTATCTTCCATAAGCAACCTCATACTTGTAGGTTGGGAATTGCCTAAACCTAATTTCTTGAAAATAGTGAACGAAATCAAATTGATGCTTGCTCTAAAGTCACAAAGTGCCTTTGCAAATCGGTACACTCGAATGGTGCATGGAATGGTGAAAGCACCGGGATCCTCTTGCTTCTTCACAATGGAGCTAGAAATGATGGCGCTACATTGGTGCGTAACGTCCACCATCTAAAAACTCACCCTTCTCTTCTTTATTATCACTTCCTTCATAAACTTGGCATACCCCGACATTTTTTCCAAGGCTTCAACAAGTGGAATATTGACCGATAATTGCTTTAGCATTTCCAAGAACTTGTTGAACTTGTCATCTTCAATTCTCTTAGCAAATCTTTATGGAAAGGGAGGAGGAACCCTTGGAATAGGCTTTAACTCTTTTGGAGCCTCATCTTCTTTGTCATTCCCTTCCCCATTTTCAATCACCTTCTATTCAATTAAGACATAATCATCTACCACCTTGTAATCACTCTTCTTCGGCTTCTCGCCTTCAATCAATCTCTCATCTACCATATCCGTTGGCATCTTTGTCTCTTTCAACACTTTCCTACTTCTTGTAGAAATATCTAGACAGTGAGACACATATCCCCCTTTATTTTTTGGATTCACCACCGTATTACTCGAAATGATCCCCTTTTGCCTTGGATTTAGTGTGGAGGCGATTTGCCCCAATTGACTCTTTAGTTTCTAGATATTGAATGGGAGGATACAAGATTATTGAGCTCCTTCATATGTGACTTGGACTTGTCTTGATTTTTCAATACTCATGACAATATTTCTTCAAGCTTTGAACTAGCGGGATCGCTAGTAGACTCACTATTGTGGTAAGAATGGGGTTGGGTAGGTTGTTGGTATGCTTGCCCCCTAGGTGGAACATAAGGGTTGGAGCTTCAGTTTTGGTAGTCATTGTTGTTATTATCTCTCCAATTTCCTTCATTCCTTTCTCTCCAGTTTGGGCCGCTTTGGTCATTATTCTAACCTTAATTCTCGCCTTGATTACTAGATCGCCGTTGTTGGTTCGATCCTTGGTAATTAGGGCGGAACCCCCTGCACGTTGTTCACAAATATCCTTTATGATCATAGGGTCCATTTCGGTTGCACCTTGCTTGGGACCTATGCTTGTTACCGCATTAACTTTCTTAGTCCCCTTTTCCATCATATGTTTAGTTAGGACCGCCATTTGGGTCATCAATTGTGCCATAGTCTCGTCCCTCTCTTCTTCTTTCTTTAATGTCTCTCTACACAAGACTTTCGAGGAACCTCACCCAACTACCTCCGATGCTCTAGTGTGCCAAGCATGGTTCATCTTTGTTAGCTTTTCAAGATGCTCACTCACTACGGTAAATGAAATGTCCATCAAGGCACCCACTACTATATTATTGTCCACCGACTTGTTGATCGAATCAGCGCCCGATAGAATGTTTGGAGCAATACATCATCGCTTATCCCATGATTGTAGCATTGTTTGAGCTTCTTTTTAACATTAGCCATGCTTCATGCAAGGCTTTACTCACAATTGACAGAACGTTAAGATCTCATCTCAGAGTTGGAGCATGCGAGACGGCGAGAAGAACTTCTCAAGGAATGCCTCCACTTTCAAGTTTTGACTATTTATCCTCTTATTCATGTCTTAACTTGATCTTCTTCATGATCAACACTACAATGACAGACCATCATAATATTTTATCCTAGATTCTAATATATTCAAAGTCTCGTAACTTCTTTACAACCTTTCAAAAAATTTATATAAAATACTAGCTATACCATAAGAAAACTCTCACCACATACTTTAAGTAATTAATTAATTTTAATGTAGGTAACCACCACCGCTAATCTCCTGTTATGAGTAAGGTTCAAAATATCATATTGTGCGAAGTTCTTGACGGTCTCAAATATGGAAATCTTGAGAAGCTTACTACTAACAATTCTATGATTCTCATTTGATAAATAAAATATAATAGTATTATATTTTCAAAAAGGTAGCTACTGTTACATAAGGCAACAAGGAAGGAATATACTCTCAAATATGCTTTTCTCTACTTGCTAATATGAAATATCTCCAAATCACATTATCTCTTTGTCAAAACTTAAGGACATAGCTATCCCACTCTTCACCTAACAAATAAGTGGAACTCAATAAAATACTTCCATCCATCAATATATCATATTTTGGCTAATACATCTCCCTTTCTTAGCAGAGGTTATGTCCATCGCATTGAAAACTCTATCCATCTCAACAATTTCCTTAGGCCTAACAAGATTCCGGCAAAGTTTCCCCAGGAATTACGACTAATGTCATTCTTATACGTGTCTAAAAATATCAAAACCACATCTTACAATCACCATATAGATACACGTACTATTGAATCCCAAGCGACTTTGCACATCTATCGATTTTTAAATCATCACCAATGTGCACCACATAGAACCATTGTTCACTAGGTTAGGAACTAAAACACGAGTTAAAGTCATCCACACGAGGCACGAGTTACGAACACGTTGGAACAATCCTAAAGAGAAATTCAAGCTCTATAGCACAATGTAGAATCAAGAAGAATGAAAAACACCTATAAATGTCTTGGGAGTCTTTCAATCATGCATGTGATCAGGCTGTAAAAGGAAGACTCCACTAGACACAACTCCATAGACACATACAACTCCTAGGACATATCTAAACCTGAACTCTGATACCAAGCTTGTCACGCCCCAAACCTGACCCTGGATGTAACATGTATTCAATGCTATGAAAAACACCAGAAGAACCTTATGAAGCAATGAATATCGAATCTCTTTTAATATTATTTTAAAATTTATTTAATACAAGTCATTTAAGGCAAACTGAAATCATGCTCATACGAATAAAAATTAGCGGAAGTTCAATATAAATAGTAAATCATAGAACGTGACAAAATGCCCAACAAGTCATACGAGACTTCCACAATCTACCCACACATCTGACAACTATCTATGGAGCTTCTATGAGAGATAAACAATAGTCTAACTTTGGAACGCTGCCTGAAAACTAAAGTAGTAAACTAGATAGATAGGGTGTCCTACGAACAAGGGTGTGGGCTCACCAATAAGTCTGAAAAGCAGCAAGTTCTTCTACTCTTCTTTATTACCTAACATGCCATCAAGAACAACAATGGTATGCCTGAGTATTAGGTATTCAATGAGTGTCTCCTGAATAATGATTAATAGCAAAATATATAAGTAATAAGTATAATTATAACAATATTGGGAAACAATTCAAAACAAATGATAACATCTTATGAACATCCAGTATAAGTCAATGATAAATATATAATCACTTTGAATCCTTAAGTCGTTCTCGTTACCTTAAGTTCTTTCAAAAACAGTTCGAAATTCCAAATATGGAGTAAGATTATAACATTAGTAAAATCACCAATAAAAGACAATAACATAGAAATATATCAACTTCGACTTACTATACCATTCATCACGTTAAGTTTTTTTTTCAATCATGAATGCAGATTTATAACAACACTCACATACACTGAGACTTTATCCCACGGAGGCTAATCATCCTCTGAACTAGGACAACAATAGATGTACCGAGCTACACGCCTCGGAGGTCAATCATCCTCTGGACTGACACAACAATTCTCAACAACGATATGTTAGGATCCATAATGGTTAATCGTACTCAAGACTAGCACAGCTTGCCCATACATGCCCAAACACAAACAAATATAAGTCATGGCATATTATCCGAATCACAAATCATGGCATTGAAGCTGAATAGTTCATTATGAACTATGTTCATCATTTTGTTAGTAGGGGTATATCAAGTCACTAATCGATTTAGAAATCATATTAAATTTTTAATCATATTCAATTTCACGAAACCCGTTCACAGGACAAGACACATTAAAGATCAATGCTTTAAAAACCCAATTTCAATCAGCCAAAGTAAGGGTAAATCACGTTTAAAAATTATTACATTAGAATTCAACTCGATCATCCCATAGTAGGGGAGAACATATTTAAATATCAAACTTTTTGAAAATAAGTTTAAACCATCTCTTATAGGGCAAAGCATATTCAACAATTAAATCTCTATAATTCAGTTTCAATAATCCTTTGATAGGAAAAATCATGAATACATATATATAGTATGATACAGATAAGGTTCCATGAGGGTTTGTCCCTCACGCACATAAAACCTTGCCAAAGAAACTATTTTTAAAGGTTCAAATAGTATGTTAAAAAAGAGACATACCTTGATTCCCGCTATAAGTTAGTAAATATATTCCTTCACATTCAATAATCGCTCTACAATTGATAAGGATGATATATATTAGAACTTTAATCGTTTCTATGAGCTTTCCTTAATTTTCAAAAACTATGGTTTTTCTAAGCCTTAAAAACTTGTTCTTGAACCTCATATGAACCACTCGTTGATTCTAATCGTGTAGTAATCTATACTAGCCTAAAAGTCATCAATGGAATCAAGGAAATCGAAGTTCATGCCTTTTAGACGAAGTTCTACACATCCCTTCTTCTCCTCTCTTGAGTTTTCAATAATCTAGGGTTTGGAGAGATGAACTAAGATTGATTTGATGTTAGATTAATTTAGTAATAGGAGGGATTGATCAAAAACGTACCTTAGAGATTTGGGGAGGAATTAGGGTTGTTTTCTCTCTAAAAGACGATTTAGAACGAAGTCTGTAATGTGAAAAATGACATAAAATAGTCTAAGGGTTGTATATATAGGCCTGCACATTTTGGACATCCCACCTCGCTGGGTGAGGTCTATAGTGAGGTGTTTTTATTTCTCTAGGCTTCGTCAGACGAGCTCCCATGTCCATTTTATACAGTTAAAATTGTATGTTTTTTGACGATACTGACAGCGTCTCAGTAAACTTGCCACAACTCCTAGAACAAAGCTCAATATGAGCTCCACCATAAATGGAAGGAAAGGTATGTCAAAGATCTACAACTTTCACTTTATGAGTTTTCTCATATTCCTAACATAACTACCCGAAAGCTAGGCATGAGTTAGGACTACCTCAGACTTAGACGAATTTAAGAGTTCTTATAAACTTCACTATTTGATTTAACTTCAAAACAACTAATCTTTCACCTGTATTCATTCCGAAAGGATTCATATAAATAAAGTGACACATCAACACTTATTTAATTCATTCACACCTAACCTAGATTTTTAGAATGTTACAGCTTCACGGCTTTCTCAAACACGTTGGGATGACGAAAGGCGAAGCACACCTTGTTGAAGTTACTCAAGTGTCTATTCGGGTCGTCGGAAGCCGATCCTCCGAATAGGACCTTGTTGTTGAGCATATGGAGCATGGTGGAGGTTATGTGGAAACTCACATTCCCCGGAATTTGGGGTGGCCGGATGGCATTCACAAATGTGGCCATCTCTATGTTTTCCTCATCATCGAACAACTCCATCATAACTCCTACACCACATAAGTAAATGTAAATTTAGAATAAAGATGTAGCAAAGTTATAATACTACAAATAGGAAATTGAAATATCGTATTCCCCGGCAACGGCGTCAAAATTTGATCTTGCCCAAATTACACATAACAATGTATAATGCGGTCGTTGTCAAATATAGTAACCCAACTAGGTTGAGGTCGAATCCCACAAAGAATACGATAAGAAATGACTCCTAATTGCGTTGTATTATTGCTTTACCAAGTACTTTACGTTTATGGTAATCAAATTTGTTTGATTGTTAGTTTGTTTTAACTACCCAATTAACGACTTCAATTATCAACTAATGTATCAAGTAAGTTGGAGTGTTAGGGTTGTGACTTAATGCATGGAAGTGGTGTTGGGTAGTGCTAAGGTGGGTGTAATTAGTGTGGTATGAGCAATGAGGACTAATATCTAGGTAGGGATTTCTCAATTAACCCACCTAATTTCACTTTAGGTTTTCTCAATCTCTAAAGTGTGAAATCTATGAACGCCTATTATTACCCTTAGTTGATTTCATTCTAATTAAAGTTGAGAATCATTAAATGGGGTTTAACGGCCCAAGTCCTAATTAATTTACCCTTTTTCTAGACTCTAGTCTTCTTTTCAAGTTTGACTAGAGACAATAGGCATTAAAGGGGTGTTTGCAACCAATCCTTAAACATTAAAAGTGAGAGGTAATTAAATGTCATCCTTATACACCCATTTTCATTTATAAACTACTCCAACCACTACATTCCATTTTGGGTCACAACCCCAACCAAAAATCTAGCCACTCATGGAAAACAATGAATAAACTACTAGGCAATGAATCAAATAAGACATAGAAAACATTTAAAGAAAGCTTAAAATAATTTTATATTGCAAAATGAACTTGTCTCTACAAGATTCTCTCAAATAATAATGACAAACACAAGGTGGAATAAAATAGGAGATGAATAGTGAATAGAATATTTATGTGTCTACTCAAATGTCATCAATGAAAAGTTGATATAAAAGTTGATATCTATCACAAAACCCTAGGTAACTATTTATAGGGACTCAATTTTTGGACTTGACGTAATTATAAAGATACCACCTCCGGACCACTCTGCGACCATAGAACAGGACCTCAGAACAGGTCTGCACTCCGCAAAGCAGACCTAGGGTTCGTAGAGTAATTTCTTATCTGTATTGTCTGGAACTGCGGCAGGAAGGGCAGTCTGCAGAACTGAACTGCGATCCGCAGAAGTGTCCTTGAGCTTCGCAATCTAGGATAGACTTGAGTTGGAAATGCGGTCCGCAGAACGAAAGTGCGGACCGCAGATTGAGTCCCAAGGCAAAAATCCTACAAACTCTTAAATAACATAAGATATATATACTACGAATGCACAAAGGACAAAAATAATATATTAATTTGACATCAAATGGGTCGTAATTGCTCGGCACATCAACTATGTTTCTGCGTACATGTTCCCTATTCTCATTAGCAGTCCCTAACAAATTAGTGTAGTATTCTATAAAAGCTGCAGCAGTACCCTCTATATCAATCTTAGTGTTCCATTAAGATCTTTAATTGTGAAGATCCTTTTGGCACTCCTAGCCTTCAGTACACTAGGAAAGAACTTGGAATTCATATCACCATAGTTTACTCAGCGTATTTTGCATTTTTGTTGAAGGAATTTTGCCCTTGCCAAGTGCCAAACTAAATATTCTTTAGCTAATGTATACTCTTGTTCAATCAGCTGAGTACTCTTAGATTTGCTTGGAGCTTGGTTTGACATTCATGAAGTTTCTCCAGGGCTCTTAGTACTGAGCTCCAGTTCACTGAAGTTGGTTCTATTAATCTCCTTTAATACAACCTTGAGTCTATTCAACTTGTCCACCAACTGGTACATCTACTCCCTTTACACCATTTCTCCCAATTGGCCTTCACTTTCTCTTTAAATTAAGGAGTCAAGATCCACATATTATAGTATCTGAATCTATGTGAAGCCTTAATCATCCCATTTTTCCAATTGATAAAAGCTGGGCAATGATCATATAATTCTTGATTCCCAAAATGAACTTCAGATGCAAGAAGAGTAGTGATCCACTCCAAATTAATAAGCACTCTATCTATCCTGCAATAGAATCCACTATATGCCCCCTACTTGTTATTCCAAGTGAAGTATGTGAAAGTATATGTATGTCCTAGAGACAATCTGTATTAGGACAAATGTACTTTATACACATTTGTATTATTATTAATGGAGATTAATATTTTGACATTTGCAATTATTGAATTATTAGTTGGTTGTTTATAATATTCTATATTATGCATCCCTAGAGGTTACGTTGTTATTAATAATGTGAGATATTAATATTATAATGTAACTCTTAAAATAGTTTCGACTAATGATCATCGAGAATGGGATATCGATGATATGTGATACGTCGACATGTGGTCTGCATAACATCCTTAGAGGATGTAGTATGTCTCACCTGCTACGAGTAATGGCTACTCATGATGGACACATGCATACTTTGGAAGTATTGGTATACCCTGCTGATATATTATTTGTTATACTTGTCTAAAGTATGATCAGCGTATGGGAGATAGAGGTTCTTAGACTTGAGGTCAACGCGCACCTTGTCTACAAAGTAATATACTTTGATCCTGTCCTAAGCTCAAATGCCTTATAGGTTGAGATACGACTTGTATTGGGTACATTACGATATGGATTAAAGGTGGTAGTTGAGCCAAGATTAGGATTCATTCCTCGAATGTATATTCAAGAGAACACTCAGCTCCTAATGCGGGTATTTTAATTTCAATCAGGCGCCCACCTTCCAATGCGGGTATTTCAATTACAATCAGGTGCCCATCTCCTAATGCGGGTATTTCAATTTCAATCAGGCGCCCATCTTCTAATGGGGGTATTTTAATTTCAATCAGGCGCCCACCTCCTAATGTGGGTATTTTAATTTAAATCAGGCATCCACCTCCTAATGCGGGAATTTTAATTTCAATCAGGCACCCACCTCCTAATGCGGGTATTTTAATTTCAATCAGGCGCCCACCTCCTAATGCGGGTATTTTAATTTCAATCAGACGCCAACCAAACGGCGTCATCTGCATTATGTTAGCACAACGGCTGTCTCTTACGGTCAACAGAATTACGTCGATACAACGACGTCATCAGCAACACGTCCATACAATGACGTCATCAGCAACACGTCCATACAACAACGTCATCAGCAACACGTCCATGCAGCGACGTCATCGGCAACACGTCCATACAACGACGTCATCTGCACAATACGTCTATACAACAACTTCATCAATAACACGTCCATACAACGACGTCACCAGCAACACGTCCATACAACGACGTCTTCTGCACAATACGTCTATACAACGGCATCATCAGCAACACGTCCATACAACGACATCATCAGCAACACGTACATACAATGACGTCATCGGCAACACGTCCATACAACGACGTCATCTGCACAATACGTTTATACAACGACGTCATCGGCAACACGTTCATACAACGACGTCATCTATATTACGTCTATATAACAACATCATCAGCAACACGTCTATACAACGATGTCATCTTATTACGCCTATGCAACGACATCATCAGCAACATGTCTATATAACGACGTCATCAACAACACGTCTATACAACGACGTCATTAGCAACACGTCTATACAACGACGTCATCTGCATCACGTCTATATAACGACGTCATCTCATTATGCCCATAACTCGATATCGGGGCAATATTTCTCGAATCTGCACCATCTTTTGCAACTTCTCTTCCCCTCGGGATTCTATTTCTTCCCATGCATCCCTAACCTTCCCTCGAGTCCCGATGATCGGGAAAAAATTGGCTACTCAGTCAACTTCTTTGTCCGAAAACTCTTTCATCGTCTCCGGCCAAAGAGGGGCATCTGTTGACACCCAATTTTGTCTCATCTTTTCCGATTTATTTGGAATTTTAAATATTTTTTGACACCTCAAAAACACTTTTAATATATATATATATATATATATATATATATATATTATTTTTCAATATCATTATTTACTATCATTTGCCTTTTAAAATCACAATCATAGTTTTTATCCTAATAGACTATGTTATTTTATTTTCACGAAATTGTATCGCATTTTTTATTCTAATTAAGCATTAAGCATCCCGTAAATATTATATTTTTATTTATTATAACATCGTTATATTTTATATTTAAATAAATTATATTTTTTCTTCAAAGCATTTTAAACCTCTTTCTTTTATATTTTAACCCAAACCCCATTTCACCCAAAACAACCCAAACCCAGAGGCTCATTTTTGGGCCCCCAACCCGGCGACCCACAAACCCCAATCTCAATCCCTTTCTTTTATTTCTCCCTTTTATCCCCTAACCCTAAAAGACAAAACAAAACCCCCATTTTCTCTCTCAACCAAACACACCCTTTGGCCGACACTCCCATACCCCAACCCGTCGACCCCACACCACCGCCGGTCACCTCACCTTCACCAACCTCTGACACCCGACGCCACCCACACCCTTATTCCCGAAAATTCGCAACCCATACCCCGTAAATTCGCCCCAAAAATATGATTTTTTGCCCATTCTTTTTGTTTGAAATTCGAACTCGTTCTTGGGGGATGGGGGGTCCGAAACCCATCTATAAACCCCATTTGTTCTTCATTTTGGCGGGGGGATTTTTTGGGAGGTCCTAAGTCCGAAAAAAGGGGTTCGGAAAGTCGGTTTTTTGGGGGGAGGAGAGAAGTCATGGGTATTGGGGTCGTTTTGTTGGTGGTTTCCGGTCGGTTTTGTTGGTAGTTTCCGGTCGATTTTGTTGGTTTTATTTCCGGTCGGTTTTTTTTGTGATTCTGTTTTCTCGGTCGTTGTTTTGGTTGGGTTCTCTCGGTCGGAGTTCTAAAAATAAAAAATTGAGAACAATCCGAGTCGGATCACTGTTCCGACGGGTAAAATTTCCAGATTTTTGGTTTTGATATTTTGTTGTTGGTTATCTGAAAATTTGAGAAAAACTGATTCGGATCGGGTCTTCCCGGGTCAATTAAATTTTCAGATTTTTGTTTTTGATGTTTTATTGTTGGTTATCTGAAAATTTGGGAAAAACTGGTTCGGGTCGGGTCATCGATTCTGGGTCGGGTTAGCCCGTGTCAAGTAAATTTCCAGATTTTTGGTTTTGATATTTTGTTGTTGCTTATCTGAAAATCTAAGAAAAAATTGATTCGGTTTGGGACCGATTCGGGTCGGGTCAGCTCGGGTCAAGTAAATTTCCAGATTTTTGGGTTTTGATATTTTGTTGTTGGTTATCTGAAAATTTGAGAAAAACTCATTCAGGTCGGGACTTATGATTCGGTTCGGGTCATCAATTCGGGTCGGGTCAGCCCGGGTCGAGTAAATTTTTAGATTTTTGTGTTTAATATTTTGTTTGTGGTTATCTGAAAATTCAAAAAAAAAAGTGTTCGATTCCGCGTCGGGTCGACCTGAAATCCAGGTTAGGTCACTGACTGTCTCAGATCGGATTTTTCAGAAGTAGATGCGAATTATGTTTCGGTTCAAAGAAATTTCAGAATTCAGGTCAGACGTTTTAATCGCGTACGATTGGTTTATTTTGGTATTTGAACATCTGTTATGCGACTATTCTGTTATTTTACTGATTTGAACAAATACTATACTTTGGCCGATGAAATTAAATTTGAAGTCGTGTCCCTTCGGAAAATGTTTCTCGGTTTCAGTTTTTGTTGTTTTGGTATTATTTTGCTGATTTGAACATGATACTACACTGGCCGATGAAAAAATATCCGTCTATTTTTTAGGCCTCCACAGTTGGAAAGACGGAAATAAAACTTCTGGGCAAGAATGAAATTTAAATTTTTTTCATCCGGGAGACCAACATGTTCGGTAGGCAAGGCAACTAAAATGACCAACAAGTCATATATTCGCAACCACGACGTGATTGGAATGATCTTTTCAAAATTTAAGTCTAAGCCCTCCGTAATCAAAATATTTATTATTTTTGGTATGGATCCGAAGTTATTTATATTCAATTGTTTCTAATCGTTTGTTCTTGACAGCTTGCAAGGAACACAGTTAAAGAAGACAAGATACCTTCGGAGATGATTTATTTTATTCCTGTTTTATTTCCTTTAATTCAGCTTTATTTTATTATGTATTGTAATATTATTTATTGTACTTGTGTAATTATTGAAATGTTTAGAATAGGTAGACTTATAATTAATAATCTAGAAAGAGTAGATTTAAAATCGAAAACCGCTAGTTTATATATTTTAGGTCTGTCATCCATATTTTCAAAAACGTTAGTTTATTTAGGTTCGTCGCTCATACCTTCAAAACGCTAGCTTTTTTTGAACTGATCAGAATTTTCAAAACTATCGATTACTTTTATTCTCACTATTAATCATACAAAAATAGAGTTTTATTTTATCCGATTCGTTATTTAAATAACTCCAAAATATCATTTTCTTTGCATTACCAATAAGTTGTTTTCTTCTTACTAAATCACCTTGTATATATATATATATATATATATATATATATATATATATATATACATATATTTATAAACAATGTCATACAAATGCATATTTGTACAAAATGCATCATTTTATTAACTACTTGCAACATTATTTTTATACTTGTAAAAAATATGCATTTTCCTTAGCATAATAATTAACCTGAGTTTGACCGGATAACCGCAAGTTAGTGGATCTTAAAGGATGCCTAACCCCTTGCCTTTAGGATAATAAAGAACCCTTACCTAGAATCTAATTAGTTTCGCAGACCATAAAATCGGAGTTATTTTGCAGCATTTTGTTAACATTTAGGTGTCAAAATTCACCTTAGAATAATTAGGTGGCGACTCCACAAACAAAACATTTTTAACCAATCCAGAGGGAATCGACTCATCACGTCGCGAGCCGCTGTAAAAAACGGGTGCGGCATTTGTTTCAAATTGTATAATGATTTTTTCAACAAGCAAACATAATCTGGATGAGTCGAATCTCAGAATCCCAATGGTTGGTGCATGTAAACTGTTTCCTGCAGGTGACCATGTAGAAATGCATTCTTTACGTCCAGCTGATGAATGGACCATGATTTTGACAATGCCAGATTGAGAACAGTCCTGATAGTCGCTCGTTTAACCACTGGGTTGAACGTCTCATCGTAATCCATGCCAACCTGCTGAGACTTGCCATCACCAACAAGATGAGCTTTGTGCCTCGCAAAAGAACAATCGAAATTCTTTTTGTGACAGAAAACCCACATAGACCGTATGATGTTTACATTAGAAGGATGGGGCACTAATTCACACGTCTTATTTTTAATAAGAGCATCAATTTCGTATAACATGACAACTTTCTAATTCGGGTCTGATAGGGCCGCTTTTGAATTTTTTAGAAGTGGAGATGGTTGGACCGAAGATGTTAGGTTAAACTGATGCTTGGGCCGGAAAGTCCTGTGCATGACACGAGTTTCAATGGTCTGAGGTTGGGCTAAGACCGAAGGCTGGGGATGTGGGCTCTCAATTTGTGAATTGGGTCGAAGAGAGGTTCGAGATTGGGCCAAAATCGAATGTTGGGACAATGGTTTTGCGGTTTGGGAATTGAGCCGAGGGGGGGGTAAGATTTTGGGCCAAAGGAGTTGGGCCTATTGGCTTGGTTGGGGACATAGATGAGTAAGCGGTAGGCTATCTCATGTGGGACTGCCCATCATGAACAGTGGACTGGGCTGAGGCTGAAGATGAGGCTTTGGGCTCCTCAATTCGGACTGGCCCACTCCATTTTATTGTTTGGCCGTCATAATTGGTGGTGTATTTTGGACTGGTCTATTATGAGTTTGGGTATTGAGATGGTGATTGAAGATTGGATGTATTCCGTCGTCCAAAAATTCGTATGACGGTGGAGATGCCACGTGAGATTTAGCAAACAGAAATGTGGACTCATCGAAAATAACGTGACGAGAGATGATAATTTTTCCATTCGTCATATCATAACACTTATATCCCCTATGATTTTGTGGGTATCCCAACACTAAAACGGGCTTGAAGTTTGTTAATAGTTGTTGACGGAAACAAGGGATAATGCAAACACCTAAAATCCTCAAATGTGTATAAGAAGGAAGACGGTGCTACAACATTTGTATGGGTGATATGTTTGAGAGTAGCTTGCTAGGAAGAATGTTAAAAGATATGTGACCATTTGAAGTGTATGATGCCAAAAAACCGGTGGTGTGGACGAATGCACAAGAAGTGTGCGGATTAAATTGTTGATTGTTTGAATCTTTCTTTCGGCTTTCCCATTTTGAGGAGAAGTATATGGACACGAAAGACACAATGACATTCCATTTTGGTGACAAAATTCTTTAAATTGGTTTTTTATGAATTCCCTCCCATTGTCACATTGAAAACATTTAATGGATTTCTCAAATTGGGTTTTGATAAAGACACTAAACTGTTTAAAAACGGGAAAGACCTGTGATTTCTGTCCTAAGAGAAATGTCCACAGAAAATTCGAATAATAATCCAAAATAAGCATATAATATTTATGACTTGCTGAACTTAAAATCGGTGATGCCCACAAATCACAATGCATAAGATCAAATGGCATATGTGTATTTGAAGTAGATAATGAAAAATGAAGTTTAACATGTTTTCCAAACACACAAGCCTGGCAAACAGAAGAGTCCATATGTTTGTTACAATCAATAAAATTATTATTTCTAATAACATTAAATACTGGTGCTCCCGGGTGTCCCAACCGGTTATGCCATACAATAGGAGAAATAGTTGCAAAGGTTGATGGACTGGTGACTTAGTTATTGGTAGTGGTGGTGATGGGATACAAGTCCCAAGTGCTATTACATCTCATTAGTGGCATCCCCGTCTAAAAATCCTTCACAAAAATCCCAAACGGATCAAAATTAACAGAAACATTGTTGTTAGTAGTAAAACGACGTACATATACCAAGTTTTTAATCAGTTTGGGTGCATGTAGGATGTTTTTCAAACGTAAATGTGGGTGAGGGGCATGAAGATTTAATTGGCCAATACCACGATTGGAATTTCCTGCCCACTACCAACAACAATGTTTTTATTACTGCTCATATTAAAATAGGACGATAGATTATCTTGAGATGTCGTCATGTGTGACGTTGCCCCAGTGTCCATGTACTACGAATCGTCGGGAACACTTAGATTTATGTTGTTCATGGAATATTCAATATCAGTGGGAGCATAACCTGTAAAAGATGGTCCATGGACTACAAAATCTAGTTGCAGACGAGAACCGAGAACCCCGGGCTGTCTAGAGGCGGGAGGAGGTCAGGCCACTGAGCCATAGGATACAGGCAGGGTGGGGTAGCCCACATTTGTAGCTGCCAGGCCCACAGTGGGTACTATTCCCACTACCCGTCGGCCGACTGGTTGGGTTGCTACCAATGGGGTTTGTTTTGACCCTGCTGGTCGGGGTTGTTACCGCCAGCGGCGGCCTGTCCTCCTCCCCGACCCTGCCGCTTTCCAGCATTTTTTTTTGCTTTGTTATTGTTACAATTTTGACCCATTATTTAGTCTTTTTGACCCATTACCGAAACCAAAATTTTGAGTGCCAAAATCATCATTATACGAGTAAGTAGAAATAAGAGCGGTGTCGGTAGTCATTGCCGCCCCCGTCGCCCGGTTTTGCTTTCAGGTTTCTTCCAGAATCAATCTCAACCGAGCCTCATAAAATGATGGTAAGGGATTGCTTTGTTGAATGAACGTAGCAACACCATCAAATTGTTCATTCAATCCCGCAATCAATTGGAGAACCAACCTTTGATTTGTGACCGGCGCACCAACATTTGAAAGTTGATCGGCAAGCATTTTCAATTCTTGGCAATATGCGGAAACGTTTGAAAAATCATCCAATTTTATATTAGTAAATTGGTTTTCAAGATATACTGCCCGAGAAATTTTATTATCTTGAAAAATATTTTGTAGACGTTCCCAAGCCTGTTGAGCTGTAGAGTCCGGTTCTAAATGATGAGCAAAAGGTCGTTGTATATTGTGCCGTAAATCCATTGAAGGACTATAACATCTAAACGAGACCATAAATTCGAGTCAACAATGGTGGCCTCCGATGAAGACGTAGGAGGAAAAATATGACATATGACCTCGTATGCTCGGCAATGGATTTTAAACAACTTCGTCCAAGAGGAGTATTCCCCTTTTTTCATCTCAAGTGTAATAGGAATAAAGTTCTTGACGTTGTTTACGGCAAGAGCAAGATGAAATTTTTATTTGTCGGCCATTGTTGCCTAAGAAAATAGAAAGAAAGTAAGAAAAGTAGGATTTTGGAAGATGAACACCCCTAGGGTTTCGGCTAAATGGTGGCCGAATGGTAGAACTTTAATTAGGGTTTCGGTTTGGAGGGAAAACCGAGAAAGAGAGTAGTAGAGAGGGGCGGCTAGGGTTAGGGTTTAAGAAACCCTAATTAGGTTTTAGAAAAAGGGAGGGGTGTCGGTTAGGTTTAGGTTTAAAAAAAACTTAATTTGGTTTTAGAGAGGGGAGAAGGCCAAAATAGGGTAGGGCAAAACTTGGGAGTTATTTTGTGGCATGTAATGAATGGATCTTGGGTCTAACTCAACCCCAAAAGCTAGCTTGTAGGGTGAGGATTGTCCAAGTCCATATAAGGAGTCTGTGTTCCCATTCCATATCCGATGTGGGACTCTTAACACTCCCCCCAGACCTTGTTAACTGGAGCGTGGATAATATTATTTTGGGGCCCAACATCGGTGAATAAATAATTGAAATGGGCCTTATTCTGATACCATGAAGGAAATTAATCTCATCGTTTATTTCATTCTCAAGATTACAATTATTTACAAGTGTACAAGATCATTCTATAGCTAATATTAAGGAAGACTAATCTAATCATATCCTAATCATCCTAATAATATGAATATTATATGATAATAAATATAATTACATTGGTGATTTGATATGATTGTGATAATTATGGATTGGATCCATAATTATCTTAACAATATTATTACTCAACATATATAATCTATAATTAATTAATATGTGTGCTTGATACCTTTAGGATGGAAATATGTTATATTTAGATATTTTAGATTTATATTACCATCAAATATGGAATAATAGTACAAATTTAACATAACACGTGAGCAATTAAGTGATGAAATACTTCATAATTATGGTAAATTTGTGAACATTCACAAACAAATGGATTAAAAGTACACAATTTAGTTAATTGAAAATCAAATATACTTAGTCAGATATCACAAAAACTAAAGCAGAATTTATTAAAAACCGAGGGACCAAAACTACTACGTATTTACTCTAAGTGAAATTAACCTATCTAATGATAAATTTCAAGGATGCTCTCAGCCCAAATGTTTCTTGTAGGGGTGAGCACGGGTACATGATACCCATATATCCGACCGGAACCGACATTAACGGGTAGGTTCCGGATAGATATATTATAATAACGGGTAGGGTCCGGGTAGTAAAATTAGGAACCGATCAATGTCGGGTCCGGTTCCGGCTCCGCAAATAGAGACAGGTACCGGACCGGAACCGATACCCGGAACCTATAAAATATTAAATATTTTTATTTTTTTGAGAAACATTTGGACCACTTTTAACTTTCTCCAAAATTGTTTGTTGCACGCCTGCACATTGATTTTTCCCACCCCAAGACGCAAATATTTCAGCTTTTTCACCCCTTTATTCTAGAATGTTTTTTGTGCCCTAAGAGAAAACACACAAAACTCTCTCAATAGCAATGACGTTTTAGCTACACCACCGAGCTTCATCATCGTCGTTGTTGAAGCTTTCTCTCAGGTACTTTCATCGTTGTCGTCGTTGAAGCGTCACCTTTGTCTCTTTCTCTCCCTTGGTTGTGTTCACGTCGTTCCTAAAATGCATATGGGTTCATATCTAACTCTTCAATTTCTTTTTAATATCCTATGCTTCTGTTCTATTTCAGGCGATACTCAATTTCAATTTGTATTACTTTTTGATTTGAAATGTAAATCTATTTTTAAAATTTTTGTATATTTTTGTTGCTTTGAAGATGAAATTTAGAGATTTACTAGTATAAGAAAGCTTTTCTTTTGTATCGAAGAGCCTATGAACACGAAAATAAGTTTAATTCAGATATTTTCAAATTTATTTTGAAATCAACACGTTCAATTAATTGAGTGTCAAATTTGGCTTACAATTTTAGGTTTGGTTACAGAATTAGCTTTTCTAAAACTTCTTATAAGGGTACTAAAAACTCCGATTGCATGCTAAAAAACTACTGGATGAAATTATTTTAGAACTCTTTTTTATTTTCATAGGCTAAAAATTGTTGCTTAATCTGTGTTTTTTTATTTACAGGGTACCCGAGAACCTACCCGGACCCTGCGGGTCCGGGTAGGTTCCGGGTAATGATTGCTACGGGTAGATTCCGGATAGTAAATTTAGGAACCGATCTTTTACCGGATAGGGTCCGGATAGTTAAAAAATGTTAGGGTACCCGGACCCGCTCACCCCTAGTTTCTTGCACCAAGGAGATAAAGTTAAATCCCTGGTTTCATATTAGTTGTCACGTTTACATTTCGCACGCCTCTTAAAATGATAAATAAAAGATATTTTATTATCTTAACCTTGTTTTTCTTCAATAGATTGTACTATAATCAACACTGGTTATTTTCAAGAACACTTAATATTAAAGATAAAATGAGATAAAAATAATTAATTATATCTTGATTTTGTAAAAATAACAAGTATTTTGAGGCAGTAATTTTTAATAACCCTGACAAGTAATATGGAACGGAGGGACTGTAATAAAGAAGAAATGGATACTAATTAGGAAATAAGTTGATGTTTTGTTCCTTTTTTTCTCTTTTGTTCCTTTGAATAGGGTCATAGTGAACATAATTATCAAAGTAGAGGGGGGAAAGGCTATAGAATTAGAGCTGGAAATCAGATTCATCCCATTGAAGGACAGCAGAATCTAAATTTTGTTCTCTCTTTAGTTTATCTTTCAAGAACCAATCGCATACTCTCCCAGCATTTAGTTCCTCAATTGAACAACCTTCTTGCTCTGCTATCACTCTTAATAAATTGAGTGACGATATCTGCACAAAGAAAACTGTACCAATTATTATACAAAATTATATGAGTTTCCTCTTTTAGAAATTTCAAAAAAAATTATGTCTCATCTTAATAATTCTTTCCCCACTGGTTCACCAATTTACTTTTAAATTATCTTTTTTGTTCTTGAGAACTACATTATCATTTCTTGTTTTTTTCATTCCCCGCTCTATATCAATTTTAAAGTCTTAACTAATTTGAATATTTGAATTTGCGCCGCCTAAGTTATCCCTTCAACACAAATGTTGTCTAGTTCCGGCTTGACAATAAAATGTAAATCCATTCAGGCATTATGTGACATATTATGACAATTAGAGTAGTAGTTTGATGATTACAATTTCACCTTACATCACTAATTAGGTGACTGAGAGTCAATTGTATTAAGGCCATTCCTTTCTCCAATATTCACAAACCTACTAATTCCCACCCCCAACCCCTTCACCCACAAAAAATAATATATCAAAAGAGGTTAATTTTTGTGCACCTATAATGTATAATTATTTTACACCATCGAGTTAAGATGACTTAATCAACAACTTGTTATCGACTACATTAAGAAAGCAATCGGTTCACAAAGAATCCATGGTCTGGGAGGTGCCAACAGCTAATATTAGATCAATTTTAGAATATATATATATATATATATATATATATATATATATATATATATATATAATTTTGCAAGGGGCCATAGGTTCACGTGCCCTATAATTAAGGCTATAAATTTGCCCCTGTTGTTTACCCTAAGGCAAACATTTGATTCTAAAGATCAAACGTGTATCATATATTTCATATGAAAACAATTTTACCATTAGTTTCTCCAAAGTTTCCTTCATTGTTACTGACTATAGTTGTTAAACATAATTAGGTAATATAGCAAATAAAACAAGTCACATGCTATAGCAATCTAAAAATATGCTAAATAATACAAAAATCAATTATACCGTCAGAGTACATAAGCTAAACTCGTAATGTACCGTCAATCGACATAGAAAGCGTTCATGAGTGCTTAGGCCGGAGACTTCGACAAGGCCAGCTTCTTCTATTGTCAAAAAACTACGCCTTTCGCTCTGTTTCTCTTCACTACTTGCTCTCACAGATAAGCCTTGCATTTGCTTTCTTCGATTAGCAACTTTTAATGGTTTTGCAAGATAATTAGCATTTGCATTTCTATATTTGGAACTTATTAATGAAGGTACTAATTGATGACAATTTTCAACACAAATTTTGAGCACATTCATTGTTTTGTATTGTGTTTATTTTCTTCCGTGGCTTCAATCAATTACATGGGTGTATTGTTATTCTATCTCTATGGCTTTCTTTGTGTGGTTTAAAATTGAGAGACATATTTTGGATGGTTGTGCATCTAATATTGGGCTAACGAGACACACGAGTCAGGCCCAATAATTTATCTGATTGGTTAAGTTCGCAATTGATATAGTAGGCCCAAACATTAAACACGGGTTTGACATTGAGAACGGTAATTTTTCAGGGGTTATATTTGCAACTTTTTGAAATAGGGACAAAATCTAGCTAAATGAGTAACATAAAAAGGGGGCCGTTTCACTTATACCCTTGAAAACTGAACTCCGAAAGAGATAATAGCGTTAGAACACTTTAGGGGTCGTTTGGTTTAAAAGTAAGTTAGGCAGAAATTAGTAATACAAATATTTTCATATTTTAAGAAAATTTCTAAAATTTGAACTTTTAAGTTTTGAATATTAGGACAACAACCTCGAGGAAAATTTCACTAAGGGAGTTCAAAATATGAAAAGTAAACACACGAAAGAAGTCAAAGATTCAACATATACTATATATACATAAAACATACTATAAACCTTGTATATACAATGTAATTTTTCGTTGAATGGGGCTCGGATGATCCGCCTTGCACCCATGTAGCTCCTGCCATGCCTCATGTGCTATAACTTGGTTCTGAACTAATTTTATACCTATTTAGTAAAATTTTAATACATATTCACCGTCTAGATTTAAAGATATTGATTTCTGCCGAACTCGTATATTCAAGCCTACACCTCCCCTTAACGTAAAGAAACAATTTTAGTAATCATGCACAAGCAAACTCTGAGGTTTGGACAAGTAGTTACCAATTCAAGTATTCACATGTAAGTATTCGTTGAATTATAAATATAATCGAATTTTTTAATGTATAAGTATCACACCTACGGTACAAATGTGGATAAGTAGTTATCCGTTATTTAAGTATTCATTGAATTATAAATATAATCGATATTTTAATGTATAAGTATCACACCTACTGTACAAATGTGGACAAGTAGTTATCCGTTAGGGTATATGATTTTATGCATTTGTTAAATTTATATTAGCGAATATTCTCTGAATATTCAGAGTATATTTTATAATTTTGATAGGTGTATATTTAAGGTAACCTAGGATTCTTATTGTATTAGGAATCAACCTCTGTACAACTATATATATTGTGATTAATGAAAAGAATCCCTACGGGAGATTATTCCAAACTTACATGGTATCAAGAGCCAACTAATCCCTACTCTTCTCCTCCCTATCGCCGCCGACCACCACTAAAAAAAATTAATTTTTTTTCTTCTCGGTCGACGATAGCCATAGCCACCATGTCTCGTCCCACTTCCCCTACTAATTCTGGTTCTTCCATTGGTACTTTTGACACCCCTCCTCCACGTACATCATCTTCTTTTCATCCGGCTTTCGCCGTTACCAACATCAAGAATTTTATCCCTATAATTCTTGACCAAGAAGACTGTCAATATTCCATGTGGATAGAACTGTTCTATATTCATGCATGTGCGTACAATATGCTCGACCATATTGATAATTTTGTTCCTCGTCCAACCGATGTTGCAGACTCGACATGGCGTTGCCTTGATGCCATCGTCAAATAGTGGATCTACGGCACCATCTCTAAAGACTTTCCTGTGTACTATCATGAAAACAGATGCTACGGCACGTGAACTTTGGGTACGGTTAGAAGAAATTTTTCAGGATAATAAAAATACTCGGGCCGTGTATTTGGAAGAGCAGTTCAATAATACGCGTCTCGAGAATTTTAAGAACATGTCCGAATATTGCAAACAACTGAAACTCATAACCGACCAACTTTCCAACGTAGGGACATCTGTTTCAGAAACCAAGATGGTACTTCAACTAGTCGCTGGTTTACCGAAAGGTGAATATGATACACTTGCAACGATGATTCAACAGGCCGACCCCCTACCAAGTTTCAACAAAGCGCGTTCGCAACTTTTGTTGGAAGAGAGCTATTACGCTTTCTTCAAAGGATGGCTGCTTCCAAGCCCACCTCCTGGTTGTCATCGCTCGATCACTTCCTTTTCCACTAAGTGATTGCTTAGGGACCTTAGCGTACGATCTGGGTTGTTTCCCTCTCGACTTTGGATCTTAGTACCCAAAAAGTTTATCTGTACAAACGATCTAGGCCTGTATTCGGAGTTTCCCTGCGGTTGGTAAGGCGAAACGAGGCCACCCTAGCCCATTGAGTGCTCTACCTCGGGCCATGGACATCATACGCTCTACTGAAATAGATTTCGCGGAAAATCAGCTATATCCGATCTTGGTTGGCCTTTCACCCCTGTATTTGAGAGATTGTCCTCGGGCTAATGAGTGTCCACATGAGTTCGTTGAGGTGTTTACACAGGCCTGTGGTCCTCTTTTATATTCTGTCGAGAGTTCGGATTGCTCCACCTAAGTAGAACGAAAAGAAGGAATTGGAAAAGAAAAAGGGGAGCTATTGTAAAGCGTAGAAAGGCGGAAGCGGAAAATCGCTTATACCGAGTTCCCCAACAACAGCTTAGCTTAGTAGCAACATTCTTTCTACTGGCGTGGCGCTGCTGGATGCTTCTGATCAATAGAAAACAAAGAGGAGGAAAAAAAAAGCTTACGATGAGCATCTATTTGAGTCGATCATTTCCAAGATCTAATTCCAGTTTTTTCTTATGTAGTGGAAACGCCTTACAATCTGAAGTTTTAACACAGTCTTTCCCATCCCCCACCAAACTCAAGTTATGAATCTGTCCCAGTACTTCTAAATTTCAAGAAGATGAACTAAATTATCTACCCGCAAGCTGTAGCTATAACTTAAGAGTCAGTTCTCTAATTCCACACAAATAATATCATACAATAATTGCACTAGAATATAGTTCCAGTTTATATCGGTCCTTTTATCGAACACTGCATAGGCGTCGTTTAATCAAGAACGAAAGAAGAAGAATTGTAGTTACCTGCTGTATTCTTGTCATTAAAGCAACCATTTGTTCCTGGATTTCTAGTTTCATATTTACATTCCCCTCATCCAACTTCCTTTGAAACTCCTCTGTCATTTGTTCACGTTCTTGTTGCAACTTTCGATCCATATCAGCTTGCATGTCTTGACGCGCAATATCCATCGCAGCAGATACCCTTGCCTCTATGTTTTCCTGGTGCAAACGACTCTTTTTGGGAGGCTTCTTTGCATATCATAGTCCACGAACATAGCCCGTTCTCTCACCAAGAACTGATGTTAACATCTCATCTCTGGTCATGGGATTATCGATCTTTCGATTGTTGTTGAGCCACAAGTTCCTGGAGCTGGCCCTACAATTATGCATTTTTTAAGTCCCTACAATTATACACAACCACCTATACTGAAATATAATATAATATAACTTATATAAAGATAGCAAGACAATGATTTTAGGGAATCATATGAACTTGCTGGAATTGTGCATCCGACCACACCACTTCCCCATTATCCTTCTTACGTGTATGTTGGATCTCCCAAACTTTATCAGGTGTTTGCTTTTCTCCAGTCTCAGGATCTCTCTACAATATAGTTACATAGGAGGAACATACATAAGAAAATAAATAAATAAAAGACAAAGAAGTATATATGATAGTAGGGGGATAAATATATTTTCACCGTAGATTCCTCTAATTCGGAAAAAGACCTTGTGCCACAAGAATAAAAAAATCCTTCAAATAAAATGCTTATCTTTAACACTTTTTTCAAATCGACAGAGTATCATTTAAGAGAGGTGTAAAGAGCAAAATATCAGTAATTCCAGCTAAACAATTTTTTTATTAAATACGAGCTTAAAATCTGAACTTCAGAATCTCATCTTAGGCTTCATTTACATCTAATCCTTTTAATTATCGTCGAACCCAGATAACCTAGAAATTGATGAAGAAAAAATTAAGGTAGTGGAATACCCACAAAAAATTTACACTCCAGTTGACAAACAAAAATACCTCAGAAAATGCCTATAATCAGAAAATTACTACCTGATATTCGCAAATTTTGAAGGGGATAACGGAATTCTCACCGACGTCTCACCACCGATAAGAGCTGGTCCGCCTAACTGAGTGTATTATCAATCATATTAGAAAAAATGGAGATGAAATCTCCAAAATCATATAAAAAAGTGTTGAAATCTTCATTCTCCTAACTGCATGTACCTCTTGCTAAGAAATTATTGAAGTCTCTTTGAAGAGATTAGGGTTTTCTATGAGAAGATTAGGGCTTTTGAGTAGGAGAGAGCTTGGATTATTTTCTCTCGCTGAATTACATCTGAGAGGGTATACAAAAGATATCATCTTTTTTATTATTATTTTCCCCCAAAATATTTTATTTTTACTTTTTAATATAAAAAGTTAAATTATTAGATAAATAGTGGCATCCTGGTCGCTAGTGAAAACCTTTAGATGTGACTATTTACACGTTGCCACTTTAACTTTAGAGCCAAAATTCTCAGCTGAGCGGGAATTGTAATTCACTCGACATAAGTAAAGTCGCTGCTAAATCTTCACTTTCTGTGGCGACTTTATATGACGCCACTAATAGTTACCTTTTTGTTGCAAGATATAAGGTCGCCACTAAAGGTCATATTTCTTGTAGTGTATTTGCTTTAAGAGCTGGAAAAGAAACATTTTCTTCTGAAACTATACTAGTCCTATCTCCACTAGACCTGTCAACCGGGTTGGGGACCGGCCCGACCCGGCTAGAAAAAACCAGGGTCAGGGTCAGCTAAAAGCTGACCCGCGAGACACTCGACCCGAAAAAGCGGGGACCTGATCAGGGTCAGGGTCGGGCCAAGGTCAGAAAATTTTACCCGTCTGACCCGACCCGATCCGCATATTTTTTAAATATAATTTATATTATTTTTCCTTCATTATTATTTATTTTGTACTTATATATATTTTTGTCATTAATAAGTGATATAATGCATGTTTATATATATATATATATATATGTATTGCTCTAATCTACATTGAGCTCGACATAAAATAAGATAAAAACGGTAGTTGATTATTAATTATATATTTATATTATTAGTCGTTTTGTTAATATCACGGAAGCATAATGTATGGAGAGAAAGTAGTTGTAAATTGGTGAAACTTTAAATGGTCATAACTCTGCGCTCGGATGTCCGTTTTACCCGATTTTTTTTTGATTTTGCGTATTGTTTCGAGACAGGGCCGGTCAAACCGTGGCGCAACCAATTTTTAGAAAAACATTCGTTTTTCCAATCAATTTGTGTTTTCCCCAAATCGATTTCTAATTTTCTTTTTCTTTAGTCAAGATCTCACGATATACAATACATTTCAACGTCAAATTTTCGTGGTAATGTAGGAGTGAATACCAATTTCAGTTTTGGAAATTCAATTTTTTTTTTAAAAAAATAATAAATTCTCGACCCGACCCTAGCCTGCCAAAAAAATTCGTCGGGTCAGGGCCGACCCGTGACCCGTAGGGTCCCCAAAGGGTCAGGGCCAGGGTCGGAATTTTAAAAAAAATATAGGGGAAGGGTCGGGCAAGGAGGAAAAATAGCCACCCGGCCTTGACCCGACCCGACCTTTGAACAGGTCTAATCTCCACTAGGCTTGAAGAGAAGCTTGTGCGTTCTTCATTGAAGGGCCCTGCATCATACAAGCAAGAGAAGTGAAAAAGACTGTACAACTGAATTGACAACAGAATCTGTGAACAAATAGAAGATTGTACTTAAAAACTTGTAACATGAAGAACATTCTTTAGGATAAGATTAGGAAGAATGCTGACTTCTCCAACATGAGTAACACATATTTTATGAGAGTTAGGAAGACTGATACTTAGTGGTTTATTAAGGACAGACATGGTATGAAAAGCATTTGCATCAAAACACATATGCTCAGAGGCTCCTGAATCTATGATCCAGAAGCTAGAGTTAAAAACTGAGAAAGTGTTAATATACTTAGATATAGTACCATCTTCAGCATTTGCATTAATCTCTGAATATTCACCACTAGAGGACTCTCCTATGTTTGCTTGTTTCATGACTTGAACAATGCTTGAAATCTGATCCTTACTCAAGTGTTGACTGATATAGTTCAGATCCATCATGTTTTCATTGAACTTCTGAGGCTCCTCAGCTGTTGTTGCTCCATTTCCTCTGATTTGATCTGGAAAATTCTTGTTTGTGAACTGGAAGTCTTCATGAAATCCTATCAGCCTGTAGCAATCATCTGCAATATGACCTGTCTTTTTACAGTAAGAGCAAGTAACATTAGGATTGTATTTGGATATTTTTCCTTTGTAGGAAGAACTTGATCCCTTCTGAAAATTGTTTCCAGTTCTCTGAGGATAGTTTCTTTGAAACTGAGCAGGAGACTTTTGTGATTGTCTTTAGTTCTTTTAACCATTTTGTGCCTGATTGTTCACCATAAAAGAAGCAGAATCAGTTGAAATCAAAGGGTTTACATAAACTTCCCTTTGATTCTCATCCTGCAATAGTAAAGAGTAAGCATGGTTGATGTTAGGAAGAGGATTTGACATTAAAATATTCCCTCTAGCCTGAGAATAAACATCATTTAAACCCATAAGAAACTGAATAAGTTTCTCATCTTCTAGTGATTTTTGCAGTTTATCCTTTCCTTCACAAATACAAATACAACTGCATTTGATATCTGCATTTAGTGATTTAAATTCATCCCAAAGCCTTTTTAGCTTTGGTGAAATGACCTGCAACATTAGAAGTGCCTTGAACTAATCTACTTATTTATTTTTGTAGGTGATAGTGCTTGGCTCTATTTGATTGACCAAACGTATGCTCCAAACTGGTCCATAATTCCTTTGCAGATCTGAAATAGATCACACTTTCTACAATTTCCCATGAAAGTGAGTTGATCATCCATGAGGTGACCATATCATTGCACCTGCTCCATTGTTGATAGTCACTTGAAGCAGCATCTGGTGCAAGATGAGCTCCTGCGAAAAATCCCACCTTGTTCTTGACTGACAAGGCTTTGGTACCCTTTCCATCAAAAGGGGTGTTGACAAGAGCCATATCCCTGGTGAATCTGAAGAATGGAGAAAGTATGGGTGGTTTGAATCGATTGAAGATTGGTTTGTAGTAAGGGTGTCCAGTGGGCCGGTTCGGCCCGATACCGCCCCGATCCCCCTAAAAAAAAAATTGACGGTGTCGGGACTCGAAACCGGGACGTGACCTGGTCCGTCCCACCCCAGACCCGCCCCGCCCCTTCCCGATCCTGGTCCCCCCCCCCCCCCTCCCTTTGCAAAACTAACCGTTGCAACAACAACCAAATTTAGATTTTGGTCGTTGTGCAACGGTCCAAACGGCCATTTTTCGCCTCCCCACCGCATAAACCCCGCTACCCCCTTAATATTTATTTTTAACCCCGAAGTTAGTATATTTACACTTTAACCCAATTTTTCAACTATAAATGCCTCATTTTCTCTTCATTTTATCTCATAAATCTTCCTACAATCTCTCAATCTATCTCTCTACAAGTCTACAATTACATTGCCTATTAAATATTTTATTTTATTTGCTCATTTGTGTAATTGTATCGAAGTTCAAAAATTGGGACTGAAGTTGGCAACTATCTTGAGGATCATCCATCGAGCAAAGTTTCAATTTTCAACCTCGATTACACATCGACGTTATGTTGGGGTTTGGTACCTTTGTTCCTTCTTTAAATTATTATTGTTACTTTATTTTAATTATCGCACTTAATTTCATTATCTTTAATTATTTATTTGCATAATTAAAATGGAATGATTAAGACGTACGATTATGGGTAAGGGTGTTTCTTCTAGTGGGGTAACAAGGGTAAGGGTACTTATTCTAGTCATCCTATTTTTAGACAGGATGATTTGATCGATTACACTCGTATTGATGAAACTGATTTTTTTAATGATATACCATTAGATGATGAGATATATTCTTCAACTGAACCAGGCTTTAATTTAGAAGATAATTTAGATGACACATCCACTAGTGCACCTCAAACTGAAACCGGAACGCCTCTTATTCCCCCTAGATGAGACGAGGCCCCACACAACGAAAATTAAAATTAGTTGCATGAGATTTTTTTTATAGGGACCAAGAGAATCAAGTAGGGTTGTCCAGTTGGCCTGACCCGCTACCCGCCCAGCCCCGATCCCCACAAAAATTTTTTTGTCAGTGTTGGGGTTCGAACTCGAGACGGGGCCTGGGATCATCCCGCCCCATCTCGATCATGCCCCGCCTCGCTAGCCCTCTCCCTCTTAATATTTTTGCCCCCCCTATAAACCCTCTCTACCCCCTTAATATTTATTTTAACCCCTAAGTTAATATATCTATAAATACCTCATTTTCTCTTCATTTTACTCACAAATCTTTCTACCATCTCAGAAGGTGTAAATTGTGAATAGTTAACTTGTCCGCCCCTAAAGCTAGCTCCTGCTCCTCCTCCTTCTCCTTTAGGATAGGATCCTCCTTGGTCCTTTTTACATAGCTCCGTGAGAAGGGTGGTGGACAGAAATGGCCTTATTGTACCTCACTCTCGTCTTCAATGGGGTCTGCTCTTTCTTTTTTGGGAGAGTATGCCAATATGATCTTAATGAGGTGCGGGGCTTTGCATCTGACATTCGTTGGGCTTCTCTCTTCGGGAGCCTGCGCCCTGGCCTTTTTGAGAATTTGGATTGTACAACCAAGAATGTGGCTGAATTCTGGGCCATCTACCGTGGCCTTATGTTGGCATGGGATTTGGGTTACAAGCAGGTCATTCGTCTTTAACTCTTCTTTCTTTATTTAAGGAGATTCTATCCAATTATCAGCCCCGATGCGAAAAGGAATGTTGTGGGTTTGGAGGAACGGGAGAAAAAAACCTCGTTTTTCTAATCGTCAATTCTTTTGAGTTAAATTATTGACTCTAGTATTGCTATCATTTATATAATGTAGATAATTGTTCGTAGAGCTTACGAGGACTCGGGAAACTTGAATAGCATGTAAGAATTGTTTATAAAATACCATGCAATAATCATATTATGAACAAATAAAGTAGCAACATGAGATGTGTTATGAACTCAATTTATGAAGTCTTATTGGCTTTTAATGGTACATTTGTCTTTGAGTGGCTAGATTGAAATCAATCTTTGAAGCTTTTATGGAAGTCGAATGTGGCATGAACTTAATTAACATATCACGAAAGTAATTGTAAATTGGTGCAACTTTAAATGGTCATAACTCTGCGCTCGGATGTCCGTTTTACCTGATAGTTTTTTTTATTTTTGCGTATTTTTTAAATGGTCATAATTTTGCCAATTTTTATGAAAATGTCCGTTTTCCCAATCAATTTGTGTTTTCCCCCAAATCGATTTCTAATTTTACCTTTTCTTTAGTAAAGATTTCACGATATACGATAGATTTCAATGTCGAAATTTTATGGTAATGTAGGTGTGAATGTCAATTTCAGTGTTGGAAATTCAATTTTAGAAAAAACAACCCGAATCCCGCAACCCGACCCGTCCCGTCCCGTCCCATCCCGCCCCGCCAAATCCCGGTCCCCCTCCGGCGGGACGTGGGACAGGCGTTGGCCAGTCCCGCCTGTCCCATCGGAGGACCGGTCCCGACCCTCCCCCCTGTAAAGCCGGGACCCGTCCCACCAGGATTGGTCCCGACCCGCCCCCGCCCACTGGCTACCCATAGAATCAAGTAGTCAGATGTAAAATTTGTAAAAATATTTATAAATTTAAAATAGAAAAGGTCAGGATGAGACATGAGGTTTATTGAGACATATACAAGGCTTTCACAAAACTAGGTGGGATGAGTACGAGGCTACAAAGTCGGGTGCGCCAATGCGCTCTCCGTCGGGACAAGGTTCGCATAGTGTCCCGAATCAAGTACATGATCAAATTAACCCGACAACGGTGAGAATTGTAGGTCCTAAATATGATAAACACAGAGATAGGGAAGCAATAGCAAAATTAGTTGCGGTGGAGGGTTTGCCCTTTTCATTTCCTTCCTCTCCTAGTTTTATTCATTATATTAGAGAAATGTATAATCATGCTTTTAACGGTTTTCCTAGATCAACTGTTAGGAGAGACGTTTTTAAATTTGTAAATGAATATCAACAATAATTACATTATGCATTATATCATTTTCCTGGCAAAGTATCTATCACTTTTGATATATGTCGTAGTACTAACGACAATGATTATTTAACTGTAACATGTCATTGTATAGATCATAATTGGTCTATGCAAAAACGTATTTTAGCATAGATATATTGATGATAGGCACACTAGAACTTTTATTGCACAAAATTATCATGAAGTTTGCGATTATTATGGTATAACTGACAAAATTATGATTGTTTCATTAGATAATGCTTCTTCTAATAATTATGATGTGAGACTTTTAAAAGATCTATTAACTCCATCTTTTCCTAATCATTTTCATATAAAATGTGCGTGCCATATTTATAACTTAGTTGTAAAGGATGGTCTATCACTTTTTGAAGATATTCTTAATAAAGTATAATTTGCTATAAACTTTATTTTTAGAAGTAATAAAATACAAAGAAAAAAAGAATATAAAAAAAACTTATCACGATTGTGGATTACCTTTTAGAAAAATCCCGAAGAAGTAGCGACTACATGAAATTCTCTATATGAACAAATACTTGTTGTTTACGATTATAGAAGACCTATAACTTTATTTTTTAACATCCATAATCGAAATCCAACTGATATGCTTGTAGATAATTATTGGGAAAAAATTTCAGAAGTTATTGGATTTTTAGAGAATTGTTTTCAACCAACTAAAGAATTTCCTGGTATATATTATCATATTATTTCAACTATGTTATTTTATATAGCTCTAATATTTTTGTTACTTAATGAATATATAGAAAAACCATTTTATAAGGCACCTATTAAAAAATGTTTATCAAATTAAAAAAAATCATATTTCCACTATTTATATTATTTGTGTTGTATTAATTTCGACTATTAAAATAGACGGTTGTAAAGCACTTATTGAAACTATTTATGATTGTATAGCAGTACTTCCACCTCCAACTCCAAAAAACTCAAATGAACAACCACTTAAGGAACCAACTAAAGAAGAAGTTTTGTCTAGCACACATGATGAATGCAAAAAAAAGTATATATGCATAGATTCAAAGGAGCATCTTTGCATGAATCAATACTAACTCCTCAGTCAGCTGACCTTCGATTTCGGAGATTAGAGCAGAAGACGGATACGGAAATCCTCCCCATATGGGTGGAGAATATAAGGGGGAACTAACAAGAAAGTGCTAGCAACCAACCAGCTTCTATACTATCTTCTATACCATCTTTTTCTTCTTCTTCTTCAATACAACCTTATAAAAGACATGTTGTTTCTGCAGCTAGTATTGAAAGCCTTATAAATAGAATGTTTAGTGATTTCACTGCTAATCAAGTTAGCGAGTTTGATGTTTTTATTTTTGCAGGGTGTTGTACCATACCAAATAGTTCTCAATGAAGAATGACGTGAAGACTTCCTTAAATATTGAAGGGAAAATGAGAAGACATTTACGATACTAGCAAATATGGACCGAGATGTGTTAAACAGTCAAGCGTCATCAACATCGTCTGGAAGTGCTTTTTCTGTCGGAAGATTTCAAATAAGAGAACACAGACACTCATTAGCAGGAGACAACTTGGAGATTACAGTTCTATTCAGAGATTGGATACGAGCGAAGCGTATAAGGTGCGGTCAACCAGAGATCAACGAAGACGACGACGACAAATACAACGAAATCTTGTCCGAGTGAACTGGAAGCGACGTCGACCAATTTGACCTACAAATTTCAAATCCAACAGAAGAACCATAAGACATTGTGAAGAAATTAGAAAATGTATTTTTAACTATGTAATTTTTTTAATTACAATTTCACTATGTGATTTGCAACTTTTGAACAACACTACAAAGTTGCAATTTTGAAATTGTATTACAAAAAAATCATATTTCTATTAAATAATATAAGAGGCACAAAAACAGTTTTGAGATGTTTTTATTACACTATCTTGTTCAATTATTTAAGTGTTTATATTCACAACTTTATTGAAATTAAGTGTCTAAAAAAAAGGAATCGCGAACCCGACCCCGCCCTGCCAACAACCGTTCCCTTTTCTGGCGGGATGAGGGACGGGATGGTACATCGGCATGTCCCGCCAATCCCGGCCCGCCGGTCCTGCCGGAGGATCGGTCCCAACCATTTCCCATCCCCATCGGGTCCCGTCCCGCCGGGACCCTCCTCGAACCCGGTCCCTTGGACAGCCCTAACAAGAACAACATGCATGGGAAAGAAATTAGCAAATCTTAGTAGATTCATAAATAATGTTTGACCTAAAATACACTATGCTCTGTCAAACCGATAAAGGTGGGAAAAGGGTGACACTTTTGCTCATGATTTTGTATATATTAGTCTTACACTATTCACGTGAATATATGAATTAACTTTCCAAGTCTAAAAACAACCATAAAAGCCAATGGTAAGATCATGATCAGTATTACCCAACAATTGTCCTCATCTTACAGCTTACCAATCTAGTCCTTTCTATTTTGTTTCCTAAGTTTTCCATGTTCTCCAAAAGGATCAAATTTATCTTTTTACATTTAAATATTATGTACATCTAATTTTCGTAGGGTATTTTTATTTGGAAAGTATAATAGAGATTAAATATATAGATATTTTTCAAAAGTAAAGAAGTAAATCTGTTCCTTTTCTCCTTTTGTTAAAGAGTTAACTGTCATGTATAGCTGTCCATCAAAATAATAGTCGATAAATGTATATCTTTATATATAAAAATTAATATACTAGAATTATACCTATTTTATACAAAATAGTGTATGTTTTCCTTTGTTTGGTTAGTGAATGTAATAATTGTTTATCACTCGGTCAAATGTGTAACTTTCCTTTTATTAAATCCACGTGGATTTTGTTTTCACAAAAGAATCAGAAAAACAATTTTAAAATCGGCTATTTGACTTTCATTACCTGAAAAGAACATATTTGAGTCAATATATGTCTAACAACAGGAGTAGATATGCTATTTTTTTTAAACAAAGAACATATTTGCTCTAAATCACCTAGTAAATGAGTATATTTGAACCTTTATATATACAGAGAGAGAAAAAGGAGAGAAATATTATTGTTCCAATGTTTCTATTATATTTTTTAGTATAATCGTTATTTGATTCAAAATTGATAGACTTGACTAATTTAAAGTTGTACGACATAGGACCTAAGGAAAGAGCTCTTGGGAGTAGGGATGGCAATTGGGCGCTCGGGTGCGGGTACCCCTCCCCCCGCACCCGTATCCGTCAGAAAATTTTATACCCGCCACGGGTGGCGGGTACAATTTTCAACTTCCATACTCGCCTAGGCGGGTATATTCCTAAATCCACACCCGCTCCACCATCCAAGTGCATATCCGTCACCCGCCAATACCCGCCTGCCATATTTTGTAATCAATTCATTTGTGATCAACATGATCCCAAAAATTCAAATTCCAAAAAATATCCCAAAATTTTGAGTCAAGAATCAATACTGTCACGGTCTCATTTTCTTTGGAAGAGAGGGAGGAGAATTCCGGATTTTTTCACCATCAGAATTCCCCATTTTTTCACTTCTTCCCCCTTGCACAACAAAGAATCAAGAAAATAAAATTTTCAAGAAAACCCAAAAATTATCCACCCAAATAGCTATTTATTATAAATGTAGACAAAACACATATATTATTTAAGCTATATAAGCTAAAGTTTTTCAACTTTTTCAATTGAACTTCTCAAACCCAATAGGTAAAACTTAACAAATGCACAAAAATTGACCTCACAAAGACAACCCCAAAGCACAAAACAAAGACAACAATATTTTCCAATATTTCCCGATCAACATCTTCTTTAAAGAAAAAGGCAGAAACGTCGAGAATGAGAGAAGGAGGAGAGACGGCGTGAAGGGGAACGAGAGAGAGGGAGGCGTGAAGGACTGAAGAAGCGTAGGGTTTTGAGTTTTGTTGGAGAATGAGAGACTTGTCGTGACTTATAGGCTGAAGGCACGACTTATGGGTTGCTAATATTTTGGGCTTGGGGCGGGCGGGTATGACTGCAAATCCACCACCTACCCGCCTACCCGTGACAGGTATATTTTCAATACCTATACCCACCAAAGTTATACCCATACCCGCCCCAACTGGGGCGAGTGCGGTGCGGAATCCGCAAAATTATACCCACCTGTCATCCCTACTTGGGAGGATTTTATCCATCTTTTGGCACTTATCCATTTTTTGGTATACTGTTTTTGTTTGGATCATGGAGAATAGACTCATGGAAATTTTTATTATACACTGGAACTCTGTAATAAAATATTTTCTGAATTCTTCCATTAATTGTATATTTTCTATTTTAGGTAGAATAATAATTCTTTTGTAATTAGATTGATTAGTTACCTAGTTTATAACAAGGTAAATACTTTTGTAATACTATATATATTGTGAATCATTCATCAATAAAATCAAAGAACATATTCATTTATGGTATCAATAGCCTAACCCTAAATCTCCTACCGTAGCCGCCGACTTCTTCTCTCGGTCGCCCCTTTCCCCACAACGAAACCCTAGTTTTTCCGACCATTCTCCCCCTCCCTTCCTCCTAAATTTTATCTTTCATGGCTGACAAAACCAAATTTCATCCTGCACTTGCAATCAATAATATCAAAAACTTCATCCCTGTCACCCTTGATATGGAAAAGGGTCAATACTCCTCGTGGGCGGAACTTTTTAAGACCCATTGTCGTGTTTACTAAGTTATCGACCACATCATCCCTCCTACACCGAAGTCCACAGACCTCCCATTGGCTTCGACTTCTGATGATGCACTCTGGTCTCGTTTGGACGCAGTCGTCCTCTAGTGGATATACATCACAATCTCTAATGGTCTGTTGCATACTATCATTGAGACCGATGTCACTGCCCGCCAAACGTGGGAACGTTTGGAAAGTATTTTCCACGATAACAAAACTCAACGAGCATTATACCTTGAAAATCAGTTCAAGGACGTTCATCAGGATGATTTCCCAAATGTGTCTGCATATTGTCAAGAACTCAAGATGCTTGCTGACCAACTCTCCAACGTTGGCGCACCCGTTACTAATCAATGATTGGTTATGCAACTTATTGCAGGTTTGAATGAATCCTATGTCGGCGTTTCCAATATCCTTAAGCAATGCACGCCGTTACCACTGTTTTATGAGGTCCGTTCGAAGCTAATTCTTGAGGAAACCCGAAAAATCAGGCACAACACCACTCAAGCCATCATTGCAGACACCACCCTCACCACCACCGTCGGGCCCTCTGCCGATGGCCAGGCCTCCAACTCCAGCAGCCAACACCGCTGTCAAGAATCCAGCCTCCGTTCCATCAACCTTTGCTGCTCTTTCGTCTTCCTTATGACATTCTAGATTAGGACATCCGGGAGATTCTATTTTACGCTCCCTTAGGAACAATAATTTTATCAATTGCAACCGTATTTCTAAGACTACTATATGTGAATCTTGTGTTTTTGGGAAACATGTTAAATTACCATTTTATACATCCACAAATTGTACTTTAATGCCTTTCGATATCATACATAGCGATATGTGGACTTCCCCTATTTTAAGTACGATTGTCCATCGATGTAATGTGTTATTTTTGGACGATTATTCCAACTTTCAATGGACTTTTTTAATTGGAAATAAATCTCAAGTCCATACCATTTTTTCCTCATTTAGTGCTTTCGTAAAAACACAATTTGAAAAGAGCATTAAATATTTTCAATGTGACAATGGCAGAGAATTTGATAATAACTAATTCAAATAGTTTTGCTCTAATAACGGTCTTACTTTTCATTTTTCATGCCCTTACACCTCTTCTCAAAATGGTAAAGTCGAACGGAAAATCTGAACCATAAACAACCTAATTTGTTCCCTACTTGCTCACACCTCAATTCCCCCTCAATTTTGGCATTACACACTCTCCATGTCCACATATCTCCTAAATATAATCTCAAACAAGTCTCTAGCTCAACGGTCGCCCACTCAAGTTCTGTTTCCTAGGAACCCCTCATACCAATACTTGCGTATTTTTGGATGTCTCTGTTATCCTCTCCATCCGACCACTCACAAACTCCAACCTCGGTCTTCCCTGTGTGTGTTTCTGGGTTACCCCGCTTATCATCATGGTTACTCGTGCTATGACTTATCAAGTCGTAAAATTATTATTTCACATCATGTCCTATTTGATGAGTCTTAATTCCCCTTTTCCTCCCTAAACTCGTCACCTCGGCATTCCTACGACTTCCTAGATAATGTCTTGAACCCCCTTCTAATTCATCATTTACATAGTTCGTAGTCCCAGACCCCGGTACCCGCACCCACCGCGGTTAGTCTAGGACACGCTGCCCACCCGATTCCGCCGATGGTGGCCCGAAACAGCCCATCTCAGGGTGATTCCGTAGCCACCTCTCTGCAAACTGAGCCTTGGTCAACATGATCCTGGGGTTTTCTATTTTTGTGATATGCCGCATAGTCATACCGATAAACCAGAATGAATACCATCGACTGGATTACTAGACTACCTTCCTTGCTTGACTGCCTTTTCACACTCATACCGATCCCGCCACCCCTGCCATTTCTCTTCTTCCCGACAATCCCACGGCACCCCACCCTCCTCCCATCCCACGTCCCGTGACACACTCTCGGACAATAGAAACATATGCCATGCACGGAATTTCTAAACCTAAACGGTTGTTTAACCTATCCATTTCAATTGTCCCTTCCCCTGTCCCTCGAAATCCGATGATGCCTTGTCCGACCTAAATTGGAAAGCCACAATGATTGATAAATATAATGCTCTTATTGATAATAATACGTGGGACCTAGTACCCCATCCGCCTGATGCTAACATTATTCCTTCTATGTGGATTTTTAAACATAAAAAGAAATCTGATGGTTCATTTGAGAGGTACAAGGTTCATCTTGTAGGTAATGGCAAGTCTCAATAGGTGGGAGTATACTGATGAAACGTTCAGCCCGGCCGTAAAGCCCGTAACAATCTGCATGAGGATATTTATGAAACGATATATATGCATCAGCCTATGAGTTTCAGGGATCCTATTCATCCAGATTGTGTGTGTCTGTTGCGGAAATTGCTCTATGGACTGAAACATGCTCCTCGAGCATGGTACTAGCGGTTCACCGATTATGTCTCATCTATTAGTTTTTCACACAACAGATCTGATCATTCCCTGTTCATCTACAACAAGGGTCCAGACATGGCTTACCTCTTATTATATGTTGATGACATCATCCTCACCACATCATCTGATGCTCTCCGCCGGTCCATTATGTCTCTCATTTCCTCTGAGTTTGCTATGAAGGATCTGGGGGCCCTGAGTTATTTCTTGGGCATCTCTGTCACTCGATATTCTGGCGGCCTATTTCTGTGTCAGAAGAAATACGCTGAAGAGATCCTTGACCGTGCAGGCATGACATCTTGCAAATCATCCCACACGCCAGTAGACACCAATTCCAAACTCAACACAGATTCTGGCCCTCCGTATTCAGACCCGACTCACTATCGTAGCCTGGTTGGGGCCCTACAGTACCTCACATTCACGAGACCAGACATATCATATGTCGTGCAACAAATCTTCTTGCACATGCACAATCCGAAGGAAGCACACATGCATGCCCTCAAACGTATTTTACGATACGTCCAAGGCACACTTCACTTCGGATTACATCTATACATATCTCACTCACTGGTCTCACTACTTATTCTGATGCTTACTATGGTGGATTTCCTGACACCAGACGCTCCACGTCTGGTTACTGCGTTTCCTCGGAGATAACCTATTGTCTTGGTCTTCCAAAAGACAACCTACACTATCTCGATCCAATGCCGAAGTAGAGTACAAAGGTGTCGCCAACGACGTCTCTGAGTCTTGTTAGATCCGTAACCTTCTACTTGAGCTTCACTGCCCTATTCAAACGGCAATACTGGTCTACTGCGACAATATTAGTGTGATATATCTTTCCGGCAATCCCGTCCAACATCAGCGCACTAAAACTCATTGAGATGGACATTCATTTCATTCGCGAAAAAATGGCTCGTGGTCAAGTTCGCGTCCTTTATGTTCCTCCCAGATATCATATTACTGACATCTTCACTAAAAGACTTCTGTGCATACTATTTGATTATTTTCGAGCCAGTCTCAGTGTTCGTGAACCTCCTGCTTCGACCGCGGGGGTGTAATAGAATATTTCATGAATATTCTTTCATTAATTGTATTAATTATAATATCTTCTATTTTATGTAGAATTATAATCTTTTTATAATTAGATTGATTAATTACCTAATTTATAGCAAGATAAATATTTTTAAAATATTATATATATTATAAATTATTCATCAATAAAATTAATGAAGATATTCCTTTACTCTGGAAAGGCATGAACAACATATGGGATTGGTTTATCATATTGGAGACAAAAAGTACTGCATAAGGACACGTATCAGGTATTATTCTAAGCTTTATAACATTATTAATAAGCTAATATTACTGTTTAGTCATTATTATAATTTAATACTTTAACTAGCAAAAAAGACGTGGTATTTATCGGATTGGATCCTACAATCTCGCCTGAAGAACCATGCAAATATGCAATACGTGTTGTCCCTTTTTTATAAAGTACTACAAATAATTAATAAACTAATTAGATTAAAGTTTTGATCTTATTCTACATATTCATTTAGCTTGACAATAACATCCTTCGAAAATTAAATTATTTTTAAACAGATAATATGAGATCTTTTGAAACTTATAGTGTTTAAACTACTTGACATAATATTTATACAATTATAAAAGTTTTTCTTTAAGAATAAAAACGGACAGTAAAATTACTTTATTTTTAAATATTAAAATATGATATTTTTTTGGACGAATTAATAAATTAATAATGTTTCGCCTAAATCAGGAGGTAACGCTAGGGGTGTGGGGGGCATATGGCGTGGCTTGCTCAAATTTAAAGACAGTTAATACTTAATATGAATACGGAAACTAAACAAAGAGAAGTGCAACTATTGGACAATGATATATTTGATTGAGAAAGAGAGTGAAGGAAATCTTGGAGTATATGATAAAATAGCTATTATGTGATCGGGAGATTACGAGTTTGAGTTATGAAAATAAACTTTTGCAGAACTGTAGATAATGTTGCATGTATAATAGACTTTTATGGTCCATCGTGATACTTTTTCGAACCTTGCATATAACGGGAACTTAGTACACCAAAATTTACCACATTTCTGCTTGTATTTGCTCCTTATCTTGTTGATTTTCGCATGGAATCAAACATTGGATGAATCTCTTTAACTTTACCATTTTTAAATCCCTCCCCCCCCCCCCCTTCACCCTACTCCACAAAAGCAGGGGGAACAATAGAGGTGGTAGAATTCACAATATTTTAAGGAATTTAATTAAATTATATATACTGATAATGATAGTATAAATTTTTGGGTGTTATTTCCATATATGATGATATATTAATTACTTTTTCCGTTATGTTTTTCTGATAATATTTACTTTTTAGTTCGTTTAAAAAAAAATAAAAATTTATATTTATAAATTATTTAACTTTTCATTTTATTTTGAATGACAAGGATTTGTGGACACAAAATATTAGTGAACGTCATCAGAAGTTTCTAAAATTTTATAATCAGTGAAATGCTATTGCATGTTGTGATCATAAGTTTAAAATGTTTAAAAAAAAATAATCATGTATGTTCAAACTTTGTCACCTAAATTGAAACGGGGTGACTACTGTTTTTATCATGTCATTAGTTAGCTAGTATTCAATATTTACTTGTAACAATAACTTAAACATTGTGTAAGTACATAATTCATAAACCATTTCTTAAATGAGAAGGGACACGTAGCCATAGTGATGAATTAAACAAAGGACGGCACCGAATCCTTTTGACTTCATATGTTTTCTGTTTTCTTTCTTCTTTCTTCTTTCTTCCTCCCCTATATAACATACACACACGCACACACAAAAAACATAAGTACTTTGTTATATCTCAACAATACTTACTATTTTCTCTTCATTTCGTTTCCTCTCACTCTGAGTATAACATTTTTTTTACTCAATAAAACTAGTAGTACTTAATTCTCACCATGGGAAGAACACCTTGTTGTGACAAAAATGGAGTTAAGAAAGGGCCATGGACCACAGAAGAAGATCAGAAGCTCACTGATTACATTCAAAAGTATGGCCCTGCAAATTGGAGGACACTTCCCAAGAATGCTGGTAATTTTCTTGTTTATTCTTATATTGGAGCAACGGTAACGTTATCTCCGTGTGATCTATAGGTAATGAGTTCGAGCCGTGAAAACAGTGACTAATGCTTGTATTAGAGTAGACTATTTATATCACACCCTTGGGGTGCGGCCCTTCTCTGAATCCTGCTAACAAGTGATGTTTTATGCATCGGGCTACCCTTTATACTCCCCCGCTTTAATTTATGTAGGCTTATTTCATTTTTATAAGTACATTTAAGAAAGAACGATTTTTTTTCAAAAAAAAATTGAAAATAATTTAATTTAAACTTTTCATTTTATTCTTAATAAGAAAAAATTTATAGTCACGCAAATGTTACGACATGTTTCAGACTACAAATTTCATAAATTTCTTTTTTTTCTTAAACTTTGTGTTCAGTTAAATAAGTTCAATAACCTGAAATGGGTGGAGAAAATCCTTTTAGTCTCTTCTCAACAAATAAAATAAGTTCTTAAACCTTTGCATGTAATGAATAAGTGTATTACTGATGTTTTAACGATTCTTTTTTGTATATATGTTTTAATTTATAGGGCTTCAAAGGTGTGGAAAGAGTTGCAGGCTACGTTGGACTAACTATCTGAGGCCAGATATTAAAAGAGGAAAATTATCCTTTGAAGAAGAAGAGACAATCATCCATTTGCATAGTATTCTTGGAAACAAGTAAGTTCTCTTTTCAACTAAATATCTTTTAAAATATATATATATATATTCACATTTGTAGTCATATCTTATTGTCAAATTTTTTTATTTAATACTGATCCACACCTTTGAACTCTTAAACTCTAGATATTCAAGTTATTATTTAAATGATTTTAGTTTATTTACAATTAACAGTCTGAAAAGATTTTACACTATATCGAGTCATCTATACGAGTAATCGTCCATAAAAAGTAGATAGTAATCTGAAATAAAGAAAGTTACTTACTAATAAAAGATAAAATGCATTAGTAGTATAATTTTTTAAATCTGTCAGTAGATATATATTAGCTAGGTTTTTTAAATTTATCTTATTCTAAAGTTAATTGGATTCTAACTTGTATATCATTTTTTACTATAGGTGGTCTGCCATTGCTGGTCGCTTGCCTGGAAGGACTGATAACGAAATCAAGAACTATTGGAATACTCATGTTCGAAGAAAGCTTCTGAGAATGGGAATTGATCCATCTCGTCTTGATCTACTTGATTTAACCTCAATTTTCAACCCTTCACTCTATAATTCATCTCAAGTGAATCTTTCAAGGTTATTAGGTGTACAATCCCTAGTAAATCCTGAGATTTTGAGATTGGCTAATTCCCCCTTTTCATTACCAAGTAATTTCCAAGAAAATCAACTATGCAATTCCCATGTCCAAAACCAATTGACTCCATTTGGTCAAATTAACCAAATTCAAAATCCTATTCAAAATATTCCAACTTGCACCGATTTAAGTACTCTATTTGTTCCAATTTATAGCGACATTCAAGTCATGCAACAACATAATATGGAGCAGTTATCATCGAATATTTCAAACTTTAGCTCACAAAATTGTCAACAAAATGAATGGAAAAACTTTAACTTTAGATCTGTTTTGCCAACTTTATCAACGCCTTCATCAAGTCCTACTTCATTGAATTCGAACTCCAACACAACTTCTGAAGAAGAGAGGGAAAGTTATTGTAGCATGTTGAACTTTGATATTCCAAATATTTTAGATGTTAATGAACTTCTGTAATTTACTCTTTCAAGGAAGTACCACTCAAAAATTTGGAAAAATAATTCATTCTTTGTTTATAATATGATCAATTATAGATTGTCAAACATTGTCTCACTTATTTTGCCCCTTTCTACGTTTTCAAATGATGTACAATTAGTGATAGACAATTGCACATGAAACAGGATAAAATTAAATATAATTAATTGTTCAAAACAAAAGAAAAAATATGTGCATGGATAGACATTGATGATGCTTGTGTCAACTAATATATCCACAACTTTCCATAACCATCAATTTCATCTTTCTTTTATTTGTTTATTTAATGCAATGCAAAACAAAAAAGTGCTATTATCTATATGTTTTGTAGTGGTTAGTCATCTAAAAGAATTTTATAGAAATGAAATTTTGAAATATAATAATCTCAATAGATAGACAGATCACGAAACCAAAGTCACAACTCACAATCACATCAAAGACTTTCCTTATTTATGCATTATCACTTAACAACTCAATTAATTATACCCATTCTTTAATATTTCCAAGTAGGCTGTATAAATATCTCTCACTAGAGAAGTGATTATTCATATCCCAACAGGAGAATAATCTTTTAAAAATAGAAATATAAATTATAAATGGATCAATGTTTGACTATACAAAGAAGCCAAGATGGCTTGATAAATTCCATCAAACACGAATGCAGCGTTGCGATATCACATTCATATGAATTAGATATTTTCGATGGGGGCGCAAATTTCTACGTAAAAGTTTATTAAAGTTATAATAAATTTGAATTCATAATTTTAAAATATAACAAATTTAATATTAAAAACTTTAAAAGTTGAGTCATTAAAATTTAAATTCTGAATTCTTATATTGTTAATCCAACATTCAATACATCGGCTAAGATGACAGGTGGGTATAATTTTGCGGATTCCGCACCGCACCCGCCCCAGTTGGGGCGGGTATGTGTATAACTTTGGCGGGTAGTAGGTGAGTATGGGTATTGAAAATGTACCCGTCACGGGTAGGCGGGTAGGTGGTGGATTTGCAGTCATACCCGCCCGCCTTAATACCCACCCCAAGCCCAAAATATTAGCAGCCCATAACTCGTGCCTTCAGCCCATAAGTCACGACAAGTCTCTCATTCTCCAACAAAACTCAAAACCCTACGCCTCTTCAGTCATTCACGCCTCCCTCTCTCTCGTTCCTCTTCACACCGTCTCTCCTCACTCTCTCATTCTCGACGTCTGTCTTTTTCTTTGAAGGAAAAATCACAAAATTTTTTCACGAACCACCTCGACATCTCTGCCTTTTTCTTTAAAGGAGATGTTGATCGGGAAATATTGTTGTCTTTGCTTTGTGCTTTGGGGTTGTCTTGGTGAGGTCAATTTTTGTGCATTTGTTAAGTTTTACCTATTGGGTTTGTGGAGTTCAATTGAAAAAGTTGAAAAACTTTAACTTATATAGCTGAAATAATATTTGGGTTTTGTCTACATTTGTAATATATAGTTATTTGGGTGGATAATTTTTGGGTTTTCTTGAAAATTTTGTTTTCTTGATTCTTTGTTGTGCAAGGGAGAAGAGGTGAAAAAAATGGGGAATTCTGATGGTGAATTTTTTTGGAATTCTCCTCCCTCTCTCCCAAAGAAAATGAGACCGTGACAATATTTATTCTTGACTCAAAATTTTGGGATAATTTTTGGAATTTGAATTTTTGGGATCATGTTGATCACTAATTGATCAAAAATGAATTGATTACAAAATATGGCAGGTGGGTACAGCCTGGTATTGACGGGTGACAGATATCCACTTGGGTGGTGGAGAGGGTGTGGATTTAGAAATATACCCGCCTAGGCGGGTATAGATGTTGAAAATTGTACCCGCCACGGGTGGCGGGTATAAAATTTCCTGACGGGTACGGGTGCGGGGGGAGGGGTACCCGCACCCGCCCCGCCCAATTGCCATCCTAACATCAGCGATGTTACTGCCGCATGGGTGACCGGAGATGAAGGTGACACGTGTTGACCTAGTTGTCCTTTTCACATACAAAAAAAAGTAATCCTAATTGCATGGGATTGTACTACAGTAAGTAAGTAGTACTATGCTTTTAAGTGGAGGTTTGACTAAAAGAAAAGAGGTACACGTGGTGAAGTGCCAAAGGTAGAATTAGGTGGGACCATGGTCCCGAAAATGTGATAAGAGTCTCCAAATTATTGGCTGCATTGAAAACGTTTGAGTGGCTCTTGTGCTAATTTTAATCCTTTTAGTCCCTATCATGCAACTAATGAGGATGTGGGTACTTTATGTCAGATCACCGTCCTCCGACTTATTATCGACGGTCTGTTCAGGATTACAAACTCAATTATGTCAGTTAAACACGTGGGTTGCATTCGTTGAAAAACTTAACTCAACACCTAATTACGACATGAGCTGACGACGGCCTTGCACTACCGGTGCCCGTGTTCTTGAAGACACCACTCTCTTTCTAGAGGGATCACGGCATGCAAAAGCCTCTGATAAGATTCTTCGGTGTTATTTTCAGAGAATGAATGGAAGAAAAGAAGAACTTTAATCTTGGATTCAAGAGAGAAGATAGAGTAGAGAAAGAAGTGATCGAAAAATGTTATTCTAACTGAGTAAAGTACGAGAAGGCTTTTAGCCTTTTGTAACAACTCCTAATTACATAACTAACTAACCTTCTATTACATTAATTATACTGTTTATAAATGAGTGAAATTACTATAATATCCCTAGCTTAAGTGACTGCTTCTACAATTCTCTCAACATGCCCCCTCAAGCTAGGAAGTGAAAAATGTTGTGAACCATTGACTTGGAGCTGAGACACTTATGTTGAACTCTGTTCAACCCTTTAGAAGATATGCAGGTTGATCTTGAGTGGGAATGTACTTGGTAGCAACCAGACATTGAGTTATTTTCCCCTTATGAAGTGACAACCGATCTTAACGTGTTTTATCCTTTCATGATAAACTGAATTGGCTGCAAGTTGAATTGCAGCTTTGCTATCAATAAATATGTTCACATGTTGGTCAACTTTCACTCCAAATTCCTTCATGAGTCTAATCAGCCATATTAATTATGTGACAGTAGTAGCAATGCTCATATATTGAACTCCTTAAAACAGTTGATTGTTTCTTGGATTTCTAGGAAACCAAAAATCTCCTACTTGCACAAAATATCTTGTTATGGATTTTCTTGTAAGAGGGCAAGAAGCCCAGTCAACATCACAAAAGATTGTGATTGTGTTCTTTTGATTGTTTGATAGTAGAACACTCTTTTTTCAAGCTGATTTTTTTTATATATCTCACAATTCTTAATGTTGCTTTCATGTGAATTATTTTTGATTGTTGAAGAAATTGACTCAAGGTTTGCACCCCATAAGAAATATTGGCGTTATCATAGTTAAGTAAAGTAACTTCCCAATTAGTCTCAGATAAGCACACTGATCAGTTAGTGCATCATGTTCATCATTTTTCAACTCTGAAGTTTTATTAACCAGATCATCATATTGTTTTATAGTTAGCTTGCATTTTGTATCAATAGGAGTTGCTGCTGGTTTTGATCCACTCAAACCAACTTTAGAGATTAGTTCTAATGTGTACTTCATTTGATGCATTAGATTATCCTTCTTAGACCTTGCAAACTCAATTTCAAGGAAATACTTCAAGTCTCCCAAGTCTTTTATCTTGAAAGTTTGTTTCAGCTTGGCTTTGGTTTGTTCAATAATCTGTAGACTGTTTCCTATGATAAGCATATCATCTACATAGATAAGTACAAACACCACTCATGTTGAAGTTTGTTTGAAAAATAGGGAATGATAATAATCACTTTTCTTGAATTGAAAACTCAGCAATGCCTCAGATAGTTTAGCATTCCACTGTCTTAAGGCTTTCTTTAGTCCATATAGAAATTTCTTGAGTCTAGACATCGGATTCTTCTTCCCTGACTCTGAAATCTCTGAGGTAATTTCATATAGATTTCATCATTTATACCACCTTGTATAAATGCATTAAATACATCAATTTGGTGTATATTCCAATTCTTTTGTGCAGCAATAGTCAAAATTGTTCTAACTGTCTTCATTTTAACTATTGGGCTGAAGGTTTCTTGGTAGTCACTACCTTCCTGTTGACTGTAACTTTTGGTCACCAATCTTGCTTTGAATCTCTCAACCTCACCTGTTGATTTATACTTCACCTTGTATATCCATTTACATTCTATTGCTTGTTTTCCTAGTGGCAGTGTCACAATATGCCATATGTTATTGTTTTGCAGGGCATCAATTTCAGCTTTCATGGCCTCAATCCATCTAGGATATGTGACTACTACTTTGTAATTCCTTGGTTCTGTAGTGTTAGACATCTTTAATAAATAAGCTTGATAGGTGGAAGATCACTTATCATTATTGCCCTAGCATATGGTGTTTGTTGAACATTTAAGACTACACAATCTTTCAACCATACTAGTGTCACACCCCAATAAGGCCTCATGACTCAGAAGGATAGTTATAAAACAACCCAACATAATATCCTGCAAACAGAATAACCCAATCTAGGCATATACATATTGAGGCCCACAAGGCCAATATAATCTCTAGCCAACATTCAAGCCTACATAGACGTACTGAATGAACTGTATAACACATGACATGTCTACAAAGCCTTTAAAAAGGAAACGTCGACATAATACATAAGTCGGGACAGGACCCCCGACATACCCACAGTACCAAAAGGATATAAATAAAATCCTGACTCTGCAATACTCTAGGAAGAGATGGAGCTCACCAACAAAAGTTGATATATGAACGCAATCTATAAGGGCAGGTCCTCTTCTCGCCTACCTAAACCTACGTGGCATGAAACACGACGTTCCCAGGAAAAGGGACATCAGTACGAATAATGTACTGAATATGTAAGGCGGAAATCAAACATAATGCTAAGTAGTCATAAAAGAGAGAGATATACAAATCAACCTGAACCACTGAAATGCCACGGAGGGCAACAACATACATAATGTTCATTTTAATCTTCTATCCTGATTCTATGATGTTGCAGCACTATCGTAACTCTATCTTCTCGACCGCCCAACTGATCAATGGTAACTGCCCAACCGACCTTAGTTTGGTGGTAAATAAAGTGTCTGCCTAACCGGTGGTAAATAATATTATATATAACTGCCCAAACAATGGTAACTTCCCGACTGGTCATAGTCCGGTGATAAATAACATGTCTACCCAACCAGCGATAAATAACGATAAATAACTGCCCAACTGGTGGTAACTGCCCAATCGGTCGTGGCCCGGTAGTAAATAGAACTACATAGTCATGCTCTTATAGGTACCGTATATGCGTATATAATGCCATTACTCATTTACCTATGTACATAAAATGCACAAAAAGTCTTTCAGAATCATTAGAATATCTTTTGGAGTGACATATAGTCGTTCACCATCCGATTACGTTATGAATATTAACATCTTTCCCATATGCTTCAATAGGGACCTAGGAACATATGTAGACATGCTTTGAAATAAATTTCATAGGAATGAATAACATGGGCATCCTTAATTACTAAAGAATAAAATCATTTATGGGATAACATTACGTTTACGTTTCGTAACTTGTATCACATCAAACGAAAGAAATATTAGCCTTAACATACCTTGCTAATTTGTTTGACAACACCACTCAAGTAGCCCGTGTAGCAACTTAACCTTATCCGCCAAGAACTCTTCTTCCTCTATCTTACTTCATTTCAAAGAATCCTTCAATTTATTGGAACTCAAAGAACAATTGGTGTTGAATTATGTTGTTGATATGGGCATAACCTCTACGTTGTTCACTGTGTCTTATCCAAAATCCACTAATTAGATGATCAATTTCCCACTAAAATCCAACATTAACCAAATTGCCTAAGTAATTAATAATTTCTTGTTCTCAATTCACTTAATAATAGTTATTATTTTTAACACACATCATATACTCATTATCATGACCATGTGATATAACACTAGTCCATAGCCTTTTTTGGCATACACAAAATATTATTCTCAATCACTACCGTCACACATATTAAGTCCTAAAATATTTCAGAACTTCATCCTTTTATACACCACGCTCTCTATTTGCATACATGAGTATAACCAAATTCAATATGGTCCATATAACTTGTTCGATGTCTCAAAAATCAATAAAACTTATTTTCTTCAATTCGTTTAACCTCTAATCTTCACGATGCTTACTTAATGCTTTTTAAACCATCGCTATCCCTTCACAAGGTCTCGTACCTCCCTGTAATAATCAAGTTAATCAACGATGCGATTTGACGTAAAACCACGGGGTGTAACAACTGGAGCTTTCTTGCCCCTTCCTGATCTTCTTGTATCTATTTGAGGCACAAACTCAAATGGTATTTGAACCTCAGTAATTGGTAAATTAATCTCCATTGTTGAATCAATATATGATATTTCCTGATGACCATGATCTTGTATCTAATCGGATAGACTTCCTTCCTGATGATCTGACTTTATGTTGCTAGCTGTTGTATGATTATAACACGTTGTTGCTAAATCAAATGTGTTTTTCAAGCAGTATAGGTGAATATAGAAGTGTATTTCTGCTCTTGTGACTTGAATGGGAATATATCCTCGTTTAATGTCACATCTCTGTTGACAAAAAATGTATGATTACTAAGATCATATAGTATGTACCTTTTAGAGTTTCTGCATATCCCATATGAACATGCATTATAGCTCTTGATTTTGGTTTGTCTGTGTCATTCACAACCTTAGCAAAACTCAAACAACCAAGTATTCTTAGATGATGTACTATAGGTTTCTTACCATACATCTGTTCATATGGAGTTTTATTCTCAATTACTGCACTAGGCAACCTATTGATTATATATACTGCAGTTTTAACGCATAAACTCCAGAATTTAATAGGAATTTGAGCTTGAAATCTAATAGCCCTTGTTATTTTTAGGTGTGCCTATGCTTCCTCTCAAGTATTCCATTTTGTTGAGGAGTATAGGCACAAAAAAATTGATGAACAATCCCTAGTTTTAAAAATAATTTTGTACATGTAGAGTTTGTATATTCAGTGTCATTTTCAGTTCTTACTGTTTTTACCATTTTATCAAATTGAGTTTGAACATAAGCTAGAAATTATTGTAACACAATGCATACATCAGATTTAAACTTTAAAAGAAATATCAAGTCATTCTAGAATGATCATCAACCACAGTTAAGAAGTATTTATCTCCATTGTGAGTAAAATTTTTATAAGGACTCCACAAATCCATATGCAACAAATCAAAACAAGCAGAACTAGTAGTGTCACTAACATGAACTGGTAACCTGGTTTGTTTTGCACAAGGACAGATAAAACACTTGTCTACAGTAGTTTCTAAGCTAGCTGGTAGAATTTTCTTTAATATTGTGATGGATACATGACCAAATCTTTTATGCCATAAAGCTATATCTTGCTGTGAGTTTGAACTAATTGTATGAATTGAGTTACTAGAGATACTAGCTGCTAATGAGACTTCTTTTGTGTCTGAACTACTTGACATAATTTATAGCCCAACTTCTTATTTACTAATCATCTTCACATTTCCACTGAAGAGATCCTGAAACACAAAGAAGGCAGAGAAGAAACTTTCAAAGTATTTTAATTCTTTAGTGAGTTTTGACACTGATAATAAGTTAAACTTGAATTGAGGAAGATAAAATACATTAGTAATAATATTGTTATTTGGTAAAATTCTTGTCCATGTGTGTTGAACTAGAGATACTTCTCCATTTGGTAAAAAACACTTTTTAGGTATTTCTGGTTTAAACACAGTGCTCCTAACTAGTATTTTAAGATCATCTACCATATGATTGGTAGCTCATGTATCTACTATCCAGTGTTGAATACACTGTTGAGTAGCTAAAGCAATCATCCATACCTGCTGCATTATTTACTACATTGGTTGAGTGAACTGTTTGTGGTGCCTTTTTCATGAATTGCAAGATTTGTTGGTACTGTTCTCTGGTGAATAAGTATGGCTCAGATTGATGTTGTTGCCCTGAACTTGAGCCTGAGGATTGCCTAAACACATGTGCCTGACTGTACACCTGAGAATCTACATTTTTCATTTTCATTACATTGTCTAGAATTGTCGACTATCACATTGTATGCTGAATTGGCATTGTTCCCATTATTTCCATTGTTGAACCTTTTTTTGAACCTAAAGTCTTGAGGGTAACCTACAACTTTGTAGCTATTTTCTTTAGTGTGTCATTTGATTTTACACATTTCACAAAATAAGTTGTAATTTCTCTTCAACTTTTGATGGTTTTGGTTTTCTCGATTTCTTGAGCATAAGGCTGTATCATATGACTCTTGACCCACAGTTGGATTTGACCCCAAGATCCAAGCAGTATCTCCCACACACTTCTCACTTTCATCACTAACAATCAAAGAATAGGCTTGGGTCACAAAAGACATTGGGGTCATTAACAAGATCTGACTTCTAGCTTGAAGATATGATTCATTTAGACCCATGAGAAACTGAAACAACTTCAACTTTTGAAAATGTTCCATAAATTCTTTGAATTTTGCACAATTACATGTTGGTGTTGGGACTAAAGCATCAAATTCTTTCCAGAGATCTTTTAATTTTGAAAAATACATAGTTACAGAATCAGTTCCTTGTGTTAATGTGATTATTTTTTGTGGACATTAAACGTTCTTGAGCCATCAACTTTTGTAAACCTTTCTTGTAATTATTTCCAAACCACACTAGCATCATAAGCGTACAGTATTCCTCCTAAAAGGTTTTTAGCAACATAATTCATTAGCCATGACAACACTATGGCATTCACACACTCCCAATGGTTCTACATAGACTCATAATACATTTCCTTTTTACAAGAACCATCGACCAGCCCCATTTTATTCCTACCTAAAAGAGCCACCCTCATAGTCCTAAACCATATAGAGTAGTTTTCTATACATGTCAATTGAAATGAAATTATTTGAATTCCACTCACGTCTGATGAAGACAGATAAAACGAGTGATTGTAGTCGACACCTGGAGCTTGATTCGTGATAGTTGCAGCAACATTATTGTGATTTTTTCCTGCGTTGGGTTGTTCATTTTGCTTATCAATCGCAGCCATTCTTTCTTGATACAGAGAGAAATTATTTCGTATGAATCAGAGTTTATCAGCGAAAGTTTTGAGAAATTGAAAGAACCGAACTGAGATTTCAACCAAGAAGAATAGAATCGATTGTTGCAGACACAGATCGTTGAACTGCTCTGATACCATGTTATTTTTAGAGAATGAATGAAAGAAAAGAAGAACCTTAATCTTGGATTCAAGAGAGAAAATAGAGTAGAGAAGGAAGTGATCGAAAAATGTTATTCCAACGGAGTAAAGTGTAGAAGGCTTTTAGCCTTTCATAACAACTCCTAACTATATAACTAACTAATCGTCTATTACATTAATTACACTGTTTAGAAATGAACTGAAATTACTATAATACCCCTAGCTTAAGTGATTCCTTCTACACTACTCTCACCACTTTGCATCGAATTAAATCACATGCTACATTGCTTGTCCAGGCCCTATCAGTTCCTTTGAGTTGAGTTTTTGCTTTTTGCCTTCTGCTACGTGTACTATTATACAAGCAAGGTTCCACAGATCAGTATTATTATGGCTACTTCATAGAACTAGTTAAATATTTCAAGATCAATAAGACAATATGATCACAAAATTAAGGGGAAAATATTTTCTCTATTGGGTAGAACTTAGAAGAGTGGTCAATTCTCATTGTCTCCTACAAGTGCTTAAAATACTTTTGGCTCTTTTAAAGTTTAAACTAAGATAATTAAAGTCACGAGTCATAATTGGTCGGACCAATTATTGCTTTAGGCTATGATGAACAGTCTCATCATATCATAGCTTAGTCCATTAGCTCATAATCTTCTTTTGATTAAGGTTAGCTCTTTTCACTTTCTCTTTTTTTTTCAACTAGAAAAACCATTCTTGACTACACTTTTCAACTGGATGAATACTTTTAAATGAAATTTCGCAAATTAACGAGCTTAAGCCAGCCAAATGAAAGTACAAAGAAATATGAAAAACAAAACCGTTCGAGTTTATTGGAAAAATTCAATTAAATTTCAAGTGGATGAGATTAACGGAAAAAACTTAAAGAATGAGATTGGTCGAATGATGGTAAGGATGAGATTGTTTAAGTGTTTAATCACCTCATCTAAAAAATTTAAGTGGTTTGAAAGATCACACTTTTATTTATTAATTATCTCTTCAATATGTCCCCTTATGTGAGGGCTTGAATCATTTTAATAAGTTAAGCACGTGAAATTTATTATGATAATTGTTGATGGTTAGACTCGATATCAAAATCTTTGTCTACTCTGATAACATATTTAAATGTGTGACTATCTATCTCATCTAGAGTTTAGACAATGAAAGAAAGTGCACACTTAAAGAGATTGCCCTATCAATGAATTCAACAATATTAAAAAGTTGAGAAATTGATTAACAAAGTGGGGAATGAGTAGAGACATAAATGAAAATTTTATGACTTTCTCTAGTTGACTCATAAATTACGAATGCATAGCCAAAAGGTCTAATAATACAGCCAACGTTGTAGTCTACGAAATTAAGGTGGTGGCCTCAAATGTATTGCTCGGAATTGGAAAGTGTGCACATATAGTCACCCACATAAGGTAAGCTCCACGTCACCCATACGTACTCCAACAATCAACTAGGATGGACTATTCCGGCAAGATAAAAAATACGAATTCAATTTTTCTTGGCTATAAATACTAATTTCTTTCCTTTGTGACATTCTTAATTTCTTTTTTAGTCTATATCAAATAGAATAATAATTTTATATATTTAAAATATTAAATTTTATTTATTTTTAATAAGATAATTCATAATCACACAAATATTTTTAATCTCATTTCAGACTTTTTGGATCATTTATTAAAGTCAGGATAGTGCCTTTAATTTTCTTAAAACAAACACTTACTTTAGACGAAATTTTAGAAAGGGAAACAGTTTACATTTGATTCTAAATTTTGTGAAGTAGTCTAGATTTGTTCTTCCTTATAGTAAGGTTAAATCTACGCATATATAATACTCTTCACTACCGATGAAAACTTTTCACTACAATAACATTTTTTATAAAGAAAATTTTATCCTTAAATACTATTTATGCGAAATGGTAGATTCTCCATAAATAATACTCTTCCCGTCCCATTTTATTGACTAACGATGAAAACTTTTCACTATATTAACATTTTTGTGAATTTGCTGGGTTGCTCGTGGAGTGAAGGAAATGATCAAATGGCAATGGCTGTCATTGAAGGAAAACAGAGAAGATATGTTGCTCGAACTTGAGCTAAGAAAATATCTGATATTTAATTGAGTTAAGACAATGTTGATATAGTAAAACCTTGATAAATGAATATTCGATAAATTAATAACCTTGATTAAATAATAATTTTCTATGATCCCGACTTGAGCCAATGGGATAAAATAATAACCTCGATAAATGCATAAGATAATTTTTAAAAAATTCCTTGAGGCCCACTGAAAATATAAAATAATAATTCATTAAATATGTATGAAAATTACATATATAATTCATAAAACAAAGCACTTCCTAAATAATTTTTATTTAAAATTTTATGCTTTCCTAAAATATGTATCTATAGTCATTTGGTTCTTCTTTTCATGCGAACTGAACTCAATTTCATCTTTAACTTTTTGGAGGGCATAAACTACATTCGGCACATAATGTTTTTCTCATCTCATCAGTTAGCGTAGACTTTTTTTACACCTTTCAAATGAGTAGCCATGGAAGAGAAGATATAATATATGAATTTTTATATTTTGGTATATGAAGTTAAAGTACATGTGTCTATTTATAAACTCTATATTGTATACTTGAAACAATTCACAACACTTCATATTCTAATGTACATGCATTCTATTTTGAATTACGCCAACCCAAGATTAATAAACTTCTTTTTGACAAGATTAATAAACTTAGATACAATGCACCATCATTAATTAATTATTTATTTATTTTCTTTTCTTAGTTACCGAAAAAAATTATTTGTTTAATTTGAGAAATATAATGTACAAAATAAAAATTATTCTATAAATTAATAAATATTAATTTATCGATAAATTAATAAAATATTCATTTATCGATAAATTAATAAAATATTCATTTATCAATAAATTAATAACCCCGTATAAGATAATAATTTTTCAGGTCCCAATGATATTCATTTATAGAGGTTTTACTGTATATATACATACATCACAACTCATCTAAATAATTTATTAATTACACTTAACTAATTCTCAGTAAACTAACTAACTCATAAAAATCTTGTAACTAACTCAACCAACTAAAAATAAATCTTCCATGTGCTACACCTCATGGTACTTTGGTGCACTTGTCTATTTCTTTAACACACACCCCTCAAGCTAGGAGATATGAAGATATTCTTTATGCCTAGCTTGGACATCAAATGAGTATGCTCTGCTGAGAGCTTTGGTAAACAGATTTGTAGGCTGGTTGGCAGAAGGCATATACGCAGTATATGTGAGGCCTTCCTGGATCTTCTCCCTAATGAAATGACAGTCTATGTCAATGTGTTTGGTACGCTAATGAAAAACTGAATTAGCAGCAATTTGAAGAGCAAATTTACTATCAGCGAACATAGAAACTGGTAATTGAACATGAATTCCAAGTTCTGGATATAAACCAGTGAGCCATACTACTTCTACCACTGAAGCAGCCAAGGCTCTATACTCAGCCTCTGCTAAACTTCTGGATATTGTAACTTGCTTTTTAGATTTCCAAGATACAGGTGAAGAACCAAACAATACTAAATAACTTGTAATTGATCTCCTGCTATTGACACAAGCCCCCCAATCTGCATCACAAAACACCTGAAGTTGAGGAGTGCTGGAACTAGACATAAGAATACATGATCCTGGTGCTTGTTTAATGAATCTAACAAGTATAAGTCCATCTTCCATATGTGAAGTTTTAGGAGTCTGCATAAACTGACTCTGGCATTGTACAACAAAAGTTATATCTGGTCTGGTATTTATAAGATATAATAATTTTCCAATTAGTCTCCTATAAATGCCAGAATCTGGGAATGGAAAATCATGTTTGGATGAATGTGTAGATGTTGCATTACATGATGTAGATTGTGAGGTAACATAATGATCAAACACCACATTAGTGAATTTCTTATGCATTTCCATGGGTGAAAAAACAATTTTAGCTCATGCTAGTCCCATATCAGATATGAGTTCTAATGCATATTTTCTTTAATACATAAGGATACCTTGGGAACGTCTTGCAAACTCTATTCCAAGAAAGTATCTAAGTTCTCCTGGATCTTTTATTTTGAAAGTTGAATGTAATGCTTCTTTGGTAGACTGGATAAGAACTTTATCATTAACAGTAAGTAGTAAGTCTTCTACATATACCAATACCACTACTATGTTATCACCTTTTTTTTGTAAATAAGTAGTAATCTCTGTGACTTTGATGAAAACCAGATGAAGCCAAGGCTAAAGTCAGCTTAATGTTCCATTGTCATGATGCTTGCTTTAGGCCATATAAGGACTTTAACAATCTGCAAACTTGTTTTTGTCCTCATGTAGTGTTAAAACCATCTGGTATTGTCATATACACTTGTTCATAGAGATCTCCTTGCAGGAAAGCATTATATACATCCATTTGATGAATAGGCCATTGTTTAGCAGCTGCAATAGATATAACTGATCTGATTGTAGTCATTTTGATTACATGAAGAAGGTTTCTTGGTAATTAAGACCTTCTTTCTGATTATATCCTTTTGCTACCAGCCTAGCTTTGAATTCTCCTGTTGCTTTATATTTGATCTTGTACACCCACCTACATCCAATAGCCTTTTTCCCCTTTGGAAGTTCTACTAACTCCTATGTTTTGTTCTCTTCTAATGCTTGGATCTCAGCTTTCATTACTTCATCCATCTTTTATCTTTTGCAGCTTCTGAGTAGTTGTATGGTTCAGTATCAACAGAAACTTGTGCCACAAAACTTTGATAGCTGGATGATAGTCCTGTATAATCTAGTCCAGTAGATATGGAATATATGCAACTAGTGGAACCTTGTTTAGTAATGTAATCTTTGTGCAAAATAGGAGGTCTACTAGTCCTTGTAGACTTCCTAATATCAGGTTCAGGTATTGATGTTCTCTCCAGCAGGTCTATAGCTTGATGATCATGATCATGTCTTGAAGTATTAGCATCTCCATCAGCAGAAATATATGCATATTGAACTTCTGGATTGCTATATGCAGTCTTAATATACTGTGGGTGAACTAGATCAACAAAATAGAAGGTTCATGTGACTTGATAGAGCCAAACTTGTCATTTGTATCATTCTCAAAGGAAAAAATTGTCTCCATTAATACTACATCCTTGCTCATGAAAAATGTTCTATTCTCCAAGTCATAAAGTTTGTATCCTTTCTATGCAAAACCATATCTAGAAGAACAGTTCTCATAGCCCTAGGACTAAACTTGTCTTGTTTGATCAAAATAGTTGCAAAACATAGGCAACATATCACTCTTAAGTGAGAAAGTGATGGTACCTTACTATACAACATCTCATAGGGTGACTTGTTACCTATAACAATATAGGGTATTCTACTCATGATATATATAGCTCATTCCACACAGAATCCCCAAAACCTGTCTGGCAAATTGGCCTGAATTTTTATGGCTCTAGCTGTTTTCAGTATATGTCTATTTTTCTTTCTACTACACCATTTTGTTGTGGTGTATATGGACAAGAACTCTCGTGTACTACACCATGTTGTTGAAATAATTCCTTACAACTATGATTAAAGAATTCATTCCTATTATCAGACCTTACCCTTTTGATTTTTACATCAAATTGGGTATTAACTTCAGCAAAGATTTTTTTAAGCAATGTAGTCACATATGATTTTAGTCTCATTTAAAAAATCCAAGTCCATATATAATAGTCATCCACAATGGTCAAAAAAATATCTCATCCCATTATATCATTCCTGAAATATGGAATTTTCCTTAGAACATTTATAGGTACATGACATAACCTTTGGTGCCAAATGACTGCATCTACATGATGAGTTGCTGCTAAACATTTAGTCACCTCTCCTCCTTTATTCTGTTTGTCTAAACATAATATGTACAACCATTCTTCCTCATTATCAATCACCAGCACCTTTCCAGATGAGAGATCCTGAAACACACATCATTTGGGAAAAAAGGTAACACTGCAATTCAGTTCCTTTGTCACCTTTGAAATAAACATGAGATTAAACTTGAATGTTGGCACAAATAAAATATTTTTAAGAACATCACCTCCTCCTAAGTGATAGTCACCAACATGTGAGATTATGGCTGAATCTCATGTAGGTAATTGCACATTTCCTGCATTTTCTATCAGATTTTTATTCTGTAAGTACTCTTGATTACTAATCATGTGATTAGTTACACATGTGTCTACAATCTATTTTAACAATGCTTCTGTGTCAAGATTAAAAGTACATGCCATATTTGCACTAGCACTAGTCTTTCTAACTGCAACCTTGTTTTTTAGCATGCTGAGAAGTTGTTGGTGTTGGCTAGGCGTGAATTGATTAGATGTCATGTACATCTCTTGGTGATACTGGTATGGATTATAATTTGGCATAAACTGTGATCCATGTGGATGATTAAGAAATTTTGAATTTGAAATTGTCCCATGCTGATGTTGTGTATTTTGTCCAAACTGTTGATTCTGTGTGTGTCTTGTATCATGTTGATGATGTTGTACTTCACCTCCTTGTCCAGTATCATCAAAAGACAAATTTCCTCTTGTCACCACATTTGCCTTTCTTGTTTTTCCTTTATAGATTTCAGGATATCAATTGATCATGTAACAATCATCTTGTGCATGTCTAGTTTTATGACAAAAACTACATTTCATCAACATAAAACATTCTATTTTTAAATGACCCTTGACATGACAAAAGTCACAAATTGCATTAGGATTGTATGGCTTCTTTTGCTTTGGACCTCCACTTCAATTCCTAGCTGCCGTGAACATGGCAGAAGACTATATTGTATCTTACATCATCCTTCTTGTTCCTGCAACTATCTTTTGGCTTTCCTCCTGGTTGATCATTGCATATACTTTATTTAGGTTTGGCATTTGTTGCATCATTATCACCTGACTCCTTACTTGACTATAACTGTCATTGAGTCCCATCAGAAACTGCAACATTCTCTGATATTGTAAATGATCTACAAACTCCTTTGATTTAGGACAGCAAGCTGGTGGTGGTATGATAGAATCATATTCATCCCAAAGATCCTTGAGTCTTGAGTAGTACATATATACTGATAGTGTTCCTTGTCTCAATGTAAATATCTCTTTATGCAATTGAAAAGCTCTTGAACTGCTTATTTTATCAAATCTATCCTTCAATTCTTCCCATATCATGTAGGAATCAGAATTGAACAACATGCCAGTGAGCAAATTATTGCTCACATTTCTCATTAACCAAGACACCACAATTGCATTACATCTATCCCAAAGTTTAGTTAAATCACCATGAAAAGCTTCTCTCTTCACTGTTCCATCGATGAAGCCTATTTTATTCTTTCCTAGTAGAGCTTATTTCATTGCCTTACTCCACAAAGTGCAATTATCCATTCCGGTTAACATAATTCCAACAAACAACGAACTTGGTGCATCTAATGGAAAAAGATATAAAAGATGATTGTGATCGATGCTTGTCGCCATTACCGCAACTCTATTCGTTATGTCTTCTCCATTAGTTCCCATTGTTGTTGATTTTGTAATCCTTAGACTTCAATTGTAGTTGCGATTAACAATTTTATTGTCTCCGTTGCACTTGTGATGAACTGATTTCAGTTTTCTAGATGTCCAATTTCTTCGATTTCAGACACAGATCCCTCGAGTTCTTCATTGCATGTGATAGAATCTCCCTCGATCTACGCCGGTCGATTGCTCTGATACCATGTGAATTTGCTGTGTTGCTCGTGGAGCGAAGGAAAGGATCAAATGGCAGTAGCTGCCATTGAAGGAAAACAGAGAAAACATAGAAGATATGTTGCTCGAACTTGAGCTAAGAAAATATCTGATATTTAATCGAGTTAAGTAGGATACAATATTGGTACATATACATACATCACAACTCATCTAAACAACCTATTAGTTACATTTAACTAATTCTCAACAAACTAACTAACTCATAACAATCTTGTAACTAACTCAGCCAACTAAAAATAAATCTTCCATGTGCTACACCTCATGGTGCTTTGGTGCACTTGTCTATTTCTTTCACATATTTTTATTAATAAAAATTTATCCTTAAATTACTATTTATGCAAAATGGTAGATTTGCCATAAATAATACTCCCTTCATCGTATTTTATATGAAAGTCTTCGATTGGGTACGGGAGTTCAAGAAAGAAATGAATACTTTTGAAATTTTTTATTCAAAATAAACCTTAGATATTTTTATGGTTGTAAATCATCTTATAAAGTTAATCTGTTTCAATAAATTCAAAAGGATCAATTTTGTTGGAACACACTAAAAATAAAGGATTATCATGTAAAATGGAGCCGGGGGAGTACTTCATTTGAAAGACCAAGACTAAAGAGAGGAAAGTGTGAAAAAAATCAATTAATTAATGTTGATGAACAAAATGATACAGCTCGTGGTTTGACAAAGCACCGACCATAGACCTTTATCATTTTTGAATAAAACGACTCCATGCAAAAGTTGTTGGAAATTTGCCTTTGGCGGGAGTTGCGACCGACCAACTTTAACAGCTTAAACACTAGTATTCCGCATGTTGGAGAATCCGGTTCTTCACACATGCATAATCTACTAAGTAAGTAGATGACCGTAGGGCCAAGGATCGTCAAATTTCATTTAGAAATGAAACAGCTATTGATCCATGAAGTGAGGTGCTTGAAGCATGAAAAAGTGTGGTATGGGATCAATTCTCCCTCATCGGTGGAGGAAGAAAGAATTGTTTTATTTATAAGTCTCAAAGTTGGCTTGGGGTTTGGGACCAGAAAGGGTATCCCATGTATTTAAAGGAGGGAGGACCTAGATGTTCTTCGGTTTGAGGAAAGCCCACACGTGCGCCGCCGCCGCCCGGCCCGTCCGGTCCGGGTCACGGGCTGTGCTTCTTCTGATATTATCTTTTTGGACCAAAATTCTTTCATCTGTGCTTCTTCTGAAGTTTCAAGAAAGTCAGATTGGGCAGAGAACATAACGTCAATAACACTCAATTCAGTCATTTATTTTGGCTGAATTACTCTTCCTAAATGTCATCCGTTGCACATCAAATTCACCATTTATTTTGGTGAATTACTACCTCCATAATTGTCATTACTTGGCCAATAATGGCAGTAATGTGGGCAGTTCATGAGCCTCTTCTCCAACTATATAAAGGACCCCTTGCACCATTGTTGACACACAGAAAAACAGACGAAAAATAGAAACAAAGAATCAGTTCTTCCTACTACCTTTCAACATCATTTCATTACTCAAAATTCTTCACGGTAACACTTGAGTTTCCTTTGCTCATTTGTTCACTTGTTGTTTTATCTTGGGAGACAATTGTCCAGGACGTAGAAAGGATACATACGGGGCAATATTGTCTTAAAGACAGAGTGCAAACACTCGACTCAGTATACCCAAAAACTGTTCCAGTTTATTATTCAAGTTCATTGTAATTTCAGTTCATTGGTCAGTTGTAATTTCAGTTCTTCATACTTAGCAGTTACTTGTAATTTCCGTTTCCTGCATCTTTGTAACCAACAAAAGTTGTTTTGCATTTTCATGTCCTTATTTTCTTCGTAATCATATTACTAATAAAGGAAGTTCTTTTGGCAAAAACATATGCGAAGAATACTATTTATATATGTATCTATTCAGCTTTTGCTCTGCTTCTTTGACTTTCTTAGTACGGCTGATTCACCTTTTTCATGATTTTGGTTAATAATCATAGATGACGTTTTACTGATAACTATTAAGGAAACAAGGAGGATGAGTCGTGCGAAAAAGAGTGGTTTTACCCATGAAAAATGCTAAAGATTATGTATGTGTTTAGCTTTTCTCTTCTTCTTCGACTATCTTAGTACTGCTGATTCGCGTTTGCTATGATTTTGGTTAATAATCATATATGATATTACCTGATAGCTGTCGCGCCCGTTTTTGACCTGGCTCGAGGTTAAAGCGGAGCACAACGTGTTCGGTGATTCCTGGGTAAAGAATTGAGGAGTCGCCACCTAATTATTTTTTATGGTGAATTAGGACACCTAAATATTTAAACTAAATGCTGCAATGTAACTCCAATTTTAAGGTTTGCGAAACTAGCGAGATTCTAGGTAAGGGTTCTTTATTATCCTAAAGGGAAGGGGTTAGGCATCCTTTAAGATCCGCTAACTTGCGGTTATCCGGTCAAACTCAGGTTAATTATTACTAGAAAAATATATGTTTTTACAAGTATAACGGATTTAAAGATGTTTGCAAATAATTAGTAAATGATGCATTTTAAAAAGAAAGATACATGTAGAGATTTTTAAAAATATGCATTTGTATGGTATTTAAAGAGAAATACATGTAGAGTTGAAAAAATATGTATTTGACAATTGATAGTAAAACAAATTATTTATAATGCCAAAGAAGTAAAATTTGGGGAATCAATGAATTGTAAATTGACAAAAGATAAACTTATTCGGTATGATTTAATAAAGCAAATAAAAGATGACAAAAGTTGTTTTGAAAATCTTGAATACGCGTGACGAGCCTAAAATAAATAAACTAGCGAAGGATTTCTAAGTTTGAGTTTAACCGAGCCTACAAGTAAATAAGCTAGCGACGGATTTCAAATCTTGTTTGCCTATTCTAAGCGTTTCAATAGTTACATAAGTGCGATAAATAATATTACAATACAGAGCGGGGTAAAAGCTGAATAAAAAGAAAGAAATAAAATAAATAAACACCGAGGAATAATCTGCCTTTATTTACTTTAATCCCTGCAAGCTGTCAAGAACAAACGGTTAGAAACAATTAAATACAAATAACTTCATATCCGTATTCAAAACATTGAATGTTTTTATCACGGAGGGCTCAGACTTAAATTTTGAAAAGAACATTCCAATCACGTCGTGGCTGCAAACATATGACTAATGTGGTTTATTTTGATTACCTCGCCTACTAAACGTGTTGGTTTCTCGGGTAAAATAGAAAAGATCACTATAATCACGTTGTGGCTGCGAATATATAACTTGTTGGTTATTTTAGTCACCTCGCCTACTAAACATGTTGATCTCGGATAAAATAAAAAGGTTTAAGTCTTCATCATTGCCCAGAAGTTATATTCTCCGTCTTTACCACTGTGGAGGCCTCAAAATCGACGGATATTTTTCATCGACCAGTGTAGTATCGTGTTCGAATCAATAAAATTAAATCAAAGTAGTAGCAGTAGCGGTAAGCAGAGAGGTAATTTCCGAAAAGACGTAACGTTTAGTTTTAAAACAAGAAAACAAGAAACGGATATTTGAATGCTTTGAAACAAAGGGATCGAAACAGAAAGCAATGTCTCGAAAGGTGCGGTGTTTAGTTTAAAATAGTAAAAACGGTAAAGACAAGAAAAGTGAATCTGAAACCGGCGAAGAATCGAAACAGAAAAACGGTTCCCGAACGACGCGGTATTTGTTCAAAACAAGAAAAAATAGCGAGAAAAGTAATTTGAAACCGAGCGATGGAACTCGAAACAGAAAAACAAGTGTTAAAGCGATCGTTTTCAGCCAAGAAACAAGAAAGAAATGGGTTTTAAAATAACGCAAAGAGTGGGCTGGAAACGCAGAAGCGATGGGCTGTCCGAAACGACCTAAAGTAGCAGTTTTTAGCCAAGAAAACAAAGCAGACAATTGTGCTAAAAATACAGCAGTGATAAGACATCAAATATGATCAAAATGTAGCAGTAAAATATTTCCGAAAAGAAGTGTAAATGGTCAAGATTGCAGCAGCGCATGCGCAAAAACACAACATCGAATAATGGCTCAAAAGTGCGAGAATCACCCAAGTATTGCAAAGAATCGGCGCTCTCCGAATCGGTAGCCAAAATGCAACAAAACCCATAACCGAACTATTTAAAGATGACATATATCCGAATCTCAAGGTGCAGCTGGATACCACAACTATTGGTAGCACAACAAAGACAAAGGGGAAGGTAAACTTAAAGACCAATCACTCTAAACTTCAAATTTGAAAGATAAGAAGACCAAGGGGGCTACCACCATTCATTTCCGATGCCGCAACAAGATTCAAAAGGCTCCTTGAACCTTAGGCATGGCAGGCTATCGAAGAAGGCTAAACCCAACCCGAAGCTTGTCTCCGTTTTCAACCAGCCTAATAAAATAATAGGACAGTTCTGACAAGGCAACTATGAAAGAAAACATTCGGCAATAAACATAGAATGCAGACATAGACAGTAATATAACACACCACAAACTAGTTCAAATACGCACAATATGTTAATACGAGATATCATTCAAAGCAACTTAGTAAACATAGCATGATATAAGATAACTTAAAAGACTTTACATGATGTTATGGAGGCACTTAACACCTAATCATAAAGGGGGAATGCATGACCAATTCAGTAGGCATTAATAGGATAAAAGGATGAACCAAATAACCATTTAGGGAACCGGAGAATACCAACATGGGAAAGAGACAAGACACATATCATAACTAACTAGCATGCTTAATGGCTTACGATATATCACCCGCCATCATATTTCAAATAGAAACATATCCGAACATGTTAAACTAGGCACAAGACCTTGTCGGAACATGCCATGTTTCAATACTACTTAATTTATCTCCAGTTTTATTCATAAACCAACAGACATACATAAGAGTTGATATACATATAATATTTGGAGTAATAGGATATGCTTGAAGGTATACAAAGATATACAACTTCGACATACACCTTGTGTATACTGAAATTTATATACCATGTATACTCTGAAGTATATCATCATGGGTTCAGCAAATGAAAAAGAAAAAAAAACCAACGTGAGCAAGTTCATGCATCAATAAGAGAAAGAAAAATATAGTGATATCCCATATGATTTAAAGCAAACAATATTAAACCAAACAGGCTCCATTAGCATGTTCAGACTTAAATTTAAACAAGAAATAACCAAAACAGGGTACACTAACATGTAAAGGACTAAGACACATACACTAGACTAACTAGCATGCTTCATGGTCTCCTAAATTTACACACAAACTAACAGAGAAAGTTCAATTTTTCAGATATTTAAGACATAGAAGGAAGAACTAGACAGTAGCAACACATATCTAGGCCATTTCTAACACACCACATATTTATAAAACTGAAAATAGGCATGCTCGTATGAACAGATTCACAAACTAAGATAAACAAACACATACTCCCAAGTAGATAGTTTAGACATAGGCACGACTTTGACAAGAATTAAAGATACTACTTATTCTTAAGTGAGACATGTTCAAATCATTTATTAGACCTTTTTATTCACCTAAGCAGTTTTATCATTAGACTATACCCTATACATACTTACTACATGAAACATAATCACAAGCCAGGTATGAAATGCATTAGAGACTATGGCTTAACAAGGTATAAACCGATTCAAATAGTGCAAAGCACTAATGCAAATGTCATTCAAACAAACTCAAAAGGTAGGGCATGATACAAGATAATTTAGGAGGTGTGATATACTAATATGGAGGCCTTTTTAACTAATCAGTTCAGTAGACTCAGCAAGATAAGTGTGATTCAACATTCGAATCCAATATGATCACACAATGTCCATAAATCAACACACACACAAAGCCTCTTACCATATTAAATATAAATCTAATAATACAAGCAAAGCATTTCTGAACATTAATAAGCCAATTAACGCATTAATGAAAAAATGACTATCTTATCACATAATCAACAACAAAACACACAACAATACAGAAAATATACTGAGAGAAATTTGTTTTACTGACCTTCTCCGGGCAGCGAACCGAGGCGTGCTTTGAATCGTCGAATCCACTCGAGAATGTTTAGAATTCAGATTTTTGGATTTTTGATCATCCAATTCTGAATTGGTAATTCTGAAAAGAATTCTGTTTCTGAAAATTTCGACCCGACTCGAACACCCGGCCCGGCCGGCCGGCGACCCGACCCGGACTGACGACCCGACCCGAATTGGATCGAAAAATAGTGAAAAATAGCTAAAAATCCAGATTCTTCAACACAAAAAAAACAATAATTTCGACCTATATTTCGGAATCTTTAAGTTGAAGAACACATGCAAGAACAAACAAAGATTTCGGATTGCCCCTTTTTTTAGTGAAGAACAACACAAACAAAATATAATGCCAAACCCTTAAGGAGATTTCAGATTTCTTAAATTTTGGACCTAAAAATGACCCGAAAATTCTAAGAATCCACCCTTCAAAGACAGATTTTCGGACCCCCCCCAAAGACGGATTTTCGAACCTCTAAAGACAGATTTTCGAACCTCCAAAGACGGATTTTCGAACCTCTAAAGACAGATTTTCGAACCTCCTAAAAATGAAGAACAAGGGGGGTATTTATAGGTGGATTTCCCCCCCAAGAACGAGTTTGAAATTTGAATTAAAGGTAAAGAAAAATCTGAATTTTGGAAGCGGATTTTAGGGGTATGGGTATGGTGAAGTGATGGGAGGGGTGTGGTGGTGTCAGGGTTTGGTGGGGAGGTGACTGGAGAGGCAGGGTGTGGGTGGCGTGCGGGTTTGGTTGAAAGAGAGAAGGGTTTAGGGTTTTCGTTTGGTAGGGAATGAGGGATTTGGGGTATTTTGTTTTGGGTTTTCTGGGTTAAGGGGATAAAAGGGACGAGTGGGCTTTGGTTTTGGGTTGGGGTTTTGGGCCGATGGGTGATGGGTTGGGGTATATGGCCGGTTGGGGCTTGGAAGGGTAAGGGAATGGGTATAAAGGGGAAATGGGTATTTAATTGGGCCGCGAGTTTTGGGGGGTTTGGGAGTTGGGGTAGAATAAAAAGGGTGTGGGAGTTGGACCGGTTTAGGGGGTTTTCGGGTGGGCCAAAAATAAGAGAATGGGAAGTTGAATTGTTTTGGGTTGAGTAAGATTAAATGGGTGATGGGTTGGGCTTTGGTGAAATGTTTGGGTAGAATTTGTATTGGATTGGGAAAATGAAATGGGTTAGAAATTAAAAATATAAAAGGGGTTTAATATTAAACATATTAGTTTTGTTTTGTAAAAGATGTGAATTATTTAAAATAACATAACGATGTGATAATAATAAAAACTATAATATTTGCGAAATGTTTAATGCTTAATAAAAAATGGAAATGCGATGCAATTTTGCGAAAATAAAATAACATGGAATTTTTCGAATAAAACTTATGATTATGATAAAAATGCAAATGATAGTAAAAAATGCGAATAATGATAATAATAAGAGAATAATAATATATATATACGCATGTATGTATATAGATTAAAATTGTTTTTGAGGTGTTAAAAAATATTTAAAATTGCAAATAAATTGGAAAAGACGGGACAAAATTGGGTGTCAACAATAGCTAGGAAGGAAAATGAAAATGAATATTTGGCCAACTTCCCAAGTGAAAGTCACAGTTAAGTAAAAGCTGCTCATACAACTACTAATTGGGTACAGGAAACTGAATATGTTTTTAGCTGTGCCAACTCAAAAGTTTTATTTTTCCGCTACTCCAAAAAAAAAGAGAGGATGTTTACAGATTGACACAATGTAACTCTACGTCTCCCATTCTATAAACTCATGTTTTAATGACACGTTTTATGGAGCTAAATTGAAACTGCTTCTTCAAACTAATAACGCTCCATATTTTGATATGTCTTCCCTTGTTTTGCTTCGTCTCTTTACTCCTTTGTCCCTGCTCAGCTTAGGTGAGTTGTGTTGAATATTTATTGTAAAGCAGTACGGGAAGTAAATAAATATTATAAGTGTTCGAAAGGATAAACAAATAGTCAATCTTCAGAACTGCCGCAAAGTTGTTGAGTCTTGAATCTTGATAACCTGAAATCAAGAAACACTGAATCTGGATGGTTACAACTGTGTGCTGAGTCGAGTGATTGCACTCTGTCTGAAAGAAATAATCCCCTTGATTATTTTCATTAATAGAATAGGTATTTATACAAGTTACAAAATAGGAGAATCCTATCCCTAAAATCTTATTCTACCATAATTCTAACTCTACAATTATGGTAGTGTATATTCCTAATTACGGTAACAAATACATTACAATATACTACACATATATTTTCCTAATATACAATATTCTTACATTGTCTAATATTCACAATTACCAAAAACCGAGAGCCTCAAATATGGGCAGAATCCGAGAGGCAATATAAGGCAATATACACATGTATATTGTGTGTATATTGCCTTATTTAACACACCCCCGCAGTCATAGAGGGCGGTCTTCGAACGCTGAGACTGTCCCTAAAATCTTCAAAGAGTACCGAGGGAAGACCCTTTGTAAAGATGTCTGCAACTTGATATCTTGGCGGGACATGACATACGCGTACCTGCCCCCGAGCAACCTTTTCACGGACAAAGTGAATGTCCATTTCGATATGCTTAGTGCGTTGGTGCTGAACAGGATTACCTAAGAGGTAGATGGCACTAACATTATCACAATATACCAAGGTTGCCTTCTGAATGGGACAATGAAGCTCAAAAAACAAATTACGTAACCAACATGATTCGGAGACCACACTTGCTACCCCTCGATATTCGGCCTTTGCACTTGAGCGTGATAGAGTTTCCTGACGCTTCGTTGACCAGGAGACCAAGTTGTTGCCAAGGAACATACAGTAGCCAGACGTCGACCGTCTGGTGTCGGGACAACCACCCCAATCAGCATCTGTGTATGAGATAAGTGTGGATGTAGATGAAGGATATAAGTGCAAACCATAATCCAGTGTCCCCTGAATATACCGAATGATGCGTTTGATTACATTCATGTGCTCAACTCTGGGATCATGCATGAACAAACACACCTGCTGAACAGCATACGTAATAACTGGTCTGGTAAAGGTAAGATACTGGAGGGCCCCTGCAGGACTGCGATAGCTGGTCGGATCCTTGTATGGTGCTCCTGCCACTGCACTAAGCTTGGGTTTTGCATCAACTGGAGTGGAAGTGGACTTACAGGATGACATCCCAGCCCTCTTTATGATCTCAGCAGCATACTTTCATTGAGACAAAAACAAACCACCGGAATGACGTTTGACGGCAATCCCCAAAAAGTAACTCAAGGGCCCTAAGTCTTTCATAGCAAACTCAGAATTGAGCATGGTCATGATAGACTGGCGCAAGGCATCGGAAGAAGCAGTTCAAAATGATATCATCCACATATAACGAATGTAGGCCAAGGACGAACCACGACGGTAGATGAACAAGGAATTATCTGACCTGCTGTGAGTGAACCCCAATAGTCGAAACAAAGTCAGCAAACCTCGTATACCAGGCCTGTGGAGACTGCTTAAGCCCATATAATGACTTCTTCAACAAACAGACATGATGAGGACGGTTGGGATCCCTGAAACCCAACGGCTGATGCATATAGACTGTTTCCTTGAGATCACCATGTAGGAAAGCATTCTTGACATCCAACTGATGAATAGGCCAAGTCTTTGAAAGAGCCAAGCTAAGCACATTGCGAATAGTAGCCGGCTTGATCACCGGGCTAAACGTCTCCCCACAATCTATCCCAACCTGCTGAGTCTTACTATCATCCACAAGTCGTGCCTTATGTCGAGCAAATGAACCATCTGAATTCACCTTATGAGAAAAATTCCACATAGACCTGATAATATTAATACCATATGGACGGGGCACCAACTCCCACGTCTTATTATCAATAAGAGCATTATATTCATCAGTCATAGCAATTTTCCAATTAGGATCATTTAAGGCGGACACATGATTACGGGGCAAGGGGGATTTAGAGACATCAGAATGTAAATTAAAATGTCTTTTAGGTGTAAAAATACCCCGTTGGATACGAGTGACCGGTCTATGATTCGAGGAAGAATTGAGTGAATTTTGGGAATTTGCTGGACTCGGGACGGACTGGCCAGTAGGCAGTGGGCCTGCTGGCCCAAATCGGGAATATGTGGCTGGAACTGGACCAGTTCCAGAACTGGGCTGGACTGGCCCAATTTCTGGAATTGTTCCAGCGGCTGGAACAAGACTCGGGATAGTGGGGCCAGCGGGCAGTGGGCCCGCTGGAGAGTTTTGGGTGCGGAAGATGTCCGAAAAATTCTGAATAATATACGGGGATATTTGGTCATCCAAAAAATTATACGACCTAGGCTCGGGAGTATGAACTTTGGTAAAAGGAAATTGGGTTTCATAAAAAATGACATGCCGATTAATTATGATTTTCTTGGAGGATAAATCAAAGTATTTATAACCACGATGATTAGACGGATAACCCAAAAATACACACGGGGTAGACCGAGCCTGAAGTTTGTTAATTGTGGTGGATGGGAATAACGGAAACACAAGGACCTAAAAATCCTAAGATGAGAATAAGAAGGGTTCTTATTATATAGGATTTGGAGGGGGGAAGAATATGTTAGACCTATGGACGGAATTATGTTAAGGAGATATGTTGCCATTTGCAGAGCATGCTGCCAAAAATACGGGGGTACGAAAGCATGAAGTAAGACAGTGCGGACAATGTTATTTATGGAATGAATTTTGCGTTCGGCTTTCCCATTTTGAGAAGATGTATGAGGGCATGAAAATCGAAAATTTATCTCATTATTATCACAGAACTCCCGAAACACCCTATTGTCATACTCTTTCCCATTATCACATTGAATATTCTTTATTTCTCTTTCGAATTGTGTTCTAATGAATGCTCTAAATTTTATGAAGACAGAAAACACTTGAGATTTATTGGCAATTGGAAACGTCCACAAAAATTTAGAATAATCATCCAGAAACATAACATAATATCGATGACCTAATGAACTTAGAACAAGAGACGTCCATAGGTCGCTATGAATAATATCTAATGGCTGTGAAGTATGAGAATTTGAGTCCATAAATGACAACTTAACAATTTTTCATAATGAACAAGATTGACAAATATGAGTACGACTCGTACCCTTACAAGAAATAAAGCTATTTTTATCTAAAACTGATAAAATAGAAGATCCCGGATGACCCAGGCGAGCATGCCACACGGAAGGAGAAATGGATGCAAAAACTGACGGCAAGACTTGACTCGATGGACTGAAACCGGGCATGATAGGATACAGATCCCCCTACTATCACACCTCATGAGATGACTCCCCATCTTGAAATCCTTCACAGAGAAACCAAAATGATCAAATTCAACTGAAACGAAATTGTCAGTGGTGAACTTTCGGACATAGACTAAATTTTTAATCAATTTGGGAGCATGTAAAGTATTTTTCAAGATAAGGGGTGGATTGGGAGGAGACAACGTTTTCTGACCATAACCCTAAATTGGAATAGAGTTGCCATTACCAACAATTATACCCCGAGGGGTGCTCAAATTGGAATAAGATTCGAGAGTACCTGAATCGGAAGTCATGTGAGTAGTGGCCCCGGTGTTCATGTACCAATTTGGGTCCGGTTGAGTCAACCCCAATGTGTGCATCGTGGCCTCGATATCGGTCTGAGTGGGGCGTGCTGCATGATTGTCTTGCGGAGGTCGGGGCCCAAGAATTCCAGACCGTGACTGATCTGGGCCGTAGCTGCTGGAACTGGCGCTGCTGGGCCACGGCCGGTGGGCCGCCACCGCCGGTTGTTTGGCCAAAATTGCCGGCCAACCCACTAGATGCTGGAATTTACTGCTGGAGTGTAAGGGCTGCTGGCCCACGGCCCACTGCCCCAGCCCCCAATGCCATGGGCCCCATTGCTGGGACCAGGGGGTGGTGGGCCACTATTTCCTTGATGGGGCCCACCGCCTGCTTGCTGACCACCGGAACCGCCGCGTTTGCCCCCGCGGTTTTTGTTATTATTCTTACGATTATTTTTGCCGCCACCATGATTATGGTTTTGGCCCGAATTATTAACAAAACCCGAAGAACTTGGGGAGGACGCCATCATGACGACGGGGCTTGCTCCGGTAGCCGCCTTTTTAGCCAAACCGGCTTTTTCCAAAGTAAGCATGGAGCGGGCTTGATAAAAGTCGGGAAGAGGGTTGCTTTGACGAAGGAGAGTTCCAACACCATTATAGGCCTCCGAAAGGCCGGCAACCAATTGTAGAACCAGACGATTATTTGTTATAGCACCGCCAACATTACGGAGTTGATCCGCCAACTCCTTGAGTTTCTTGCAATATGCAGAAACGTTTGGAAATTCGTCCATTCGAACTAGAGAGAATTCCTGCTCGAGTGTGACAACACGTGAATGTTGGTTATCTTGAAATATGTCACGCAATCTATTCCAGGCAGCCATAGTCGTGGTATCCGGCTCAATAATCGTCTGTAGAAGGTCAACCGAAATAGTGGAGTAGATCCACTGGAGAACGGTAGCATCAAGAGTAATCCATAACTGAGGATCTTCCGCGGGAGGAATGATGTGATGAATAACATGATGGGAGATAGCGTGAATTTTAAACAACTCCGCCCACGTCGCATATTGGACGTTTTCCATCTCAAGGACAATAGGGATACTATTCTTGACGTTAGAAACCATGAGGGCAGGATGATAATTGTTCTTAGACATATTGAAAGAACAAAGAAGGAGGGGAAATTTGGGAAAAGTAAGAGAGATTTTGAGAGCGGAAGACTACTTTCGGAAGAGAAATCCGAGGGGGGGGGGTATTCGGCCGAGATTGGCAAAACTTTTGGGAGAGAAATTTTTTGTAAACCCTAGTCTTTTGATACCATGAAAGAAATAATCCCCTTGATTATTTTCATTAATAGAATAGGTATATATACAAGTTACAAAATAGGAGAATCCTATCCTAAAATTGTGTTCTACCATAGTTCTAACTTTACAATTATGGTAGTGTATATTCCTAATTACGGTAACAAATACATTACAATATACTACACATATATTTTCCTAATATACAATATTCTTACCTTGTCTAATATTCACAATTACCAAAAATCGAGAGCCTCAAATATGGGCAGAATTCGAGAGGCAATATAAGGCAATACACACATGTATATTGTGTGTATATTGCCTTATTTAACACTGTCTTTAAGATAAGATTGCCCCGTATATATGATTTTATGTTAGCGGACAATAGTCTCCCAAGATAAAACAACACTTTAATCTCAACACTACAAAGCAAATAGGTTGAGTCTGACGAAGAAAATAAATACGAATCGACTTGCTGAAGAAATGGAAAAAGAATGAAGAGTTTCTGTTTTAGTCCCAACGTTTTGGACTGAATTTCAGTGTCTCTTCTGTTTGTCTCTGTGTATATAAATGTTGTCTCGTTTTTGTTGGCTGTTTGGTTGTTTATTTCTGTTTTGTGTATTTTTCGTGTGTTGCATAATTGAGCCAAACAACTCAATATATAGCATGGAGGAGGGACTCCTCAACTGCCAAAACCAAGGCAGTTAATAGTCATTAGAAGGGCTGTTAATCTCTATTAGGAGGGCTGTTAATGGCCATTGGGAGGCTGATTAATGGCAGGTTTAAGGCCATTAGTGAGGCTGTTCATGGCCATTGAAGGAAGGCTGATTATGGAGGAGTTAATCAGCCAAGAAACTTTCTGCCCTCCGTCGTTCCAAATTCAACTTTCCAGAAACTCTAGGGACCAAACTGTAAATATTAAACAATTTGGCGTCCAAAGAGATAATATCAGAAAGTCCCACAACCCACGACCCGTGCCCGGACCCGACGGGCGGGCGGCGGCGGCGCGCGTGTGGGCTTAGCCTTGAACCCAAGCACATCCATGTCCTCCCTCCTTTAAACACATGGGATACCCTTGGGGTCCCAAACCCTTAGCCAATTATGAGACTTATAAAGAGAGCAATTCTTCCTTTTTCCCACCGATGTGGTAGATTTGTCACACACCATATTTTCATGCCTCAAACACCTTACTTCGTGGACCAATATCTCTTTCATTTCTCAACGAAATTTGACTATTCTTGGCCCTACGGTCATCTACTCACTTAGTAGATTATGCATGTGTGAAGAGACAAAGCCTCCAACATGAGGAACACTAGTGTTTAATTCATTAAACATGGGTGGACGTACCTCCCCGCCAAAGGCAAATTTCCAACAATCCCCTCTATGAAAGAGAGATTTTGGCGCACACATAAGGTGCCTACTTTCATCAATCTTTCAGCGAAAAGATATTGCATCAGGAGAGGTAGCTTCCGCTTTGAGCTGCAAAAGGTTCAGTTGAGTGCTTCGGTGGAAGCAAGAAGCACTACGGATGATGATTTCTGTATGGAAACATGAATCCAAAGATGTTCCCGCGATAGACATTAAAGTGCTACCTGCATGGTGGGTAAAGGTTAAGCTTCCAAACCTTTAACGATCCTCAAATGGTTGAGGTAAAGGTCGGGGAAACTTTTAATGATTCCTAACACTTGTGAAGTGGGTTATAACAGGATACTTTGTAGGAGATCACCTATTTAAGTGCGAGGACAGGCCGCCTCAAATGAACGCACTTAAGAATCCAAGTGTGTCCACGGCCACAACGGACAAAATCGTAAGAATGAAAACGAATAAGCAGAGTTATTGTGTTGGTATCATTGTCTTGGCTTACACTAAACACTGACAGTTCAAGACATCACGTTCACCGCGCAGTAAGTCCGGTGGTATTCAACTAGGGAAGGTTCAAAGCGGAAGCTACCTCTCCTGATGCAATATCTTTTCGCTGAAAGATTGCTGAAATTAGGTACCTTGTGTGTGCGCCAAAATCTCTCTTTCATAGAGGGGATTTTTGGAAATTTGCCTTTGGCGGAAAGGTGCGTCCACCCATGTTTAATGAATTAAACACTAGTGTTCCGCATGTTGAAGGATTTGTCTATTCACACATGCATAATCTACTAACTGAGTAGATGACCGTAGGGCCAAGAATCGTCAAATTTCCTTGAGAAATGAAAGAGATATTGGTCCACGAAGTAAGGTGTTTGAGGCATGGAAATATGGTGTGGGACAAATCTACCATATCGGTGGGAAAAGGAAGAATTGCTCTCTTTATAAGTCTCTAAATTGGTAAAGGGTTTGGGACCCCAAGGGGTATCCCATATGTTTAAAGGAGGGAGGACCTAGAGGTGCTTGGGTTCAAGGCTAAGCCCACACACGCGCCGCCGCCCGTCGCGTCCGGTTCGGTCTCGGGTCTCGGGTCACGGGTCACGAGCTGTGGGGACTTTCTGATATTATCTTTTTGAACACCAAATTGCTTAATATTTACAGTTTGGTCCCTAGAGTTTCTGAAAAGGTGAATTTGGCAACAACGGAAGGCAGAAAGTTTCTGCCTACCGTTTGGACTGATTTTTGGAGCATTAACCAACCATTACTTGGCTGTTAACTCCTCCATAAACAACCCTCTTTTATTAGCCATTAACCTGTCATTAACAGCCTCCCTAATGGCCATTAACAACCCTCACTAATGGCTCTTAAACAGCCATGTCTTGGGCAGTTGAGCAGCCTCCCTTATGCTATATATTGAGCTGTTTGGCTCAATTGTACACACACAAAAATACACATACAGTGACAAGAAACACACAAAAATATAGACACAAACAACCAGCAAAAACAAGACAGATTTATATCCACAGAGACAAACAGAAGAGACACTGAAATTCAGTCCAAAACGTTGGGACTGAAACAGAAACTCTTCCTTCCTTTTCCATTTCTTCAGCAAGTCGATTCGTATTTGTTTTCTTCGTCAGACTCAACCTATTTGCTTTGTAGTGTTGAGATTAAAGTGTTGTTTTATCTTGGGAGACTATTGCCCGCTAACGTAAAAGCATATATACGGGGCAATCTTGTCTTAAGGACAGAGTGCAATCACTCGACTCAGCACACAGTTGTAACCATCCAGATTTAGTGTTTCTTGATTTCAGGTCATCAAGATTCAAGAGTCAACAACTTTGCGGCAGCTTTGAAGATTGGCTATTTGTTTATCCTTTTGAACACTTGTAATATTTATTTACTTCCCGTACTGCTTTACAATAGTACCCAACAACATTCTCATTGTAAATTATGGTGTTAAGTTATAAATCTTTGTGCCTCGGATCACTTTGTCTAAAGAAAAAAAAACGATCTTCACTTCTACAGATTTTTGGATTATGATACTCAATTCTGCAGGGCTCATTTTATCATATGTCCATCGGGTTGAAGTTCTGAATCACGTAGTAAGTATAGGTTGCTTCCTTCCGACATTATTTCCTACATACATGAGATATCACCTAGACCTTGGGTAGCAAAGATGTTCGATAATAAGTCTGGCTTAATTTATTCGGAGTAAGGAAGTTTACCAATTATATTTTAGCCTTGCTGTTAGGAGATTTGTGAATTTCCTGTTTTCCCTTGCGACTGGCACGCTCTGCTTAACATTTTGAAATTGGCTGCAGCATAATATACTTTTCAAGCAAGATAATAGTTCCGAATGGCTCATTTTACTACAATGTATCTTGCTTGACTGCATCATGTGACGCACAGGTCTTGATATTTCACCGCGACTTGAATTGGTACTATCTGAGTTCTGCTCCCTTTTGAGGAATTCATTTTTGGTGTTAAAAAAAAGGCATGCCTGCCAAGGCGTAAGTACAGAGATACTTTTGCACTCTCTACGACATAAAAAATTAGAAGGTGAAGTTAAAGAGGTATTAGTTTAAAATCCAGCTCTGCCTCATTCTGCTATGTTACTTATAAAAGTAAATGTCACTGTATGATTTTTTTTGATAAGGTAAGGTTTAAATGTCACTGATAGAAACCGTAACAACAAATTCTAGTGTAGTTAGGTTTCTTACCTTATTTTATAAATTCTTGTACAAGTGTAATTAGGATATTAATATTATAATATGATTTTTCATATTTAGAGATTGTATATTGTATATTGTATATTGTATATTGTATATTGTATATATAGACTTCATTAATGAAAATATTCAATGAATTATTTCTTTCATAGTATCAGAAGTGTAGGGCAAAAAAATTTCTCCCAACTACATTTCGCCGCCTAGCACCCTCGGAATCCGTGATTCCGACACTTTTTTTTTCTTCTAAAAATTTTCCCATCTTCCCAAATTCTCTTCCTAATCCCTAATTCTCCTCTTATTCTTTCATTATGTCTACCTCAAAGAACATGTTTCATCCCGCCCTTACCGTATCCAACATCAAGAACCACATCCCTATCGTTCTTGAGATGAAAAATGTCCAATACACGACGTGGGCAAGATTATTTAAAGTTCACGCACGCTCGCATCAAGTCCTTCACCACATCATCCCCGCGGATTCATGCAAGGAGAAGGTGCCTACCGCCAATGATGACCCTGTGTTATGGACGATTCTTGATGCTACCGTACTCCAGTGGATATATACTACTATCTCTACAGACCTTTTGCAGATGATTATTGAACCCGACGCCACGACGATGGATACTTGAAATAGGGTGCGTGATATATTTCAAGATAACAAACATTTTCGTGTCGTCACTCTTGAGCAGGATTCTCCCATGTCACTATTGAGGATTTTCCGAATGTCTCAGCTTATTGTAAAAGGCTGAAGGAATTGGCGGATCAACTCAAGAACGTTGGTGCGCCCGTTACGAATGATCGTCTTGTTCTTCAGATGGTTGTCAGCCTATCCGAGGCCTATAATGGTGTTAGGACTCTTCTTCGTCAAAGCAGCCCTCTTCCTCCGTTTTATCAAGCCCGGTCTATGCTCACCCTTGAAGAGGCAGTGTTGGCTAAAAAGGCCGCAACTGGAGCAACTTCCGCCATGATGGCGGCCTCCCCACAAAATTCCTACTCTCCATCATTTTCGGCTAATTTCACTACAAATTAGAACAACGGGGGTGGAAAACGGGGTCAAAATCAGAAGTCCGGCGGAAAAGGCGGCGGTCGCGGCAAAGGCAGCAGCCGCGACATCAACGGTGGCGGTAGCAGTGGTCAAAGTGGCAGCCGGCAGAGGCAACCGCAGGTTGGGTCTGGCCAGTGGCCCAACTAGCCCAGTTACTCATTTCCAGTTCTAGCAGTCTACCCAACGTATTGGGCCAGCCAGCAGAGGCTCAATTCGCAGCCAGTTCCAGCAGTTTACCCAGCAAATTGGGTCAGCCAGCAGAGGCCCAATTCGCAGCAGTTTCGATCAAGTCAGTCGGATGTGTGGCCTTGTCAGCAGGCCTTCACGGCTGCAGGCACAACAGCAGTTCTGACACCCACGAATATCGAGGTCGCGATGCATACACTTGAATTAAATCCCCCGGACACAAATTGATACATGGACACCGGAGCCACTTCTCATATGACGTCCGCACAAGGTAATCTCTCATTTTATTTCAGTTTGAGCAAAAATCGTGGCATAATTATTGGTAATGGTAATTCAATTCCAATTTGTGGTAATGGTCACACAAATTTGTCTCCCCCACATCAACCTCTCGTCCTAAAAAATATCCTTCATGCCCCTCACTTAATTAAAAATTTGATGTCTGTCCAAAAATTCACAACTGATAATTGGATTTCGGTTAACTTTGGCCCTTTTGGATTTTCTGGAACGGATTTCAAGACGGGAATACTTCTAATGAGGTGTAATAGTCAGGGAGAGCTTTATACAATCACCAATGTCACCATTTCCACGAATCAACCACACCTTCCACATTTGCCGCTCTTGCTCCTTCCTTGTGGCATGCCCGTTTGGGGTCATCCGGGGTCATCTATTATTTCTTCTATTAAAAATAATAATTTAATTGATTGTAAGACTACGCGTAGTACTCATATTTTTCCTTCTTGTCCTCTAGGAAAACATGTTAGATTACCGTTTGTCGCCTCTACTTCTAATACGTCGATGCCCTTTGACATTATTCATAGTGATTTATGGACATCTCCCGTTTTGAGTTCTTTGGGCCATCGTTATTATGTTTTATTTTTGGATGATTATTTTAATTTTTTGTGGACCTTGCCTTTGTCTAAAAAATCTCAAGTTTTTTCCACATTCTTAAAATTTAGAGCTTTCATCCGTACCCAATTTGAATGGGAAATTAAAAACATTCAATGTGATAATGGGTAGGGAATATGATAATGGGTCATTTCGGGAATTTTGTGACACTCATGGAATATCTTTTCGGTTTTTTTGTCCTCATACGTCCTCGCAAAATGGGAAGGCCGAAAGAAAAATTCGTACCATTAATATTATCCGAACCTTACTAGACCATGCTTCATTACCCTTATCTTTTTGGCATCATGCGTTACAAATGACAACCTACCTCCTTAACATTCTCCCTAACAAAGGTTTAGCATATCAATCCCCACTTAAAATTATTTACAATAAAGATCCCTCGTATTCTCATCTTAGGGTGTTTGGGTGTTTGTGCTATCCATTTTTTCCGTTCACTATAATTAATAAACTTCAAGCTAGGTCGACCTCTTGTGTATTTTTGGGTTTTTAGCAAATCATCGTGGTTACAAATGTATCTTCTGATAAAATCATAATTAGTCACCATGTTATTTATTATGAAACCCAATTCCCGCTTGCTTAAGTGTCTAAATCCGTGTCGAGTGCTTATAATTTTTTAGATGATACTCTCTCCTCATATATTCTACAATAATGGGCCCACTCTGCCCGTGAGTCACATCTGCCAGCAGGCCCACTGCCTGCTAGCCCAAATATTCTCGCTACCGTACCATCCAGTGACACAGGCCCATCAGCCACTATTTCTTGGCTAGCAGGGCCACTACTTACTGGCCCAAATACCTCCAGTCCAGTCGAATTTTCTAGGGCCAGCAGTCCCACTGCTTGTTAGCCAGTCCCGAGGCAGTTCGCCAATGTCCCCGATCCAGTCCGTTTCTATTTCAAGTCAAGGGCCCGTTACTCATATCCAAAGGGGTATTCTTAAACCTAAACGACATTTTAATTTACATTGTAATGTCACTAAATAACCCCTACCACATAACCAAGTGTCCGCCCTTCATGACCCGAATTGGAAAATGGCCATGGATGATGAATATAATGGTCTTATTGAAAATAAGATGTGGGAGTTGGTACCCCATCCGACTGGTGTCAATATTATTCGGTCTATGTGAATTTTTACTCATAAGGAAAATTATGACGAGTCATTTGAGAGACATAAGGCCCGTCTTATAGGTGATGGTAAAACTCAACAGGTTGGTGTGGATTGTGGTGAGACGTCTAGTCCGGTGGTCAAATCGGCTATCATTCGCACTGTTCTCGGTCTGGCTCTCTCGAAAGCATGGCCTATTGATCAGTTGGATGTGAAAAATTATTTCTTATACGGTGATCTTAAGGAGACCGTTTACATACATCAACCATTGGGTTTTAAGGACCCGAATTATCCTCACCATGTATGTTTGCTCAAAAAGTCCTTGTATGGGCTTAAGCAGGCCCCACGATCTTGGTATAAGAGGTTTGCAGATTATGTGTCTATTATTGGGTTTTCTCACAGCAGGTCTGATCATTCTTTGTTCATCTATCGTCGTGGTACATCTATAGCATACAAATATGTGGATGACATAATTTTGACTGCCTCCTCTGATAATTTGCGCATGTCTATCATGTCCATTCTCAGTTCAGAATTTGCTATGAAAGACTTAGGTCCCTTGAGTTAGTTTTTGGGCATAGTTGTAACTCGACATGCAGGTGGTCTATTTTTATCCCAGAAGAAGTATGCGGCTGAGATTATTGAGAGAGCTGGCATGTTATCTTGCAAGTCCTCGTTCACTCCGGTTGATACCAAACCGAAGCTGAGTGCTACTTCTAGCACACCATATGAGGATTCCACCCACTATCGTAGTCTTGCAGGGGTTCTTCAGTATCTTACTTTCACAAGACTAGATATTACTTATCCAGTTCAGCATGTGTGTGTATTTATGCATGATCCGCGGATTGAGCACATACATGCTCTCAAACGCATTATACGATACATACAGGGCACACTTGATTATGGATTGCATTTATATCCATCCTCCGTCTCTACTCTCGTGTCGTATACATATGTTGATTGGGGTGTATGTCCAAATACCAGATGTTCAACGTTTAGTTATTGTATGTTTCTTGGTGATAGTTGGTCTCTTGGTCTGCAAAACGTCAGGCTACGTTATCACGATCCAGTACGGAGGCCGAGTATCGAGTAGTAGTCAATGTTGTGTCGGAGTCATGTTAGTTGCGTAATATTTTATTAGAGCTTCACTTTCCTATCCAGAAAGCTACCTTGGTCTACTGTGATAATGTTAGTGCCTTCTATCTCTCTGGGAATCCGGTCCAACATCAGCACACTAAACATATGGAGATGGATATTTACTTTGTTCGCGAAAAGGTAGCTCACAAGTACGTGTCTTGCATGTCCCTTCAAGGTACCAAATTGCTGACATCTTTACTAAGGGTCTTCCCTTGGTTCTATTTGAATATTTTAGGGACAATATCAGCATACGACAACCGCCCGATATGACTGCGGGGGTGTGATAGAAACTGTAACAACAAATTCTAGTGTAGTTAGGTTTCTTACCTTATTTTGTAAATTCTTGTACAAGTGTAATTATGATATTAATATTATAGTAGGAATATGATTTTTCATATTTAGAGATCGTATATTATATAAATAAACCTTTTCATTAATAAAAATAATCAAGAGATTATTTCTTTCCGTCACTGTATAATCTTTTGCTTCCTCGTTATTAGATACATGCTTGGCTTAAAGCAGCTCAATAGCTGAACAACTCTATAAACTTAATGACATTCGTGACAAAGAATGACTGAAACTCCTATGAAATTTCAACTTTCTAGAAATGATGAATCAGTTACCACTCGAATTAAATAGCTATTTAGAACTGAATGTGTTCGAAACTATCATTGCTACTATGCGAAAGCATTCTTCCTACTCAAAGTCATCCCTTAACTTATGGTCACAAATGAGTTTCTCACTAAGAATAATTTCCAACCAACTCAATTAAGCACTGCCTCCAATTTAATAAATAAAATAGATATGTAACTCCTATTCTCCAGGGTGAAAAAAAGAAAAAAACGGAACATAAAACGCGCTCTTTTCAAATCATATGTGAATAATTAACAACTGACATTTTGGAAAGTGTACTAACATTCCTTATTCAAATTCATTTTCCAGAGCATTCTCACTTCTCAGTTATACACTCGAAAGCTACATACACACCGGATGCTACTTTTGTTGGAGCCTCGAAGAAAGTTATTCTTGAATCTGGAGTAAGTTATTCTTGAATCTGGATTTATCGTAACTTTTACCATTTAGATGATGTTACACAATTTGATAATGTGTTGTCTGGTGTGGGGAGTGAATTGAAATTTAAAGTTTGAAGTGTTGCGAATTTTGATATACACGGTTTCCCACTTGCCATGGGTTTCCGTGATATACACGGTATACACAAGGTTCCAATGTCGTGTATATCGTGTATACTTTCACCCCCACAGTCATAGCGGGCGGTCGTCGTACGCTAAGAATGTCCCTAAAATCTTCAAATAGAACCGAGGGAAGACCCTTAGTAAAGATGTATGCGATTTGGTACCTAGAAGGGACATGTAAGACGCGAACTTTTCCACGAGCTACCTTTTCTCGAACAAAATGGATATCCATCTCGATGTGTTTAGTGCGCTGATCTTGAACCGGATTACCAGAAAGATAGACTGCACTAATGTTATCACAATACACCAAGGTAGCTTTCTGAATGAGACAATGAAGTTCTAAGAGAAGATTACGTAACCAACATGATTCAGATACCACATTGGCTACCCCTTGATACTCGGTCTCTGCACTGGAGCGTGATAATGTAGACGCGACCATGAGACCAAGTTATCACCAAGAACATACAATAACCAGACGTGGAGCGTCTGGTATCTGGACAGTCACATGTAGACGCGACCATGAGACCAAGTTATCACCAAGAATATACAATAACCAGACGTGGAGCGTCTGGTATCTGGACAGTCACCCCAATCAGCATTTGTATACAAGACAAGTGTAGAGGTCGTCGATGGATCATGCATAAATAATGCGTTTGAGCGCATTCATGTGCTCAACCCTAGGATAATGCATAAATAAAAACACATGTTATACGACATACGTAATATCCGGTCTCGTGAAAGTAAGATACTGAAGAGCTCCAGCAAGACTACGATAGTGGGTGGGATCCTCGTAAGGTGAGCCAGCCACAGCACCCAGCTTGAGTTTAGTATCAACTGGAGTGGAAGTAGACTTACACGAGGACATACCGACTCGCTCAATTATCTCAGTTGCATACTTCCTTTGGGATAAGATCAACCCACCTGCATGATGAGTGATAGGAATCCCCGAGAAGTAACTCAAGGTCTCCAATTCTTTCATAGCAAACTCAGAACTGAGTAGTGTCATGATAGACTCGCGTAAATCATCAGAAGAAGCAGTAAAGATAATATCATCCACATATAATAGAATATATGTCAAGGAAGTACCGCGATAATATATGAACAGAGAATTATCAAACATGCTGTGAGAAAATCCAATAGTAGATACATAGTCGGCAAATCACTTATACCGGGCACGTGGGGCCTATTTAAGCCCATACAAGGAATTCTTCAATAAACAGACATGATGAGGATATTTGGGTTCTTGAAAACCAAATGGTTGATGCATGTAAACTATCTCCTTAAGATCACCATGTAAGAAATCATTCTTCACATCTAGCTGATAAATGAGCCATACTTTCGAAAGAGCCAAACTGAGAATAGTGTGAATGGTAGCCGGTTTGACCACCGAACTAAATATCTCACCACAATCCACTCCAACCTGTTGAGTTTTACCATCACCTACAAGACGAGCCTTATTTCTCGCAAAAGAACCATCATAATTATCTTTATGAGTAAAAATCCACATCGATCGAATAATATTAACACTAGAAGGACGGGGTACCAACTCCCACGTTTTATTTTCAATAATAGCATCATATTCGTCGTTCATAACCAATTTCCAATTCTGGTCATTTAATGCAGACACTGAGTTACGGGGTAGTGGGGATTTAAGAACATTAGAATTTAGAATAAAATATATTTTTGGTGTAAAAATACCCCGTTGACTACGAGTGACAAGTTTGTGAATCGGGAGAGAATTGGGTGGATTTTGGGAAAAAATCGGATGGGTGACGGACTAGCCAGCAGGCACACTGCTTGCTGGCCCAACACTGGAAACTGGACACGATAGGGAAGCAGAAACCGGGGTTGAAGCATAAACTGGACACAGATGAGCAGTGGGTATTTGCGGGCCAGCAGGAAATGGGCCTGCTGGCGTGTCGTGGTCACTGGATCGGCCCATTAAGCGGTGCATAATGTACGATGATACTTCGTTATCTAAAAAAATATATGAACTAGGCACGAGATTACTCACTTTAGCAAACGAAAATTGAGATTCATCAAAAATAACATGACGATTAATTATGATTTTATTAGACTATAAATCAAAATATTTGTAACCACGATGATTAGATGGATAACCCAAAAACACACAAGCGGTAGAACGGGCTTGAAGTTTGTTAATTGTAGTTAAAGGAAATAATGGATAGCATAAACACCCAAAGACCCTAAGATGTGAATACGAAGGATTCTTATTTTAGATGATTGTAAGAGGAGATGCATATGCCAACCCTTTGGTAGGAAGTATGTTAAGGAGATAAGTAGCCATTTGTAGAGCATGATGCCAAAAGGAATGGGGTACGGAAGCATGGACCAATAAAGTTCGGACAATATTATTAATGGTATGAATTTTTCGTTCAACTTTCCCATTTTGTGAGGACGTATGAGGACAAGAGAAACGAAAAACTATGTCATTAGCATCACAAATATCCTGAAACAACCCATTATCATATTCTTTGCCATTATCACATTGAATATTTTTTATTTTCCGTTCGAATTGGGTACAGATGAATGCTCTAAATTTTAAGAATGTGGAAATAACTTGAGATTTCTTCGCTAACGGAAAGGTCCATAAAAATTAGAATAATCATCCAAAAATAGAACATAATAACGATGGCCCACAAAACTGAGAATGGGAGAAGTCCATAAATCGCTATGAATAATGTCAAAAGGCATCAAAGTACGAGAAGTAGAGGCTACAAATGGTAATCTAACATATTTTTCTAACGGACATGAATGAAAAATTGGAGTACTACGCGTACCCTTACAAGAAATAAATTTGTTTTTATGCAAGAAAGAAACAATAGATGACCTAGGGTGATCCAAACGTGCATGCCCCAAGGAAGGAGCTAGAGCTACAAATGTCTATGGCATGGCTTGACTCGAGAAACTGGTGGCGAGCGTGATTGGATAAAGATCTCCCCTACTATTGCATCTCATGAGAGATATTCCCGTTTTGAAATCCTTCACCGAAAACCCAAAAGGATCAAAATTAATAGAAACTCAATTATCAGTGGTGAATTTTCGGACATACACCAAATTTTTAATTAAGTTAGGGGCATGAAGGGTATTTTTCAATACAAGATGCGAATGTGGGGGAGACAAAGTTGTATTACCGTGACCACGAATTGAAATTGTATTGTCATTACCAACAATAATGCCACAATTTTTGCTCAAATTGAAATAAGACGAGAGAGTACCTTGGTCGGACGTCATGTGAGAAGTTGCGCCTATGCCCATGTACTAATTCGCGTCTGAAGGATTTAATCCAAGTGTATGCATGACGGCCTCAATATCGGTGGGAGTCGGGATCTGATTCGGGCCCACGGTAGTGAAGGCCTGCGGGGACTGAGGCCCAAGTAGACCGTCCTGCTGACCCGACCTAGATCGTTGTTGGGTGTTGCCGTAGGGACCTGAAAAAATGGGCATGTGATTGGGCTGGATCGGGGCCCAATTGCTTGGGAAATAATTGGGTGGGCGGTAGGCTGGACTGGGCCACTGGCCGCTGGTCCAGGCCCACTGCCAAAGGGCCTAGGGCGGAGACCGGATGGACTGGGGCCCAGTACCCAGAGGCCCACTGCCGGCGTTGCTATTGTTCCGTCTGCCGCTATTGTTGCCGCCACAATTTTTGCCATTATTTTTACGGTTTTGATCCTTGCCGCCACCGTTATTGCGGTTTTGGCCCGAATTGTCAACAAAACCGTGAGAATTATCGGATGAAATATTATCGCCACAGAACTTGCGCCGGTAGCTGCCTTTTTATCCAAGCCGGATTCCTCTAACGTGAGCATCGAACGGGCTTGATAAAAATGAGGAAACGGATTACTTTGACGGAGTAAAGTCCCAACTCCATTATAGGCCTCCAATAGGCCTACAACCATTTAGATAACAAGACGATTATTGGTAATAGGCGCTCCAACGTTACAGATTTGGTGCGCCAATTCCTTGAGCCGTTTACAATAAGCTGAAACATTCGGGAAATTTTTCATGCTGACTTGTGAAAATTTTTGCTCAAGAGTGACAACTCGGGAATGTTGGTTATCCTGGAATATATCACGCAATCTATTCCAGATAGCCATAGCCGTATTGTCTGGTTCAATGATCGTCTATAAAAGGTCGGTAGAAATAGTGGAGTAAATCCACTGAAGGACAGTAGCATTAAGAGTGATCCACAACTGAGGATCCTCCGCAGGTGTAAGGACAACGGGATGAATTATGTGATGGAGGACTTGATGTGATATTGCGTCAATTTTGAACAATTCTGCCCACATCACATATTGGATGTTTTCCATCTCAAAAACAATAGGGATGTGGTTCTTGATGTTGGAAATAGTAAGGGCATGATGAAACGTGTTCTTTGATGTAGACATAACGAAAGAACAATATGTGAATGAGGGATTTGGAAGAAAATTTAGGAAGAGATGAGGTAAGGTGCACGGATTCCGAGAAGGGATCGGAAACCGAGGCAACAGAAGAGAGGACAAATCGGTAGAAGCAAGTGAGACCTAGACTTCTGATACCATGAAAGAAATAAATCCTTGAATATTTTCAGTAATGAATGAGTATATATACAATTTACAATTTCCATAATCGTCTACATCATAAAATTATCCGTTGTCAAGTGAGACCTAGACTTTCTAGCTCTGATCGTCTACATCATGAAAATATCCGTTGTTCCTTGATGACTAATTTGTATGTGCTGCCCCCTACTTCCTATTTAATTCCCCTTAAGATTTAATCATTTTTCAAAATGGACATCTGTATCCTTAGAACTACGATGTGTTCTAGAATTGTGTTTCTTATCCATAAACATGGCTTATTCTAGATTGTTAGTTATGGAAGATGAGAACTCTATAATACTTTTACAGCTCTGTTGTCGAACCACCCACTTTCAGCTTCGAGAAGCTACCACGGAAGTTTGAAATATATTGTATTTTTCTTCCATCTAATTTTTTACTTAGTTCATGTAATCTTTCCCTATCTCTGCAGGTCGTTGGTGATGTAATTAATCGAAATTTGGCTGAGAAATGGGATATTATAGCAAGCCTTATATATGATACTGCTGGTTTGGATCTGTACCTCCATCAGATGCTGGTTGGTTTCCATATAATAATGTTGCGTCTTAATTTCTATTTTTCAATAAAGTTGCGTCTTTATACATGATTCCTCATGGACCATCTTCATGTGATTCTAACTGAAATTTTCAGATTGTAGAAATCATGTGGTGAATGCATTTTTATTCATCACTTGAGGAAAAAACATGTTTAGTGCAAGGAAATTGTGTCCAAAAGGAATAGGGTTTATAGAATTAATTCCAAATTCTTGTTTTCTACATTTCTCTTGAGATGATGCCCCTCCTGACTTTTTTTTAAATTTCTTTTTGGAATATCTTCTTATCTTTTTTTAGTGTCCTCTTACTAATAGAAACAGATCCCATCGACACTAAGTGAGAAATTTGTACTATAAAATATGAATTTTTCAGATTTTTTCCATTGAACCAGTTCACTCGGAAAACACATGATGGAAAACAGGTTTCATTAAAACGGTGGAAAATTTCTAAATTTTTTCATGTGAAAATTCTACTATTTAGATTTTTTTTCTACTGATATTCAGTGGATTTAATATTTTTTACTGAAAATTCATGAAAAAATAGAGTTTTTTAGTAGCGTAGGAGTAAAATGATTGGGGTTTTGAATATGACTTTTTGCAACTTTATATATACTCCCAGGTCCATATTATATGACTTTTTAGCTTGAGTACTAGATTACTTAACAAATTCATTCACCATAGAGAAAGTAAGAGGTGTTTTTATTAAATTATTTTTAATTAAATAATATTTTTTTTGTCTCAATTTATTTGAAGATTGATCAGTTTGGGAAGTTAAATAACTCTTTCTTTAACTACGATTTTCTCCAATTCTTTTCATGTATTGTAAATTATTAATTATGCAGATTTATAATACTTTTTATATAATTTTCAAATATGTAAATTTTATACATACTTGAAGAATACAACAATAACATACCCAGTGAAATCTCACAACAAAATACTCGAAGAATCTATATTTAAATTAAGTCAAAGAAAAAGAAAAAGTTGTTTGACTCTTCAAACTGATTAACCTTCAAACAAATTGGGATGAAAGCATATTTATTTAATATAATTTTGGGGGTTAAAAATTCACTTATCTAAATAAGATCTAATTTGAAGAAAACATTAATACTTTCTTGAATATGTAAGATACAATTTATTTTGCACTAAATGTAAAAACAAAAAAACACTGTATAATATGGATAGGGGAGTAACAAGCAAACCTTTATCATCCAAAACTCCCTCTATCCGAATTTATGAGATTCACTTTTTTTAAGTTTGTTTAAAAAATAATATTTCGTCCATCCAAATTTATATGGTGTAATTTGATTGGGTATAGAGTTTCATAAAAGAAGACTTTTGAATTTTATGATCTAAAATAAATTAAAAAAATTTGCGATTATTATCTTGTAAGGCGAAAATGTAAAGTTTAAAATTAAATTATTATCAAATAAAAAAATGTATCATTTGTTTTTGGACTGACTAAAAAGGAAAGTGTGTAATATAAATCGGGACAAAGAAAATAATATCTTTTTATATTTAAACATAATTTAATTTTAATATTTTTTACCTTTAACAAGATATATATAGCGATACAAATAATATATATTTATTTTAAATAAATATTTATTTTTTCCTTATTCTCTGTGATAGGCCAAACTGCATCAACAAAATATTGGTCATATATTATATGAAAATTATTCTTACTACTGCTCTCTCTTCTCTCGACCGCCCAAAGGAAAAGCAATTCTTGTTTTGAATATAATTAGTTGATTCCAGAAAGTGCGTTTCTGTCATCAATTGACCGTTTTCTTTTCAACCATGAAGAAAATGATTGGAAAACACTAATTCCGTCTCAAACGCATGAACTAAACTATGTCAATTTAACATTATTAGGTGCTTAATTGCTGTAATATAAAATGGAGCGCATCCCTAGAATGGCTTTATGCAGCGCGAATTTAGATGAGTCGAAGACCCATATGAATACCGGATATTTGATGGAAATAAAAAATATATTTAAAAGGTCAATATTGTGACGACGTATCTTGCATTCACACATGTTCTGAGAAAGGTCACATTACAAGGGGTACGATTTAGATAATATACCTTGATACAAGTATTAGTGGGTGGTTGATTTCACAAACTGAATTTGAGAACATAACTTTTGCGTTCCTCGTAATTTTATGGTTTCTTCATAACTCACCTTAAATTTTGGTACTATATAATAATGTTAATCATGAAAGTATATTTATGTCCTCGAGACAATCTGTATTAGAAAAAAGGTACTTTATACACATTCATATTATTATTAATGGAGATCAATTTTTTGGCATTTGCAATTATTGAATTATTAATTGATTGTTTGTAATATTCTATAATATGCATCATTGAAGGTTACACTGTTATTAATAGTGTGAGATATTAACATTTTAACGTAACTCTTAAATTATCCTCGACTAATGATCATCGAGAATGGGATATCGATGATATGTGATAAGTCGACATGTGGTCTGCATCACATCCTTGGAGGATGTGGTATGTCTCACCTGCTATGAGTAATGGCTACTCATGATGGACACATGGATACTTTGGAAGTATTGGTATACTCTGTTGATATATTGTTTGTTATACTTGTCTAAAGTATGATCAGCGTGTGGGAGATAGAAGTCCTTAGACTTGAGGTCAATACGCACATTGTCTACAAAGTAGTGTACTTTGATCCCGTCCTAAGCTCAAATACCTTATAGGTTGAGATACGGCTTGTATTGGGTACATTACGATGTGGATTAAAGGTGCTAGTTGAGCCAAGATTAGGATTCATTCCTCGAATGTATATTCGAGAGAACACTCGGATTCTCAGTGATATTAGGTTGACTAAGTCGTTGGCCAACACAATAGACGTATTTAGAATATGGTCTAGTTGTCACTAATATAGATGAGATACAATGATTAAGCCATTTGGATAGACACTTGACAAATCCTAAGCTTGATCGGGTGTGTCGTGAATGAAAGGATTTTATCTTATCACATAAAGGTTAAGTTTACTAGATTCGTGTAAACGTACTTCACATATTGAGTTCGTCTTGCGGCGCCGTCTAGGAGTTCTGCGTAGACCTTAATTTGATTAATGTCGATATATGAAGGCATGTAGGGTCACACCATGTCGATTGTCCTTTCGATCTAAGGATGTATTGAGAGAGTAATTAAATGTTTGATTTAGAATCGAGATATTTAAATGAATAATGATTGTTTTAATTAAGTCAAAATTGGATTTTTGATTTAATTAAGAATGTGTGGAAAATAAAATGAGACAGTGTAGGGCCACGTCAACGCCACGGTGCCCACACCATAGGGTCGCGGCGCCATGACATAATTTGTCTCGAATTTTGGGCCAGGTCCAAGGTCAAATCCTAATCCGGTTTTGACCTAATTTTAACCTATAAATAGTGGCATTCCTTTCATTATTCATACACCAATTTCAGATTATCATTCTAAGTCTTAGAGACTTAGAATCAAAACTCTCTCGAACTCTGCCGGATTTTCTAGCTTTCCAAAAGAGAAATACATTGAAGTTTGGAGCTTGCAATCGGAAGGGCAACCGCGTGTCCACCTTATAGTAGATAAAGACTCTAGATACTATAACCTGTAAGTATTAAGTTGTATGTTACAGGTTTGATTGTTGTATAACCATTCCAGAAAACTTGTTGGGGTAAGTAAGAAACAAAATTTTAACTTCCGATGTGCCTTACTTATGTGTTTTGAACCCAACAAAATCCTATAGTGGTATCAAAGCTCAGTCTGGTTCAATGGTTATATAATAATTAAATAAAGTAATAATATGGGTTAAACATAAAATTGGATTAAAACGAGGTTTCTTGAAATCCTACATGTCTTGAACGAATGTTGACCTTTTGATATCACCCTAAATTATCTCCTACGCTAACTCGAGGAAGTCATTCCGTTCTAACTCGAACTAAGCCAAAAGTGCGTTGTCCAGCTTATTGCACGGTGCATGGCTAAGAACGGGTAAGAACAGATGATGGTCGATATGGGCGTTATTGATACTGGTGGGTGATGATAAAGGACCTGTGAATTGATCCCTAAATTGGATTTAGGGGTTGAACGATTTTGAAAATCAACACAGAAACGTTTGTTAGGACATCGGCGTCGCGACCCTATGGTAGGGCGCCACCGCGCTTGCTAGGGTTTCAGGGAGGCGTCGCGGCTCCATGGTGGAGCGTCGCGGCGCTAATGGTTCGTTTCAAAACTTGGACTCACTGGACAATAGGCACCGCAGCTCCGTGGTGGAGCGCCGCGTTTCAGCTTCTACCTCAGTGGCGCCGCGGCTCTAATGATTAGCGTCGCGGCCCCACTTGTCAAGAAATAATAAAAAAATAATTCAGAGTTCAGAATGTTTAACCCATGATTATTAGTATACAGGATAATTGATAAGTATACTGTTTATGTGCTAAATGTCAAAATGTTTGTCACAGGCGGCGCCCAGTATTTGATTAAACCATCTTATATCATGCATATTAGGTTGACGGTTTCCAACTATATGTGTCATTAGTTTGCATGATGTTAAGATGTCATATTGAATGTCGCACCCGATTTTGACCTGCGGGCTCACGACGCGATGGCGTCGATTCCCTCCGGATGGATTAAAAAATGCTTGCTTGAGGAGTCGCCACCTAATTATTCTAAGGTGAATTAGGACACCTGATTGCTAACTAAATGCTGCAAAATAAACTCCGATTTTGTGGTCTACGAAACTAATGAAATTCTAGGTAAGGGTTCTTTATTACCCTAAAGGGAAGGGGTTAGGCATCCTTTAAGATCCGCTAACTTGCGGTTATCCGATCAAATTCAGGTTAATTGTTATGCTAAGAAAAATACATGTTTTTACAAATATAAAAATAATGTTGCAAGATGTTAATAAAATGATGCATTTTGTACAAGTATGCATTTGTATGGCACTAATATACATGTAAAGCTGAAAAAAGTATAAATATGCATTTGTATGAAAATTGATAAAAATATATGCAATGTAAATTGTATGGGTGACGAGCCTAAATATAGATAACCTAGCGATGGGTTTCCAATTTTAGACTACCCTATCAATTAATTCTATGTCTACCTATTCTAAATATTTCAATAATTTCACGAGTACAATAATATTACAATGCGTAATGAAAATAAAGTGAATTAAAGAAAGTAAAAGACAACGACAAAAAATAAGAAATCTCCGAGGGGTATTTGCCTTCTTTGACTTATCTTTGCAAGTCGTCAAGAATAAACAAGTTAGAAACAATTGAATATACATAACTTCGGATTCGTATCCAAAACAATAAATGTTTTGATTACGGAGGGCTCGACTCAAATTTTGAAAAGATCATTCCAATCACGTCGTGGTCGCGAACGTATGACTCGTTGGTCATTTTAGTTGCCTTGCCTACCGAACATGTTGGTCTCTTGGGTGAAAAAGATTTAAGTTTCATCCTTGCCCGAAGTTTTATTTTCCGTCTTTACAAATGTGGAGGCCTCAAAAATCGACGGATATTTTTTCATCGGCCAATGTAGTATTTAATTCAAATCAAGTAAAATTTGTACCGAAACAAAGAAAAACAGAAATTGAGAAATGAAGTCCGAAGGACGCGGCCTCGAATTTAATTTCATCGGCCTAAGTGCGGTATTAGTTAAGACAATAAAACAAGAAAACAAAAAGATATACGTCGCACGGATGTTTAAAAAAAACAAGAAACGTAAACACAAAAAAAGCGCGGCCTCGAATTTAATTTCATCGGCCTAAATGCGATATTAATAAAATAATAAAACAAGAAAAAACAAAAGATATCCGTTGTCCGGATTCCGAAATAGTGCTAAAACAGAAAAATGAAACAAAAGAAAAAGCGCGGCCTCGAATTCAATTTCATCGGCCTAAAGCAAACAGATATCCGTGTATGGATATTTAAATGCCAAAATAAACAACAGTTTGCAATTAAACTATGCACCCCGAATTCTGAAATTTCAAACGAAAACAGATTTGGAAGGCTTCGAAAATCGACCCGGTTCGAATAGTGACCCGACCGGATTTCGGGTCGACCCAACCCGAATCAAACATTTTTTATTTATTTATTTTCACTAACTAACAACAAAGATACAAAAATGAAATTTACTTGACCCGGCCGACCCGACCCGAATCAGATCGATGACCCGACCCGAATCTTTTTTTTTTATTTTCGGATAGCCAACAACAGAATATAAAATACAAAAATCTGAACATTCACTCGGACCGGGTCGACCCTACCCGGATCGTGACCCGACCCGGTCGGATGTTTCAACCCGAATCGATTTCTTTCCAAATTTCGTAACCAACAACACAATATAAACGCAAAAATCTGGAATTTAATCGAACCGGGTCGACCCGACACGGGTCAATGACCCGACACGGGTCAATGACCCGACACGGGTCAATGACCCGACCCGAATCGGATGTTTTTCAACCCGAATCGATTTTCTCCAAAATTCGTGTAACCGACAAGACAATATAAACATACAAAAATCGGAAATTAACCGAACCGGCGATCCGACCCGGCCGTCGATCCGACCCGAATCGGATGTTTTTCAACCCGAATCGATTTTCTCCGTATTTCGTGTAACCAACAAAGACACATAAAACATAAAAATCGAAATTCATTCAAACCGGTCGACCCGACCCTAACAAATGTTGACCCGAACCGAACAACTTTTTTTTTCTTCGTATAACCAACAAGGAGGTATAAAAGCATAAAAATTATGGAAAACTTACCTAAATCGGGTTGACCCGACCCGACAGTGAGCAAAAAAAAGGCAAAATAATACCCGATTTCCGACATAAGCTCCGACCAAATCTCCCTATTTTCGGACAAAAATCCACAAAATCGACCCCCCAAAACAGTGAACGAAAATGGGGTATTTATAGATGGGTTTCGGATTTTGGGGGGTGTAGGGTCGACGGGTTGGTTGGTGGTGTCGGCGAGGTGTGGAGGGTGTAAGGTGATGGTGTGTGCGGCGGGGTGAGTTGGTCGGCGACGTGAGGTCGCGGGTATGGGGGCTGGTTGGTGTCGGCGATGGTGTCGGCGTCGTGGTGGTGATGTGGGTGTAGGTTGTCCGGCGTAGATGGGGTAGGGTGGCTGGTGGTGTGGGGTGTTGGCGAGGTGACCGGCGACGTGGGGTTGCCGGTGTGGGGGTGCGTACGGCGGATGGAGTGTGTGTGTGAGAGAGAGAGAGAGAGAAAATCTGAAAAATGTTTGTAGGGTTTTGGTTTAAAAGGGGGGAATAAAGGGAATTGGGTATTGGGCCGATCCGGGTGGGCTTGCGGTTTTTGGGCTGGCCGAATTGGGCCACGGGTAGGGGATAAATGGGGTGATTAGTTGGGCCTTGGATGGGGTCCGAAAATGGGTTGTTTTTATTGTAATGGGTTGAGTAGAAATTGTTTTTGGGGAAATGAAATGGGTTATGGGTTTAAAATATAAAAAGGAGGTTTTATTATATAAAAAGAAAGCTTTGTAAAATTTATAAATTATAAAGATGATAATATGATAAAATATAATATTTGTGAAATGCTTGATGCTTAAATAAAAAATAAAAATGCAATGCCGTTTTGCGAAAATAAAATAACATATAATATTAGAATAAAAGTATGATTGTGATATTAAAATGCAAATGGCAGTAAAAAATGCAATTAATAATAATAATAATGATATATATACATATATATGCCTGTATTTTAAAATTGTTTTAAAGTGTCAAAAATATTAAAAATTGTAAATAAAATCCAAAAAGATGGGACAAAATTGGGTGTCAACATTGAATATGGCGTAAAAGAGTTGATCTTGGTTAAAACCCTGAATTAAAATATTCCCTAAAATTTTAATACAAGTCTCATTTAAAATGAACGTGTCGTCCGTTATAATTGATTGTAGAGCAAAATCCTTTTCGGTGAAATGAGTATTTATGCCACGGTATTTGCTCTAAGTCTACAAGGACTCAGACTCTTTCATAGATGCATGTTAAATGTAGAAGTGGGTGATAAACCTTCATGAGTATTTACACCACAGTGTTTGCTCTATAAGGCAAAACTCACTTAGATACATAATTGCAGTCGCATAACGGGGTTGACTTGCTAGGTTGTCTTGGCGCCACAGTGTCGGACAAGTCGAGGGACGCAGATCGATTGTTTAGAACATTCGGTCAAACATGAATTACAAATTGTTTGTAATTGGTTTAGAGACCTACCAGGTTGTGTTGTTGAAGTTATCAGCCACAGCAAATGCGGAGATAACATGAACCTGGATCATGGCCCATTATGACCATATTTGATATGAGTCAGTATTCTTCCATGGGGTCGAAGAGTATGTTAAAATAATGGGAGCTAATTAAACTAAAGGCCATGTTAACTAGTTAACGAATGTGTTCAATAGAAATTATATTAGAGTTTAATTTCAAGTCTATTTATTTCTTCAGTCGTATAAAATATCGAATCTATCACTGAAAATGTTGGTAGAGACAAACAAGTTAACTGGATCAAATTATCCTGACTGGTTAAGAAATCTGCGATTGGTGTTAAGACTTGAGAGAATTGAGTATGTGTTAGACACATTGTTCCCCACAGTCCCCGCTGAAGATTCTGCTGAGTATGCCCTGTTTGACAAGATGGCTTATCAGAAACATCTAGACGATGCTACCTCGGCACAATGTGTAATTTCATCCTCCATGACCTTGGAGTTACAGAGGCAACATGAAAACATGGGCCCCAACGAGATGCTAGAACACTTGAAGAGTCTCTATGACTCACAGTCTCAGACAATGGAGTATGAACTGCTGAGGACCTTTTCAAGTGTAAGTTGAACGATGGAAGTCAAGTGTCAGCGCATGTTCTGAAGATAATTGGGTTAATAGAAAGTTTGACTTCGATTGGAACGAAGCTGCCTATAAATGTCTCTGTCAACCTGATCCTGAATTCACTTCCTGGTTCATTTAAGAATTTCATTGTGAACTTCAACATGAATGGGACCAAGACAAGTCTTCTAGAGCTTCACAACATGTTAAAGACCTTTGAATAATCTACCTTTAAAGGTAAAGTGGTGCTCATGGTGGGCTCTTCTAGCAAGTTCAAACCCAAGGGTAAGAACATGCAGAAGAAGAAGGGTAAGACAGTTGTTGCACCTACGGTTATGAAACCTAGATGAGGTGTTCATAAGAAAGCAAAGGTAGCTTCAGATGTGTGCCTCAACTGCAAGAAGAAGGGGCACTGGAAGAAGGACTGCACAGCTCCAGGAGGAGGCAAAGCACTAGGTGCTCCTGGCTCTACTGGACAAGGTATGTTTGCCATTGAAATAAATATGTCTATAAGTAACTCTCACTTCTAGGTATTAGATACCGCTTGTGGCTCACACATTTGTAATAATGTGCAGGTCTGATTGACAGCAGAAAGGTTGGACCTTAGGAGGTAGACCTGCGCGTTGGAAATAGAGCACGAGTAGATGCTGAACGCGTGAGAACTTATTGACTAGATTTGCCTTCAGGCTTTTGTTTAGAACTGAATATTTGTTATTTTGTTCCCTCATTGACGAGGAATATAATTTATGTCCCAATGTTAGACATTGAGGGGTTTTCCTCATTTATTGCCAATGGCAGTTATATATTATTTTTAATGGTTTTGTTTGTGGAAATACTCCGCTTGTGGATGGTTTGTATGTTCTAAACTGTAGTCGTGAAATTTTCAATGTGCAAAACAAACAACCTAAGATAAGTAATCCAAGAAATCCCACCTACTTATGGAACTGTAGACTTGGTCACATCAACGAATCAAAGATAGCAAGATTAAGAAAGTTAGACTACCTGAAACCATTTGACTTGGAGTCCTATGGTAACTGTGAATCTTGCTTGAGAGGAAAGATGACCAACAAACCACTTTCTGGGAAAGGGGTACGAGCCAAAGAGGTACTTGAGTTGGTCCATACTGATGTATGTGAGCCATTTTCAACTCAAGCTAAAGGAGGATTCCCTTACTTCATCACTTTTACAGACGATTTCACAAGGTTTGGACATGTGTATCTTATGAAACATAAGTCTCGAAGCCTTTGAGAAATTCAAGGAGTACAAATGAGAAGTAGAGAAGCAACTTGAAACAAGTATCAAGACACTTCGATCGGATCAAGGAGGTGAATAATTAAGTAAAGAATTTCTGGATTATTTGAAGCTTCATGGAGTCCAATCATAATGGACACCTCCTGGAACGCCACAGATGAATGGTGTTGCTGAAAGGAGAAATCAAACTCTATTAGATATGGTTAGATCCATGATGAGTTTCTCAGCTTTGCCAACATACCTTTGGGGCTAGGCATTGCAAAGCTCAATTTATATTCTGAACAGTGTTCCTTCAAAGTCAGTAGAGAAAACTCCATATGAGATATGGAACGGCAAGAAGCCAGCACTTAAACACATGCGACCCTGGGTGCCCTACATATGTAAATAAGATGCTTACTGACAAGTTGGAATCTAAAAGTGAGAAATATTATTTTGTGGGGTATCCAAAGGAAACTAAGGGATACTACTTCTATCTACCTGGAGAACATAAGGTCATTATTTCCAGAAATGCAACTTTTCTTGAAGAAGAATATGTCTACAAGGAACATAGCTGCACAGAGATAGAACTTGAAGAAATTCAAGAACCACAAGATAACACAGAAGTTGAACCCTTGTCAAATGACCTAAACAGGGATTCAGTGGGAGTATTTGGTGAAGATTGGGTACTTAGAGTACGCCCTTCAGCCAGTGGGAGTGCTGTGAGAGAGAGTGAAGAAATGCAAGACTCTCATACACAACTAATGGAAGATGATACAATAGTTGTACATCATTCAATTTAGGAAATACATGAAAATGACATTCCTGAAAGCTCTCGAGGTTATGGATGTTCAACACACAAAGACCTTCTCACAATCAGAATGCAACAAATACTGAAACGCAGAATAATCAACTCCTTAGGACCACTAGGACTCATCGTCTGCCTGAAAGACTTAATCTTCTTGTTGAAACACACAATGAGATAGATATTTTTGATGACGATGAACCTACAACCTACAGCGAAGCTATGTTGGACATTGATTCGCAGAGATGGCAAGAAGCCATGAAATCTGAGATGGACTCGATGTACATAAATCAAGTTTGGAACTTGGTTGATTTGCCAACAAGGGTTAGACCCATATGATGCAAATGGGTCTTCAAGAAGAAGATTGATGCATATGGCAAGGTACAGACTTATAAGGCAAGATTGGTGGCTAAAGGTTATAATCAACGACCTGGGGTCGATTATGATGAAACCTTTTCACCTGTTGCGAAGATTAAGTCCATTCGAATTTTGCTTGCAATAGCTGCATATTATGACTATGACATTTGGCAGATGGACGTCAAAACTGCTTTCTTCAATGGTAATCTAGTTGAGGAGGTGTATATGAAACAACCTGAGGGTTTTTCACTTGAGTCCAAACCAAATGCTATATGCAAGCTACAAAAGTCCATTTATGGGCTTAAGTAAGCTTCAAGGAGTTGGAATATTTGCTTTGACAAAGCAATCAAATCGTTTGACTTTGTTAGAAGCAAAGAAGATCCATGCGTTTATAGTAAGCGCAAGGAAGGGAGTATTGTCTTCATTGTTATATATGTAGATGACATATTGATAATGAGAGATAATAAGAGTCTCATGCAATCAGTCAAGGAATGGTTATCCATCACCTTCATGATGAAGGACTTGGGTGAAACATGCTACATTCTTGGAATTAGGATCCATAGAGATAGACCTAATAGATTGTTAGGGCTGTCATAGTCCACATACATAGACAGAGTGCTAAGACGATTCTCTATGGAAAACTCCAAGAAGGGAAATCTTCCTATGGGTCAAGGTATCAAGTTATCAAAGAAGGATAGTCATTCTACAGTTGCAAAACTTGAACGCATGAAAAGACTCTCATTTTCTTCAGCTATAGGATCTATCATGTATGTCATGACCTGTACGAGGCTAGATGTGGCTCATGCACTTAGTATGACTTGCAAATTCCAGCAGAATCCTGGGGAAGAACACTAGAAAGCAGTCAAGAGTATTCTTCAGTATCTTAGATGAACTAAAGAATATTTCTTAGTCTATGGTGGACAAGAGAAGCTGTTATGTACTGGGTACACTGATGCTAGATTCCAGACAGATCTTGATATTTAAATGAATAATGATTATTTTAATTAAGTCAATATTAGATTTTGGATTTAATTAAAAATGTGTAGAACATAAATCGAGACAGTGCAAGAGCACGTCGAGCGCCGCGGCGCCTCTGCCTTGATTTTTGGGTCATGCCCAAGGTCAAACTCTAATCCGATTTTGACATAATTTTCACCTATAAATAGTGGCATTCCTTTCATTATTCATACACAAATTTCAGATTATCATTCTAAGCCTTAGAGACTTAGAATCAAAACTCTCTCGAACCTCTGCTGGATTTCCTAGCTTTCCGAAAGAGAAATACATTGAAGCTTGGAGCTTGCAATCGGAAGGGCAACCGCGTGTCCACCTTATAGTAGATAAAGACTCCAGATACTATAACATGTAAGTATTATGTTGTATGTTACAGGTTTGATTGTTGTATAACCATTCCAGAAAACTTGTTGGGGTAAGTAAGAAACAAAATTTTAACTTTCGTTGTGCCTTACTTATGTGTTTTGAACTCAACAAAACCCTACAAATCAATCATGAAGTTTCTAGCAAGCATACATATGGCAATCTACCAAAAAAAAAAGGAAGAAGAGGCAAATGGTTTGTTATAGCTAAAAGCCTGAAAATTATCGGACTGTGAGTGTATACTAGCTAAATCAATTATATACAAATGAGTAACTCATACGTAAATACTTATCATAGATACCATGCATGGTTTCAGTCTGCGAGTGGCATTTCGAGACCATATTTATTTCAATCAGTTAAGCTGCTTAATTATTTTTAGCCCATATTTCACTCTCATTTTGAAAAATAGAAACTGATAAAATCGGGTCATTTGCACTTTTGTCCCCTATTTTGTGTTGGTCTTTAATTTTTTCCCCTTGAGGCTAAGTTTTGGAAGAGTCCGAAGCTTTACATGACGAAAGCAACAATATCGTTTTTCTTGAACATCTTTTAAAAGATTTGCAGCAAAACGGAGTAGGGGTGAAGCCTATAAAGATGCGGTGGATCTAGTCGTAAGCAAATGTACTTCATGCTTTCGTATGTAGATAATGCTTTTAGCTTCTTTCACGACTCTCTTCCTATCTCATCCGCTGCTCTAGCTAATTGTCCCCCTTTTTCAAGTGTGATTTATATATTTAATAAAAGCATATCTTGGTCCATGGAGACTCAAGAAGGTAAGAACTCTAACATATCCAACTCATTTCCAAGGCTAGAAGCGTAGACTAAACTAGAAAGGAGATTGCTTTGGTCTTGAGTCAGCTCTACTAGATGCAGTTGCTCAGGAATCCAATGCACTAAATAATTTTTTTGCGAAGCATAAGCTTATATTTATGTATCATAATATCTCACAAGTTAGGTCCTGCACCCTTAAAGAACTTATGCCACGTTAAACAGAAGTTCAATTTTGAAGGACAAAAATAAATACCAACCCATTTAAAAGGCAAAAATTAAAGACCAGCCCATTTGAAGGGCGAACCGTGTAATTTCTTGGATAAAATCAGCTTTCAGCCCAGAACACATGGGCTAAATCAGTGGGTTAGCCCAATATTTCTGGAAGTGTAAACACTGTTGACCTATGAGGTTGAATGCTCGATGAGCTGCAAGTCTTTGTTTCTTCCTACACTAGAAAGGATTTACCAGTGCAGGCCCAATGTTTAATTTGTAAGTTCAATTATGCTATTATGATGGAGTCTCTATTGTTTTATTCGTTTAACCTACAAAATAGTTATATTTTTAAAAAATATAAAATATAATATAGTCAAATCAACACAAATCTTAATTTGGACTTTCAATTAACAGTGTCAAATGGCTTAAGCATAAGCTGATCAGAAACACCCAGAAAAATAAAAAATGGCAATTGAATTTTACTCAAAAAAAAATGAAATTGTACTCTCATAAATCATACTAACGGCAAAGAATTGTACTCCCGCCAGGGTTGTCTTTGGGCCCGTGCGAGCTGTGCTACCGCACAGGTCCCTCGAAAAATGAAAAATTTTAGGTGCCCTTTTTTTCATTTTTTATTAAGTAATATTAGCCAGAGTAAAAGTTCATAATTCACAGGTCTTAGCCCAATTTAATTATTGAAATCGTATATTTATTTATATTAAGGATCAACTTTTATGAATTAGAATATGCCCCAAAATATTTGAGACGGCCCTGATTCGAGGTAAGCTATAAAATCTAAACGATACAACACACATGAATACATAATGCTTAAAAATTGCAGAGAAGATTACTCCTATAATATGGATGGGGAAATAGGTCCCACGTGAAATGATTATCTTAAAGAAGACGTAATTATGGCAAGTAGGATATCATCTTTCAAGATAGCCGCAATAACTCTTTTTGTTAGCCAGTAAAATCATTTTATTTTCATGCAATTATGATAATGTCCTTGCTAGGCAAATTGTATAACTGAGAATCGGAGGGCTTTTCCGTCAATTCACGGTTACGGGAAGCTCCTCCCGATTCACTCTTATTAAGAGTAGTAATATAATTTTTAAAGTTTAAGAAGGCTATTGATTAATTCAGTTCAGTCCTGCGCTCATATATTGTGTCAATTTCAATTTTGAACTATCACATACTATAGGTTCACAACTTTTAACTGAGCAAAATGCAATTGACAAATGAGTCGTCTGTGATTAAAGAGCTCTGTTTCGGTTCATGTATGACAATTTGATCATCTCTTTAAAACCAGGTTATAAAAGAGAGAAATTGATATTTCAAGCCACAACACTATGATCCCCATAATATATTGTTGGAGTAAGCCAAATCAAAGATACTAATATGGTATAATATTATCAATTTAGATCAAAGCCTACATAATTTTCTCCAAAAGACCTCGCATCATTACGATTATTCTTACACCTTATAATAAAAATTCTTTTCAACCAACAATATGACATTTTTGTTCCCCAACCCAATGGGTGCAATTAGCTGTTATTTGGTCAATCTTAGTCGGTGTTTGGCCATAGATTTTTTTACTTTATTTGAAATTTATGGAGTTAGAGATAAAGATGGAGTTGTGTTTGGACACTTTCTGCAAGAAAATATTTAAAATAATGTTCATGCTTGATGTATTTAAATATAAATTCAAAAGTGTAAAATGAGTTATGAAAAATAAGTTATAAGTTGTTTTCTAGATTTGAAATACAACTTCAAGTTGAATTTGAAATTTTCATTTCCAAACACTGATTTTCAAATAAAGTAAAAATATTACTCCCAATAGAAGTGAATAAATTTTATGGACAAATGGGTCCTTGAAGAATTAGTGTCTTCAAAACTACCCTTTACCAATAATCCACAACCAATCTAGGGCAATGCCAGAAGATACTCCAGCTAGTAGCCTAGTAGGCATAATACTAGCAAGTTACCCAACGCATTTTGCTCTGGTCCCTGCACAAACACAAGTTCAAAACTTAATTTAAGCTAAAAGTAACAATGAATTATTTTCTTTGTCCTATTTTATGTGACATGCATGTTTTTTTAAAATCCCATAAATAATGACATATTTTTATATTTAAAAATAATTTAATTTTAAATATTTTATTTATCCTTAAACATGATGTTGCAGCCATAGAAATGTCTGACATATTATAGACCACAAATTTCAAGTCATTCTTTGAATTTTAAATTTTGTGCCTATTCAAAAATCATCATTTGAATCGACACAAATGGAGTAATATTTTTTTTTCTTTTTGAAGAGACTAGGAGAGTAACATTTTACCAACCTTGTATCCTTGAGGAGCAACTGTGATGACAAAAACAGTGAGATACCCATTGGTGAGTCCGAGAAAGGACACGAGCATTATCATCCATCTCTGATCACCATACTAAAGAACTTTACTGCTGGAGAGAAGTGTATGATTTCATTAATATGAATGTGTATTTATACAAGACAGTAACAATAAATAAGGAAAGAATCAACTAATAAAGAATTGTGATCTTCTCCTAATCATAATAGAAACTAAATCACTGATTGAGATACTAAGATATGGAAGATCAATCAGGATATCCTAATATCAATCAAGAGATATCACTAATATGCCACACAAGATGGTAGATCCGTCTGATATACCAATCTTGGACCTTAGTGCTTCAAATGGAGCTTTTGGAAGCGGCTTGGTAAGAAGATCAGCCAGCTAGTCTAGGGATGAAACGCGAGAAACACGTAGGATGCCTTGTTGACACAAATTTCGAACAAAATGATAGCCAAACTCGATGTGCTTCATTTTGAAATGAAAAACTGGTTTAACACACACATAGGTCACATCAAGATTGTCACAATAGATAACTGGTGGTTCCTTAAGAAAGAGAGATAACTCTTGAAGCAAATTACGAACTCAATAAATTTCAGCAATAGCACGATATTCAACTTCTGTGGATGAGCGTGAAACAACTCTTTGCTTCTTAGAACTTCATGAGATTGGATTGGAGCCTAAAACACAATGTATGCTGTAGTAAATTAGCAATCTTCACGATTACCTACCCAGAGTCGGAGAAGGCGTGCAAATTTAGCGACTTGCCTTTGCAAAGAAACAAACCATTAGCAGATGTGCCAGCAAAATAGCGAAAAACTCATTTGATCATAGCCCAATGTGTAGTCGTTGGAGCACTTATAAACTGAGACAATTTACTTACAACAAAGGAAACATCTAGTCTGGTAAGGTGAAAATATTGTGAACTTCCAACTATAGCCTAATATTCTTTAGGATCCTCAAGTAAAGAGTCATCACTACCTATGGGACAAGATCCGCTTGTCATTGGCGTGCACATGAGATTAGCTTCATCTATGTTGGCTCTGTAATATATTTCTGTTGACTTAAGAAAATGCCAGAAGGTGAGCGAATAACTTCAACACCCAAGAAGAAATGCAAATCACCAAGATTTTTAATAGAGAAACGATTAGCAAGACACCCAATAAAATCTTTCACCGACTTTTGATGATTACCCGTGATAATTAAATTATCAACATAGACAATGAGATAGAGCTTAACTCTAGTTTTGGCATATATAAATAGGTAGTGATCCGACTAAGAGTGGCAAATCCATATGAAATAAGATAGGATTTGAGTTCCTCGTATCATGCTCGCAGAGCCTGTTTAAGCCCATAAATTGCTTTATGAAGCAGACATGAGTGGGATATGTCTCATTCACAAAATCATGAGGTTGAGACATATAAACTTCTTCGGTTAGAGTCCCGTGCAAGAATGCGTTGTTAACATCTAATTGATGAAGTGTCCAATCAAATGAAGCAGCAAGTGAGAGAATAACACGCAATATGGTATGCTTTGCTACAGGAGAATATGTTTCACCATTATCAACACCTGAACGCTGCAAGAAACCTTTAGCAACAAGTCGAGCTTTTCAACAGCTAATACTTCTATCAGAATTGCATTTAACACGAAAAACCCACTTAGACCCGACGGGTTTGGCTTGAAGATTTGCTGGTACAAGAGACCATGTGCCTTGACCCTTAAGAGCTGATAATTACTCATTCATGGCAGCACACCATTTAAGATCTTTTAATTCTTGGCTAACACTCCTAGACTGAACATGTTTGAGTATTGAACTTGAGGAAATAGAGGACCTGGTAGGTTTGGGCTTAGGCAAGGTTTTTGTTTTGGTATTTGAGGAAGTGGCTTGCAATTTAGAAGGTTGTGTAGCAGTGGATGATTCAGCTTTAAAAAATAGAGTAGCATTGAGACGAAGTCTTTGAATTGGCTTACTAATTATTTTTTTGGAACGAGTAACCATGAGATGATTTGATATAGGGGCAGAAGACGAAATAGAGGAAGTGGAAGGGGTTGGTACTGATAAGGAGGATGAGGAAGTAGAGGTAGAAGAAAAAGCGGCAGAAGACGTACATGGAAAAGACGCGATGAAGTTCTCATGCTTGTCTGTTGAAGAGTGATTGCTAGTGGCGGCCTCATGAGATATACTTCCTGAATATGATGTAGGTGGAACATGAGAGGAGTTACTGGATGAATTTGATGTAAAAGGAATAGTATAATGAGAGGGAACCCATATATCAACAGTGTTAGACTCAGGTCGATTGTCCTTAATTTCCATAGATGAGTATGGAAAATGATACTCCACAAAGTCCACGTGCCTGAAGACATAGGACCTAGACTTCACAGGATTAAAACAAAGATAAGCATTTTAATTTTGTGAGTAGCCAAGAAAAATACATAGGCTGGAACGAGGTTACATTTTATTTTGATTATAAGGCCTTAACCATGGGTAACACAAAAAACCAAAGACCCGAAGATTGGTATAGTTTTGTAGTTTGTCATACAGTCGAAAATAGGGAGATCAATTCTCTAAAAATTTGGTGGCTAAGCGATTAATCAAGTAGGTTGCGGTAGTAAAGGCATAGGACCAAAATTTTAGAGGGAGACTAGCATTATGCAATAGGGTGATACCTATTTCAACAATATGGCAATGACGACGTTCGACAATTGAATTGTGTTCAGGAGTATATGAAGGAGTGAGAAGGTGAGAAATCCCACTGTCTTCAAAGAAGGACCGAAGATGGATGAATTCACCACCATTGTCAGAATAAAAGGAGACGATGAGCTTTTGAAAGAGCTTTTCTACAACTTATTTAAATTTGGGAAATATAATAGATACATCAGATTTTCATTTTATGGGAAAGAACCAGATATATTTCGTATAATGATCAACAAATATTAAATAATATTGAAAACTATTTATTGAATTTCTGGCGAAGGCCCCAAACATCCGAATAAATGTATTCCAAAGGAGCACTGCTCATTATTGTAGAGTTGTAGAAAGAATTTTATGCATTTTACTGCACTTACAAGAATTACAAAAGAAAGATTTTTCTAAAGAGGATGAAATAGCTAAAAGCTTGAAAACTTGACAAAGAGTGGGTGAGGACGGGTGACTGAGACGTCGATGCTAATTAGAAGAAGTTCCAGTGGTGGTTGTGGCTAGGGCTTGAGGAGAGATTGTCAACTGAAAAGACGAAGGCCATGGATAAACACCATTTTCAGGTTTCTCTGCTAGTACAGGCACCCTCGTGCAAAAGTCATTCACAACAATGAAAAAGGTGAGAATTCACAGATACATAATTATCATTACAAAGTCGGTAAACATAAATAAGATTCTTTTTCATCTTAGGAACACATAAAACATTGGATAAAGTTAAAGGCCGAGAAGATGAAGATAAAGTAGTGGATCCTGTATGGGTGATTTTGTGTTTGTTACCATCACCAAGCATAATATCTTTACTGCCATCATAATCGGAGCGAAGGGAGAGATTTTGAAGATCATGCGCGACGTGATGCGAGGCCGTAGAATCAACAAGCCAACTTCCGTCATTGCTAGTGTTGTGGGTTTCATAGTTAGCACACTACTGCTGTGTTTGCGATTGAGCATTATTTCTTGTATGTACATCTGATCCGGACCCATTGATTAGAGAGAGAATTGACAATAATTTTCGGCATTGCTTCATGTGATAAGCATGCTTATCACAAAATTGGCAAGTAACACGAGGACGATTCTTGTGGTTGTTTTGACCAGCAAGTGGAGAACCAAAATCGTTAGCAGCAGATCTGTCTGTAGGATTCGAGTTATTTCCTGGACGCGAAGTGTTAGATACCCAATTTTGTCCACTATTTTTTGATATTTATTTGCAATATTTATATTTTGACACCTCAAAAATAATTTTTTTTATATATATATAAGGCTTTTAATATCGTCTTCTATTTTTCAATATCATTAATTATTATTATTATTCACATTTTTATTATCATTTGCTTTTTATATCTTATTCATAATTTTTACCGTAATATTCTATGTATTTTTTATTTTTCGCAAAATGACACCACTTTTTAATTTTTTAATAAGTATTAAGCATCTCACAAATATTATTTTTATTATTATCACATCATTATATCTTAATTTAAATAATTTATATTTCTTCAAAGCATTTTTATTAAACCCCTTTTTATATTTTAAATTCAATACTCATTTTTATCCCTATCCCTCAAACAAACCCATTTTTTTTAAAAAAAATAGGGCCCAGTCGGCCAAACCCGACCAGGCCCAACCGAAACACCCCATTTTCGGCCCACCCGAAAGGCCCAACCGAAACAACCCATATCCCCCTTTATTCCCCTAAACCAAACACCCCTAAACATAACTAAGGGTGGCCAGTGGGCCAAGATGGCCCGACCCTGACCCGACCCCGTCCCCAGCCCGCTAAAAAAAAAAAAAAATGGGAGCGGGACTCGAACTCGGGACGGGACAATGTCTCGTCTCGCCAGACCCAAGCCCGCCCCAGGCCCGCCCCAGGCCCGCCCGCCCCGACCCCATTCCCGAGCCCGACCCCGACCCCGCCCTTTGTCCCCCCTTTGCAAATATGGCCGTTGCACCAACAACCATTTTAGATTTTGGCCAACGGCCATTTTAGGCCTCCCCCCTCCCCCAACCCCCCTACCCCTTAATATTTATTTTTAACCCATAAGTTATTATATTTACACTTTAACCCAATTTTCCAACTATAAATAACTCATTTTCTCTTCATCTTTCTCACAAATCTTCCTACAATCTCTCTAATCTCTCAATATATCTCTCTACAAGTCTACATTGTTTACTAAATATTCAATTTTATTTATTCATTTGGAAATTGGAAGTGAAGTTGGCAACTAGCTTGAGGATCTTCCATTGAGCAAAGTTTCAATTTTCAACCTCTCGATTACACGTCGACGTTACGTCGGCGTTTGGTACATTCGTTCCTTCATTAAATTATTATTTTCTGTTTATTTTATTTAGCGCACTTAATTTTATTATCTTTAATTATTTATTATCATAATTAAAATGGAAGGATTAAGAGGTATGTTTAAGGGTAAGGGTAAGGGTGCTTCTTCTAGTAAGGGCGGCAACCAGGGCGGTAACCAGGGCAAGGGTACTTCTTCTAGTCATCTTATTCCTACACAGGATGATTTTGTTGATACTCAACATTTTCCTACAATACCATTAGATTTAGACGAGGAACTATTTTCTGGAACTCAAGAAGACTTTAATTTAGACGATAATCTAGATGATACACCCACTAATGTTGATGACAACACACCAACTAGTGCACCTTCAACTGAAATACCTCCTATTTCCCCTAGTATGAGACGAGGTCCAGCAAAACGACCATTAAAATCAGATGCATGGACATTTTTTGATAGGGACGTAGAGAATCAAGTAGCTATATGTAAATTTTGTAAAAATGTTTAAAATTTAAAACTGGAAAAGGTCACGGTGGGACGGGGGGTTTAATTAGACACGTAGTAAGTGCTCATCTAGCTAGGTATGCCCAATACCAGGCTTCAAAATCGGGTGCGCAAACGCCCGCTCCATCGGGACAAGGTTCACATACTGATACTGTCCCGAACCAAGTACAGGGTCAAATTAATCCTATGACGGGGGGAATTGTAGGCTCTAAATACAATAAACATAGAGATAGGGAAGCAATATCAAAATTAGTTGCTGTGGAGGGTTTGCCCTTTTCATTTCCTTCATCTCCCGGTTTTATTCATTACATTAGAGATATATATAATCCTGCTTTTAACGGTTTTCCTAGATCAACTGTTAAGAGAGATGTATTTAAATTCGCGCATGAATCTCAACAATATTTACGTTATTCATTATATCATTTTAATGGCAAAGTATTTATCACGTCTGATAGAGGTCGTAGTACTAACGACCATGATTATTTAACTGTAACTTGTCATTGGATAGATTATAAATGGTCTATGCAAAAACGTATTTTAGCGTATAGATATATAGATGATAGGCACACTGGTACTTTTATTGCAGATAATATTTATCAAGTGTGCCATTATTACGGAATAACCGATAAAATTATGACTATTACATTAGATAACGCTTCTTCTAACAATTATGCAATTACAATTTAAAAAAATAGTTTAACTCTATCTTTTCCAGATCATTTTCATATAAAATGCGCGTGCCATATATATAACTTAATTGTAAAGGATGGTCTATCACTTTTTGAAGACATTCTTAGTAAAATACAATTTGCTATAAACTTTATTTTTAAAAGTAATAAAGTACAACATAGAAAAGAATATAAAAAAACTTGTCACGATTGTGGACTATCTTATAGAAAAATTCCACAAGAAGTATCCACTATGTGGAATTCTTTATACGAGCAACTACTTGTTGCTTATGACTATAGAAAACCTATAACTTTATTTTTTAACTCTCATAATAAAAATCCAGCTGATATGATTTTAGATAGTGATTGGGTAAAAATTTCCGAACTTATTGTTTTTTAGAGAAATTTTTTCAAGCAACAAAAGAATTTTCCGGTATATATTATCCTACTATTTCAACTATGTTGTTTTATATAACTCTAATATTTTTATTACTTAGTGAATATATGGAAAAACCAGCTTATAAGGCAACTATTAAAAAAATGTTTGTCAAAATAAAAAAATATTTTATTCCTATTCCCACTATTTATATTATTGGTTCTGTTTTAAATCCTACTATTAAAATAGCCGGTACTAAATCACTAATTGAAACTATTTACGATTGTATAGAAGTACTACCACCTCCAAGTCCCAAAAATCTAAATCACCCACCTCCTATTGAACAAACTAAAGAAGAAGTGTTGTCTAGCGTAGAACACCAATGCAAAAAAATATATAGATTTTATCAACAAGAAAATGCTAGTAACTTACCGGCTTCCATACCATCTTCTTCATCTTCAACACAACCTCACAAAAGACATGCTGGTTCTGCGGCTAGTATTGAAAGCCTTAGAAATAGAATGTGCGGCCGTACCTCTACTACTAACCAAATTAGCGAGTTGGATATTTTTGTTTTGCAGGGTTCTGTACCGTACCAAGAAGTTATCAATGAAGATGGACATGAAGACTTCTGAAATACTGGAGGGGGAATGAGAAGACCTTTCCGACACTTTTATTGATGACCCGAGATGTTTTGAACATTCAAGCGTCATCAACTGCGTCTGAAAGCATTTTTTTCTGCAGGCAGATATCAAATAGGAGACCACAGATACTCATTAGCCGGAGACAACTTGGAAATTGCAGTATTATTCAGAGATTGGATACGAGCGGAGCGGAGAAGGTGCGGTCAACCGGAGATCAACGAAGAAGAAGACGAAAACTACAATGAAATCTTATCCGAAGGTGGTGGAAGCGACGTAGATCAATTTGACCAACAAATACCAATTCCAACCGACGAACCACAGGAAATCATCAAGCAATTAGAACAGGTTTTTTTGAGAATGTAATTTTTTTAATTGCAATTTTATTATGTAATTTGCAACTTTTGGACAACACCACAAAGTTGCAATTTAGATTTTACTTTTTAGACAATTGTATTTGTATTACAAAAAAATCATATGTCTATTAAATAATATAAGAGGCACAAAATCAGCCTTGGGATGTTTTTATTACACTATCTTGTTTTGTTTATTGAGTTTTTTTTTATACGTATGTTATTTTAAAAAAAAAAGGAAACCCGCCGGACCCCGCCCCGACCCCGACCCCGACCCGATTCCGACGGGATCGGGATCGGGACGGGACTGGAGCAAGTCCCGCCAAACCCGACCTCGCCAGACCCCGCCAGAACCGACCCCGACCCCTTCGCCCATCCCGCCCCGACCCCGACCCCGCCAGGCCCGCCCCGCCAGACCTAAGCCCGGCCCACTGGCCAGGCCTAAACATAACACCCCTACAAAACCTAATCCCAAAACCTAACACCCCTAACCCTCCTCCAATCGGCCGCTGCGCCCCATACCCTTACCCCCCAGGTCGCCGAACCCGTCACCTCCCCTGAAACCGCCGACACCAACACCGTCACCTCACCAACACATCCCCCAAAAATCCGCAACACATACCCCAAGAAATCGCCCAAAAAATCAGATCTTTGCCCCCCTCTTTTTGAAATTCGATTTCGATTTTTTTGTAAGGGGAAAGGGGTGTCGCGCCCTATTTTTTCAGACCCACTCGGTGGTCAAAAGCGGAGCACGGCGTGTTCGGGTTATTCCTGGGTAAATGGAGGGTTGAGGAGTCGCCACCTAATTATTTTTTACGGTGAATTAGGACACCTAAATATTTAAACTAAATGATGCAATGTAAACTCCGTTTTTAAGGTCTGCGAAACTAGTGAGATTCTAGGTAAGGGTTCTTTATTATCCTAAAGGGAAGGGGTTAGGCATCCTTTAAGATCCGCTAACTTGTGGTTATCCGGTCAAACTCAGGTTAATATTACACTAAGAAAAATGCATGTTTAAAATATATAAAGTTAAACAAAAGTTTTGCAAATATTTAGTAAATGATGCATTTTGTACAAGTATGCATTTCATAAGACACTATTCATAACAAATAGATATAAAATTCATTCGTTTACAAAAAATATGTATTTGGCGATTTAATAATAAAAGTAAATTTTATAAAAATCTTTCAATGTTGCAAATCGGATAAAATGCAAACCTTATTTTTTTAGGAAAAATGAATAATAGATTGCCAAATTATTTTTTGAAAGATATTAAAGCATGCATAATGAACCTAAAAAATAGAACAAAGTAACTAGAGGCTAAGTTTGGAACACACAAGACGGCCCTAAACAGATAAAGCTAGCGGTTGGTTTCCAATTCAAACGAGCCTAAGAAATAAACTAACGGCAGTTAGACTATCCTATTCATTCATCTATTCGCGGCCTAATTATTCTAAGCATTCTAATGACAGTACATAATTAAATAATTATTACAACCCAAATGATAATGAAAGACAAATTTAACAATAAACAAAAGCAGCGGCTAGGACGGATGACAATATCATCGGCACCCTATTTGTTTTGAAGTTCTGAGACCGGAGAATGCAATGAACACAGATGTGGTTCTTCATTTTTGGACGAAGTCATGATGAGTCTCATAACGAGACTCTTCGTAGCTCCCGATGCATTTCATGTAAATAAAAGAAAAGAAAAGGATTAGTAGACGGAACAAAAATATAAACATAAATAATTTATGAAAAAGTAATATGTTGTTGGGGCTCAAATTTGATACACAAACATATATCTAAGTTCATGATTTTTAAAACATGAAAATAGGTAAATATATACGTAGGTTACAAACATATAATTTTCAGACTTGAAGGAAGGAAACCCAACCAATCCAATATGCGATAAACCCAATTAACATGTATTCATATTTATGCACATGCAAGCCCATATTTAACACACTTAGATCTAGAGCGCAAATAGCCATGACAGTGAACAATGACAACATATAATTCAACATAATGAATTAAGTCCAACAAACATCGAATTTTATTACACATACTTAGAAATGAACTAAATGGGCATAAAATAACCTAAAGTGGTTAAACATGATTAATAATTAACGTAATAGATTCTAACATCAACCATAGTCTAATTAATCATGATTAGACATGCTCAACTGTTAAAATTAAAGATCATAAACAACCATTAATATTTATTAAACATTTCTCAATGCTTAGTCTAATAAACATAAACAAACTTTAACCTAATTAAACATGACTAATAACTAATTCTAACAATCGCCCACATCAACCAAACCTTTACACCAAACAATATACACATTCAAACTAAAATAATACTAATCCAAACATTAACTCAAAAACGTAAACCAAGCACAACATTGATAAATATCCGTAATCAACTAAACAAGTCAAGAAAATTACTAACAAGATGGTATTTAATCAATCCACATCATGATTCCTTAAGCAGATACTAAATAGCATTTTCAATATATTATACTTAAGCATGATATTAATATTGGGGTTTAACAGAATATACAAAGCACATCTATATTATAACAATTAACCAAACAAGCTATCGTACTCAATATAATTTAGACATTAAAAGCGCAATAACATGAACGAACTACCAACTGATCAACACAACAAAATAAATATAAAATGCAGAAAATAAGTAGAGAGGAGAGGTAGTTTACGGACCTTCTCCGGGTAGCGAACCGAGGCGTGTTTTGAATCGTCGAATCCGCTCGGAGATGTTAGGATTCTGATTTTTTTTTTCCTGATTTTCTGATGTTCGACCCGACCGGAATGACCCGACCCGACCCGGAAGTGACCCGACCCGAATTGGACCGAAAAACAGTGAAAATAGCTAAAAATATAGATTCTTCAACACAAAAAAAACCAATAATTTCGACCTATTTTTCAGAATTTTAAGTTGAAGAACACATGCAAGAACAAAGAAATGATTTCGGATTGCCCCCTTTTTTAATGAAGAACAACACAAACAAAATATAATGCCAAACCTTTACGGAGATTTCGGATTTCTTAAATTTCGGACCTAAAAATGACCCGAAAATTCTAAGAATCGCCCCCTTCAAAGATAGATTTTCGGACCCCCCCAAAGACGGATTTTCGAACCCCCCCAAAATGAAGAACAAGGGGGATATTTATAGGTGGATTTCCCCCCAAGAACGAGTTTGAAATTTGAATTAAAGGTAAAGAAAATCTGAATTTTGGAAGCGGATTTTAGGAGTATGGGTATGGTGAAGTGATGGGAGGGGTGTGGTAGTGTCAGGGTTGGTGGCAGGGAGTTGGTGGTGGCAGGGGTATGGGGAGGCGACGTGGGTGTAGGGGTGTAGGGTGGCGGCGGTTGAAGGGTTTTTAGGTTTAGGTTTTCTTTTTTTTGTTTTGTTTTGTTTTTGTTTTGGGTTTTGGGGTTTAAAGGGGGGAAGATGGGTGATGGGTCGGGTAAGTTGGGCCGGACGAAATGGGGGTGGGCCGTCGAGTGGGCTGCGGGTTGAGAGGGAGTTGGGATGGGGCGACGGGAATTGGGGGAAATAAAGGGGAAATGGGTATTTAATTGGGGAGTTTGGTTTTGGGCTTGTTTTGGTGTGGGCCGAAAATTGGGGGGTTTGTTTTATTTTGGGTTGAGTAGAATTAAATGGGTGATGGGTTGGGCTTTGGTGAAATGGGTTTTAGTTTGGGTAGAAATTGTTTTGGGTAGGGAAATGAAATGGGTTATGGGTTTAAAAATATAAAAGGGGTTTAACATTAATTTTTTTTTTTTTTTGTAAAAGATGTGAATTATTTAAAATAACATAACGATGTGATAATAATATAATATTTGTGAAATGTTTAATGCTTAATAAAAAATGGAAATGCGATGCAATTTTGTGAGAATAAAATAACATAGAATTTTCGGATAAAACTTATGATTATGATAAAAAATGCAAATGATAGTAAAAAATGCGAATAATAATAATAATAAGAGAATAATAATATATATGTACGAATGTATGTATATATATTAAAATTGTTTTGAGGTGTCAAAAAATATTTAAAAGTGCAAATAAATTGGAAAAGACGGGACAAAATTGGGTGTCAACAGATGCCCCTCTTTGGGCGGAGACGATGAAAGAGTTTTCGGCCAAAGAAGTTGACTGAGTAGCCAATTTTGTTCTGATCATCGGGACTCGAAGGAACGATTAGGGATGCATGGGTAGAAATAGGATCCCAGGGGGAGAGAAGTTATTGAAAAAGTTGGTGCGGATTCAAGAAATATTGCCCCAGTGTCGAGTTATGATGACACTGGTCGCAGATGTGACAAAACTATTGGGAAAGAGCGGATTGACGTTCGAAGTAGGTCGTTGACCAATTTGCCTCGGTTCGCCGTAAGAGATAGTTCCACGCTGTGATGAAGTTCCTGCAAATTAAAAACTCCTGCAAACTAAAGCTTAAGATATAATTAGTGTATAACTGCTGAGAAAAATTGTAGAGAAAATAACTTGGAAATACCCGCATTAGGAGGTGGGCGCCTGACTGAAATTAAAATATCCTCATTATAAGGTGGGCGCCTGACTGAAATTAAAATACCCGCATTATAAGGTGGGCGCCTGACTGAAATTAAAATACCCGCATTATAAGGTGGGCGCCTGAAATGACGTCGTTGGATTGACGTGTTGTGTTGAAGACGTCGTTGTAATATTGTTGACGTCGTTGTAATGATGTAAAAGACAGTTGTTGTGTTGTATGTAACGTCGAGGACGTTGTTGTAATGCTGTTTTACTGTAAAAGATAATTGTTGTGCTGAAGACGTCGTTGTAATGCTGTTGACGTCATTGTAATGCTGTAAAAATAAATGTTGTGCAGAAGACGCCGTTGCGTAGGCGTGTTGTTGATGACGCCGTTGTATGGGCGCGTTGCTGATGACATCATTGTAATGCTATTGATGTCGTTGTAATGCTGTAAAAGATAGTTGTTTTGCAGAAGACGCCATTGCGTGGGCGTGTTGTTCATGACGCCGTTGTATGGGCGCATTGTTGCTGATGTCGTCGTTGTATCGACGTGTTGTGTTGAAGACGTCATTGTGATGACGTTGTTACAAGAATGTAATGCTGATGTCGTTGTAATGATAACGCTGATGACATCATTGTAATGCTGTTGATGTCATTGTAATACTGTAAAAAATAGATGTCGTGCTGCCGTAACGTCGTGGACGTTGTTGTAATGTAGTTTTGCTGTAGAAGGTAGATGTTGAGCTGAAGACGTCATTGTAATGTTGTTGACGTCATTGTAATACTGTAAAAAAAGATGTCGGGTTGCCGTAACGTCGTGGACGTTGTTGTAATGTAGTCTTGCTGTAAAAATAGTTGTTGCGCCGAAGACGTCATTGTAATGCTGTTGACGTCGTTTGAGATGCGGTAAAAGATAGTTGTTGTGTTGCCGTAAAGATAGTCTGTCGCTTTGCCGGGAAGACGCATTGTAATGCTGTTGACGTCGTTAAGATGCTGTAAAAGATAGTTGCTGTGTTGAAGACGTCATTGTAATGTTGTTGACGTCGTTGAGATGTTGTAAAGATAGCTCCGCGTCGCGTTGAATCTTTTGCCGATTCGAACTCCTGCGGACTGTGAATTGAAATGTCGTCCTGGTACGGGCGAAAATGTGATGCGACGTCTTTGCCGTCGGGTTTGCTGTGTTGTCGTTTCCTGTGATTCAAAATAACATCTTTGTGCAGACATAATAGTCGGGACCCTGTAGGTCAAGATGATGTCATCGTATATATGCAAAACAGGGACGTAATCCTTGTAGTGAGTTGTGATGCCAAAAATCTTTGGAAAATTGATCATAAGTGATATGGCTTCCCCGCTTTTTCAACTCCGAAGAACTCCGTACTCAAAGAAAATTTGTGAGTTTGGGGGAGGGGCGGTTGATTCGCGTTGACTTTGTAGCTTCTCGCTCTTGATAGTTGCATGTTCCGCCGATTCGGACTCGTAGCCCCTATCTAGTTCCCGCCTTGGCTAATCGTTAATGAAAATATTTATTGAAAATAATTTGTTTATAAGAAAGTATGCTTATCGGTAAAAAGTTCTTGTCGAACTCTAATGAAAATATTTGTTGGAAATAATTTGCTTATAAGAAAGTATGCATATATGTAAATGTCTGTCGAGCAGTGACATGCGGTGAAACAAAGCAAACGTTTTATCCAAAATCCTTTTTCTGGCTGAAGACTTAGTTTGCCGATGCTTTTCCATGTTTATCGGCGTCCTCTGGCAGTGATCCCTTAAAAAAATGCCCCAGTTTTTGATATGTGAGGATGATGAACTTTTGAACGGACAACCGAGTCTTGTGTGGGTTTCTTGCCTGTCCTATCAGGGTGATCAGATGGGTGCATTTTGTCATATGTGAGATAAATGAGAAAATATTTCCTAATGGTGGGACCGAAGCCGATTTAAGCCGCCTACGTATCCCCATGAGGGAATCAGGTCGTGACGTAGTTCATTACAAGCAAAAGGGGATTGTAAGGATTTTCTAAAATGGGACCGAAGCCGAAGTGGCCGCCTACGTATCCCGCCGAGGGAATCAGGTCATGACGTAGTTCATGTAAGCAAAAAGGATTGTAAGATTTTCTAAAAATGGGACCGAAGCTGATGTGGCCGCCTACGTATCCCGCCGAGGGAATCAGGTCATGACGTAGTTCATGTCAAGCAAAGGGGATTGTAAGGGTTTTTCTAAAAAATAGGACCGAAGCCGATGTGGCCGCCTACGTATCCCGCCGAGGGAATCAGGTCATAACGTAGTTCAGGTTACAACAAAAAAAATGTGTTTTTGGGGAAATTTGCAATCTAGGAAACGGAACCCGACATGGGTTCTTTGCGTATCCCGCCAGGGAGCGCAACTTTTACAACATAGAAAAAGTATTACATAGAGAATAACTAATCTTCGATATGGTATCTCTTCACTGCATCGGCCATTCTATTATGATAAGGTTGCCCCGGACGATTGCGTCAATCTGCTTTCATCAATCAGTCTCTTCGTACATGATTTGGCTTCGAACGATAGGGAAATGCCCCGGTAGAAGTCCTAGTCGTAGCGTGGTAGCCCAAGAGTACAAATGGCAAACGTCTGTGCCGATGCTTGTAACTTATCAACCATCCTGATGTTTCATCCAAATCTGGCTTTGACTTATTCCAAAAAAATGCCCCAGTTCTTCCGGTTGTGAGTCTTCCTTATATTCTTCGAAGCCTTGCTTGTTGTTTGGGACCTTGTTTTCTTGTTTCATTATATGTCACATATTATTGACAGATTTATTAGTTTGCATGAAAAAAAAAAGAAGTTTATTAAACAAACAGATTTTTTTTTTAAATAGCAAAAGCAATGCAGATTTGTCTTTTAAGCTTTCAAAAGGTGGAGGTAAAACATATTAAATGCATATATGTGATTCAGGCCTCAATCTGAATCACATTGTTTCATTAAACATTAACGAAATTAACTAGTTTCTGGGAGAAACAAGGCCGGGGCACAGGTCCAACTTCCCAAATCATCTTCTTGCTCTGCATCCCAAATGGTTGAGTCTTTAGCATAATCATCGAGAATCACACTGCATCCTGCTTCTTCTTCAGTAATGAAAAGACTTTTGAATCCCTCAACGAGGTTGGCTGCATTGTTCTCCTTTGATTCCTGAGTGGCGCATGCCTTGACGAATGACTGACTCAGAAGTGGAACAGGCTTTGGTAAAGAAGCATCTCCCTTCCTTCGGAGATTGGTTGATAAGACTTTTCCAAAAAAAGATGATGCCATGACCCGCGACTTTGGAGGAAGTGCTTCTACTCCAAACGGTGCCTTTACTTGGACTGTAATCATAGGGGTGATAAAGGTCGATGATTCAACATTTTCCTTTCCCTGGACTGGCACAATAGTCCCTTCCAAATTGTGTTCTTCAGCAACCGTAATCATGTTCACATTGGCATCGTCATGGTTTGGCAAAGGGTTATCGTTTACATTAGAGGAAGATACTTTCAGTTGGATAACTCCTTCTTTGATCAATGCCTCGATTTTGTCTCTGAGAGCGTAGTAATTTTCAGTGTCGTGCCCAGGAATTCCCGAGTGGTACGCACAATGCTTAGTTTCATCGTGCCATTTTGGAACAGGATTGGGGACATTTCCTGGGATGGGCTGGAGTATTCCTGCGGTTTTCAGTCTTTCATATAACTGGGCTCGAGGTTCGGCTAAAGGTGTATAGGTTTTGGCTGGCTTTCTTTAGTGTTTTGCGCGGGGTCTGGGTGCATGGACTCGTGGCTGAGGTAAGTATGCGGGCTGATATTGTGGGGGATTCGGATAGGCTGGCGCTCGAGGTAGGCTATACATTGGCTGAGTATGGTAGACAGGGTAGGGAGCAGGTGGGTATTGATAGTAAGGTTGAGGGATTTGGACGTATGGGCAATAATAGGAAGGCTGATGACTTTGGTTGTTTTGATTGTAGTATGGAGGCTGGGGTGATGGCATTTGGTAGGTTGACATTTGATTTGGCCTATGTTTCTGAACTGTCACCACAGAGGACACTCCGTCTCTCTTCCTCTTTACTGCTCCCTCAAATGAGTCCGACTGGATTGTCTCACTCGTTGCTTGCAATGCTACAAAGTTTGTAATTCTTCCTGTTCTGATTCCCTCTTCTATGAAATCTCCCATCCTTATAACTTCAAAGAAACTTCGTCATATGACGCTTATCATTCTCTCATAGTATGTTGCATCTTTCAAAGATTGTACAAAGAGAGTGGTCATCTCACTTTCTTCTATCGGGGGTTGAACTTTCGCTGCTTCTGCCCTCCACTTCATGGCATATTCTCTGAAGGTCTCTGTGGACTTCTTTTCCAACTTCATCAGATAAAATCTGTCCAAGACTGTGTCAGTGTTGAATTTAAATCTGTCCACGAAATCTTGTGCCATCGTGCCCCAATTACACCATTTTCGCGGGTTTTGGCTCGTGTACCGCCGAGTGCTTCTCTGTTAAACTCCTTACGAACAACTTCATTATGATGGCCTGGTCTTTACCTACCCCAATCGCTTTGTCACAAAGTATGATCTTAAATGAGCATGAGGATTTCCTTTCCCATCAAACAAGCCAAATTTTGGCACCTTATATCCTACAGGCAATTCAATGTCGGGATGCATACATAGATCTTCGTACTCAAGTCCTTCATGTCCCTTGCTGGTTTGGATATTCTTGAATGCCTCTTTTAGGCTGTAAATCTCTCTCGCCACACTTTCATCGGTTCTGATCCTTACCCGCCTGTCCATTTCTTCACACTGGCCAATTTCCTGAAGAGTCATGTTTGGTGTTGCGGTAGTAAAAGGTTGGGCTTCCATTACATATACTGGCGGCACATACTGCTTGCTGTGATCAGCGATGTGTGCCATCAATATGTGTTGGTCTGCCGGGTGACTTTGCGTGAAAGGGGTGTTTTGGACGAGTGGGGTAATTTGGGTATGTGGAGTTGTGAATGAGGTCGGATCATTTTGTAGCGGGCTTTGTTGTGGACTTGCTTGCGGGTTAGTGTGTTGTGGATTGGTTTTGCATAGTGGCGAATTATCGGGGAGGTTTTGGGGAAATGGTGATTCAGGAGATGAAAAATTTTGTGGTGCAGTTGCATTCGTCCCTTGTTCAGGGAGTGGGGTATTGGCGCTAATGGACAGGTTGGTGAGATTTTGGAGCCGCTCTATCTCAGTCTGCATGGCTGCCATCTGTTGTAACAGTTGGGCGATGTATTTTTCTTGGACGGTAGCATTTCTATTTTCCGAAGCCTCTGGTTCATCTCTTGAAAGAGTGATAAGTTCCAGGCCAGTCTGTTCGGATGCATCTGAATCAGTCATTTTGCTGAAGGATTGTGCCTTTGACCTCGTGAAGTAGGGATGATCCGCCAGTTTTAGTCAACGCAAATCAACCTTTGGGAAAATAATCTAGACAAAATAAACCTTCTAAAAAAAATGAAGAAAACCAAGTTAGTATAAGGCGAGTAATTATTGCTTTAAATAATATGCACAGAGTGAAAAAGCAGGAGAAAACAGCAAAATGATTGTAAGGCAATTAAATGCGCATCCTAATATGCATGGGGCCTCCCTTATGCCGGAGGTGGCCTAAACGCCAGATATGCGGGATTACGACAGATTTGATCCAAGCTGCTACACTGTAATGCTTTGTCGGAAACGAGACAAAATGAATGTACATTTTCTAATTTCAGCATGTCATGATTAGTCTTGGATTAGTCTATCATTATCACGCTACACGTAATATGCTGATTGGTCGTTGGGTTGCGAGACCCGTTGACAATTTTGGTAGATTTCTTAATTGTGGAGTCGATACCAAGGATCGACCCACCTAAGGTGTATGCATGCATGACTTAAAATAAAGGGTGGTATAGCTCTATCCTAAATTTTCTAAGATTTGGCTGACTAGACTCAAGGTTCCCGAGCGGACTGCTCGAGTGAGAAGGCTACGTGGCCAACCGGATGGTCCGGACGCTCCGCGCATATACCAACTCTCCTAAAAATTTGGAAATTTGAAAGAAGTTTGCGGGTGCGCAAAGCACACCTCGCGTGTAATGTGTGATAGTGTCAATTTTCCAGAGTGGAAGAAATATGAGCGAAATGCCAATTTAAGGAAAGCAGTAAGAGAGTATAGGAATTAAAGCAGTTTTGCATACAAAATTTCAAAAAGAAACAATTAAAAACAATAGATCAAATAAGGAGCAATATAAAGCACAATAACAATTAACCTGAATTTGCTATGATTAAGAACCTGAAATTCCCCAGCGGAGTCTCCATTCTGTCGCGCCCTATTTTTTCCGACCCACTCGGTGGTCAAAAGCGGAGCACGGCGTGTTCGGGTGATTCCTGGGTAAATGGAGGGTTGAGGAGTCGCCACCTAATTATTTTTTACGGTGAATTAGGACACCTAAATATTTAAACTAAATGATGCAATGTAAACTCCGTTTTTAAGGTCTGCGAAACTAGTGAGATTCTAGGTAAGGGTTCTTTATTATCCTAAAGGGAAGGGGTTAGGCATCCTTTTAAGATCCGCTAACTTGCGGTTATCCGGTCAAACTCAGGTTAATATTACACTAAGAAAAATGCATGTTTAAAATATATAAAGTTAAACAAAAATTTTGCAAATATTTAGTAAATGATGCATTTTGTACAAGTATGCATTTCATAAGACACTATTCATAACAAATAGATATAAAATTCATTCGTTTACAAAAAATATGTATTTGGCGATTTAATAATAAAAGTAAATTTTATAAAAATCTTTCAATGTTGCAAATCGGATAAAATGCAAACCTTATTTTTTTAGGAAAAATGAATAATAGATTGCCAAATTATTTTTTGAAAGATATTAAAGCATGCATAATGAACCTAAAAAATAGAACAAAGTAACTAGAGGCTAAGTTTGGAACACACAAGACGGCCCTAAACAGATAAAGCTAGCGGTTGGTTTCCAATTCAAACGAGCCTAAGAAATAAACTAACGGCAGTTAGACTATCCTATTCATTCATCTATTCGCGGCCTAATTATTCTAAGCATTCTAATGACAGTACATAATTAAATAATTATTACAACCCAAATGATAATGAGAGACAAATTTAACAATAAACAAAAGCAGCGGCTAGGACGGATGACGATATCATCGTCACCCTATTTGTTTTGAAGTTCTGAGACCGGAGAATGCAATGAACACAGATGTGGTTCTTCATTTTTGGACGAAGTCATGATGAGTCTCATAACGAGACTCTTCGTAGCTCCCGATGCATTTCATGTAAATAAAAGAAAAGAAAAGGATTAGTAGACGGAACAAAAATATAAACATAAATAATTTACGAAAAAGTAATATGTTGTTGGGGCTCAAATTTGATACACAAACATATATCTAAGTTCATGATTTTTAAAACATGAAAATAGGTAAATATATACGTAGGTTACAAACATATAATTTTCAGACTTGAAGGAAGGAAACCCAACCAATCCAATATGCGATAAACCCAATTAACATGTATTCATATTTATGCACATGCAAGCCCATGTTTAACACACTTAGATCATAGAGCGCAAATAGCCATGACAGTGAACAATGACAACATATAATTCAACATAATGAATTAAGTCCAACAAACATCGAATTTTATTACACATACTTAGAAATGAACTAAATGGGCATAAAATAACCTAAAGTGGTTAAACATGATTAATAATTAACGTAATAGATTCTAACATCAACCATAGTCTAATTAATCATGATTAGACATGCTCAACTGTTAAAACTAAAGATCATAAACAACCATTAATATTTATTAAACGTTTCTCAATGCTTAGTCTAATAAACATAAACAAACTTTAACCTAATTAAACATGACTAATAACTAATTCTAACAATCGCCCACATCAACCAAACCTTTACACCAAACAAAAGATACACATTCAAACTAAAATAATACTAATCCAAACATTAACTCAAAAACGTAAACCAAGCACAACATTGATAAATATCCGTAATCAACTAAACAAGTCGGTAAAATTACTAACAAGAGTGGCAGGTATTTAATCAATCCACATCATGATTCCTTAAGCGAGATACTAAATAGCATTTTCAATATATTATACTTAAGCATGATATTAATATTGGGGTTTAACGAAATATACAAAGCACATCTATATTATAACAATTAACCAAACAAGCTATCGTACTCAATATAATTTAGACATTAAAAGCGCAATAACATGAACGAACTACCAACTGATCAACACAACAAAATAAATATAAGATGCGAGAAAATAAGTAGAGAGGAGAGGTAGTTTACGGACCTTCTCCGGGTAGCGAACCGAGGCGTGTTTTGAATCGTCGAATCCGCTCGGAGATGTTAGGATTCTGATTTTTTTTTTTTTCCCCGATTTTCTCCGATGTTCGACCCGACCGAATGACCCGACCCGACCCGGAAGTGACCCGACCCGAATTGGACCGAAAAACAAGAAAATAGCTAAAAATACAGATTCTTCAACACAAAAAAAACCAATAATTTCGACCTATTTTTCAGAATTTTAAGTTGAAGAACACATGCAAGAACAAAGAAATGATTTCGGATTGCCCCCTTTTTTAATGAAGAACAACACAAACAAAATATAATGCCAAACCTTTACGGAGATTTCGGATTTCTTAAATTTCGGACCTAAAAATGACCCGAAAATTCTAAGAATCGCCCCTTCAAAGATAGATTTTCGGACCCCCCCAAAGACGGATTTTCGAACCCCCCAAAATGAAGAACAAGGGGGATATTTATAGGTGGATTTCCCCCCAAGAACGAGTTTGAAATTTGAATTAAAGGTAAAGAAAATCTGAATTTTGGAAGCGGATTTTAGGAGTATGGGTATGGTGAAGTGATGGGAGGGGTGTGGTAGTGTCAGGGTTGGTGGCAGGGAGTTGGTGGTGGCAGGGGTATGGGGAGGCGACGTGGGTGTAGGGGTGTAGGGTGGCGGCGGTTGAAGGGTTTTTAGGTTTAGGTTTTCTTTTTTTTGTTTTGTTTTGTTTTTGTTTTGGGTTTTGGGGTTTAAAGGGGGGAAGATGGGTGATGGGTCGGGTAAGTTGGGCCGGACGAAATGGGGGTGGGCCGTCGAGTGGGCTGCGGGTTGAGAGGGAGTTGGGCTGGGGCGACGGGAATTGGGGGAAATAAAGGGGAAATGGGTATTTAATTGGGGAGTTTGGTTTTGGGCTTGTTTTGGTGTGGGCCGAAAATTGGGGGGTTTGTTTTATTTTGGGTTGAGTAGAATTAAATGGGTGATGGGTTGGGCTTTGGTGAAATGGGTTTTAGTTTGGGTAGAAATTGTTTTGGGTTGGGAAATGAAATGGGTTATGGGTTTAAAAATATAAAAGGGGTTTAACATTAAAATATTTTTTTGTTGTTGTAAAAGATGTGAATTATTTAAAATAACATAACGATGTGATAATAATATAATATTTGCGAAATGTTTAATGCTTAATAAAAAATGGAAATGCGATGCAATTTTGCGAGAATAAAATAACATAGAATTTTCGGATAAAACTTATGATTATGATAAAACATGCAAATGATAGTAAAAAATGCGAATAATAATAATAATAAGAGAATAATAATATATATGTACGAATGTATGTATATATATTAAAATTGTTTTGAGGTGTCAAAAAATATTTAAAAGTGCAAATAAATTGGAAAAGACGGGACAAAATTGGGTGTCAACAAGGGGGGTGAACGTTGGGGGGATATATATCTATAAAAATCCCCCCTTTGTTCACTGTTTTGGAGAGGTTTTTTGGTCGATTTTAGGTCTGAAAATTTAAGTTTAAGTTTTTAAAAATCCGAAATCTTCTTAAAGGTTGTATTGTATTTTTTGTGTTGTTCTTCACTATTGAGAAGTCCGGATTTCAAAAATCCGAAATCTTCTTAAGGGTATTTGTTCTTTTTGGATGTGTTCTTCATCTTAAGGAATCCGAAAATATAGGTCGAAATTACTGGGTTTTGGTGTTGAAGAATCTGAAATTTTGCTATTTTTTAACTGTTTTTCGGGTTCAGGGTCGGGTCGTCGGATCGGGTCGAAACCGGGTAAAAATAAGATTTTTCGTTTGGTTTAAAGATTATAAATTCAAGTTTGTTTGTTCTTAATTTTTGTTACGAATCACCCCCTTTTGTTTCTTAATTCCCAAATCCGAAAATACCCCTTCTGTTCTTAGATTTCCGAATCCGAAACACTACTTTTAGTCTTAATTTTGCAATTTGAAAATTTCATTTTATTCCTCATATTTTCCGCTCAATTTGGGTTTTGATTTGATTCCGGGTCAGGTGGGGTCACTGCCGGGTCGGGTCAAAATTTTCAGAAACTGAATTCAATTCTTTTTTTTGGGTTGAAAAATCATAATTCGGTAAATCCAAAAAATCATAATTCTAAACATTTTCGAGCGGATTCGACGATTTAAAACAACGCCTCGGTTTGCTACCCGAAAAAGGTTAGACTCATTTCAATTCTTCTATATTTCTTTAAGCCTATTTGATTGTGTGTTTTGCGCTTGATTTAGTATGATATTTTGCTAAGTAGTGTAGTCTTTATTAATTAATATGATAATAAAATGCTTTGTTTGCATAATTGTATATATGTCGTTGGGGTATTTCTGATTTGGAGTTAATATGTGATAGATGATATTGCTTCGATGTTTTGGTTAACTAATTACTGTTATGTTCTAGTAACGTATCTTATTATTAAGTGCAATACGGATAATGTAAGATTAAATACTCTTAGGACACTTAGCGGACTATTGATATTCAAATTATTGTATGTTGTGTATGTTAGCTTGGTTGCTACTTGTTAAATCAAACAATGATAGCATACTTTAATTTATTTAAGTGACGATATTTACCTGTTATATTCTAGATTAATATGTGCAAATTTGGAAAGAGTATGTTATCCATGTTTATATAATAATATGTGTGTGTGGTTTAAGTTTATGAATCTCATGTTTCTTTGAGATTAGGATGGGTTCAACTGAATTTATCATGTCTGTTTACATAGCTTATACATTGGTCTTCCTTGCCTATTTTATTCCTGTTTGAATTTGGAACCGGATGTGTTAGCACATGCTTTTTCTTCCGCTACTTTAACGTGCCAAATTTGAAAAATGATATGTCTTAAGGATATATAAAATATACGGACATGAGTATGCATTCCTATGTACATTTAAGTTGTATATTTTGTGTATATATATATATATATATATATATATATATATATATATTGGGAATATTCATGTGTTTATATTTTCGTTCTGTCTACTAATCCTTCTTTCTTTTCTTTTATTTACCTGAAATGCATCGGGAGTAACGAAGAGTCTCATTATAAGACTCATCACGACTTTGTCCAAAACGAAGAACCACATTCGCATTCATTGCATTCTCCGGCCTCGGAACTTCAAACATATATGGTGCGATGATATAGTCATCCGCCCTAGTCGTTGCCTTTATTCATTGTCTAATTTGTCTTTCATTATTATTCGGGTTGTAATAATGATTTAATTCTTACTGTCATTAGAATGCTTAGAATAATTAGGCCGCGAATAGATGAATGAATAGGATAGTTTAACTATCGTTAGTTTATTTCTTAGGCTCGTTTGAATTGAAAATCCACCGCTAGCTTTTATTGTTTAGGGCGTCTAGTATGTTCCAAATTTAGTCGCTCGTTACTTTATTATATTTTTAGGCTCGTTATGCATGCTTTAATCTCTTTAAAAATTTTTTGGCTATATCTTGTTCACTTTCTTTAATCCTAAAAAATAAGGTTTGCGTTTTATCCGATTTGTAACATTGAAAGATTTTCATAAAATCATCTCTTCACATTATAAATAAAATTTGCTTCTTCTATTATCAAATTGCCAAATATGTATTTTTGTAAACGAATAAACTGTACATCTATTTTTATGAATAATGTCATATAAAATGCATATTTTTCTCAATTCTACATGTATTTTATAAATAATGCTTTACAAATGTATGCTTTTATGTATTCTAAAAATAAATGCATGCCTTTTCCAAAATCAACTTCACATATATATAAAATGCGTACTTTATGTATATAATGTATACTTTTCATCAAATTCAATTTTACATGCAAACACATGCTTTTCAATAAAATCAATTCAAATGCATTTTGTAAACGATGCTATACAAGTGCATGCACTTTTATTCTACAAGCATCTTATAAGTCATGTCTTACAAGAAGCACTTTTTTTCAATCCTACATACACTTTATAAGTTATGCCATGCAATACATACTTTTGCTAACGAATTCATTTTATATGTATTTTTTATAAACAAAGTCATGCAATTTGGCGAAAATGTATCTTTTAAATCAATTATTTGCATATTCTTTCCTTAAACTTCATACCTTTTAAACACGCATTTTTAGCATAATAAATTACATGAGTTTGACCGGATAACTGCAAGTTAGCGGATCTTAAAGGATGCCTAACCCCCTCCCTTTTAGGACAATAAAGAACCCTTACCTAGAATCTCATAAATTCGCAGACCATGAATCAGAGTTATTTTTGTAGCATTTATGCTAAAATTTAGGTGCCCTAATTCACCGTAAAATAAATTAGGTGGCGATTCCAAAAAATAAGCTTTAGAAGCTTTTTTAATTTTAAACGCACAGGGGATTCGGCCGGGTGCAGACGCCGGGGTAAAAAAAACGGCGCGCACACGAAGCATGATTGGGTCGAGAATGGTTGTTGTGAGGTGATGGTTTAGCAACAAATTTTGCTGTAATTGGAACCATGGTAGAGGAAGATGAGCGAATGAGATTCTGCTCAAAATCAAGGAGTTTCTCATGAAGCTCTTCAAATGTCACTAGAGTTTCTCGGGCACGCAGAGGTGATTGTGTCATATTCTGCTGGAAGTCCATGGAGAGTATGAAAGAAGAGCTCACCCGTGAAAATTTGAATTCCTGTTGAGGCTAAAGTAGTGCAAATTTATTTGATCTTCTGTAGGTATGAAGTAATAGGGAGGTTACCCTTTTTAATGTTGCTTAGAGACTCTCTAAGACTCGTGATACGAGCACGCGATGGCTTCGCATAGTTTGCTGCCAGATTTTTCCAGAGAGCATATGAAGACTTAGCATCAATGACAAAGGAAACAATATCAGGAGATAGAGAGGCAACGATGACACTCCGGATGAGATGGTCTTGTCGTTGATGAAAATGTGTGTTTGTTGAACTTGGTGGATGTTCAATAAAGTGGAGAAAATCATATGCAGTGAGGATGGTTTCCCACTGGTATTTCCTTGACTGATAGTTTGTATTGTTGAGCTTTAGAGGTGCTTGAACAACAACGTTGATATTGATCAACTGCTCATTATTATTCATAGTGAGAATTGTGGGAGAATTTGGTATGAGTTTGTGTTTTTTGGGAGGCAAATACAGGAGAAGGAGTGGTTGAGGTGTTCTCAGTGGAGGAATTAGTTGGAGCCATTGTTGTCAGCAACGAGAAAACACAAACGCCCAGAAAAAAAATGTTGTGAAGCTTTTAGGCTTCTGATATCATAAAGAACTTTACTGCTGGAGAGAAGTGTATGATTTCATTAATATAAATGTGTATTTATACAAGAGAGCAACAATCAACTAATAAAGAATTGTGATCTTCTCCTAATTATAATAGAAACTAAATCACTGATTGAGATACTAAAATATGAAAGATCAATCAGGATATCCTAATATCAATCAAGAGATATCACTAATACATACTTCGCGGTGAAATAGAAACAAGGAATCAACAAAAAATGTGATAGTGTTGCGATCATTAGGCCCTTTCGCGATTTCAACTTCATTTTCCCGATTAGAGAAATGTATCTTGCTATAAAATCACACACATTGCACATTGTTACCAGGACTAAATCATACCTGAAACAAGCGAATTGACCACTTTTATTAACTTAATTTTTCTCAAGGGATAAGTAGTATGAAGGCTTAATTTATCTCAAGGGATAAGTAGTATGAAGGGAGCATCTATCTCAAATTACTAGCAGGCAATATCTTGAAAATCATTCAATAATTTTCAAAGTTCAAATCATGAGGTTTAAGTGGAGTTGCACTATATAATGATAAAACTACTTCAGATTGAAATAATATATAATTGATCATTTCCTTTTTTTCCTTCTTCAAACTATTACTCTCTTCATCCTAATTTATGAGATATTGTTTGACTGGACACACAATTTAAAAAAGAAACAACTGTTTATCCCTGAGGCGCTCCAAATGTATAGCATTATTATTAGCTTGTTAAACGTAACATACGGTAAACTTGGCTTATTTCAAATTGTTCAGTACTAATAAATATGACCCTTTTTTCCTATAATGCTACCATATTTACTTTACATATAGTAATAATTAACTCTACACTATTCATATTAGTAGTTTGTTTGGCCAAAGGTTCTGAGAAGCTAAAAAAATAGTTATTTTAGGGAGTTAGATGTTTGACCAAATTTTTTGAAAAAGAATATTTCTCAATAGTAGGATAAACTGTTTTAACTTTTAAGTTGAAAAAAATAGCTTCTCCACGAACCACTGTTTGAAATCTTGGCAAAATGCACAAATTGTTGCTCTAATATTGTCAAAAGTATTAATCAAACGCAAATAAATACTTTCCAAAAGTACATTTTCAGAAAACATTTACAACAAAATACAATTTTCAAAATAAGCAATTTTTTAAAGTTTAGCCAAATATACTACAAGACTGATATAATAATTTGATAACTAAAGTTATCATATTATAGCTAAACTTTTTTTTCTCATTGTTATAACTAGTTATATTGCACTGATGATATAAAAATTCTTTACACGGCTTCCTTCTGGTTGCCTGCTGCGGCTAGATCTGCAGCAACAGTTTTTGATCCTTCTTCTGCTGCCTTTGTCCGATAGTACTTAAAGATTGGTAGCTTTGGAAAGATAAATGCATATAGAACAACGCATAGCAATTCCAAGAATGTGGAAATAGACTGGAATAACACTAAAAAACTAAATAATAATGTAAGATTCTGAGTTAGGAAATAATAATTGTATCAATAAAAACTACTCCCCAGCCCCAAATTAGTTATTTTGTTTCACTTCTCGAGAGTCAAATTATGTGAACTTTGATAAATATTTTAGAATATTTTATTTTATCAAATTGACATTAGAAAAATTGCAACTTGTGACACTTTTCATATAATTTTTGAATATCTAAATTTTAATTATAAAATATTGAGTTGATCTAATTCAGTTTAGCTTCAAAAGTTAGCCACATCAACTCGCGAGAGGACGAAGAGAATACTATACAATTTTTTTTTTTATCTATCTAACAATGGGATCACAAATGACTACCTTGAGTCCCAAAAATATTTTTTCCGTCAAATTTAACCTTACAATCTCAATGAGTGGAGTACTATTAATTAAGTGTAACATTATTTAAATAAACATTTTTCCAAAGTGTATTAAGTCCTTCTGTTCCAATTTATACGATGTAGTTTGATTGAACATAAAGTTCAAGAAATAAAAGAAAATTTTTGAATCTTGTGGTCTAAAAGAAGCCAAATATATTTATGTGGTTATAAATAATCTCATCAAGCGAAAAACATAAATCTTAAAATTAAATTATTGCTAAATAAAATAATGTATCATTCTTTTGGGACTGATTAAAAAAATATATTATATAAATTGGATAAAGAATAATCTTTTAAAGAAAAGTACAATTTTTTTAATAATATGAACTTATGAAGTACATACTATCTCCTTTGCGAAGGCAATTAGTAGTCCTTTCAAAGGCTGCTTTAGTAATTAGCCTTAGCTCAGCAGTAAGAGCTCCAGAGGCAGCCAGACCAGCTAAAAATGACTGAAAAAATAATGTATTACAGCCATAATACGCATTTTTGCAGATCAACTTTAAGAATCATGTACATTCAAACCATTCTATTGAAAGTATACTTATGTCCTGAGACAATCTGTATTAGGACAAATATACTTTATACATCTTCGTATTATTATTAATAGAGATTAATATTTTGGTATTTGCAATTATTGAATTATTAATTGATTGTTTGTAATATTCTATAATATACATCCCTGGAGGTTACACTGTTATTAATAGTGTGAGATATTAATATTATAACGTAACTCTTAAATAGCCTCGACTAATGATCATCGAAATGAGATATCGATGATATGTGATAAGTCGACATGTGGTCTGCATCACATCCTTAGAGAATTTAGTATGTCTCACCTGCTACGAGTAATGACTACTCGTGATGGACATATGTATACTTTGAAAGTATTGGTATACCCTGCTGATATACTGTTTGTTATACTTGTCTAAAGTATGATCAGCGTGTGGGAGATAGAAGTCCTTAGACTTGAGGTCAATACACGCCTTGTCTGCAAAGTAATGTACTTTGATCCCGTCCTAAGCTCAAATGCCTTATAGGTTGAGATACGGCTTGTATTGAGTACATTACGATGTGGATTAAAAGTGGCAGTTGAGCCAAGATTAGGATTCATTTCTCGAATGTATATTCGAGAGACCACTCAGATTCTCAATGATATTAATTTGACTAAGTCGTTGGTCAACGCAATAGACATATTTAGAATATGGTCTAGTTGTCAACTAATATAGATGAAATACAATGATTAAGCCATTTGGATAGACACTTGAAAAATCCTAAGCTTGATCGGGTGTGTTGTGAATGAAAGGATTTTATCTTATCACATAAAGGTGAAGTTTACTGGATTCATGTAAACATACTTCACATACTGAGTTCGTCTTGCGGTGCCGTCTAGGAGTTCCGCGTAGACCTTAGTTTGATTAATGTCGATATGAGAAGGCATGTAGGGTCACACTATGTCGATTGTCCGTTTCGATCTAAGGATGTATTGAGAGAGTAATTAAATGTTTGATTTAGAATCGAGACATTTAAATGAATAATGATTATTTTAATTAAGTCAAAACTGGATTTTGGATTTAATTAAGAATGCACGGGAAATAAATTAAGACAGTGCAGAAATTCATCAAGCGCCGTGACGCCCATACCCTAGGGCCGCGACGCCTCTGCCTCGAATTTTAGGCTAGGCCCAAGGTCAAACCCTAATCCGGTTTTGACCTATTTTTCAACTATAAATAGTGGCATTCTTTTCATTATTCATTCACCAATTTCAGATTTTCAGATACTATAACCTGTAAGTTTTATGCTTTATGTTACAGGTTTGATTGTTGTATAACCATACCAGAAATGTTGTTGGGGTAAGTAAAAAACAAAATTTTAAACTTTCGATGTGCCTTACTTATGTGTTTTAAACCCAACAAAAATCCTACAGTGGTATCAGAGCCCAGACTGGTTCAATGGTTATATAACAATTGAATAAAGTAATAATATGGGTTAAACATAAAATTGGATTAAAACGAGGTTTCTTGAAATCCTACATGTCTTGAACGAATGTTGACCTTTTGATATCACCCTAAATTATCTCCTACACTAACTCGAGGAAGTCATTCCGCTCTAACTCAAACTAAGCCAAAAGTGGGTTGTCCGGCTCATTGCACGGTGCACGGCTAAGAACGGATGATGGTCGATATGAGCGTTATTGATAATGGCGGGTGATGATAAAGGACATGTGAATTGATCCCTAAATTGGATTTAGGGGTTGAACGATTTTGAAAATCAACACAGAAACGTTTGTCAGGACATCGGCGCCGCGACCCTATGGTAGGGCGCCGCGACGCTTGCTAGGGTTCCAGGGAGGCATCACGGCTCCATGGTGGAGCGACGCGGCGCTGATGCCTCGTTTCAAAACTTGAACTCACTGGACATTAGGCGCCGCGACGCTAATGCGTTTGCAGAAGCAGAAATGTTTCTGCCTCTACAGCGCCGCGGCTCCATGGTGGAGCGCCACGGCGCTAATGTAAATTTTCAGAAGTCGAAAGGCTTTTGCCTCAGTAGCGCCGCGGCCCTAATGATTAGCGTCGTGGCCCCACCTGTCCAGAAACAAAAAAAAATAAAAAAAATTCAGAGTTCAGAATGTTTAACCCAAGATTATTATTATACAATATAATTGATAAAATATACAGTTTATGTGCTAAATGTCAAAATGTTTGTCATTTACATTTCTAGAATAGCGTCCACTATAATTGTCTAGGCAGGCGGCGCCCAGTGTTTGATTAAACCATCTTATATCATGCATATTGGGTTGACGGTTCCCAACTACACGTGTCATTAGTTTCGCATGATGTTAAGATGTCATATTAGATATGGCGTAAAAGAGTTGATCTTGGTTAAAACCCAGAATTAAAATGTTCCCTAAAATTTTAAATACAAGTCTAAATTAAAACGTGTGGTCCATTATAATTGTTAGAGTGCAAAATCCTTTTCGGCGATACGAGTATTTATGCCAAAGCATTTGCTCTAAGTCTACGAGGACCTAGACTCTTTCATAGATGTGTTTTAATGTAAAGGTGAATGATAAACTTTTGTGGGTAAATACACCAAAGTATTTGCTCACAAAGGCCAAATTTACTTAGATATATAAACGTAGTCGTGTAATGGGGTTGACTTGCTTAGACAAATCTTGGCACCAAAGTGTCGGACTAATCTAAGGACGCAGGATTAAATGTAATATTTGATCAACCAAGAGTTGCAAATAAGTTTTGCAATTGGTTTAGAACCTACCAAGATGTGTTATTGAAGTTATCAGCCAAAGCAAACGCGGAGATAGCATAGACCTAGATCTTGGCCCATTATGACCTCAATTAAAATAGGTCTGTATTCTATCATGGGGTCGTAGAAGTATGTCAAAATAGTGTGAGCTAATTAAGCAAAAGGCCTTGTTGATTAGCCTAAATGAATGTGTATAATAGGAAATAGATTTTGACTTTGATTTCTGGTCTATCTAATTCTTCAGATTATAAAAGATGTCGAGCTTATCATTGAAAATGTTGATTGAGATGAACAAACTGACTGGACCGGACTACCTTGACTGGCTAAGGAATTTGCGAATAGTACTGAGATAAGAGAAAATAAAATACGTGTTGGACACGGTGTTCCCAACAGTCCATGCGACAGACTCTGCTGAACATGCCTCTTTTGATAAGGATGCTTACCAAAAACATCTAGATGATGTCACTTCAGTGCAATGCGTAATGTTGTCTTCCATGTCTATGGAACTTCAGAGACAACATGAGAACATGGGGCCCAATGAGATGCTCGAACACTTGAAGAGTCTCTATGACTCTCAATCCCAGACTATGGAATATGAGTTGCAAATAGAACTCTTTAAGTGTAAGCTCAATGAAGGAGGCCAGGTCTCGCAGCATGTGTTGAAAATGATAGGGCTGATAGAGAGGCTTGCTTCAATTAGAACGAAGCTTGAAAAGAATGTCGCTACCACCCTCATCCTGAACTCTCTCCCTCATTCTTTTGAGAACTTCATAGTGAATTTCAATATGAATAGAACGAAGGCGACGCTACCGGATCTGCACAATATGCTCAAGACATTTGAGTCCTCCACTTCCAAAGGCAAAGCTGTGCTCATGGTGAGCTCTTCTAGCCGACCCAATCCGAAAGGCAAGGAATGTCAGAAGAAGAAGGGAAAAGCAATCGCTGCGCCCTCAACTATGAAGCCCAAGGGAGGTGTGAAGAAGAAGGTGAATCCGGCTAAGGATGAATGCCTCAACTGCCACAGGAAGGGGCATTGGAAAAAGGACTGCATGACACCAGGTGGAGGAAAAGCACCAGGTGCTCCTGCCTTTGGTGGACAAGGTATGTACGTCATTGAAATAAATATGTCTATAAATAACTCTCATTCCTGGGTATTGGATACCGCTTGTGGATCACACATTTGTACAAATGTGCAGGGGCTAACTGATAGCATGAAGGTTGGACTAAGGAAGGTAGACCTACTACGCGTTGGAAACAGAGCACGAGTAGATGTTGAGCGCGTAGGGACTTATAGATTAAATTTACCTTCCGACTATTGTTTAGTGTTGAATGATTGCTTTTATGTACCCTCGTTAACAAGGAATATCATTTCTGTCCCAGTTTTAGACATGAAGGGGTTTTCCTCGTATATTTATAATGGCAGTCAAGTACTGTCTTTTGATAATATTATTTATGGAACTGCTCCTCTTATGGATGGATTATATACACTAAACTGTAGTCGAGAGATATTCAATGTACAAAATAAATGAGCCAAGATAAGTAATAGAAACTCTACCTACTTATGGCACTGCAGACTTGGTCATATTAACGAATCAAGGATAACAAGATTGAGGAAGTTAGACTACCTCGAACCATTTGACTTGGAGTCTTTTGGTAACTGCGAATCTTGCTTGAGAGGAAAGATGACCAATAAACCACTTTCTGGGAAAGGTGTGCGAGCCAAGGAGGTGCTTGAATTGGTCCATACTGATGTATGTGGGCTATTCTCGACTCAAGCTAAAGGAGGCTTCCCATACTTCATCACTTTTACTGATGACTTCACAAGGTATGGATATGTGTATCTTACGAAGCACACATCCGAGGCTTTTGAGAAGTTCAAGGAGTACAAGTCGAAAGTAGAGAAGCAACTTGCAACAAGCATCAAGACCCTTCGATCGGATCGAGGAGGTGAGTACTTGAGCAAGGATTTTCTAGATAACTTAAAGCTGTATGGAGTCCAATCAGAATGGACACCTCCCGGAACACCACAAATGAATGGTGTTGCCGAAAGGAGAAACCAAACCTTATTAGCTATGGTTCGATCCATGATGAACTCCTCAGCTCTACCAACATACCTTTGCGGACATGCTATACAAACCTCTATATATGTTCTGAATAGGGTTCCTTCCAAGTCAGTAGAAAAGATACCCTATGAGATATGGTGTGTCAAGAAGCCAACTCTTAAACATATGAGACCGTGGGGGTGCCCTGCATATGTTAAAAAGATGCTCACTGACAAGTTAGAATCCAAAAGTGAGAAATGTTACTTCGTGGGGGTATCCGAAGGAAACTAAGGGATACTACTTCTATCTTCCTGGAGAACATAAGGTCATTGTTTCCAGGAACACAACTTTCCTTGAAGAAGAATATGTCTACAAGGAACATAGTTGCACAGAGATAGAACTTGAAGAAATTCAAGAACCACAAGATAACACAGAAATTGAACCCTTGTCGAATGACCTAAACAAGGATTCAATGGGAGTATCTGGTAAAGATTGAGTACTTAGAGTACGCCCTTCAGCCAGTGGGAGTGCTATGAGAGATAGTGCAGAAATGCAAGGCTCTCATACACAACCAATGGAAGATGATACAATGATTGTACATTATTCCATTAAGGAAATACATGAAAATGACATTCCTGAAAGCTCTCAAGGTGATGGATTGTCCAACACACAAATACCTTCTCACAATCAGAATGCAATAAACACTGAAACGAAGAATACTCAACTCCGTAGGACCACTAGGACTCATCGTCCGCCTAAAAGACTTAATCTCCTTGTTGAAACACACAATGAGATAGATATTCCTGGTGACGATGAACCTACAACCTACATCGAAGCTATGTTAGACATTGATTTGCAGAGATGACAAGAAGCCATAAAATCTGAGATGGACTCGATGTACATAAATCAAGTTTGGAACTTGGTTGATTTGTCAACAGGGGTAAGACCCATAGGATGCAAATGTGTCTTCAAGAAGAAGATTGATGCATATGGCAAGGTACAGACTTATAAAGCAAGATTGGTGGCTAAAGGTTATAATCAACAGCATGGGGTTGATTATGATGAAACCTTTTCACCCGTCGCTAAGATTAAGTCCATTCGGATTTTACTTGCAATAGCTGCATATTATGACTATGACATTTGGCAGATGGACGTCAAAACTGCTTTCCTCAATTGTAATCTAGTTGAGGAGGTGTATATGAAACAACTTGAGGGTTTTTCACTTGAGTCCAAACGAAATGTTGTATGCAAGCTACAAAAGTCCATTTATGGGCTTAAGCAAACCTCGAGGAGTTGGAATATTTGATTCGACAAGGCTATAAAGTCATTTGATTTCGTCAGAAGCAAGGAGGATCCATGTGTTTATAGTAAATGCAAGGATGAGAGTATTACCTTCATTATCATATATGTAGATGACATATTAATAATGGGAGACATTAAGACTCTCCTACAGTCAGTCAATGAGTGGTTGTCCAGTACCTTCATGATGAAGGATTTAGGTGAAACCTACTATATTTTAGGGATTAGGATCTATAGAGATAGACGTAACAGATTGTTGGGGCTGTCACAGTCAGTCTACATAGACAAAGTGCTTAGACGTTTTTCTATAGAAAATTCCAAGAAAGACGATCTACCTATGGGACAAGGCATCAAGTTATCTAAGATGGATAGTCCTTCTAATACTATAGAACTTGAACGCATGAAAAGGATCCCATATGCTTCGGCTATAGGATCGATCATGTATGCCATGACCTGTACTAAGCCAGATGTGGCCTTTGCACTTAGTATGACTTGCAAATTCCAGCAGAATCCTGGAAAAGAACACTGGAAGGCAGTCAAGAGTATTCTTAAGTATCTTAGACGAACTAAAGATTACTTCTTAGTCTATGGTGGAGAAGAAAAGCTAGCAGCTACTGGGTACACTGATGCTAGCTTCCAGACGGATGTTGATGACTACAAATCTCAATCAGGGTACACATTCATTTTCAATGGTGGAGCAGTAAGCTGGAAAAGTTCCAAACAAGCTACAACTGCTGATTCGACAACAGAAGCTGAGTACATTGCTGGATCGGAAGCTGGTAAAGAAGCTGTCGTGATATCTGAGTTCCTGAAGGAACTAAGGGTTGTTCCAAGTGCCACTTTTCCAATAACGGTTTATTATGATAACACTGGTGCGGTTGCGCAAGCTAAGGAACCAAGATCAACCAACAGAAACAAGCATGTACCAAGGAAGTACCACATAATCAGGGAGATGGTGGAGACTGAAGAGATTAGATTATACTATGTTCCCACAGACGATAATCTAGCAGACCCATTCACTAAACCATTAAGCTTAGTCAAGCATAATGGTCATTTTGAGAATATGGACATTAGATATGTTAGAGATTGGCTCTAGGCCAAATGGGAGAATGAAAGTATATTTATGTCCTAGAGACAATCTGTATTAGGACAAATGTACTTTATACACATTTGTATTATTATTAATGGAGATTAATATTTTGGCATTTGCAATTATTGAATTATTAATTGATTGTTTGTAATATTCTATAATATGCATCCCCGGAGGTTACGCTGTTATTAATAGTGTGAGATATTAATATTATAACGTAACTCTTAAATAGCCTCGACTAATGATCATCGAGATGGGTTATCGATGATATGTGATAAGTCGGCATGTGGTCTGCATCACATCCTTAGAGGATGTAGTATGTCTAACCTGCTATGAGTAATGGCTACTCGTGATGGACACATAGATACTTCGAAAGTATTGGTGTACCCTGCTGATATACTGTTTGTTATACTTGTCTAAAGTATGATAAGCATGTGGGAGATAGAAGTCCTTAGACTTGAGGTCAATATGCGCCTTGTCTGCAAAGTAATGTACTTTGATCCCGTCCTAAGCTCAAATGCCTTATAGGTTGAGATACGACTTGTATTGGGTACATTACGATGTGGATTAAAAATGGCAGTTGAGCCAAGATTAGGATTCATTCCTCGAATGAATATTCGAGAGACCACTCAGATTCTCAATCATATTAAGTTGACTAAGTCATTGGTCAACGCAATAGACATATTTAGAATATGGTCTAGTTGTCAACTAATATAGATGAAATACAATGATTAAGCCATTTGGATAGACACTTGAAAAATCCTAAGCTTGATCGGGTGTGTCGTGAATGAAAGGATTTTATCTTATCACATAAAGGTTAAGTTTACTGGATTCACGTAAACATACTTCACATATTGAGTTCGTCTTGCGGTGCCGTCTAGGAGTTCCGCGTAGACCTTAGTTTGATTAATGTCGATATGAGAAGGCATGTAGGGTCACACTATGTCGATTGTCCGTTTCGATCTAAGGATATATTGAGAGAGTAATTAAATGTTTGATTTAGAATCGAGACATTTAAATGAATAATAATTATTTTAATTAAGTCAAAACTGGATTTTGGATTTAATTAAGAATGCACGGGAAATAAATTAAGACAGTGCAGAAATTCATCGAACGCCGCGTCGCCCATACCCTAGGGCCGCGACGCCTCTGCCTCGAATTTTAGGCTAGGCCCAAGGTCAAACCCTAATCCGGTTTTGACCTATTTTTCAACTATAAATAGTGGCATTCTTTTCATTATTCATTCACCAAATTCAAATTATCATTCTAAGTCTTAGAGACTTTGAATTAAAACTCTCTCGAATCTCTGCCGGATTTCCTAGCTTTTCGAAAGAGAAATACATTGAAGCTTGGAGCTTGCAATTGAAAGGGCAACCACGTATCCACCTTATAGTAGATAAAGACTCTAGATACTATAACCTGTAAGTTTTATGCTTTATGTTACAGGTTTGATTGTTGTATAACCATACCAGAAATGTTGTTGGGGGAAGTAAGAAACAAAATTTTAAACTTTCGATGTGCCTTACTTATGTGTTTTAAACCCAACAAAAATCGTACAGTGGTATCAGAGCCCAGACTGGTTCAATGGTTATATAACAATTGAATAAAGTAATAATATGGGTTAAACATAAAATTGGATTAAAACGAGGTTTCTTGAAATCCTACATGTCTTGAACGAATGTTGACCTTTTGATATTACCCTAAATTATCTCCTACACTAACTCGAGGAAGTCATTCCGCTCTAACACAAACTAAGCCAAAAGTGGGTTGTCCGGCTCATTGCACGGTGCACGGCTAAGAACGAGTAAGAACGGATGATGGTCGATATGGGCGTTATTGATAATGGCGGGTGATGATAAAGGACGTGTGAATTGATCCCTAAATTGGATTTAGGGGTTGAACGATTTTGAAAATCAACACAGAAATGTTTGTCAGGACATCGGCGCCGCGACCCTATGGTAGGGCGCCGCGACGCTTGCTAGGGTTTGTATCACATCCTTAGAGAATGTGGTCTGCATCACATCCTTAGAGAATTTAGTATGTCTCACCTGCTACGAGTAATGACTACTCGTGATGGACATATGTATACTTTGAAAGTATTGGTATACCCTGCTGATATACTGTTTGTTATACTTGTCTAAAGTATGATCAGCGTGTGGGAGATAGAAGTCCTTAGACTTGAGGTCAATACACGCCTTGTCTGCAAAGTAATGTACTTTGATCCTGTCCTAAGCTCAAATGCCTTATCGGTTGAGATACGGCTTGTATTGGGTACATTACGATGTGGATTAAATGTGGTAGTTGAGCTAAGATTAGGATTCATTCCTCGAATGTATATTCGAGAGAACACTCAGATTCTCAATGATATTAAGTTGACTAAGTCATTGGCCAACGCAATAGACATATTTAGAATATGGTCTAGTTGTCAACTAATATAGATAAAATACAATGATTAAGCCATTTGGATAGACACTTGAAAAATCCTAAGCTTGATCGGGTGTGTCGTGAATGAAATGATTTTATCTTACCACATAAATGGTAAGTTTATTGGATTCACGTAAACGTACTTCACATATTGAGTTTGTCTGCGACGCTGTCTAGGAGTTCCGCGTAGACCTTAATTTGATTAATTTTGATATGAGAAGGCATGCAGGGTCACACTATGTCGATTGTCCGTTTCGATCTAAGGATGTATTGAGAGAGTAATTAAATGTTCGATTTAGAATCAAGACATTTAAATGAATAATGATTATTTTAATTAAGTCAAAATTGGATTTTGGGTTTAATTAAGAATGCGCGGAAAATAAATTGAGACAGTGCAGAAATTCATCGAGCGCCGCGGCGCCCATATCCTAGGGCCGCGACTTTGCCTCGAATTTTGGGCCAGGCCCAAGGTCAAACTCTAATCCGGTTTTGACCTATTTTTCAACTATAAATAGTGGCATTCTTTTCATTATTCATACACCAATTTCAGATTATCATTCTAAGCCTTAGAGACTTAGAATTAAAACTCTTTCGAACCTCTGCCGGATTTCCTAGCTTTCCGAAAGAGAAATACATTGAAGCTTGGAGCTTGCAATTGAAAGGGCAACCGCGTGTCCACCTTATAGTAGATAAAGACTCCAGATACTATAACCTGTAAGTCTTATGCTTTATGTTACAGGTTTGATTGTTGTATAACCATACCAGAAATGTTGTTGGGCTAAGTAAGAAATAAAATTTAAACTTCCGCTGTGCTTTACTTATGTGTTTTAAACCCAACAAAAATCCTACATCTATAACGACATCATTTGATGTATATTTTTATGATGTTATAATGAAATGTTAGTGCACCGGACTGTCCTTTTTTAATGAAATGTTATTACGGGAAATATATAATATACTCTCTGTGTCTCATTTTATATGAGGATGTTTAATTGAGCACGGAGTTTAATAAACACGGAAAGACTAAGAACTTGTGATCTAAAATAAGTCTTAGATGTTAGTGTGGTCGTAAATCATTCCATTAAGGATAATAGGGAAATTTTGAAGTTGAATTATTCTAAATATAGAAAGGTATCATTCTTTTTGAAACATTAAATGGGACGGATGGAGTGACATACTATTAAAAATAAATCAATTTATGATGAACAAGTCTGTCGAAAATCCGTCGATTTTCAACGAAAAAATCCATCAGAAATTATTTCCGGCAGAACGTTTGTCAGAAATTGACTATGACTAATTTCTAGTTGTGACATAACATGAAAAAATAATTTTAAAAAGAGTTAATTGTTATAATAAAATATTATTATAAAGAATAGTTATATATAGAAATCTAACTTTATAACAATAGAAAAATAATGAAGAAATATAGGATTTTCAATCTTACCTGGATGAATTCAGGGCACATGAAGGATAAATCTCCCATCATGCCACCTTTAACTAAGGCATCAACAACTCCAAAAGTAGCAACTATACCACATATACCAATGTAACTTCCAAGACCACCCTTTCTTGACGTGGCCAAATTTAACTAGCAAGACATGAAAAGAAAAATCAAGTGAGGATGAACAAATTTAGGCAATAAAACTAGGGCTGGCCAGTGGGCCGGGACGGCCCGACCCCGACCCGACCCGACCCCGTCCCGAGTCCGCCCTGGTCCCGCCACGACCCCGCTTAAAAAAAAATAACGGGGGCGGAACTCAAAATCGGGACGGGACGATGTCTCGTCCCGCCAGACCCGAGCCCGCCCCAAGCCCGTCCCGACCCCGACCTCGCCCTTTTCCCCCCTTTGCAAAAATGGCTGTTGCACCAACGACCATTTTAGATTATGGCCGTTGGCCAACAGCCATTTTAGATTATGGCCGTTGGCCAACGGCCATTTTAGGCCCCCCTCCCCCAACCCCCCTACCCCTTAATATTTATTTTTAACCCATAAGTTATTATATTTACACTTTAACCCAATTTTTCAACTATAAATAACTCATTTTCTCTTCATCTTTCTCACAAATCTTCCTACAATCTCTCTAATTTCTCAATATATCTCTCTACAAGTCTACATTGTTTGCTAAATATTCAATTTTATTAATTCATTTGGGAATTGGGAGTGAAGTTGGCAACTAGCTTGAGGATCTTTCATCGAGCAAAGTTTCAATTTTCAACCTCTCGATTACACGTCGACGTTACGTCGGCGTTTGGTACATTCGTTCCTTCATTAAATTATTATTGTCTGTTTATTTTATATTTTTATTTAGCGCACTTAATTTTATTGTCTTTAATTATTTATTATCATAATTAAAATGGAAGGATTAAAAGGTATGTTTAAGGGTAAGGGTAAGGGTGCTTCTTTTAGTAGGGGCAACCAGGGCAAGGGTACTTCTTCTAGTCATCTTATTCCTACACAGGATGATTTTGTTGATACTCAACATTTTCCTACAATACCATTAGATTTAGACCAGGAGCTATTTTCTGGAACTCAAGAAGACTTTAATTTAGACGATGATCAAGATGATATACCCACTAATGTTGATGACAACACACCCACTAGTGCACCTTCAACTGAAATACCTCCTATTCCCCCTAGTATGAGACGAGGTCCAACAAAACGACCATTAAAATCAGATGCATGGACATTTTTTGATAGGGACGTAGAGAATCAAGTAGCCATATGTAAAATTTGTAAAAATGTTTTAAAATTTAAAACTGGAAAAGGTCACGGTGGGACGGGGGGTTTAATTAGATACGTAGTAAGTGCTCATCCAGCTAGGTATGTCCAATACCAGGCTTCAAAATTGGGTGCGCAAACGCCCGCTCCATCGGGACAAGGTTCACATACTGATACTGTCCCGGACCAAGTACAGGGTCAAATTAACCCTATGACGGGGGGAATTGTAGGCTCTAAATACAATAAACATAGAGATAGGGAAGCAATATCAAAATTAGTTGTTGTGGAGGGTTTGCCTTTTTCATTTCCTTCATCTCCCGGTTTTATTCATTACATTAGAGATATATATAATCCTGCTTTTAACGGTTTTCCTAGATCAACTGTTAAGAGAGATGTATTTAAATTCGCGCATGAATATCAACAATATTTACGTTTTTCATTATATCATTTTAATGGCAAAGTATCTATCACGTCGATATAGGTCGTAGTACTAACGACCATGATTATTTAACTGTAGCTTGTCATTGGATAGATTATAAATGGTCTATGCAAAAACGTATTTTAGCGTATAGATATATAGATGATAGGCACACTGGTACTTTTATTGCAGAAAATATTTATCAAGTGTGCGATTATTACGGAATTACCGATAAAATTATGACTATTACATTAGATAACGCTTCTAATAACAATTACGCAATTACAATGTTAAAAAATAGTTTAACTCCATCTTTTCCAGACCATTTTCATATAAAATGCGCGTGCCATATATATAACTTAATTGTAAAGGATGGTCTATCACTTTTTGAAGACATTCTTAGTAAAATACAATTTGCTATAAACTTTATTTTTAAAAGTAATAAAGTACAACGTAGAAAAGAATATAAAAAAACTTGTCACGATTGTGAACTACCTTATAGAAGAATTCCACAAGAAGTATCCACTAGGTGAAATTCTTTATACGAGCAACTACTTGTTGCTTATGACTATAAATTACCTATAACTTTATTTTTTAACTCTCATAATAAAAAGTCAGCTGATATGATATTAGATAGTGATTGGGTAAAAATTTTCGAACTTATTGTATTTTAGAGAATTTTTTTCAAGCAACAAAAGAATTTTCCGGTATATATTATCCTACTATTTCAACTATGTTATTTTATATAACTCTAATATTTTTATTACTTAGTGAATATATGAAAAAACCAGCTTATAAGGCAACTATTAAAAAAATGTTTGTCAAAATTAAAAAATATTTTATTCCTATTCCCTCTATTTATATTATTGGTTCCGTATTAAATCCTACTATTAAAATAGACGGTACTAAATCACTAATTGAAACTATTTACGATTGTATAGAAGTACTACCACCTCCAAGTCCCAAAAATCTAAATCACCCACCACCTATTGAACAAACTAAAGAACAAGCGGTGTCTTGCGTAGAACACCAATGCAAAAATATATATAGATTTTATCAACAAGAAAATGCTAGTAACTTACCGGCTTCCATACCATCTTCTTCATCTTCAACACAACCTCACAAAAGACATGCTGTTTCTGCGGCTAGTATTGAAAGCCTTAGAAATAGAATGTGCGGCTGTACCTCTACTACTAACCAAATTAGCGAGTTGGATATTTTTGTTTTGCAGGGTTCTGTACGGTATCAAGAAGTTATCAATGAAGATGGACAAGAAGACTTGCTGAAATACTTGGAGGGGGGGAATGAGAAGACCTTTCCGACACTTTCATTGATGGCTCGAGATGTTTTGAACATTCAAGCGTCATCAATCGCGTCTCGAAAGCGCTTTTTCTGCAGGCAGATATCAAATAGGAGACCACAGACACTCATTGGCCGGAGACAACATGGAAATTGCAGTATTATTCAGAGATTGGATACGAGCGGAGCGGAGCGGAGAAGGTGCGGTCAACCGGAGATCAACGAAGAAGATGATGAAAACTACAACGAAATCTTAACCAAAGGTAGTGGAAGCGACGTGGATCAATTTGACCAACAAATACCAATTCCAATCGAAGAACCACATGAAATCATCAAGCAATTAGAACAGGTTTTTTTGAGAATGTAATTTTTTTAATTGCAATTTTATAATGTAATTTGCAACTTTTGGACAACACCACAAAGTTGCAATTTAGATTTTAGACAATTGTATTTGTATTACAAAAAAATCATATGTCTATTAAATAATATAAGAGGCACAAAAACAGACTTGGGATGTTTTTATTACACTATCTTGTTTTGTTTATTGAGTTTTTTTTATACATATGTTATTTAAAAAAAAAAAAAGGAAAACCCGACCGTACCCCGCCCCGAGCTCGAGCCCGACCCGACCTCGCCCCGCCCCGCCCCGATACCGACGGGATCGGGATCGGGACGGGACTGGAGCAGGTCCCGCCAGACCCGACCCCGCTAGGCCCCGCTAGACCCGACCCCGACCCCGACCCCCTAGCTCGTCCCGCCCCGACCCCGACCCCGCCAGACCCGAGCCCGGCCCACTGGCCACCCTTAAATAAAACACAATGATGACTTGACTTCCTCATTCGATCCTTGTCCTAATTTATATGGTATATTTTTAAAAAAAATATTAAAAATGAATGAAATTTTCTATTTTTATCAATAATTTAACTTTAAAACTCTCATTTACTCTTAGGGTGTGCTTGGTGTTGATGTGCCGAGAAATTACGGCACATTTAATACCAATTGCACGAATTATTGTTGTCCTTTATGTATTTATAGTGTATGTTTCTTATGTTATTTTGGATTTTATAGGATCGAAAGTGAGAAAATGTGCTGAAACATGGTTAAAAATGCCGAAAAAGGATGAAGTTTTGAGAAGACCACTTTTGCAGACTGCAAAACCAGACTGCGGACCACAGAGTGGCGGGTATCATCATAGAATTCAACAGTGAACTGAAGACCATGGAGCCCCAAAGTGCGACCCAATCTGCGGTCACACTTCCGTACTGTGAACTGCATTCCGATCTGCGAACCACTGCTCCAACTCAAGTCCAGCCTAGATTGCAAAGCCCAAGGACACTTCTGCGGACCACACTTCCAGCCGCAGCTCCAGGCCAGAAACCACTCTGTGAACCCTAGGTCTACTTTACGGATCGCAGACTTGTTTTGCAGTTGCATAGTAGTCAGGCAGTGACATTTTTATAATTCCGTGTAGTACAAAATTTAGGTTCCTACATAAGCACACCTAGAGTTTTGTGATTCGACACATTAATTTCTACCTAGCTAGCCACTTTTTGAAAGATTCCTTGTGTCTTGTATTGTGGAGACAACATTTACTATTCATCGAGAATTACATTGATTTCAAGAATATTGTGTTTTCCATCCAGAAGACAAGTTCCACTAATTTATTAATTCAAAGATCATTGTAAGCTTTTCCCTTGTATTCATTATGTCTCTATTTATTTATTGTTTATTATGCATTTATTGTTTGACATGAGTGACTAGATTTCGGTTGGGATTGTGATGAAATAATGGAATGCGGTAGTTGGAGTAGTTTATAAAATATGTAATGGATATATTAATGTGGGATTCAACTACCGCTCACTCTTAATGATTAAGGGTTGGTTGCAAACACCCCTTTAATGCCTATTGTTTCTACTCAAACTTGAAAATGAGACTAGAGTTTAGGAAAAGGGATATGTTGATTAGGACTTGAGGCTTTAAACTCCATTTAATAATTTTCAACTTTAATTAGAAGTAAATCAACTAAGGGTAGTAATGAGTGTTCATATATGTTACACTTCAGAGATTGAGAAAGCCTAAAGTGCAACTAGGTGGATCAATTGAGAAATTCCACCTAGATATTAGACTCATTACCCATACCACACTAAATACACCTACTTAAGCAAAAACCCAACTCCACTTTCATACATTAAGTCACAACCCTAACATTCCAAATTACTTGATGCATTCACTATTAATTGACTTGATAATTAAAATAGTTCAATCAAACAAACAAACGAATTTGGTTACCATATGAGTAAAGTAATTAGTAAAGCCATAATACAATGAGAATAGTGCAATTACTCATCGTATTCCTTGTGGGATTCGATCATAACCTAGTTGGCTTACTATATTTTACAATTGCCGCATTATACCATAGTAAATTGAGCGAGATCAGGTATGAAGAAAAATATTTTATTTTTTGGTAATATACTATGAAATATTACCATACAAACAAGAAAATAAAGTTTAATACAACCTAAAGAGCACTTATAGACTCAACCACCTTCTAGGAAGGGTGCCAAGTTCCAGTAAGCCTCAACAATAACAAAACTAGTTACATAAAGCTTGTATCAAGTATGTACACTTTCTAGATCTCTTTGTGTATCTAAACATCTCTAATCTCTCTTTAATTACAATCTGGATCCTCTATATGATCACCTCTCTATTCACAGTATACCTCTTGAAGATCTCTTGATTCCTAGTACTCCAAATTTGGTAGATAGTTGCTCCATAGCTCCATAGATGCTTGGCATACAAGATCCTCAGAGGTATTTGGGGGTGGTCCCTCTAAGGTGATGTGTAGAGAAACATTGAAGAAGGAGGAAAGGAGGGATGACCATGGCGCAATTGATGACCCAAATGGTGGTCCTCACCAAATATGTGATAGAGAAGGGACCAAGAAAGTGAATGTGGTTACTAGCATGGTCCTAAGCAAAGTGCAATCGAGATAGTACCATATGATCATGAAGGATACAATGAAAATGAAGAAGATGTGAACTTCGTGAACAATGTGCAAAAGGGGTTCCTCTCTAATTACCAAGGATCAGACCAACCGTGGAGATCAAGTAATCAAGGCGGGAATCAAGGTTGGAGAAATAACCAAGACGACTCTAATTGAAGAGAGAAGAATGAAGAGGGAGGAGGGGGGGGGGGGGGGAGAACAACAAGAATGGGTACCAAAACTGTAGCACCAACCATTATGTTCCACCCAGTGGGCAAGCTTAGCAACAGCCTACCCAACCCTCTCCTTACCACAATCGTGAGTCTATTAGCGATCATGCTAGTTCAATACTTAAAGAGATGATATCTAGGGTGTTAAAAAAATCAAGATAAGTCTCATGTCAACATAAAAGAGCTCAACAATCTCGTATCCTCACATTCAACATCTATCAAGAAACTAGAGAGCCAATTGGGACTCTTCCTAGTGATATGATAGAAATCCAAGAAACAAAGGGAGAAGGGTGTCTCATTTTCTAGTTATCTCTACTAGAAGTGAAAAAGTGTTGGAAGAGCTGAAGATGCCGATGGATATGGTAGATGAAATGTTGATTGCGGTTGAAAAGCTGAAGAAGAGTGATGACAAGATGACAGATAATTTTGTCTTGATTGAAGAAAAGATTGATGAGAAATAAAAGGTTCTTGAAAGTGAAGAAGGTAACGACAAAGAAGAGGAGACTCCAAAAGCCTTGAACCCTATTCCAAGGCCTCCTCCTCCCTTTCCACAAAGGTTTGCCAAGAGAATTGAAGATGGCAAGTTCAACAAGTTCTTGGTACATCTACTACGGCAGGTACTCCAGCATCAGCAGTCCCTATTTCTCCTGCACCTTCAGCTTTTACTAGATCATAAGCCCATCTTATCTAGGGTTGGGATAGTGAGGATATGACAAATTTGTGATTACGGATGCTTATATTCTCGTTATGAGATGAGAACTCCGGAGATGATCCATACTGTTGAGAGAGTTGTTGATGACCTGCTGTTGACAGAGTAGGCGATTCTTGATGCGGTGGTAGCATAGTCTTGTGAGGATACTCCGATGATTGGCACGAGTAAAGTGCCTCAGGAGCCACAGACAAAGGATGATATAGAAGGTCTTATTCCTCAACCAGTTGTGGATACCACTCCACCGGCCACAGAGACCATACTACCACCACCACCACAGAGTAAGCATGTGATGGGCAATACAAAGACACTCATTCTCGCTCTACAGTCATAGGGCACTGATGCCCCAGTAGAGGCCACTTCCGTGAGCCAAACTCAGGAGGGCGCTTAGTGTGCTTCAGAGAGACCCTCAAACTTTTTGTCCTTACACTTTATTTTGTTTTATGCATTGAGGATAATACATGTTTTTAAAGTTGGGAGTAGGGTACGTTGTATGTTTTGGGGAAGAAATGACAATTAGATATACATATGTGTTCATATTTTAGTATGTTTCATATTTTGTTATGTTTTGTATTTTTTTATGTTTTGTTCCCCATTATTCACCTGGTTCTTTTCCAAGGGTATATGTTCAGTAACCATGGCCTAGTGATAGAATAGTTTGACTTGGTTGATGTTCGTAAATAGTTTCTAGTATGTGCAGCTCTTTTTAGTTTTGATGACACCCCTCAAAAAATTAAATTTTGAAAACAAGAGCTCACTTTATGACTCTATGTCTACTTGTGTTTGAATCTCATGAGATGATAGCCTTATGTTCGATAAAGAGTATAAAATATAGTAGTTCTTGTAATTCATGTGCATAGAGTGGTGGATTTGATTGCTATCTTGTATTTTCTTGTGTCATCTAGAACTTCCCTTATTGGTTTGTCATCGCGAAACTAGAGTTGCTTGGTTGAGGAAATGATCTTAGGCCTTCACATGAGAGTGAACTTCCTTGATTAGACTTCTTTGACCTACCCGTGAGTGAGAGAACTAGTTTTTCCCTTTTGAGCTTTTTGACTTTTTCGTTGGCTACCATATTACAAACCAAAACCTTTTTTGAAAATATACCATTATTTGAATCAAATCTCTCTTTGAATGCATGCAAAATGATGAATGAGGCCGAAAACCTAAGTTGGGGGTGGGGTGTGAGAACAAAAGAAGGGAAAAAGATTGTGATGTGAGTGGTTCTAAAAAAAGGAAAGAGAAAATTGAGAAAAAGAAGAAAATGAAATGCAAAAACAATAGAAAAGAAAAGAGAAAATGAACCACAAAAAGAATGAAATAAAATGGGGAATACTTGAATAAATGGGATGGATAAGGAAGTTGAAAAACAAAAGAAGGAGTTGAGCTATGAAATGAAAAACATGTAGTTCAAAGGAGGGAAAAGTCACTTGTACCCAAATGAATACTCTACCTGTCACTAAGCCTACACTACAAGCTTGAGAAAGTCCTTAGAGATCCGAAATCGAGCACTCTTTGAATGGAAGTGACTTAAAATAAAGGCAAGCCTATGACATGATACTTGTGAGCGTGAGTGATCTTGTTTGTCTCTTGTTTTGAAAAGAAAATCTTTGAGAGAGTATGGGACTTCTTCTTTGTTGTGAGGGCACATTGAATTGCATGAACCTTGTGAAATGAAAGCTCATCTAGTTGAACATCTGAGTGCATCTAGTCACTAGTCACTGGACTTTTGTTTTGAAAAACACGAGGGGTTGTCAAAATTGTAAACCACATGCTTGTAGACTTGTAAGTAGAACCAACCAGAGTCATTTTTGTTTTGTCACTAGTCGTACCATAGTGATGTTTATGTTGCTTAAGGACAAGCAATTGTTTAAGTTGGGGGTGTTGACGTGCCGAGAAATTATGGCACATTTGATACCAATTGCACGAATTATTATTGTTTTATGCATTTATAGTGTATGTTTCTTATGTTATTTTGATTTTTATACAATTTTTGCACTGAGACACCAAAAGTGAGGAAATGTGCTGAAACATTGATATAAGTGCCGAAAAAGAAAAAATGCTAAGAAGATCACTTCTGCGGAAAGCAAAATCATACTACGGACCGCAGAATGGTGGGCACCATTGCAGAATTCAACAGTGAACTAAAGACCATGGAGCTCCAAAGTGCAACCCAATATGTGGTCCGCACTTCCATTTTGCGGATCACATTTCGATCTGTGAACCACTGTTCCAACTCAAGTCCAGCCTAGATTGCGAAGCCCAAGGACATTTCTGCGGACCGCAGTTCAGTTTTGTAGATCGCAGTTCCAGACAGTCTAGACAAGAAACCACTATGCGAACCCTAGGTCTACTTTGTGGACCGCAGACCTGTTCTGCTGTCGCAGAGTAGTCAGGCGGTGACATTTTTGTAATTTCGTGTAGTACGAAATTTGGGTTCCTATATAAGCCCACCTAGAGTTTTGTGATTTGACACATTAATTTCTACCTAGCTAGCCACTTTTTGAAAGATTCCTTGTGTGTTGTATTGTGGAGACAACATTTGCTATTCACGTTGAATTACATTTATTTCAAGAATATTGTGTTTTCCATCCATATTGTAGAAGAAAAGTTTCACTACTTTATTAATTCAAAGATCATTGTAAGATTTTCCCTTGTATTCATTATGTCTCTATTTATTTATTATTTTATTATGCATTTATTGTTTGACATGAGTGGCTAGATTTAGGTTGGTATTGTGATGAAATAATGGAATGTGGTAGTTGAAGTAGTTTATAAAACATGTAATGATATATTAATGTGGGATTCACTACCGCTCGCTCTTAATGATTAAGGGTTGGTTGCAAATACCCCTTTAATGCCTATTGTCTCTAGTCAAACTTGAAAATGAGTCTAGAGTTTAGGAAAGGGATATGTTCATTAGGACTTGAGGCTTTAAACTCCGTTTAATGATTTTCAACTTTAATTAGAAGGAAATCAACTAAGGGTAGTAATGAGTGTTCATATATGTTACACTTTAGAGATTGAAAAAGCCTAAAGTGAAATTAGGTGGATCAATTGAGAAATCCCCACCTAGATATTAAACCCATTACCCATACCACACTAAATACACCTACTAAAGAAAAAACCCAACACCACTTTCATGCATTAAGTCACAACCCTAACATTCCAAATTACTTGATCCATTCACCATTAATTGACTTGATAATTAGAATAGTTCAATCAAACAAACAAAAAAATTTGGTTACCATAGGACTAAAGTAATTAGTAAGTCATAATACAACGCGAATAATGTAATTACTCATCGTATTCCTTGTGAGATTCGATCCCAACCTAATTGAGTTACTATATTTGACAATTGCCGCGTTATACCATAGTAAATTGAGCGAGATCAGGTATGAAGAAAAATATTTTATTTTTTGGTAATATACTATGAAATATTACCATACAAACAAGAAAATAAAGTTTAATACAACCTAAAGAGCACTTATAGACTCAACCACCTTCTAGGAAGGGTGCCAAGTTCCAGTAAGCCTCAACAATAACAAAACTAGTTACATAAAGCTTGTATCAAGTATGTACACTTTCTAGATCTCTTTGTGTATCTAAACATCTCTAATCTCTCTTTAATTACAGCCTGGATCCTCTGTATGATCACCTCTCTATTCACAGTATACCTCTTGAAGATCTTTTGATTCCTAGTACTCCAAATTTGGTAGATAGTTGCTCCATAGAAGCTGAAACCACCTCATTCCTGAACTTGTTCCATTGCTTCTGTTTGATCTGTCGCAGAGCCTAAGCTACCGCACTATGTTGTAACTTAATCTCTATTCAACTATAGATGGCATCCCAAACACCTCTTGTCCAACCACAATCAGAGAATATATGTGCAGAATCCTCCACATAGCCTCCATCACACAGAACACAATCACTATTCTCATATGGGATAATCCATTTTCAGCAATCTCACCTTAGTGTGTAGTCTGTCAAGAGCAGCCAACAAAAGAATAAATCTATGCTTTAGCAAAGTGATACGATTATGTCTAAGTAGCCTAAGTAGCCTCTTGAATGGTGCAAGCCCCATTATGTCTAAGTAGCCTCTTGAAACTGAATACTGCCTGTTATGAGTTAGACAATATTGGTCCCCATTATACTAATGTATCATTTTTGGCTTCAACTTTTGCAATTGCCTCCAATACCAACTACTATTTACAAATGGGATGTGTGATCAAAACTCTGAAATGTTGCTCATATACAACTCATTTACCCATTTCACCCATAGAATATCATTTTTTCGCCACATACCAGATCATCTTGCCTACAGAAGCGATATTCCACACCAACACCTTACAACCCTTTATATTCAGTCCCCCTTACTTCTTTGGTATGCACAATGTGTCTATGATATTTTCTTTTTCTCCTCATTACAACCCCACGGAAATTCTCAACATTTTCTATCCACCTTTTGCAACACACTCTGGGGTAGTATGAAAACAGCCCCCAAAAATTGTGCAAGGAGAATAGAAGAGAGTTTATAATCATTAATCTACCAGCATATGATAGATGTCTTGTAGATACTGCTCTACTGCTCTAATCTTCTCTATTATTTTCAAGATCAAATGATGACATTTCATTTTGTTCCACTTCCTTGGAGATAAGGGAAGTCCCAAATATCTTATGGGAAAGGACCCTATAGCAAATTCAGTAATGTGCAGTAACCTCTCCTTAGTAGGAGCATTAACCTCTGCTATGAACATATTTGACTTATCAGTATTTGTCTCTATACCAGTTACTGCTGAGAAATTGTTTATTGCTTCCATTACCCTCTGCACAAAAGCCACAGTTCCTTTACAAAATCATCAAATCATCAGTTTTAGCCCCTTACACATTGGGTGAAATCTGAAATCATGCAACTTTGCCATCTTGGATAACACACTTGATAAATACTTCATAACCATGATAAATAATAAAGGAGATATTGGGTGCCCTTATCTCAATCCCCCCTCCCTTTAAAGTACTAATGGTTGTCACCATTCAGCTTTATAGAGAACTTGGTGGTAGTGATACACACCAAAATCAACTGTTTGAACTTTGGAGGAAACCCACACCTTTGCAACATTTCTTCAATAAATTCCCATCTCACCATATCATAGGCCTTCCTTAAGTCAATCTTCATTAAACATCTTGATGAGGTCTTACTACCATAATGTCTTAAACAAGCCATGACATATCAAAATATTATGCACTAAAGATCTCTCCTTAACAAATGCAGCCTATGCTTCATTGACAATGGAAGGAAACACTTGCTTCAGTCTTTGACAGATCATTTTGGAAATACACTTGTATAAAACATTACAACAGGAGATTGGTCTGAATTGAGTTGCATTGACAGGGTTTTGAATTTTTGGAATTAAGGTAATCACTGTTGTATTGAGTTGCTTCAATAATTTCCAGTCCTAAAAAATTCTAAGACAACATTGTCGCTCCCCATTTTCCTCGCGAAAGACGGGCCTCGACGCGTGACAACTCTTTTAGTGGATTTAAAAGAGAAGAGTCGCCACCTAACAAATTAAGGTGTGTTAGGGCATCATTACTACTTCTAATTGCAAATAACTCTGTTAAAACTAATCTTCGTCACCAAAGATCGGGTAAGGGTTCAAATTACCTCAAAAGAAAGGTGTTAAGCACCTTTTGAGGTCCACAACTGTGGGTCCCGGCTGAAATTAGAATTATGTGGGATTAGGGGATAAAAGCAAGAAAACATTAATTAAATTAATCCAAGATGACCAAGTGATTAGGCATGCAACCGATTTGTTAATGAACCTAGAAAATAACAACATTTGGCATGAGATCCCTTGTTACTAAATGATTAAAGTAACTGAGCAAAACAAATTCTAATTTTTATTTACCGCTAATAATTAAATTACTCAATGTAGCTATGTGATTAAACATTCGACCTTCTTCATTCCGTTCTAAGTGAATATGAATGAAAGGATCAAAACTAAATAAACTAAGTGAGCTAAAACGGGAAAAACAACACATGTCGTTAAGAGGCAATTATTACACTCAAATAATTAGACAAAAAGATTACACAAAGAGAATTACATCTTTATCACAACTTGAAAAGGGATTGCTACAACTAAATCATAACTAAATTCTGAATTTTACATAAAAAAGACAGCCAAATTCCAAAATATTATAACGGTTAACTAACCCAAAAATTTAAAGACAACTAGTTAAGACAAAAGTCAATTTATAAGTCTAAAACATATTTGAGATTTTAAATAAAACATAAGGCAGTTTCAAAAGATTTAAAATGTTTGTTGCTTTATAGGAATGATAACACGATATTGTGAATAGTGGTCTTCAACCTTAGCAACAAGTTAATTGGAGGTCGGTCTTAAATTGAAATATATAATAGTGATGTTTTGAAAAACAAACAAGTGAAAGATATAAGATCTTTAATATAGGCACATAAATATATAAATACATATAATACACATAATCCCTTAAAAATCCTTTGGTTGATGTTACTTTGGGGACGGGTCGGCTTAATTTGAAAACAACTTAGGATTAGACCTCGTAATCCTTTTTACTTCCCGCTAACTATTTATTAGGAGAAGTATTTATTTATATAGAGTTACAAAATAAGCGCACTGCCCAATTTTGAGGGGAAATGGTTTGGACAGTGAGTTTTGATAAAAAAAATAGGGATTTTTTTTTGTAAGAAAAGTATAGCAGCTTAAGAAGAAGAGAAAATCAAAGAAATTAGCACATAAGTCCCAGCCCCTCTTGAGTAGTATATTTATGTATCGTGGGTCTCGGTTTGGTGTATATAGGATGCCCACGGTTTGGGCATTAATTTGGTACCGTTTGTTGTTAGTTTAGGGCAAATATTACATTAATTAGTATTGTACCCGCCGTTACTGCCGTTGTTACCACCGCGTTTGCCCCTGCGATTTTTGCCATTATTTTTCCGACTATTTTTGCCGCCCCCTTGAGACCGGTTTGAGGATGAATTGTCACCAAAATTATGAGAATTAGTGGAGGACGTCATCATGACCACGGGACTAGCACTAGTAGCCGCCTTTTTAGCCAAGCCGACTTCTTCTAAGTAAGCATGGAGCGGGCTTGATAAAATTTCGGGAGAGGATTACTTTGACGAATGAGAGTACCAACGCCACTATAGGCCTCGGAGAGGCCAGCAACCATCGGGAGAACAAGACGATCGTCGCTAACAGGTGCACCAACGTTGCGGAGTTGGTTCGCCAATTCTTTCCACCTTTTGCAATACGCTGAAACGTTTGGGAAATTTTTCATATGGACGTGGGAAAATTCCTGCTCAAGTGTAACATCTCTGGAATTTCGATTATCTTGGAATATGTCACGCAGCCTATCCCAAGAAGCCATCGTCGTAGCGTCCGACTCAATAATCGTCTGCAACAGGTCGGTAGAAATAGTGGAGTAAATCCACCGAAGGACGGTGGCATCAAGAGTCGTCCACAACTGAGGATCATCCTCGCGTTGAGGCACCTCCATATCCTCAAGAGCCTCGGGGATTATGTGATGGATGACTTAATGCGAACGTGCGTGAATTTTGAATAGTTCGGCTCACGTCGCATATTGGACTTTTTCTATTTCAAGAATAAGAGGGATGTGATTCTTGATGTTAGAAACTGTAAGGGCAGGGTGAAATGTGTTCTTAGCCATAATAGCAATGAACGACGTGAGAAAGGGATTTGGAAGAAAATTTTGGGAAGACAAAAATAATTTCCGGGCACGGAAACCGAGGAAGGGAGCTCGGAATCCGGACTGTTTGGACGGAAAAAATTCAGATAGACTTCTGATACCATGGAAGAAATAATCCCTTTATTATTTTCATTAATTGAAAGACTATATATACAATTTACATATTTCCATAATAAGAAAATCTTATTCTTATTCTACTCCTAAAACCGTATTCAACTTGAACACTAACTATACAATTATGGTAATATTCTAGTAGTACAAGAATCCTACAACTATGGTAAATGTACAATACTAATTAATGTAATATTTACCCTAAACTAATACAACAAACCGTACCAAATTAATGCCCAAACCGTGGGCATCCTATATACACCAAACCGAGACCCACGATACACAAGTATACACCGTATACTTATGTATTATTTAACAATTACAATCCAAATGAACTAAAATAAAACATATGAATTGAAACCTATGAACTACGGACAACCCTGCCGAAACAACACAGTCCGTGGTTCATCCCAATTCCCAGGCGACTCTTCAAATGTTTCCTAAACCTCATGTTCAGAACCTGTTGAACGCAAACACGGGCATACACACAAAATATACACACTACCAGATTAAAAGCATGAGCGTCGTTTATGATTTGTTAGTTCTTAAAGTTTGAAGTTTCTAAATGATCGAATGGTTAAGACCAACATAAGAGATTCTTCAAATATATATAGAGAGGCTCACAAATAAATGAATGTAACCTGAAGGTGTACAAATAGTTCTTCAACAATTTGAGGAATCTTGATTCTAGTTTTTTAGAGAGGAGGCATTGTGTATAGACTCAAAGACAAATTAACGTGATTTCCATTTCAATGCTTCAGAAAGATCCTAATAGCAAGACATCTAGTGCTCATACATAACAACCTTTAAGCATCTCATGGATCTCATTAATAAGCTAAAACACCATTTAGATTATAATGATTCCTTTAAGCATATTTGCTACTTCATATAAGAGATTCAAACAAACATATAAAGTTGGCGGACGTACCTGGAAAGCTTCCAACAGGATGCTTAAGGCATTCGAGCAATTCATATAGACTGACGAAAAATGTAAACTACAAAGAACGATCACACATGTAATTAAAATGCATCGATAGAGTAACTAACAGGTTAGCGAGTAATAATACGAACATACGAGGAAAGCAGAAATCAAAGTGTAAATAGGAAACACTTCAGGGACCAAAAAGAAAATATCCGGAAGACAACCCACAACCCGAGAACCTAGAACCCATGACACGTGACCCGAGCCCGGACCGGACCGGACGGGCGGCGGCGCGCGTGTGGGGCTTAGCCCCGAACCCAACCTCACCTAGGTCCCCTCCCTTCTAAACACATGGGTTACCCTTGGGGTCCCAAACCCTTACTCAAACTTAGAGTTTATATATTGAATAAACTCTCTGTCTTCTACCAATGAGGGAGATTAGTCATTTTGGCCAAAAACACTCCATCTTTTAATGTCTCAAATACCTTACTTTGTGTACCAATATCTCTTTCATGTCATAACGAAATTTGACGATACTTGGCACTAACATCATCTACTCACTTAGTAGATTAGACATGTGTGAAGAAACGATGTTTCCGGCATTCGGGGCCCACGTGTTGAAGTCATTAAAGACGGGATAAACTCAATCCCACATTAGTAAATTTCCAACAATCCCCTCTTGAAAGAGAATTGGTGCACACAGGGTGCCAAAGTTCAGCAATCTTTCAGCGGAATGCTATTGCATCAGGAAAGGTAGCTTTCGGCTTTGAACCTTTCTTAGTTACCATCGGAACCGTCAGTGTTTAGTGTAAACCAAGACAATGGTATCAACACAATAACTCTCCTTATTCATCTCTTCTTATTATTTTGTTCGTTGTGGCCATGGATAACTCTTGGATTCTTAAGTGCGTACATTTGAAGCGGCCTGTCTTCGCACTTAAATAGGTGATCTCCTATAAGGTATATTGCTCCACCCCACTCGCAAGTGTTAGGAATCATTAAAAATTTCAGAAACTTATCCTTTACCCATTATGCATGTAGCACTCAATGTCTATAGTGGGAACGGCTTTGGAGTTATACTTCTTTGAAGAATGATAATCCGAAGTGCTCTTACTTCAAGTGAAGCGCTAAACTGAAACTCTATAGTTTAGTTTTCCCATTGAACCAAATTCCTAGGATCTCCAGTCGGTAAGGTTGGGTTACCACCATAAAGATTCTTATTGTTTAGGTTTTAAGCCCATTCCCCTAGACAAACAGAATATTTGATCTTTGGGTAGGCCTTTAGTTAATGGATCCGCTAAGTTATCCTTTGATTTGATGTAATCAATGGAAATAACACTCGTAGTGATCAACTACCTAACGGTCTATGTCTAGACTTGCCATTGTACATATTACTTTGTGCCCTTCCTAAAGACGATTGGTTGTCACAGTGAATCATCACCGAAGGTACGGGTTTATCCCAACAAGAGATATCCTCTAAGAAGTCGTGAAGCCACTCTGCTTCTTCTCCTGCTTTGTCTAAAGCGATAAACTCTGATTCCATTGTGGATAGGGCAATACATGTTTGCTTAGAGGATTTCCAAGACACAGCCCTACTACCAATTGTGAAGACATACCCACGGGTGGATTTGGTGTTCTTTATGTCCGATATCCAGTTTGCATCACTGTATCCTTCCAATACGGCTGGATATCTAGAATAATGTAATCCGTTAATCGGCGAATATTTCAGATAACGTAGTATCTGATTTAATGCCTTCCAGTGATCAATTCCAGGATTACGAGTGAACCTAGCCAACTTATTGACTGGATAAGCGATGTCGAGTCGGGTACAGTTTGTAATGTACATTAAACTACCAATGACCTGTGTATATCGCTCGTGGGATACAGGTGCACCACGATTTTTATCAACTCTAAGATTCATATCCATTGATGACTTTATAGGGGGACTGTCAAATACATCAAATTTCCTCAAAACATCTTCTATGTAGTGAGATTGAGAAAAGACCAACCCGTCAGATGTCTTAGAAATCTTAATTCCTAAGATTACATCTACAATACCCATATATTTCATGTCAAAACATTGTTTCAACATATTCTTGATTTCCAGGATCAAGTTTAGACTACTTCCGGTGATGAGCATGTCATCTACGTAAAGGCATATCATGACAAATGAGTCAGAGTTCCCTTTGATATAGATACATTTATCACATTCATTTATGGAGAAACCTTTTGATAATAAAGTATTATCAAACTTTTCATGCCATTGTTTCGGGGCTTGTTTGAGTCTGTACAAAGACTTAACAAGTCGACATACTTTCTTTTCTTGTCCTGGAATCACATACCCCTCAGGTTGTTCCATGTATATTTCCTCTTCCAACTGTCCATTTAGGAAGACTGTCTTAACATCCATTTGATGTATCTCAAGGTCACGCAAAGCTGCAATGGCTATGAATACCCTTATGGACGTTAATCTAGACACAGAAGAGTATGTGTTAAACTAATCGAGGCCTTCCTTTTGTCTGTAGCCTTTGACTACTAATCTTGCATTATACTTGTCAATAGTTCCATCTGCTTTGTACTTTCTTTTGAGTATCCACTTACAACCCAAAGGTTTGCTTCCCGGAGGAAGATCAACCATTTTCCAAGTAAGGTTTTGCATGATGAAATCTATTTCGCTTTCTATAGCTTCTTTCCAAAGCGGTGCTTTTGGAGTTGACAATGCTTCCTTAATTGTCCTCGGTTCATTTTCAACCATATAGGTTAGAAAGCTTTGGTTCATTTTCAACCTAAAGGGCCAAAATGGACAAAACCTTTGGTCTAGACTTTCTAACCTATATGGTTGAAAATGAACCGAGACAATAAAAGAGTCCGGTCCGAGATCGGGCTCAGGTCTTATGTCACGTGTCACGGGTTCTGGGTTTTGGGTTCCGGGTTCTCGGGTTACGGGCTCTAGGCTGTGGCCTGTCTTCTGGATATTTTCTTTTTGGTCCCTGAAGTGTTTCCTATTTTACACTTTGGTCCCTGAAGATTTTCAAAACGTTACAATGATTCGAAAGATTCCAGAAACGTTGCAACAGTTCTCCTCCTCAACTATAAATTGAGCGAAAATTACAGAATAGAAAATACTGCAATAGTAAACACAAACTCCTTTCTTCGGTTGCTCGCAGATATACAAAAACAAAATGATTTTCTTCTGTTTGTTATGTTCGAAAATAGAGAACACAGAAACGATTTTCTTCTGTTTGTTATGTTCGAAAATAGAGAACACGGAAACAATTTTCTTCTGTTTTGTTCTAAACACAAAATCAACAATATGTTCTTATTTATCTTCTTCGCTAGAATCAATTGTATTTGCTTTGTACAGTTGATTAGTTGTTGTGTATCTTGGGAGACTATTGTCCATCACCGTAAAAGCATTTATACGGGGCAATTTTGTCTTAAAGATAGAGAGTCATCTCTCGACTCAACAAATCATTTGTTTGGTTTAACCTTTCGAATATATATATATATATATATATAAGAAATAAATAAATAAATATTTTATGAATATTTAACGAGGGGATAGGGGACGAAACATTACAGCGTTTTAGCATTTCTGTTTCGTCAACGGAAATATCCCTTCGTGAATATGTTGCAACATATCGGGGCAACCATTGAGTATCCATACATACTCAGTGATTTGCAGAAACGAAAGATATAATATAATACAAAAAACAAAAAATAATTTCTGCTTCTAGAATTCCCCCTTCTCTGAGATTTATTCTTTCTTTAAAGTCAATATTTTATATGTGCGATTTCTGCTTCTGAAATTCGTAAGAGTGTAACTTTCGAATTTATGAGAATATACATTTTGTATCCTGGAAGGTTAACTCCCCAGTGAACCTTTTACACTTGAGATGGAGGAATTAATACCTTTAAAGATAACATCGTGTTTTGGTGTGCGTAACCTATTATTAATTCCATTACCATATTATACAACAATTTTAAAGGTATTAAACTTTCTGCAATAAAGTCATTATTGGTTAAGGCGCAGTTGAACGACGGAGACAAATTTAAAAGGCTGAACGGACTCAACTACAAGCGTTGGAGTCTAAAGATGGAGTACCTTTTGACAATTGCAAAGGTATTCTATGTTCTGTTTCAAGGCTATCCGGAGGAAGTCACTGATCCGGATGTAACCGAGGGACAAAAGACTGAGGAAACAGAGAAGGTGAACAAATGAAAAAATGATGATTTCATTTGCCGCTACACTATTCTACAGTCGCTAAACAACACACTATTCAACGTATTTCACATCCACAAAACTGCTACAGAATTCTGGAATGCTATAAAGCGAAGGTATGTAAATGAAGATGTTGGTAATAAGTCATTTTTGGTTAACAAGTATGTTGAATACAAGATGGTGGATTCTGGACTGGTCATTGATCAAGTTAACGAGTTAAATAATATAGCAACAGAATGTGCTGATGCTGGTGAACCCATTTCTGAAACTTTTCAAGTTTCAACCATCATTGGTAAACTTCCGCCTTCATGGAAAGATTACCAAAAGAAACTAAAACACAAGAAGAGGTCTATCTCTTTGGATGAACTTCTTCAGGGCATTTAAATTGAGACCGAAAGCCTTAAAAGAGATGGTTCAGTTTCTTTGAAGAATGATGGTGTTAATCATGTTTATGAGAAAAACCTTCATGGAACTTCTAAGGGAAACCAAGGAACGCCCAAGAAGAGAAAATTCTTTAAGAAAAAAGGGATGAGCATAGCAGAAACAACAAAAAGAAAGGCAGTTGTTATGTTTGTGGCAAACCTAGACACTATGCTAGGGAATGCCGTCACCGTAAGAGGAAAGACAAGAAAAAGGAACAAACTAATGTGGTTGATGACAAAAACTTAATCGTTGTCATGTCTGAAGTATGCCTTGTCAACGATGGCACTGCTGATTGGTGGGTGGACTCAGGTGCTACCTGTTATGTTACCCCAAACAAGAGTTTGTTCAAGACATATGAAATGGTGAAAGAGGCCAAGGCCGTCTACATGGGAAATACGTCATCAAGCGAAGTTGGCGTAGGCATTGTTGTTCTTCCCCTCACTTCAAAAAATACTTTAATTCTGAAAATGTGTATCATATCCCCTCTATGAGGAAGAATCTTGTATCGGTTCACAAATTGGACGATAATGGTTTCAAAGTAGCCTTTGGTTCCCAAAAAGTGACTATCACTAAGAATGGGAAGTTCGTAGGAAAAGGCTACATGAAAGACAAAATGTACTTGTTAAATGTTGACTATAATAAGACTGCATCTTCTGCTTACTTTTCTGATGTTTTACTTAATGTTGATGATCATGTTAATTGGCATTAAAGACTAGGGCATGTTGGTATAAATGCTATGAATCGCATGATTTCAAATGATTTTATTCCAAAGTCTTCTAAAACTCTTACTACAAAAACTTGTGAATGTTGCTCTCAATCCAAATTGACTAAATCTTCTTTCAAAACTGTTAGAACAAATGGTTGACTTGAACTTATTCATACGGATATTTGTGATAATAAAGAGCATATTACTAAAGGTGGTAAAAGACACTTCATAACTATTGATGATAATTCAAAATTCACCTATGTGTATTTCCTTAAAACCAAAGATGAGGATTTTAATAAGTTTAAAATCTTCAAGGATGAAGTTGAAGATAAAACCAATTTAAGGATCAAATGTTTGAGATCGGACAGGGGTGGTGAATATCTATCTAACGAGTTCATATCATTTTGTTTACAAAATAGAATTGTTAAGAGAATTTTCAGCACCTAATACTCCACCACAAAATAGAGTGGTCGAAATAAAAATAGATCCTTGATGGAAATGGTTAGTGTCATGCTAATACATTCAAAATTACCAATGAGTTATTGGGGAGAGGCACTATTGAGTTCTTGTTACATTACTAACAGGATTGTAAACAAGAAACATATGAAAACCCCATTTGAGTTGTTTATTGGGCGTAAGCCTACTATTAAACATCTAAGGGTATAGGGTTGTATTGCATATATTTTGGACGCAACTTTGAAAAGGCCAAAACTTGGTAGTAGAGCAATTAAATCTATTTTATTGGTTATTCTGCTATGAGTAAAGCATATAGATTTCTTAGGATTCATGCTAATAGAGTATTTGAGGCTGCGCATGCTATATTTTATGAACACTTGAATATTCGTGATGCTGATAAAATAGAAATAAATAATAATTTATTTGGTGAACTTGATATTAATGAACATGCAACCGAAAATGAAATTGTGAATGATGAGAATTTAGAAGAAACAGAGAATGATGAAATAATCGAATTAAGGAGAAGTAAGAGACATAGAATTGAAATTTTTTGGTCCTGATATGTTGACTTACATGTTAGAAGAGGAGCCAAAAACTTTTCAAGAAGCTATGTCACAATCATATTCTGATATGTGGAAAAGAGCCATGGATGATGAAATCAAGTCTATACTTGAAAATCAAACCTGGACTATTGTTGATTTATATCCTATGACTTAACCTATTGGTTGCAAGTGGGTTCTGAAAAAGAAACTCAAAACTGATGGTACTATTGATAAATACAAGGCTAGATTGGTAGCCAAAAGTTATAGTAAAAAATAAGAGATCGATTATTTTGAGACATTCTCTCCCGTTTCTAAATTCACATCAATAAGAACCATGTTTGCTACTGCATCTATGTATGTATTGGAGGTCCATCAAATGGATGTTAAAACTGCGTTCTTAAATGGAGACTTGGATGAGAAAATTTATTTGCATCAACCTGAAGGTTATGTTGTTAAGGGTGAAGAACATAAAGTATGCAAATTTAATAAGTCTATGTATGGGCTTAAACAAGCACCACGACAATGGTACAAAAAGTTTAAGCAAGAAATTAAAAGGTTCAGATTTAAGAGTAGCAAAGTAGAAAGTTGTGTTTTTACTAAGGTTACTCTTGAGTATAAAGTTGTGGTGACTTTATACGTTGATGACTTGCTTATCTTTGGTTCTGATATAAAATGTGTGAATGAGACCAAAGAGTTTTTAAAGCAAGCTTTTGACATAAAGGATTTAGGTCTTGTTGATGTCATAAGTGGGAGTCAAAGTGCTCAAGAGAGGAGGAACTTACATTCTAACTGTAACATCCCGTACTTTCGGGTTACGGTTTAAATCGCTAAGCGTATATAAAATCGCTAGGTGTGTGTAAATAGGTCTGACCGTTGGAAAATTTATGTTATATTTACTTATGCTAATAAAGAGATTAGTATATAAAAGGATTAAATCCCGAAATAATTTTGGACGTAACAAGTGTGACGACGGGGAGCGGAAATAAATTTGGTGCGTGCACAAAGAGGTTATGGACTAGTGCCATATTAGAAAATTATGACATTGAGTATATGAAGGTCCTATAAGTTATCAAGATTTAATTGAATTGAGATGACAAAATTAATTATGTGCGTGATTGATAAATTACACGGAGACAGGTCACTTAATTAATTAAGTGACCGTGCCCTTTGGGGTATGTGGCATCATGGGATCATGTAGTAAATGACAATGCAATTTTAGAGAAAAGGTGACAACAATTGAAGAAATGAAATTGGCGAGTGGGGAACATAATGATGGGGAATAATTATTTGTCATGATGAGGGGTCATTATTAGCCTTCATTAAATGCCAATTTGAGGCATCTTTTAGGGGAATAATCGTGAATCATTTGAGATTTTCAGCACCTCTCTAACATTTCCTCTAGGGAACATTTCATTTGCTTTGAGAACTCTTTTTTTTAAAGACAAAAAACGTTCAGCACTTTGCTTGCAAGTTGGGAGATTTTGCTTGGCTTTGAGAGTCCATTTTTGTTATACCAAAACGTTCCAACAAACAAAAGTATTAAAAGAGACTGGTTCCGTTATTATTCGAGGTATGTTAAGCTTTCTTTTGGCGTGTTCCATGTAACAAAATAGAACCGTGATATTGCTCCATAATTTATTCTACTCCTAGTAGTTAAGAATATTCATGTTATTGATTCATATGCTAAAAGCATGTCTAAATATGTTCCTAAGTCCTTATTGAGGCATACGGAAAAAGATGTTGACATTCACCGTATTAGCCAAAGGGGCAAGGATATTATTGTCATCCGATAAATTCAGGAAAATGTTTTACTGTTATTCCTGCATTTTCATTTGCATTGCATTCATATATTACCCTGGACCCACTGGTGCTATGCAAACTACTATATGGTAAATATTATATATATAGGGGATATGGGGAAAGGGAAAGGCGTTATATACGCACACCACCTGCAGCTGGTACATACTATCATAAAAGAGCCCGAAGAGGCCAATATGATGTGATGATGTGATGTGATGCTTGTATGGCTTATTGGGACGGGTTGCACGATCCGCAACACTAACATATATTGGGACAGGTTGCACGATCTGCAACACTAACATATATATCGCACTTTCATCATGCATATATTCGTTAACCATTACATGATATGATGCCCACAGAAGCTGTCATGGTAAGGAAATTGCCTAATAAGGCCAATGAATATGGACACTGCGTTGTGCATAACATGTAGGCAAGTGTGTTAGGGCCCTCGAGGCAGTTACTGTTGGTCAGTTGTTTATGTTTCAGTTATTGGTATATTCTTGTTATGCTGTTATTTATGCACGACATACCCAGTACATCAGTCGTACTGACGTCCCTTTTGTCGGGGGACGCTGCGTTCATGCCCGCAGGTTTGTATAGGCAAGGCGACGGCCCACGTGAATAGGTTGAAGATTTCAGTGGATTTTTGGAAGCACTCCTCTCTTTCCGGAATGTCGTTCTGATTTTGGTATGATATAGTTTTGCGTGTCTATATGGGTATGGCGGGGCCTTGTCCCGACCTGTTGATGTTGTGTACTCTCTTAGAGGCTTGTAGACATGTGTCCTGTGTGTAGTAGTCTTGTATGGCCTTGTCGGCCTTGATATATGTATATATATAAGATGGTTACCTGGTTTTTCATAGTTTTCTTTCGTCTTAGTCCATAATTAATTACGATTAGATGTTCATTGTAAGAATGGCGGTACCTGGCGGGTGGGATCCGAGTGCCCGTCGCGGCCATATGGTTTGGGTCGCAACACTAACACAATCTCATTACATTGAGAAAGTGTTAAAGAAGTTTAATTACTTTGACTGCAAGGATAGTACAAGTTCTATCAATCCAACCGTAAAATTAGTTCCAATAAAGGAGAAACTATAAATCAAGAAGAATATGCCAAAATAATCGATAGTATTATGTATGTGGTGAATCACACAAGACCCGATCTTGCGTGTTCTATTGGCATATTGAGTAGATTTACTAGCAATCCAGGAGAAGATCATTGGAAAGAACTAAAACGAGTACTAAGGTACTTGAAGTTAACAAGGAATTATGGTCTACATTACAAATGCAATGCATCTACACTTGAGTGTTTTAGTGATGCAAATTGGGCATCATATGCAAGTAGTTCTAAGTCAACTAGTGGATGGTTATTCACTGTTGGAGGTGTCATAGTTTCTTGAGCTTGGAAAAAGCAAAGTTGTTTTGATTTATCTTCAATGGAATCTGAATACATAGCTATGTCAATAGCTGCCAAAGAGCTTATGTGGTTTAGAAGATTTCGAAGAACTATTCCTTTTATAGAACCGAAAAAGGGTCCTATAACTTTGTATTGTGATAATCAAGCTGCGATTTACAATGCAAAGAATGAGAGAATATCTGATCATAGTAAACATATTTCTATGAGATTTAATCATGTTCGAAGTATGGTTAAGAAGGGGAAGATCACACTTGAATATCTTCCAACAAATCAAATGCTAGCAGATCCGTTAACAAAATCATTATCGGGAGATAAGATAAAAAAGGTCATGCGATGTATGGGGCTAATACTGATATAAACAATGTCTTGATTGAAACCAACTCTATTCTAAGGGACAAGTTATATAGTTGGCATCTTATTATGAGAGTTAAAAAGGAAATTCAATATTAGACATTGGCGAGATGGAAACTTGGATACATCTCAAGGTGCATAATTTAGAAATAGTAGGGGTGATACGATTTCGAAAGATCTATATTTGACCTATGCACTTTTGTTTACCACAACAGGTAAAGGTTGGACTCTTAGTTCTTAATAGACTTATAGCTATGTGGAATGCGTTTTGGACATTCTTGATGAGTCTACCTATACAAATATAGAAGTGAGGCCGCTTCTTAGGGATCATTCGGTAAGATCCTAGAGTACTTGTGAATCCAAGATTCATCATAAGGCACATATTCAACGATGCTGCCAAGATTAAAAAGAAGCAAGAAATCATACGCAACGAGAATATGATTCCTTAGTGTTTCATATTCAACCATAAGTTAAATGCCTAGTCCACTTCATGGCTATTCGTTGTGTAACGCATGTAAATAAGTGAGGAATTGTTATATATCCCACATTGGATATAAGTATTTCCATCATAATTGAGTCACTTGTCCCACGTTGTCATTTGTCCCACATAGTCAATTGTTCCACATTGATGTTTTTTAAGTAAAGAGTCATTTGTCCCACATTAATATTTGAGAAGAAGTTTGAACTTCCTTGTGGCTATAAAAGGAATTAATGGGTTTGACATGTTAATCAAGCTCTTGGGCTTTCATTCATTACGGAGGAAAACCAATAGTATCTTCAATAGTTCAAAACTTTCTCTTACAAATTCTAATAGCAAGACATCTAGTGCTCATACATAACAACCTTTAAACATCTCATGGATCTCATTAATAAGCTAAAACACCAATTAGATTATAATGAGTCCTTTAAGCATATTTGCTACTTCATATAAGAGATTCAAACACACATATAAGTTAGCGGACGTACCTGGAAAGCTTCCAACAGAATGCTTAAGGCATTCGAGCAATTCATATAGACTCTGACGAAAAATGTAAACTACAAAGAACGATCACACATGTAATTAAAATGCATCGATAGAGTAACTAACCGGTTAGCGAGTAATAATACGAACATACGAGGAAAGCAGAAATCGAAGACGAGTCACGAACAATGAGCAACAATGAAAACAGAAATCCCGAAGCCTTCCCTTGGCTTACCGCCTGCAAAGCAATAGTAAAAACCAAAATTTAAAGTATGACAACATCTAAAATATCCGTCAAAGAGTGCTTCCAGGCCCCCTAAAAAATGAATCACTCCGTGTGTAAATATAGGAAAATGATGGGAGTAATATAAATGGTAGGAGAAATTAAAGTAAAACTTTAGGGATTTTGTATAAGAATCTGCAACGGTAAAAACTTTGTATGGTAACTAAAGATAGACAGCAAAATTATTTAAAGAGCAAGAAGAAAACTAATAGGCGGTTAGAAGAGGAAATAAATCATAAGAGAAAGGAAAGAAAACAGTATCTATTATGGACGGGGATTGATGGTGTCGGGGAAGAGGTTTGGTGAGATTCCCCAGTGACGGGGATTGATGGTGTCGGTTTGGGTGCTGAAAATGGTAAAAAAAAAGGAGAGATTATTGAGCTAACTACTTAGAGGACTGTAATAGAGCTACTATTTATTTAAAATGCCATGATAATAGAAAACAGAGTAAATAATAGTAGATAACCAAATAAAAATGCATGGAGTAAGATATAAATATTGAAGCAAATATCACTTTATCTGAACTTGAGGGAAAAAAATAAAATAATTTGTAATGCTTTATATATATAAAAGTTGCCATTTGAATTAACTAAAATATACAGTTAAAGTGATTGTATTTGTAACAAAATTAAAAATATATAAATATTATTATGACCATTGCAAGTAAAATAGCAGCTCAGGAAAAACTAAATTGGAGTAAAGAGGGACAAATTTGGGTGTAAACAACCGTAAGTAATATACTCCCAGTAATTGACAAAGTATATCCTTAAAGAACCTACTCCCAAACCCATCTGATCATGGGCTCTTATTCTGATTAATATTGAACATTTCCTCTTTCACATCCTCCTGGTATACTCCCTAACAAGTAATACCTGTTGCTCAATTGTTAAAATAGGCCAGCCATGAGAAAACAAGGTGAAGCCTTTGTCCTTATCTCCCCAACAGTGAACAAACACCTCAGCTATTGATTCCAGATCAGTTTGCACCTGTTGATTCACATCTTGTATCTGAGTAACTGCCAGCATTAACTTCCTTTGCTTGATCACAAAGTGAAAATATTTTGTATTGTCATCTCCTAGCCTAATCGAGATAGCTTTACTTCTCTGCATCAACAACATCTCGGCCAAGTAGTTGACTCCCTTGCTTGTTTCCTCTCTTGTTCTTGCAAATTTGTATCCAAAGGATTTACTTGCAACAAAACTTGCAGATACTTGAGCTTTTCCCTACTAGTTACTACCTCATTCAGTAGATTACTAAAATGAGTAGTATGTAGACCCTTAAGTTCTCTTCGGAGTCTTCAATCTAACCCCAATCATATGCATATCACACCCCTCCATTGGATCATCCCAAACAACCCTTACCAACTGTTGAAACTGTGGATGTGAACTACACATGTTGCAATACTTGGAACTCTTCTTCTTCCTCAGAGGAGTATGCAAGAATGACAAATGAAGAGGGCTATGATAACTCCCACCCTCAGGAATAAACTGAATCCTGCAATCAGGTACTGTATCCACCCACTCCCCATTCACCAATGCCTAATCAATCCTCCCAGTCTCATGTTTATCATCCCAAGTATAGGTGCATTTAGTACTTGGTAATTCAGTCAACCCACAGTTATCAAGGCAATCCTGAAATTCAGCAACTTCAGCATAAGTGACAGGATTTCCGCCCAGCCTATCCTCCATATACAAAATAGAATTAAAATCTCCAACCACTAGCTAGGGTTTGGTACACTCTAGCCCCACCTTCTGCAAATAATCCCAGAAGGCAACTCTCTCCTCCTTGGTATTATATGCATATACAAAAGTAACATTAAACTTGATCTGTTTTGGAATGAAAACAGCTTGACATGTAACTGCTTGAGCTGTTTCACTACATATACTAACCTCATACATATCCTCTCTCCAAATTATCCAAATTCTCCCATTATAGTGGGACTGGTGATTAGAAAAATACTTCCAACCACCAAATTTCATTTATTCTATTACTTTTTATTTTAGTCTCCAATAAACCAATCAGACATACTTGAAGCTCATTGCAGAGGAGGTTGACCTCCTTCTGCTTAGTAGGGCCATTAAAGCCCCTTACATTTCAACTAAGAACCTTAACCATCCCTAATTGGGATAGTTGAAGTTCCAACCCCTTTCCAGGACCCTCTATTATTCCTAAACTGACCATCTTTAACCTTCTGTTGATACTTATAAGGTACTCCGTCCTTCCCCCCATACTGTCCCCCATTCCCTTTCTGAGATCGAAATTTCCCAGTTACAGTTACTACTAAGAAATTGTCCGTGCCCTCATTCACCTTCTCCCCTTTGTCAACTTGGACCTTCCCTGTCATCCCTACTGAAGTTTGTATACTCTGCTGGCCTTTCTTAGGTACAACAGTATCTTGGTCCTTCATAACAGGTGTTGTAATCCCACCCTGTTCCTCAGTCTTCTCTGGTTCCACAAGCTTCTGTATAGGCTTATGCTTCCTACAACTATCCTTCTCATGACCATACTTGTGACAATGCTCACAAATAGATGGTCTCCAATCATATGTTACTTTTTGTGCTATGACAATGCCCCGTTCATTCCTAAAGAGAATCTCATCTGACACCCACTTTTACCTCCACAAGCTATCTTGCAAAGTTCAAACCAAGCTTCCTTTCTGTATGCTTATGCTTATCCACCGTCAATGGTTTACCAATTAAACTACCAATCTTGCTCAAACCTCGAGCAGTCAAGTACTTGAAGTCCAACCCAGGCAGTTAATCCATATTGGAACTGATTGCAACTCTTCCCTTGAAAACTCCATCTTCGGAGTCCATGCTTTAACAATCAATGGCTTATTATTGAAGTGATAGATACCACCCTGAATTACCTCAGTTTTCCCCACCTCCGTATCAAATCTCACAAGTACAATACCATTCTTCATCATAACTACCTTATTTATGTCATACTTCCCCAAATTCTCCAAATATATCCATTTAAGACTGCAAATGAGGATGCGAGCACCAAGGACATAACAGATAATTGCATTTTGCCATTAATTGATAGAATACCGTGTATACTAGACTCAATATACACGGTATACATGTGTAATTATGGTAGTAGTTACGGGTGGGAAAAAACCCGGAGAACCGAAAAAATCGAACCGAACCGAAATTCGGTTCTTTTTTTTTTTTTAAAACCAATTTTTTTGAAAAAACGAACCGAATCAGGATTTAGTGATTCGGTTCGATTTTTTAAATTTTGGATACGAACTGAACCGAAAAAACTGAATTAAATATATAATTATTCTTATTTTTTATTTTAGGCTACTACTATCTCTTGAATCATAGCAATTGAAGTCAATCTATGAAGCTTTTATGGAAGTCGAATGCGGCATGAACTTGATTAACATATCACGGAAGCATTGACATAAAATGTAGGGAGAGAAAATAGTTGTAAATTGGTGAAACTTTAAATGATCATAACTTTGCGCTCGGATGTCCGTTTTCCCAATCAATTTGTGTTTTCCCCCAAATCGGTTTCTAATTTTCATTTTTCTTTAGTAAACATCTCACGATACACAATAGATTTCAACGTCAAAATTTCATGGTAGTGTAGGTGTGAATGTCAATTTCAATTTTGGAATAAAAAATAAAAAATTCCTCGACCCGACCCACTAGAAAAACCGATATAATCCGGTACGTTCGGCGATATAAACCGAATATATCGGTTTTTTTTTTAAAAAAAAAGTATTCATTTTTTTTTAAAAAAACGATTTTTATTCGGTTCATATTTTTCGGATACACTGAACCGATATACGCCCACCCCTAGTAGTAGTCTTGTATTAGGAAAAGATATTAGTCTTGTATTACTAAAAGGTAAATTTATTTTCCATAATTAGATATTATATATCATGTATATATACATTTTACACTAATGAAAATAAGGAAGGGGATTGTTCTCTTTCATGGTATCAGAAGTGTAGGGCAAAATTTCCTTCTCCAAAATCAACTTCCGCCGCCCTCTTCTCGGATTCCAAGGACCGGCCACCGGCCGAGCACCTCCTCTCTCTCAAATTTTCGTCCAAATTCCTAATTCTCCTTTTGTTCTTTCATTATGTCTAATCCAAAGAACACATTTCATGATGCCCTTGCAGTCTTCAACATCAAGAATAACATCCCTATTGTTCTTGAGATGGAAAACGTCCAATACGCGACGTGGGCAGAACTATTTAAAGTTCACGCACGGTCTAATCTAGTCCTTCATCACATCATCCCCCAGCAAAAGACAAGGAGAAGATGCCTACCACCGATGATGAGATAGAGATGTGGGAAACTCTTGATGCCACGGTACTTCAGTGGATTTATTCCACTATCTCTACGAACCTCTTGCAAACTATTATTGAACCCGACGCCACGTAAAAATGGAAGCTTGGGATAGGTTGCGTGATATATTCCAGGACAACGAAAATTCTCGTGCCTTGACCCTTGAGCAGGAATCTCCCACATCAACATGGAGGATTTTCCGAATGCCTCAGCCTATTATCAAAGGCGCAAGGAGTTGTCGGATCAACTCAAGAACGTGGGCGGCGTCACGAATGATCGTCTTATTCTTTAGATGGTTGCAGGCCTCTCCGAGACGTATAATGGCGTTGGGACGCTCCTTCAACAAAGTAATCCCCTCCCGTCATTCTACCAAACATGTTCCATGCTCACCTTAGAAGAAGCCGGCTTAGCTAAAAAGGTGTCAACCGAAGCCAATTCCGCCATGATGGTGGCCACGTCCGATGACCCTACCTCATTCTCGGATAATTCTATCTAAAATCGTAATAATGGCAGTGGCAAAAAAGGCCAAAATCAGGAAAATTGTGGAAAAATTGTGGCAGCGGTGGTAGCAGCAAGGGCGGCAATGGCGGAGGCCAGCCAGCTGGGCCGCAGCACCACTGGCTGCAGCTTTGGGCCAGTGCACAGTGGTCGTGGGGATGGGCCAGTGGGCAGTAGCCCATGCCATAATTTCCAGGCTACCGAAGCGTCTTGGGCCAGGCCTAACAGCACCCACTAATTTCAGTTGGCCCAGCAGCCACGGACTAGGCCTTGGCAGCAGGCTGGTCTGCTTGGGCCTCGGCCTCTGCACGCCTTCGCTGTTGTGGGCCCAACGACGGTTCCGACTCCCACGAATATCGAGGTCGCGATGCATACACTTGGATTAAATCCTCCAGACGCAAATTGGTACATGGACACCGGGGTCACTTCTCATATGAAGTCTGCACCAGGTTATCTCTCGTCTTATTTCAATTTGAGCAAAAATAGTGGCATATATGTTGGTGATGGTAATTCTATTCCAATTTGTGGTTATGGTCACACACATTTATCTCCCCCAAACCCATATTTAGCCTTGAAAAATGCTTTTCATGCTCCTCACTTAATTAAAATTTTGGTGTCTGCCCGAAAATTTACAATTGATAATTGAATTTCTGTTGACTTCGACCCTTTTGGATTTTCTATGAAGGATTTCACGACGGGGATACCTCTAATGAGATGTAATAGTCGGGGAGAGCTTTATCCAATCACCACCACCACCACCACTTTCCTGAATCAAGCCACACCATCAACGTTTGCCGCTCTAGCACCTTCCTTGTGGCATGCACGTTTGGGTCATCCGGGGGCGTCTGTTCTTTCTTCTCTTAAAAATAATAATTTTATTGCATGTAATAGTACGCGTAGTACTAATATTTGTCCTTCTTGTCCTCTTGGGAAACATGTTAAATTACCGTTTGTAGCCTTAAATTCTAGTACTTTTTTGCCTTTTGATATTATTCATAGTGACTTGTGGACATCTCCCGTTTTGAGCTCTTTGGGCCACCGTTATTATGTGTTATTTTCTAATGATTATTCTAACTTTTTTGTGGACCTTTCCTTTATCTAAAAAGTCTCAAGTTTTTTCCACATTCCTAACGTTTCGAGCATTCATCCGTACCCAATTTGAATGGAAAATTAAAAATATCCAATGTGATAATGGAAGGAAATTTGATAATGGATCGTTTCGGAAATTTTGTAACACTAATGGCATATCTGTCAGTTTTGTTGTCCTCATACGACCTCACAAAATGGGAAGGCCGAAAGAAATTTTTTTACCGTTAATAATATTGTTCGAACTTTACTAGCCCATGCTTCATTACAACATTCTTTTTGGCATGCACTACAAATAGCTACTTACATCCTTAACATTCTCCTTAACAAAGGTTTAGCATATCAATCCCCACTAAAAAATATTTATCATAAGGATCCTTCGTATTCTCATGTTAGGGTGTTTGTGCTATCCATTTTTCCCGTCCACTACAATTAACAATCCCCACGAAGCGTGTGCATTGCGGCTTTGATGTCGGTAGAAGTGGGGGTCAATGCGTGATGGGCCTGCGGGGGCCGAGGCCCAACCACCCCCTGCTTGCTGCCTCGGCCCAGAAGGCTGACTGAAACTGGGCCACTGCATGTTGGGCCGTGACGGAGGCTGGCCAGCCCACTTCCATTGAGGTGAAAACATTGGGCTGCCATTGTTTGGCCCAGACTGCGGGGCCCACTGTGGGGCCCAAAACTGCTACTACTGCTGACCGCCCCGAGGGCCACCGCTGCCACCACCACTGTGCCGGTTGCCTCCATTGTTGTCGCCGCGATTTTTGCCATTATTTTTCTTATTTTAACCCTTTTTGCCGCCACCGTTGTTGCGGTTTTGGCCGGAGTTGTTGGAACCGGTAGGATTAAAAGTGGACTCAGTCATCATGACTATGAGACTAGCCCCGATAGCTGCCTTTTTAGCCATGCCCGTTTCTTCGAGTGTAAGCATAGAACGTGCTTGATAAAATTGCGGAAGAGGATTGCTTTGACGAAGAAGCGTGCCAACACCACTATAGGCCTCAGAGAGGCCTGAAACCATTTGAAGGACCAAACGATCATTCGAAACCGGCACGCTAATGTTGCGGAGTTGGTCGGCCAATTCCTTCAATCTTTTGCAATAAGCCGAAACGTTAGGGAAATCTTCCATATTGACATGGGAGAAATCCTGCTCAAGAGTAACAACTCTAGAATTTTGATTATCTTGGAATACATCACGTAGTCTATCCCAAGTCACCTGCGCCGTAGCGTCAGGTTCAATAATTGTTTGAAAAAGGTCGGTAGAAATTATGGAATATATCCACTGAAGGACGGTGGCATCAAGAGTCGTCCACAACTTAGGATCATCCTCGCATTTTATCACCTCCGTATCCTCAGGAGCCGCGGGGATTATGTGATGGATGACTTGATGCGAGCGTGCGTGAATTTTGAACAGTTCGGCCCACGTCGCATATTGGACGTTTTCTATTTCAAGAACAAAAGGGATGTGATTCTTGATGTTAGAAACTACAAGGGCAGGATGAAACGTGTTCTTTGATGTAGACATATTGATAGAACAATATGTGATTGAGGGATTCGGAAGAAAAAATTGGGAGAAAGATGAATCGTCGGCACAAAAAACCGAGATGGATGGCTCGAATTTCGAGGCTTAGGACGAGAAGGAGGAAGAAATTTTGGAGAGGATTTTAAGACCTAGACTTCTGATACCATGAAAGAAATAATCCCTTGATTATTTTCATTAATTGAAAGACTATATATACAATTTACATATTTTCATAATAGGAGAATCTTATTCCTGTTCTACTCCTAAAACCTTATTCTACTTGGACACTAACTATACAATTATGGTAATACAAATATTATGGTAAGTGTACAATACTAATTACACCACAACATTACCTAAACTAGGAGACTAAAACATTACCTAAATTATACCCACCATATACGGTTAATATTGAGAAACCGAGAGCAATATACATAATCTACACATGTATATTGTGTGTATATTATGTATATTTAACAATATCATTCATGTCCATGTTGCCGATCAATTAGTTGATATTCTCATCAAAGCAGCCAAGCCGGCGTTGGGTTGGACTGTGATTTGTTCAAGCTAGGCTTACTACACATCGCTTAACTTAATTGAGAGGGCGTGTTGGAGCATCATCAGCATCATCTTTAGATGTTTATTTTTTTTAAAAGTCTTATACTTATCTTTATGTCGTTTATTTTTATCTAGATACACTTTAATTGTTCTCTTTCAGTTAGCATAGTCTGTTAGTATTTTGATTTACAGAAGTCTCCTAATACAAGGAATCTACTTAGGAATAACGTATATTTAAATTCATTGAGTCTTTCAATAAGAGATACAGTTCTCTATCACTTCTATATGTGTTTATAGCTAAATCGAAATTTGCACCAATAAACTCAAGAGGCTACAATAGGAACCTTGGGCCACGAATTCATTCCCATGTGTCTTATGCTTTACTGTCTAGATTTATTTATATTCGTGAAAAGTGGTATCTTTATTAAATTCAAGAGTTCGATTACGTTTTAGGAATTAGGAGGAAAGCAGTTTGATGTTTTCATTTTAGCAGTTTGCGTTGGCCATTGTGAACCAAGTTGATTCAGTAAGGGCCTATGGGTTAAAAGTGGTAAATAAGACTGATTCAGTTAGAATTATTGGGCCAAAATAAAATGTTGGAGAATTTAGGATCCACACCTAATTAACAACTGGATAAAAAGGAGTACGGGTTATAAAGAACAGTTCTATGCGTATTATTGAGAAAATATAAGTTCCTCTCATCACCTTTTCAAAGTCTAAGCTTCTCATCTTCTTTCTTCTATCTGTGTTGTTTCCCTTTTATGTTACTTAGCGATTTCCTGTAGTTCCCGTTTACAAGTTAGTGAAGTACACCTATCGCTTGTTTGGATTTGAATACTGTTGGTCTGATTATTGAGTTTGGTACAGTTTGATGTTGCATAGTTAGCTAAGCCTGTTATAACTTAAGATTTTTCCGGAAGTAAAATACTGAAACTTCCACTTTTTAGTGCTTTCCTCAACAATCTTTATCATTATTGAAACGTTCATTTTGCTTACTCAAAAAATATGATCGATCAGTAATGTTAGTTTAAGTGGATTACTTAATGTTGCGCGCCTAGAAATGCAAATGTAAGCTTATATTAACTAAATATGATATAACATTATGTGAATTTTCGGTTCCTAGGGAAATTTAGAAGATAGATTAGTATATTTTTGGTTAATCCAGTTCAAAACGATTGGTATGTTGTTGATCCATAGAAATCGTTGAAAAATCCTGACAAAGATTTATATATCCTTCCGTTTATCCATAAGAATTATTCATTTTATTTTATTTTTTTTACTTTTTTCAAAAATCAGTATTTGACATTTGAAAAACAACCAAAACCTTTTTTTCACAACCAAAACCTTGATACATTTCAACAACAAAACATTATTTGCAAACACTATGGTCAACTCCAACTCCAACTTCAAAAAATTTAAAACAAGTGAATTTATTTTTGATTTCTATGGCCAAACGCCTACTTAACATGAAAACATATGTATCAAATGAAAAATAGACCCAATCATTGTTAGATTCAAGATTTAATGCATTCAACCTATAACATTCTTAGCAATTATGAGATCAGAATTTAATATTTAATTAAAAGTTTAGTGGTTTTAGTGTGCGCACACATACAAAAACACATAAATAAGTTTCCACTCATGAACCACGTAAAATAGCTACGCCAAGTAGAAAAGTACAGAAAGATTAATTTGTTTAGGACCACTGTTGTATAATCAACTTAAAAATTCCAACAAATCCTCTCAGTATTTGTTGCCTCTTGTATCATTGGGAAATTTCTGGCCAAGACCAAAGACTGAAATTAATGGATTCAGATAATCAGTAAATGAATACTTACAAGCCTCTTAGGGCTCGGCAAGATACTTTAAAAGCAAAGAATGTCGATAGAAGATATAAGTTCTCTAGCAACACCTAGAAAGATAAGTGTTGGGAAATTCTAGTGACTATAAAAAATGTTTTAAGTGATTTTCTTTCCTTCTTCCTAAACTCTTTGGCGTACAGAGTTACTCGATACATGTGTTAGTGAGAAATAACATGTATTCGATGAATACTTGAGGTGCGCACAAATTGATCCGAACACCAATACTTTTGACAAATGATACAAGCTTTGTTTTTTTATTGCCATATATATAAATTAAAAAACACTTTATCCACTTCAATAGTTGTTGATGATACATTAGTTATAGCAAAAGTTTCACGTGACAATAAAAAAGGATGGGAGATACGTACAATATGTTAAACAAATTGCCGTTTCTATGAGGGACTGGGAGTTCAGATTCTTGAATAAATATCATTCATCTTTCCACCAAACCGATCTAATATCGTCTCGGGCATGTCCTCTTCGAAAAATAAGCTTTCGATCATTTTCCATCCGCTTTCTTGAATTTGAGTCTTCAGAAAATCAGATATCCCCTTGGAGTACTTCCAATGTATTGGAATTGTTAGAATATACGAGTCCATCAAACAATGTAGAGAATTGGATTCTCTATCAGTTCCCTTAACTAAAACAGAAGGTGAATAACACAAGATATTTACGTGGAAACCATCTTGCTCAAGAGAGTAAAACCACGGCCCACCGTAGTAGGATTTGCCCAAAACTTCAGTATAACCGAGAAATGTTCAGATTATAACATCTTGTAACCTATGAATTAAACTCTTAATCCCTCCCCGTTATAATACCTCTATTGCAAGACCTCTACAATAACTCTATTGGAAAGACACAACTTGACTAACTCTAGCCATGTGTACAACTCAAAGACTAGAGAACAACAGACCTACAGAATGCTTCTTAAAAGCAGTGTACGATTACAAGTTCAAGAACAAAAGACAAAGACTCAACAAACCTAAGGACTTAAGACTTCTACAGTGATAATAAAACTGGTCTTTCTGTTTGTTGCAGCTTTGGTCTTGATGGAAGTACTTGAGATGCGGCGGCTTGCAGATTGAAATGCGAGTAATTAGGATTTGTACAACATTGGGATTTTCACTTGGAACATGTTGTTTATATATGACGAGATAGTGCAAGTGACAAAAACCTTAACCTTGGACCATTGGTCGAACTACAACAACTCTTGTGTTGTGCTGCTACACCGCTATAGTGTCAGCAACTTTACAGATGTAGACTTGCATTACGCAGATATGGTTCCTCGAAAAGTAGAACTGGTTCCTCATACATGTTAGTCAAATCATCAACATAAAATATTGCATAACTTATCAATTTCCCCCTTTTTGATGATGACAAACTCAGAATTGAAGTTCTCCTTAGGAACCAGATTCTCCACACGTTCCTCCTAAGAATCAGACCCATTTCAAAAAATATCAGTATAGCAACAAAATTTACCAAAACCAACAACAAAACCATCCCCTTAATTATCTTCTCCCTTTTATCATTATTGAAAAGAGTAAAAACAGTAATATAAGCAAATGAATACCATCAATATTAACTCATGGCCACTGGGGCAACAATAATATGAGAAATTAGAATACTCATGACTAAGTAATATTGCATAAATAGAAAGATAGTTCCCAATTTTAGATTATCAAAACATAGTAGATCCATCATTGCACAGAATATGTAAAACAAACAGAGTACCATTGTCATTACAACCCAAAGAGGGAACTGCATAAAGACAAGAGAGACAAAAGATGATAATGGTTCTGGGAATAAGGCATAATGAGACAGGAAGTAGGGAATGAGAGGCTAAGAGAAGGGACAACTTAATGAAGCAACTTGTTGAGTAGCTTGTCAATTCATTCATTTGCTTCCCTTTGGTCATGAACCAGCTGTAGTGTTAGGTCCTCCACCTTCTTTTTTCAAATTTTTTACCTCAACCTTCAACTGAGTATTCTCTTCTTGTATTCCATAGAGGTACCTGGTTCCGCCTTTCCCTGTGCACTATTCTGAAGCTCAGTTTGCAGAATTGCATTTTCAGCCTTCAGCTTGTTGATCTCCTCATTTGCCCTTTCATGGGCATCAATCAGGTTGGAGATCATTAAGCTACTACCAATTCTTCCATTCTTAAGCACTCATTCACATTCCTCTAGAGTACTCATGGTAAACATCTACTTTCTGGTGCCCATAGTCTCCTTAGTAGGCTTGACCTCAAAATGTTTAAACACCTTTGTGAGAAAGAACCCATATGGCAACCCATTCCTACCATCCTTAACCGTAAATCAATTTGAGTATGTGCTCTATCATCATTGTAGGAAAACTAACTGGAGTGAAAGTGGTCAAAGCTTTCATGAGGTACAAATCAGGGATGGCTGCTATAGATTGCCTCTCAGCATGAGAAAACAACACGTTTTTTACCAGTTCAAACAAAAGTTGATACTCTGGCTTGAGTTGTTTTTTGAAGACTCGTTCCCCTTTTATGGACCCTTCCTGTTTTTCCATGAGGTTCTTGAAGTCCAAAGTGGTTGTTCTCTTCCTAACAGTCTTTAAACCATCAGTGGGCATTCCCAGAATTTTCCCAATTATTTCTTCGTCAAGTGAGAAGTCTGTACCATTCACATGTGCCACAAGAGAGTCATCAGTTAAGAATAAGTTGGCATTGAATTCCATCACCTCTGATTTCCACAGTTGGCATAGAATTTTTCTCTTCCTCAGTGATTTCCACCATCTGCTTCTTAAATGAGGAAACATGTTCCTTACTCTCAATAGCCTTCATCGTCCTGAGAGGATATGATTTTCCTTTCTTATGTTGAGGTTCCTGATCCTCATCACATATTCCTTCTTTAGCAGGCTCCTCCATCACTGCTGACTTTCCTTTCCTCACTTTCTCTTTCCTTGAACTCTTTCTTTCAAGTGGAGTTTCCCCCACTTCAGGTTCCTCTTCATCATTATCAATTTCCACTAATTTTGTTGGTGGTACCTCATCCTCATCAACTAGCATCTTGTGCACTAGACGTCTCTTTTTTATTATTTTCTCCTTGTTTTCATTTAAAGTAGAATCCATCTAGGCCCTAGCCTTTACTCTGGTGGTTGGACCCGTATGGACACAACATTCCCTTTACTCACTTTGTCCTTTAGATATGATCTAATATTTCTTTTGAGCATAAAATTGAAGGCAATATCGTCATCATCAACCTCCTCAGAAGGGGTAACATTCACAGGTTCTCTACTTTTAGATATCTCTCCCAGGGGTATAATAATTATAGATACACGCTGGGAACCTGGTGTCACATCCCATAAAGGAGCAGTCTTAAACGTAGGGGAACTAGCTTTCTCCTGAGTTGAGGCACCAGTTCCCTCACTAGGTCCCGCTTCCTTCCTAAACTTTTCCAGAAACCCGACTATAATCATTTCTTCCTCATTAGCTAAAATATTCGACCTCTCATTTTCTCCCTCAGTAGGGTTTCCCTCATACAAATGGTAGATAGAGGACTCAGATTGTCCTTTGTTAGAATCATCACCATTTTTACTATCTAAGGAAGTAGAGTTACCTGGTATGGTAGCATTCTCTCACCATCCTTTTGACAATCTTTCATACCAAGCCTGAGGAGCTTTCTTCAAACCATATAAATCATTCTCAAGCTTATAAACATGCTCAGAATACTCATGATCTTCAAAACCAGGAGGTTGCTTGACAAATACTTCCTCCTTCAGATAGCAATTTAAAAAAACACTTTTATTATCCATTTGGAACAATTTAAATTTCATATGAGATGCAAAATCAATAAGAAACCTGATTTCCTCAATTCTAGCAACTGGAGCAAAAGTCTCATCATAGTCTATTCCTTCTTCTTAGTTGTATCCTTGAACCACTATCCTTGCCTTATTTCTAGTAGTGTTCCCAAATTTATCAAGCTTGTTGTGGAACACCCACCTGGTTCCTATGATAGTTTTGTCAGAGGGTCTGGGTACCAGGTGTACACTTTGTTCCTTTTGAACTGATGGAGTTCTTCTTGTATGGCTGCAATCCAGTCGGCATCCTTCAGAACTTCTTTAATATTTTTAGGCTCAATTTGAGACAAGAAGGCTCAGAAGGCAAATATATTTCTCGCTTTGGATCTAGTTTGAATACCAGAATCCAAAGAAGTAATCACATTATGTAATGGATGAGATCCTTTGTTCTTATAATTTGAAACTTGTACCTTAGGTTGAACAGTGCTTTGAGGGTCAGATGGACCAGGTTCCGCGGAGTGTACTCCATCATTGTTTTCATCATAGGCCGAATCTTCATGATTGGTTTGTCTAGACCTACAGGTATCTGATATTGCTTCAGTAACCTGATGTTTAGCTTCATGGAAAATAATAGAGGCACCAGGTTCTTGCGTGCTTCTTGGAGATTCTGCACCATCATGTTGCTTGAGTTGACTCATTAGATCAATCTTTCCATTTGAAATTTTAATGGCCTCATCATGAACCTTTGCAAAATCTCATTTTCACCTTCATCATTTTGCATGCCTTTGTCACCGGGGTCAGTTGACTCATCAAAGATCACACACACACTTTCTTCAACATATTGAGTTCTTTTGTTGTAAACTTTGTAGGTCTTGCTGTGTAAAGAGTATCCAAAAAAAATACTCTCATCATTTTTAGCATCAAACTTTCATAAAGCCTCTTTACCATTGTTGAGAAAAAAACATTTTCACCCAAAAGCTCTCAGGTAAGTCAGCTTGGGTTTTCTCCCATTGAGTAGTCATAAGGAGTTTCCTCAAGCAAGGACTTGATCATGCACCTGTTAATCATATGACAGGCGGTTTTGAAATCTTCAGCCCAAAAGCTCTTAGATACACCACTAGATATTAGCATTGTTCTAGCCATATCTTCAAGAGTTCTATTTTTTCTTCCTAACATCATTCTGTTGAGGTGTTCTTGGTGCAAATAAGTTGTGATTTATATCATTCTCAGCACATAATTCATCAAACTTGACATTTTCAAATTCAGTGTCATGATCAGATCTGATACTCAAATGTGATTTTACATCTTGACTTGAATTTGTTTCACAAAAGCCACAAACACAGGAAATGTTTCATCCTTGATTCTCAGAGACAGAGTCTAAGTGAATCTGGAGTAGTCATCAACAAAAACAAAGATGTACTTCTTTCCTCCTCTACTTGAAATTCTCATTTGTCCACAAAGATCCATATGAAGAAGATCAAGTGGCCTAGAGGTACTCACCACTTTCTTTGGTTTAAAGGAGGATCTGACATGCTTCCCTTTTACACTTGCATCACACACCTTATGAACTGTGAACTTGGTTTTTGGCAGCCCACGAACCAGGTCCTTCAACACCAGTTTGTTCAAAAGTGAGAAAATTACATGCCCGAGCCGTCTGTGCCATAGTTCAATATCATCATCCAGGGCACTGAGGCATGTCAGATCATTCCTATTTAATGAATCAAAGTCAGACACATAAATATTCTTGTATCTTCTTGCTATCAGGATCACTTCTTTAGACTTGATGTTGGTGATAGTGCATGAACCATATGTGAACTTAACTTCATTTCTCCTATCACAGATCTGCAAAACACTCAGCAAGTTGTACTTCAACCTATCCATATAGTACATATTTTCAATTGCCTGAGAGAATGTCTTACCAATTTTGCCCATGCCAAGAATGTAACATTTCTTGTCATTCCAAAAGACACACTCCCTCCTTAAAAGCCTTGAGTGAGAGAAAATCCTCAATTCTTCCAGTCACATGCTTCAATTACCACTATCCATGTATTATTTTTGGCTTCTTCCTCTCATTCCAGCCTACAAACAGAGTCACTGATTAGATTTAGGAACCCAAATCATCTTGGGTCCCTTTGAATGGTAAAAATGATGAATCACTTCTTCTGGGATATGCCGGCAAACTAGTTTTCTACGTCGAGGACTGGGTCCCTCTGTTCTAGACTCATTTTAACAAGTTTTATATTTTTTTGAACAACTTGGATTTTGGCTTTGCATGCATTTTTATAATGACTTGTTTGACCACAGTGAGTACATAGACAGATTCGAAATTAGTAACATACTTGTTGTGTGTATTATAGGGACATTTTGCTTTTTGGAATCCAACTCCTTCCCAACCTCCCGTTTTGCTCTTGTTCATAGAAGCAACCACCTCAGATGATCAGGTCCAGTGAAGTGATTTATCAAGATTATTTTTTATCATTTTCAAGTTCATTTGAAGTTGTCTATTCTTTTCAAGCTCAGTGGTGAGATTCATTTTAATTTTTTTTAGTTCACTTTCAAGCTCAAACCGAATTTCACTACCTATATCATTTCCTTTAGAAAGGGTGTCCATCCATTTTTTAATTTGACTTTTTAATAAGGAATTCTCTCAAGACACTTCCTCAACATGTTCCTTCAAGTTTATGATATTATCCGCCATGTTATTCCTTTCTTGTTCTATTTCACCAAATTCTTCAGTTAGAACATCTTTCTCCTTTATGAGGCTATGATATGCATCAATTAACACATCCGCTAATGACATCATTTTTTTATGAGAGTAATTTTTCAAGTTTTCTTGAACATCAAAAATATTTACCTCATCTTGTTCACTTTCATCTTCAGAATCAGATTTAGCCATGACTGAAAATATTGACTCATATTTTGAAGGTCCTGTAACGCCCCGTATTTTCGGGTAGCGGTTGAACTCATAACGTAGGTGAGTATACCCGGGCCCGGGAAAATTTTTGTTGTACTTGTGTATATTAATACGAGGATTAGTATATAGAAGGACGTGACCCTGAAATAATTTTTGGATTTAATAATGTGGCGACGGTGTGTAATAATAATAATTGTGTATCCCCGAAGAGAGTATAGACTGGTATTTTAGTACAGGAATTATGATATTGACATAAGAGAATTTTATTAATCATCGGGATTTAAATAATTTGAGATCGGGAATTTAATTGTGTGTATAATTAATTAATTGTGGGATTAAGTAATTGGGGAGATATTTATAGTGGGATTTTAGTACGTGTACGCTTATAACCGATTTGGGGGTGACTAAGCCCCAAATCGATCGACCAACTCGCTCTCTCCTCTATAATGAACAACCATCGATCCTTCAGTGTGCTCTCTTCATCTCTACCAAATTCCTCCATCAAATTCATTTCTAGCAACATGAGTAAGCTCAGTTGATGGGTTTTTCTGAAATATTTGACCAAAATTGGGGATTCCTGTGAGCTTTCTTATAACCAGCGAATGGGAAATTCAAGGTATTCTGGGCTTTGATTCCTGTAGAATCGAAGCCGAGAACAAGCCTAGAACCTCAGAAGTTAAATAAGAACCTTGAGTACGAAAGGTTTAGGGCGCGAATTGATTTTGGGTTCTGTTTCTGTTTGTCAGAAGCTGATTCGAGCAAGTGATTTTCGAATGATTCTCGTCACTGTGTTTAAAATAGGTAACCTTCCTTGTTCTTAATAGTTTGTACAATTTTCAGAAGTCTTTTCTTGCTACTAGTTCTAAAGACGATTGTCGAAAATGCGAATTTGGGTTAGGTGTTGTTGGGACTGTCGTTACTGAGAGTTGCTGGAAATTGCATGTGAAATTATTGTACTTATGTAAGGGTTATGACTCTGTTTTGGTCAGTCATGTTATTGTATTCTGTGTTGGGGTGTTCCCATGTATATACGTTACTATCTGGTGGTAGCCTTGTCGGCTTGCTTGTTATGTTATATTGGCTAGTTGTGACTCCTCAGGAGACATGTACATTCTTGGGTAAAGGCAGCCTTGTCGTCTTGCCTACCCTGGCTTATGTTGTTGTTGCAGTGTTATGATGCCGGATTTTAGACTCATTAAGTGTTAGTTGGATTATGTGTGACAGGTTAGTATAATGACGTCATTAGGACAGTTAGTCGCGGCCCGTCGGATCGGGTCGTGACTGGTCTGTCATCAACCTCCATTATAGATGCATCTCATTTATCATCTCCATCTTCAGATTTGCAGGAAGTGTCTCCTCAGGCAGCCAGAGCTTGTTTCACCACATTACAGCTGCATCTCTTCCTTTGATTTTTTTATCCGAAACCTGGTTCCTCTTTGCTGTTTTTTCAGAGTTATTCTTATAGTAGTCCTGCTTGTGGAGAGAACATTCCTTGATGAAATGCCCAGGTTTTCCATATTTGTGACATCAGTAATTTTCTTTGGGATTCTTGCTTGAACTTCCTTTCCAAAGGAATCCACCATTCTTCCAGACCATCTTTTGAAATCTTCGAGTAAGATAAGAGATGTCGGACTCATTGTCACTTGAGTCACTTTTAGCAACAACCTTGAGAACTAGGTTCTTATCTTTCTTTGGCTCTCTCCTTTCCAGATCTTGTTGTTTCTTTAGCTCGTAAGTTTTGAGGTTACCAATAAGCTCATCAATGGTCAAGTTTTGCAAGTCTTTGGCTTCAGAGATAACATTAACTTTGCTTTCCCAAGAACTAGGCAATATACTGAGTATTTTACGATCCAGCTTGTTGGTTTGAATGAATTCACCAAGAGAATGGAGTTTGTTGATTATGGAGGTGAACTTGGTGTGCATGTCCTGAATAGACTCACCATCCTTCATCTTGAAGAGTTCATATTCTGTGGTAAGCATGACTTTTTTGGACTGCTTCACTTGACTAGTTCCCTCATGAGCAGTTTGGAGAGCTTTCGTATGTCCTTTGCAGTTTGACAAGCTGCGATACGATTGTACTCATCTGGTCTGATACCACAAACAAGGATTTTCTTAGCCTTGAAATTCTTGTCCACAACCTTTCTGTTAGCATCATCGTATTCCTTCCTTGTGTTTGGAGTAGTTGTAAGACCAGCTGGATCTGTGTTCATAGGAACATGAAGACCATCACAAATGATGTCCTACAACTCAGAATCCTCAACCATAATAAAGTCATGCATTCTTGTCTTCCACTATTCATAATACTTTTCATTGAATCTCGGTGATCTTGTGGTAGATTGTACTTTCTCTAGGTTTGATGGAGCATCCATGAGAAAGATCCTTTCTAGTTATTATTTTTAGAAAGAACCTGCTATAATACCAAATGTTAGAATATATGAGTCTACCAAACAGTGTAGAGAACCGAGTTCTCTATTTATTCCCTTAACTAAAATAGAAGGTAAATAACACAAGATATTTACGTAGAAATCACCTTGATCAAGGGAGTAAAACCACGACCCGCCACAATAGGATTTGCCCAAAACTTCCCTATAACCTAGTAATGTTTATATTACAACCTCTTGCAACCTAGGAATTAAACTCTTAATCCCTTCCCCTTACAATAACTCTATTGCAAGACCTTTACAATAAATCTATTGCAAAGACACAACTTGACTAACTCTAGTCAAGTGAACAACTAAAAGACTTGAGAAAATCAGACCTACATAATACTTCTTAGAAGCAGTGTAGGATTACAAGTTCAAGAACAAAAGACAAAGAATCAACAAACCTAAGGACTTAAGACTTCTACACTGATAAGAGAACTGGTCCTTCTGTTTGTTGCATCTTTGATCTTGATGAGAGCACTTGAGATGCGGCGGCTTACAGATTGAAATGAGAGTGATTTGGATTTGTGCAAGATTGAGTTTTCACTTGGACCATGTTGTTTATATATGAGGAGAGAGTGGAAGTGACAAAAACCTTAACCTGGACCATTGGTCGAACTGTAACAACTCTCTTGTTGTGCTGCTACATTGTCAGCAATTTTACAGCTGTAGAGTTGACTTGCGTATCAGCAAAACTGATTCCTTGAAAAGTATAACTGGTTCCTCATACATATTTGTCAAATCATCAAAACAAAACATTGCATAACGTATCAGGAATATATATTTTTTTCTAATAAGACCTCAAGTGATTCATTCACTCCCATGTTTGGAAAAATATAAGACCAGTTGAATTCAGGGAACTTCATGGCATTCTTTATTTTCTACTGGTTTCTTGAAGAAATTTGTGTAGGGTAAGCATAATTATGGGAAGCTTTCATTGACAATTGGAATTATGTGCACAAGTACTGTCCCAAGAAATAGTACTTCAAAAGTGGCCTGGACATTCTTTTCCTTTCCTTTTTCCTGATTTTGCACATTTAATCTAATGAAGAAATCCCTAGGCAGTTGATGAGGTGTTATATTTTTCATCTCTTGAGGAAATGCTTAGTGTTATTTTCTAGTTTTTCGATCGATGAATTCTGAAAATAGTAACATTCTCTGGAACAAGAACCAGCTTGAGTTTCCAAGCACGAATCACACTAGTGGCGGAGCCAAAATTTTCACTATGGGGGTTCAAAAATATATAGGAGTAAACAAACGAAGAAGCCGAGGGGTTCAAGATCTTCTATATATGCATAAAAATAATTTTAACCTTATATATACGGGATAATTTTTCACCGAAGAGGGTTGGAGTGAACCCCTAAGCTACTACCTGGCTCAGCTCCTGAATGACAACAAATCTTGTCTCTTATTTCCGAAAACATACCGTCTCACATTGACTTTCTACCAAAGATCATCCATTAATATACATAACACGAGCATTGCCAACATTATTTGCTACAAGGCCAAATTTTCTCATCATAGTACTTATTCCTCCACTACGACTGAGCCCGCCAATGCCAACGATGTAGCAAAGACCTCCTGGAGATGAATGCACTTTATGTTTGTGGGCAATGCTATAGTAACTTTGTGAGATTGTAATAATCTCCCTTGAGGAGTATTCTCATTATTACAAAATATATATAATGTGTACAAGAGAGGAATTCTAATTCGGTAAGGATCCTAATATTCCATAAATATACAGTCTTTATAATTACACAATATATGGCGAATATATGGAGAATTTTCGCTAATACACCCTCTCAGTCAGAGCGGGAGGGGGTCGGATGCTAAGACTAGATCTGAAGTCAAGAAATAATTGTCTGGGAAGTCCTTTGGTGAATATATCTGCATACTATTATGACGAAGGCACATGCAACACTCTGACATGATCGAGAGCAACCTTCTCACGAACAAAATGTATATCCATCTCAATGTTTTTGGTTCTCTGATATTGAACCAGATTGTGAGAAAGATATATGGCAGATATGTTATCACGGTAGATGATGGACGCCCGATGCAAAGGACACTGAAGCACCAAAAGCAGATTTCAGAGCCAACAAATCTCAGCAACAACAATGGAAACACCTCTGTATTCTGCTTTGGCACTCGAACATGATAGGGTGGCTTGTCTCTTGGCAGACCATGAAACTATATTATCCCCTAAGAATACACAATAGCCATAAGTGGAGCGTCACATGTCCAGACACCCTGCCCAATCTGCATCCATGTAAGACAACAACCTGGTCGGTGTAGAGGGGTATAGATGTAATCTAAAATCAAGTGTGCCCTTAATATATCGAATGATACGCTTAAGAGCAGTAAATGAGACTCCTTGGGGGCATGCATGAACAGGCACACCTGCTAAACATTATATGCTATATCTGGTCTGGTGAAAGTTAGATACTGAAGTGCACCTGCAAGGCTCCTAGATAGAGTAGGATCAGCGACTGGAACACCATCCAAAGCACTGAGCTTGGATTTTGAATCAACCAGAGGGGGCATGATTTTGCAATTTGCCATCTTAGCCCTGTATACTATCTCTTCTGCATACTTACGCTGACTCAAGAACATATGATCTGTAGATCTAGTCACTGAAATACCCAAGAAGTAACTCAACTTGCCCAAGTCAGTCATAGTAAATTCGGTTTTGAGTGAAGCAATAATCTCATTTTTCAAACCCTCAGATGAAGCAGTGTGAACAATATCATCCACTTATAGCAGTAAGTAAGCAGTGCTACTACCTCGATGAAAAATGAAAAGAGAATTATCACACCTGCTACAGACAAATCCAATCTGCATTATATACCTGGCAAATCGATCATACCACGCACGGAGGGCCTGTTTCAGGCCATATAGTGACTTACGGAGACGACAAACATAACTGGGGGTTGCCGGATGGAAAAATCCAGGTGGCTGGTGCATGTACATTGTTTCTTTCAAGTATGGCTGGCCAATGGGCCGGGTCGGCCCGGTCCCGCCCCAAACCCGACTTTTTAAAAAAACAAAAAAAAATTGCGATAGCGGGACTCGAACCGGGATGGGACATGGTCTCGTCCCGACCCACCCCAATCCCGCCAGGCCCGACCTGATCTCGGTCGTGTCCCGTTCCCACTCGAAACCCCTCCTTTGCACAAATAACCGTTGCACCAACGACCTTTTTACATTTTGGTCGTTGTGCAACTACCATTTTTGGCCTCCCCCTTCCCCCAACCCCCAACCCCCAACCCCCCTAACCCCTTAATACTTATTTTTAACCCATAAGTTATTATATTTACACTTTAACCCAATTTCCCAACTATAAATACCTTATTTTCTCTCATCTTTCTCACAAATCTTCCTACAATCTCTTTAATCTCTCAATCTATCTCTCTACAAGTCTACATTGTCTACTAAATATTGAATTTTATTTATTCATTTGGGAGTGAAGTTGGCAACTAGCTTGAGGATCTTCCTTCGAGCAAAGTTTCAATTTTTAACCTCTCGATTATACGTCGACGTTACGTCGGCGTTTGATACATTCGTTTCTTCATTAAATTATTATTGTCTGTTTATTTTATTTAGCGCACTTAATTTCATTTACTTTAATTATTTATTAGTATAATTATAAATTTATAATGGAAGGATTTAAACGTATGCTTACGGGTAGGGGTCAAGCTTCTTCTAGTATGGGCAACAAGGGCAAGGGTACTTCTTCTAGTTATCCTACTATTTCAACTATGTTGTTTTATATAGCTCTAATATTTTTACTGCTTAATGAATATATGGATAAACCAGCTTATAAGGCAACTATTAAAAAAATGTTTATCAAAATAAAAAAATATTTTATTCATATTCCCACTATTTATATTATTGGTGTTGTATTTAATCCGACTATTAAAATAGACGGTACTAAATCACTTATTGAAACTATTTAAGATTGTATAGCAGTACTACCACCTCCAAGTCACAAAAATCCAAATCCTCCACTACCTATTGAACAAACTAAAGAAGAAGTGTTGTCTAGCGTAGAAGACGAATGCAAAAAAATATATAGGTTTTACCAACAAAAAAGTGCTAGCAACCTACTGGCTTACATACCATCTTCTTATTCTTCAACACAACCTCACAAAAGACATGTTGTTTCTGCGGCTAGTATTGAAAGCCTCAGAAATAGAATGTGCGGTCGTACCGCTACTAACCAAATTAGCGAGTTTGATATTTTTGTTTTGCAGGGTTCTGTACCGTACCAAGCAGTTCTCAATGAAGAAGGATGTGAAGACTTGCTGAAATACTGGAGGGGGAATGAGAAGACCTTTACGACACTTTCAATGATGGCCCGAGATGTTTTGAACATTCATGCATCATCAACGGCGTCTGAAAGCGCTTTTTCTACCGGCAGATATCAAATAGGAGAGCACAAACACTCATTAGCCGGAGACAGCTTAGAGATTGTAGTATTATTTAGAGATTGGATACGATCGGAGCGGAGAAGGTGCGGTCAACCGAAGATCAACGAAGAAGAAGACGAAAACTACAACGAAATCTTATCCGAAGGTGGTGGAAGCGACGTAGAGCAATTTGACCAATAAATACCAATTCCAACCGAAGAACCACAGGAAATTATCAAGAAACTAGAACATGTTTTTTTCAAAATATAATTTTTTAATTGCAATTTTACTATGGAATTTGCAACTTTTGAACAACACTACAAAGTTGTAGTTTTGACAATTGTATTTGTATTACAAAAAAAATCATATGTCTATTAAGTAATATAAGAGGCACAAGATCAGTCTCGGGATATTTTTATTACACTATCTTGTTTAATTATTGACTTTTTTTATATATATGTTATTTTTTAAATTAAGTGCAAAAACAAAACCACCCCGATCCCGATCCCGATCTCGCCCCAAATCTAATGGATCACATTCACTCCCTTCGGTCTAGGTACTAAGTCCCACGTATGTTGTTTTATTAAAGCATTAAATTCCTCACACATTACAGCATTCCAATTAGGGTCCATTTTGGCTAATTTTGGGTTTTTAGGGTTTGGGGAAATTGTTTGAACGGACAGGTTAAATTGGGTTTTAGGCTTGAAAATCCCTTGTTTATCATGAGTTTCCATTGGTGGGTTAGGGTAGTAGGTGGGTTTGTCGGTTGGTGAGTGACTGGTGTCGGGGATTGGCGATGCTTGGTGGTTATTGTGGTATTGTGTCAGAACATTGTGTTTGGGCTGGAGAAGTGATAGGTTTATTTGGATCTGATATGGTCGACGGTGGCGAGGTATCGGACAGTGGCGATGGTGGTGGTGTTGGTAGCGTCGGATACGGGGTGGGTAGTGGTGTGGGGTGGTGGAAATGGTCGACGGTGTATGGGTTATTGTCGAAATGGTCGAGTGAGGGAGGAGACATTGCAGTGGGTTGGAGGTGGGTGTTCTGTTGGTGGTGGTCCTGTGTGGAGACGGTGGTAACAGATTGGTGACCTGGGTTAGGCGAGACCGATGAAGAGAATGGGGAAGACAGCGACGGCGGCAGTGCCACCGGATGACCGACTGACATGATGGAAACTGGTGGCAGAGAAGTGTTTCCGGTGGCGGACGGTGTTAGTTGACTGAAGATGATAGGAGAGACGGCGGGCTCGTCAAGAAATGAGTAGTTTGGTTTTCAGAATTTTTGGAGATTCGAAAACGGGAATGTGGTCTCGTCGAACGTAACATGACGAGATATGTGGATTTGACGAGTGGACACAAGCAGATAGCCCCTATGATTAGGCGAGAAACCTACGAAGACATACAGAGTGGTTCGAGGAGCTAGTTTGTGAGGGGTGGTGGAGGCAAGATTGGGATAGCACAGACAACCGAATATCCTTAAGTGATCGTAGGAGGGAATCCTGCGGTATAAAATTTCGATCGGAGTCATGTTTTGAAGGGTAGTGGTGGGTAGAATATTTAGAATATATTCGGACATTTTGGCGGCATAGACGCAGAAGGACGGAGGAAGAGAGGCATGAAACAGGAGAGTGTGAACCATGTTATTAATGGTGCGGATGATGCGTTCAACCTTATCATTTCGAGGTGATGTATGGGGGTAGGAGAAACGAAAAACCATGCCATTGTTTCTACAAAATCGGTGAAACGTAGAGTTATTGAATTCACGACCATTATTATCACATTGAAATGATTTTATAGATTTCTCAAATTATGTTTTTATAAAAGTACGAAACTCAAGAAATTTTGCAAACACTTCCGATTTAAATTTGAGGGGGAATAGCCAAATATAATGAGAAAAATCATCTAACAAAACCAGATAATGTTTATGACCAAGGGAACTGGAGATAGGAGATGTCCACAAATCAACATGAATAATATCAAATAGTGAAAATGTAATGCTGGTAGATGATTTAAACGGAAGACGAACATGTTTGCCTAAACAGCAAGAAATACAGTTTTGGGTAAGTTTCCCATTATTATATTTGATAAAGTTATTGCCTCTAAGAAAATTAAAAACTGGGGTGCCTGGGTGGCCAAGACTATTGTGCCAAACGGACGGAGCGATAGCAGCGAGAGAGACTGGAGAGCAAGATCTAGCAACGGAGGTGGATGGGAATGGATATAGATCCCCCGTGCTATTGCATCTCGTAAGATGGGTCCCCGTATGAAGATCCTTCACGGTAAAACAAAACGGGTCAAACTCAACAGAGACAAAATTATCACGAGAAAACTTGCGGACAAAAATAAGGTTTTTAATAATGTTAGGGGTATACATGACATTTTTAAGGGAGAAAGACGGATGTGGTGGCTGTGTGTGGAAGGTACCATGACCTTGTATTGGAATGCGATGACCGTTGCCAATAGTAATATATGGAGGATGTTTTAATGGAAACAATTTAGGAATAATACCTGCAGACCGAGTGAGGTGAGATGTGGCGCCCGTGTCCATGTACCAATTTTCACCAGGCTGCTGCAAATTGAGACTACTAAAAGCCTGGCCCAAATCGGTTGGGGCCAGCACGTTTGGGTACTATGGATAATGGGCTTGAGTCAGGTGGGCCTGAGGCGAGTTGTGTGACCCAGTTCTGGCTGCTGGAAAATGGCCCAATATCCCTTGTTGAAGATATGGATATTGGGCCTAATATTGTGGAGGAGCTGAGGCCCAATTCGGCTGCTGGGCATTATGTGTTGGGCTGGTCCAGTGAGGTGTTGGATTGGGTTACTGTTGGCTGGAAAATTGCTGCTGGCTGCCGTGGCCCTTTCCATATCCTCTGCCGCCCCTACCGTGGTGGTTCTGCCGCTGCTGGGTGTTTTCCGACGGTGGTGGGCCGGAGGTAGTGTTATTTTGGGGAGGCGATTAAACTGTTAGCGCCTTTTAGGTATGTTCGTCCCATTTTGCACGTCGGGTTTCTTCAAGCAACAATTGTGAGTGAGCTTTGTTGAAACTATAGCTTCCCAGTGGGCCGGGCTCGGGTCTGGCGGGCCGGGTTTGGCGGGGTCGGGGTCGGGGCGAGATGGGTGAAGGGGGCGGGGTCGGGTCTGGCGGGACTTGCTCCAGTCCCATCCCGATCCTGATCCCATCGGAATCGGGTCGGGACGGGGTCGGGTCGAGATCGGGGCGGGTTCCGACGGGTTTTCCTTTTCCTTTTTAATAACATATGTATAAAAAAAACTCAATAAACAAGACAAAATAGTGTAATAAAGACATCCCAAGACTGTTTTTGTGCATTTTATATTATTTAATAGACATATAATTTTTTTGTAATACAAATACAATGTCTAAATTGCAACTTTGTAGTGTTGTCCAAAAGTTGCAAATTACATAATAAAATTGCAATTAAAAAATTACATTCTCAAAAAATCTGTTCTAATTGCTTGATAATTTCCTGTGGTTCTTCGGTTGGAATTGGTATTTGTTGGTCAAATTGATCCAAGTCACTTCCACCACCTTCGGATAATATTTCATTGTAGTTTTCGTCTTCTTCTTCGTTGATCTCCAGTTGATCGCACCTTCTCCGCTCCGCTCGTATCCAATCTTTGAATAATACTGCAATTTCCAAGCTGTCTTCGGCTAATGAGTGTCTGTGGTCTCCTATTTGATATCTGCCGGCAGAAAAAGTGCTTTCAGACACAGTTGATGACGCTTGAATGTTCAAAACATCTCGGGCCATCATTGAAAGTGTCGGAAAGGTCTTCTCATTCCTCCTCTAGTATTTCAGCAAGTATTCATGTCCATCTTCATTGATAACTTCTTGGTACGGTACAGAACCCTACAAAACAAAAATATCCAACTCGCTAATTTGGTTAGTAGCGGTACGGCCACACATTCTATTTTTGAGGCTTTCAATACTAGCCGCAGAAACAGCATGTCTTTTGTGAGGTTGTGTTGAAGATGAAGAAGACGGTATGGAAGCCGGTAAGTTACTAGCATTTTCTTATTGGTAAAACCTATATATTTTTTTGCATTGGTCTTCTACGCTAGACAATACTTCTTCTTTAGTTTGTTCAATAGGTAGTGGGTGATTTAGATTTTTGGGACTTGGAGGTGGTAGTACTTCTATACAATCGTAAATAGTCTCAATTAGTGATTTAGTACCGTCTATTTTAATAGTCGAATTTAATACAACACCAATAATATAAATAGTGGTAATAGGAATAAAATATATTTTTATTTTGATAAACATTTTTTTAATAGCTGACATATAAGCTGGTTTTTTCATATATTCACTAAGTAATAAAAATATTAGAGTTATATAAAACAACATAGTTGAAATAGTAGGATAATATATACCGAAAAATTCTTTTGTTGCTTGAAAAAATTTCTCTAAAAATACAATAAGTTCGGAAATTTTTACCCAATCATTATCTACAGTCATATCAATTGGATTTTGATTATGAGAGTTAAAAAATAAAGTTATAGGTTTTCTATAGTCATAAGCAACAAGTAGTTGCTCGTATAAAGAATTCCACCTAGTGGATACTTCTTCTGGAATTTTTCTATAAGGTAGTCCACAATCGTGACAAGTTTTTTTTATATTCTTTTCTTCATTGTACTCTATTAGTTTTAAAAATAAAGTTTATATCAAATTGTATTTTACTAAGAATGTCTTGAAAAAGTGATAGACCATCCTTTACAATTAAGTTATATATATGGCACGCGCATTTTATATGAAAATGATCTGGAAAAGATGGAGTTAAAACTATTTTTTTAAAATTATAATAGCGTAATTGTTAGAAGAAGCGTTATCTAATGTAATAGTCATTAATTTTATCGGTTATTCCATAATAATGGCGCACTTGATAAATATTATCTGCAATAAAAGTACCAGTGTGCCTATCATCTATATATCTATACGCTAAGATACGTTTTTGCATAGACCATTTATAATCTATCCAATGACAAGTTACCGTTAAATAATCATGGCTGTTAGTACTACGACCTATATCAGACGTCATAGATACCTTGCCATTAAAATGATATAATGAATAACGTAAATATTGTTGATATTCATGTGAGAATTTAAATACATCTCTCTTAACAGTTGATCTAGGAAAACCATTAAAGCAGAATTATATATATCTTTAATGTAATGAATAAAACCGGGAGATGAAGGAAATGAAAAAGGCAAACCCTTCACAACAACTAATTTTGATATTGCTTTCCTATGTCTATGTTTATTGTATTTAGGGCCTACAGTTCCCCCCGTCGTGGGGTTAATTTGACCCTGTACTTGGTCTGGGATAATATGTGAACCTTGTTCCGATGGAGCAAACGTTTGCGCACCCGGTTTTGAAGCCTGGTATTGGGCATACTTAGCTGGATGAGCACTTACTACGTGTCTAATTAAACCCCCGTCCCACCGTGACCTTTTCCAGTTTTAAATTTTAAAACATTTTTACAAATTTTACATCTAGCTACTTGATTCTCTACTTCCCTATCAAAAAATATCCATGCATCTGATTTTAATGGTCGTTTTGCTGGACCTCGTCTCATACTAGGGGGAATAGGAGGCATTTCAGTTGAAGGTGCACTAGTGGGTGTGTTGTCATCAACATTAGTGGGTGTATCATCTAGATCATCGTCTAAATTAAAGTCTTCTTGAGTTCCAGAAAATAGCTCCTCGTCTAAATCTAATGGTATTGTAGGAAAATGTTGAGTATCAACAAAATCATCCTGTGTAGGAATAGGATGACTAAAAGAAGTACCCTTGCCCTGGTCACCCCTACTAGAAGAAGCACCCTTACCCTTACCCTTAAACATACCTCTTAATCCTTCCATTTTAATTATGATAATAAATAATTAAAGATAATAAAATTAAGTGCGCTAAATAAAATAAACGGACAATAATAATTTAATGAAGGAACGAATGTATCAAACGCCGACGTAACGTCGACGTGTAATCGAGAGGTTGAAAATTGAAACTTTGCTCGATGGAAGATCCTCAAGCTAGTTGTCAACTTCACTCCCAATTCCCAAATGAATAAATAAAATTGAATATTTAGTAAACAATGTAGACCTGCAGAGAGATATATTGAGAGATTAGAGAGATTGTATGAAGATTTGTGAGAAAGCTGAAGAGAAAATGAGTTATTTATAGTTGGAAAATTGGGTTAAAGTGTAAATATAATAACTTATGGGTTAAAAATAAATATTAAGGGGTAGGGGGGGTTGGGGGAGAGGGGAGGCCAAAAATGGCCGTTGCCCAACGGCCAAATTCTAAAATGGTCGTTGGTGCACCGGTTATATTTGCAAAGGGGAGAACGGGCGGGATCGAGGCGGGCTCGGGATGGGCTCGTGGCCTAGGGCGGGCTCAGGACAGGTCGGGACTAGACATTGTCACGTCCCGGTTCGAGTCCCGCTACCAAATTTTCTTTTTTTAAATACTAATCAGGGTCGGGGTCGGGGCGGTGTCGGGTCGGGTCGGGCTCGGGACGGGGTCGGGCCGTCCCGGCCCACTGGCCAGCTTTAGTTGAAACTGGGCAACGGATTAGCCTGTTGTATCATGGTGGCCAGAGTATCATATTCACCTTTCGAAAGACCTGCAACTAATTGTAAGACCATATTTGACTCCGAGACCGGTGTGCCGACGTTGGGTAGTTGATCCGCCAAAAGTATCAACTGCTTGCAATAATCCGTCATGCTGGAGAAATTTTCAAGGCGTGTGTTATTGAATTGTTCCTCCATATACACATCACGAGTATGCTTGTTATCTTGAAATATTTCTTCCAACCGAAGCCATAAATCACGGGCCGAGGCGCCGAATTTCATTATAGTGAGAAGCAAATCCTGAGAAATACTACCATATATCCACTATTTTATAGAGGCATCAAGACGAAGCCAAGTAGCATCGTCAACTTCAGAGAGGCGAGGGAATGAGTCATCAATGTGGTCGAGCACGTTGTAGAGACATGTATGAATACGGAAAAGTTCAACCCATGGAGTGTACTGACTGTTTTCTTGATCAAAGATGATTGGGAGACAGTGCTTGATGTTTGAGACGGTGAGTGCGGGATGAATAGATGGAGAAAAAGATGGTCTTGGTAGTATTATGGAGATTAGACATTATAGTGTAGAAGAAAAAGAATAGAGAGCAATTTTGGGGTGGTCACTGGAAAAAGAATAGAAAGCAAGAGGGATTATTTTGAGGTGGTCACTGGTCACCGGCGGCTGCTGGAACTGAAAACAAGAAGAAAAAAATAATGTGGGGGGGAGGGGGGGGGTCGACGGCAAGACTTAGAGAGACCCTAGGTTTTTGGCTTCTGATACCATGTAAAGAATGAATCTTGGGCCAAACTCAACCCTAAAAGCTAGCTTGTAGGGTGAGGATTGTCCAACTCCATATAAGGAGTCTATGTTCCCATTCCATATCCGATGTGGGACTCTTAGCACTCCCCCGCACGCCCCCGCACGCCCAGACATTGTTAACTGGAGTGTGGATAATATAATTTGGGGCCCAACATCAGTGAACAAAGAATTGGAATGGGCCTGACTCTGATACCATGTGAGATTGTAATAATCTCCCTTGGGGAGTATTCTCATTATTACAAAATATATATAATGTGTACAAGAGAGGAATCCTAATTCGGTAAGGATCCTAATATACCATAAATATACAGTATTTATAATTACACAATATATGGTGAATATATGGAGAATATTCGCTAATAAACTTGATACCTACAAAACTTATGTCGAGTGTGGCAAAAGTTCATCTTCCGAAGATAATGTTACTCCATCTGTTTCAATTTATGTGATACACATTTCTTTTTAATCTGTCCAAAAAAGAATGATATTGTTAAGAGTCCCACATTGGATATGGAATAGGAACATAGACAATCCTCACCCTACAAGCTAGCTTTTGGAGTTGAGTTAAATTCAAGATCTATTCCTTCACAGAAAATCCAAAAGGGTCAAAGTAAACAGAAACCCAATTATCAGTTGTAAATTTCCTAACAAACACCAAATTTTTAATTAAGTGAGAAGCACGAAGGACATTTTTCAAGACTAAAGGTGGGTTCGGGGGAGATAAATTTGTGTGACCATAACCATGAATTGGAATTGAATTACCATTACCAACAATTATGCTACGATTTTTGCTCAAACTGAAATAAGACGAGAGATTACCTGGTGCCGACGTCATATGAGAAGTAGCACTGGTGTCCATGTACCAATTTGAATTCGGAGGATTTAGCCAAGTGTATGAATCGCCGCCTCGATATCCGTGTGGGTTGAGGATGTTGTTGGGCCCACAGCCGCGAAGGCCTGCTGTGGCCGAGGCCCAAACAGGTCAGGCTGCTGCCACAAGTTTCAAAAATCTTTCTTTATTTCTTAAGCTTCATGCCTAATAAAAATATATCACATAAATTGGGACGGAGAGAACAAAATTTATATTGAATGAAGCATATTTGAATATTTTCATTAAATAAGCCACAGAAACAAAAGAGCACATCTATGAGGAGCAAAGATAAGATAAAATGACCCGTGCATTTGAAGGGAAATCCATGTGCAAAAACTTCTAATAACTTTGGATCGTGGCATTTTGATGATACTTGGATTTCTCTCCCTATCCTGATGTTTCCTAGCATTTTCTCCAAACTATCGGGTCGGTGCGGCCCAATTATCACGTGTATATAGACCCCATATTAAGTATTAGAATCTCCCAAAACAAAAATCAATCCTTAACTTAGAAGGGAAATTGACATTGTACAGCACGTGTTGCTTCACTGCTTTGTCACCATATGTAACGACATGCACTGTACCAATATAATACTAGATTCACACACGTTTCACGAACCTCGTATATCACCCAAAATTATACACTAGAGATTAAAAAAATGGAATTTACCTCCTTCACAGACCTGTCGGACTGGGGTGTGGGGGCTCCTGGGGTGGGAGATTCCACCTTTTGGAGCAGAGATTGAAAAAATGGATATGTGCGGTACGTAAATGACCTTCCCTTGTCCAAAGGAGAATCTACCTTTAAATTTATGGGTTTTAAATTTACAGCAGAGCTAGAAGCTAAAGTACGAGTTTAATTTAATTTAAAATATATATTTGTATTAAAAAATTCACTAATTATGTATAAAAATAAAATTTAAAACTTAGTTACTAATATATGATCATATCGTTATTTTTAGAATTCATAAAGTTTAAATCCTAACTACATCTCTGTTTGAACGTATTTCGTTTATTGGATATTGGATTAACTATTTATACATGTTCGGGGGCGGATTTAGAGGGTAGTGCGGGTATATATAGGGTAGATTTTTTGTACACATAATAACTTTTGAACATCCTGAACAAATGTAAAAGATTAGCTCAAGTGGTTCAGGGTATTCAAAATTGTCTCTATTGTCCTAGATTCGATTCCGAGGGATAACATTATTTTTTAACTATACAGTTTGGACTGAAATCATTGAGTTATGCCGAAACCGCAATTTTTATTGTGACTCTGCCCGCTGACGTCCGATTCACTTTGACAGTATTTGAAGATGGAATGTTTGAATACAATGTTACATGCTTGTCTAAATTAGAATATTTTGAGAAACTCAAACTAAAAATGAGTAAAAGAACAACAAAAAAGAAAAAAACGAGGAGGAAGAGGTGTTTATTTTGTCATCCAAAACATTTATGTTAGACTAGAGGCGAATCTGGAAGAGAACATACGGGTTCACAAAAATTCAATAGCTTTTATTTATATATTTTTTATATATATATATTAAAAAATTATCAAATATATATAAATATTTAATTGTGAACCCAATATATTAACGTGAGATTGCTATAAAAACTCATAATCTTGGATTCGCCTCACTTAAACTTTATCCCGTCTTATAACTTAATACATAATTTGGTTAACCTTATTATACCCCATATTGCTAATGCTCACATACATTATACAAGAATCAATATATTATTTTATGTAAGATAAAATGTAAAATATGAATAATCATATTAGCAATACATCGATAAAGAGTAATTAAAAATCCAAAAAATTTATTAAAATAAACCGTAATTCCCATGTCCATATTATTATTTAGCATATAAAAAATTCATGTACTATAATCATTACTGAAAGAAATAATCCCCTTGATTATTTTCATTAATTGAAAAGGTATATATACAAGCTACAAAATCTTATTCTACCATAATTCTAACTCTACAATTATGGTAAGTGTATAATCCTAATTTAGGTAACAAATACATTACAATATACTACACATATATTTTCCTAATATACAATATTCTTACATTGTCTATTTCAGACCTTGTTACCGTGTTGGGCCACTGTTCACTGGACAGCCCACTGCCGAGATACTCAGCTCATTGCCCGTGATATACACTGTTGTATATTGGGTGTATATCACAGGTATATTGCGTTGTTTAACACACCCCCGCAGTCATAGCGGGCGGTCTTCGAACGCTGAGACTGTCCCTAAAATCTTCAAAGAGTACCGAAGGAAGACCCTTTGTAAAGATGTCTGCAACTTGATATCTTGACGGGACATGACATACGCGTACCTGCCCCCGAGCAACCTTTTCACGGACAAAGTGAATGTCCATTTCGATATGGTTAGTGCGTTGGTGCTGAACCGGATTACCTGAGAGGTAGATGACACTAACATTATCACAATAGACTAAAGTTGCCTTCTGAATGGGGCAATGAAGCTCTAAAAGCAAATTACGTAACCAACATGATTCTGAGACCACATTAGCTACCCCTCGATATTCTACCTCTGCACTTGAGCGGGATAGAGTCGCCTGACGCTTTGCAGACCAGGAGACCAAGTTGTTGCCAAGGAACATACAATATCCTGACGTAGACCGTCTGGTGTCCAGACAACCACCCCAATCCGCATCTGTGTACGAGACTAGTGTGGATGTAGATGAAGGATACAAGTGCAAACCATAGTCCAGTGTCTCCTGAATATACCGAATGATGCGTTTGATTGCATGCATGTGCTCAACTCTGGGATGATGCATAAATAAACACACCTGCTGAACATCATACGTAATATCCGGTCTGGTAAAGGAAAGATACTGGAGGGCTCCTACAAGACTGCGATAGCGGGTCGGGTCCTCGTATGGTGCACCTGTCGCGGCACTTAGCTTGGATTTTGCATCAACTGGAGTGGAAGTGGACTTACAGGATGACATCCCAGCCCTCTCTATGATCTCAGCAGCATACTTTCGTTGAGACAAAAACAAACCATCTGAGTGACGCTTGACGGCAATCCCCAAAAAGTAACTCAAGGGCCCTAAGTCTTTCATAGCAAACTCATAGCTAAGCATGGCCATGATAGACTGGCATAATGCATCGGAAGAGGCAGTCAAAATAATATCATCCACATACAACAGAATGTAGGCCAAGAACGAACCACGACGGTAGATGAACAAGGAATTATCTGACCTGCTGTGAGTGAAACCAATAGTCGAAACAAAGTCAGCAAACCTCGTATACTAGGCCCGTGGTGACTGCTTAAGCCCATATAAGGACTTTTTCAATAAACAGACATGATGAGGACGGTTGGGATCCCTGAAACCCAACGGCTGATGCATATAGACTGTTTCCTTGAGATCCCCATGTAGGAAAGCATTCTTGACATCCAACTGATGAATAGGCCAAGTCTTCGAAAGAGCCAAGCTAAGCACAGTGCGAATAGTAGTCGGCTTGACCACCAGACTAAATGTCTCCCCACAATCTATCCCAACCTGCTGAGTCTTACCATCACCCACAAGCCGCGCCTTATGTCGAGCAAATGAACCATCTAAATTTTCCTTATGAGCAAAAATCCACATAGACCTGATAACATTAATACCATATGGACGGGGCACCAACTCCCACGTATTATTATCAATAAGAGCATTATATTCATCAGTCATAACAATTTTCCAATTAGGGTCATTTAAGGCGGACACGGGATTACGGGGCAAGGGGGATTTAGAGACATCAGAATGTAAATTAAAATGTCTTTTAGGTGAAAAAATACCCCGCTGACTACGAGTGACCGGTCTATGACTCGAGGAAGAATTGAGTGAATTTTGGGAATTTTCTGGGCTCAGGACGGACTGGCCAGCAGGCAGTGGGCCTGCTGGCCCAAATTGGTAACCTGGAGCATCCACTGGACCAGTTCTAGAATTGGGCTGGACTGGCCCAATTGCTGGGACTGATCTAGTAACTGGGACATGGGACGGTACAGTGGGGCCAGCGGGCAGTGGGCCCATTGGAGAGTTTTGGGTGCGGAAGATGTCCGAAAAATGCCGAATAATATATGGGGTTATTTGGTCATCCAAAAAATTATACGACCTAGACTCGGGAGTATGAACTTTCGTAAAAGGAAATTGGGTTTCATCAAAAATTACATGGCGATTAATTATGATTTTCTTGGAGGATAAATCAAAGCATTTATGACCACGATGATTAGACGGATAACCCATAAATACACACGGGGTAGACTGAGCCTGAAGTTTGTTAATTGTGGTGGATGGGAATAACGGATAACACAAGCACCCAAAAATCTGAAAATGAGAATAAAAGGGTTCTTATTATATAGGATTTTGAGGGGGGAAGAATATGTCAGACCTTTGGACGGAATTATGTTAAGGAGATATGTTGCCATTTGCAGAGCATGATGCCAAAAATACGGGGGTACAGAAGCATGAAGTAAGAGAGTGCGGACAATGTTATTTATGGAACGAATTTTGCGTTCGGCTTTCCCATTTTGAGAAGATGTATGAGGGAACGAAAAATTAAAATTGATCACATTATTATCACAGAACTCCTGAAACACCCTATTGTCATATTCTTTCCCATTATCACACTGAATATTTTTTATTTATCTTTCGAATTGTGTTCTAATGAATGCTCTAAATTTTATGAAGACAGAGAACACTTGAGATTTATTGGAAATTGGAAACGTCCACAAAAATTCAGAATAATCATCCAAAAACAGAACATAATATCGATGACCTAACGAACTTAGAACAGGAGACGTCTATAGATCGCTATGAATAATATCAAATGGTTGTGAAGTATGACAATTTGAGTCCACAAATGGCAACTTAACAATTTTTTCTAACGAACAAGATTGACAAATTTGAGTACGACTCGTACCCTTACAAGAAATAAAGCTATTTTTATCTAAAACTGACAAAATAGAAGATCCCGGATGACCAAGGCGAGCATGCCACACGGAAGGAGAAATGGCTGCAAAAGCTGACGGCAAGGCTTGACTCGATGGACTGAAACCGGGCATGATAGGATAAAGATCCCCCCTACTATCACACCTCATGAGATGACTCCCCGTCTTGAAATCCTTCACAAAGAAACCAAAAGGATCAAATTCAACGGAAACAGAATTATCAGTGGTGAACTCTCGGACAGAGACTAAATTTTTAATCAATTTGGGGGCATGTAAAGTATTTTTCAAGATAAGGGGTGGATTGGGGGGAGGCAACATTTTCTGACCATAACCCTGAATTGAAATAGAGTTGTCATTACCAACAATTATACCCCGAGGGGTGATCAAATTGGAATAAGATGAGAGAGTACCTGAATCAGAAGACATGTGAGTAGTGGCATCGGTGTCCATATACCAATTTGGGTCCGGTTGAGTCAATCCCAATGTGTGCATCGCTGCCTCGATATCGTTCTGAGTGGGGCCTGCTGCGTGGTGGGCTTGCGGAGGTCGGGGCCCAAGTATTCCAGGACGTGACTGAGTTGGGCTGTAGCTGCTAGAATTGGCGCCGTTGTTGGACCGCCGCCGGGGCCGCCACCGCTTGGTTGCTTGGCTCGAATTGTTGGCTGCCCCCCACCGGCTGCCGGAATTCGCCGCCGGAGTATAAGAGCTGCCGGCCCACGGCCCACCGCCCCGCCCCCACCGCCATGGGCCCCACTTTGTTGGGACCAGTATGGTGGTAGGCCACTGTTTGCTGGACGGGGCCCACTGCCTGCTTGCTGACCACCGGAACCTCCGCGTTTTCCCCCGCGGTTTTTGTTATTATTCTTCCGATTATTTTTGTCGCCACCATGATTACGGGTTTGGCCCGAATGATCAAAAAAACGTGAAGAACTTGGGGAGGACGCCATCATGACGATGGGGCTTGCTCCGTTAGCTGCCTTTTTAGCCAGACCGGCTTCTTCCAAAGTAAGCATGAAGCGGGCTTGATAAAAGGCGGGAAGAGGGTTGCTTTGACGAAGGAGAGTTCCAACGCCATTATAGGCCTCTGAAAGGCCGGCAACCAATTGTAGAACCAAACGATTATTGGTTACAGGTGCGCCAACATTACGGAGTTGATCCACCAACTCCTTGAGTTTCTTGCAATATGCCGATAAGTTTGGAAAGTCTTCCATGCGAACTAGAGAGAATTCCTGTTCGAGTGTGACAACACGTGAATGTTGGTTATCTTGGAATATGTCACGCAATCTATTCCAGGTAGCCTTAGCCGTGGTATCCGGCTCAATAATCGTCTGTAAAAGGTCAACCGAAATAGTGGAATAGATCCACTGGAGAACAGTAGCATCAAGCGTAATCCATAATTGAGGATCCTCCGCGGGAAGAGGTGTAGCGGGATGAATTATGTGATGGATAACTTGATGGGAGATAGCGTGTATTTTAAATAATTCTGCCCATGTCGCATATTGGACGTTTTCCATTTCAAGTACAATAGGGATACTGTTCTTGACGTTAGAAACCATGAGGGCAGGATGATAATTGTTCTTAGACATATTGCAAGAACAAAGAAGTAGGGGAAATTTAAGAGAGGTTTTTGAGAGCGGAAGACAAATTTTGGGAGAGAAACTCGAGGGGGGGGGGGGGTCTCGGCCGAGAGAGGGCAAAAGTTGGGAGATAAAACTTTTGTTTAGACCTAGTCTCTTGATACCATGAAAGAAATAACCCCCTTGATTATTTTCATTAATTGAAAAGGTATATATACAAGTTACAAAATCTTATTCTACCATAATTCTAACTCTACAATTATGGTAAGTGTATAATCCTAATTTAGGTAACAAATACATTACAATATACTACACATATATTTTCCTAATATACAATATTCTTACATTGTCTATTTCAGACCTTGTTACCATGCTGGGCCACTGTTCACTGGACAGCCCACTACCGAGATACTCAGCCCATTGCCCGTGATATACACTGCTGTATATTGGGTGTATATCACGGGTATATTGCGTTGTTTAACAATTACCTAACTAGTCTATTAGCTAAACCACCCATGAGTGTATTTTCAGTTAAAGTTGTTCTATTTTGTTTTTTAATACCTATTGATTTTGTATACAACCGCTAACACATACTTTGAGATATTGAAGACTTAAAAGCGTGTTTGGCCAAGCTTTTAAATTCATCTTATTTTGAAAAATATTTTCTTTAGAAGTGCTTTTAAAAAATATACTTCTGGCGAGAAACAATTTATGTTTGTCCAATTAATATAAAAAGCGTTTTTGAGCAGCAATTAGTATTTGGCCAAAAGTTTTTAAAAAGTGCCTCTAAGTTTATTTTTTCTCAAAAATGTTTTTGGCAAAACTATTTTTTAGCTTTTGTTACTCCCTAGAAACACTTATTTTTTCTCAAAAACTTGATCAAACCTTCACTTTATTTAAAAAATAAGCATTTTTAACTTTCCAAAGATTGGGCGAACATGCTATTAGAGTATCATAAAAGCAGAATGTAAACACAAAAATAACTTGACATGGAAGTTTGTGTATAGTAACACCTTCAGCAGTTTGTATATTATTGTAACACCTTCAGCCAATCAATTTCGAGCAAATAAAATAAAATGTATGAAAAGAAATGTTTTTTTCAGAGTATAAATCTACATACCAACAGCAAGTTATATTATATTCAATGTGAACTCTAGTGTTTGGCTGCCAAATGTGTAGAAGAAGAAAGAAACTAAAAAGACAATCATTCCTAGTACTAATAGATTATTTGAAAGAATAATTATGAGGGGGAAAAAGAAAGATTAAGACTAGAGTTAACGGCGTTTCCACTGATTATAATATAATGTGAGACAATATGCAGTTGTTAAGTAGTATAACAAAGGGAAAGTTTCAGAATATACGACCGTTAGGAAATATGTACTCTGTATTAGCAATTAGCATAACAATCTTATTTAATTGTTTTCAATCTTTTTAAATTAGTGGGTGTGATTAGAATTAGTTGAAAACACTTGGATGGAACTATATACAAAATTTGAGGAAAATTGAGGTGATTTGAACTATACTTTAAAATAAGATTTAGATATGATCTACCTGGAAACATCCTACGACGACAATGTATATGACTTGTGTATATTGTATATACCGTTCATGAATATATGATGTACAGGAGAAGTATACAAAGATCTACCAGCGAGATACATAGATATACACCAAACATTAACTCGTCTTCGTTGAGGTAGTAGCTCAAAGTTTTGACTAACAACTCTTAAAATTAACCCAAATGAGCTCAATATTTAGTAGTATAAGATTACAAGTGTCGTCAACAAGATTTTTAAGCAATATAATATCTACTCCAAATTACATTACTTTTCGAGTTTCGATATTTATATATGAGGGTTCCATGCTCAATAATAGTGGTTTCAAGGTCTTCTTCTAAATTCGATAATTTCAACGAATTTCTGATGGTATTTCAGTGATTGAAGGTGGAAGTAGTGTTAATGCTGGTAGTGGAGTAACAGTGAGAAAGAAAATGACTTTTTTTTTGTACTTGACTATTGTGTAAAAGAAATATGGCTAAACCGATAAACTAATTAATAGTTAGACCAAATTGGTAATAATTTTATTTGGTATGTAATTTTTCGTAAAACGAACAACATCAATTAAGGAGCACCAATTTCGCTTGGTGAGCCGGAAATGCCCGGCTTATTCAGATCAGAATCTGGTTCGTAGATCCACTTATTCACATAATCTGATTTTTTTCTGAATTTGTTATCTCCGTCATAGGAACAATGAGATAAAAGGAATAATCCAATTTATGCATTTGTTAAGAAAAATATACATATTTGTATTACTCTAGTATACTTTGTGAAAATATATAGAGTTGCAAGAGCCTGTGTTTGTTCTTGATTATATAAGTATTAATTAATTATGATTAAGTGATAAAGTATATCGTGAAAATTCATACATGTTTCTTCAACAAATTTTTTTTTATAAAATTCCAGTTTCTTTTTTTTAATAATCACAAAGTGTAATTAATGTTCAAAATCTACTATAGAGAGTATTTTCTTGCCAAAATGTTGAGTAACTAGATATGAAATCTTATAATATCTAAGTAATTCTTTATTTTATCACCTTTTTGGTTTAATGGGGAAGGACGGCAGGAGAATAAAACAGTAGGTGAATTGTATTTTTCAATTATGTGAAACACACTTTGCTCTTTGTTTTTTCTTTCAAATTTTCGGCTTTAGGAAAATGAAATCATCTACTTTTGTGGTGCACGTTTTCAAAATAGTACTAGTTGACCTTTGCTTTTTTTATTTCCTTCGTTAAAATCTATGTCCCTCTTCTTTGACGCGACTCATCTTTTTTTTTTTTTTAAGAATGAGATTAACTCTAGATAAAGATAATATTAAAAAAATATTATATCATTAGATTATCGGATTAATTGTATAAATGACAATTCAATTTTCATTTTATTATATTAATGTTATTAAATTAACTTTTATAACGTAAGAATCACTCAGTTTCATCTCAATATGAAAAAGTGACTAAATTATTTTTTATAACTAAAAAAGTCATGCAATTTTGCTTAAGTATCAAAGAATGTCATTAGCAGAAGATAAAAGAGACATATTATATTATACTTAGATAAAATTAAATGATATTTTTGTTACAAAAAAAATCTTAGTGACTTAGATTGTTGCGACTCTTAAGCATAGTTAAATGATTTTTTTGTTACAAAAAATATTTGAAAAGGGGGACTACGGGAGGGGACGGGCTCAGGACGGGGTCGGGGCGGGTGGGCCTGGGGTGGGCTCGGGTTTGGCGGGGCGAGACATTGTCCCGTCCCGAGTTCGAGTCCCACTACCGTTTTTTTTTTTCTTTTTACGCAGGTCAGGGCGGGGTCGGGTCGGGGTTGGGCCGTCCCGGCCTACTGGCCACCCTTAAATTCATACTAAGCCAACCAATAATAGTCATCACATTCTTCTTCTTTCTCTAGTCATTTTTATACCCTTTATGCTCTTCTACAATCTTTATTTTCCTTGTTCATCAAAATTCTTCAAATCTTTATTTTTCTTTAATTCCAATTCTTGAATGGCCAGTGGTCTCATTATTTCCCACTGGTGCATTTTTTTGTTCATTATTTCTTGTGCAGCCAATAAAATTAGACAAGGAGAAATTCTAAGAGATGGTGACACAATAATTTCTCCAAAAAGAAATTTTATTTTGGGATTTTTTAGTCCAAAAAATTCAAAGCAAAGGTTTCTTGGTATATGGTATGCTGATGTTCAAGTAGATTCAGTTGTTTGGGTTGCAAATAGAGACAAACCAATTTCTGATAAAAATGGTATTTTTACTATTGAGAAAAATGGGAATTTGGTTGTTAAAAATGGTCGTGGCGATTTACTATGGTCGACCAATGTTACTGTCGCGACGATGAATTCTACGGGGTCCCTTATGGACAATGGCAATCTTGTTATAGTTAATGGCAATAACAGGGCCTTGTGGCAGAGTTTTCAGCATCCTACAGACATATTTTTGCCAGAAATGAGAGTTTATATGGATGGTGCTTTTAGGTCTTGGACAAGTGAAAGTGACCCTTCACCTGGAAGGTACGTACTCTTGAATTGTGTGACCGTTTATCTGAAAAACTTTACATAAAACACGCTTTCATTTACTTAATTCACTTAAAAAAAGAAAGAAGATGGAATTAGTTATGAACTTCGTCGCTAAATTTTTCATAGCTAACAAAACTTTTTGATAATCGATCGCGAGTCTGTATCTGAATAGGATTAACTCTGGATTTTACTCTTTAGCAACAGAGTTTTCAGTCGGTAATCGGTCGCTAAATAGGATAGCAATGAATTTCGTTGTTTAGCTACATAATTTGTTCGTCGCTAAATAGGATTAACAATGAATTTTATTGTTTAGCTGTTGTCTGCCGCTAATCTATCGCTAAATAAGATTAGCGAGGAATTTTGCTGTAGAGTTTGTCTGTCGCTAATTCTTGTTTTTTTAGTAGTGTTTGTTTCGAACACGCCCCCTCAAGTGTAGTCTGAACCATTAATAATGTGGGGTAGTGAGACTCGAACCCAATAATTTTCTCACTCTGATATCATGTTACATTGTGTGACCATCTCATCTAAGAGTTTAAGAATTTACTTAATTATGTTTTCAATAGGTACTTGGGAGTTAATCCTCGTGGATCACCACAGATTGTGATCTGGATCGGACCAAATAGATGTTGGCGAAGTGGATATTGGGATGGACTCTTATTCACAGGTGTTCCCAATATGAAGGCCGCGTATTTACATGGTTTCAAGCTTTACATTGATGGGAATAGGCCATACTTCACTTACACTGCAGCAGATGCTTCTGATTTAGTGAGGTTCCATATTAGTCCAACCGGATACGAGCTGCAACAAAGGTGGGATAAGGATAAGGAGCAATGGACCATGATATTGTCTCATCCATCAGATGGTTGTGACTTGTATAACTTATGTGGGAATTTCGCGAAATGTGATGTCACAAATTCGCAAAAATGTAATTGTTTAGACGGATTTGTACCAAAAAATTGGGGACATTGGAACGTGAGAAACTGGTCCGAAGGGTGCGTTAGGAGGACAGAATTGGAATGCAGGAGAAATAATACCTTAAGGGATGGATTCTTGGAGATTGAGAGAATCAAGTTGCTGGATTTTGCTGATACTGTAGAAATACAAAACATCGACGAGTGTAAAAGCAAGTGCTTGGAAAATTGTTCATGTACTGCTTATGCTTTTGTTAGCGCAATAAACTGCATGTTATGGAGTGGAGATTTAGTTGATCTGCAGCAGTTCAAGGAAGGCGGGAACACTCTCTACATTTGCCTCGCTCATTCTGAACTTGGTAAGCATTACATTAATCTGCTGAAGTAGTAAAATGTGTACTAATTTTTCTGTTGGTAGTCATACAATCATTAAAATTTGCATCATAGTGCTCAAAATGCTTGTGGCAAAAAGTTCTACCTGATTAGTTTCATACCAATGTCTTTGATTATACTCTTAGCTTTGTATTAAGTAGATTTAACATGTTATCTTCCATATGTTTGTTTAAGTTCTTTATAAGAAATGATCAGAAAATAGAAGCCAATGGATCGCATAACAAACTTTCTTGAAACAGGTAAAAAGCACAGGACAATGAAAATTGTGCTAATATCCATTCTGGTAGCCGGGGCTTGTGTTGTTTTTATGGTAGTTTTGCTACTATGCAAGTACATAACAAAAAGGCGAGGTAAAATTTCAAAATAGCCAGTGTTGTCAACTTGTTTTACGACAGTCATTCCCCGTTACATAGTATACCTATATATTCAATTTCCCATTCTCAGCATCCAAGAGGATCAATCACATGGTGACAAGTGAGCCAATGAGGAGCGGAGAGTTCTCTATGGACGTTTCGGGAGCAGGAGACCTAAATGTTGAAGGGCATCAAGTAATTGGTTCAGAACTAACGTTCTTCAGTTTCAGCGGTGTAGCAGCAGCTACCGGCAACTTTTCTAACGAAAACAAGCTGGGACACGGGGGATTTGGCCCTGTCTACAAGGTTGATTTCCATCCGATTGACAAGTGTATCTTAATTTGCTAGAGAAATATGGTCTTATTGTCTTAAACAAACGTTGATTTTGTTTATTTTATCTTTAGGGCAAGCTACAATGTGGCGTAGAAATTGCAGTGAAGAGACTTTCAAGAAAGTCAGGACAAGGTGTGGAGGAGTTCAAGAATGAGATCATGCTAATCGCCAAATTACAACATAGAAATCTTGTTAGACTTTTGGGCTGCTGCATTGAGGGAGAAGAAAAGATACTGCTTTATGAGTATATGCCTAACAGAAGTTTAGATTCATTTCTCTTTGGTTAGCTCTAAAATTCTACTAATCCTAATATATTTTCCCTTTGGATAGATTCTTTACTTACAAATAATTTTGCTGGTTACTTTTGTCAGATCTTGTTAAGCAAGTGCAATTAAACTGGAGGAAACGCTTCAACATTATTGAAGGGATTGCGCGAGGACTGTTGTATCTCCATAGAGATTCGCGACTCAGAATAATCCATAGAGATTTAAAGGCTAGTAACATTTTGCTAGATGAAGAGATGAACCCGAAAATTTCAGACTTTGGTATGGCCAGGATATTTGGTGGAAATCAAAATGAAGCAAATACAAACAGGGTAGTTGGCACATAGTGAGTATCAATTGATTTTACACTTTTAAGAGATAGTAATCATCCGTTAACTTGCTGCAAGAGCTAACTCAATCTCATTTTATGCATTTTTACTTAAAATCAGCGGATATATGGCTCCCGAGTATGCAATGGATGGCTTGTTCTCTGGAAAATCAGATGTCTATAGCTTTGGTGTACTATTGTTGGAGATCATCTGTGGCCAGAGTAACAGAAGCTTTCGGTCAGATGAGCACTCAGGCATTATTGGTTATGTATGTCCAATCAATTTTCTCAACTACTTCAATGTCTGTTTGTGAAGCTAAAGGCTTTATGTCTTGTGAGAATACTGCTGCTATAAACTACAAGTACGAAAAAAATGGTTTTCCCTCTCTTATTATTTTCCTTTTTATTATGGAAAAAATTTCAGGCATGGGAAAAGTGGGATGAAGGTAGACCGATGGATCTAGTGGACCGATCTATTTGGGACGAGTGTCAACATGATGAAGCATTGAGATGCATACACTTGGCACTAATTTGTGTGCAAGACATGGCAGTTCACAGACCAAGCATATCTAATGTCGTGTTAATGTTGGAGACGGACAATATAAGGTTGCCCTTGCCTAGAAAACCTACTTATACCTCAATGAGAAAATATGAAGATGCACATATATGGAATGAGAAGCAAGATTTTTCCTCAAACAATGTCACGATTAGTGTTGTAGTCCGTAGATGATATCTGCTATTTTTTCTGAAACATATAGGATCCTGTCAACATCACACCCCTTAGAGTGTGGTCTTTTCCCGAATCCTGATAACGCGGGATGCTTTATGTACGGGACTGCCTTTTTTATAGGACCAAGTAGTGCAACCGCTTTCAAGTTATACTTCAATACAAATGTTAATGATTTTGTGCTATTTAGTTGTACACTTGTAAAACATGTCTATAAGACTATAATACATGGTTCAAGGCTTCTGGCTGAATGAGAAATATCATATCTATATATTCTAAAAGTGGGAAGCCCTTTTGAAAGTTAAATTACAATAATGCCCTTCAAATATTAAGTGACCACGCTCCGGATCTTCATCATCTAATAACCCTGAAGAGGGTAAGAATCTAGATGGTAGTATACTTGAGTTAACTTTAAAATCTATCAAATAATAAAGATGTAGCATGGAAGTGGTTAGTATTAACTCAAAATTCATTTTTAAAATAAAAGTCTATAAGGTGTTGATACTAACCCCTTGACTATAAATGCGGTAGGCTAAGCAGGAAAGGGAGAGAGTGGAGTTAGATCCGATGCCATTGATTCTATTGGAGGAAGGGCTACTAGGGAGGAAGACTCCTTTAGTAGAGACGTCGAACTTTGTTTGAAGTCAGTGTTCTTACGGCAAGGCTGGATGCCCGATCTTGATTTCCCGAGATCTTGGTCCGATTAATAAAGACCAAAAAAGAATAAATGGCAAGAGAAATTAGATATCTATGGAAAAAATAACGATGTAGAGGGCGACAGAAAAGGAGGGAAAACCATATCATCATAAGAAGTGCCATTAGTAGAACCTGGAGACTGGATAGTAGCAAATGGAAATGAGAATTCATCAAAGATCACATGCAGTATACCGCCGACTTTGTCCTTGAATTCATTCTATTTCATATCCACCGACCCGTGGAAGGGAGAGGATTTGAAAAAGCCGAGTCTGTAAAAAGCTTATCGGATGGGGAAGAAAGACTTCGGTCTATCCAATTCAAGTTCAAGACCAATTAAGAGAGCTATGTCCAGCAGGGTTGGGCTCATCATCCCGAATCGAAAATGAAAGGAATTGGTAGTGAAAGACCAAATCTTTTTTTTCATCAATTATAGTATCTATGCGCCAATCCTTTTAGATTGACAATCCTATTTCTATTATAAGAAATGACGTTTTTACCCACTTTAAAAGAGTCCTTAAGGTCATAAAGAGACCTTCAAAATGAGTTTTCTAGAGGTCAATTCTTTTTTCCGGTCGTAGTATACGGCATTACCGGTCTTAGTCTTAGGAATCCCATCCCTAACGAGCTAGAAGTGGTTCCTCAAATAAGGTGATGATTTAGCCTTCTCATTCAAAAATGGACTTGGTTGCGCTCTATCTGGTATATCTTTATCCACCGAGAAAAACACATGCCTTACACTAAAAGTTCACCCACTTCTTTATTCAAAACAATTTTTTTTTTTGAAATGAACCCACATATAAAAGTGGGCTGGTTTGCTCATTATTTGAGTTAGAGCAGATTCCCTTGCTTTAGGCCAGGAATAGCAGAATGGTTAGGGGGCTTGTCTTTAAGCAGCTGGCTTCCACGTAGCTACAACTGCAGATGATAGTCTCTAAAAGCTACAACCGCCTCTTCTTATTATTCTCCGAAAACATACCTAGGCTTTGGCAATCACTCTACTGACAGAGAACCTAAGAGCTACTAATAAGCCTTTAGGCAGGCAATGGAAATGGTAAATGTCATCTTTCTTTACAATGACTTCTTCTTTTCCTCTTCACCATATAAAATTATAACTCACCATGTCTAAAAAGTGGAAGTCACAAACGAATCCTCTGAATTAGCGGCTGATGAAGTGTTCCCTAGCTGGATAGTTTTGCACCGACCAACCGAGTTGGGTTGGGCGTCTATGTCACAGAACCTTTCTCTAGCCAAGAATCCCATTATTGATCGCATCAGGGTGGATCCAATTCATTGGAAAATGCAAAATCTATCGTTTTAACACTAAAAAAAAAACCTACGCCATACCTACATAGAAGAACCACTGTTCGCTGACATTCTAATGTCTAACCTTTCGCTCCCCTACTGAAAAAAGGGCTATCCAGAAGTCTGAGGTTCCGTCTACAGAAGGTTCAACTATCAATTGTTGCCCTTATGTTGAGGAGATTTAGAAGCACTTGCTGAACAGAGAAAGGGGCGCTCGTGGCAAAAATGATTGAAGGACACTTCTTGCATTCTGTCCCACACTTCATACCTCCTATTTCTTCTTAAGGTAAGATAAAGGGCTAGGCATGGTGGGGTAGGAGCATCCAGTCGGCAATCTTTTTGGCTTGACCAAGAAGTCTTATGTCCTCCAAGTCGCACATCGTTTTAACCGAAAGAACTTCTTGCGCAATTCATGCCTTTATGTTTTTATGACCAAAAATTCTTAGGCAAAGGCAAACTTCTTTCAGGGCATCCAAGTTCCTTCCCTTAAGTCTAGGCTAAGCCTTAAGAATCCCTTCTTGAAGAGAATAGCCAGTGGCAACAGATATGCCAACAAGAGGATGATAAACCTTCTCCTCTTAACCACGTTTCAGCCTAAAAAGATGGGGTTTCCTAAACTTTTCAGTAGAGCATTACGTTGTCAACATGAAAGCGTAAGAACTATTTTGTGTTGGCAGTTAGCTATCGAGGAGCGATGAAACCACATCAGTGTGCGATCATCACTTTACGAGTTTCTACTTTCTTTTTTTATTATTTAAGGCCTCTTCTTATTTCATTTCGTTCCCGTTCTTCATTTCATTCTTCTCGAATCCAAGGTGGACTTCTCATATGTAGAATCTTTCTGCGGTGTGCTTTGTTTACTATTATTTCGTACTTTCTTCTTTTTATCATGCGATAGGTCAGCGAAGCGTGAGCGGACACGGAGAAGGAAACTCATTCCTTATCTGGATGACCTGGGTGACAGCCACTTACCTAGATCGATATGGCTAGTTTTCTAGCGAGATTTCTAGCTTGAATTAAGGCTTCGAAGCCCCTTTCCTCTCTCTATAACTAGAGAGCTAGGCAAACCTGAGTTTAGAGCCACCTAGATTCGGGATGTCAGAACATCAACCGGATCGGAAACCGAATCCTAAAGTGACTTCGGAACAGGTTCGATAGCTCGTCCAAGGCCTCAAACCTGATATATGAGAGGAGATGTCTTTGAGAGCAGCTAAAGAAAGTGTCTAAACGCATCTAGGGACCATGGTTGGTCACCGGGGCAGAAGGAAAAGAGGCTCATAGCTAAAGGTAGTTTGTCTCGCCCAGGAGGTGAGAAGAGTTGAGAACAAAGTGGCGAACGGGTGCGTAACGTGTGGGAATCTGCCAATTTTCAAAAGGGATTTTTTTACCGTAGGTTTTATACAGTTAACAACTAAGCCACTAATCATACAATTAAGAAAATCAAGTCGGTCACCCTGGGATTTTGGGTTGTTTTACTCTATTTCAAACAGTAGACTTTTCAACCATTTTTGCCCGTGCTAGTGCCCCCAGAAATTCTTGGATTTCAAGCTAGCCATTTTCATGTTAGTTGGGATGAGATCTTCTCTGGTTTTGTTGAGGCTTTTCAAAGTAAGCAGCGGCATCACATTCAGCAGAACCCCATTGTCGACGAATACTCGGCTAGTAGTTTTGCCTTTGATGTACGCCTTCACATAGATCGGCTTGAGGTGTTTAACCATCTCTTTCGTAGGTGCACCAAACGCAGTGCTCAAAGAGTCCCTAGCCATGGTATTGGCCATTGTTTCCCATTCTGCATCTTCTACGCAACCATCACCTTCTAGGCTATCCAGCACGGAGCGACTGGCCCAGAATTCACTTGGGATTAGGCTGACCATTTTAATGTCTGCCTACATCTCATCAACCAGGTCTTGGATAAATAATTCGAGGATGGAGTCTCCTCCTTCATTCAATTCGGCTGACCATGAGCTCATAACTTCCATTTCTTAAAGAAAAACAGGGATCAGCTGAAGATCCTCTAACTGAATCCTCTGCACGACCTGTGGGTTTGCCTCTGTTGGAGGGCCATCCGGGGCCACATTCTCTTGCCAGGGTTCCTCCGTCGAGTTGTCGGTAGGCTGTTCATACAACTCTGGTAGACCCGACGTCTCTCTTTAAGGTGACATTGCCCCTGAAACAACTGAGTTGAATGCCCGCTCGATAGCCTCGGCTATGACAGACTCAGGAATCTCCTGATTTTTGGTTTCCTTGGTGTTGGAAATTAAATGTAATGTCAGTTGTATCTTACACAAGGACTTGGCATGTTGCATCCTTCTTTTATGAGTTCTGGATGCGACTCTCGGTGGTGTCTCTTTCTTTCTGGGAGCCTGATTGATAGACCACTTCCCCTCTTCTATGTTGGCAGCTGGTTTAATCATTCTCTGAGGTCTCGCCTGGTCCTCATTTCTCGCTATGATACACAAGGATGAAACACTCTCGTTGATGTTAAACTCGACCACCATATGTTTGGTTTTTGGGAGTGGTTCCTCATCTATTCGAGGCATGCTCGACTGCCGATTGGTTGGCATCCGTACTTGCCCCCAGGCCTATGCCTGGCGTTGATAGGGACCCTTCTGAACCTCATGGTTTGTTCCTGAAGTTCTCGTTCAATGTCCCTCGAGTATTTAGGGCGGCCATGAAAACTGCTCCTAGCTGGCTGCCTTTCATGACGAATGTCATATAGGCTGCCTAACCGGTTGAACATAGAGGTCCTTGTGGCCTTCTCCCCTTTGGTAGGTTTCTTTGGGACCTGCACTCTTTTCATCAGTTGTTTCTCTTTGGTGTCCCTTAACTCATTGGGCTTAGCAAAATATACCATAGATATTGGTACTGCGGGAAAGGGGTCGATATCAATGGAAATTTCAGCCATACTCTTGTCAGCTAGCTTGAACCTCCCCTCCTTGATGCCCTTTTGGATCGCCTTTCTGAAGATCACACAATTAGAAGTAGAGTGACTGTATGAATTATCCCACTTACAGTACATCTTATCTTTTAGTTCCTCGACCGGCAGAATCCTATGACCATCAAGCAGCCGAATCTGCTTATCTTTGAGCAGATGATCAAAGATCTAATTTGCCTTCGTGATGTCATACGAGTAACCGATCATGTCATCGGATGGACTCATCTCCTTGGCTTTTATGGATTTCAAGGCTGGGTAAGTGTAAACCTTACCCCTAACAATCTTGGCCAACATTGCGTCTGCAGTGCAATCGGCTGACTCTGAGTCGGACTCATATGCTTCAATGATGGATACCAAGTGGGAGCCTCGATTTCAGCTGGCTCTTAATAGTATTTCGTTTTAATTTCTTCTTTCTATTAAGAGGTGTTTTAATTTTTTACATAGTCATTTTGTTTTATTTATTCCATTTATTTGTGCAAAGGACGGATGTTTCTTATCAAATGAATCATAAAAATTATTTATTTGTTCATAAGCGGTAATATATTCAGGTGCATGTTTTAATTTATCACTCATTGTCACATTTGTTGATTCTTGGGAAGATGAGGCTATTATGGATGATGGTATAATGGGTGGCATGGTTGTAAGCTTGGATGTAAAAGTTTTTGGGAGTGTAGGAATGTTTAGTTTTTCTATAGTAGAGAGAGGATTTTAAGGCTTGTAGGTTTTGAAAGTCTCGGAAAGCTTCTGTTAGCTGGTTTACCAAATGTGTATTTTCTTGTAATTTGGTTGTAATGATTTCATGGTTTTGTTTGATGATATCTACAACGTTAGTAATATATTCTTCAAAATTGTTACTAGTGACTTACATCGTTGTACCTGCTAAGAAAATCAGCTAAAATATTCTTAGTTTCAGAGATATTTTTAACAATAAAATCATAACAACAAACGAATGATTGTCATTTTCTCCTTTTATTTAATTATGGTAAAGGATTTATTTTATTAGTAATAAAAGCTCTTACTTGGGTGTTATAAGTTCTAACAACGAATTTCACTGGTAATAGGCGATAATGAAATCTTTTTATTCCAAATTTTACTGCTAATAGTTCTTTTTCATTAATATGATAGTTTTTCTCATTTGGCTTCCATGTTCCTCCTCCATATCCACATATCAATAGTTTTTCTTTATCTATATCATCTTTATTATAAGCTATGAGGACTACTCCCCATCCTATATCACTAGCATCAGTAAAAAGTTCTAGGACCTTTTTCCGTTGGTATTCTAAGTTTTGTTGCATTCTATATTCACATTTTCGCATTAAGTATGCTCTTAGTACTCTTATTCTTTCTCCTAATGCGTTTTCTCTTGGTTCTAGTTGGGTATATTCTTTTGATACTTCGGTATTATATGTTGTTGGTAAGTGTTCATAATAAAGTTGTTGATATATTAAACCTTCTTGTGGTAAAAATCATGCGTCATAAGAGAATTTGCTAAACTTATAGTATATTATGATAATTTATTAATTTTACAACATTTCATGTTATTGAAATTTATTATAATTTCAGTTTTTCTTTCTGCAAATACATTTTCTTTTGCTACTAACCATTTTTCTCCTAAAAATTCTCTTTTTAGTACAATATCAAATATCATTAACATAGCTTTCCAATATCTTGCATGACTAAATACTTCTCCTTTTAATTTGTATGCTATAGATTCCATCCAATATGTTACTTTTCCAATTAATGTTTTAGATATTAAGTCATAAATATAATCTAGGTTATCAGTGTGTGTAGAGTTCGTTAGTGCTACATACATTCCAAGATTTCAATCATTTATTCTTTTACCTATTTCTTGTTCATCATAAACATTATCTAAATCTAGGAAGTATCCATTGAAATTTACACCTTGTGACATTGATCCTACAAATTCTTTAAATTCAGCTTGTTGTCCTACTGGTATATGTTCTGGTAATCTAGTACGTTTTCTTGTTATTATTTCTAAATTGGGGTCTATTAGTTCTTCTTCAGGATAATCATTAGTATCTTCATTTACTAGATCATCTGTTTCTATTTATGTTTCTATAGGTTGTTAAATTAATCTTCTATATCGCTTTCAGGTTCTTCTTCTATGATTGCATTTACATTTGTTATTTTTTGTAAAGCTTCTATTATTTGGTTATTTTCTTTTTCTTTTTCTTTTTCTAAGTTTTCTTCGTCATCTACTTCTTCTATAATTTTTGTTACTTGTATCTCTTAGTTGATTAATTCATTTAATCTTATAGGATTATTAGTTCCTTCAATATTACTATATTTGTCTGTATCACTATCAGTTTTTCATTATTAATAGTACTTTCATCACTTGTTTTATATATTTTCTTTACCTTCTTTTTCCCTTTTAGCCTTGTCATTTGTTCTTTTAGGATATGTAATTCTTCTAGTTCTTGTTTAACTTCATTTAATTCTTCTTTTGTTTGTTTTAATCCTACCTTTGACTTTTAGTATTTTCTTTGTATCCTTAAACATATGTTTATATTTTTTATATTTATTGTATCATTCTTCATTAATATGTGATTTTAGTTTATATTTTTTATTATTATTATATCACATATTTGTTGTTCTTGTTTATATAATTTTAGGTATAAGTATTCGATTTTTTCTGTGTCATTTATGTAGATGTTTTCACCTTTTGAATTGTTATTATTATTATTTGGTGTAGTTTTAAGGTCTTTTTTCTTTATAGGTTCATATTTGTATCTTTCCTTTGCTATTATTTCTTTTCCATGATTTTTGAGAAATGTTATTACACTATGTTCTTGGTTCTCCATTAACATTGTCCTTTTTTATTTAATATTGCTAGGTTATCCAATGTTTTTTCTACTGATTCTGATAATTTAGGTTTCATTTTACTAATATCTACCATTATAGGTTCTTTACTTCTTCTCCATACATCTATTGGTACTAATTCTGGTTGTTTAGTTGTAGTATCAATTATTTTTTCAATTGTTCTTTCTAGAATCGTACGAGGTTCTTGTTCTTCTGTTACTTGTTTTCTTTTGTTTATATGTGCTACAAATATGTTAAGTTGTTCTAATACTATTTTAAACGTTGGTACTTCAGCTACATTCCATAACTTTGTTAATTCTTCTCTTATTAATTGTTGCATTTGTGTTTGACTTTCTCTTACTTCATCCATTATTATCAGGATATTTTTTATCTGTTCTTTTACAATTATTTTTTTCCATATTGCATCAATTTTTTCATCAATGTTACTCAGGATTATTTATTCTTTTCTTCCATCCATTTCCCATATCTATCCACATTTTACCAAATTTTTCACATTGTTATTCTAATTGTTTTATATTATTTTCTTATTTCATTTCTTTTGCACTGTATTCTAGGTATTTAATTGAGAAAATATTTCTTCTGATAAAACTATTTTTATTATTTTTAATTTTTGTTTCTTCTTTTATATTTTTTGTTGGATATTCATATTTTATTTACAAATTTCATTTTTTCTTGGTCATTTATTTCAATTCCTACATTATTAATTTTGTAATTTATCATGGTTAAAAAGTCACTTCCTAATAATAATTCATTAAAACTATCATACTCTATTACTCCTATATTTATTTTATATTCTAAATCTTGGATTTTGAATTTCAAATTACAGTTTTTTCATTGATTTTGCTTTTATGTATAAAACTTTTAACAGCTCATGTATTAATTTCAGCTATATAATCAGTTGTTATTATACCATTGAATATCATTACCTTAATTTTCAATCTATTATTGTTTGTATTTATTAAGTCTAATGTTCTTGGTTGCATAAATCTTAAGCTAGTTTGTCTTGATCTCATTGATTCTTTTTTAATACTTAGTCTAGATCCTTCTATCTGTGGTCTTGCCTTTTGTGATGGTATTATGATTCTATTACTATAATCCATATATATTTTATCTGGTTTGGTTATTTTGGAATTTTCTTTGTTTTCTATTTGTTCTAATATTTCTTGATACATCTTTGGTACTAATATACTCATTTCCTGTTGTTTCTTTACATGGTGATTTCCTGTTAAGGCATATATCATTTTTGTTTCTATACTTATTACTTTACTACCTGGTGGCATATTTATTCCATCTAGTTTATAATATAGTGTTAGGGCTAAGTCTTTGTGTTCATCTTTTAATGATATACTAAAATCTGGTTGTACTGTAAATTTTAGTTTTTGATATATTAAATTTCCTTTTATCACTGATATTAGAGCGTCTTGTAGATTTTCTAATATTTTATCATCTAGTATATATATTTGTATGAGTGTGTATATTTTTCCGAAAATATGTTTTTATAGTAAATTTTACTCCTTCAAAGTATATATTTCTGTATTTTTTAGCTTCTTTAGTAGATAATTTTGCTACTTCTGATTTTATTATCTCATCTATTATTAAATTTATTTTTGCTCTACCAGTTATGCTAGTTGAAGCGATTATACTTTCATGTTTTTGTGCTATATATTTTACTTCTTTATTTCTTTCAAACCATTTAGTTTTAAATATTTTCTTTGTTGATAATTCTTCATCTTCATCTTGTATTTTTTATATATTTCTGGCTTAAACCTTAGAGTTTGTGTTATTTCTCCTTTCTATGTATCCATTTGGTAACATGTTTCATTTGAGTTATCTACTAATTCCTTTCCTTTATCCATTAATTAATATGTCAATATACTTGTATTGTTCTGTTATAATATCTTTTTGGTATTTTATTTCGTTATCTCTTCTGATTATTTATCTCAATTTTTCTTCTCTTAATTTTCCTATTTTATATACCTTTTCCAAAAGATTTCATCATTGCTTTAGCAAATTCTATTATAATACTGGGTAGTTTAGAATAACTACCCAGTATTATAATAGAATTTATTCTAAACTACCCAGTATTATAATAGAATCTGCTAAAACAATGATGTAATCTTTTGGAAAAGGTATATAAAATAGGAAAACTAAGAGAAGAAATATTGAGAAAAAATAATCAGAAGAGATAACGAAATAAAAGACCAAAAAGATATTATAACAGAACAATACAAGTATATTGACAGATTAATTAATGGATAAAGGAAAGGAATTAGTAAATAACTCAAATGAAACATGTTACCAAAAGGATACATATGAAGGAGGAATAACACAAACTCTAAGCTTTAAGCCAGAAATATATAAAAAAAATATAAGATGAAAAACAAGAATTATCAACAAAGAAAATATTTAAAACTAAATGGTTTGGAAGAAATAAAGAAGTAAGATATATAGCACAAAATATGAAAATATAATCGCTTCAACCAGCATAAATGGTAGACCAAAAATAAATTTAATAACATATGAGATAACAAAAAGAGAATTAGCAAAATTATCTACTAAAGAAGCTAAAAAAATACAGAAATATATACTTTGGAGGAATAAAATTTACTATAAAAGCATATTTTCAGAAAAATATAAACACACCCATACAAATATATATACTAGATGATAGAATGTTAGGAAATCTACAAGACTCTAATATCAGTGATAAAAGGAAATTTAATATATCAAAAACTAAAATTTACAGTACAACCATATTTTAGTATATCATTAAAAGATTAACACAAAGACTTAGCCCTAACATTATATTATAAACTAGATGGAATAAATATGCCACCAAGTAGTAAAGTAATAAGTATTGAAACAAAATGATAGATTCTTAACAGAAAATCACCATGTAAAGAAACAACATGAAATGAGTATATTAGTACCAAAGATGTATCAAGAAATATTAGAACAAATAGACCACAAAGAAAATTCTAAAATAACCAAAGCAGAAGAAATATATATGGATTTTAGTAATAGCACCATAATACCATCACAAAAGGCAAGACCACAGATAGAAGGATCTAGACTAAGTATTAAAAAAGAACCAATGAGATCAAGACAAACTAGCTTAAGATTTATGCAACCAAGAACATTAGACTTAATAAATACAAACAGTAATAGATTGAGAATTAAGGTAATAATATTCAATAGTATAATAACAACTGATTGTATAGCTGAAATTAATACATGAGCTGTTAAAAGTTTTATACATATAAGCAAAATCAATGAAAAAGACTGTAATTTAATAGAACCACAAACTTGAAGTTACTCTGAAAATGAAAGAGAAATAATAATAACCAAAAGTATTAATTTGAAATTCAAAATCCAAGATTTAGAATATAAAATAAATATAGGAGTAATAGAATATGATAGCTTCAATGAATTATTATTGGGAAGTGACTTTTTAACTATGATAGATTACAAAATTAATATTGAAAGAATTGAATTAAATGACCTGGGAAAAACAAGATTTATAAATAAGATATGAATATACAGAGAAAAATAATAAAGAAAAAACAAAAATTAAAAATAATAAAAACGGTTTTATTAAATGTGAAAAACTTGGTAAAATATGGATAGATATGAGAAATGGATGGAATAAAAGAATAAATAATTTTGAGTAACATTGATGAAAAAATTGATACAATATGGAACGAAATAATAGTAAAAGAACAGATAAAAAATACCGTAATAATAATGGATGAAGTAAGAGAAAATCAAACACAAATGCAACAATTAATAAGAGAAGAATTAACAAAGTTATGAAATATATCTGAAGTACCAATGTTTAAAATAATATTAGAACAACTTAACATATTAGTAGCACATATAAACAATGGAAAACAAGTAATAGAAGAAGAACATAGTACGAGTCAAGAAAGAACAATTGAAAAAAAAATTGATCCTACAACTAAACAACGGAATTAGTACCAATAGATGCATGAAGAAGTAAAGAACCTATAATGGTAGATATTAGTAAAATGAAACTTAAATTATCAGAATCGGTAGAAAAAACATTAGATAGTCTAACAATATTAAATAAAAAAAGATAATTTTAATGGAGAACCAAGAACATAGTGTAATTACATTTCTTAAAAATCATGGAAAAGATATAATAGAAAAATAAAGATACAAGTATGAACCTATAAGAAAGAAAGACTCTAAAAATACACTAGATACTAAAGGTGAAAATGTATTTATAACTGACACAGAAAAATTGAATACATACACTTAAAGTTCGAAAAACAAGAACAACAAATATTAGAATTATAAAAGGAAAATACAAAATTAAAATCACATAATAATGAAGAATGACTGAGTAAATATAAAAAAATATAAACATAAGTTTAAGGATACAAAGAAAACACTAAAAGAAACAAAAGTAGAATTAAAACAAACAAAAGAAGAATTAAATAAAATAATACAAGAAATGGAAGAATTAAAAGAAGAGTTACATATTTTAAAAGAACAAATGACAAGGTTAAAAGAAAAGAAGAAAGTAAGGAAAATAAATAAAACAAGTGATGAAAGTACCACTAGTAGTGAAAAATCTGATAGTGATATGGACAAAGATAGTAATACTAATCTTGAATTAGCTAACCAAGAAATACAAGTAGCAAAATTTATAGAAGAAGTAGATGATGAGGAAAACTCAAATGAAGAAAAAGAAAATAATCAAATAATAAGAGCTTTGAAAAAATTGAAAATTGTAAATGCAATCATAGAAGAAGAACCTGAAAGCGATGTAGAAGATGAATTTAACAGACCCATAGAAACAGAAATAGAAACGGATGATGTAGCAAATGAAGATGCAAATGATTATCCTGAATAAGAACTAATAGACCCAAATTTAGAAATAATAACAAGAAGACATACTAAATTACCAGAACATATACATGTAGGACAACAAGCTGAATTTAAAGAATTTATAGGATCAATGTCACAAGGTGTAAATTTCAATGGATACTTCCTAGATTTAGATAATGTTTATGATGAACAAGAAATAGGTAGAAGAATAAATGATTGGAATCTTGGAATGTATATAGCACTAATGAACTCTACACACACTGATAACCTAGATTATATTTATGACTTAATATCTAAAACATTAATTGGAAAAGTAGCATATTGGATGGAATCTATATCATACCAATTAAAAGGAGAAGTATTTCTTCATGCAAGAGATTGGAAAACTATGTTAATGATATTTGATATTGTACTAAAAAGAGATTTTTTAGGAGAAAAATGGTTAGTAGCAAGAGAAAATGTATTTGCAGAAAGAAAAACTGAAATTATAATGAATTTAAATAACATGAAATGCTGTAAAATTAATAAATTACTAGAACATACTATAAGTTTAGCAAATTCTCTTACGAAGCAAGATTTTTACCACAAGAAGGTTTAATATATCAACAACTTTATTATGACCACTTACCAACACCATATAATACCGAAGTATCAAAAGAATATACCCAACTAGAACTAAGAGAAAACACATTAGGAGAAATAATAAGAGTACTAAGAGCATACTTAATGCGAAAATGTGAAGAATATAGAATGCAACAAAAAATTTAAAAAGATAAGAAATTAGGACTAAGAGAAATATGTGGATTCACAGAAAGAAGACTAGTAATTGAATGTGATGATAAAAGGAAAGAAATGAAATACAAGAAAGGTCATAAAAATAAAAGATATCAAAAATATAATAATTACAATAAACAATATTACAAACCTTACAAGAAAAAGAGGTTTAAAAGATATAGAAATACCCCTAAGACCAGAAAAAAATTTAGACACAAAATAAAATTTAGGAAAAGAAAGTATATAAAACTGTTAGAGGAAAAACCTAAAGAATGTAAATGTTGAAATTGTAATGAAAAGTGACATTATGCTAATAAATACCCAAAGCTAAAAAAAAGGTGTAAAATATATAAATACAACACAATTTATAATGAATCTACAACAGATAAAAGAAGATAATAATAAATGGTATGAATATGAAGACTTTTATGTCAGCCAAACTGATGAAGAAAGTGTAACAGAACCAGAATATTAACTTTATTAACTAGTACTCAGATAGTGAAAATAGTTCTAAATAAAATGGAAGGCAAGAAGGAAAAAGTCTAATAAATAGAAGAAAGAGATTATTGGATACAACGTGAGAGATATGTTCGCCATAAACTTATTACAATTACTAGTGAAACAAGAAATAAATACTATCATGATAGATATAAAAAAGTTGCAAAAAATCTTAATAATATTAAGAAAATATTAAATGAAATAAGATGGCAGGAAATCCAAAGAATAGGAAAAATGATAAAAGAAATAGAAATCCAAGATACTGAACAATCTGATTAAATGATAGATTTTATATTGAAGCTCATATAGAATATAAACCTAATAAAATGATAAAACAAAAAATCTTTATAGATTATGGAGTAGACTTATTCCTAGCAAGGAAAGAAGTGTTAGAACCACACAGATGAAAAATGTCTAAAACTCATAGAACAAAAGTATGATGATTTAATGAACAAATGAAAGAATTAGATATAATAGCAGAGAATATGAGAATAAGGTTAGGAAAAATAATATTTCGACTACCAATAATATATCAACTTAATCAAATGAGACAACAAGTATTATTAGGAAACAATTTCTTAGACTACTTTAAAACACAAGTTAAAAATAATAATACATTTAGCTTACAAACGCCTTGTGATAAATGGATAATACTAAAAAGAGTATTATCAATACAGACATTAAGATTATGTAACATGATAGATAGGAATAATAACCTGCAACTATTAAAATAAAAATATCTTAATATATTAAAAATGAATTTTGGAGAAAATCCAATACAACTATGGGAAAATGAAAAAATATATGCTGAAATCAAGTTAATAAATTCCAATGACACAATTAGATCTAAACCCATTAGGTATAGTCCAACAGATCATAAAGAATTTGAAACTCAGATAAAAGAATTATTAGAGGTAAAATGATACAAGAAAGTAAAATCTCACATAGTAGCCCAACTTTTTTAGTAAGAAAACATAGTGAACAAAACAGAGGAAAGACTAGAATGATAATTGATTATAGAGAATTAAATAAAAAGCTAATATTTGATGGATATTTTTTACCATATAAAAGAAATCTTATAAGTAGATTAGGAAATAAAAAATGGTTTAGTAAATTTGATTGTAAAAGTGGATTTTGGCAAATAAAATTAACAAATGAATCAAAACCTTTAACAGCCTTTAGTGCCCCTCAAGGACACTATGAATGGAATGTACTACAATTTGGATTAAAAAATGCACCACAAGTATTTCAAAGAAGAATGCACCACGTGTTCAGAAAATTAACAGAATTTTGTATAGTATATGTGTTGACACCCAATTTTATCCCGTTTTTTTCAATTTATTTGTAATTTTAAATATTTTCGGACACCTCAAAAACAATTTTAATATAGGCATATATATTTATATATTATTATTTTCAATATCATTATTTATTATTAATATTATTATTGTTCACTTGTCTTACTATCATTTGCCTTTTTAAAAAATCATAATCATAATGTTACCCTAATAGTCTATGTTATTCTATTTTTCGCAAAATGGCATCGCATTTTCCATTTTAAAATATTTTGCAAATATTATATTTTATTAGTATCACATCGTTATATCTTATTTTAAATAATTTACATTTTTCTTCAGAGCATTTTTAATATTAAACCTCTTTTATATTTTTAAACCCATGACCCATTTTATTTCCTAACCCAAAACAAATAACACCCAATTTAACAGGGGGCAACCCAATTGACCACCCCCATTTTTCTGCCTACCCGCAACCCACTCGACCGACCCAACAACCATTTCCCCCTTTATTCAAACCCTACACTAAAAAACAAAACCCTTCCCTCTTTTCGGTCCCATCGCCGCACACCCCTACCCCCAGTCGCCGCACCCTACCCCTGACACCACCAACCCCCTCTGCCCCTGACACCATCAACCCGTCAACCCCCATACCCTATCCCCCCAAAATCCACGACCCATACCCCTAAAATCCGTTCTAAAATCGTTGCTTTTGGCCCCCTTTATTTTGAATTCAAGCTCGGTTTTAGAGCGGAATCCAGCTATAAAACCCCCATTTTTTGTTCTTCATAGAGGAGGTCGATTTGAGGTCCGATTCCAACTATAAAACCCCCATTTTTGTTCGTCAAGAAAAGAGGGACCGAGACCGAAAAGAAAGAAAAAATATCTATTGTGTTCTTGATTTTTAGCATTCGCTTTCCTTGTTATTCAAGAAATAAGACCGAAAACAAGTCAAAAATCGGAAGGAAAAGGGGTGAGTTTCATTCTTGAACTTTGGGTTTAGATACTTCAATTGGGTCTCGTAAACTCCAATCCGAAAAAATCTGTTTTTGTGGTTTGTTCTTCACTGTTTTTGGGTCTCCGATTTGGGTCACTGTTTAGGTCGGGTCGACCCGATTAGGGTAAGAACCAAATTTATATGTGTTTATATCATGTTGGTTATCTGAAATTGGTGAAAATTTTGATTCAGGTCAGGTCCACCCGGTTCGAAATTTTCTAGATTTTGTATTTTATATCATGTTGGTTACCTGAAATTAGTGAAAATTTGATTCGGGTTGAGACCCTTGATCCGGGTCGAGTCATCGATCCGGGTCGGGTCGGTCCACCTAGTTTGAATAAATTTCCAGATTTTGTGTTTTATAACATGTTTGTTGGTTATTTGAAAATCCAAAAAATTGATTCCAGGTCATCACTGTTTCGGGTTGCATTTTTCGGTTCGAATTTCAGAACTCGGGTCGAATTTTCAGCAGCATTTTAAGTTCGGTTTCGGTTAGAAAATTTAAGAACTCGGGTCAAACATTTTAATTACGAACTGTTGGTTTATTTTGGTATTTAAACATCCTTACACGTATATCTTACTGTTTTACTGATTTGAACAAATAATACACTTAGGCCAATGAAATTGAATTTGAGGTCGCGCCTCTTCAGAAAATGCTCTTATGTTTCAGTTTGTTGTTTTGGTATAATTTACTGATTTGAACAAATACTACATTTAGACCAATGAAATTGAATTTGAGGTCGCGCCCATTCGGGAAATGCTCTTCTGTTTCAGTTTGTTGTTTTGGTATAATTTACTGATTTGAACAAATACTACACTTAGGCCAATGAAATTGGATTTGAGGTTGCGCCCATTCCGAAAATGTTCTTCTGTTTCAGTTTGTTGTTTTGGTATAATTTACTGATTTGAACATATACTACACTTAGGCCAATGAAATTGAATTTGAGGTCTTGTCCCTTCGGAAATTGTCTCTCGGTTTTGGTTTGCTGCTTTGGTATACTTTTGCTGATTTGAACATGATACTACACTGGCCAATGAAATATCCGTTGATCATGAGGCCTCCACAGTTGGAAAGACGGAAATAAAACTTCCGGGCAATGATGAAACTTAATTTTTTTTCCATCCGAGAGACCAACATGCTCAGCAGGCGAGGCAACTAAAATGACCAACATGTCATATGTTCGCAGCCACGACGTGATTGGAATGATCTTTTCAAAATTTAAGTCTGAGCCCTCCGTGATCAAAACATTCACTGTTTTGGATACGGATCCGAAGTTTATTTATATTCAACTGATTTCTAACCGTTTGTTCTTGACAGCTTGCAAGGAATGCAGTTAAAGAAGACAAAAATACCCCTCGGAGATTATCTATTTTGTTGTTGTTCTTACTTTCTTTAATTCAGCTTTATTTTATTCGGTATTGTAATATTATTTATTGTACTTATATAATTATTTGAAATGTCTAGAATAGGTAGACTTAGAATTAATTAATAGGGTAGTCTAAAACTGGAAACCCGTTGCTAGCTTATTTACTTGTAGGCTCGGTTAGTTCAAACCTAGAAATCCTCCGATAGTTATCTATTTTTAGGCTCGTCATGCATATTCAACATTTTCAAAACAACTTTGGTCATCTTTTATCGCTTTATTAATCTTACAAATAAGTTTGCCTTTTCCGATTTGCAACTCAAAATGATTTCCAAAAAAAAATAATTACTTTGGCATTATAAATAAATTGCTTTTCTATCAATTGACAAAAATGCATGTTTTTTATTCTAACTCACTTTACTTGTATTTTTATAAATAATGTCACAAATGCATGTCTTTTATCCCAAAAATCAATTTTACATATAGTTGTATAAAAATGCCATGCATACTCTTTCCGGATTTTATGTCAGAATTTATTTCTCAAAACTACAATTATCTTTGCGATTCCTTCAAAAGAATAAATGGTAAAATCTTTACATTATTAAATGCACCTTTTTATTAATTATTTGCAAACATATTTTTAACTTTATATACTTTTAAACAGACATTTTCTTAGTACAATAATTAACCTGAGTTTGACCGAATAACCGCAAGTTAGGGGATCTTAAAGGATGCCTAACCCCTTCCCTTTAGGATAATAAAAAATCCTTACCTAGAATCTCATTAGCTTTGCAGACCATAAAATTGGAGTTATTTTGCAGCATTTAGTTAACATTTAGGTGCCATAATTCACCTTAGAATAATTATGTGGCGACTCCTCAACAAAGCATTTTTATCCAGTCCAGAGGGAATCGAACCATCATGTCGCGAAGCCCGTGGGTTAAAAATGGGCGCGACAATATGTTGATGACATGTTAATACATAGTGATGATTTGGAAAACCATATAAAACATCTAGAAGAATTTATAAAAACTGTAAGACAATATGGAATATTATTATTTGAAAAGAAATTTGAAATCTTCAAAAATAGTATAGAATATTTATGATACATTATAGATAAAGAAGGATTACAATTTCAAGAACATATAGTGACAAAGATAAATAATTTATAGATAAATTAGAAACCAAGAAAGAAGTACAATAATTTCTAGGAGTAGTAAAATATACTTCAGACCATATAAAAGATTTACCACTCTTAAGAAAATAATTGCAAGAATTAACTAGAAAAAATATAACATTCGAATGGAAGGAAGAACATACTAAAGCTATAAACGAAATTAAGGGAAAAGTAAAAGTCTTACCAAAACATAGAATACCAATGGAACAAGATCAACTAGAGCTTTTTACTGATGCTAGTGATTAAGGGAGCAACCCTCATAGCTTATAATAAAGATGATATAAATAAAGAAAACCATTGATATGTGGATATGAAGGAGGAACATGGAAGCCAAATGAGAAAAACTATCATATTAATGAAAAGAACTATTAGCAGTTGTTAACACTCAAAAGTAATTTAAGTGTTTAGCCAAATTCAGTGACATCCGAACTGTTCTAGAGCCGAATTTACTCCTAGCCCTCGGCTGTAAGAACTTCATCGGCTACTAATGCATCTTAGCAGAGTTGTTAGTTAGAGGTACGACTGGGACCCACTCAGATGCAGACGCCTGAACGACCAAGTCAAAAGTATTTTCGGACCCCTAGAAGCGATAACGGCCAACAACAGCTAAAAGAAAGGGCCATTATCCGAGCAAGAGGAGTAGAGGGCGAGAAATTCGGCACCACCTCCCCCATAGTCGGCCATTGAACTTATTGGGTTACTTGATGGCTGACATGGGGGAGGGGGGGATCACGTTGTACAATTTTTTTCCTTTTTTGTACTATAAATAGGATCATTCTTTGTATATAGAGAGAACCAATCAATCAAACAACTCAATTTTTATCTATCTTTATCCTTTACTTTACTGTACTCAGCTGCATTCATGTTTCTTACCTATTAGTTTACTCATACCACCATCCTAACGCTTTTTGGAGTAGTTTGGGAACCCATTGCTGGAAATCAGAGTTCCGTTTCCGGCCCAAATCGCTTAAGTTAAGGAATCAATTTATCTCATGATACGGTCAGCCGATAAAATGGCAAAGAATAGAATTCAGGGTGAGAACAAATTTGACACGCCAGTGGGACCATATGTGAATTAATAGCAAAGTTTGATTCTCCAGGTCAGGATCATTCTTGGCGTATGTGCCCAAGGTCCGGTAAGAAAATGAACCCCGTATCCAGTCCACATCCTAAAGCAAATCCTCCCAGAAGGAACAATGAACCAGCATCCTCATCGGGTATGCCTATATCGGTTGATACCCCTCCACTTCCTCCATCAACCCAAGATGTGGAAGAATCTAGCCAATCTGAAAGTCCAACCATAATGATCACATCTTTTATTAGACAACAGATCGACTTGGGCATCCACGATATTATGTACCAAGTTTCGAAACAGTTGGCTGACACTGTGAAGACGATGGTACATAATGAGGTTCAGCAAGCGAGGGAGATGGAAACCAATCGAATGCACCCAGGAGAATGTCGGCTAGTTCTGCCATCCCTCTAACGAGCGGTATTGTTCAGTATGAGACCGTGACTCCCGGTGTTGTTCCTCAGCCATATGTGCATCAGCTAGTGCCTACTCAGGTGCAGCCGGTAGCACACCTAGGAACACAAGCCTAATCGCCTGGCAACCAGCACACTGCATGGTCGTCGCCGAACCTTGGGGGGAAAATGTGCCACTTGACCAAGTAAGTTTGCAGTATGGGCAGATCAACATGGCTCAGAGGCCAGTTCAGGCTCTAGGACACTTTGGATTACCACCCGTTATGCCGTACGTTTCTACGAACGGCCATACGATGCAGGCGAACAATGTTGGCCAGCTGAATTGGCAGCCGATGGCCCCTGGCTATGACTTAGCTCGGTTATCTGGCGACACTGTTTATAGTGGAATACCATTCCAGCAGTCATTGCCAGTACCCAGTCCATACCTTCCGGGAAGCATAAATTTTCTAAGAATGGCCGATGTCCGAGGAGAGCAGCCATGGAATATTGTTCCACCTTATCCTCAAGCTCCGTTAGCCTTTCCAGGAGCTCAGGTTGCAGGCTTTAGTGGCCATACCCAACAGCATCAATGTGCCATTACCCCACCTATTGGTATTGGCCAACAGACCACTTACAACCTTCTAAACCCTGTCCAACAAAGTGCAGAATGGAGGTCGCCTGTGCAGAACGCCTACCAGCCGAATCCAGTCGAGAATCGGCAGGGGACGTCACAACTGATAAACCCATAAATTATTGTTAATACCATGCGGAGGTACTTCGACATTCAACTGAAACCTTTGGACATGCCTGTTTATAAGAAGCCTTACCTCGATTGGGTAGATCGGATAACATCTTTTCCGATGGGCTTCAAAACACCAGAGTTTGCCATCTTCTCTGGCAACGATGGCAAATCCATTATCAAACACATCAGAAGATTTACTGCCCAATGCGGCGAGGCTGGCCAGAATGAGTATCACAAGTTGCAGCTATTCTCTCTCTCTCTAACGGGAACAACCTTCACATGGTACTCATATTTGTCTCCTGATTCCGTACAAAGCTAGACTGACATAGAGGGTTGCTTTCATGATGGGTTCTATTGGCCCCAACCTCAAGTTACCATGACTGATCTAACGAACATCAAGTAGCAGGTCGATGAATCAGCTGCCAATTTTATCGAGAGATTCATAAAGAAGGTTGGGAAATGCACCGTACACTTTCCCGAGTCTGAGTGTACCCACAAGATAATCAACAACATGCACCCTCAGTTAAACAAAAAGTTGGTGGGGTAATCCTGCACTGACCTGAGCTAGTTAACCGAAAAGGCTAGCCAAATAGAGCAGTATGTCCAGGAGAAGGAGCAGATAAGAGCCAGCCAAAATCGAGGCTCCCACTTGGTATCCATTATTGAAATGGATGAGTCCGGCTCAAAGTCAGCCGACTGCGCGGTAGACGCAATAGTGGCCGAGATTGTTAGGGGTAAGGTTTACTCTTTCCCAGCCTTGAAAGTCGTAAAAGGCAAGGAGACGACTTCATCCGATGACAGGGTCGGTTACTCATTTAACATCACAAAGGCAGATCAGATCTTTGATCATCTGCTCAAAGATAAGCAGATTCGGCTGTTTGATGGTCGTAGGATTCCACCTGCCGAGGAACTCAAAGATAAGAAGTACTGCAAGTGGCATAATTCATACAACCACTCTACTTCTAATTGTGTGGTTTTTAGAAAGGCGATCCAAAAGGGCATCAAAGAGGGGAGGTTCAAGCTAGCCGACAAGAGTATGGCTGAATTGTCCATTGATACCGACCCCATTCCTACGGTACCAATATATATGGTATCTTTTGCTAAGCCCGATGAGTCAAGGGATACCAAAGGGAGACAACTGATAAAAAAGGTGTGGGTCCCAAAGAAACCTACCGAAGGGGATAAGGCCACAAGGACCTTTATATTCAACCGGTTAGGCAACCTACATGACATTCGAGATGACATGCAACCAGCTAGGAGCAGTTTTCATAGCCGCCCTAAATACTCGAGGGACGTTAAACGAGAACTTCAGACATAAACCATGAGGTTTAGAAGGGTCCCTATCGGCGCCAGGCATAGCCCTGGGGGGCAAGTATGGATGCCAACCAACAAGCAGCCGAGCATGCCTTGAATAGATGAAGAACTACTCCCTAAAACCAAACAGAGAGTGGTCGAGTTTAACGTAAATAAGGGTATTTCTTCCTTACGTATCACGGCGAGAAATGAGGACTAGAAGATACCCCGGAGAATTATTAAACCAGCCGCCAACAAAGAAGATGAGAAGTGGTCTGTCAATCAGGCTCCCAGAAAGAAAGAGGCACCACCGTGAGTCGCATCTAGGACTCATAAAAGAAGGATGCAATGTGCCAAGGCCTTGCGTAAGATGCAACAAACATTTCATCTAATTTCCAACACCAAGGAAGCCAAAAATCATAAGATTCCTGAGTCTACCGTAGCCGAAGCTATCGAGCGGGTATTCAGCTCAGTTGCTTCAAGGTCAATGTCGCTTGAAGGAGAGACGTCGGGTCAACTAGAGCTGGATTAATAGACTCCCTACAACCCGACGGAGGAACCCTGATAATAAAATGTGGCCCTAAATGGACCTCTAATTGAGGCCATCCCACAGATCATGCAGAGGATTCAGTTAGAGGATCCCCAGCCGATCCCCATTTGTCTCTAGAAAATGGAAGATATGAGCTTCTGGTTAGCTGAATTGGATGAAAGATGGGACTCCATCCTCGATTTATTTAGCCATGACCTGGTTGATGAGATCTAGGCAGACATTGAAATGGTCAGCCTAATCCCATGTGATTTTTGGGCCAGCCGCTCCGCGCTGGATAGCCTAGAAGGTGATGTTTGCATAGAAGACGTAGAATGTGCAATAATAGACGATACCCCGGCTAGGGACACTTTGAGCACCGTGTTTGGTGCACCTACAGAAGATATGTTTAAACACCTCAAACTCCTTTACGTCAAGGCTTATATTAACGACAAAATTATTAGTCGGCTCTTTGTCGACAATGGGGCTGTGCTGAATGTGATGTCGCTGCTTACCTTGAAGGATCTTAACAAAACAAAGGAGGATCTCATCCTAACTAACATGAAAATGGCTAGCTTTATGGGAGAAACCTATGAAACATTGGGGATTCTAGTAGCAGAAATCACTGTAGGGTCTAAGACGGTCAGGTCTGCCTTCTTTGTAACAGATGGCAAGCCGTCCTACACCATTCTGCTGGGTAGGGACTGGATTCACACCAGCTGATTCCTTCCTTCTACCATGCATCAAAAGCTCATCTTTTGGGAAAGAGATAAGATAGAAATTATCCCAGTGGATGGTAACCCATTCTGACTAGGGGTTCAGAATGTAGAAGTTGTCCTCTACTCACCCTATGTGGCTCCCTCAGCCATCATGGAGCAGTATGAAGAGGGATCTTAGGAATCTTGTAATCTTACCTCACGAGGGTTTGAAATAAAACAATTAGCCGAACCATGGCTCACCTTGGAGGATTTAAATGGTTGAGGAAACCCAACTCATACGTGACTTGTGGCATCGGCTGACCGCCCTAAGTTCTAAGGCAAGGATAGCCGAGGCATTGCAGATGGGGAACCACGACAATGAACCAACACTTGTAGCCGATGAATTTGAGCTATTGATGGAGCTTGAATACCCCATAAGAAGGGCTATGCCTAGTTTTGAGTCTCAGGATCCTTTGGAATATATCAACTTGGGAACTGAAGAAATCCCTCCGCTAACACATATTAGTGGTTTGATGAAGGAAGAAGACAAATAAGGCATAACGGCCCTTCTACTGCAGTATAAAGACTGGTTCGCATGGGATTATCATGCGATGTCTGGGCTGGCACGTACTTTGGTAGAACATAGATTGCCAATCAATGAGGGTTTCAAACCCTAAAAATAACCGCCCAGAAGGTATCACCCTCAGCTTATGCCTCAAATCAAAGCCGAGATCGAACGACTGCTGAAAGTCAAGTTTATCAAAACGGCTAAGTATGTGGAATGGTTGGAAAACATCGTACCAGTCAAGAAGAAGAATGGCAAGGTTCGGGTATGTATTGATTATAGGAACCTAAATCTAGCCACTCCTAAAGATGAGTACGTCATGCCGATAGCCGACATGCTAGTCGACTCAGCAGCCGCTAATGGTGTATTTACCTTCATGGATGGATACTCTGGCTATAATCAGATATCAGTAGCTGAGGACGCCATTCACAAAACCGCCTTCAGATGTCTAGGAGGGTCATTTACGAGTGGGTAGTTATGTCGTTTGGTCTAAATAATGCTGGTGCCACTTATCAAAGGGCGATGAACACCATCTTCCATGACTTGATCGGCAAGACTTTGGAGGTTTACATCGATGATGTAGTAGTGAAGTCTAAGGGCTTCAAGGATCATTTGGTCGATCTTGAACAAGCATTAAAAAGAATGAGGATTCATAATCTCAAAATGAATCCAGCCAAGTGCATGTTCGGAGTATCGGCTGGCAACTTCCTTGGCTTTTTGGTACACCAGAAAGACATCGAGATAGATCGTAACAAAGCCAAGGCAGTAATGGATTCCGCACCACCTAAGACAAAGAAAGAGTTACAAAGCTTATTGGGAAAAGATCAATTTCTTAAGGAGGTTCATATCTAACTCGGCTGGTAAAATGAAGGATTTGTCACCTTTGCACAGACATAAAGGGTCAGAAGAGCTAGTATGGGGTCCAGAACAGCAAGAGGCCTTTGATAAAATTAAAAAGGCCTTAGCTACTCCCCCCATACTGGTGCCTCCCGTGCCAGGAAAGTCGTTGAAATTGTATATTTCGGCTGCAGAATTATCTATCGGTTGTTTGGTAGCACAGAAGGCCAATGATGGAACTGAAAGAGTGGTTTATTATCTTACCCGATGCTCAACGATGCTGAAACTAGATATACCCCTTTGGAGAAGCTTTGTCTGTCTTTGTTCTATGCTTGCACAAAACTCACAAAACTCGAATATTATCTAATGCCTCATGTTATATACGTTTTGTCAAAGTTGATATTGTCCGGTACTTGCTAAATAGACCTATCTTGCAAGGTCAATTAATGAAATGGGCCATCAAGCTTACCATATTTTCTCTCGAATATAGGCTACTCAGGGCCGTCAAAGGTCATGCAGTAGCTGATTTCTTGCCAGAACACCCTTCTGTAGACATGGAGGATCTATGCGCCCCTCCTACTGCATGTATAGACATCGTGTCATGGGTACTAACCTTTGACAGTTCTAGAACCCAGAAAGGAGTTGGAGCCAGAGTCATGATAACAAATCCGAGAGATAAAACATGGAGGTTCTCCTATCGGCTAGATCCTGAATTGACAAACAACCAAGTTGAGTACGATGCTCTCATCATGGGACTCAAACTCCTAGTTTCTATGAAGGCGAGGTGCATCGAGATCCGAGGAGACTATCAGCTGATGATCAAATAGCTGGCCGGGGAATATGACAACAAATACCCAAATTTGTTGGCCCATCACAGGACGGCTAGCAGGTTGCTTAGTGCTTTCGCATCATCCACGTTAAGTTATGTTACCAAAGGCATGAATTTGAGGTTAACGACTTAGCACAAGAAGCTTCAGGTTTTAGGAAGTCTCTACTCACCCTAGAGCACGATGAATTACCAGCCGAAGTGTTAGCTGTTGACCAAATTGACTCATGGAGGCAGTTACTAATTGACTACCTAAAAGATCCCTCTAGCTGCAAGGACCTCAATGTTAGAAGAAGAGCCTTGAAATACGTGCTAATTGACGATGGCCTCTTTAAAAGAAGCGTGAATGGAGTACTACTCAAGTGCATTGCCAAAGCAGAGGCCTTGAGGGTCATGGGAGAGGTCCATGAAGGAGTATGTAGATCACACAGAGCGGGGTCAGCGATGAAGTGGTTGATCTATCGCCACGGCTATTATTGGCCTACTATCACAGCTGACTGCTTCCCGTATGCAAAAGGATGCGGAGAATGTCAGAAACATGGACCAATCTAGAGGGTACCAGCCGAGTTGCTGCAACCAGTCTTAAAATATTAGCCCTTCAAAGGATGGGCTATGGATCTCATCGGCAAGATTCACCCACAATCGGCTAGAGGCCACAATTTTATTATCGTGGCTACCGATTACTTCACTAAATGGGTGGAGGCTCAGCCGATGAAGAGGGATCCATCAGACAAATTTCATTAAGTTTATCTAACACCAGATCATATTTAGATATGGTATTCCTGAGACGATTACCACCGATCAAGGGACGATGTTCACTGGTTCTAAGGTGGCAGCCTTTGCTGAGAAGTTCAGTATCAAGATGATCACATCTTCACCTATTACGTACAGGCGAACGGGCAAGCCGAGGTAGCTAACAAACGTATTGTGAACACAATTAGTAAAAACATGGAGGATAAACCAAGAATATGGTATCTCACTCTAGATGAAGCCGTTTGGGTGATCAAGAATTCTAAATCTATAGCTACCGGGACGACACCTTATCGGCTAACCTATGGCTAAGATGCACTGTTGCTATTGGAAATTAATGTCAAATCCTTAGGGGTGGCCAAGTAGAACTCTATAAGTTTAGAGGAGTATCAACATGCCATGCTAATGGATTTAGACCAGCTAGATGAAGATTGAATGATGGCCCTAGAGAAAATTGAAGCTGGTAAACGTAAAATGACTAAAGCATACAACAAACATGTTAAGCCTAAGAGGTTTGCCGAATGAGACTTAGTTTGGAAAATCGTTTTGCTGACTGGGATGAAATATCGTAAATTCGGCAAATGGTCACCAAATTGGGAAGGACCTTTCATAGTAAGCAAACGGATAGCCAGCAACACATATCGACTAATAAACATGCATGATGAAGAAATGGACAGGAATGTAAATGACAAGTATCTAAAAAAGTATTATCATTCGATTTGGGGCACGCATGAATAAACGACAGCCACAGACCGGCTGCCTGGTCGCACAAAATAAGCTAATTCCCTCTGACGGGAGATGTATGGCTAAATGAGAGCCACAGATTGGCTGCCCGATCACAAAATACAGAGAAAGCCATTTCTTTCACACGCTTGTGTCATAAGGTTGGTAGCACTGCTCAGGCGAAGAAACGCCATCCCAAGTGGTCAAGGACAATAACCCATAAGATCTGCGGGATTTATTCTAAATTTGCTCAAGAATGGTGAGAGGAATGCTGAAGTTAAAGGGTAGGATATGGATTCCCACATCCAAGTAAACCAAGCACAAAAGTAGAGGCGTCGCACATACCCGTGCCCGGCGTTACAGTGGAGATCAAATTCCGACAGTGGGGCGGCATCAAAAGGACCCATGCGCCTCCATTCGGCTTCTATGACCAACTTTACTCGGTCCAACAAACCCGAATAATGAGCGACCTTAGTCGGCCAAGTACGAAGGTTAGCCGAACGTAGGCCGTCGGTGAACCAGTCACAAGTAGAAAGAAAGTCATGGTTTATTGGGCTGAGGTACTAAAACTAGAGAGAATCACCTTGTTCCAGTCCACCGCATGGAGTCAGAACCAGTTGTTCATCAACGAAGGCCAAGGTAGGGGTCAGGTCACTATTGGCTAGAATGATTTTTCCTGATCTTCGAGATAAAAAAAGATGAAGCCATGGTTTCCGACTAAGAAAAGGGCCAAAGATTATGTGAGAAACCTATGGGGGGATACATTTCCTTAAATAACCTTCAGAGGCGCGGCTGAGATTGATTTATTATTTTCAAAAGCACAGTCGAAAATCATCAGAGCCAATTCATGGTAATGGAGACACCTCGGTTAAAGGGGAAACACATTTCAAGAAGTGATCATCATTGCATGCACTGGACATGAGACGATTGAAGTGACATGCGCGGCTATTAGACTGAAACGACGGCTACTTTCGGATACATCAACTCAACATTCACACTCGAGTTAATGTAGGGGGCAATTGTTAACACTCAAAAGTAATTTAAGCGCTACAAAAACTTCATCGGCTACTAAGGCATCTTAGCTGAGTTGTTAGTTAGAGGTACGACTGGGACCTACTCAGATGCAGAAGCCTCAATGACCAAGTCAAAAGGGTTTCTGAACCCCTAAAAGCGGTAACGACCAACAACAACTAAAAGAAATGGCCATTATTCGAGCAAGATGAGTAGAGGGCGATAAAATCGGCACCACCTCCCCCATAGTCGGCCATTGAACTTAGTGGGTTACTTTATGGCTATCATGGGGGGATCACGTTGTATAGTTTTTTTCCTTTTTTGTACTATAAATATGACCATTCTTTGTATATAGAGAGAATCAATCAATCAAACAACTCAATATTTATCTATATTTATCATTTACTTTATTTATCCTTTACTTTACTGTACTCAGCTGCATTGATATTTCTTACCTCTTAGTTTACTCATACCACCGTCCTAATGCTTTCTGGAGTAGTTGAGGAACTCATTGCTGAAAATCAGAGTTCCATTTCCATTCCAAATTGCTTAAGTTAAGGAATCAATTTGTCTCCCGATACGGTCAGCCAATAAAACGACAGAGAACAAAATTCGGGGCGAGAACAACAGTAAATTTTGGAATAAAAAACTTCATTATCACCTATTACCAGTGAAATTCGTTGTTACAACCGATAACACCCAAGTAAGAGCTTTTATTACTAATAAAATAGACCCTTTACCAGAATTAAATAAAAGGAGAAAAGGGCAATCATTCTTTTGTTGTTATGATTTTATTGTTAAATATATCTCTGGAACTAAGAATATTTTAGCTGATTTTCTTACTAGGTACAATGATGTCAGTCACTAGTAACAATTTTGAAGAATATATTACTAAGGTTGTAGAAATCATCAAACAAAACTATGAAATCATTACAACCAAATTACAAGAAAATACACATTTGGTAAACCAGCTTACGGAAGCTTTCTGAGACTTTCAAAATCTACAAGCCTTAAATTCCTCTCAATCTACTACAGAAAAACCAAAATTCCTACACTCCCAAAACATTTACATCCAAGCTTGCAACCATGCCACCCACTATACCATCCTCTTTAACAGCATCATCTTCCCAAGAATCAACAACTGTGACAATGATGATAAATTAAAACATGCACCTGAATATATTACCGCTTATGAACAAATAAACAAATTTTATGATTACAAGTCCAACCCACATATTTTACGCAGTGCAAAACTTAACAAATATCCAAGATTTTTATGTAGTGAAAATGCTAACTCTGATATTGTGTCAAAATTATTTACTTATGATTTTATTGACAAAATAATAGTAGATGATACTTTTTATAATATTCTAAACTACCTAGTATTATAATAGAATCTGATAAAGCAATGATGGAATCTTTTGGAAAAGGTATATACGGTATACAACTATTTGATGCCTCAACGGATTTGACATAAAAACCCATTGTAATATGTCAATTATTTAAAATTGGCAAAAATAGCAATATTAGCGGTGATGATGAAGATCTCAAAATGAATATACACTGTACATTGGAAAACTTTCAAGAATGGCTAAGTGTCAAAAGAGCTATTGGACTGTTAACTTTGAAATCAAAGATAGAAAATATGTTAAAGGCTAGAAAGGCCTGCATAATTGGAACAACCAAAGGTGGAGAAGTTGAAAAACTTATTACCCTATACTACAATAATGATATACTATCCCAAGACACTAAAGAACTTACTAACATGCACGATCGGATCATGAACATGAAACATAGACATGCCAAAGCACCTATGGAGCAATATCAACTTTTAACAGGTCACAGAAAATGGCCTGTAATCAGTACTAAGAATGTTACCAATACGACCCATACTATTAAAAAAGAAGAATCCTCTAACCCTTTTGTATGATAAAACAAGGCCTAATGTAGTGATAACTACGGCGAGCCTATGACACTCTAATAATATCCCAATGTAGTAAAACTACATAGAGGCCATATTACTAAAATATACTACCATCATACTATCATACTACTATCCAAGAATCTTCCGGACGGGATGGAGACATTCAAAGATGATCAACAAAATACAAGAACCAAAGCACGTGGAAATTGCTGCAACAACTATTGATAATGATGCAACAAGACAAAATTCTATAAAAGCATTCAAGAAAGAGAAAGCTACAAAGATGCAATAAAGGCATTAAAAGAAAAAGAAAGTTGCAATGCAACAAGACAATACAACTTTCATGCAATTACTATAGACTTTTTGAAAAATATGTCAAGTTATTGTATACACTTTACGACTTTTCAGTAATAGTATAGCCATCATACTACTGTAGAAATAATGTAATCAATTATGGCAACAATCTTGAGGTTATCTATATAAGGAGCCTTGTGTTCTTTATTTTTCCGCTGCATTTTACTCTTCAAGGTTTTCTGTTTTATCGAAGTGTTGTCACTTGTGTTAGGCGACATTATCACTGACATTCGGAAATAAAATTGGCATTCGATTTATTTCATCTCTTGCTTTTACTTTCCGTAGACTTTGTCCCCCTTTCATATTCCATGTTGTCTTACGGTTTTTATAAATTCTTCTAGATGTTTTATATGGTTTTCCAAATCATCACTATATATTAATATGTCATCAACATATACTATACAAAATTATGTTAAATGTTTGAACACCTGGTCCATTCTTCTTTGAAATATTGGTGGTGCATTTTTTAGTCCAAATGGTAGTACATTCCATTCATAGTGTCCTTGAGGGGCACTAAAGGTTGTTAAATATTTTGATTCATTTGTTAATTTTATTTCCCAAAATCTACTTTTATAATCAAATTTACTAAATCATTTTTTATTTCCTAATCTATTAATAAGATTTATTTTATATGGTAAAAAATATCCATCAAATATTATCTTTTTATTTAATTCTCTACAATCAATTACCATTCTAGCATTTCCTCTTTTTTGTTCACTATGTTTTCTTACTAAAAAGGCTGGGCTACTATGTGGGCTTTTACTTTCTTGTATCATTTTTAACTCTTATAATTCTTTTATTTGAGGTTCAAATTCTTTCTGATATGTTGGACTATACCTAATGGGTTTAGATCTAATTGTTTCATTGGGATTTATTAACTTGATTTCAAAGCATATATTTTTTCTTTTTCCCATAGTTGTATTGTATTTTCTCCAAAATTCATTTTTAATATATTAAGATATTTTTCTTTTAATAGTTGTAGGTTATTATTCCTATCTATCATGTTACATAATCTTAATATCTGTATTGGTAATACTCTTTTTAGTATTATCCATTTATTACAAGGCGTTTGTAAGCTAAAAATATTATTATTTATAACTTGTGTTTTAAAGTAGTCTAAGAAATTTTTTCGTAATAATACTTGTTGTCTAATTTGATTAAGTTGATTTATTATTGGTAGTCGAAATATTATTTTTCCTAACCTTATTCTAATATTCTCTGCTATTAAATCTAATTCTTTCATTTGTTCATTGAATCCTGATACTTTTGTTCTATGAGTTTTATACATTTTCCATCTGTGTGGTTCTAACACTTCTTTCCTTGCTAGGCATAAGTTTGCTCAACTAGATATAAAGAGTTTTTGTTTTATCATTTTATTAGGCTTATATTCTATATAATAAGCCTAATAAAATGATAAAACAAAAACTCTTTATATCTAGTTGAGCAAACTTATGCCTAGCAAGGAAAGAAGTGTTAGAACCACACAGATGGAAAATGTATAAAACTCATAGAACAAAAGTATCGGGATTCAATGAACAAATGAAAGAATTAGATTTAATAGCAGAGAATATTAGAATAAGGTTAGGAAAAATAATATTTCGACTACCAATAATATATCAACTTAATCAAATTAGACAACAAGTATTATTACGAAAAAATTTCTTAGACTACTTTAAAACACAAGTTATAAATAATAATATTTTTAGCTTACAAACGCCTTGTAATAAATGGATAATACTAAAAAGAGTATTACCAATACAGATATTAAGATTATGTAACATGATAGATAGGAATAATAACCTACAACTATTAAAAGAAAAATATCTTAATATATTAAAAATGAATTTTGGAGAAAATACAATACAACTATGGGAAAAAGAAAAAATATATGCTGAAATCAAGTTAATAAATCCCAATGAAACAATTAGATCTAAACCCATTAGGTATAGTCCAACATATCAGAAAGAATTTGAACCTCAAATAAAAGAATTATAAGAGTTAAAAATGATACAAGAAAGTAAAAGCCCACATAGTAGCCCAGCCTTTTTAGTAAGAAAACATAGTGAACAAAAAAGAGGAAATGCTAGAATGGTAATTGATTGTAGAGAATTAAATAAAAAGATAATATTTGATGGATATTTTTTACCATATAAAATAAATCTTATTAATAGATTAGGAAATAAAAAATGATTTAGTAAATTTGATTATAAAAGTAGATTTTGGGAAATAAAATTAACAAATGAATCAAAATATTTAACAACCTTTAGTGCCCCTCAAGGACACTATGAATGGAATGTACTACCATTTGGACTAAAAAATGCACCACAAATATTTCAAAGAAGAATGGACCAGGTGTTCAAACATTTAACATAATTTTGTATAGTATATGTTGATGACATATTAATATATAGTGATGATTTGGAAAACCATATAAAACATCTAGAAGAATTTATAAAAACCGTAAGACAACATGGAATATGAAAGGGGGACAAAGTCTACGGAAAGTAAAAGCAAGAGATGAAATAAATCGAATGCCAATTTTGTTTCCGAATGTCAGTGATAATGTCGCCTAACACAAGTGACAACACTTCGATAAAACAGAAAACCTTGAAGAGTAAAATGCAGCAGAAAAATAAAGAACACAAGGGTTTATATTTTCTTAAGTTATATGTTGATATAACTTATGACGGTCAATGACCAGAAGTATTGTATATATATTATATACAAAATTACAAATTTCTTTCTTTACAATTTTACAATATAAAATGGAAAGGAATTAAAAGTTTAAGTCGAAGATGACTTCTGTCTGAAAAATCTAACTACGTAGACATAGACAACCTCTCATTACAATCGCTCCATATAAAACTAATCTAGAATCTAAATAGTGATTGTAATGTTGGACAGAATGTTGTCGACACACTCAGGCAACACTTGTGATCCAGATTTTTGGGTTGAAATCCCGAGAGCTCTCTTGGTATTTTTGCAGTGTAATTATGGATATAGATTCACCCTTGTAGCCTCTATATTTATAGTAGATAGTCTTCCTTGAAAGGCTCATCGATTTGTTGAAGAGGTTGAGGGAAAGGTGGGCAGCTGGTGTGTTTGTTGGAGAAGATCATGGAGTCGAAATCTCAATAACTTTGACTTGTTCTTCACTCGACTTCTTCCCCAAGTTTTGACTCTTTCTTCCGCGTTTTACACAGCTCCTAATTTACACACCTAAGTCATTTCTACCACTTAGTAACATTATTACTGCTTATCGTGAAGTAAGGCAAATCAGTTATATAAAAAATGTTGGTCTGAATGTTGTGACATTTGTCCCAACATTTTATGCATTCAAATCAGTACTTCAGAAGATATGTTGGGTCAAATGTCACAACACCAAACCCAACATTAACAATCTCCCCCCTTTTGCCTTTTTTCACAAAAACCATAAAAGAAAATACCTATTAAACCGATTACATGAATACCAGTTACAGTACCTATTATCCAAAGAGGAAATTCAACGGGTACAAATGACTTAGTGTTTTGTCACGGATACTATCCAATACATGTGACTATTGACACTCCCCCCCTTAACCTGTGATGGCATACAAACAAACATGTATAGACCACTCTATAGGATTAAAATGACATACAAGCAAACATGTATACACCACTCTTATATGATTAGAAGAAATGATATCAACATATATGTCATCCACACAATCAAGAAAAACATTGTTAGAATAGAGCATTGTCAAGATAACCATCCACATCACCTAATACCAAAAAAAAATCCATAAAAATTCATCAACGGTAGCAGCTTCTCCCTTGCTCATTATGCAGCAGTAGCAGCTTCCAGCAGGTTTCTAATTCTGTATAACAACTTCAGCTTGCTTCTCCCTTTGCCTAGCAGCTTCAGCTTCAGCTTTTGGCCCTTTGCATAGAAGCTTACACAACTTCTTCAGCAGCAACAACTTCTACACTCGTACCTTCACCCTCTTCTCTTTGCTCCCCCTGTATAGAATCATCTCCCCCTTTTTGTGAAGAAAGCAGAAGTAAGAAATGGTCTCTGGCTTGAACTAGGGCATCTTTGGCAGTATCAACCTCAGTAGTTTGTAGGTTGATTTTTGCAATTTTCTCCACAAGACAATTTGTATACAGTATAGACTGCCTTGGACCAGTGTTTCCCTGAATGTTGGGAACATTCCTAGCTACATTCTCCTTTTCTGCTTCCTTTTTTCAATGAAGGTCAATGACTCTCTCTTTGCTCTTCAGAATTGCTTTGTTGATAGTGTAAATTTCAGGAGCTTTCCCCAAAGTGTCTCATCTCATAGGCTCAAGGCCTTTGATAGTTAATATTTTGTAGATCAGAGAGGGAAAATGAAGGATGGAAGTTGATTTTTTTTCTGTTAGGTTGGAAATTTGATAGAAGATCATTTTTCCTAAATCAACTTTGAATCCTTTCCCAATTTTAAATAGCAGGGAGGCTTGTTCAGTTGTCACAAATGACTCATTTAAAGAGGGAAGCCAATTGTGAATAGCAATTTTGTGGAGGGTGGAAAATAAGGCAATGAGTTTTGATGCTGGGCATCTAGGGATCCATTTCTTCAGTATACCTCCAGAGGATATCCAATCATTGTATCCCTGTTTGTTGTTTCTCTTTTTGTTCCTCTCACTTGCTCTTCAGTAGTAAGACTCATACATTGATTGATGATTGAAGGTGTAATTTGATAAATTTTGTTATAGAGATATACCTTCCCAAATTTATTTGAGGAGGTATCCTCTATAGAAGAGTTTAAATTGGCATAAAACAACCTTAAAATCTCATCAACGTATGGTCCTTTTCCAGTAACAGAGCCAAGAAGCTGTCTGTCTTGCAGAAATTTCACCAAACCATATTTAGAGCAGGAGGTAATATCTAACTCTCTTTCAGACCTAATTAATATATTTCTATAATAGTCTCATTTATCATGTTTAGCTTTAGAGTAAAATTTATCGGAGAAAGCAGATACCTCATTGTCTGAACCAGACAAGTCTAGGCTGATGGATTTGGTACTGTTGGAGGAAGTTGGGGTGTGTGCCTCTTCAGATGTTGGCTGGAATGTTTCCTGAGATGTTGTGGCATCTGTGGCAACATCTGGGGCAGCACTTGACCTTGTAGCCCTGGGAACTCCTTTTGGAAATAATTGTTTTAAGGGAGTTTCATCTGGGATTTCCTTTTCCAGAGGCACTTTTAGTGGTTCAGAAGCTGAAGGTTCTTCATCAGTTGAGAAAATGGAGTCTGTTCTTTTACTATCACTGCTCGAGTAGACGGGTTTAGAGGGTTCACATTTTATTCTTTTGCTACTCAAATCTTCTCGAACACTCTACTCGATTGGCGAGTAGGGAAGGCAGATGATCTGGGCCTCTTACCCAAGGATGTAAAATCAGTGGTTTCATCTACATGAATGAGGTAGTTGTCATCTTCAGGGTAGCTAATATCCAAGGGTTCATCGAAACTCTTAAACACTAACACCCTAGACAGATCCTATGGGGATTTGAGGAAGAGTACTGGCTCGGTTGCATATGTGTGTTCAATGGAGGACTAGTGCTCATTGGAGTGTTGGATGATATGTTGGCTGACATGGGTTCTGACACAGGGGAAGTTTCTATTTGTGAGAATTGTGGAGAGGGTTTTGACGAATTAGGGTTTGTGATTGAGGAAGAAGATTGGGATGGCGAATAATCCATCGGGTAGGTAGGTTAATACCCGAGGACTGATGTGATTTTCCCCCTTTTTATTTTTATTTTTAATAGGGAAAATCAGATATGAAAAAAAATGCAATTGAGAGGATTTTATATACATGGAAAATCTTTCAAAGCAACAAAAATCCTTAGTTTTAGGAGTTTGAGATTTATCTAATAACTTACACCTAAATTTTTGGGATAAAATGATGAGCATAACGGTAGAAATTTAATCTTATCATTTTAAAGTTTGAAATTCCTATCAAAATAAGGCTTAAACATGGGGAGACAAATTTGATTTTTCTGGAATCAGTTAAGAACAACATCCCAATAAATATTATAATCTAAAAATGTCAACAGCAATGTTGGCAACATTTTGGACGACACAAGTATTTTGATCCCTCAAGATTTTTTCGTATTGGCAACAAATCACGACACATTTTATATGTATTTTATTAGTTTGATCATTGGACCAATGTAACATTTTCCCATCGTCTCCTTGGTCTAATCATAAAACACATACAAAAAGGTTTCTCGTGTCAAAAGTGAGAATACTTAATTTAGTATTTTCAAAATTTCTTTTGAAGCACTCGATACTCCTATAGAATAGGAACGGTATGTTTTCAAAGGGATTTGCCCATTTTGCACAGTTGCCAATCATTTGTTAAGGATTTACCTTATTTTGATACTCTCTTTTTATGATATATATATATCATCGCAAAGAACGGTCACATTGATAACTTATTCTTATTGAAGGATCCTGCTTATGTGACCAAAGGTTATGCATTATACAGCAACAATAATCAATTTATGATATTTCATAGGTAAATATCACCTGAAATGTTAGACCATGTTTCAGCTGACATTCACAAAAAATGCCTTTTTAGAGATTACAAAGACTAAGAGAATTATTCAAACTAGAAAATCTCTCATGGTCCAAAGCTTTTGTAAAAATGTCAGCTAGTTGATGAAGAGTGTCAACATGTTCAATTTGAACTAGCTGTTTTTCGACTAAATCTCTTAAAAAGTGATGTCTAATATCAATATATTTTGTACGTGAGTGCTGAACTGGATTTTTGGAAATATTTATAGCACTCAAGTTATCACAGTATAAAATCAAAATGTTGCTTGAAAATCCATAGTCGTCTAACATGTGTCTTAACCATATTAATTGAGAGCAACAACTTTCAGCTGCTACATATTCAGATTCAGTAGTTGAAAGTGAGACATAGTTTTGTTTATGACTATACCATGAGACAAGATTATTTTCAAGATAAAAATATCCTCCACTTGTACTTTTTCTATCATCAACGTCTCCAGCCCAATCTGAGTCACTAAATCCTATTAAGTTAGGATTAGTGTCTTTGGAATACCAAATTCCAACTCACATGTGCCAGCAATATATCGAATAATGCGTTTCACAACATTTAAGTGGGATATTTTGGGATAGGCTTGAAAACGTGCACAAACATAAACACTAAACATAATATCTGGGCGACTAGCAGTAAGATAAAGAAGGCTACCTATCATAAATCGATACAATGTTGGGTCGATATTTTTACCAACTTTATCCTTACATATCTTCTGCGATGAACCCATTGGCATTTTCATCTGTTTAGCATTCTCCAATCCAAATATCTTAACTAGATTCTTAGCATATTTGCTTTGTGAAATAGAAATTTCATCTTCACTTTGCTTAATCTGCAAACCTAAGAAAAAAGTTAGTTCCCCAATCATGCTCATTTTAAAAGTTGATGACATAGATTCAACAAATGACATTAGATAAGACTCTGAGGTCGAGCCAAAACTATGTCATCTACGTAGATTTGATCAATAATAATATCTACACCGTGAAGTTTAATGAATAAAGTACGATCAGATTCACCATGGTTAAAACCAAATTCAAGAAGGAAGTTAGTTAGACAACCATACCATGCACGAGGGGCTTGTTTCAACCCATAAAACCTTTTTGAGCTTGTACACATAGTGTGGATGGTAAGGATCTTCAAATCCTTTTGGTTGTTCAACATAGACTTCCTTATCAAGATAACCATTTAAGAAAACACCTTTTACATCCATTTGATGTAGTGTAATTTTCAGACAACAGGTAATGGCAAGTAGAAGTCTAATTTACTCAATTCTAGCTACAGGTGCGAATGTCTCGTCATAATCGATTCCTTCAACCTGAGTATAGCCTTGTGCCACTAGACGAGCTGTGTTTCTCACAACTGTTCCCGATTCGTCTGATTTATTTTTAAAAATCCACTCGGTTCCAATTACATTTGTATTATTTGGACGAGGAACTAAGTCCCAGACTTCATTTTGAGAGAATTGTTCAAGCTCTTCATGCATTGCTAGAAACCAAACATTATCTTTGAGTGCTTCTAAAATATTTTTTGGTTCTAAAGTAGATATAAGACAAGAAAGACTAACCTCGTGGTATATGGTATACATACACACATACCTTACCATATCTCTGTAGTTGAGTGGTTCTTTCCCTCTTGTTTTAATTCCTTAAAAAACTCTCCCTATCACCTGGCCTGTGGGATGATTCTTCTTAATCCTTGATGAGGGGTCCCTTCGAACATGATCTAACGATTCAGCATTTGACTCCTCATCCATGGCCTCTGCGGTCTCTATTTCAGGTTCAGATGTTCCTTCGGATGTGGCAACATTTGGGGAAACATCTGATTCTTCAGCAGTCTGCACATTTTCCATTGAAGCTATAGTGTTATTTTCAGTTGTATTTCCTGTAGGATCAAAAAATTCATCAAAAATAACATTTACAGACTCTTGTACAGTTCTGGTCCTTAGATTGTATACTCGATAAGCATGACTATTTTGAGAATAGCCAATAAAAATTCATTTGTCACTTTTAGAGTTAAACTTTGCCAAATGATCTCTATCATTAAAAATGTAACGGATACACCCAAAACATGAAAGTAACGCAAGTTAGGTTTCTTTCCATTAATAAGCTCATAGGGAGTCATTTTTGTTCCTGGTCTTAAGTAGACTCTATTAGAGATGTGACAAGCAGTATTTAAGACTTCAGCCCAAAAACGTTTTGACAATTTTTTAGAAATAAGCATAACTCTAGCCATTTCTTGTAGTGTTTTATTCTTCCTTTCTGCTACCCCATTCCATTGAGGAGTTTTGGGAGTGGAAAACTCATGGAAAATCCCCTTTTTCACATAAAAATTTGTGAATGCGTTGTTTTCAAATTTTTTTCTATGGTCGGATCAAATCCGAAAAATAGGAGAATAGAACAAGTTCCTAATTCTAGAGTGCAAAATTTTAAACATGTCAAAAGTTTGTAATTTTTCTTTCAAAAAATATATCCATGAATATCTAGAAAAATCATCTACTATCACATAGGAATACCTCATGCCTCCTAGACTGTCTACTTCAATTGGACCCATTAGATCCATATGCAGTAATTGAAAATAGTGAGACGTACCTGAATGTTGTCTGTCGTGTTGGACAATATTATGAGAGACACGGGTTTTCTTACCTTTCAGACAATCTTCATAGACAGTTTTACCTTTATGGCTAAGATTGGGTAAGCCTCTAACCGCTTCATATGAGACCAATTTTTCTAAATTGCGATAGTTGACATGCCCCAACTTTTGATGCCATTGTGTTGTGTCATCGATCTTGGCATTATTGCATGTTTCTTGTTTTACAATAAGATAGTAGTTATCGCATGTTCTTGTACCTTTCATGACACATATATTAGCTTCATTCGTAACTTTGCAAGTATTCTTATTAAATTTACCTCAAGGTCATCATCACACAATTCACTAATACTAATCAGATTTGCCATTAAACCTTCAACGTGTAAGACATTCCTTAAGGTTGAAAAACCAGGAACATCCAAGATCCCTTTTCCAATTATTTTTCTTTTACTGCCACCTCCATAAGTCACATTTCCTCTATTGAATGACTCATAGTTCTTTAGAAAACCTTTTGTACCTGTCAAGTGACGAGAACATCCACTATCAAAGTACCAAGAACCTGAAATGTTAGTTCTCAATGCAGTTATGGAAACATTACAAGTTACATCCTTTTTAGGAGCCCAAACTCTCCTAAAATAATGTTTACCTTTTGTCTTAGAAATGTTGCTTCGAAGTTTATCTGAAATGTTGGATGACTTTTTGGGCAACATTTTGCTCACAGAATTCTGAAGTTTGAAACAGTATGGTTTTAGGTGTCTAGGGGGAGTTACAGTGATGACATACAAACTTTATATTCTTTGACATATACGAGAACCTACAATTCATCCTATTTTCTTTTACAAAGCGTATTTTCTCATTTGTGTCAAGGAGATTAGAACATACAGTTTTAAGAGAGTTTTCATACCCAATACCTACATGTGAATGTTTACTAAAGTTGAGTATCTTATTCAATTTCGAAGTCCATGTGTTGAGCTTGCAGAAAGTTGCTTCAGCCAAATCCAATTTTGTACGAATCTTACCCAATTCAATATCCTTTTTGGTAAGAGTAACCTCGAGTCTGGTTATCGTGCCAGTTAATTCTGAATTCTCAAGAGTTAAAGATTTTACCTTTTTGTCAAGTTTCTTGCATTTTATGATTAAGGCTTTACAAATACTTTGTAATTCATTAATCATGTCATCTTTGCATTCAACTTGATCTATACAATCAACCTCACTACTAGAAATAAAACCACTAAAGAAATTAACATCAGAATAGTTAAAGAATTCATACCTTTCGGATGTCATTGAGGAAGTTGATGTCGTTGCTGATGTTGGAGCAAATGTCGTGATATCTGAGACAATATTACAGATGGCATCTTCATTATCTGATAGAGACTGTTCGTAAACAATGGCCAGCATTTCTTGTGTTTCAATTTCACGATCACCTTCATCTTCTTCTTCATCGTCACTAAGTGAAACCCATAGGTTCTTACCAAATTTCTAAGAGTGTTTGCACATTCATTAGCATAGTGACCCTAACCTGAGCATGCATTGCATTGCACAGACTCAAGTTGTTTGGGATCAAATTTGGTACGATCTAAGTTGGTTCTCCTTAGTTGATTTCATTTTTGTACATTTGGAAGGAATCTAGTGGGCTTTTGATTGAAGACTTGGTTTTGGTGCTCTTTAGATTTAGATTGATTTCTATCATTGTTGAACTTTCTCACCATCGAATTATATTTTTGAGTGAGTAAGGCAACATTTGCACCTTCACCAATTTCTTCAAGATTTTCATCCTCTTCTTCGATTTGAATCTCCGAGGATTGAACTTGAAGTGCTACATTCTTGCTTTTATATAGTTCCCTTCGATTCTCAATGTTCATCTTATAAATTTTGACAATGCTCATTAAGGTATGAAGGTCCATTGTGGCAAGATTGTGAGCTTCTTCAATGGCACAAATCTTTAAATTGAACTTTTCAGGAAGAGAACGGAGAGTCTTTCAACAAGTTGAGTGTTGGTTAATGGTTCACCAAGCACTTGGTATTAATTTGAGATGTCAATCAACTTCTCAAAATAAGATTTAATGTCATCCGCTTCTTCCATCCTTAAACATTCATACTTACTCATGAGCATGAGTAGCTTTGTTCGACGAACACTTGAGCTACCTTCACAATGAATTTGTAAAGTATTCCATACGTCCTTAGCCGTGGGGAAGTTCTGAATGAGCTTGAACATGTAGAGATCAACCCATCCAAAAATTGCATTTAAGGCCTTTTCGTTAAACCTAGCATTATTGGTTTCTTCCGCAGTCCATTCAGATTCAGGTTTAACAAGAATGTCATATTTCTCATCCGGTGGCAACACTGGAACAACATACCCATTGGTTATAGATCTCCATGCCCTAACATCAACTTATTTGATATGAGAATGTAGGCGAATCTTCTAATAGGCATAGTTTTAACCATCTAGAATATGAAATCTACCAATAGTCGGATTTGCCGGATCCATAGCTTATGACAACAGGACCAAGCACTTATTGTGTCAAGTGTTGGCTCTGATACCACTTGAAAGGGAGCTACAGATCAAATAAAAATAAGATGAACAGAATTCAATCGACTACAAGTACAATTTTCGAATGTCAGTGATAATGTCATCTAACACAAGTGACAATACTTCGATAAAACAGAAAACCTTGAAGAGTAAAATGCAGCGAAAAAATAAAGAACTCAAGGGTTTATATTTCATAATTTATATGTTGATATAACTTATGATGGTCAATGACCAGAAGTATTGTATATATATTATATACAAAATTACAAATTCCTTTCTTTACAATTTTACAATATAAAATGGAAAGGAATTAAAAGTTGAACTCACAGATGACTTTTGCCTGAAAAATCTAACTACGTAGACATAGACAACCTCTCCTTACAATCGCTCCATACAAAACTAATCTAGAATATAAATAGCAATTGTAATGTTGGACAGAATGTTGTCGACACACTCAGGCAACACTTGTGATCCAGATTTCTGGGTTGAAATCCCGAGAGCTCTCTTGGTATTTTTGCAGTGTAATTCTGGATATAGATTCACCCTTGTAGCCTCTCTATTTATAGTAGAGAGTCTTCCTTGTAAGTCTCATCGATCTGTTGAGGAGGTTGAGGGAAATGTGGGCAGCTGGTGTGTTCTTTGGAGAAGATCATGGAGTCGAAATCTCAACAACATTGACTTGTTCTTCACTCGACTTCTTCCCCAAGTTTTGACTCTTTCTTCCACATTTTACACAGCTTCTAATTTACACAGCTAAGTCATTTTTACCACTTAGTAACATTATTACTGCTTATAGTGAACTAAGACAAAACTGTTATATAAAAAAAATTGGTTTGAATGTTGTGACATTTGTCCCAACATTTTATGCATTCAAATCAGTACTTCAGAAGATATGTTGGTTCAAATGTCACAACACCAAACCCAACATTAACAAAATATTATTATCTGAAAAGAAATCTGAAATCTTTAAAAATAGTATTGAATATTTAGGGTACATTATAGATAAAGAAGGATTACAATTGCAAGAACATATAGTGACAAAGATAAAGAATTTTAAAGATAAATTGGAAACCAAGAAAGAAGTACACCAATTTCTAGGAGTAGTAAACTATGCTTCAGACCATATAAAAGATTTACCACTCTTAAGAAAACCATTGCAAGAATTAACTAGAAAAAATATAACATTCGAAAGGAAGGAAGAATATACTAAAGCTATAAACGAAATTAAAGGAAAAGTAAAAGCCTTGCCAAAACATTGAATACCAACGGAACAAGATCAACTAGAACTTTTTACTAATGCTAGTGATATAGGATGGGGAGCAGTCCTCATAGCTTATAATAAAGATGATATAGATAAAGAAAAATCATTGATATGTGGATATGGAGGAGGAACATGGAAGACAAATGAGAAAAACTATCATATTAATGAAAAAGAACTATTAGCAGTAAAATTTGGAATAGAAAGATTTCATTATCACCTATTACCAGTGAAATTCGTTGTTAGAACTGATAACACCCAAGTAAGAGCTTTTAGTACTAATAAAATAGATCCTTTACTAGAATTAAATAAAAGGAGAAAATGACAATCATTCTTTCGTTGTTATGATTTTATTGTTAAAAATATCTCTGGAAGTAAGAATATTTTAGCTGATTTTCTCAACAGGTACAACGATCTCAGTCACTAGTAACAATTTTGAAGAATATATTACGAAGGTTGTAGAAATCATCAAACAAAATCATGAAATCATTACAACCAAATTACAAGAAAATACACATTTGGTAAACCAGCTTACGGAAGCTTTCCGAGACTTTCAAAACCTACAAGCCTTAAAATCCTCTCAATCTACTACAGAAAAATCAAACATTCCTACACTCCCAAAAACTTTTACATCCAAGCTTGCAACCATGCCACACACTATACCATACTCCATAACAGCCTCATCTTTCCAAGAATCAACAACTGTGACAATGAGTAATAAATTAAAACATGCACCTGAATATATTACCGCTTGTGAATAAATAAACAAATTTTATGATTACAAGTCCAACCCACATATTTTACGCAGTGCAAAACTTAGCAAATATCTAAGATTTTTATGTTGTGAAAATGCTAACCCTGATATTGTGTCAAAATTATTTACTTATGGTTTTATTGACAAAATAATAGTAGATGATACTTTTTATAATATTTCTAAACTACTTAGTATTATAATAGAATCTGCTAAAGCAATGATGGAATTTTTTGGAAAAGGTATATACGGTATACAACTATTTGATGCCTCAACGGATTTGACAAGAAAACCCATTGCAATATGTCAATTATTTTAAACTGGTAAAAATAGGAATATTAGCGGTGATGATCTAGATCTCAAAATGAAGATACCCTGTACATTGAAAAAAAATTCAAGAATGGCTAAGTGCCAAAAGAGCTATTGGACTGTTAACTTTGAAATCAAAGATAGAATATATGTTAAAGGCTAGAAATGCATTAATAATTGGAACAACCAAAGGTGGAGAAATTGAAGAACTTATTACCCTATATTACAATAATGATATACTATCCCAAGACACTATGGAACTTACTAACATGCACGATCGGATCATGAACATGAAACATAGACATGCCAAAGCAACTAAGGAGCAATATTAGCTTTTAACATGTCAGAGAAAAAGGCTTGTAATCAGTACATAAAATGTTACCAATACTACCCATACTATTAAAAAGAAGGATCCTCTAATCCTTTTGTATGATAAAATAAGACCCAATGCAGTGATAACTACGGCGAGCCTATGACACTCTAATAATAGCCCAATGTAGTCAAACTACATAGAGGCCCATATTACTAAAATATACTACCATCATACTATCATACTACTATCCAAGAATCTTCTGGACGAGATGGAGACATTCAAAGATGATTAACAAAATACAAGAACCAAAGCACGTGGAAATTGCTACAACAACTATTGATAATGATGCAACAAGACAAAATGCAATAAAAGCATTCAAGAGAGAGAAAGCTACAAAGATGCAATAAAGGCATTAAAATAAAAAGAAAGCCGCAATGCAACAAGACAAGACAACTTTCATGCAATTACTATAGACTTTTTGAAAAAAATGTCAAGTTACTGTATACACTTTACGACTTTTCAGTAATAGTATAGCCGTCATACTACTGTAGAAATAATGTAATTAATTATGGCAACAATCTTGAGGTTATCTATATAAGGAGCCTCATTGTAACCGTTTGAGATATTCGAAATCTGCAATAAAAATCTACCTTTTAAAAAACTTCTATGTCTAGCTAAACCCCCACTTAGTCTATAATCAATACAAGAACAATATCATAATACAAGAGAAAAAATACTTTGAAAGTTTACACTTAGAACCATATTAGTCTATAAACCTGCATCTTAAAAAGAATTTTAGAAAGAGTCTGTTGAGTCTCCTAGAGCCTAGGCCATTAATCCCGTAAATTCAGTGGAGAAAGAAGGGAGTCAAGTGCCATGGTGGGTGAGCATTTCGATTATCTGAAATTCTGCTAAGAGGTATAATTTTTAGACTATGTGTTTTTAATTATAATCTTAGTAAGTGTTGGCTCTGCAATTATGATGTTAATATTGGTTGAAGATTATAGACTTTTATTTTAAAAATGAATTTTGAGTTAATAATAACCGTTTCCATGCTACATCTTTGTTATTTGATAGATTTTAAAGTTAACTCAAGTATACTACCATCTAGATTCCTACCCTCTTCGGGGTTATTAGATGATGAAGATCCGGAGCAAAAATTGGATGATTTTTAAACTATGTGTTTTTAATTATAATCTTAATAAGTGTAGGCTCTGCAATTATGATATTAATATTGGTTGAAGATTATAGACTTTTATTTTAGAAATATTTTTTTAGTTAATAATAACCGCTTCCATGCTACATCTTTGTTATTTGATAGATTTTAAAGTTAACTCAAGTATACTACCATCTAGATTCCTACCCTCTTCAGGGTCATTAGATGATGAAGATCCGGATCGGAAATGACCACAGATAGAAGGATCTAGACTAAGTATTAAAAAATAATCAATGAGATCAAGACAAACTAGCTTAAGATTTATGCAACCCACAACATTAGACTTAATAAATATAAAGTCAGAATTGAACAGATTTATTTTCTTGTCCTTGAGTAAAAAATAAAACCTTTCATTAATTGATTACTTTTTAGTATACATTATAATAAATATAAAGTCAGGATTGAACACATTTATTTTCTATATAAATTGTGGACATTTACTCTTAATTATTATAATCTTACGTTATCTTTCATCCTAATTTATTACTTGTGCAATTTTTTCAAGTTAAGTCATTATTCAATTATGGGTCATAATTAGTAGCAAGTCTCTTCCTCTACCAAATATGAAGATACAACTAAAATACATAATGTATCTATCTTTACAAATTTATTATATTTCTTGTATTCAGTCCTAATAGAATATTTTTTGAATATTCTTTCATTAATTGTATATCTCTTATTTTAGGCAGAATTGTATTCTTATTGTAATTATGTCTCCTATTTTAGGTAGAATTGTATTTCCTATTGTAATTAGGTTGATTAGTTACCTAGTTTAGATATTCTTGTACTACTATATATATTGTACATTATTGATGAATAAAAACAAGCAACATATTTTTTCATGGTATCAGAAGCCTAACACTAAATATCCCACCCTAGCCGCGGACCTCTTTTCTCGGCCGCCGTCCTTCCCACGTCGGAACCCTAGTCGCCGACTTCATATTTCTGAAGGCCCCTTTTCCCATGACCGAACCCTAGTTTTTTCGGTCATCCTCCCTCCATGTTTCTCCTAAATTTCCTCTTCCGTGGCTGACAAAACCAAATTTCATCTTGCACTTGCAGTCAACAATATTAAAAACTTCATCTATGTGACTCTTGAGATGGAAAAGGGTCAATACTCCTTATGGGCGGAGCTTTTTAAGAGCCATTGTCATTTTTACGAAGTTATCGACCACGTCATCCCTCCTACACCAAAGTCCACAAACCTACCCTCGGTTTCGACTTTTGATGATGCACTCTGGTCTCGTTTGGACGCGGCCGTCCTCCAGTGGATATACAACACTATCTCTAATGATCTGTTGCACACCATCATTGAGATTGATGCCACTACCCGCCAAACGTGGGAATGTTTGGAAAGTATTTTCCACGACAACAAAACGCAATGAGCGTTATGCCTTGAAAATCAGTTCAAGGATGTCTATCAGGACGATTTCCCAAATATGTCTACATATTGTCAAGAACTCAAGATGCTTGTCGATAAACCCTCTAACGTCGGCGCACCAATCACTAATCAGCGATTGGTCATATAACTTATTGCAGGCTTGAACGAATCTTATGACAGTGTTGCCACTATCCTTCAGTAATGCACATCATTGCCTCTATTTTATAATGCCCGTTCGAAGTTTATTCTTGAGGAAATCCAGAAAATCAAGTGCAGCACCACTCAGGCCAGCATTGCCGATGCCACCCTCACTACCACCGTCAAGGTCTCCAACTCCAGCAACCAGAACTGCCGACCCGAGGATCCGCAACCGCCCACATCCATCTGCAATAACTGCCTGAGCAGACAGTCCGGCAAAGGCAGCGGCAGAAGGAATTCGGCAACAACGGCGATGGAAAGGGGCAGTCCCCGCCGGAAGGAAACAACCAATAGAGACTGCGACAATGGCAACATCCTTCGTCGTGGGATGCCTACCCGCCGTACGCCCCACCATCATGGTCTTCTCCTCCTTGCCCGTATCCGACATCCTTGTGGACTACACCTCAAAACTGACAAGCCCACCCTGGCATACTCGACCCACGTCCACAACAGGCCTACACAGCACAGGCCCCCCGCCCTCAACTTATGTATCGACTAACATTAATGCAGTTATGAACACAATGTCACTCAAGGCTCCAGACAAAAATTGGTATATGGACACAGGCGCCACATCTCACATGACGGCATCACAAGGTACTCTCTCATCTTATTCTAATTTGTGAAATTTAAATCAGAATATTATTGTTGGTAGTGGACAAAACATTCTCATTCGCGGTTTTAGTCATTCATCCTTATCCCTACCACATCCACCACTAATCTTAAAAATATCCTCCATGCCCCTAAACTCATTAAGAATCTAATTTATGTGCGACGTTTCACAACTGATAATAATGTTTCTCTTTACTTTGATCCTTTTGGTTTTTCTTTGAACGATTTTATGACATGGAGACGAATAATGAGACGTGACAGCACCAAAGATCTCTACCCTATTTCAAACACTGTCAATAATCCAACCTCAGTTTCATCAACCTTTGTTGCTCTTTCATATTCCTTGTGGCATTCTAGATTAGGACATCCGGGAGATTCTGTTTTATGCTCCCTTAGGAAAAATAATTTTATTAATTACAACCGTATTTCTAGGACTCTTATATATGAATCCTGCATTTTTGGAAAACATAATAAATTACCATTTTCTGCATCCACAAATTGTATTTTACTGCCTTTTGATATCATACACAATAATTTGGGACGTCCCTTATTTTAAGTACAACTGGCCATCAATATTATGTGTTATTTTTGGACAATTATTCCAAATTTCTATGGACTTTTCTATTTGGCAATAAATCCCAAGTTTACCCCCATTTTTTCCTCATTTAGTACTTTCGTAAAAGAACAATTTGAAAAGGGCATTAAATATTTTCAATGTGAAAATGGCAGGGAATTCAATAATAATCAATTCAAACAGTTTTGCTCCAAAAATGGTCTTACCTTTCGTTTTTCCTGCCCTCACACCTCCTCCCAAAATGGTAAAGACGAACAGAAAATCCGAACCATAAATAACCTAATTCGTGCCCTACTTTCTCACGCCTCAATTCCCTCTCAATTCTGGCATTACGCAATCTTCATGGCAAACTATCTCATAAATATAATCCCAAACAAATCTCTAGCTCAACAGTCGCCCACTCAAGTTTTGTTTCGTAGGAACCCCTCCTACCAACACTTGCACGTCTTTGGATGTCTCTATTATCCTCTCCATCCGACTACTCACAAACTCCAACCCCGGTCTTCTCTGTATGTGTTTCTGGGTTACCCCGCCAATCATCGTGGTTACTCGTGCTATGACTTGTCAAGCTGTAAAATTATTATTTCATGTCATGTCCTATTTGATTAGTCTCAATTCCCCTTTGCCTCCCTAAACTCGTCACCTCGGCACTCCTACAACTTCCTAGATGATGACATAAACCCTCTTCTAATTCATCATATACATAGTCCGCCTAGTCTGTCATCCCAGGCCCCGGCACCTGCGCCCACCTCGGACAGTCTGGGACAAACTGCCCACCCGGTTCTACCGACGGTGGCCTAGAACAACCCACCTCAGGGTGATTCCGCAGCCACCTCTCGATAAACTGAGCATCGGCCAATCGGTCCCGCCCTTCCTCCTCTTCCCGACAGTCCCGCGGAACACCTCCCTCCCAACCCGCATCCCGAGACATACTCTCAGACCATGGATATTCGTGCCATGCACGGAATTCATTAACCTAAATAGTTGTTTAACCTATCCGCTTTAATTGTCCCTCAAAACCTGAAAGATGCCTTGTCCGATCCTAATTGGAAAGCCGCAATGATTAACGAATTTAATGTTCTTATTGATAATAAGACGTGGGACCTAGTACCCCGTCCACCTAATGCTAACATTATTTGTTCTATGTGGATTTTTAGACATAAAAAGAAATCTTATGGTTCTTTTGAGAGGTACAAGGCTCATCTTGTAGGTGATGACAGGTCTCAACAGGTGGGAGTGGACTGTGATGAAACGTTCAACCTAGTCGTAAAGCCCGCAACCATCCGGACCATCCTCAGCATTGCCATATCCAAGTCTTGGCCCATTCATCAGCTTGATGTCTAGAATGTATTATTACATAGGGATCTTTATGAAACGGTATATATGCATCAGCCTATGGGTTTCAGTGATCCTATTCATCGGGATTATGTGTGTGTCTATTGCGGAAATCGCTCTATGGATTGAAATAGGCTCCTCGAGCATAGTACTAGCGGTTCGCCAATTATGTCTCCTCTATCATTTTTTCACACAATAGATCCGATCATTCCATGTGTTGACACCCAATTTTGTCCCATCTTTTATGATTTTATTTTCAATTTTAAATATTTTTGACACATTCAAAAAATATTAAAATATAGGCATATATATGTATATATATCATCATTTTATTATTATTTGCATTTTATTTGTCATTTGCATTTTTAATATCATAATCATAGTTTTTATCCTAATATTATATGTTATTTTATTTTCGCAAAACGGCATCGCATTATTTTTTTAAACACCAGGCATTTCGCAAATATTATATTTTTTATCATATTGTTATCTTTACAATTTATAAAATTTGCAAAGCTTTCTTTTATATAATAAAACTCTTTTTATATTTTTAACCTATAACCCATTTCAACCTTTTTTATATCTTAACCAAACTAATTTCACCCAAAACCCATTTTTATCCCTAACCCTCAAACAAACCAATTTTTTTTTATAAAATAGGGCCCAACCGGCCAACCCACAAAGGGAACCAACCGGTCAAGCCCCAGGCCGACCCACAACAGCCCAACTCCCCCTTTCTTATTTTTTTTTCTCGACCCAACTCACCTTTTATCCCCCTAACCAAATACCGCCCAAAACCAAAAACCTACACCCTTAATCATTTTTCTCCTATCACGGCCACAACCCACACCCGCGACCCCACACCTCATCAAATCTCCGGTGACCTATACACCTGCCACCACCAAGTCCTTGCCACCAACCTTCGACCCATACCCCCCAAAATCCGCGACCCATACCCTAAAATCCCTTCAAATCCGTGATTTTGGGGGCCCCTCATTTTGAATCCTAGCTCGGTTTTAAGGGGAGAATCGACCTATAAATACCCCCTTTTTGTTATACTTATGGAGGATTTTTTCGGAAGACGATTCCATATATAAAATATTTGTTGTGTTCTTGATTTTAAGCATTTGCCTTCTTTGTTGTTCAAGAGACAAGTCCGAAAACAAGTCCAAGATTCGAAAGAAAAGGGGTGAGTTTCGTTCTTGAACTTGGGTTTTAAATACTTCTATTTGACCTTGTAAGCCGAATCCGAAAATCTGCTTGTGTTTTTGTTGTTGTTCTTCACTGATTCCGGGTCGGGTCGACTGGTTTGGATATATTCCAATTTTTTGCATTTTTACATCTCTTGTTGGTTATCTGAATTTGCTGAAATGTTCGATTCGGGTTTGTTCTTTACTGATTTCGGGTCGGGTCGACCCGGTTTGGATATATCCCAGATTTTTTTGTATTTTACATCTCTTGTTGGTTATCTGAAATTGGTGAAAATCTTATTCGGGTTTGACACCTGATTCGGGTCGACCCGGTTTGGATATTTTCCAGAATTTTACATTTTACATCTTATTTGCTGGTTATCTGAGATTGGTGAAAATCTTATTCGGGTTTGACATCTGATTCGGGTCGGGTCACTGAACCGGTTTGGGTATATTTCCAGATTATGTCATTTTTCATATCTGTTGTTGGTTATCTGAAAAATCTGAATTTTTTATTCCGATTCTGGTCACTATTATGGGTATGTTTTCGGAATTAGTTCGCTGTTTCATTCGGGTCACTGTTCATAATCCGGGTTGGGCATTTCATTACTTACTATTGTATGCGGCTATGTTGTTCATTTTACTGTTTTTTAACTAAATCGCATTCGAGGCCGCGTCTTTTTTTTAAAATCGTTTCTGTTTCAGTTTACTGTTTTTGGCATTTAAACATCTGTATACGGATATCTTACTGTTTTACTATTTTTAACAAATACTGCATTTAGGCCAATGATATTGAATTTGAGGTCGCGTCCCTTCGGACATCATTTCTCGGTTTTTGGTTTTACCGCTTTACTGCTTTGAATAAATACTGCATTTTGGCCAATGAAATTGAATTCGAGGCCGCACCTTTCGGGCATTGCTTTCCTGTTTCAGTCCACTGTTTTAGCATTTAAATATCCGTGCACAGTTTTACTGTTTTATTATTTTAAACTAAACATCTCGTCTTTTCGAAAATTGCCTCTCTGTTTTTTCTGCTTACTGCTTACTGCTTTGATTTAATTTTGCTGATTTGAACACGATACTGCCACGGCCGATGAAAAAATATCCGTCGTTTTTTTAGGCCTCTACAGTTGTAAAGACGAAAAATAAAACTTCTGGGCAAGGATGAAACTTAAATCTTTTTTTCACCCGAGAGACCAACACGTTCGTTAGGCAAGGCAACTAAAATGACAAACGAGTCATATGTTCGCAGCCACGACGAAATTGGAATGATCTTTTCAAAATTTAAGTCTGAGCCCTCCGTAATCAAAACATTTACTGTTTTGGATACGGATCCGAAGTTATGTATATTCAATTGTTTCTAACTGTTTGTTCTTGACAGCTTGCAAGGGATAAAGTCAAATAAGGAAAATACCCCTCGGAGATTATTTATTTTGGTGTTTTACTTTCTTTAATTCAGCTTTATTCTATTCTTTATTGTAATATTATTGTACTCATGAAATTATTGAAATGTTTAGAATAGGTAGACATAGAATTAATTAATAGGGTAGTCTAAAATTGGAAACCCATCGCTAGTTTATTTATTTTAGGCTCGGTTAGTTTTCAAACCGAAAATCGTTAGTTTACCTATTTTTAGGAGCGTCACCCATAAAATTTATATTGCATATATTTTTATCAGTTGTCATTCAAATGCATACTTTTTCAGCTTTACATGTATATTAATGCCATACAAATGTATACTTGTACAAATGTATTATTTCAATAAATACTTGCAACATCATTTTAACTTTATATTTTTAAATATGCATTTTCTTACTATAATAATTAATCTGAGTTTGATCGGATAACCGCAAGTTAGCGGATCTTAAAGGATGCCTAACCCCTTCCCTTTAGGATTGTAGAGAACCCTTACCTAGAATTTCATTAGTTTTGTAGACCACAAAATTGGAGTTATTTTGCATTTTTTTAGTTAGCATTTAGGTGCCCTAATTCACCTTAGAATAATTAGGTGGCGACTCCTCAAATCAAGCATTTTTAACCGATCCAGAGGGAATCAATGCCATCGCGTCGCGAAGTCCGCAGGTCAAAAACGGGTGTGACAGCATGGCGACTCCACTGGGGAATCTCAGGTTCTTAACCATAGCACATTCAGGTTAATTATTATTGCGCTTTATTTTGCTTCTTATTTGATCTACTGCTTCACATTGTATCCTTTTTGAAATTTTGTATGTTTAACTGCTTTGATTGCTACTTTCTTTTACTTCTTTCCTTAAATTGGCATTCCGCTCATATTTCTTCCACTACGGAAAATTGACACTATCACACATTACACGCGAGGTGTGTTTTACGCACCCGCAAATTCTTTCAAATTACCATATTTTAGGAGAGTTGGCATATGCGCGGAGTGTCCGGACCATCCGGTGGCCGCGTAGCCTTCTCACTCGAGTAGTCCGCTCGGGAACCTTGAGTCTAGTCAGCCAAATCTTAGAAAATTTAGGATAGCGCTATACCACCCTTTGTCTTAAGTCATGCATACATACACCTTAGGTGGGTCGATATTTGGCATCGACTCCACAATTAAGAAATCTACCAAGTTGTCGACGGGTCTCGCTCCCCCAATGACCCATCAGCATATTATTTGTAGCGTGATAATGATAGACGAATCCAAGCCTAATTTTGACATGCCAAAATTGGAAAATGTACATTCATAATGTCTTCATTTCTGACAAAAGCATTGCAGTTTAACAGCTTGGATTATTCTGTCATAATCTCTCATATTTGGCGTTTAGGCTCACCTCTGGCATAAGAGAGGCTCCATGCATGTTAGGATGCACATTTAATTTCTGCACAATTTGTTTGCTATTTTTCTTTTTTTAACTCTGTACATATTATTTAATGCAATAATTACCTGCTTCAATTCTGTACATATCATGCCATGTCGCTTGCAACTCTGGGCATGAACATTTTCACTTTAAACTTTTGGGCTATCGCACCACAATCAAGACTTCTACTGGGAAACACCATATCTTTTGGTCCTCGGGACAGAAATTGTGTCACTGCCCAAGGATAAAGCGTTCTTGAACATCAAGACTCGGATCTTGTGAAGCAATCAGGGGAGTTTTTGACCATATTGTCACACTCCTACATTTTATTATTCCTTTAGTGACTTTCCTCCTTTCACCCGGTGCTTTTATTTTTGCAAGAAGATCGTCCTCGCGAACAGTTGGGGGCGGTCGTTCTAAAACATTATTCCTGCATATACTCCAGGAAAAGCAAAAGGCTTCCACAAAGATGACCGGAAGATGTTTTGAGTGGAAAAAGTCAGCCAACACCAGATTCAACGAGGCATCACTCTAGTTGTCTATATATTTTTTTTACATATTTGCAAATTCAGTTGATATGCTTAATTATCGTTACGTAATTCCTTTATATCATACATTTTTACAACATATCCTTACGAACTACGAGTGTCTGATTCTCACCATACGGTGTGATACGTAGGTAACCCTTCTCGGGTTCGACACCACTAAAAAAAATCAAATCAAAAAATAAATAAATAAATGTAAATCTATCCTTGTTGAACGCTACCCAACGAAAGTGGAACGAACTTGTCTAAGGGACGCACTTCCTTGTCCACCTGAAAAAGGGACGCACTTCTACGCATCCACCTTAGAAAGGGACATATCTGGTTTACCAATCTTTTCATTCATCCTAATGGACAATTTTTTTTTTCCATTACATCCTATTGTGGACAATTATTTTTTCATTGCATTCATCCTAATATGGACAATCACTTTTTCATTGCATACAGTTTTTTACTTACTATCCTATCGTGGATAAATTCTTTTTCAATCATACATTTTTATAACCTATCTGCACGAACTACGCACACCTGATTCTCGTCAAAGATGAGATACGTAGGCAGCCCTATTTGGGTTCGGTACCCTTTATTCAAAAATACAAAAAAATTATATATATTTTAAGAATCATTGATGGACTTGGTTGATACCAACACAGTTAGGAGTGTGCATAGGAAAGAACAAGTGTAGAGGACTGACTTCGTGGTAAACCATTGATTCTTCTAGTACCTCTCATTCACGCCTGTGTTGACACTTAAAAATTGTTTTGCATGCTTCCAAGATATGAACAAGCCAACCTCATCATTTCATATGCATTGTGTGGTGAGTTTTAGAATAAGTTCAATTGCATTGCATTGTAATCTAGAACTTGGCTCGAATGTTTGTTGAGGCGAAATCCTGAGTAACATTTGGTATAGGAAAGGATCGTAGGCTTTCTTTGATCCGTTTGAGCCTTTCCAGCGTACCAAATAACATTATCCATAGTACTTCCCCTTTGAGCGTGAAGCCTATTTTTTTTAACAACCACATCTTATGCCTATACCCTTTCTGAGTGCGTGCACGCACTATCCCTCTCTTGGACCGACCTCCTTGAGCGCATCAAAAATGTGCAAATTGCTGAAAAATATCCGAGTTGAAGTTGCAATGTTCCCAAAAGAGGAAAACAAAACAAAACAAAATGACAACTTCACACATAAAAAAGAAGTCAAAAAGCCCCGACAATATCCAAAAAAAAAGAGAAAAGGAAATAACTCCGAAAAAGGGGAAAAAGCTCCAGACGAAATATTCAAAAGAAGTCAGTACAAAACAAATGGGGGGCAAAGAGAAACAAATCGGCATCAAGGGACACAAGCGCAAACATATTCCAACGCTCAAGGAAGGATTAGTCACTCCTTACCCAAATGATATCCTTTCCTTTCCCCAAGCCTACATTACAAACCCATAACAAGCCCTACATGATCCTATATAGAGGGTTCTCACATTAGTGGATACTCACATGACGGCCAAGCCTATGGTATCACAATTAAATGCATTGAACATCTTTCTGAGGGTGAGTGTACTTCTCTAGACGTCCCAAAGTTCAAAATACTAAAATACATGTGAGAAAGGGACTTTCTTTTAGTGAGGGAATTTGAAACATGAGGATGCATATATGTCAAAACCTTGGCTTGAAGCAAGTGTCGATACTCAGGTATGTCTGAGGTAGCATCTGAAGCTATAGGAATTACCCTAGAGTCAATCTCGGTTGGGCAAAAAGCAAATAATGGGAGCCTTTAAGCACAATACTAATTGTTTGGTACCAACTGAAATCAAGACGTGATTCTGTCTTTTTCATATTTTCAAAAAAAACAAAAAAATATCAAAAACCTTGCAAAATATATTGCATCATTTTTCAAACTATAATCACTCTTTTTTACAAAAAAAAAAGATTTTACAAACTCAAATTCCTTTTTCCCATAGTCTCAGATGAACAACCCAGAATTTGATTTCTATTCCTCGACTCATGAACTACGTTATGACCTGATTCCCTTGGCGGGATACGTAGGCGGCCACAACAGCTTCGGTCCAATTATTTTTTAAAAAAAAATCCTTACAAATCTCTTTTGCATCATGAACTACGTTATGACCTGATTCCCTCGGCGGGATACGTAGGCGGCCACATCGGCTTCGGTCCCATTTTTAAGAAATCCTTACAATCCCCTTTTGCTTGTAGCGAACTACGCTATGACATGATTCTCACCATACGGTGTGATACGTAGGCGGCCACATCGGCTTCGGTCCCATTTTGGAAAACTTCATAATCCCTTTTTGCTTGCAGCGAACTACGTTATGACCTGATTTTCCTTGTCGGAATACGTAGGCGGCCCACATCGGCTTCGGTCACACCGTTGGAAATTTTCTTCCATTATCTTGCACACAACGCAATAGGCTCACATGATCGCCTTAACGGGACAAGCAATTTGCCCGCACAAACTCGGTTTTGTCCAGTTGGAAGTTCAACATCTTCATATATACTAGAACTAGGGCATATTTTAAGGGTTCACTGCAAGAATATGCCAATGGACCTGGAAAATGCCAGACAACTAAGTCTTCAATCTAAACCAGTATGAGCTTGCAAGAGTCCAGGGCAAAAACTACAAAGCCAACGCGAATCAATCGCCCCTGCCCCTAAACTCACGTATTTCTTTGAGTGCAGGTCTTCAATTTGACAAAGGCGGGAAGTCACGACATGATGCTTAAATTCGCGAGGAATTCCCGCATCGCAGCACAATCCGTCTATGCAATGACACCATCTCAGCCCATGTGGGTCACATCAGCAACACGCCCATACAACGACGTCATCAGCATTACGTCCATACAACGAAGTCACCAGCATTACGCCCATACAACGGCGTCATCAGCAACGTCCATACAACGACGTTATCGGCATTACGTCCATACAACGACGTTACCAGCATTACGCCCATACAACGGCGTCATCAACAACGTCCATATAACGACGTCATCAGCAACACGTCCATACAACGGCGTCATCAGCAACGTCCATACAACGACGACATCAGCAACGTCCATACAACGACGTCAGCAGCAACGCCCATACAATGGCGTCATCAGCAACACGTCCATACAACGACGTCATCAGCAACACGCCTATGCAACGGTGTCATCTGCACAACACGTCTACACAATGACGTCTTCAACGCACCACGTCTATGCAATGACGTCATTTCAACCCATGCGGGTCACAAACGCATCACGTCAATACAAAGACATCATTTCAGGCGCCCACCTCATAATGCGGGCGCCCACCTCCTAATGCGGGTATTTTAATTTCTGTCAGGCACCCACCTTCTAATGCGGGTATTATAATTTCAATCACGCCAATGCAACGATGCCATCTGCATAACGTCTAAGCAACGACGTCATCTCATTACTCATATGCTACATCATCATCTGCATTGGGGAAGTACTTCGAACGTTGTTCCGCCCTTCCCCCGGTATTTCGCCACATCTGCAACCAGTGTCATCATAACTCGACATTGGGGCAATGTTTCTTGAATGTGCACCATCTTTTACAACTTCTCTTCCCCTCGAGATTCTATTTCTTCCCACGCATCCCTAACCTTCCCTCGAGTCCCGATGATCAAGACAAAATTGGCTACTCAGTCAACTTCTTTGGCCGAAAACTCTTTCATCGTCTCCGGCCAAAGAGGGGCATCTGTTGACACCCAATTTTGTCCCATCTTTTATGATTTTATTTTCAATTTTAAATATTTTTGACACATTAAAACAATTTTAAAATATAGGCATATATATGTATATATATCATCATTTTATTATTATTTGCATTTTATTTGTCATTTGCATTTTTAATATCATAATCATAGTTTTATCCTAATATTATATGTTATTTTATTTTCGCAAAACGGCATCGCATTATTTTTTTAAAACACCAAGCATTTTGCAAATATTATATTTTTTATCATATTGTTATCTTTACAATTTATAAATTTTGCAAAGCTTTCTTTTATATATTAAAACTCTTTTTATATTTTTAACCTATAACCCATTTCAACCTTTTTTATATCTTAACCAAACTAATTTCACCCAAAACCCGTTTTTATCCCTAACCCTCAAACAAACCAAAAAAAATTAAAAAAAAATAGGGCCCATAAAGGGGCCCAACCGGTCAAGCCCCAGGCCGACCCGCAACAGCCCAACTCCCCCCTTTCTTATTTTTTTTTCTCGACCCAACTTACCTTTTATCCACCTAACCAAACACCCCCCAAAACCAAAAAAACCTACACCCTTAATCATCTCTCTCCTATCACGGCCGCAACCCACACCCGCGACCCCACACCCCATCAAATCGCCGGCGACCCATACCCCTGCCACCACCAACTCCCTACCACCAACCTTCGACCCATACCCCCCAAAATCCGCGACCCATACCCTAAAATCCCTTCAAATCCGTGATTTTGGGGCCCCTCATTTTGAATCCTAGCTCGGTTTTAAGGGGAGAATCGACCTATAAATACCCCTTTTTGTTCTACTTAGGGAGGATTTTTTCGGAAGACGATTCCATATATAAAATATTTGTTGTGCTCTTGATTTTAAGCATTTTCCTTCTTTGTTGTTCAAGAAACAAGTCCGAAAACAAGTCCAAGATTCGAAAGAAAAGGGGTGAGTTTCGTTCTTGAACTTGGGTTTTAAATACTTCTATTTGGCCTTGTAAGCCGAATCCGAAAATCTACTTGTGTTTTTGTTGTTGTTCTTCACTGATTCCGGGTCGGGTCGACCCGGTTTGGATATATTTCAGATTTTTGCATTTTTACATCTCTTATTGGTTATCTGAATTTGCTGAAATGTTCGATTCGGGTTTGTTCTTCACTGATTTCGGGTCGGGTCGACCCGGTTTGGATATATCCCAGATTTTTTTGCATTTTACATCTCTTGTTGGTTATCTGAAATTGGTGAAAATCTTATTCGGGTTTGACACCTGATTCGGGTCGAATCGCTGACCCTGTTTGGATATTTTCCAGAATTTTACATTTTACATCTTATTTGCTGGTTATCTGAGATTGGTGAAAATCTGATTCGGGTCGGGTCGACCCGATTTGGGTATATTTCTAGATTATGGCATTTTTCATATCTGTTGTTGGTTATCTGAAAAATCAGAATTTTTGATTCCGATTCTGGTCACTATTCCGGGTCTGTTTTCGGAATTAGTTCACTGTTTCATTCGGGTCACTGTTCATAATCCGGGTTGGGCATTTCATTACTTACTATTGTATGCGGCTATGTTGTTCATTTTACTGTTTTTTAACTAAATCGAATTCAGGCCAATGAAATTGAATTCGAAGCCGCGTCTTTTTTTAAAAATCGTTTCTGTTTCAGTTTACTGTTTTTGGCATTTAAACATCCGTATACGGATATCTTACTGTTTTTAACTAATACTGCATTTAGGCCAATGAAATTGAATTTGAGGCCGCGCCCCTTCGGACATCATTTCTCGGTTTTTGGTTTTACCGCTTTACCGCTTTACTGCTTTGAATAAATACTGCATTTAGGCCAATGAAATTGAATTCGAGGCCGCACCTTTCGGGCATTGCTTTCCTGTTTCAATCCACTGTTTTAGCATTTAAATATCAGTGTAATGGATATTTACTGTTTTACTATTTTATTGTTTTAAACTAAACATCGCCTCTTTTCGGAAATTGCCTCTTTTTTTTTCTGCTTACTGCTTTGATTTAATTTTGCTGATTTGAACAAGATACTGCCATGGCCGATGAAAAAATATCCGTCGATTTTTTAGGCCTCCACAGTTGTAAAGACGGAAAATAAAACTTCTGGGCAAGGATGAAACTTAAATCTTTTTTTCACCCGAGAGACCAACACGTTCGTTAGGCAAGGCAACTAAAATGATAAACGAGTCATATGATCGCAGCCACGACGTGATTGGAATGATCTTTTCAAAATTTAAGTCTGAGCCCTCCGTAATCAAAACATTTACTGTTTTGGATACGGATCTGAAGTTATGTATATTCAATTATTTCTAACTGTTTGTTCTTGACAGCTTGCAAGGGATAAAGTCAAAGAAGGCAAATACCCCTCGGAGATTATTTATTTTGGTGTTTTACTTTCTTTAATTCAGCTTTATTCTATTCTTTATTGTAATATTATTGTACTCATGAAATTATTGAAATGTTTAGAATAGGTAGACATAGAATTAATTAATAGGGTAGTCTAAAATTGGAAACCCATCGCTAGTTTATTTATTTTAGGCTCGGTTAGTTTTCAAACCGAAAATCGCTAGTTTACCTATTTTTAGACTCGTCACCCATAAAATTTACATTGCATATATTTTTATCAATTGTCATTCAAATGCATACTTTTTCAGCTTTGCGTGTATATTAATGCCATACAAATGTATACTTGTACAAATGTATTATTTCATTAAATACTTGCAACATCATTTTAACTTTATATTTTTAAATATGCATTTTCTTAGTATAATAATTAATCTGAGTTTGATCGGATAACCGCAAGTTAGCGGATCTTAAAAGATGTCTAACCCCTTCCCTTTAGGATAATAGAGAACCCTTACCTAGAATTTCATTAGTTTTGCAGACCACAAAATTGGAGTTATTTTGCATTTTTTTAGTTAGCATTTAGGTGCCCTAATTCACCTTAGAATAATTAGGTGGCGACTCCTCAAATCAAGCATTTTTAACCGATCCAGAGGGAATCAATGCCATCGCGTCGCGAAGCCCGCAGGTCAAAAACGGGTGCGACAGCATGTTCATCTACAACAAGGGTACATACATGGCTTACCTATTATTATATGTTGATGACATCATCCTCACCACATCATCTGATGCTCTCCGCCTGTCTATTATGTCTTTCATTTCCTTTGAGTTTGCTATGAAGGATCTGGGGGCCCTAAGTTATTTCTTGGGTATCTCTATCACTCGACATTCTAGTAGCCTATTTCTGTGTCAGAAGAAATACACCAAAGAGATCCTTGACCATATAGGAATGACATCTTGCAACCATCCCACACGCTAGTAGACACCAATTCCAAGCTCAGCACTGATTCCGGCCCTCCATATTCAGACTCGACTTACTATCGTAGCTTGGTTGGGGCCTGCAGTACCTCACATTCACGAGACCTGACATATCCTATGTCGTGCAACAAATCTGCTTACACATGCACAATCCGACGGAAGCACACATGTATGCCCTCAAACGTATTTTACGATATGTCCAAGGTACACTTCACTTCAGATTACATCTATACAGGTCCTCGCTCACTAATCTCATTGCTTACTCCGATGCTGACTGGGTAGATGTCCTGACACCCGACACTCCACGTCTGGTTACTGTGTTTTCCTTGGAGATAACCTATTGTCTTGGTCTTCCAAAACGCAACCTACAATATCCCGATCCAGTGCCGAAGCAGAGTACAGACGTGTCGCCAACATCGTCTCTGAGTCTTGTTGGATCCGTAACCTTATATTTGAGCTTCACTGCCCGATTCAAAAGGCAACACTGGTCTACTGCGATAATATTAGTGCGATATATCTTTCCGTTAATCCCGGCCAACATCAGCGCACTAAACACATTGAGATGGACATTCATTTCGTTCGCGAAAAAATGGATCGTGGTCAAGTTCGTTTGCTTCATGTTCCTTCCAGATATCAGATTGCCAACATCTTCACCAAAGGACTTTCACGCATACTATTTGATGATTTTTCGAGTCTGTCTCAGTGTTCTCGAACCTCCCGCTTCGACTGCGGGGGTGTAATAGAATATTTCCGAATATTCTTTCATTAATTGTATATCTCTTATTTTAGGCATAATTGTATTCCTATTGTAATAGGTCTCCTATTTTATGTAGAATTGTATTTTCTATTGTAATTAGGTTGATTAGTTACCTAGTTTAGATATTCTTATACTATTATATATATTGTACATTATTGATGAATAAAATCAAGGAACATATTTTTCAACTCCACATTCACGTAATGTCAAGTTTAGTGCATATAAGTTGGATACTAAATGTTTTATTGATTTGCTCTCCAATAAAAATTACTCTTATACAGAAATATAATTATACATTCTAATAATTAATGCTACTTATCCATTAGATATAAGTTTTGAATAATAAATAAGAGAATTAGATATATATTATAGAATGTGTGTATATGTATCTGTGGAGTATATAGCAAAGTGGATAATAAATTTACTCAATAAATAATTAATTTTGAAATCCATTAAGATGCTGGCACTAATGTACACAAAATCATAACTTTCACAGTAAATAAAAATAATTATGTCTCTTCCATTACCTATCCTAATTAATATACTTTTTAAACAAGTGGATATTTTATAATTAGTTCGGTTAATCTATTCTTGAGAGCAAATAAAAAAGACTACTATTATAATTTATTATTTAGGTTGAATAAGTAAAAAATATAATATTTATATTACTCTAACAGTGGAAGTTTCCATTCTGAATATATTGATAGATTAAAATAGCCTTATAAAGTTCAATGAATAATGCCCTTAATTAAGTAAATAAATAAATTAAGCTTTCTTAAATTACTACATCAATCAAATTTATGTTAGCCAACCTTTGGTTGCTGTAACAAACCGTAGAATTCATAAAGGTTGTAATTAGTAATTAATATAAATTAATCCAAATGATAAATGCTTGAATAAAAAGTCCAAGGAATGACAATCAAGAAACAACTATAAAATGCAACAAAAGGGTTTATTTCCCTCAAATAGATCTCTTCCTCTCCATCTTCACGTACTCAACATCTTGCTTGCATTTTACCAGATTTTCATTAATTGTTCCTTTTTGTTAAGTCCCTTAATTATCTTCAATCTCATTAATCATGAATATTGTACTCAATTATTTTAGAGTGATTGTAAATTAGTATCATTGATTTAGGATTTATTAGATCAATTTGAATTAATTAGATCAATTATATTAATTAGTATATTCTTAGAGATAGCCAAGTCATAATTGTTAGAATTGTATATATTGTAAACTAGTATCTTAGAGATAGCGAAGTCACAACGGGCTACCCCTCCATTTCCATACCCCACCGCATCGTGGGCCAGGCCCGCATCTTCAAATCGACAGTCCGGAGTTCTAGGTTCTCGCCGCAACAAGCTTTTGCGGCCCATGGACCATCTTCCGCAAGTTATACTCCCACCGATATCGAACAAGCCATGAACAACATGAATCTGAACATTTCTGATGATTCGTGGTACATGGACATAGGGGCTACGTCACACATGACGACATCTCAAGGTAATCTCTTGTCTTATTCTAATATGAGCAGTAATAAAAATATTGTTGTCGGCAGTGGGCAGGAAATTCCAATTCGTCGTATTGGCCAAATAAAACTCCCCCCTCCCCTCACCCACCGTTATATTTGAAAAACGTCTTACATGCACCAAAACTAATTAAAAATTTGATATATGCATGACGTTTTACAACTGACAACTATGTTTCTGTGAATTTTGATCCCTTAGGATTTTCTGTGAAGGATTTTCATACATGGATGCTACTAATGAAATGTAATAGCACGAGGGACTTGTATCTCATCACTACCACTACCAACAACCACGTGACCAAACCATCCACTTTTGCAGCTATTTCCCCTACCATATGGCATAATCGGTTGGGACACCCGGGAGCACCGGTGTTCAATACTCTTAGACAAAATAATTTTATTGCTTGTAATAAACTTTTGGACTCTTCTATTTTCCAGACTTGTGTGTTTGGGAAGTATGTTAAACTTCCTTTTGCATTATCTAATTCACAAACCCTTATGGCATTTGATCTTCTGCATTGTGATTTGTGGACTTCCCCAGTTTTGAGTTCTGCGTGTCATAAATATTATATGCTTATATTGGATGATTATTCAAATTTTCTATGGACATTTCCCTTAGGGCAGAAAATCGCAAGTTTTCACCATTTTTAAACAATTTAGTGCTTTTTTCAAAATTCAATTTGGCAAATCCATTAAATATTTTTCAGTGTGACAATGGGAGGAAATTTATAAATACTCAATTTAATGATTTTTGTCACCAAAATGGGATGTCCTTTTGTCTTTCATGTCCACATACATCACCTCAAAATGGGAAAGCCAAAAGAAAAATTTGAATAATTAGCAATATAATTCGCATACTTCTTGTACATTCGTCCACACCACCAGTTTTTTGGCATCATGCACTTCAAATTGCCACATATCTTTTAAACATTCTTCCTAGCAAACTACTCTCCAATGCTTCACCTACACAAATGTTGTACTATCGTCTCCCTTCTTTTACACATTTGAGGGTTTTTGGGTGTTTGTGTTATCCATTGTTTCCGTCCACAACCATTAACAAACTTCAGGTTTGTTCCACTCCTTGTGTGTTTTTGGGATACCCGTAAAATCCCAGGGATATAAATGTTATGATATGTTGAATGGGAAAATAATTATTTCTCGTCACATAATTTTTTATGAGTCTACATTCCCATTTGCTAAATCTCACATGGCATCCCCACCTTCATATGATTTTTTGGACGACGGAGTATATTCGATTATGCATCACCACTTACATACCGAACATCATGTGGGACTATCCCACACTAACCCAAACAATGCCCAAGCCCAACTGAGTAGTGGGACTGTGCCAGAGGCCACTGCATCTCCTCCTTTGGCCTCGACCCAGTCTATTTCTCGTGGCAAGCAGGCCCAAGGAAGAGAGCCCACTGCCCTGTTACCCCTATCACCAACCAGGACTTCGGTCTAATTTTTTGAAGCCTAAAATAACAACCCGTGTTGTCCCAATAACCAATTAGCAGCCCATAACAACCAACAATGGTTTTAGCCCAAGCTCGATCCACTAGCCAACCCAAAAGCCCAAATTCCCAACCTCAGACCATTGAAACTCATGCCATGCATGAGATTTTTCGACTCAAGCATCACTTTAATCTAACATCTTCAGTCCAACCATCACTTCTTCCAAAATGACCCTTTCAAACCCGAATTGGAAAGCTGCCATGTTAGACGAAATTGATGCTCATATTAAAAATAAGATGTGAGGGTTAGTGCCTCATCCATCTAATGTGAACATAATCAGGTCTATGTTAGTTTTCTGTCATAAAAAGAATTTTGATGGCTCATTTGCGAGATACAAAGCTTGTATTATTAGTGATGACATGTCTCAGCAGGTTGGCGTGGATTGTGGTGAAATATTCACCCCGGTGGTTAAGCCAGAAATTATCAGGACTGTTCTTAGCCTGGCACTGTCTAAATCATGGTCCATCATCAGTTGGATGTCAAAAATGCATTCTTACATGGCCATTTACAGGAGACAGTTTACATGTACCAACCTTTAGGTTTCTGCGATCCTATACATCTGGATTATGTTTGTCTGTTGAAAAAATATTTATATTGTTTAAAACAGGCTCCTCGGGCGTGGTATAACAGGTTTGCAGGTTTTGTATCCACATTGAGTTTCTCACACAGCAAGTCCAATCAGTCCTTGTTCATTTACAAGAAGGGACATGACATGGTATACATACTCCTATATGTTGATGATATCATTTTTACAGCATCATATGTATCACTTCATCTGTCTATTATGTCTCTCCTTGCAACATAATTTGCAATCAAGGATTTGGGTCCCTTAATTTTTTTTTTGGAATTGTTGTAACCCAATATACCGGTGGTATGTTTCTTAGTCAAAAGTAATATGTCGAGGAGATCATTGAAAAAGCAGGGATGTCCTCTTGCAAACCATCACATACACCGGTTGATACTAAAGCAAAATTGAGTAACTCTACCGGTACTCCATACAGTGATCCAACACATTACCGCAGCTTAGCAGGGGCATTGCGGTATCTTACCTTCACGCAACCTGATATCTCATATGCAGTTCAACATGTGTGTTTACATATGCACGATCCAAAGAAAGAACATATGGGAGCTCTTAAGTGAATTTTGCGGTATGTTAAAGGTACACTTCATTTTGGGTTGCACCTGTATAAGTCCTCCATTTTTAGTCTCTCATCTTATACATATGCTGATTGGGGTAGCTGCCCGGACACACGTTGTTCCACATTTGGTTATTGTGTGTTTTTGGGAGACAATCTCATTTCATGATCGTCGAAACGACAACCGACGATGTCTCGGTCAAGTTCTGAAGTAGAATACCGAGGGGTAGCTAATGTGGTCGCTGAATCATGTTGGCTCCGTAATCTACTTTTAGAACTCCATTGTCCGATTGAAAAAGCAACAATGATGTATTGTAATAATGTGAGTGCGATTTACTTATCCGGTAATCTGGTCTAGCATCAACACACAAAACACATAGAAATGGATATCTTATTTGTCTGAGAAAAGGTTGCACGTGGACAAGTTCGTGTTCTCCATGTATTGTCCCATTATTAGATTGCCGACATCTGTACAAAAGAGATTCCACGCGTACTATTTAATGATTTCAGAGACAATCTCGGCATCTGAGAACCTCCCGCTAAGACTGCAGGGGACTGTTAAGATAATTATGGAATAATCCCATAATTATTTCCAATCCCATTAATCATGAATATTGTACTCAATTATTTTAGGATGATTGTAAATTAGTATCATTGATTAGATCAATTATATTAATTAGTATATTCTTAGAGATAGCCAAGTCATAATTGTTAGAGTTGTATATATTATAAATTTGGAAATGAAATAAAGTCATGGAATTCATTTCCTTCACTTTTTTGTTTTCTTCTTTGTTTTGCAGGAAAAAAATGAGAGACAGGAAGCACGTCTGTTGAAGGTTGAAATGAAATAGTCATGAGAAACAATTCTCGCTACATTCCTCTTGTAAGAACGTAAGAAGTTCAATACAATATTTATGAATCAAGATAAAATTTTAAATGTGTTTGTATTATCCTAGCATGTAGTGCTTGAATTAGTTTTAAAGTGTATAATTGACTTGTACTTTTGGCAAATTATTTCCACTTTATGTAAAAAAAAGTTGATATCATTAATTTTCTTTCTAATAAGAAGATATTTGTTATTCTCTCCGTCTCAAAAAGATTGGCCTAGTTTCACTTGACACGAAGTTTAAGAAATAAAGGAAGACTTTTAAAATGTGTGGTCCAAAACAAGCCTTAGATATTTGTGTGGTTGTAAATGATCTCATAAAGTTAAATTATTTTTAAATATAGAAAGTTACCAATTTTTTTTGGGACAAATTAATAAGGAAAGTAGGTCAATCTTTTTGAAACAGATGAGTATTTCTTATGAGTTTAATTTTGTAAATTAGTAATTACCTCTACCTTCTATAACAATTAAGTAAAAAAAAATTGCAAAAAGGGAGGTTCTATCGGCGTCATATAACAAGATAAATAATCTTTTCAATATTCAAATCAGTGGTATTTAGTAAGAAGCTCCGAAGTTAAAAGTTGAACTATGAAAATATCCCTCAAAAGTGAATTACAGTTATGTCCTAATAAATATTATTTCAAAAGCTTTTTAGTGCAGAACTTTATATATACATTCGATAAAGATAATAAAAAGGAAATAAACGGAAGACATTATGACCATAAATGTGAAATGGTTTTGAACTCTTTGTTTGCTTTCTTAACCAGATTTGATGATTGAATTATGAGAAACTTAATTGTCTCAATGTATTTAGTGCTTCAACTTTTCCTATTCCTTTCCAGCTAATTATTTTCCAAATATCCCCCTTGATAACCAATTAAGCTGACCAAGCGGACTTTCAAGCTAATTATTGAATTATTTATAGGAGGATATGATGGCATATTCAAGTCGGGACATACTGTGGTCGTGCTTTAATGGAAAAGATACTTTTTCTATTTTCAGTTAAGCTTCTACTTTTCTTTCATTCAGTTAGCTTAGATAGTTGAGTGGTGATCTTTTTATTTTCTTTCTCTTAATTGTTATAGTTGAGTGGTGGTTTTTAATGCTATTATTCTTAGTTAATACTGTGTAAGTTTCATATTGATGAATGTAATAATTTTACAATTACAAGGGAAGATCTTTCCATGATTCTTTACCCTTTGGTTTTCTTCCTTTTACAATTGTCATATTATATTTCGTAATACGATCACATTTACACAATTTAACTAATGTTCTTCTATTAAATTCACATATATGAATGAAGTCACAATTTTGAATCAAACAGAAGGCACTCATATATACTTGGAATTGTGATTTGTATACATCAATTAAATTTACTGATTACGATCACTATTCAATATCTCTGTCTCAATTAATAACTATTAAAGGGCGTGCAAAATCTATTGTGGACAAATAAAAGTGAATGGAGAAAGTACTTTGCATGCGTACATCATAAATTGATGATTATCTACAAGTAATCCTAAGGAGGACATATTTAACCGTATTTCGGTACGACAATTTTACAAAATACTACTTTCATTACTTCTTGATATGTATGTGGTTATAAGGAGGAGGAGACCACAACTTTTTAAACACAAGGCACAACTTTAAGACTTGAAGCATTTGCAATCATAGCCGATATTGCTTATATACATATAAACTGTATCTTGTTGTAATATATATATAAAAAAATTGAATATTTGATATATTAGACGAACTACATAAGAAAAGTTATACCATTCAGTTAATTACAGACAATTACAAACTACTAACTCATCGCTTATTTACATCATCGTAGGAGATTCATACTTATTAGCATGGGATACACGTGTGTTGCACATGTCCAGAACTAGTTATACTAAAAGTGGGAAGCTTTAAAGTTGGATTGCCATTTTGCCCCTACACTAAATCAAAAATATAATTAAATAGTCATATTTTTAATTATGTAGAGGCAGAATTGGAAGTTCAGCAGCTGCACTTTAATTCCTTAATTATGGTATTGTAAATTCTCTTAAGTGAAGAAAAAAGATTCAGAAAAAACGCTAACAATCATAATTATAAAAACCCAACAGTTTCTTCCTATTAAAAAGCACTAAAAGCACTTTGGAAACTGCTATGCCTCAATTTACAATATCAGTTTGAGAATTAATTACACCCTTTCATATCCTATGTTTTTGCTCCAAAAAGGTGGAATCTCCCACCCCAGGAGCCTCCACACCCCGGTCCGACAGGTCTGTGAAGGAGGTAAATCATGGTGACTCAATTGATTTCAAAGGTTAGATCACTACCACGCTGCGCACAAGGGGCCCTCCTTTATTTCAAGAAGAAACCCCCACACTGCCGCTGACGGGATTCGATCCTTGGTCTTTGCTCCAAATATCCCCCTTGAAACCAATTGAGCTGCCCAAGCGGACCTTTCATATCCTATGTTGCCACTGTTAAAAGGGGAACACGTTCTCTTCCAAATTGGGAGGACCGTTCCTCCAAAACTATACCATTTTAAAGACGTAGAAAGCCACCACCAAATTTTAAAAAGGTAAGCTAAATGTTTCGTACATCTTGAAGTGTTTATTTAAATTTGGCTCTCTATAACTTCTGCATTTTTATTGTGTTTGCTGCATACTTTATGGTTTTCCCTTTCGAGACAATCATCTATTTGCTCGAGTAATTACTGTTTTTCGCCAAACTCATACGGTAATGTTATGACAATTACATTACTTTTTTTGGTCTCTTTTTCTTTATTTTAATTTTATGTCAAGTTTACATAATTTATTATCGTATTGTATTTTGTAATACGATACATTTACACAATTCAACTGATGTTCTACTGTCAAATTCACATATATGAACGCATTCAAACAAATGGATACTTTTATTCAACAATTTCATGTGGCTGTAAAAAGGAGGAGGCTACAACTTCTTAAACACAAGACAAAACTTTAAGACTTGAAGTATTTGCGACCATAACGGATGTTGCTTATATTTACATATAAACTATGTTTTGTTGTAATATCAAAAAAAGAAGGAAACTATCAGGCTGAATTATTGATATATTAGACGAATTATATAAGAGAGTTATACCACTTCAGTTGATTGCATATAATACAAACTTCAAATTGTGACAGAAATAGAAAAGAATACTACTAATGAAAAGTTTCTTTCTTTTCTAAAAAAGGATATTATTTCAACTTTAAATAAAATTGTGCTTTATAATAGCAATAAATATCGATTGAATAGACTCACGTTTTCATTAGTTTGCCTTGCAGTTATCCTTCTAATTTCGTATAACTCATCGCTTCATTTATATTGTTACAGGAGATGCATACTTATTAGCATGGAATACACATGCAATACAGTGTCCAAAAACTAATAATTATAAAATTGGTGTTCTATAACTTCACATCAACTGATTTATGGCTGAATTTTTTCCAAGTTATTTGGATATGAAGATCATTGACACAGTTTATGGACAAATAAACTACAGACGAAAAAAGGACAGAATAATGAAAGATCAAACTCTATGCTCCGACTCATTTTTCTTTTGCCAAAAAATGCAAATAGGTATCTTAAATTTTCGAAAGAAAATACAATCAATCTAAGAACTATGTGTTCTTCCAAGATTCTCTAATATTTGTTTCACTAATCGACGGTGCAATCACATGCAATAAACACGAACTACACTGTAAAGTTTCACAGTCTATGACGTACCTGAGTTATAGAGAAGAAGAATGCTCTAACAAACAATCAGGAATTTTCCTTCGAAGTTCTTCAAGGAGAAGAAAAGAGTGCTTTCTTTAAGAGAGGTTTTTCTTTCTGTTGTCAAGAGAAAAAACGCACAAGTTGGAATAATGAAGTTCCTACATTTAGGACTTCTTTTATCTTTTCTGAAGAGAAAACTCTTCAGATAGCTTCTCAAAAGACATGTTTTTTCTCTCTTTTTTATTTATTTATTGTAACACATATAACAAATTCTATATATTAATTTAATTGTATATGGATCTTGGTTGACCCACATGGGTGACCCTAATACAATTTTCAACATTTCTCACTCACATATAATGGGTCAACTCGCATCCCTACTCTGTAACTTTCATACATAACGCCTAGACCGTGTGACCAATGCATACTTTGAGAACTTCATCGCTATACATCTGCTAGTAATATATAGCATCTCGATTAATGGAGCTTGGAGTATATTGCAGTATCCTAGATCATTTATCACATTCATATCTCTCTCATAATCTCTTTGTCTTAAATTTAAGTTCATCATTATGTTCTTGTCTCATAGACAAACATAAAGGACACGTCAATGAACACAATAAATGTGATAATACTCAATGATCATCCTCATCCCACGAATCTCTCAATCTCAATCTGATATGCTTTTCTAGAAATATTTTACCAGATCGAATCATTCATGATCTCTTGGCAATGCCTAAGATAGCAAACACCAAATTGAATCTCAAGAAACTGGTCAGAGTCATGAGGGTACAAAGAGAAAATTACTCATAATTTTCAGGACTTCACACGATAACAAGTAGAGATTAAACGTGTATCACCCTTATAAGTCACTAATGCATACGTGGTATGGATCACGTACCACATTATTTACTCCTTCCTCGTGGAACGTATGTCTTATGGAAATTTAAAATATTATGCAAATGATAGTTCAGACAACTCATGTCTAACTTTGAGTTCACAAATCTACTCATACATTTAAACCATCAGAACTCACATATGGCATTAAGACAGACTAATACATTTTCATCACGTATGATATAACACAAAAACAAACGACATTCTTATTATAAACTTCAAGCTCTCTTTTATCATCACTTCAGATAATAATTAGTTTATAATTGTCTCATCTCTATCTATCACCTAGACAATAGAGGTGATTGCCTGTGTGAATAGGCCAATATTTTTGTTTGTTCGACATACTTACAATTGAAATTTATGTTCTAAACATAAAAACCAAACTTATATATATGAAACAACACAAAATAAATCATTTAGGCACCAACTAACATTTATCTCAAAATACAGTTTTACTTGAACATGAGCATGAAGTATAGGAAAATATAAATATATCAGCACTTCGCAAACCAAACGATATCATATCTTTCATAAGCAACAAATGCTATGATTTTGTTATTAGGTCTACTTCCACATGATGCGTAGAGATGTACTTCATGTTCACTTATGTACAACTATGTCTCTGACACAAATTACACTTAATATCAATATATTTTACATTCTCAATAGCAAGAAGAATATACTCAGATTTATATTTTCTCTCATCTAAATCTCCTTCTCAATTTCTTGACAAGACAAGAAATATACTATTGTGACTTTAAGATATTCCCCCCCCCCCCCCACTCAAAATTTTGCCTAGAAATAGAAGCATTCATGACTTAAGAATACATGACGCTTCATGTCTTATGCTTGAGTTTGAGAATCCTTTGTTCCCAGTAGTTTTAAGATCCAAAATATCAAGAATACATGATGCTTCAAGCATTATGCTTGAGTTTGAGAACATTTGTTCCCAGTAGCTTTAAGATCCAAAATCTCAATCAACTCCCACTTGGTTTGATTTCACGGACTTCATTATCATTGTAAGTATTTGTCCTTAGTAGAGTATGTAAGAGCCTACATTACACTATGTAGATCTTTTCATCAAGTGGAGTAACTATATATGCTTCCTCTTCAATCTCAAATCGATGAGGGAGAATGCAAGGATGACTAGAGCGTCGAGGTTGAGATTGACAAACTGATTATCAATTAATTAGTTACTCCCATTAGGACCAACAATGTTAAATGGATTATATTTTGATAGTATATTGGTATGATAGGAACATATCCATTATCACCAACTAATCCACCCAAATCCATTCAAGTATATACATCGGAAGCAATTTAGTCTGTAGTTTCATCAAGAGACAAGTCACGATCTATACCACCCTACTTAAACCACATTTTCTAAGAATGCAACATCACGTAATTCAAATTCAATTATCATGCCATTTTTGTTCACATATTAACAACATAACCCTTGGACTATTTAGAGTATCGTAGAGAGATAAACTTCCTTCCCCTTGGAACTAATTTTATGTGGGAAACTGGACTATGAATAAAAGTCACACAAACTCAAATCAGGCTTTTGCTTTCCACAACTCATGATATGAAATAACAATAACTTAAACGAAATTGCATTTGTTTGAAACATTGATGCCAGATTGAATAAATTGCAATGGAGCATCGGCGCATTAACTTTTCCAAATGATTTTCTATTTATTTTCTAGCTAGACAATATTAATAAGTAGACAGATCTACTTTATCTATAGCACTAAGTAAACCTTCTTGTGCTAAACAATCCTTTCGTTGTTAACCACTAAGGTCAAGTCTAGCATACCGTATATTTGCATCTAGACAAATAAATATTCTTACCGGAATTAATTATATCCGGTACACGAAAACCATCATAGGAATAACCAGCACCATATCTCGTATGTCAATACAAACAAGATACATTATGAGGCATCAAAGACATATCTAAAACCTTAAGATTCTTTTGCTCTATTCTAGGACATACGGGATATTACGTCACCATTTAGCTTTTCACTTATGTTAAGCTCGGAGACTAATATTCTCGTAGCAGTTGACAAATTGATAACAACGTATCAATTATTTGAGACATCTATGTACATTTTCAGAGCCTAAAATTCATATACATACTAATCCTTACAATAAATAATTATATCAAAATTTATTTCACATTAGATTTGGAATCAAAAGTTCACTATGTTCCCAATCATCATTAAAATTATAATATTCAATGAATCTAATATAATCAGTTATTTATGAATACTTGTCTTAAATTACTGAAATTCAAGATTAATTAAGTAGAAGTCTATAACAAATATAAAAATATCTCATAAAACATAATATCAAGCAATATCAAAATTCAAATTCATATGAATACACGCACTCATATGAATATGATGTCACATAGGCAATTACTCAACACAACGGGAAAAACTAAAAGTCACACCACTAAGTACACACACATGTATACATTTATGCAATTTTCCTTTTTTATATAGAATATATATACACACATTTTTATTTTATTTTTTTTGACGAAGGAAACCGCAGCCGCTACCCTCTCGAGTGCGCACAGGGTAAACCCTGGACTGACGCAATAGCCTGCAAACCACGTCAGCCGATTAACCACACTTGACAAGTCATGTGTGACAGGCTCAACCAAGAAGGTTTATGTAGGGGATCGAACTCGTGACCTTGCGGTCCCGCGCTCTACTGCTACACCAACTTGGCTACCCTTGCGGGTAACTGTGGTAGGGTAAACTTTTTAAAGTGACTGGTCCCACCGTATTACGGCCCCATACCCCAGAAAACTCCACCTCCGGCCTGGCCCTACGGATTAGTATACACCGCTTGGCCCTACGCATATGGAGGGATTTTTTTGGGGGAACACAGTTCCACTCTCGCTGATCAGAGGACTCGAACACGGAACCTCAGACAGCAATACCATAATGTATTGGCCACTGGGCCAAACACTTTGGATTACACACATGTATATATAAATATGGTGACTTGAAGTCTTATAAAAAACTTTTAGGGCTTGTTTGGTTAGGAAAAGAGTAATCTCGGGATTTGTTATTTTACCCTCAATGTGGAATAAAATAAACTATAATACCGGAATAACTAATCTCTATTTCAACTAAACATAGCATAAAGAGGTACTAAAATTTTATCCCAGAACTATTTTTCCTTATTCATCATACCAAACGACCCCTTAGAGAGAACTAATCAGTTCCTTTTCTTGATCCAATTCCACTCCTTGCTTTTCGTGGCTCACAATAGACCCAACAATCATGATTTTTTTAAAAAAAAAAAAAATTGGATTAAGCATTCGGGTTCGTTTATCTGCAACTGAAAAGAACTAGATTAAAATGGAAGGGCACAAAATTCTTTTATTGTAGGTATTGCCATTTGTGTTACAAGGCTACAAAGTCTCTCTTAATTTTGTCTTGTGGGACTTATCCAGCATATAGATTTGGCTGTACAAACATTCAAATGTTCCACCAAATGTTTTTTAAAAATCACTCACTCCTTTCAGATTTTCTTCAAACATATTATGACAAATCACCATGATCTTCTTTTCTTGGTTCACAACCATGCTTGAAGTTTCATTTCCAATAGAATGATGTGAATTTGGTGCTATGTCAGAACAATAATCTCAACAAATGAGAATTAAAGTTGCTAAAGAAAATACCACTTTGCAATAGAAAAGAAAGAATACTTTTCCAATTCTCAATTTAGCAGACCAAATTTGCACATTAGAATAAAAGGAAAAAGTCCCATTGTTATCATTTTTTTTTAAATGGGCTACAATAGGTTGACTTTAATTTTAAAAAACTGCCCAAAAACTTCTGCATCATGTAAAATTTCGAAAAAGAAAAAGAAAGAGAAAAATGACCAACGTGGGCCTTTATGCCTTCAGTGCTTTCTGGTCTTAGCATTTGGCCTCTATAGGTTTTAAGACATAATTTTCGACTACTATAAATTTCACAAAATCAAACAGGTCCTATCCTTTAATCTTCACACTTTAACAATTTTAGCACAGAAAAAGGAAAACAGCAGACCAAAAAATAATTCCAGAATTTTCCTTTCACACACTGTCTGCACTACACCAAACAGAGAAACTCTTTATGTCCTACAACAAAGAATAAATTACCTTTCGCTCTTCGACAACTTTATGATTTTGAAGGAACGAAAAAACAAGACTAGAAATCAAATAAAAATCATGCTCTGATACCAGTGAAGGAAAATACAATCAATCTAAGAACACATAGTTCTCTCAAAATTCTCCAATATTTGTTTCACTGGTCGATGGTACAATCACATGCAATAAACACGAACTAAACCGTAAAGTTTCGCAAAAGAAAAAAGCTGAAGTTGAAATAATGAAGTTCCTACATTTAGGATTTCTTTTATCTCTTCTGAAGAGACGTTCTTTCTTTTTTATTTATTTATTATAACACATATAACAAATTATATATATTAATATAATTGAATATGGATCTTGATTGACCCACATGGGTGACCCTAATACAATTTTAATCAATTGTAACAAGCTAACACCAAATTATAAATTCATAAGTTTGATTTTTAGAGATTATTTAGCTTATGAAGCACCAAAAAATCTGGATTGTAATTCTTTAAATCGCTTATGGAATTGCATTTTAAATCTTTCATTCCCTATGCTGATGTGTGTAGTCTGATTGATTATATGTAATTGCAGATGGTTTATGACTATATATGAGAGTACTCTCTTCATTCTTGGAATTGTAAGACTGAATGGAAATTTTGTGTCATGAGTGATTTGGGGGCACAAAAAGAAAATAACAAGATTCATAAACATGTAAAATCCACCTGTAACAAACACTGACCAAATGATCCTTCTATAATATGCTGATAAAAATAAGATATTGCACACTTAGTTGAGTACCAATTTAACTTGTGTTCTAAAGAGAAGAAAAAACTATAGAATGTAAATGGTGAAAGTGTAGTAACAGAGATTTAAGCAGAGCCTTTGAGCTTCTTAGTGATGGTGGCAATGTATTTCCCCTGGTAATAAGCTTGCTCCAATTCAAGCTCTGTAGGCTGTTTGAAACCATCACCAGCAAAAGTACCAGCACCATATGGACTTCAACCTTTGATTGTCTCCATCTCAAACATGCCAGCTCCGAATGTGTAGCCAATTGGAACAAAAATCATTCCATGGTGAACAAGTTGCGTAATGGCTGTCAACCTGCACAATATATCATCACATTTAGTCAATGTCGTTTCCCTTAAGGCTTAAACTATGAAACTTCAGAACTTTGAGTGTAATTACATAGATTTATTCACGGAACCTTAGGCCAACCGGCGTCATCTAGCACCATTTTGTTCAAACATTTTACTAAATATACGTAAGGTATAGATAAAATAAAATGACACCTTTTGACGATCAATGCTTTCTTGTCGAATGATCAAGTATGTCATTTGCCTAATGGAGGTGGGGGGTTGTTTGATGCCTTATATAGAAGAAAATGAATACATTTCATAAATGAAAACTCGTCGAGGAGAATTATGTTGCAGTAGTATACTTGAATTGTGTTTTTATTAATATGATCTAAATAGTGTCTTTCTTAACATGATGTCACTACAGTAATTTGTTCATTTATTCACTTCTTTAAATGCCGACACAACTGGTGGAAACCTCTGCGTAACTAAATGTATGAATATAACATAGCTATAGAAACACAAAAAATTGAAGCCGTTTATTGAGAGAGGAAAAAGGACTAACGCGGTAGTTTCTTGCCCGCCTCCTTCAGAACCAGTGCTATAGAAAATGCCTGCTGGTTTGCCAGCAAGTTGCTGAGTTTTCCAGAGACCACCAGTTGCATCAAGAAAAGCCTTAAATTGAGCAGGCATCATCCCAAATCTTGTTGGAAAACCAAATATAAATCCATCAGCCTCAGCAAGTTCATTTGGTGTAATCACTGGTGCATCACCTTTCTGTGGTGCACTCATCTTTCCAAGAATTTCTGGTACCTATTCCATTTATAAATTGACAGATAAGACTAATGACATAAGCGAATATAAGTTATATATATATATATATATATATATATACACTGAGTGTAAAAACTGAATTTAGCGGGTAAGTTGCCTTCATAGGCTTATTATTATAGCCTATAGGTCTGCTTAATCTGATGGTGTAAAAAATCTATATATAGTCGGAGCACAAAACTTAAAAACTCCACACAACATGGTGTGATTAAAGGAATATGTTCCATGCCTTTTCATTGATTATTGTGTATAATGTTATAAGATTATTTACATAGCTACAAACTAGGTAACTAATCTTCCTAATTACAGTCGGAATATAAATTAACCAAATATAAAAGATACACAATGATACGGGAATATTCTTATAATATTCTATCACACTCCGCAGTTGAAGCGGTTGGTTCTCGTACACTGAGACTGGCTCGGAAATTATCAAAGAGTATGCGCGGAAGTCCTTTAGTAAATATGTCAGCAATCTGATATCGGGAAGGAACATGAAGGACACGAACTTGTCCACGAGTCACTTTTTCACATACAAAGTGAATATCCATTTCAATGTGTTTAGTGCGTTGATGTTGAACGGGATTGCCGGAAAGATTATCGCACTTACATTATCACAGTAGACCAATGTAGCCTTGCTGATTGGGCAGTGAAGTTCCAGCAGAAGGTTGCGTATCCAACAAGACTCAGAAACAACATTCATTACTCCTCTGTACTCTGCTTCGACACTAGATCGAGACAAAGTAGATTGTCTTTTGGAAGACCAAGAAAACAAGTTATCTCCGAGGGAGACACAGTAACCTGACGTGGATCGACGAGTGTCCGGACATCCACCCCATTCAGCATCAGAATAAGAGGTGAGACCAGATAGTGAGGACTTTTACAGGTGTAAGCCGAAGTGAAGAGTACCTGTTACATATCGCAAAATACATTTGAGTGCATTCATATGTTCATTCGTCTGGCTGTGCATATGTAAGCATATTTGTTGCACGACATAGGATATATCTGATCTCGTGAAAGTGAGATACTGCAATGCTCCTACTAAACTACGATAATGATTCGGGTCGGCATACAGAGAACTCGAAGAGGCACTAAGTTTGGAATTAGTGTCCACCGGTATGTGGTCCGGTTTGCAAGACGTCATGCTTGCTCAGTCACGAATCTCTTCGACGTACTTTCTTTGATAAAGAAATAATTCATCTGCATATCTCGTAACAACAATGCCCAAAAAATAGCTTAGGGGGCCCAAATCCTTCGTAGCAAACTCAGAGGCAAGGAGTGACATAATGGGTCGGCGAAGTGCATCAGAAGATATAGTTAGGATGATGTCATCAACATATAACAGAATGTATGCCATGTCATTACCCTTGCTATAGATGAAAAGTGAGTGATCAGATTTGCTATGTGAAAAATCGATAGAGGATACAAAATCAGCAAACCGTTGGTAGTATGCACGAGGAGCCTGTTTCAGTCCATAGAGCAATTTCTTCAAATGACACATAATTTGGATGAACTGAACTCTTGAATCCCATAGGCTGATGCATATAAACGGTTTCATGAAAGTCCCCATGCAATAAAGCATTTTTTACATCAAGCTGATGAATAAGCCATGATTTGGACAAAGCAATAATGAGAACAGTCCAAATAGTTGTCGGTTTCACCACCGGGCTGAAAGTTTCATCACAATCCATGCCTACCTGTTGAGATATGTCATCACCTACAAGACGAACTTGTGTCTCTCAAAAGAATCATCAGATTTCTTTTTATATTTAAAAGTCCACATATAACGAATAACATTAGCATCATGAGGACGGGGCACTAGATCCCATATTTTATTTTCAATAAGAGCATTATATTCGTCAACCATGGTAAATTTTTAATTATGATCGGACGAGACATTTTTTGGGTTGAGAGGAAAAGGTGAAGGGGAAACCAAAGTTGACAAATTAAACTATCGTTTGGGTTGGGAAATGTCGTGCGTAGCACATGGTTGGGCAGGTTGTGGATAGGGATCGGGAATACAGGGTGGAAGCGTTTCCCGAGATGAGGTATCATGATTAGGAGGAGGCTGAGGCGTTGGCCGAGAGGCGGCAGCGGTATCGGACAGCCGAGAGGGGTTGTTTCAAGGTTCCCGTGGCGGGGCTCGGTGGGCTATCCGGCTTGGGTCGGCGGGAAGTGGATCGGTAGCCGGTGAAGGTAGTGACTGATTTTTGGAAGTGACGAATTAGAAGGGGATTGAGGCTATCATTTATGAATTCATAGGAATTCGAAGGTGGAGAATGCAGCTTGGCAAATGGGAATTAGGACTCATCGAATATGACATGTCTAGAAATGGTTATTTTTTAGCTGGACAAGTCATAACAGTTGTAATATCGATGATTTGATGGGTAACTAAGAAAGACACACGGTATGGACCGAGGTTGCAGCTTGTTGATTTGAGTGGAGGGATGAACAAGGTAACATATACATCCGAAAGTTCGTAAATGTTTATAGGAAGGATCCCGAAAGTAGAGAACTTGAGTGGGAGACTTGTATTGGAGGGACTTGTTTGGGAGAATGTTCAAGAGATAGGTTGACATTGAGAGAGCGTGATGCCAAAAATAGGGGGGATAGAGGCGTGAGCGAGGAGGGCACGAACTAAGTTGTTTATGGTTCTAATTTTTTGTTCTGCTTTGACATTTTGTGGAGAGGTGTGGGGAAAGGAAAAATGAAAAACAAGGCTGTTTTTGGCGAAGAAAAATTTGAATTGATTATTGTCGAATTCCCTTCCATTGACATATTAAAAACATTTAATATTCTTTTCAAATTATGTCTTAATTAAAGCGCTGAATGAAGAAAAAATAGAATAGACTTGGGACTTATTACCAATGGAAAAAGTCCACAGGAAGTTTGAATAATCATCTAAAAACAACATATAGTATTGATGCCCGGCCGTGCTTAAGATAGGAGAAGTCCATAAATCACTGTGTATGATATCAAAAGGCATTAAAGTACAAGTGGATGAAGAATAAAATGACTAGTTGACATGCTTCCCCAAAACACAAGATTCACAAATAGGAGGATAAGAGACATGCTTGCAATCAATAAATTTATTCTTGCTAAATGAGCGTAAAACAGAGTCTCCCGGATGTCCTAATCTATTATGCCATAAAAGAGACGAAATAGCTGCAAAAATTGATGGAGAGGAAATTGGATGACCGATGGTGGTGGTGATAGGATAAAGGTCTCCTATGCTATCACATCTCATTATTAGAATCCCTGTCATAAGGTCCTTTACAGAAAAACCAAAAGGATCAAATTCAATAGAAACATTATTGTTAGTTGTGAAAAGACGCACAAAGATTAGATTTTCGATAAGTTTCGGGACATGGAGGATATTTTTTAAATCTAACAGGAGGTGTGGTGGGGAGATGGATGATTGTCCATAACCTCGAATAGGAATGCCTTGTCCACTATCAATAATAATATTATAATTTAAATTAGTCATATTGAAATAAGACGAAAGAGTACCTTGGTATGTCATCATATGAGATGTGACGCCAGTATCTATGTACCAACTGTCGTCTGGAACGTTCAGAGACATCATGTTCATAGCCGCCTCAATATCCGTCAGTGCATAGGTGGAAAGAGGAGAGACCTATGCATTGTATGCCTGTTGTGGACGTGCGTCAAGGATGCCGGGCTGGAGCTGTCGGACCGGAGATTGGGCCCAGGAGGACGTCGGATAGGGGCAAGGTAGAGCAGCCTAAGCCGGTTGGGCCCACATAGCCCATGGCGGGTAGGCAGCCCATGGCGGAGGCTGCTGACACTGCCGCTGCGGGTAGTTGCCAGCCGGCAGTGGTTGTCCCCTCCCGCCACTGTTACTGCCATGATTGTTGTGGCCTTTGCTAAAATTTCTCCCTTTGTGGTGGTTCTGGGAAGGCGGGCCATGTTTTGGGTCATTGGGTTGCCGATAGTATGAACTGCCTTTCGTCAGCAGATGGGCCACCGGTAGTTACGAGAGCGGCGTTAGCGGTGCTCGCATTAGCCGCTGCCTGCTTAGTTTTTTGGGTTTCTTCAAGGATAAGTCTCGAAGGATCCTCATACAATAAAGGAAACGGCGTGCTTTGTTGGAGTATAGTAGTGATGCCATCATAATTTTTATTCAAACCCACAATGAGTTGCATCACCAATCATTGATTTGTGACCAGTACACGAACGTTTGAGAGTTGATCGGCAATCATCTTAAGTTCTTGACAATAGGCCTACGCATTAAGAAAAAATATCTTGTTGGATGTCCTTAAATTGATTTTCCAAATACAAGGCACATTGTGTTTTGTTTTCATGAAAAATACTTTCCAACCACTCCCATATTTGTCATGCAGTAGTGTTGGTTTCAATGATTGTATGTAATAGATCATTCGAGATTGTGCCGTAGATCCATTGTAGAACAACTGCATCCAATCGTGACCAAAATTCATCATCAGAACCATCATGTTTCTCCAAGTGTTCGTCATCGGGCTTGGGTTTAAGAGGGATGATGTGATCGATTACTTAGTACACATAATAATGGATCTTAAATAATTCCGCCCAAGACAAATACTGAACTTTTTCCATGTCAAGAGTTATAGGAATGAAATTTTTGATGTTGTTAACTATAAGAGCAGGATGAAATTTGAGTTGTTCAGCCATGGAAAATTAGGAAGAAGAGGGGAAGAGGTTTACCGAGAAGTAGAAAAAAAAAAGGAGAGGACATCTGAGAGGGGGGCGGCGGCCGAGGGGTTAGGGTATCAATTTTTAGGGTTTGGTTTCTGATATCATAAAGGAATATATTCCTTGCCTTTTCATTGATTATTGTGTACAATATATAGTGTTACAAGATTATTTACATAGCTACAAACTAGGTAACTAATCTTCCTAATTACAGTCGGAATATAAATTAACAAACAATAATAACATACCCAGTGAAGTCCCACAACGTGGGGTCTGGGGCGGGTAGAGTGTACGCAGACCTTACCTCTACCTTGATAGGCAGAGCGACTGTTTCCGAGAGACCTTTGGCTCAAGACAAAGCATTACAACCAAAGCAAAAAAATAAGTCATGCTGGCGCATTCTGAAAAAGAAACAGTAACTAATGCAAATACATAAGATAAATAAAGTACATTAAAGAACACATAGCAATAGAAATAACACGCTACTATAAAGTATTACTGCGCCTACTAGTATGATAGTCTAAGTGGGCCTACAATAATAACACTACAACCACCAGTTTGTAAGCGTAAGTAGGGCTACGCTCGACTACCTACTACCCTTCTACCATTATTCGTGTCCTCCACAACCCCCTATATAAGGTCATGTCCTCGGTAAATTGCACCTGTGTCATATCCTGTCTAACCACCTCTCCCCAATACTTCTTCGGCCTACCTCTACCCCTCATGAATCCGTCCATAGCCAACCTCTCACACCTCCGCACTGGGGCATTTGTGTCTCTCCTCTGCACATGCCCGAACCATCTCAACCTCGCTTCTCACATCTTATCCTCCACCGAGGTCACTCCTACTCTGTCCCTGATATCATCATTTCTAATCCTATCCCTCCTTGTATGCCCACACATCCATCTCATCATCATCATCTCCGCAACTTTTATCTTTTGGATGTGCGAAGTCTTGACTGGCCAACACTCCGCCCCATATAACATAGTCGGTCTAACCACCACCATATAGAACTTACCTTTAATTTTTTGTGGCACCTTTTTATCATTTTTGGGTTCAATTATTCATTTTTTCTTTTTTTATTACAAAATTCTGAATTTTATAGATCCCCCCCCCCCCCCTCCAAAAACTCTCCCTTTCGTCTTTATTTTTTCCCATCTCAAATTCTCATATCTCCCTTATTTTTCTCTAAGAAAACAACTCAAACAAAAGCCTCCCCATCTCCCTAAAAGGCTCTCACAATCATTTTAAGCTTTTTATATAATGAGACTACGCTAAGAGTATCCAATTTTCGAATATGCAATGAAAAGTTTACTCATATGCGTTCGCGACATGCCTATATAAGAAATATTTATAAATCTGTCATGAAAATTATTCATGTTGATCTTGCAAATTTATTTAGAAGAAATGCAGTACAAATAAATCGTGAAGGAGTAAGGCTCAAATCCTTAAACTATAAACAAAAGTGATTGAAATTCAAGTTTGAGTTAATATACAAAAACAAAATCAATTAAACGGGTAATAACAAGTTATTTTGTGTTGTTAAAGCACGAGTCTCCTTTTCTTTTTTAGAGCCATGGAATTTCAATATACTACTGCATATTGTTAGGTAAGAAGTTAAGGAATTATTAAATGCCTTAAATACAAGGGTTGGTCTTGTAAATATTTATTAATGAAGATTAAGCGTATTGGCATAAAAGTGCTAAGAGAAATATATTGGATTACTTAGCTACTAAATAATATTTTATGTGTGATACTTTCGGTTTGACATTATGAATTGTGGTTAAAATCTTAGAATATCATCAACTTCATCTGACTTAAAAGTATTTACGGTAATGGAAAGTTCAAATCTATGCACGATACTTTCCTAATATGCATAAGGTTATGAGGTTATGAGATATATTACAAACTAATAGGGGATCATTGAATTAGTTTGTAACATGCATTTGGAGGTCTTAAATTGAACAGATCAATTCGTTCGTGAAAGAGCATGACTATTTTAAAAAGTCATCTCTCAAGTTCTATAAATATAAGAACTCTCTTGAAGTAGTGTAAGAGAAAATTACAGTATACTAGGATTTTGTTATAGAAATCAATTTATCTTTTCTCTTACACAACTTCAAGAGAGTTCACAAGAATAATCTGGCCGACACATATGTAGTAAGTAATTTTTCTTTTCTCTTCGTTTGCTGCAACCTGATAGAAGACCTTGAGGCAGCAGGTCTAACCAATTTAAGGGGAGTAGCTCTCAAAGAGGCCTCTTTCATCCACGGTTTAGAGGTTTCTTGGGTCTTATTTTTCTTTGACAGGACTAGGCGATCACAATAGATATCTAGAGGAGACTGGAAGAATTTTTCCTTGGTCGTGTTCCACCAATCGTCAAAAGCGACAGTAGTATTTGCTCTTGGGGGAAACGTCTGGCAGTCAAATTGGGCGAGCCTATCAAGACTGTGATCGGCTATTTTCCTTGTCTGTTTTTCATCAAGAATGCAGCGTTGGGTTGAACTAACAATACTGCGATGAGGCCATGGTACGTGCTGAGTAAGACTGAATTGCCTTGCCATAATGTTTGGCCGATAGGGCTCCGTAGTCAATTTATTGTTCCTAGAAGTAGGCTTCAAGCCACCCAATAGATCCCTAGCCGTAAGAATACGCCCCCATGTGAGGGCCATAGTTCTCCGCTGGGAGAATGTAAGGTTGTCATCGGCTACTTGACGGACCCAATCGGGGGTGGCCCATCTTTCAAGGACCGGTTGCTAATCGTGTAATGGTCTCGAGATAGACCATGCAGGGTGGAGACCGTAATGAAAGTGTCCTGGGGCACGAGGGGTGTTTTTCGAACAGTATCGGCTAGCACCGGCGGGTTTATGGAAAACAACGGTCATCAAAATCATCAGGAATAAACTCTAGGAAATACATGGTGATCCACAGCTGAAGGAACCACAGGAGACCGACTAAGGTATCCAGATTTCTGGAGTCCCTCAACCTTGCCTGGGCATTGCCAAGAGCCATATAAAAATAAGTCTGGAAGAGAGATGCCCAACTGACATCTTCCCCCGAAACGGCTCCTGCCGCATAAATTTTCAGTTCCTTCACGACTGCACAAGATCTTATGCAGACAAAATATCGGCCAAACCAAAAGTGCAGGAAAGAATGATGCTCGGCATCGTCGACTTGAAGAGGCGATATTCGGCAGTTGTTGGTCATGAAGTGGCCGTAGCTAGAAAACGTCTTTGAGACCTTGATGCCCAACTCAGCAACATCTATGTCGCCTAAGACAAACGCTTCGGCTCCCAATATCTGGAGGTCAAGTATCGCCGTCACGTCGAGCAGTGTGGGGGTCAGCATTTCCCACGGGAAAATAAAGGCGTTGGCAGTGGTCGAACAGTAACCAAGGAAAGCGTTTGGGGATACAATGGGGATTTGGGGGAAGTGTGGATTTAGATTTAATGGAAGAATTGAGAAAAGAGAAGAGTTTTTGTAGTGCGAAAAAATTGTAATTTGAGATACAATGGGATTTTTTTCTTCAGATTTTTGATGTTGGAGAAGAGAAGAATGGAGAAGTGTTACGTGAATTGTGTTTGGGAATAATGAGAAAAGGGTTCTTTTTTCTTGGTTTTTATCCTGGAATCCGCATGGGCGCCGCGACTCTCACCATTCAGCGCCGCGACGCAATCACATATGTCGTAGGCGCCACGACTCTTCTATTAGAGCACTGCGGCACTAATTCAACATAAAAATCCATTTCTCACTGCCTTCCAGGCGCCGCGGCCCTAATGTTGGGCGTCGCGGTGCTAAATCAACAGAAAAAAAACATTTGCTCACTGCCTTCAGAGCACCGCGACCCTAATGTTGGGCACCACGATGCTAATTCAACATGTGGGGTTCTGACTTTTGGTGCTGATTTCAACATCTCACGTCATATTTTCATCCCAACACTGGCTCACAATTCACTTAACATAAACACACATGACAAGAAATATCAAGACAGTGATATTGTTCAAAACAAGATAAACAAAACAGAATAAAATAACAGAATTAAAATGTTGGGTTGCCTCCTAATAGCGCTGTCGTTTAACGTCATTTAGCAGGACGCAAATTTCCTCTTCATTTCAAGATCTATTTTCTCATCACCTCCTTCATAGTTGGGTTCAACCTCCTTTGCGCCTCAATTGAAGGCCTTCTCTCATCGTCCTCGCATTGTGTTAATGCTACTTCAAAGCATCAGTACTCTTGAAGGTTTCCTCAGCAACTACTTTGTCAATTACATCACTGGAAAAACAGTCGTCACTTGCTATGGGATACGATATTGCCTTGAATACATTGAAGACCACCTCTTCGCCCTGCACTCGGAGTCTCAACTCACCATTTTGAACATCTATAAGTGCTTGCCCCGTGGCTAAAAATGGTCTCCCAAGAATTATGAGCACATCAGCATCCTTCTCCATGTCAAGGATAATAAAATCAGCAGGAAAAATGAATATGTCCACTTTAACTAACACATCCTTAATAATTCCCCGTGGATGCTTGATTGATTGATCTGCTAACTACAAGGTAACTATTGTAGGCCTAGCTTCTGTCAAACCAAGTCTACGAAACACAGATAAGGGCATCAGGTTGATACCTGCCCCCAAATCACACAGCGCATGCTGGCATTCAAAATTCCCGATAGTACAGCTCCCTGGATCTCTCAACTTCTGGGGAAGCTTCTTTTGAAAAATGGTGTTGCACTCTTTAGTTAACGTCACAGTCTCATAATCTCCCATTTTTCTCTTTTTAGAGAGAATTTCCTTCATGAATTTGACATAACTGGGCATCTGCTCTAAGGCTTCAACAAATGGAATATTTATGTGCATCTTCTTGAATATTTCCAAAAACTTGGAAAATTGTTTATCCAAAGAATTCTTTCTAAGCCTCTACGGGTACGGAATTCTGATTTGAGGTTCATTACTCACTGCTAGTGGTGCCTTTTCCACTGCGGGGTGGTCTTTAGTAACCCCCTCCTTCTCTGAATTAGATGTCTCACTCAATTTGTCTGTCTTCTCCGCAGATGGTAGAGGTGCAACTAGTTCAACTTGCTTACTACTTCTCAGATTTACAACAGTATTGCTAGAGAGATTCCCATGCGATATATTGTTTAACATATTTGCTAGCTGACCCACTTATGGTTCTAGGTTTCGGATAGAAGATCTCGTTTCAGTCATGAACTGAGTCTGGGAATTGGTGAGAGTCAACAAAGCTGCTTGCAATTCATTGGATTCAGCTTGTTAAACTTGTGGTTTAGGCTGTTGAAACGACGAAGCTTGACTCATGGGCAGTTGTTGATTATTTTGTTGATACTGCCCTTGGAATTGTGGCTGCTGGTTCTGACTGTTTCTCCATGAAAAATTATGGTGATTTCTCCACCCAGGATTATAAGTGTTAGAGAATGGATTGTTGTAAGGCCTCTGAAAATTCCCAACTGCTTGAACCTAAGCTTGGTCCATAGGTACATTGTTGGGATCCACTGCTGTGCAATGATTAAAAGGATGTGGTCCTCCACAAATTTCAGAAACCACTTGCATCTGAACAACATTTGCTGTCATAGTATTCTGTTGTAATTGCTTTGTCAAAGAAGCAACTTGAGCAGTTAACGCGGTGATGGCATCTAACTCATGAACTCCAGCCACCTTTCTGCTGTTGGTCGGTCTTTTATCGGACCACTGATGTTTATTTGTTGTCATATCTTCCAACAACTCATATGCCTCATTAGCATTCTTGCTCGTAAATGTCCTTCCAGCAGCAGCATCAATTATGGTACGAGTCATACCACACAACCCATTGTAAAAATTATGGACTAACATCCACTGCTCAAGCCCATGATGAGGACATCTCATTTGCAACTCCTTAAACCTCTCCCAAGCATCATACAAAGACTCCACATCGAGCTGATAAAAATTGTTTAGTTCTCCCCTTAGCTTAGCAGCCTTTGATGGAGGGAAAAATTTTGCAAGAAATTCTGAGCCAGGTCTTGCCACGTAGTGATGGAGTTAGCTTGCAGAGAGTTCAACCAGATTTTGGCTCGGTCCCTTAGTGAGAATGGGAAGATCCTCAATCTAATAGCTTCATCAGTCACACAATTGTTTTTTAATGTTGCACATAACTTCAAGAAATTGGCCAAGTGCATATGTGGATCTTTAGAGGGAAAACTCCAAACTGAACTATGTTCTGGACCATCTGCAGGATTGCTGGCTTTATCTCAAAATTATTTGCCTCCACGTCTGGTGGTCTTATACAAGTCTGTACACCTGTAATAGTTGGAAGTATATAATCCCGTAAGCTTCTCACAGCGGGATTCTGAGCTTGCTCATGCACCATTTCTGGCACCCCTCTATTTAACCCATTATTATTATGTTGATTAGCCATAGCGGTTGAATCAACAATTCTTTTGTTCTTTCGGTTCTGCTTGCACGCTTTTTCAATCTCAGGAATCAGAGGAACAAGGCTGTCTGCTCTTCTTCTGCTTTGCATATACCAAAGCTACCTGAAAATGATCACAAACACTGCACGTGGATAAAAAATAAAATAAAATAATAATAAAAAATTAATAATAATAAAATGTGTTCTAGGAACAACTAAATTAGAAATAAGATTAATTATTATGATATTGATAGTACTTCAGTCCACGACAACAACGCCAAAAACTTGTTTGCGGTATTTCTAGATGCTACGCAAGTGTACATATCGCAATTTGTAATAAATTTTGGTAAGACCGAGTATCGTCCACAAAGACTGATTTATCAAGTACCAATTAACTAATCTTTAGTTTCTATTTGGATAATGAATATAAGTGATGATTTCTAACTAAAAATTAACAAACTAACATGAATTTCTAGAATAAAATAGCAATGAAAACACACGAGGTTTAATTCAGTAATGAAGGAATTAGGGTTTCCAATCTCCTCAACTTTCCATTCTATCATTCATTAATGCAAGACTAACAATTCTTCTTCTTATTAAGATAGCAGGTTAACTGAGATGTTTTATATTCCAATTAAGAGATATAAAAACTCAACTTAAGTGAGAACTTTCTATATTTCTATGATAAGTTCGACCACATAGGAGGATTAAGATCAATAACCTAAAACGCTACACAGGCAGTCGTGATACTTTCATTCAAGATTAAACCTACGTCTAAGCAACTATAGCATATTCAAATCTCCCTTCTCAGATGTCGATTTGAACTCATATAGATAATGAAAACTAAAGGCCAAGTAATTCTCATTCAATAACCGCAAGTTGAATAGATTTTAATAGATGAAGAAGACCATTAACAATTCATTAAATCATAATAGAGTTTCAAGCGATTCAACGGAAAACCCTTATAAAGTAATTAGCTCCTAGACATGCTAAGAAAATTAATTAACTTAATATCCAACATAAATGGAATTAAAGTAAAGAAAAGGAAAAGAACTTGAACATTATATATCTCTAATGGCTTCTTGTTCTCTTGTTTCTTGCCTCCAAAGTGTTCTCTCTTTCAGAAAAACGTTTTCCTCAATATATATCACGAAAAACCCCAAAAATGGACCTCTTTGCCCTTGTTAAAATTAGGTTTTTTGCTGCCCTGACGTCGTCGGCGCCATGGCTCTGCTATTAGAGCACCGCGGCCTCGCTATTAGAGCGTCGCGGCTCTTCAGCCTTCTTCATCCGAAATTTGATTAAATTGCTTTCTGAGCTTCCCAGGGCTTCTTTGACTCATTTCTTGTGACCAGCTATACATTTTTGTCCTTAATAACTGCCTATTTCCTTTGGATTCACCTTATTTCTTTCTGAATCGCTTCAAACCTGAAAACACACAACACACGCATAATACTGTACAAAATAACTAAAAGACAAACAAAAGACTCCCTAAAACACACTCTAAAATAGTACTAAAATCTACCTAACAGTAGGCAACAAAATTCTACATTGATAACCGAACTGACTCTTAGCCGAATCTACTAGTCCTAGCCCTTGGCTAAAAAGGCTTCATCGGCTATTACGATAGCTCAACCGAGTCATAATTTTGAGGAAAATGACTGAGACCCACACATATTTGGACGCCTCGAAGACCAAGTTAAAGAACCATCTAGACCCCAAGAAATGACAACAACTAGTGACAACTATAGGGAAGTGCCATTAATCGTGCAAGAGGAAAATCAGGAGTAAAAATCGGCACCATCTCATTATAGTTGGCTAGTGGATTTAGTGGGTAGTCTAATGGCTAACATAGGGGGGATCACGTTTCATTTTTCTTGTAATATATATAGAGGATTATTTGTACAGATGAGACACACAACCAATATATCAAACAACTGATTTTATATATCTTCACTTTATCTTTATCGTCTTTACTGCACTCTAGCCGTATTTATGTTTCTTACCACTTAGTTTACTCAATCATTGTCCTAAAGCTTTCTGGAGTAGTTGGGGAACCCATTGCTGGAAGTTAGAGTTCCGCTTCCAGCCGAAATCGCTTAGTTAAGGAATTAATTTGTCATTCGATTTCGTTAGCCGATAGACGTCAGACATTTCAGAAGGGATCAAATTTGGCACGCCAAGTGGGACCATAGGTGACTCCATAGAAAAGTTTGATTCTCCTGGTCAGGATCACGTTTAGCCTATGCACCTAAGGTCTGGTAAGAAAATGAACCCAGAGTCCAGTACACATCCTAAACAGAATCCTCCCAGAAGGAACAACGAGCCACCATTTTCCTCGAGTATGCCTACATCAGTTGATACCCCTCCACTTCCTCTATCAACCCAAGTTGTGGGTGAACTTAGCCAACCTGAAGGTCCAACTGTCATGACTACGTCATTCATTAGGCAACTGATTGACCTAGGCATCGACGACATTATGTACCAGGTTTCCAGACAGTTGGGTGACATTGTCAAGCCAATGGTACATAATGAGGTTCAACAGGCGAGGGAACTGGAAGCCAATCGACTGCATCCAGGAGAAGGTTAGGCTAGTTCTTCCATCCTTCTGACGAGTGGCGCTGTGCAACATGCAACTGTGACTCCAGGTGTTGCTCCTCAGCCTAATGTGTATCAATCAGTACCTACTTAGGTACAACTGATAGCATACCTAGGAGCACAAGCCCAGTCACTTGGTAACCAGTCTATTATATAGTTGCCACCAAAAGATGGGGGAAAACTGTGCCACTCGACCAAGCGAGTCTGCAGTATGGACATATCAATATGGCTTAGAGACCAGTTCTGGCATTCGGACACCTTGGGTTGCCGCCCGTTATACCATACGCTCCTGCAAATGGCTCTACTGTACATGCGAACAATGTTGGCCAGCCGATGGCCCCTATCAATGACCCTGCTTGACAATCTGGTGACGCTGTCTATAGCGGGACACCGTTCCAGCAGTCACAACCGGTACCCAATCCATACCGGTATGAGAGGTACCAACATAGGAGGTACCAGTACAGGAGGAGTTGCTAAGGCCTTTTTAATTTGGTCAACTGCCTCTTGCTCTTCCGGGCCCCATACTAGCTTTTCTGACCCTTTAAGCCTAAGCAAAGGTGAGCAAGCCTTCATTTTTCTGGCCGAATTAGATATGAACCTTTTTAGGAAGTTGATCTTCCCTAACAGGCTTTGTAACTCCTTCTTGGTTCTGGGTGGTGCAGATTCCATTACGGCCCGGGCTTTGTTATGATCTATTTCAATACCTTTCTTATGTACCAAGAAGCCAAGGAAGTTGCCAGCCGATACTCCGAACATACACTTGGCTGGATTCATTTTAAGATTATGAATCCTCATTATTTTTAGTGGTTGTTCAATATCGGCTAAATGATCTTTAAAGTCCTTAGACCTCACCACCACATCATCAATGTAGACCTCCACAGTCTTGTCGATCAAATCATTGAAGATGGTGTTCATTGTCCTCTGATAAGTAGCATCAGCATTCTTCAGACCGAATGGCATAACTACCCACTCGTAATGCCCAAGGCTCCTGGACACCTAAAAGAAGTCTTGTGAATTTCCTCCTCGTCTACTGCTATATGATTATAGCTGGAGTATCCATCCATGAATGTCAACACACGATTGGCGGCTGCCGAATCGACCAGCATGTCGGCTATAGGCATGACATATTCATCTTTGGGAGTGGCTAGATTTAGGTTCATATAGTCAATATATACCCGAAGCTTGACATTCTTCTTCTTGACTGGCACAATATTTGTCAACCATTCCACATACCTAGTCGTTCTGATGAACTCGACCTTCAGCAGCCGTTCAATCTCGACTTTAATTTGAGGCATCAACTGAGGGTGATATCTTCTGGGCAGTTGTTTATGAGGTGTGAAACCCTCCTTAATTGGTAATCTATGCTCTACCAAATTACGTGCCAGCCGAGGCATCTCATGATAATCCCACACGAAGTAGTCCTTATACTGCAGTAGAAGAGTCGTTATGCTTTGTTTATCCTCATCCTTCAGCAAACCACTAATATTTGTTAGCCGGGGGACTTCCTCAGTACCCAAGTTGATATCTTCCAAGGGATTATGTGACTCAAAACTACGCATAGCCCTTCTTATGGGCGATTCAAGTTCTATCGGCAACTCAATGTCATCGGCTGCTAGTATTGGTTCTCTGTTGTAGTCCTCTACTTGTAATGTCTCGGGTATCTTTGCTTCAGAACTTAGAGAAGTCAGCCGATGCCACATATCACATATGATTTGGGTCTCCTCAATCATCTAACTCTTCTAAGGTAAGCCGTGGTTCAGCTAATTATTTTATTTCAAAACCTCGTAGAGTAAGATTGCAGTATTTCAAAGATCATTCTTCGCATTGCTCCTCGACAGCTATGGGAGCCATATAGGGTGAATATAAGGCAACGTCTAAGTTCTTAACCCCTGCTTGAAATGGGTTATCATCGGCTGGGACGATTTCTATTTTGTCTCCTTTCTAGAAAATGAGCTTTTGATGCATGGTAGAAGTAAGGCATCGGCTGCTGTGAATCCAGTCTTTGCCCAACAGAATGGCATAATATGGTTTGCCATCTATTACAAAGAAGGTAGATCTGACCATTTTAGGACCTACGGTGAGTTCTGCTACTAAAATCCCCAAAGCTTCAGAGGCCTCTCCCATAAAGCTTGCCATTTTCATGTTAGTTGGGATGAGATCCTCCCTGGTTTTGTTGAGGCTTTTCAAAGTAAGCAGCGGCATCACATTCAGCACAACCCCATTGTCGAAGAACACTCGGCTGATAGCTTTGTCGTTAATGTAAGGCTTAACATAAAGTGGTTTGAGGTGTTTAACCATATCTTCCGTAGGTGCACCAAGTATAGTGCTCAAAGCGTCCCTAGCTGTGGTATCGTCTATAGTCACCCATTCAGTGTCTTCCACACACACATCACCTTCTAGGCTATCCAGTGTAGAGCGACCGACCTAGAACTCACATAGAATCAGGCTGACCATTTCAATAGCTACCCAAATCTCATCGACTGAATCATGCTTAAATAAATCAAGGATGAAGTCTCCCATCTCGTCCAATTCAGTTGACGAGAAGTTAATATCCTCCATCTCCCGGAGGCATATATGAATCGGCTGAGGTCCTAATGCTTGGATCCTCTGCGTGATCTATGGAACCGTCTCGGCTATGGGTTCTTTCAGGATAGTAATCTCCCATTGGGGTTCCTCTGTCGGGTTGTCATCAGGCTGAATATTCAACTCTGTTTGGTCCATAACTTCTTCTTCATGTAGCACTGTCTTTGAAGAGATTAAGCCGAATACCCCTCTATAGCCTCAGCTACGGCAGACTCAGGAATTTCCTGCTTATCGGCCGCCTTAGCGATGTATATCATGTGCAACGTTTGGTTCATATTGCGCAAGGCTTTGGCACGCTGCATCCTTCTTTTCTGAGTCCTAGATACGACACTCGGTGGTGCCTCTTTCTTTCCTGAAGCCTGATTGATGAATCACCTTCCTTTCTCTATATTGGCGGTTGACTTGATCATTCTCCGGGGTCTCAACTGACCTTCATCCCTCACTGTGATACGCAAGGAAGAAACACTTTATTTTACGTTAAACTCAACCACCCTCTGTTTAGCTATGGGGAGTGGTTCCTCATCTATCTGGGGCACGCTCATCGATTGGTTGCCATGATTGCCCCCCAAGCTTGCGCCTAGGGTCTGTTGGGTCCCTTTTGAATATCGGGTATTATTTGTGAGGTTCCCGAGCAATGTGTTCTGGTTTATAAGGGTGGCCACGAAAAATATTTACAGTTGGTTGCTTATCCGTGTCCTCATAGATGTCACGTAAGCTGCCTAACCGATCAAACATAGAGGTCATTGTGGCCTCCTCCTTACCAGTGGGCTTCTTTGGGACCCAAATATTTTTCATCGGTTGTTTCTCCTTGACATCCTTTGATTGATCTGGCTTAGCAAAGGACACCATAGATATCGGCATTGCGGGAAAAGGGTCAGTATCAACATATATTTTGGCTATGCTTTTATCGGCTAGCTTGAACCTCCCCTCCTTGATGCCCTTTTGAATCGCCTTCCTGAAGACCACATAATTAGAAGTAGCGTGGCTATATGAGTTGTGCCATTTGTAGTGCTTCTTATCCTTGAGCTGTTCGGCAGGTGGAATCCCATGGCCATCAAGCAGCCGAATCTGTTTATCTTTAAGTAGATGATAAAATATATGATCTGCCATTGTAGTGTCAAACGAGTAGCGGACCCTGTCATAAGTTGAACTTATCTCCTTGCCTTTCGTAGCTTTCAAATTTGGGCAAGAATAAACCTTACCCTTGACAATCTCGTCTACCATTGCGTCTGCCTTGTAATCAGCTAACTCTGAGTCATACTCATATGCCTCAATAATGGATACCAAATGGGAGCCTCGGTTCCGGTTAGTTCTTCTTTTCTCCTTCTCCTGGATATATTGCTCTATTTGGCTAGCCTTTTCGGCTAACTGGCTTAAGTCAGAGCAAGATTGTCCCACTAATTTCTCTTTTAGCTGAGGATGTATGTTGTTGATTGTCATGTGGGCGCATTCTGATTCAGGGAAGTGTACAATGCATTTCCCAACCTTCCTTCTGAATCTCTCGATATAATCGGTAGCCGACTCATCAACATGTTGCTTGAGATTTGTCAAATCGGTTACAGTGACCTGTGGTTGTGGCCAATAAAATCTATCATGGAAACAACGCTCCATGTTAGACCAGCTCTGTATTGAGTCGGGGGTCAATCATGAGTACCAGGCAAATGTTATTTCGGTTACAAAAATGGGGAACAACTGCAGCTTGTGATACTCGTTTTGGCCAACCTCGCCATATTGGGTGATAAATCTTCCGATGTGCTCAATGGTAGATTTATCGTCATCACCCGAGAAGGTGGCCAAATCAGGCATTTTGAAGCCTCTTGGCAATGGTGCTATATGATCTACCCAATCGGGGTAGGGGTTCATGTAAACAGGCATGTCCAAGGTTTTCAGTTGGATGCCAAAGTACCTCTTCATGGTATTCGCGATAGTTTCAGGGTTCATCAGTTGTGAAGTCCCCTACCGATTCTCAGCTGGAACCGGCTGGTAGGCATTCTGAACTAGAGGCCTCCATTCTGTACCTTGTTGAGCAGGGTTTAGAAAGTTGTAGGTATTCTGCTGGTCATTACCAATAGGTGGGGTATATCCCCATTGCTGCTGTTGGGCATAACCATCAAATCCTGCAACCTGAGAGCCTCGAACAACTGACGGAGCCTGAGGATAAGGTGGAATAGTCTTCCATGTCTTCTCTCCCCGGACATCAGCCGTTCTTGGAAAGTTTATCGTCTTTACTGCACTCTAGCCATATTTATGTTTTTTACCACTTAGTTTACTCAATCACCGTCCTAACGCTTTCTGGCGTAGTTGGGGAACTCATTGCTTGAAGTTAGAGTTCCGCTTCTAGCCGAAATCACTTAGTTAAGGAATCAATTTATCATCCGATTTCGTCAGCCGATAGACGACAGACATTTCGGAAGGGAACAAAAGTGTTTTTTAAAAATATATTTTTGCCGAGAAGCATTTTGTATTTGACCTATTAATTTAAAAATCACTTTTGAGGCTTGAGAAATAATTAGTATTTGACTAAGGTTTTAAAAATTGGTTTTTAAGTGTATTCTTTCAAAAATGCTTTAAATTTTTTTTTTTAGCTTTTGACAAACAACTTCACGTACTTCCCAAAAATACTTATTTCTCCCAAAAGTTTGGTGAAACACCTAACTTTTTAAAAATAAATACTTTTAACCTCTCAAAAGCTGGGCGAAACAGATTAAAAATCGAATTCCAGTAATTATTGGTCACTAGAGAAAATAAGAAGCAATGTGATGACGTGAATAACATGTCATTTGATATAAAGTAGTCGTCATTATGATGCATGAAGTTATGTAAATATTGTAACGTGTGGAATTTAGAAGTCCGATCTGACAAGGCTTCTTTAAGGCAGCCATATTTGTATACATGCATGAGGTGTCACGTATCTCCTAATCCTTTATGGATATATAATTAATTACGAGTCTTTTCATCGATATATTTTGTTAGTTATTCATTTATTATCCTCTTCACATCACACTGCCTCGCCAACCGTAATAAAGGGCTTCTTAATTTCAAATTCTTTTTTTTTTTTGATAATCCAGGTTTCCAGGCTTGCGCCTGACTATTTCACTGGTATTACCCGGACGTCCTGGAGATGATGGGATCGGTCCTTCAGCACCCCCACCACCGGGTAAATCGCGGAAAGTGCTCCAGTGGCCAGTTTTCTGGGAGCGTACAACTGATCAATGAGACAAGGTCAAATTCCCCAACATGCAGAGTTTCTTCGTGCTTGCGGGGAATCGAACCCACGCTGCCCCATGCCAGAGCGCCTTTTAGCGCCCAGGCTTTGCCACTGGACTATGCCCCGGAGGACTAAAAGAAAAAGGATATGAGCAAGAGTTTCGTCATCCTTGCGTTTATTTTACATCAAAATATCAATTTACATAAAATCTAAAATGAATAATGTTTAGATAGAAAGGGTAACATATAACTGCATAGATGGAAACATATAGGCAGATGTGCGGAATAGTATTTCCATTCGATCCTAAATATATTAGTTGTTGATAAATTGAATTTGTTTTGTTAAATAAAAAAAGGTACACTTAAATTTGTTGTGTGGTTTAAATGATACATGAATTAGTTTAAGCAAAGCGTAAAGAAATTAGATCAATAAAGTAATAAAAGTAAACGTATATAAGTGAGCAAATAAATTATTAGACAGAAGAAGCATGTTGAAATAAGGTCCGGAAGAATCTCATGCTGGGATAGATCTCCGAGATAACTCCGAACATGAACAAACCGAAGGCAAACCAAAACAAGAATGGCCAAAGTTTAGTATACATTGCTCAATGCAAGTAAATATGAATATGATTGTTAAGCGAAAAACATGAATGCCCTCTCAACATGAAGTTTGAGCTCCTTTTATAGGGGGTGAAGTCTAGGCTTTAATACCCACAAACTCCTCTGAATTTAAGTGCGATAATTAAGACATTAAAGATTTTAATTAATAAAATGGTAATACCTGGCGCTGCACCCGTACTAGATCAATTGTCATTAATGCTCGTAATCTCTCTATGATACAACGACAACAACTTGTCCAGATTCGCTCCCTAAGATGCTTATTCCGGACCTATTTTCTAATCGAACTCATGAATATTCAATCTTGCTTCGAGTTGTAGACGTGTATATGTCACATATTATGCTCAAATTTACCATATATATCCACACTTTCGAGTCCGAAGTTGTCGTTCGACTAGAAAGTGAAAAGTATAATGCCTCCAATCCCAATACAGTTTAAAAATCCAACTATCTCCTTTTTCAGCGGGAAACAAAACGTTTCCACCGCTTCAATTTGACGGGATGTCTGTTCCAATGATGGTTTGCGACTCATTTTTTGGGAATCGACGATTTACTTATACAAGCAAGGGTTTTTTCTTACCAAATTTTCCATTCTTGCCATAATATTCTCCTTCCTTTCAAGTGTTTCTCCTTTTTAAGCATTCTCTTTCATACAAGAAAACTGTTAGTGCAACTATGGCTTCACCTACTTCTTCTCCTTCATCGTCGTCTCATTTACATCTGTAATAAGGAAAACACTCTAATACCCTTCACGCCATCAAGGGAAAGCCCTTGCACTCACTGCTACCTAAGAGGTCGATCTTGGTTCTATTGCCGCTGAAATTTTATCCCTTCACTGCGTGTTCTAAGGGGATTTTCGCATTGATCGCCATCACGAACCAGTGAGTGAAATATGTTCTTTGATAACCAATGAAATTCTCTCCCAAATCTATACGGACTAAAACTTAGGGACTGAAGTTGAAGATTAGTAGGCGAAGACGGCAGAATGTGTAAACGTGTACAAGTATAACACTACAATCCCTACCAATAATTAGAATATGATTCTAAAATAGGATTCCTCTTGTATTGGGAATAGGATTCCTCTTGTATTAGGATTGTATATTGTACACTATATATATTGATGTTAATCAGAAAAACTCTCTAATATCAATATATATAGTGTACAATATACAATCCTAATCACAATACATGAGGAAAAAGGAATCCTAATCACAATACAAGAGGAATCCTAATCTAATAATGGATAGGAATTGTAGTGTTATACTTGTACACGTTTACATGTAAAATGATATTAATCTTCCTTAGGAAGTCTTTCTCATTAATATCAATATATATAGTGTATAATATACAATCCTAATACAACAGGAAAGAGGAATCATAATCACAATATAAGAGGAATCCTAATCTAATAATGGGTAGGGATTGTAGTGTTATACTTGTACACGTTTACACACCCCCTCAGTCGGAGCGGGAGGAGGCCTAACGCTAAGACTGGATCTGAAATCAAGGAACAACTGTCTTGGGAGGCCCTTCGTGAAAATATCTGCATATTGATATGAGGAAGGCACGTGCAATATCTTAATATGCCTGAGAGCAACCTTCTCGCGAACAAAGTGGATGTCCATCTCAATATGCTTGGTTCGCTGATGCTGAACCGGATTGTGAGACAAGTATATGGCGAATATGTTATCACAATAGACTAGAGACGTTTTACTTAAAGGACACTAAAGCTCTAAAAGAAGGTTTCAGAGCCAACATATCTTAGCAATAACATTAGCAACTCCTCTATACTCAACTTCTGCACTTGAACGGGATAATGTGGCTTGTCGTTTGGCAGATGAGATTATCACCCAAAAACACACAGTAGCCGGATGTAGAGCGGTGGGTGTCTAGACAACCTGCCCAATCTGCATCGGTGTAGGATAATAGCGAGTTCGGTGCGGAGAGGTATAACTGTAGTCCATAATCCAATGTGCCCTTAACATATCGAATGATATGTTTGAGGGCAGTAAAATGAGGTTCCCTGAGGGCATGTATAAACAAGAATACCTGCTGGACAGCATAGGCAATGTCAGGCCTGGTGAAGGTGAGATCCTGAAGTGCACCTGCAAGACTCCGATACATAGTAGGATTAGTCACTGGAGTACCGACTATTGCACTAAGTTTGGATTTAGAATCAACTGGAGTGACCATGATTTTGCAATTGTCCATCTTAGCCCTGTGCACGATCTCATCTGCATAGTTACGCTGGCAAAGAAACATACAATCAGCGGATCTAGTAACTGAGATCCCCAAAAAATAACTCAACTTTCCCAAATCAGTTATGGCAAATTCAGACTTGAGCCGTGCAATAATCTCATCTTTTAACACAGTAGTAGAGGCAGTAAGAACAATGTCATCCACATATAACAGTAAATAAGCAGTATCACGGTCTCAATATAAAGTAAAGAGAGATGTATCACATCTGCTGCATGTAAACCAGAGACGTATAATTAACTGTGCAAACCAATCATACCATGCTCTGAGGCCTGTTTTAGGCCATAGAGTGACTTATGGAGATGGCACACATAATGTGGGGTTGCTGGGTGGACAAAACCAGGCGGCTGGTGCATGTAGACAGTTTCTCATAAATCTCTATGAAGAAATGCATTCTTCACATCTAGCTGATGAATCGGCCAATGCTTTCCCATAGCAATACTTAGAACTGTGCGGATGGTGGCCGGTTTAACAACCGGACTGAATGTCTCACCGCAATCAATGCCCTCCTGCTGGTTAGTACCATTTGCCACTAGTGTTGCCTTATATCTTTCTAAGTCACCACTATCCCTAAACTTGTGACGAAAAAGCCACATGCAACGGATCACATTCACCCCCTCTGGTCGAGGAACCAAGTCTCAAGTATGCTGTTTTGTTAAAGCATTAAACTCCTCACACATAGCCGCATTCCAATTCGGGTCTAGTTTGGATAATTTAGGGCTTTTTGGTATAGGTGAAATTGTTTGGGTGGATAGGTTAAATTGGACTTTGGGTTTGAAAATCCCGTGTTGAGCACGGGTTTCCATCCGGTGTGTGGGCGCTGGCTGGGTAAGGGTATTGGTCGATTGGTTGGGTGGACTGGGTGACGATAGATTCGGGTGTGGTGCATGTTGTGTTGTTGGGACTGAGTTTCTATTGAGGGTAGCTGTCAGGTGGTGCGAAACAGTGACAATGTTTGGCGTTGGAGTCGAGTGGGTTTGGTTGTTGGTTGCCGGTGAACTGTGGTAGAGAGTTATGGAGATTCTTGGTATGCCGGAAAGGGAGGAGGTTTGTAGGGTAGGGTACGACATCAGTGGTGTGTTAGGTCCGGTATCTAGGTTTTTTGGGTGGTGGTTGATGGTCGGACTGTGGTCGGCATGGTGGTGAGACTGTTGGGACGGCACAGTGGATGGGACACTGATCGGTGAGTTGGTGGAACTTGGAGGCAGAGTTGTGCTAAAGGTGGAAAGAAGCGGCGATGAGGGGGGGGACGCCGGTGGCATGGATGCCGACGGCAGGTGATATATGGTAGCAGATGGAGGCGGTGTAGTGGTGTCAGTCGGGCACAATTTCCGAAGGTGGACAGGAGAGAGTTGATTCATATAAAAATTCGTAATCCAGTTTTTGAAATTTTTGGATGTTGGAAAAGGGGAATTGCGTCTCGTCAAAAGTGACGTGACGCGAGACGTGAATTTGACGAGTGGATAAGTCATAGCACAAATATCCCCTATGGTTCAACGGGAAACCTAAGAAGACACACGGAGTGGTGCGGGGTGCTAATTTGTGAGAGGTTGTGGAAGAGAGATTGGGGAAACATAGGCAACTAAATATCCGTAGGTGATCACAGGAGGGAACCCTACGGTGTAAGATTTCGGTTGGAGTCATGTTACGGAGGGTACTAGTGGGTAAAATATTAAGGACGTATTATACCATTTTGACCGCATAAACCCAAAAGGATGGAGGGAGGGAGGCATGAAACAAAAATGTGCGGACCATGTTATTTATTGTACGGATGAGACGCTCGGCTTTGCCATTTTGAGAGGACGTGTGGGGACACAAAAATCAGAAGACCATGCCATTATTGGTGCAGAATTTTTGAAATGCAGAGTTGTTAAATTCACGGCCATTGTCACATTGGAAAGATTTAATGGCGCGTTCGAATTGCGTTTTGATAAATGTGCAACATTTAAGAAATTTGGTAAAAACTTCAGACTTAAGTTTTAATGGGTAGATCCAAAGAAAGTGAGAGTAGTCATCTAATAACACGAGATAATATTTATGACCTAGGGAGCTGGTAACGGGGGAAGTCCACAAATCAGCATGAATGATGCCAAATGGAGCAAACATAATACTAACTGAGGAATTAAACGGAAGACGAACATGTTTACCTAATTGATAGGAAATGCAAGTCTGGGTAAGTTTCCCATTACATTGAATAAAATATTACTTCTAAGAAAATGAAAAACAGGAGCTCTTGGGTGTCCGAGCCTATTGTGCCAAATTGACGGAGACAGAGCAACTAGGGTAGTGTGTGGGCGGGAACCGGCAGTGGACGAGGATGTGAATGAATAGAGGTCCCCTGTGCTATTGCATCTTGTAAGAGGGGTCCCCGTACGTAGATCCTTCACAGTAAAACCAAAGGGATCAAAATCAACCGACACAGAATTATTATGAGTAAATTTCCTAATGGATATTAATTTTTTGATGATGTGGGGGGCATGCAGGACGTTATTTAGGGAGAAGGGTGGGTGAGGTTTCAGAGTATGAGTGTGACCATATCATCTTACATGATATCAAGAGCCAAAACCCTACTATAGAAAAATTCCTCATTGCCGCCCCTCCCACCTCTCAGCCAACGGCACATAGTAATTTTTTCCCCTTCCCAATTTCCATCCCAATGGAGAATTTGGCTACTCCCACCTCTTCTGATGCTTCCGCTTCTCACTCAGTCGTCATCCAACCCCTCTCCTCACTGTCTTTTCATCCGGCTCTCACCGTTACCAACATCAAGAATTTTATCTCTATAATTCTTGATCAAGAAGATGACCAATATTGGTCATGGGTGAACTATTTCGCATCCATGCATGTGTATATCATGTGCTTGATCATATAGACGACTATTTCCCTCGTCCTCCCGATATGGACGACATCACATGGCGTCACCTCGATGTCGTGGTCAAATAGTGGATATATGACACTATATCCAAGGACTTACTATACACAATTATGAAAACATGTGCCTCTGCCCATGATCTATGGACACGTTTGGAAGAAATTTTTTAAGACAACAAGAACACTCGCGCCGTGTACTTGGAAGAACAGTTCAACACCACCCATCTTGAAAACTTCTCTAATATGTCAGAATATTACAGGTTGTTGAAACTTGTGGCAGACCAACTGTCTAACGTTGGTACACATGTGTCCGAAACTAAGATGGTGTTACAATTAGTTGCGGGCTTCCCCAAGGGTGAATATGACACCCTAGCCACGATGATACAATAGGCTGACCCTCTACCAAGTTCAACAAAGCACGCTTGCAATTGTTATTGGAGAAAACCCGACGTGCGAAACAGGACGAGCATAACCAGAAGGCATTAACAGTTGATCCGCCCGCACAACATCCGGCCAACAGCCTTTACCAGAAACTATCCAGTCGCGGGAAGGGACGAGGCCAACAATCTCAGCAGTCCAGCAACACCATGACATGGGCCGGCCCAGTCTCTGGTTACCCAAATCAGAACTGGGCCACGACTTCAGCATATCATCCAGCCCAGTTCCCTTTTCAGCAACAAGGGCTACTGGGCCAAGCTCTAGGTCCGCGCCCGCCCATGTTCCAGCACCAACATGCCTATGTCATGAAGGCCCAGTTCCCACAGCAGCCCTTCAATAAAATCCCCACCGACTTGGGTCAGGCATTCAGCAGTATGAGTATGCAGCAGCCCAACGAAAATTGGTATATGGACTCCGGAGCCTCCTCTCACCTCACCCGATCCGCAGGTAATCTTTCCCAAGTGTATCATTTAAAGTCTCCACAATTTATTACAGTTGGCAATGGTCACCGCATTCCAATTCAGGGCTATGGTCACACCCACACTCCACCACCTCACCCACCCTTCTCCCTAAATAACGTCCTGTATGCCCTACACATCATCAAAAATTTAATATCTATTAGGAAATTTACTCGTAATAATTCTGTGTCTGTTGATTTTGATCCCTTTGGTTTTACTGTGAAGGATCTACGTACGGGGACACCTCTTACGAGATGCAATAGCAAAATAGATCTCTATCCATTCACATCCTCGTCCGCTGCCAATTCCCAATCACACACTACCCTAGCTGCTCTATCTCCGTCAGTTTGGCACAATAGGCTCGGACACCCAGGAGCTCCCATTTTTAATTTTCTTAGAAGTAATAATTTTATTCAATGTAATGGAAAACTTGCCCAGACCTGCATTTCCTGTCAATTAGGCAAACATGTTCGTCTTCCGTTTAATTCCTCAGTTAGCGTTACATTTGCGCCTTTTGATATTGTTCATGCTGTTATGTGAACTTCCCCTATTACTAGTTCCCTAGGTCATAAATATTATCTCGTGTTATTGGATGACTACTCTCACTTTCGTTGGATCTACCTATTAAAATTTAAGTTCGAAGTTTTTGCCAAATTTCTTGAATTTTGCACTTTTATCAAAACACAATTCGAACGCGCCATTAAATCTTTCCAATGTGACAATGGTCGTGAATTTAACAATTGCGCATTTCAAAATTCTGCACCAATAATGGCATGGTCTTCCGATTTTCTTGTCCTCACATGTCCCCTCAAAATGGCAAGGCCGAGCGTCTCATCCGTACAATAAATAACATAGTCCACATATTTCTGTTTCATGCCTCCCTCTCTCCATCATTTTAGGTATATGCAGTCAAAATGGTAGAATATGTCCTTAATATTTTACCCACTAGTACCCTCCATAACATGACTCCAACCGAAATCGTACACCATCGGGTTCCCTCCTATGATCACCTACGGATATTTTGTTGCCTTTGTTTCCCTAATCTCTCTTCCATGGCCACTCACAAATTAGCTCCCCGCACCACTCCGTGTGTCTTCTTAGGTTTCCCGTCAAACCATAGGGGCTATATGTGCTATGACCTCTCCACTCGTCAAATTTTCATCTCACGTCACATCACTTTTGACGAGACGCAATTCCCCTTTTCAAACATCCAAAAATTTTGAAAACCGGATTACGAAATTTTAGACGACTCAATTCTCTCTCCTGTCCACCTTCTGGAACTGTGCCCGGCCGACACCACTGTACCTCCACAGCCACCATCTGCCACCGTACATCACCTACCGTTGGCATCTCTGCCACCGGTGACCTCCCCGTCACCGCCTCTTGCCACCTCTAGCACTACTCTGCCTCCAGGTTCCACCAACTCACCGATCACGGTCCCATCCACTGTGTCGTCTCAACAGTCTCACCACCGTACCGACCCCAATCCAACCCTCAACCACCACCCAACAAACCTAGCTACCAGACATACTACGCCACCGACATCATACCCTACACTACAAACCTCCTATATTTCTAGCATATCGAGAACCTCCACATATCCCCACCACTGTTCACCAGCACCCACCAACCCAACCCACTCGACTCCAAACCCAAACACCGCCACTGTTCAACACCATCCGACAACCACCCTCGACCGACACCCAGTTCCGATGACACAAGCTGCCACACATCCGATTCTTCCATCAACCAACCCAACCAACCAGTCGACCGACACCCTTACCCAGCCAACACCCACACACCGGATATAAAATCCGTGCCCAACACAGGATTTTCAAACCCAAAGTCCAATTTAACCTGTCCACCCAAACAATTTCACCTATTCCAAAAAGCCCTAAATTAGCGAAATTGGATCCGAATTGGAATGCCGCCATGTGTGAGGAGTTTAATGCACTAACGAAATAGCATACTTGGGACTTGGTTCCTCGACTAGAGGGGGTGAATGTGATCCGTTGCATGTGGCTTTTTTGTCACAAGTTCAGGGATAGTGGTGACTTAGAAAGATACAAGGCAAGACTAGTGGCAAATGGTACTAACCAGCAGGAGGGCATTGATTGCGGTGAGACTTTCAGTCCGGTTGTCAAACCGGCCACCATTCGCACAGTTCTAAGCATTGCTATGGGTAAGAATTGGCTGATTCATCAGCTAGATGTGAAGAATGCATTTCTTCATGGGGATTTACGAGAAATTGTATACATGCATCAGCCGCCTGGTTTTGTCCACCTAGCAGCCCCACAATATGTGTGTCGTCTCCGTAAATCACTATATGGCTTAAAACATGCCCCCAGAGCATAGTATGATTGTTTTGCACAGTTCATTATACGTCTTGGGTTTACATGCAACAGATGTGATACCTCTCTCTTTACTTTACATTGAGGTCGTGATACTGTCTATTTACTATTATATGTGGATGACATTGTTCTTACTACCTCTACTACTGTGTTGAAAGATGAGATTATTGCACGGATCAAGTCTGAATTTGCCATAACTGATTTGGGAAAGTTGAGCTATTTTTTGGGGATCTCAGTCACTAGATCCGCCGAGTGTATGTTTCTTTGTCAGTGTAAGTATGCAGAGGAGATCATGCATAGGGCTAAGATGGACAATTGCAAAATCATGGCCACTCCGGTTGATTCTAAATCCAAACTTAGTGCACTAGTCGGTACTCCAGTGACTGATCCTACTATGTATAGGAGTCTTGCAGGCGTACTTCAGTATCTCACTTTCGCCAGACCTGACATTGCCTATGCTGTCCAGCATGTATGCTTGTTTATGCATGCCCCCACAGAACCTCATTTTATTGCCCTCAAACGTATCATTCGATATGTTAAGGGCATACTGGATTATGGACTACGCTTATACCCCCCTGTACCGAACTCGCTATTATCCTACACAGATGCAGATTGGGCAGGATGTCCAGACACCCACCGCTCTACATCCGGCTACTGTGTGCTTTTGGGTGATAATCTCATCTCTTGGTCTGCCAAATGGCAAGCCACATTATCCCTTTCGAGTGTAGAAGCTGAGTATAGAGGAGTTGCTAATGTTGTTGCTGAGATCTGTTGGCTCCGAAACCTTCTCTTGGAGCTTCAGTGTCCTTTAAGTAAAGCGTATTTGGTCTACTGTGATAACATATCTGCCATATACCTGTCTCACAATCCGGTTCAGCATCAGCGAACCAAGCATGTTGAGATGGACATCCACTTTGTTCGTGAGAAGGTTGCTCTCATGCATATTAAGGTATTGCACGTGTCTTCCTCATATCAACACGCAGATATTTTCACGAAGGGCCTCCCAAGACAACTGTTCCTTGATTTCAGATCCAGTCTTAGCGTTAGGCCTCCTCCTGCTCCGACTGAGGGGGTGCGTAAACGTGTATAAGTATAACACTGCCATCCCTACCCATAATTAGAATAGGATTCTAAACTAGGATTCCTCTTGTATTGGGAATAAGATTCCTCTTGTATTAGGATTGTATATTGTACACTATATATATTGATGTTAATGAGAAAGACTCCCTAAGGGAGATTAATATCATCTTACAAAATGGACCATCATGTCGAATCTCTCCTTGAAATCATCCCAAACTCGTTTAGAATTATATGCATAAATGATTATTGTTATCAATCGTGGATCAACAGTGCTGCTTATCCACGAAAATACTACTGTATTACTCCTTTCTTATTGAACTTCCGATTCTCCTTTGTATACACTTCGCGAGCAGGTTCCATCCACAAAATAAAGTTTATTCTTCACCAAAAAAGCTATTCTCATTGATCTACTCCACAATGCATAGTTCTATAGCCTTGTGAGCTTGATTCCAATTAATGTTACTCCTGGTGTACCTGATGGTTGCATATACAATGGATAGTTGTGTTCCAGATCTGCAACTGTTTGTGTTCTTTGCGCTGCTTCTACTGCTATGGTGAAGCTTCAATTTTGACCTAATGCTAAAGGAATTGGCGAAGCTAATTGTCCCAGCTATCGCAACTCTAATACCATGAAAAGTTAATGCACAACTGATGCATATCTAACTGATATGGAACCTAAGGTTCCTCTAGTATTGAGATTCTCTCATTGATGATTGAGAAGAAGAGAGCATCGAATTCAAAAAAGGAAGAAGGAGATATTTTTATTCATTGAAACTGAAATGATTACATCAAGTATGTATATATAGACATTGTTCTACTGCCCGGCATATGACAGTTGTAATCTAGCCGTCAGTTGATTATTATCTCCACTACTAACTAACTTTGTTATAACTAATTATGATACATAATGCATAACTGCATAACTAATTCTCACTAATCACTTGTTGTTGGTACTCTATGGTACTTTATAAAGCAGTACGGGAAGTAAGTAACTATTACAAATGTTCGAAAGGGTAGATAAATGGTCAATCTTCAAAACTGCCGCAAGCTTGTTGTGTCTTGAATCTTGATAACCTTGCAAGGCCAATGTTGAGAACTGCCGCAAGCTTGTTGTGTCTTGAATCTTGATATCCTGAAATCAAGAAACAACTAAATCTGGATGGTTACAACGTTGTGTGTTGAGTCGAGGGATTGCCCTCTGTCCTTAAGACAAGATTGCCCCGTAGATATGCTATTACGTTAGAGGGCAATAGTCTCCCAAGATAAAACAACACTTTAATTTCAACGCTACAAAGCCAATAGGTTGAGCCTTCCGAATAAAACAAATATGAATCGACTTGCTGAAGATACGGAATAGGAAGGAAGAGTTTCTCAATACTTCTCTTTTGTCTCTGTGTATATAGTGTGTCTCTGTAGTGTATATCTTGTGTATATGTGTGGGTTTGCTCACTGATTTTTGTCACAGTTTGCTCACTGTTTTAAGCTATTTTGTGGCTGTTTTGCAGTGTATATTCGTCACTGTTTTCAATCTGTTTTCTGTCTGTTTGCTGCCAACGAATTGAGCCAAAAGAGGCTCAATATATAGCATGGATGAGGGGCTAAACAACTGCCCAAAACATGGCTGTTAATGGCCATAAGGAGGGCATTAAAACAGCCAAGTAATGGTTGTAAATGGCCATCAAGAGGGGCTGAATTATGGACATGAAGGAGGGTGATAATGGAGGAGTTAATCAGCCAAGTAATGGATGATTAATGCCTCAAAAAACAGTCCCAACGGTAGGCTTTCTGCCTTCCGTCACCTTCCCAGAAACTCTGGGGACCAAACTATAAAATATTAAACTTCAGGGACCAAACTGTACATAAGAAACTTCAGGGATCAAACTGTACATCTGGTAAAATTTTCTGGTCCAAAAAGATAATATCAGAAAATCCCTACAGCCCACAGCCCACGACCCACGACCCGCAACCCGAGCCCGAGCTCGAGACTGGATCGGACCGGACCGGATGGGACGGGCCGGCGGCGGCGGCGCGCGTGTGGGCTTAGCCTTGAACCCAAGAACATCTAGGTCTTCCCTCTTTTAAACACATGGGATACCCCTTGGGGTCCCAAACCCTTTACCAATTAGAGACTTATATAGAGAGCAATTCTTCATATTCCCACCGATGTGGTAGATTTGTCCCACACCACATTTCCATGCCTCAAACACCTTACTTTGTGAACCAATATCTCTTTCATTTCTCAATTAAATTTGACGATTCTTGGCCCTAAAGTCATCTACTCACTTCGTAGATCATGCATGTGCAAAAAGACAAGGTCTCCAAAATGCGAAACACTAGTGTTTAATTAATCAAAGATGGGTGGGCGCATCTCCCCGCCAAAGGCAAATTTCCAACAATCCCCTCTCTGAAAGAGAGATTGTGGCGCACGCACAAGGTGCCTACATTTCAGCAATCTTTCAGCGAAAAGATATTGCATCAGGAGAGGTAGCTTCCGCTTTGAACCTTCCTTAGTTGAAACCATCGGACTTACTTACTGCGCGGTGAACGTGATGTCTTGAACTGTCAGTGTTTAGTGTAAGCTAAGACAATGATAACAACACAATAACTCTTCTTATTCGTTTTCATTCTTACGTTTTTGTCCGTTATGGCCTTGGACACACTTGGATTCTTAAGTGCGTTCATTTGAGACGGCCATCCTCACACTTAAATAGGTGATCTCCTACAAGGTATCCTGTTATACCCCACTTCATAAGTGTTAGGAATCATTAAAAGTTTCCCCAACCTTACCTCAACCGTTTGAGGATTGTTTAAAGGTTTGGAAGCTTAACCTTTACCCACCATGCAGGTAGCACTTTAATGTCTATCGCGGGAACAACTTTGGATTCATGTTTCCGTACAGAAATTATCATCCGAAGTGCCTATTACTTCCACCGAAGCGCTCAACTGAACCTTTTGCCGCTTAGTTTTCCCATTGAACCAAATTCTTGGGATCTCCAATCAGTATGGTTGGGTTTCCACCGCAAAGGTTCATATTGTTTGGGTTTTCAGCCCATTCTCCTAGACAGGCAGAATACTTGATCTCCGGGTAGTCCCTTAGTTAGTAAATAAGGAAGTGATACCCGTGATGATCAACTGTCATACGGTCTTATGTCTCCGATAGATCCTGACAGATATGTCCAGACGCCATCATCCGTGTCCTTCCTGAAGCCGACCGGCTAGCCACAGTGTATAACTGCTGAAGGCACGGGTTTCTCCCAATAAGAGACGTCCTCTAAGGAGTCGTGAAGTTACTCAACTTCTTTCATGATTTGTATAAAGCGATAAACTCCGATTCCATCATGAATCGGCCGATGCAAGTTTGCTTAGAGGTTTTTCCAAGACCCACCATACACATTTACTTGTGGCTTTGGTGTTCTTCAGATCTGATGTCCGGTTTGCATCACTTGTGTTCTCCTAGAACCGCCGGACATCCGAATACTATAATCCGTAGATAAGCGAATAATTCGGATATCGTTATATCCGACTTAACGCCTTCTATTGATAATGTATTAAGATCATCAGTGAACCTTAGTTCAACTGATCTGTTTGTAGGACGATACCAGGTCAGTTGTAGTGTGTACAATACATTGAACTACACATAACCTGTGCATATCGCTCCTTGTCTATGGGTGCACCATGATTCTAATCGGTTCTATGATTCATATCCATTGGTGGCTTCAACGAGACTCATCAACTATCGACCGGTCCGTTAGATGTCTTATAAATCCAATTCCTAAGATGTCATCTGTGATACCCATATCTTTTATATCGAGACTTTGTTTCAATATGACTTTTACTTTCAGACTGTTGATTCTCCAACTGTTGGCTTTCTAACTTCAGAGTCAATGTTTCTGTGGTTAGATTCATTGTTCCTATTTTATCTGAAACTTTCAGGACCAAAATGTAAACATTTCAGGGACCAAAATGAAAGTTCAGGAAGAAGCCCAACAGTTCAGCAAACCAACTCTGATCTTCTTCTTCCAACTCTCCGATTATGAAGGCTATTTCAACATCCATGCCACGCAAGACTGCAATGGCCCAGTATGTTAAGCTACTCACAGGGGAGCACATGTACAAGTAGCCGAGGCTTTGAACTCGTCAGTAGATCCATCTACTTTGTACTCACTTTTGAGTATCCATTTTCACAACCCAAAGGTTCTTTTCCCGGAGGAAGATCAACCATTACGCAAGTATGGTTCTATATGAGGAAATTTATTTCTCTCTTTGTAGCTTCTTTCCAAAGCAGCGCTTTTGGAGATGACAATTATTTGTTAATTGTCCATGGTTCATTCTCAACCATACAAGCTAGAAGGACTGAAACAAGTCTTTGTCCCCTTCTATGCTACTTCTCGGTTCAACATCTAGAATCCTTGAGTTCTGCAGATCTGGAATATTAAGTTCCGGATAGCTAGCAACTTTCGAGTCCTGTAGATACGGAACGTCTAGTTCCGGACAGTCAGGCCCTCGCGGGTTCTTGTTAACCTTGAGGAATTACTCATTTTTCCTATTTCAAGGAAAGTTATCTTCAATGAATTCAGCATTCTTTGACGCCAAGAGGCGATCAACACTACTATTATTTGCAGATCCAGTGGATATGCAATCTACAGTCTTAGGTACAACTTGACCTGTTTCGGTATTCCAACTTTTACCAAGCCACCCCACATAATTTGGGCGTACGACTTTGTGCTTGGCTAACACCGTTGGACTGAAGTGAGAAATGAACAGTCGTTTAATGATCGATGCTTCACATTCTCCCCCTCTATCACTATGAATTTCGCAATCCATAGGCTTAGTTGAATTTTCAACTTCTGCTTTATAGCGTTTATCCGCTTCAACAACTTCATCTTTGCTTTTCAACAAACAAAGGATTCCATACGGTTGTACCATCATCAATGAAGGTCACAACGTACTTGTCTCCCCCCCTCTATTTTGTATAAACTTCAAATCACCCAAGTAGGTGTGACTAAGTTCTAGAGGAGCGATGCTTCTTTCGCTATTCCCTTTGACGGAATTTGGAAATGTGATTTTGCCTATTCGCCTACCTCACATTTATTTTGAGGGTTTATGTCGACAGAAGGCAACAATCTCAACATCGTTAGCTTTTGAATGACTTGCTATTTAACGTGTATTAATCTATGATGCCATATATGCACGGATTACAAATATATCATTCATTTAGCTACAGACGTACTATACCATTCTTAGTTATTACAGACCTGTTGGACTATTCTCAAACCAGCTTGACCAACAGCGTCCCTTAAACCAAGTTTGGGATATGTATCACCTCATCTTAGAGTGATCCCATTCCCTAAAGTCCTATTGAGGACAACCTCTCCAACCCCTTCTACTTTAGAGGTGGCGTTGCTTCACATGAACAACCTTTTGCCCGTGGTTAGGGCGTAACTGGATCATATGTGATCTGGATACTCTGGCCCACTCCAGTTGCTTTGGTAGACTGAGTGTCCAATTTCTTTTCTGCCTTTCCTTAGGCCTTCAGATCTTTTAAGACCTGGAAACTCTGGCCCACCTTACTAGGTGTCCATTACTTTTCCTATGAAATGAATTCTGGCCCCACTCCAGTCGCCCGGAGGCTTTGTATGACTGAGTGTCCAATATCATCATATCAAAGGAATTTTGGCCCACTCCAGTCGCCCGGAGGCTTTTTATGACTGAGTCTCCAATATCATCCTATGAAGGATCTTCTGCCAAATAGTATGACAGGTTCAACGTCTATAGCTTTTAGACTTCTTCCGTTAAGATTGGTGCCCAGATAATTCTTGGCGCTTACTTAAGAGTGGTAACAGTTTTCGCACAGTCAGTGGATCTTACTCCCTCGTATGTGCGAACATACTTTACACACTTTAATAATTACACTTAAAAGAATGGATCTTTTTAAGTCGTTTACAAAATCCAATCTTTAAACGGGAAAGAAGATGAGATTAAACTTCTGATTTTTAAAGCGTAAGGAATATAAATTATTTTCATATTCCTCCTTACTTTAATCCATTTTTAATCAGACATCATTTAATCTTTATTCTTGACAAGTAAGAAAAATTACTTATCCCAATTTCGGATTCTGGCCCACTTCAGTCACTTCATCAAACTGAGTGTCCATTTCCTTCTTACCATTATTCGGATCTTTTGTTTGGGACAGATATAGGCCTTCTGCTGCAAGATAGAATAACATCTTCAGTCTTCTCCTCTTGTCCCGCTTGACATCCTCGGGCTCTCGAGAGCGCTTGTTCCCACCAAGATCTTGGTAGCGGTGACACTATGAACACGTTCATCATCATCACTCTCTTCTACCAGAAAACCATTGCCATATCCAGATTTGGTCACACAACTTTTGACCGACATCTTTCGAACACTAATAGTAATACAATACGATCTTGTCTTAAACTGTTGGTACTCTATGGTACTTTATAAAGCAGTACGGGAAGTAAGTAACTATTACAAATGTTCGAAAGGGTAGATAAATGGTCAATCTTCAAAACTGCCGCAAGCTTGTTGTATCTTGAATCTTGATAACCTTGCAAGGCCAATGTTGAGAACTGCCGCAAGCTTGTTGTGTCTTGAATCTTGATATCCTGAAATCAAGAAACAACTAAATCTGGATGGTTACAACGTTGTGTGTTGAGTCGAGGGATTGCCCTCTGTCCTTAAGACAAGATTGCCCCGTAGATATGCTATTACGTTAGAGGGCAATAGTCTCCCAAGATAAAACAACACTTTAATTTCAACGCTACAAAGCCAATAGGTTGAGCCTTCCGAATAAAACAAATATGAATCGACTTGCTGAAGATACGGAATAGGAAGGAAGAGTTTCTCAATACTCCTCTTTTGTCTCTGTGTATATAGTGTGTCTCTGTAGTGTATATCTTGTGTATATGTGTGGGTTTGCTCACTGATTTTCGTCACAGTTTGCTCACTGTTTTAAGCTATTTTGTGGCTGTTTTGCAGTGTATATTCGTCACTGTTTTTAGTCTGTTTTCTGCCTGTTTGCTGCCAATGAATTGAGCCAAAAGAGGCTCAATATATAGCATGGAGGAGGGGCTAAACAACTGCCTAAAACATGGCTGTTAATGGCCATTAGGAGGGCATTAAAACAGCCAAGTAATGGTTGTAAATGGCCATCAAGAGGGGCTGAATTATGGATATGAAAGAGGGTGATAATGGAGGAGTTAATCAGCCAAGTAATGGCTGATTAATGCCTCAAAAAATAGTCCCAACGGTAGGCTTTCTGCCTTCCGTCACCTTCCCAGAAACTCTGGGGACCAAACTGTAAAATATTAAACTTCAGGGACCAAACTGTACATAAGAAACTTCAGGGATCAAACAGCCCACAGCCCACAGCCCGTGACCGGACGGGACGGGCGCGCGGCGGCGGCGCGCGTGTGGGCTTAGCCTTGAACCCAAGCACATCTAAGTCTTCCCTCCTTTAAACACATGGGATACCCCTTGGGGTCCCAAACCCTTTACCAATTAGAGACTTATATAGAGAGCAATTCTTCTTATTCCCACCGATGTGGTAGATTTGTCGCACACCACATTTCCATGCCTCAAACACCTTACTTCGTGGACCAATATCTCTTTCATTTCTCAATGAAATTTGACGATTCTTGGCCCTACGGTCATCTACTCACTTCGTAGATCATGCATGTGCGAAGAGACAAGGTCTCCAACATGCGGAACACTAGTGTTTAATTCATCAAAGATGGGTGGACGCATCTCCCCGCCAAAGGCAAATTCCCAACACTTGTTACTTCAATAAGACGAAAGAGAAATCTCAATAACAAGTGCGTGTAAATTAGAGTTAATGACTCGATATGCTGAATTGAGAGCAAAAGGTCCACACCAGGCCAATGAATTGAGTTGAGGGAAAATCGCCTAGTTAGAGCAATAGATTCGTGGTGCAAAAACAGTGTGAGCACAAACTTGACTGAAATTTAATCGTCATTACGTGAAAGAATATAAAATGTAACACGGGCCGTCATTTAATTAGTAGGAGTAACCTGAGATATTATTAGCCAATCATTTGAAAATCCTTGCAAAACGGTTGGTAGAAATGCTGAATTTCATTAACGATATCAAAATAGTTACAAAATCCAATTATTTATTAGGTAACGACAAGTCAATATCTTATTAAGCATTCTCGATAATCTATAGAAATGATAACTAATATGCTGTCACAAGTTAAAATTCACTAACAATATTAAAAAAAAATTATATCACCCGTAAATATAACATAAACCAAAACTCACATATTACAATTTCTTGTTTACGAATCAAACTATCCCTAAAGCAAAGTGAAGTATTGAAATGAACTGTTGTTGGCCTAACATATACAAATATGTAAAAACAATAACATATATAGTGTAGTCTCACAAATAGGGTCTGAGAGGGTAAAATGTACGCAAATTTTACTCTTATCTTTGTGGGGTAGTTTCTGATAGACCCTTGACTCAAATATATTCAACTTTAGTAATCTTGCAAACTCTATAACAACAACATACTCAGTGAATCTCATAAAGTTGGGTTTGTGAAGGCTATAGTGTAATCTTGCAAACTCTAGCTAGTTGAATTTAGTAAAAATTGTTAAGAAATATGTGCTACAATTTGATTCATTGAGACATACTCTAATTGCAACTTATCTGTTAAGTGTTAACTAACCTAATGTAGTAAACATTTACTTTTTTCCTTAAATATGAATAAAATTCATTGATTGGAACGGAAATCGAACAATTCATGGCATATTCTTGTGATTTACGATTTATCCTTTGGTGTATCATTTTTTTCCAAATAAATAAAAACAGCCAAAATGTATCATCAGTACTAGCTGTAGTTACATTTTTCTTCTTTGTTTACCCCCTAACCCTTCTTTTTGCTTTATTCAATTATGTAAGAAAACAAATAGAAGTGAATTATTACGTTAATGATGATTTTAGCATGACATCAGCAACCTATTTAGGATAAATTAACAAATAACCATTCAAATGACGTAATTACTTAATTAATTCTTGATGAATCTGAGTAGTCTCTTTAATTTATTCTTTTATTTTCTTTCCATGAAATGGTCAACTCCATGACCATTGGCTCACAATATATAAGCCTTAGCCCACTCTCTAATTCTCTATCCCCTCTCTCTGTATACTCCTTTATAAAAATATACATAGAACAAAAAGTTTCAAGATTCTGAAATGGAAAACAAAGTCTTCATTGTGTATGCATTCATCTTTTTCTATTTCATTTTCTTGATATGCATATCAAATGTATATTTATCTTATGTGTGTGTTACTTTTATTCTATGTTTTCTGCAAATCATTTTTTTCCAGTTTTAAAGTGTTTTCTTGATCTGCTTCATGAATTCCTTTTATTATTTTTTTGTTAATTCTTAATCTTCGGTTCTCAATTGGTCATTGCTTAAAAGGTCATTGAACTATTAGAAATAAGTCCAAGAAGTCACTATTCTTTCTTGTATATCAGAAAAGTCACATATCTTTTTGTGATTTTAATAAAAAAAACTTAAAGATGATCAAATTAAATTGTTTAATTTTCGAAATTCTAACCGTGTCACATCAATTGAGATAGAGCAATTACAAGACTTGTGAATTTTAAGTGCCTATAATCTCTTTGGTGATGATTGATTGCTCTCTGGTTTCTGTTATACATTGCCTTGTTATCATTTCTAGAAGCATTTTATGATATTGGATTGTCATGCTTATGTGCTATTCAAAATGTCCACGTGGACTTTCTACATCTTTTCAAATTTGGTTTTCAATTTGTCATAGAATTGAAGTCAAAGTTGTGGTCTTGTACATTTAATTTTTTAGTCTTGGCTTTAAAAACTAATGAAACAAGGATATTAAATTTTGGCAGTTACTATTCAATGTATGGACATGTTGAGAAGCTGGCACAAGAGATAAAGAAAGGTGCTGCATCTGTTGAAGGTGTTGAAGCTAAGTTATGGCAGGTCCGTTAATAACATATCACACCATGTTGTGTAGAGCTTTTGGTTCCGTAGATTTTTTAGACTGAGTTGACTTAAACATAGCAAAATTAGCCAATAAAAAGATGACCCGCCCAACCAGTTTAAGATTGATATGTTCAATTCAGCCCATCAAAAATTTGGGACGTAGACTAAACTAACTCGTGAGAAACCTTGTTAAAATAATTTTTTTTCTTATTTAATATGTTATTTATTGTCATGATAAAGATTTTTTTATTAGGTACTTAAACGAATTATAAAACAAATAAGAATTGTGCGGATTGGATTACAACCCGTTTATTAAGTCATTTCAGCTCACCTAATTTAGCCTAAGTAATGCCCCGTCAATCCATTTTGACCGCCCAAATCTGCTCAACCCGTCCATTTGACACCTCTAACTTGACCTATAACAGTAGATCACTCTATAATAAGCCTAATAAGGCAACTGAAAAAATTAAATAGTGTAATAACATTGCTATATCCAGTTATACACAGTCATCAGTATATATAACTTAAATCCGCTTCTGTCATTAATCTTATATGCTACTAATTGACATATGGAACAGGTGCCAGAAATTCTATCAGAAGAAATTCTTGGAAAGATGAGTGCACCTCAGAAAGGTGATGCACCAGTGATTACACCAGATGATCTTGCTGAGGCTGATGGTTTCATATTTGGTTTTCCAACAAGATTTGGGATGATGCCTGCTCAATTTAAGGCTTTTCTTGATGCAACTGGTGGTCTCTGGAAAACTCAACAACTTGCTGGCAAACCTGCAGGCATTTTCTATAGCACTGGTTCTCAAGGAGGTGGCCAAGAAACTACCGCGTTAGTCCTTTTTCCTCTCTCAATAATTCGCTTCAATTTTTTTATAGTACATGTTATATGAATCTTTCACTAAAGGGTGTGGATAGACTGCATCAGATACCTACACTTAGTATATTGAGAACTGTATCAATATTTAAAGAAGTGAACAAATTACTGTAGCGATATTATTTTAAGGAAAACAATATTCGTAGTTATGTTATATGAATTCTATGTTAACGGGTATGACAAGCTATGTTATTTGGACTCTTCAAAAATGCTTTCGGGTACGTATAAGACATAAGTGCGGTAACTGTTTTGAAGAGTTCGAGCAACATAGGTGATAAGGGCATGGATACACTACATAGGATACTTACACTTAGTGTCCACCACAACTTTCACCAGTTTTGTCGGCGTTTAAAGAAGTGAACAAATAAGCAACTTACTATAGTGACATCATGTTAAGAAAGACACATTTAGATCATACTGATAAAACAGAATTCAAGTCTATACATTACTGCAACATAACTGTCCTGGACGAGTTTTCATGTTTTGTAATGTATTCATAATAACCTTATTATGCAACAATACTAAATACTTCTTTCTTCTATATAAGGCATCAAACAACCCCGGACCTCTATTAGGCAAATGACATACTTGATCAGTAGGCTAGGAAACATTGGTCGTCGAATGGTGTCATTTTAATTTATCTATACCTTATGTATACCCCACCGTGTGGGATTACACTGTGTTGCTGCTTATGTATATTTAGCTGTGTAGTATGAAAGTTTCAGCAAATAGACATTAACTAAAATGTGATGAAATATTCTGCAGGTTGACAGCAATTACTCAGCTTGTTCACCATGGAATGATTTTTGTTCCAATTGGCTACACATTCGGAGCTGGCATGTTCGAGATGGAGAAAATCAAAGGTGGAAGTCCATATGGAGCTGGAACTTTTGCTGGTGATGGCTCCAAACAGCCTACGCAGCTTGAATTGGAGCAAGCTTTTCACCAGGGGAAATACATTGCCACCATCACTAAGAAGCTCAAGTGCTCTGCCTAATTCTGTTACTACAGTTTCACCATTTGCATTCTATAGATTCTTTTTCTCTATTTTCAACAGATGCTTTGGTTTAATTAAGTTGGTACTGAATTAAGTGTGAAACTATTTTTATCAGCAGAGTTGTATGGATCATTTGGTCTGTATTTTGTTACAATGTCGGACTTTACTGTTAAAAGTCATCATCAACTTAATATCCAAGACAATAGATAATCAATCTAGATTGTTCAAGTAGTTATAGAGAGTTGAAAGAAGAACTTCAGGATGAAAGTTCTAGAGTGGAGTCTAGAAAAAATAACTCTAGAAATAAAAAAAAGAGTGATTCTAGAAAAAGACAGTGATGAATATTCAAGAATAGAATAGTAATTAAGTATCCTATCTAGATTCTTCCATCACCACCAATAAATAGAGGTGGTCTATTTGAATTGTAATTAAGTGAGTAAGAAATTCTCAAGAAGTGAGAGTAAGTCTCAAGTGTGCATCCAAAAAGTGTCCAAGTGAGTCTAAAGTGTGTGTAAATACTTAAGTAAGATATGTGTAAGTGTCAAGTGTTGGTAAAAATAAAATAATAAGAACTTGGTGTATATTGTGGTCAAGTTATAGTGTTCAAGTCTTGGTGTAATTACTTTTACAATAATAGAGTAATTACGTTTTCACGTGTTGTGTTGTCTAACAAGTGGTATCAGAGCCAGATCGGCTCATACTAAATAGTCGTTTGTTGAGTTTTTAGAGTGTTCGTGTGTGGCTTAGTACTATAGAGCTTGTTGTCGAAATCAAGCTTTCTTGGTAAAAATAGAATTTTAGCCAAGACACGATGGGTGATCTTCAAGTGGTCGGTGGAATCAAGAAACTTAACAATCAAAATTACAAAACGTGGTCGATGTATATGGTGTCATATCTCCAAGGACAAGACTTGTGGGAGATCGTTGGTGGCAATGAGTTCACATAACCAGAAGACGCAACCGCTCTGAAGAAATGGAAGATTAGAGCTGGCAAAGCCATGTTTGCGATTCGGACCACAATTGAAGATGAAATATTGGAGCACATCAGGCCGGCTAAGACACCGAAGGAAGCGTGGGATACTTTCACAGCATTGTTCACCAAGAAGAATGATACGAGACTGCATCTTCTGGAGAACGAGCTTCTCTCTATCAGACAACGCGACGTGACGATCAACCAATACTTTACCAAGGAAAATCTCTTTGTCGTGAAATTTCGCATTAGACTCTCTTCTGGCATGTCATATCCTAGAATTAGAAGAATTATTATTCATGGATTATGGCCAGAATATAGAAATATTATTCCCGCAATACAAGGTTGGCCACTCTTGTTGAATTAGAAAACTTACTAGCTGACCAAGAAGCGTTGGCTAAGCAAATATCTAGAGTCTCATTAAAGAGTGACGAAGAAGCACTCTATAGCGGTGATAAGAAAGGTAGATCCCGACCAAATCCTAGAAGAAATTCTATAAAACATGATGACAATGATAATCATCATGGAAGCTCCTAAACAGGGGGAGCTCTAAAGAAAGACGACCGGGGTGGCCAGTCAAAGAATAACAATAAGTTTGATGGAAAATGATATAACGTGGGAAGAAGGGCCACGGGGCTAAAAGTTGTTGGTTCAAAAAGAACACTGCAGAAAGCAATTCAGCCACGTCAAATGCAGGAAATCCAAGCGATGAAGAGTGGGACGCTGAAACATCTTTCACCGAGGAGGAAGAAGAATTAGTTCTGGTAGTTACCGTTCCTGGAACGATCGACTACAATAATAATTGGATAGTCGACTCTAGCTGCTCAAATCATATGATAGGAGATAAAGAGAAGCTACAGAACATGACCGAGTACAAAGGTGGTCGTGTGGTGGTGACAGCCAACAACTCAAGACTACCAATCGCTTATGTCGAAAAAACAACAATCATGCCAAGATTCAGTCCGAAAGAGCTTTCACTCCAGGATGTCTACCATGTACCTGGGATGAAGAAAAACTTCCTATCAGTAGCGTAAATTACGACATCAGGCCACCATGTCGTATTCGAACCTCAAGATGTCAAGATCTATCAAGATCTTGAAATCTCTGGAACACCGATGATGAAAGGATGACGCTTAGAGTCTGTCTATGTAATGTTAGCAGAGTCAGCTTATGTAAACAATACTCGTAAGAACGAAACAACTGATTTGTGTCATGTAAGACTTGGACATGTAAGCTATCACAAACTCAAGGTGATGATGAAGAAATCTATGTTGAAATGTCTTTTACTCAACTCGAGGTCAGAACAGAGACCGTTTGTACAGGCTGCCAATACGGTAAGGCGCATCAGTTACCGTATGAAGACTCAAAGTTCAAAGCCAAAACACCATTGGAGCAGGTCCATTCTGACGTATTCGAGCGAGTCAAGCAATCTTCAATCAGTGGCATGCAATACATGGTTACATTTATTGACGACTTCTCACGGTACGTATGGGTTTTCTTTCTAAAAGAAAATTTTGAAACTTTTTCAAAATTTAAAAAGCTCAAGGAAATAGCGGAAGGAGAACTCGGCAAGAAAATCTAATGCCTCCGAATAGACAACGGAGGTGAATATACATCAAATGAGTTCTCCAGTACCTACGAGAATGCCACATATGTCATCAATTCACATATGCGAATACACCACAACAGAATGGAGTAGCTGAGAGGAAGAATCGACACCTTGCAGAGATATGTCGAAGCATGCTACATTCGAAGAATGTTCCAGGAAGATTTTTGGCAAAAGGTATGAAAACAGTAGCTCATGTCATCAATAGACTTCCTCAAGCGAAGTTAGGGTTCGTTTCACCCTTTGAAAAACTGTGGGGTAGTAAACCTACATCAAGTCACTTTCGAGTATTTGGCTGTGTGTGCTACGTGTTTGTGTCAAGTCATCTACGTAGCAAATTTGATAAAAAGACGATACAGTGTATCTTTGTGGGATACGACAGCCAAATGAAAGGGTGGAAATGTTGCGACCCAACAACTAGAAAGTGTTATACATCAAGAAATAATGTATTCGATGTGGCAACATTGTGGTGGTCACCTCAAAATGAAGAGTTACCAGATTCCAATGAAATAGAAGACAATTTGCAAAAGAAGATGGGGGTGCAAATTATTGATGTACATCCAAGTCCAGAAAAGGAACATAAATATCAAAGCGAGGAAGAAAATACCGACGACGAGGCAACACAAAATTCGTGGAAAAGAGGCATGCATCAAAGAGTAGAAGACTGTCAACTAGAAGAAGTAAGCTCATAACCTCGGAGATCGACAAGAGTTCGAAAGCCAAATCCCAAGTACGCCAATGCTGCGGTAGCTGAAGAAGAGTTAGGGATGCAAAAACAAATTAAGTTGGTGCTGAAGGGGAGTGTTAAAAGTCATCATCAACTTAATATCCAAGACAATGGATAATCAATCTAGAATGTTCAAGTAGTTATAGAGAGTTGAAAGAAGAACTTCAGGATGAAAGTTCTAGAATGGAGTCTAGAAAGAATAACTCTAGAAATAAAAAAAAGAGTGATTCTAGAAAAAGACAGTGATGAATATTCAAGAATAGAATAGTAATTAAGTATACTATCTAGATTCTTCCATCACCATCAATAAATAGAGGTGGTCTATTTGAATTGTAATTAAGTGAGTAAGAAATTCTCAAGAAGTGAGAGCAAGTTTCAAGTGTGCATCCAAAAAGTGTCCAAGTGAGTCTAAAGTGTGTGTAAATACTTAAGTAAGATATGTGTAAGTGTCAAGTGTTGGTAAAAATAAAATAGTAAAAACTTGGTGTATATTGTGGTCAAGTTATAATGTTCAAGTCTTGGTGTAATTACTTTTACAATAATAGAGTAATTCACTTTTCACGTGTTGTGTTGTCTAACAAGTGGTATCAGAGCCAGATCGGTTCATACCAAATAGTCGTTTGTTGAGTTTCTTAGAGTGTTCGTGTGTGGTTTAGTACTATAGAGCTTGTTGTCGAAATCAAGCTTTCTTGGTAAAAATAGTATTTTAGCCAAGACACGATAGGTGATCTTCAAGTGATCGGTGGAATCAAGAAACTTAACAATCAAAATTACAACACGTGGTCGATGTATATGGTGTCATATCTCCAAGGACAAGACTTGTGGGAGATCGTTGGTGGCAATGAGTTCACATAACCAGAAGACGCAACCGCTCTGAAGAAATGGAAGATTAGAGCTGGCAAAGCCATGTTTGCGATTCGGACCACAATTGAAGATGAAATATTGGAGCACATCAGGGCGGCTAAGACACCGAAGGAAGCGTGGGATACTTTCACAGCATTGTTCACCAAGAAGAATGATACGAGACTGCATCTTCTGGAGAACGAGCTTCTCTCTATCAGACAACGCGACGTGACGATCAACCAATACTTTACCAAGGAAAATCTCTTTGTCGTGAAATTTCTGCATTAAACTCTACTGCTGGCATGTCATATCCTAGAATTAGAAGAATTATTATTCATGGATTATGGCCAGAATATAGAAATATTATTCCCGCAATACAAGGTTGGCCACTCTTGTTGAATTAGAAAACTTACTAGCTGACCAAGAAGCGTTGGCTAAGCAAATATCTAGAGTCTCATTAAAGAGTGATGAAGAAGCACTCTATAGCGGTGATAAGAAAGGTAGATCCCGACCAAATCCTAGAAGAAATTCTATAAAACATGATGACAATGATAATCATCATGGAAGCTCCTAAACAGGGGGAGCTCTAAAGAAAGACGACAGGGGTGGCCAGTCAAAGAATAACAATAAGTTTGATGGAAAATGATATAACTGTGGAAAGAAGGGCCACAGGGCTAAAATTTGTTGGTTCAAAAAGAACACTGCAGAAAGCAATTCAGCCACGTCAAATGCAGGAAATCCAAGCGATGAAGAGTGGGACGCTGAAACATCTTTCACCGTGGAGGAAGAAGAATTAGTTCTGGTAGTTACCGTTCCTGGAACGATCGACTACAATAATAATTGGATAGTCGACTCTAGCTGCTCAAATCATATGATAGGAGATAAAGAGAAGCTACAGAACATGACCGAGTACAAAGGTGGTCGTGTGGTGGTGACAGCCAACAACTCAAGACTACCAATCGCTTATGTCGAAAAAACAACAATCATGCCAAGATTCAGTCCGAAAGAGCTTTCACTCCAGGATGTCTACCATGTACCTGGGATGAAGAAAAACTTCCTATCGATAGCGTAAATTACGACATCAGGCCACCATGTCGTATTCGAACCTCAAGATGTCAAGATCTATCAAGATCTTGAAATCTCTGGAACACCGATGATGAAAGGATGACGCTTAGAGTCTGTCTATGTAATGTTAGCAGAGTCAGCTTATGTAAACAATACTCGTAAGAACGAAACAACTGATTTGTGTCATGTAAGACTTGGACATGTAAGCTATCACAAACTCAAGGTGATGATGAAGAAATCTATGTTGAAATGTCTTTTACTCAACTCGAGGTCAGAACAGAGACCGTTTGTACAGGCTGCCAATAAGGTAAGGCGCATCTGTTACCGTATGAAGACTCAAAGTTCAAAGCCAAAACACCATTGGAGCTGGTCCATTCTGACGTATTCGAGCGAGTCAAGCAATCTTCAATCAGTGGCATGCAATACATGGTTACATTTATTGACGACTTCTCACGGTACGTATGGGTTTTCTTTCTAAAAGAAAATTTTGAAACTTTTTCAAAATTTAAAAAGCTCAAGGAAATAGCGGAAGGAGAACTCGGCAAGAAAATCTAATGCCTCCGAATAGACAACGGAGGTGAATATACATCAAATGAGTTCTCCAGTACCTACGAGAATGCCACATATGTCATCAATTCACATATACGAATACACCACAACAGAATGGAGTAGCTGAGCGGAAGAATCGACACCTTGCAGAGATATATCGAAGCATGCTACATTCGAAGAATGTTCCAGGAAGATTTTTGGCAAAAGGTATGAAAACAGTAGCTCATGTCATCAATAGACTTCCTCAAGCGAAGTTAGGGTTCGTTTCACCCTTTGAAAAACTGTGGGGTAGTAAACCTACAGTAAGTCACTTTCGAGTATTTGGCTGTGTGTGCTACGTGTTTGTGTCAAGTCATCTACGTAGCAAATTTGATAAAAAGATGATACAGTGTGTCTTTGTGGGATACGACAGCCAAATGAAAGGGTGGAAATGTTGCGACCCAACAACTAGAAAGTGTTATACATCAAGAAATAATGTATTCGATGTGGCAACATTGTGGTGGTCACCTCAAAATGAAGAGTTACCAGATTCTAATGAAATAGAAGACAATTTGCAAAAGAAGATGGGGGTGCAAATTATTGATGTACATCCAAGTCCAGAAAAGGAACTTAAAGATCAAAGTGAGGAAGAAAATACCGACGACGAGGCAACACAAAATTCGTGGAAAAGAGGCATGCATCAAATAGTGGAAGACTGTCAACTAGAAGAAGTAAGCTCACAACCTCGGAGATCGACAAGAGTTCGAAAGCCAAATCCCAAGTACGCCAATGCTGCTGTAGCTGAAGAAGAGTTAGGGATGCAAAAACAAATTAAGTTGGTGCTGAAGGGGAGTGTTAAAAGTCATCATCAACTTAATATCCAAGACAATGGATAATCAATCTAGAATGTTCAAGTAGTTATAGAGAGTTGAAAGAAGAACTTCAGGATGAAAGTTCTAGAGTGGAGTCTAGAAAAAATAACTCTAGAAATAAAAAAAAGAGTGATTCTAGAAAAAGACAGTGATGAATATTCAAGAATAGAATAGTAATTAAGTATCCTATCTAGATTCTTCCATCACCACCAATAAATAGAGGTGGTCTATTTGAATTGTAATTAAGTGAGTAATAAATTTTCAAGAAGTGAGAGTAAGTCTCAAGTGTGCATCCAAAAAGTGTCCAAGTGAGTCTAAAGTGTGTGTAAATACTTAAGTAAGATATGTGTAAGTGTCAAGTGTTGGTAAAAATAAAATAGTAAGAACTTGGTGTATATTGTGGTCAAGTTATAGTGTTCAAGTCTTGGTGTAATTACTTTTACATTAATAGAGTAATTACGTTTTCACGTGTTGTGTTGTCTAACAAGTGGTATCAAAGCCAGATCGGTTCATACCAAATAGTCGTTTGTAGAGTTTCTTAGAGTGTTCGTGTGTGGTTTAGTACTATAGAGCTTGTTGTCGAAATCAAGCTTTCTTGGTAAAAATAGAATTTTAGCCAAGACACGATGGGTGATCTTCAAGTGGTCGGTGGAATCAAGAAACTTAACAATCAAAATTACAAAACGTGGTCGATGTATATGGTGTCATATCTCCAAGGACAAGACTTGTGGGAGATCGTTGGTGGCAATGAGTTCACATAACCAGAAGACGCAACCGCTCTGAAGAAATGGAAGATTAGAGCTGGCAAAGCCATGTTTGCGATTCGGACCACAATTGAAGATGAAATATTGGAGCACATCAGGCCGGCTAAGACACCGAAGGAAGCGTGGGATACTTTCACAGCATTGTTCACCAAGAAGAATGATACGAGACTGCATCTTCTGGAGAACGAGCTTCTCTCTATCAGACAACGCGACGTGACGATCAACCAATACTTTACCAAGGAAAATCTCTTTGTCGTGAAATTTCTGCATTAGACTCTACTGCTGGCATGTCATATCCTAGAATTAGAAGAATTATTATTCATGGATTATGGCCAGAATATAGAAATATTATTCCCGCAATACAAGGTTGGCCACTCTTGTTGAATTAGAAAACTTACTAGCTGACCAAGAAGCGTTGGCTAAGCAAATATCTAGAGTCTCATTAAAGAGTGACGAAGAAGCACTCTATAGCGGTGATAAGAAAGGTAGATCCCGACCAAATCCTAGAAGAAATTCTATAAAACATGATGACAATGATAATCATCATGGAAGCTCCTAAACAGGGGGAGCTCTAAAGAAAGACGATCGGGGTGGCCAGTCAAAGAATAACAATAAGTTTGATGGAAAATGATATAACTGTGGGAAGAAGGGCCACAGGGCTAAAAGTTGTTGGTTCAAAAAGAACACTGCAGAAAGCAATTCAGCCACGTCAAATGCAGGAAATCCAAGCGATGAAGAGTGGGACGCTGAAACATCTTTCACCGAGGAGGAAGAAGAATTAGTTCTGGTAGTTACCGTTCCTGGAACGATCGACTACAATAATAATTGGATAGTCGACTCTAGCTGCTCAAATCATATGATAGGAGATAAAGAGAAGCTACAGAACATGACCGAGTACAAAGGTGGTCGTGTGGTGGTGACAGCCAACAACTCAAGACTACCAATCGCTTATGTCGAAAAAACAACAATCATGCCAAGATTCAGTCCGAAAGAGCTTTCACTCCAGGATGTCTACCATGTACCTGGGATGAAGAAAAACTTCCTATCAGTAGCGTAAATTACGACATCGAGCCACCATGTCGTATTCGAACCTCAAGATGTCAAGATCTATCAAGATCTTGAAATCTCAGGAACACTGATGATGAAAGAATGACGCTTAGAGTCTGTCTATGTAATGTTAGCTGAGTCAGCTTATGTAAACAATACTCGTAAGAACGAAACAACTGATTTGTGTCATGTAAGACTTGGACATGTAAGCTATCACAAACTCAAGGTGATGATGAAGAAATCTATGTTGAAATGTCTTTTACTCAACTCGAGGTCAGAACAGAGACCGTTTGTACAGGCTGCCAATACGGTAAGGCGCATCAGTTACCGTATGAAGACTTAAAGTTCAAAGCCAAAACACCATTGGAGCTGGTCCATTCTGACGTATTCGAGCCAGTCAAGCAATCTTCAATCAGTGGCATGCAATACATGGTTACATTTATTGACGACTTCTCACGGTACGTATGGGTTTTCTTTCTAAAAGAAAATTTTGAAACTTTTTCAAAATTTAAAAAGCTCAAGGAAATAGCGGAAGGAGAACTCGGCAAGAAAATCTAATGCCTCCGAATAGACAACGGAGGTGAATATACATCAAATGAGTTCTCCAGTACCTACGAGAATGCCACATATGTCATCAATTCACATATGCGAATACACCACAACAGAATGGAGTAGCTGAGAGGAAGAATCGACACCTTGCAGAGATATATCGAAGCATGCTACATTCGAAGAATGTTCCAAGAAGATTTTTGGCAAAAGGTATGAAAACAGTAGCTCATGTCATCAATAAACTTCCTCAAGCGAAGTTAGGGTTCGTTTCACCCTTTGAAAAACTGTGGGGTAGTAAACCTACAGTAATTCACTTTCGAGTATTTGGCTATGTGTGCTACGTGTTTGTGTCAAGTCATCTACGTAGCAAATTTGATAAAAAGACGATACAGTGTATCTTTGTGGGATACGACAGCCAAATGAAAGGGTGGAAATGTTGCGACCCAACAACTAGAAAGTGTTATACATCAAGAAATAATGTATTCGATGAGGCAACATTGTGGTGGTCACCTCAAAATGAAGAGTTACCAGATTCCAATGAAATAGAAGACAATTTGCGAAAAAAGATGGGGGTGCAAATTATTGAAGTACATCCAAGTCCAGAAAAGGAACATAAAGATCAAAGTGAGGAAGAAAATACCGAGGACTAGGCAACACAAAATTCGTGGAAAAGAGGCATGCATCAAAGAGTAGAAGACTGTCAACTAGAAGAAGTAAGCTCACAACCTCGGAGATCGACAACAGTTCGAAAGCCAAATCCCAAGTACGCCAATGCTGCTGTAGCTGAAGAAGAGTTAGGGATGCAAAAACAAATTAAGTTGGTGCTGAAGGGGAGTGTTAAAAGTCATCATCAACTTAATATCCAAGACAATGGATAATCAATCTAGAATGTTCAAGTAGTTATAGAGATTTGAAAGAAGAACTTTAGGATGAAAGTTCTAGAGTGGAGTCTAGAAAGAATAACTCTAGAAATAAATAGAAGAGTGATTCAAAAAAAAGATAGTGAGGAATATTCTAGAATAGAATAGTAATTAAGTATCCTATCTAGATTCTTCCATCACCACCTATAAATAGAGGTGGTCTATTTGAATTGTAATTAAGTGTGTAAGAAATTCTCAAGAAGTGAGAGTAAGTCCCAAGTGTGCATCCAAAAAGTGTCCAAGTGAGTCTAAAGTGTGTCTAAATACTTAAGTAAGTTGTGTGAGTGTCAAGTGTTGGTAAAAATAAAAGAGTAAGAACTTGGTGTATATTGTGGTCAAGTTATAGTGTTCAAGTCGTGGTATAATTACTTTTACAATAATAAAGTAATTACGTTTTTCACGTGTTGTGTTGTGTAACATTTACATGTTTATGAATCTTGATACTTTGTTTTTCTGCCGCAGATTAATTTCTTTATCAATGTTTGAGACGCCTGATTGTGTCAATTTCCTTAGTTGACGATATTACTTTTATGCATGTCGGCAATTCGGATCTTATGTTCTTTGGATGCCCAGCTTAGATGTTAAACCAGGTGTACTTATTGGAAAACAGCTAGCTATATATCTTCAACACGTATATAAATGGTAAAAACTTATTCGCATTGGGTGTTTATACTAAATTAATGGATGCATGACATAACTATCAACTTACACCTGCATAACAATTACAAATTTTGTCATTTAATTTTGAACAAGTTCAAGCGATTTCAAATATTAATCCAGAAACACCAGAAACTTGTTTAACATATAAATCACTCTTCTTTTGAACTTTATTAAGTATTTATCCGTAATCAGTACATATATATGTAAGAATACATTAATGACCTTGTCATGAAACAAAATCTTCGTCCAGCCTTATAACTTCAAGAACGAAAAAAGTACATATAATTAATCAGACTACACACATTAGTATTGGGAATGGAAGATCTAAAATGTGATTCCGCAAGCGATTTAAAGAATTACAATCTTGAGCCTTTAGTAACTCAAAAGCTAAATAGTCTCAACAATTAAAATTGTGAATTTTTAATTTGGTGTTTGTTTTGTTACAATTGATTTGTAAAATACTTATTTGCATCTGTTGGCAAAAGAAAAAGAGCAAGTTTTTCATGAAAATGAACCGGTTAAATTGTAAAGACACTTGGCTCGTCATCTTAAATAAACTAGTATTAAATTTTTCAAGAAACAGGAGTTTTGAGGATAGTTAAATGCATCAAATCTATAGTATATTTTACCTTATTGAAGGACAAACTTGTAAGCTATAGATAGTTGTGTTGTCCGAATAGATCTTAAAAGTAATTATATTTTCAAATAAAACATATTAGTGTGTACATGTAACTTCATTTCTTTTGATCAATTATACCTTTCCTTCTTTTTTTGTAAGTCACTTCTTTTTCTAAAACTAGTGTTCACTACTAATGAGGTCGGTAAAATTTCCGACGCGCTTCTATCCGATCTACGCTTGAGGTCGGTTTTTGCCCAAAACTGACCTCATGAAGTTGGAAATACCAGTTCTTTGAGGTAGGTAAAAAGTGTTATTTTAGTAGTGGTTTTAAAACTCTTTACTTTCACTATTTTATTTTGTTTTATACTTAATAACACTCTTGTAGAAATAAAAACATTTATGACCACGAGACTAGGAACAATTATAGTATATTTTATATCTATATTTAGTTATGTGTAAATAGTTAATTATGTATATGTCTTCAAATTTTCAATGAGCTCATTTAGTGATACTTTATTCAACTTCTTAGCTTCTTGATTTATAGTGTCGTGGTGGCATGAAGGGGACTGGTGGTGGAATGGTAAAGTTCCAGATAAGATGGAAGCGAAGAAAGCAGCGTATGCGAAATTGGTAGAAAGCAAGGATGAGGTGGAGCAGTGGACGAATAGGGAACTGTATAAGATGGCGAGGAAGGAGGCAAAACTTGCAGTTATTAGAGGAAAAAGGCGGGGATAGAAAGTTGTACAGACTAGCCAAGGCGAGGGAGATGAAGGCCCGTGACTTGGATAACGTGAGGTGTATCAAGGACGAGGATGGCAAAGTCCTGGTGAAGGACGTGTATATTAGGCGGAGGTGGCAGTTTTACTTCCATAAACTCTTGAACGAAAAAAGAGATAGAGATATTGTGCTGGGAGATCTGGAGCAATCTGGTAGGTACCAAGATTTTGGGTATTGTAGAAGCATTAAGGTTGAGGAGGTGAAGGGTGTTGTTCGCAGGATGCGTAGGGGACAAGAGACTGGGCATGATGAGATTCAAGTTGAATTTTGGAAGAGCATAGGCAGGGCATGTTTGGAGTGGCTGACGAAATTGTTTAACGTCATTTTTAGGATGGCGAGAATGCCCGAAGAATGGAGGTGGAGTACAATGATTCCTTTGTAAAAGAACAAAGGTGATATCCAGAGTTGCAACAACTATAGGGGTATCAAGTAGCTAAGCCACACTATGAAAGTTAGGGAAAGGGTTGTGGAGATGAGGGTGAGAACCAGTTTGGATTCATGCCGGGGCGTTCGACCACATAAGCCATTCATCTTATTAGGAGGTTGGTGGAGCAGTATAGGGAGAGAAAGAGAGACTTATATATGGTTTTCATCGACCTCGAGAAGGCATACGACAAAGTGCCTAGGGAGGTTTTATGGAGATGTTTGGAGGCTAGAGGTGTATATATGGCATACACTATAGCGATCAAGGATATGTATTATAGAGCCAAGACCAGGGTACGGACAGTAGGAGGAGACTCGGAACACTTTCCAGTGATGAGGGGGCTGCACCAGGGATCAACTCTTAGTCCATTCTTATTTACTTTAGTGATGGATGTACTTACACGAAAAATCCAAGGGGAGGTTCCATGGTGTATGCTATTCACAGATGACATAGTCCTGATTGATGAGACTCGCATCGGAATGAATGCTAAGTTGGAGGTTTGTAGACAGACTCTGGAGTTAAAGGATTTAGGCTGAGTAGGACCAAGACAGAATACTTGGAGTGCAAGTTCAGCAGTGGGAGTGAGCCTGAGACAAGCGAGGAGGTGAGGCTTGGTACTCAGGTCATTCCGAAGAAAGGAAGCTTCAAGTACATCGGGTCTATTATCCAAGAGAATGGAGAGATTAATGATGATGTCACACATCATATTAGGGCAGGGTGGATGAAATGGAGGCTCGCATCTGGAGTCTTATGCGACAAAAAGGTGCCACCAAAAATTAAAGGTAAGTTTTATAGGGTGGTGGTTAGACCGACAATGTTGTATGGGGCGGAGTGTTGGCCAGTCAATACATCACATATCCAAAAGAGGAGAGTGGCGGAAATGAGGATGTTGAGATGGATGTGTGGGCATATAAGGAGGGATAGGATTAGAAATGATGATATCCAGAACAGAGTGGGAGTGATCTCGGTGGAGGATAAGATGCGTGAAGCAATATTGAGATGGTTTAGGCATGTGCAGAGGAGAGACACAAATGCCCCAGTACGGAGGTGTGAGAGATTAGCTATGGACGGGTTCAAGAGGGGTAGAGGTAGGCCAAAAAAATATTGGGGAGAGGTGATTAGATGGGATATGGTACATGTGAAACTAACTAAGGACATGACCTTAGATAGAGGGTTGTGGAGGACACGGATTACGGTAGAAGGATAGTAGGTAGTCGAGCGTAGTCCTACGTACGCTTACAGACAAGTAGTTGTATTGTTATTACTGTAGGTCCGCTTAGCATATCATACGAATAGGCGTAGTATTGCTTTATAGTCTCCTGTAGTTTAATTTCTACTGTTATGTGTTAGTTACTTTTTTTTTCAAAATGCGCTATCATTGCGTATTCGCTTTTGATACCAGCATTTTCATACTGCTTTAAATTTCTTGACCTTGTCTGACTGTTTTCTCTTGTTCTTGCTCTTGCTTTTGCTTGTTTATTCCTGTCTTGAGCCGAGGGTCTCTCGGAAACAGCCGTTCTACCTACCAAGGTAGAGGCACTCTACTCTTCCCAGACCCCACGATGTGAAATTTCACTGAACATGTTATTGTTGTTGTTAATTTTCCATGAGGGTGGTAGAATTCTCAGTACTTCTCTCTCCAACTCTACAGAGAAATAGATTTATTTCAAGAGACTTAGAATCGAAAATTTTATTTGATGTTCATTTTTCTTGGTAAGAATCTGTTGAGTTGTGCTGAAATTGATTTTAATGATTAACAAACAATGTGTACAAATCAGGCCCCTTGAAGATATATTTATGTTATCATGATGTTATAACAACCGGTTAAGTAGATTTTGAAAAACCAGGTTCCCTACACGTCATCGATCAGAGAAGTTACAAACACAGTTCATTTGCAAGTAGAACTCATTAGCAATATTTTTTATATCAGGTTGGTTTTAAGGGATACCAAGATCTATTGGCTGAATAAGATTGTGTTCAACAAGGCCTCAATTATGGGAACACTTTCATAGAAGGGAGCTATGTATGAAGGGAAATTATTTAAGAAAATCAAGTCCTATTAGTATTATTTTCCTTAATCGAATTATTATAGATTTTGGAGCAAAAACTCAAGGAGTAGTTCAACACAACCTCATACATAAATATAACCCCTTTGCTATTGTGACTCGCGATATTGCAAGCAATCATTACGATTCATTAACTACAAATAGCCATTATTGCAAGAAGGTGCTTTCCAGGAATCAAACTACTTAACTCAAGAATTTGGTCGGAGAAGAATCCTCTCTAGTTCTTCAGTTGTTAAGTTTTTGGCTCATTATTTTTAAGTTGTAATCTATTTTCTTTTTTGAGTAGAATTTATGTAGGTAAACAGTTCTGGGAATTTGTTTTACTTTCTAGGCTATGATTTAGTCTATTGTAGGAGTAAGGTACTAGAGTTAGTCCCTTTAGTTATTGAGTTGTAACCTAAAATCTCCCCTGTTGTTTAATGAAGATTTGAGGCAAATTCTACAAGGTAGGTCGTGATTTCCGCTCTCTTGAATAAGATTTTTCACGTAATTGTGTGTGTTCTTTACTTAGTGCATTTTCGGTGTGGTTGTGTTCCTAATTACTTAAGTTAAAGAACTAAGCTCTTCAACAAGGGCGAAAATCTGGTATACACAATTCACCCCTCATCTTGTTAATAGAGGCACTCTAGATTAACAATTGATATAAGAGAGGGTTCTTTCGAAGTATCTTGAAAGGATCAGATATGGATGCTCCACCAATTGCAAAAGAAGGTCAATCAACCACTAGACCACTACTATTTGACGAGAAGTACTATGAACGATGGAAATAAAGAATTCAAACTTTCTTGATAGATAAAGATCTTGATGTATGGGATGTAGTAATGGATTGTCACGACCCAAGTTTATGACATGTATTGTCCACTTTGGTCCTAGGCCAATATGAATCTATCTTTCGGGCTATGCCACATCGATTTTCAAAAGCCCGCGTACCATATGAATTTGAGTTGTGCCTTTTCTCTTCCATTCCGATGTTGAATTCGTCTGTGGTGTCATGTGCACCTCATCTTTAGAAGTTTGACAATCCTACTTGACACACTCTCAGTCAGGGGCGTCATATGGATGGTCCCACTATTCCATGAACAAGGATGATAAAGGTGAACCATGTACTTTTAAGACTAGGAGACAATACACTGATGAAGAAAAAAAGGTTGTTGAGAAAACGTCTAGACAAAGAAGATATTAATATGTGAAATTGGTCCAGGCAAGTATAATAGGATCTCAGCATGTACTAGTTCTACACAAATTTGGTATGCATTGAACACTATCCATGAGCGTACGAACTAGATCAAGCAGTTAGACATGTTTACACGGCAACATGAACTTTTCAAGATAAGAGAAGGCGAAACCATCCAAGATATGTGCACCAGATTTTTGTTGGGATCGAAATAACAGGATGTCATGGGAAACTACGATAAACTAGAATGACGAAAAGTAAGGTAAATACAACATCTGAAGCAATAAATCAGGAGTAACAACAACAACATACCCGGTGAAATCCCACAACGTGGGGTCGGGGGAGGTTAGAGTGTACGCAGACCTTACCACTACCTTGGTAGGTAGAGCGGTTGTTTCTGAGAGACTTTCGGCTCAATACAGAGCATAAGTACAAGCAAAGCAAAAGCAAAAGAAAAGCAAGAGCAAAACAAGAGAAACGGTCAGACTCGGTTAAAAAATTTTAAAGCAGTATAAAAATGCTGGTATCAAAAGCGAATAATTCATGATAGCGCATTCTGAAAAAGTAAGCAGTAACTAGCGTAGGTAAATAAGCTAAATAAAGTACACTAAATGACACATAGCAGCAGAAATCAAACTACAGGGGAGTATAAAGCAATACTGCGCCAATTAGTATGATAGGCTAAGCGGGCCTACAATAATAACACTACAACTACCCGTTTCTAAGCGTAAGTAGGACTACGATCGACTACCAACTACCCTTTGTCGCACCCGTTTTTAACCCGAGCTTCGCGATGCGATGGCATCGATTCCCTCTGGATCGGTTAAAAATGCTTGCGTGAGGAATCGCCACCTAATTATTCTAAGGTGAATTAGGGCACCTAAATGCTAACTAAAAGCTGCAAAATAACTCCAATTTTGTGATCTGCGAAACTAATGAAATTCTAGGTAAGAGTTCTCTATTATCCTAAAGGGAAGGGGTTAGGCATCCTTTAAGATCCGCTAACTTGCGGTTGTCCAATCAAACTTAGGTTAATTATTATGCTAAAAATGCATGTTTTTACAAGTATAAAAATAATGTTGCAAGTAGTTAATAAAATGATGCATTATGTACAAGTATGCATTTGTATGGCATTAAAATACATGTAAAGTTGGAAAAAAAGTATACATTTGTATGAAAATTGATAAAAATGTATGCAAGGTGATTTTTATGGGCGACGGGCCTAAAAATAGATAAATTAGCGATTTCCAATTTAAAACTAACACGAGCCTAAAATAAATGAACTAGCGATGGGCTTCCCGTTTTAGACTACCCTATTAATTAATTATAAGTATATCTATTCTAAACATTTCAATAATTTCAAGAGTACAATAATATTACAATACATAATGGAATAAAGCTGAATTAAGGAAAGTAAAAACAAAAACAAAATAAATAATCTCCGACGGGTATTTGTCTTCTTTGACTTTATCCCTTGCAAGATGTCAAGAACAAACGGTTAGAAAATAATTGAATATAAATAAACTTCGGATCCGTATCCAAAACAGTAAATGTTTTGATTACGGAAGGCTCAGACTTAAATTTTGAAAAACTCATTCCAATCACGTCGTGGCTGCGAACATATGACTCGTTGGTCATTTTAGTTGACTTGCCTACCGAACATGTTGGTCTCTCGGATGAAAAAATGTTTAAGTTTCATCCTTGCCCAGAAGTTTTATTTTCCGTCTTTACAACTGTGGAGGCCTTAAAAATCGACGGATATTTTTTCATCGGCCATTATAGTATCATGTTCAAATCAGTAAAACAATAAAGAAAACAGAAACTGAGAAAACAATTTACGAAGAGACACGGCCTCAAATTCAATTTCATTGGCCTAAATGCAGTATTTATTCAAAGCAGTAAAATAGTAAGATATCCATGTACGGATGTTTAAATGACAAAATAAACCAATAGTTTGCAATTAAAACGTCCGACCCGAATTCTGAAATTTTCAAACCGAAGCAGGATTCGGAATGTTTCTGAAAAATCCAACCTGAGACTGAACAGTGACACGGTCAGATTTCGGGTCGACCCGACCCGGAATCAAACAACTCTTTTTTTTAATTTTCAGATAACCAACAACAAAATATTAAACACAAAAAAATCTGAAATTATTATCAGACCCGGGCTGACCCGACCCGAATCAGCAAACCCCGACCCGAATCAGTTTTATTCTTGGATTTTCAGATAGCCAACAACAGAATATTAAACACAAAAAAACTGGTATTTTCATCCAAAATCGGGTCGACCCGACCCGGATCAAAGTCACGACCCGAATCAATTTTTCCTCAGATTTTCAGATTGCCAACAACAGAATATTAAACACAAAAAATCAGAAAATTTTACCCGTCGGAACAGTAACCGAGATAGAGCAATGACCCGACCCGGATTGTTCTTGATTTTTTTATTTTTTTAGCACTCCGATCGAGAGAAACCAACCAAAACAACGATCGAAAAGTGAAATCTCAAAACCGGCCTGAAATAAAACCAACAAACCAACCGGAAACCACCAACAAAACAACCGGAAACCACCAACAAAACAACTGGAAACCACCAAAAAAAGTACCGAAAAACACCAACAAAAACACCGAAAACTACCAACAAAACAACTTTCTGAACCTCCTTTTTTCGGGCTTAGGACCTCCCCAAAAATTCCCCCTCCAAAATGAAGAACAAAGGGGTTTTATAGATAGGTTTCGGACCTCCAAATCCCCCCTAAAAATGAGTTTGAAATTGAAATATAGGGGCAAAAGGTTGCGGATTTTAGAGGTTGAAATCGCGGGTTTTGGGTGATGTAGGTATGGGTGAAGTGATGGGGTAGGTTGGTGGTGTCAGGCGGCGGTGTCGGCGACTGGTGGTGTCAGGCGTAGGGTGCGGCGACGTGGGGGTAGGGGTGTAGGGGTGTGTGGCCGAATGGGGAGAGAGAGGGTTTAGGGTTTTGGTGATTGGGATTTTTTGGGGTTGTGTTTGGTGGGTTGGAGTATAAAGAAATGGGGTATTGGGCTCGGGTTTGGGCTTCGGTTGGGGGTCCGAAAAATAGGGGGTTTCGGGTGGGGTAAAATTATTTTGGATTAGGGGATAAAATGGGGATTGGGCTTGGGGGTTGTGGGCCGCCAGGGGGTTGGCCGATTGGGCCTGAGTATGGGCTCCGAAATGGAGTTTTGTTTTGGGGGAAAATGGGTTTGGGTTAAGATATAAAAAGGCTTGAAATAGGTTATGGGTTTAAAAATATAAAAAAGGGGTTTTATCATATATAAAAAAAGCTTTGCAAAAATTATAAATTGTAAAGATGACAATATGATAAAAATATAATATTTGTGAAATGCTTGATGCTTAAATAAAAAATAAAAATGCGATACCGTTTTGCGAAAATAAAATAACATATAATATTAGGATAAAAGTATGCTTGTGATATTAAAATGCAAATGACAATAAATATGCAAATAATATATATATATATGCCTATATTTTAAAATTATTTTGAGGTGTCAAAAATATTTAAAATTGCAAATAAAATCAGAAAAGATGGGACAAAATTGGGTGTCAACACCCTTCTACCCTAATCCGTGTCCTCCATAACCCCTATCTAAGGTCATGTCCTCAGTAAGTTGCACCTGCGCCATATCTCATCTAATCACGTCTCCCTAGTACTTCTTCGGCCTACCTCTACCTCTCCTGAACTCATCCATAGCCAACCTCTCACACCTCCACACTGGGTATTTGTGCCTTTCATCTGCACATGTCCAAACCTTCTCAACCTCGCTTTCCGCATCATATCCTCCACCGAGGTCACTCTCACTCTATCCCGAATATCATCATTTCTAACCTTATCCCTCATTGTATGCCCACATATCCATCCCGGCATCATCATCTCCGAAACTTTTATCTTTTATATGTGCGAAGTCTTGGCTGGCCAACACTCCGCCTCATACAACATAGTCGGTCTAACCACCGCCCTATAGAACGTGCATTTAAGTTTTAGTGGCACATTTTTGTCGCAAAACACTCCTTTTGCGAGCCTCCATTTCATTAACCCTGCCCCAATACAATGTATGACATCGTCATCAATCTCTCCATTCCCTTGGATAATAGACCTGAGGTACTTGAAACTTCCTTTCTTTGGAATGACATGAGTACCAAGCCTCACCTCCATCTCCTCAATGCCTTTCTTTAGCATATTCAATCAGGCTTGCCCATCACCCTACTTTGCCAAGAGGTGGCAGGAGCGCAACGACCTTAGCCCAAACCTACTTAAACAACCTAAAGGCATCTCAAGGTCGCTCCTAGTACTGAACTTGCACTCCAAGTATTATGTCTTGGTCCTACTCAGCCTGAACCCTTTAGATTTTGGAGTCTGTATCCAAACCTCCATATTAGCATTCACTCCACTACGAGATTCATCAATCAGGACTATGTGGTATGCGAATAACATACACCATGGCACCTCCCCTTGGATTTGTTGCGTCAGTCCATCATCACCAAGGAAAATAAGAATGTGCTAAGAGTTGATCCCTGGTGCAGCCTCATCATCACTGGAAAAATGATCCAAGACTCCTCCTACTTTCTGTACCCTAGTCTTGTCTCCATCATACATATCCTTGATTTTTCTAGTGTACACCATAGGTACACCTCTAACCTCTAAACATCTCCATAGAACCTCCATAGAAACTTTGTCGTATGCCTTCTCGAGGTCGATGAAAACCATATGTAAGTCTCTTCCTATCCCTATAGTACTCCACCAACCTCCTAATAAGATGAATGGCTTCCGTGGTCGAACGCCCCGGCATGAATCCAAACTGGTTCTCGAAAATGGACACGCATCTTCTCACCCTCATCTCTATGACCCTTTCCCAAACTTTCATAGTGTGGCTTAGCAGCTTGATACCTCTATAGTTGTTGCAACTCTGGATATCACCTTTGTTCTTGTACAAATGGATCATTATACTCCACCTCCATTCGTTGAGCATTTTCGTTGTCTTAAAAATGACGTTAAACAACTCAGTCATCCACTCCAAACCTTTCCTGCCTGCGCTCTTCCAAAATTCAACTAGGATCTCATCAAGCCCGATCATTCGTCCCCTGCGCATCCTACGAACAACACAATTAACCGCCTCAACCTTAATTCTTCTACAATACCCAAAATGTCGGTACCTACCAGATTGCTCCAGATCTCCCAGCACAATGTCTCTATCTCTTTTTTTGTTCAAGAGTTTATGGAAGTAAGACTGTTACCTCCGCCTAATATACGCGTCCTCCATCAGTACTTTGTCGTCCTCATCTTTGATGCACCTTACGTGATCCAAGTCACAGGCCCTTCACTCCCTCGCCTTGGCTAGTCTGTACAACTTTCTATCCCTGCCTTTTTCCTCTAATTCCACATACAGGCGTTCAAAAGCTGCCGTTTTCGCCATCGTAACGTCAAGCTTTGCCTCATTCCTCGCTATCTTATACAGTTCCCTATTCATCCACTTCTCCACCTCATCATTGCTTTCTACCAATTTCGCATACGCCGTTTTCTTCTCTTCCGCCTTCTCTTGAACTTTACCATTCCACCACCAGTCCATTCGATGCCCACCACGGCTACCCCTCGAAACCCCAAGCACTTATTTAGCTACCTCTTGAATGCAACTGGATATCTTGTCCCACATACCAGTCGCATCCCCACTACTCTCGCAAGCCCTCTTGGACATCAACCTTTCCCCCATCTCCTTTGCACTAGACATGGTCAAGCTTCCCCATTTGATTCTTAACATGTCATCTACAACCCTCATCTTCTTCTTCATCTTGATCTCCAAATCCATCACCAAAAGCTTATGTCAGTTTGTAAGATAATCCCTCAGAATAACCTTGCAGTCTTTACAAAGGCCATTGTCAACCTTCCTAAGGAGCAAAAAGTTTATCTAAGTCTTAGCCACCGAAGTATGGAAAGTCACCAAGTGCTCCTCCTTCTTCAGGAACCTCGAATTGGCTATCACCATCCCAAAAGCTCTAGTGAACTCCAAAAGTAAGACGCCTCCCCCATTCCTGTCCCCGAGGCCAAAACATCTATGCATGTCGTCATAATCTCTGGAAGTAACCCGATATGTCCATCGAAATCCCCTCCTACAAATAACTTCTGATTGGGTGGTATACCACACACCACCTAGTCCAAATCCTCCCAAAAGAGCCTCTTCTCCTCCTCTCCCATGCCCGCCTACGGCGCGTAAGCACTAATAATGTTCATAGTGAACCCTCTAACTACCAACTTAATCCTCATCGTCCTATCATCGATCCTCCTAACCTCTACCACATGATCCCTTAGCTCACTGTCTACTAAAATGCCTACCCCATTCATATACCTCGACTTACCCGAGAACTATAATTTATACCCGTCTACATCCTTAGCCTTAGGTCCTACCCATTTGGTCTCCTAAACACAGGCTATATTAAGGCTGGCCGGTAGGCCGGGTCGACCCGGTCCCGACCCGACCCGACCCGACCCCGCCACGATCCCCCTTAAATAAATTTAAAAAAAGGTGTCGGGACTCGAAATCGGGACGGGATCTGGGCTCGTCCCGCCCAGGCCCGTACTGACCCGACCCCGCCACAGACTTGCCCAGACCCCGCCACAGACTTGCCCCGACCCTGCCCCAACCCTACCCCGACCCCGCCCCTATCCCGACCCAACCCCCTCTTTGCAAAAAAAATCGTTGCACAACGGCCATTTTATATTTTGGTCGTTGTGCAACGGTCATTTTTGGCCCCCCACCCCATAAACCCCACTACCCCCTTAATATTTATTTTTAACCCCTAAGTTACTATATTTACACTTTAACCCATTTTTTCAACTATAAATACCTCATTTTCTCTTCATGTTAATCTCACAAATCTTCCTACAACAATCTCTCTAATCTCTCAACTCAATCTATATCTCAACAAGTCTACAATTACATTGCCTATTAAATATTTTATTTTATTTGCTCATTTGTATAATTGTATCAAAGTTCAAAAATTGAGACTGAAGTTGGCAACTAGCTTGAGGATCATCCATTGAGCAAAATTTTAATTTTCAACCTTGATTACACGACGTTATATCGGCGTTTGGTACCTTCGTTCCTTCTTTAAAATACTATTGTTACTTTATTTTAATTATCACACTTAATTTTATTATATTTAATTATTTATTAGCATAATTAAAATGGAACGATTAAGACGTATGTTTAAGGGTAAGGGTGCTTCTTCTAGTAGGGGTAACAAGGACAGGGGTACTTCTTCTAGTCATCCTATTCCTATACATGATGATTTGATTGATTACACTCATATATATTAATCTAATTTTTTTTTAATGATATACCATTAGACGATGAGATATATTCTGCAACTCAACCAGACTTTAATTTAGAAGATAATCTAGATGACTGACCCACTAATGTAGATGACACACCCACTAGTGCACCTCAAACTGAAACTGGAATGACTCCTATTCCCCTAGTATGAGACGAAGCCCCACACAATGAAAATTAAAATCTACTACATGAGATTTTTTTGATAGGAACCAAGAGAATCAAGCAGTTAGATGCCAAATTTGTAAACATGTTTATAAATGTAAAATGGGAAAAGGTCAGGGTGGGACGGGAGGTTTATTGAGACATGTACAAAGTTTTCACAAAGCTAGGTGGGATGAATACGAGGCTACAAAGTCGGGGAGCCAATGCGCTCTCAATCCGAACAAGGTTCATATAGTGTCCCGGACCAAGTACAGGGTCAAAATTAACCCGAAAACGGGGGGAATTATAGGTCCTAAATAAGATAAACATAGAGATAGGGAAGCAATAGCAAAATTAGTTGCGGTGGAGGGTTTGCCTTTTTCCTTTTACATAAGAGATATGTATAATCCTGCTTTTAACGATTTTCCTAGATCAATTATTAGGAGAGACGTTTTTAAATTTGCACACGAATATCAATAATATTTACGTTATGCATTATATCATTTTCCTGGAAAAATATCTCTCACTTTTGATATAGGTCATAGTACTAACGGCCATGATTATTTAACTGTAATATGTCATTGGATAGATCATAATTGGTCTATGCAAAAACGTATTTTAGCAAATAGATATATTGATGATAGGCACACCAGAAATTTTATTGCAGAAAATATTCATCAAGTTTACGATTATTATGGTATAACTGACAAAATAATGACTGTTACGTTAGATAATGCTTCTTCTAATAATTATGATGTGAGACTTTTAAAAAGTCTATTAACTCCATATTTTCCGAATCATTTTCATATAAAATGTGTGTGTCATATTTATAACTTAGTTATAAATGATGGTCTATCACTTTTTGAAGACATTCTTAATAAAGTACATTTTGCTATAAACTTTATTTTAAAAGTAATAGAATACAAAGAAAAAAGAATATAAAAAAATTTGTCACGATTGTGGACTACCTTAGAAAAATTTCTGAAGAAGTAGCGACTAGTTGGAATTTTCTATATGAACAACTACTTGTTGCCTATGATTATAGAAGACCTATAACTTTATTTTTTAAAGCCCATAATCGAAATCCAATTGATATGCTTATAGATAATGATTGGAAAAAAATTTCAGAACTTATTGTATTTTTAGAGAAATTGTTTCAAGCAACTAAAGAATTTTCTGGTATATATTATCCTACTATTTTAACTATGTTATTTTATATAGCTCTAATATTTTTGTTACTTAATGAATATATGGAAAACCCATCTTCTAAGGCGCCTATTAAAAAAATGTTTATCAAATTAAAAAAAAACAATTCCTACTATTTATATTATTGGTGTTGTATTAAATACGACTATTAAAATAAACTATTGTAAAGCACTTATGGAAACTATTTATGATTGTATAGCAGTACTTCCACCTCCAACTCCAAAAAATCCAAATGAACAACCACCTAAGGAAACAACTAAAGAAGAAGTTTATCTAGCATACATGATGAATGGAAAATAGTATATACGCATTACCAACAAGAAAGTGCTAGCAACCAACCGGCTTCTATACCATCTTCTTCTTCTACAATACAACCTTAAAAAACATGATGTTTCTGCGGCGAGTATTGAAAGCCTTAGAAATAGAATGTTTAGTGGTACCACTACTAATCAAGTTAGCGAGTTTGATGTTTTTATTTTGCAGGATATTGTACCGTACCAATCAGTTCTCAATGAAGAAGGATGTGAAGACTTGCTTAAATACTTGAGGGACAATGAGAAGACATTTCCGACACTAGAAAATATGGACCGAGATGTGTTGAACATTCAAGCGTCATCAACAACGCCTGAAAGCGCTTTTTCTGCTGGAAGATTTCAAATAGGAGAGCACATACACTCATTAGCGGGAGCCAACTTGGAGATTGCAGTTTTATTTAGAGATTGGATACGAGCGGAGTGTAGAAGGTGCGGTCAACCGGAGATCAACGAAGAAGACGATGAAAACTATAACGAAATCTTATCCAACGGAGGTGGAAGCGATATCGAGCAATTTGACCAACAAATTCCAATTCCAATCGAAGAACCACAAGACATTGTGAAGAAATTAGAAAAGGTGTTTATAAATATGTGATTTTTTTAATTGCAATTTTACTATATAATTTGCAACTTTCAACACCACAAAGTTGTAATTTTGAAATTGTATTTCAAAAAAAATTATATTTCTATTAAATAATATAAGAGGCACAAAAACAGTCTTGGGATGTTTTTATTACACTATCTTGTTCAATTATTGAAGTGTTTATATATGTTATTTTTTTAAAATTAAGTGCAAAAAAAAAAAACTGAAAAACCCGACCCGACCCCGCCCCGCCCCGCCCCGCCAAGACCGATCCCTTTTTCCGTCGGGACCAGGAACAGGATGGGACATCGGCGGATCATGCCAGTCCCGCCGGAGGACCGATCCCTCCCTCCCCAGTCCCGCCGGGACCTGCCATGTCCTGCCCCTAACCCGGTCCATTAGCCACCCCTAGGATATATTAATCCTCTTCTTCTTAAGAATGTTAACTAGCTCTATGGACTTCCCTGTTAATGTCTCAATGTTCCAAGACCCTATTCGGAACCTAGTATCTCCCTTACCCCACTTACTATAAATGATCTAAAAGAAAATTTGAATACATAAGAGCTGAAGAATCATCAATTTCGTGAGATAACTGAACCTCGCAAAGACAAGAACCTCATTTTCAAAAAATAAAATACCTTATTATATTTAGAAATATTTTAAGTTTAAGCTTCATGTGTTAGCCTTAATGAAATAATTTATAGTCATAACAATGTTTAAACCTTGTTTTATACTTCATACGCCCCAATTTATGTGACACTTTTCTATTTAGTATGTTACAGAAGAAATATCACATTTCTATAATTAGAAATAATGTGACTTTAAAATTCTCCTTTTACCTTAATGAAATTATTTATAATCATACAAATATCTAAGATTTGTTTAGACCACAAATTTTAAATTCTTTTTCTTTTAAAATTTTTTACCTAGTCAAATAGTGACACAAATTATAATGAAGAGAGTATTACAAGTTCAATAATTTTTCTTTCTTTTTAAAATTTTAAATTTAATCAAATATCATCGCATAAATTAAAATGCTGACAATTTACTATCAACAAGAGAGAAGTCTTTATGATGGAACCTGAAATCTTGTTGGCTATGTTCACATAGCTCAGTCAAACTGTCGGCAAATTGATTACCTTCTCACTAGTGTTCAACTCTAATTTCATGCATGTCGTAAATTTAGAGAAAATCTCTCCATATATATTCCATGGGATTTATTATTTGGTAAAGTGACGGCTAGAAATACCTACAAATTCTTGGTTGTTAATGTCGATATGACGATGCACCTACCTAAAATATCACTCTCTTCTAGAGATGGCAGTGGATTCTAGACCCGGTCCGGATCCGGTAAATCCAGATACATTTTATAGGATATGAATCTTGAAAATTTGGACCAGACGGATTCAGATTCGGATCGGACCCGGATCCATTTCTGACGGATCGGATCTGGATCTGGATTTTGTATTTGAGATCCGTATCAGGTCCAGATCCGACCCGTAGATCCGTTTTTTATTAAATATATTCATAACCTAGAATGAATTTGGAGAGCCTAACTTATGTTAAACACATAAGATATGATCATTGATTTTGGAGAGTCTAACTTAAGTTAAAACAACTCCAGACAATCACAACCTGGTCTTATAAGTATCAACTACTGGTTTGTGAAGAAGTAGAAAAGAGATTACGAGTCTTGCTTCTTTATACATATCAACCTATAAATAAACCTAACATGTTTTGAAAAAAAGAAAACCTAAACAAGTGTTAACATATTTGTACTGATCTGGAAAATAACATAAGTAGACTTTATTATTGTTACTATTTTTCTTGAAATCCCTGGGAACTTTATCAGAATGTTTGATTTAATTTCTAGACAAGTAAAACTGGATAAAAACTTAACAAACTATTCATAAGCTAGAGATTTTAAGAGGGACCTTAACATTTGTTACACTATCTGTTAAGCTAGGGGAAGATAGATAAGTTAAGGCCAAATAACACAAAAGAAGTCCTCTGCTAAGTCTTTATATTTATCAAGCAAGGAATTTGAAAGTATAATCCTATATGAAAACAACCAAATGGTTTCACAAACTAAATTTTATTAGAATGTTTGATTTAATTTCAACAGGTGGAATATTATTCAAGGCAAAAATTTTATATGTGGATCCAGATCCGATCCGTGGACCCGATGGATCCAAATTTGGATCTGATTTTTATGGACCCGATGGATCTGGATCCAGGTATAAAAAACGGATCTGAATCTAGATCTAGTAGGATTCGGTCCAGATCCGATCCGTTTTCATCCCTACTCCCTCCTATTTATATTACTTATTATATGTTACTAAAAGTAAGTAATTGATCTGAAACACTTATTGTATTAAAAATTTAAGATTAGATTTAGTATTTCCTTCACATTTACTTTTGCTTTGATAAATGTGTGAAGAAATTAATATAGTGAAATCGAAAGTACTATTAATTTTTATAAGTATTATTACATTATGATTAAATTATAAAACTATTTTTTTAGTGATATGGCGCATGTTCGTGATGGAACAAACACTCAATCTGGTATTATTATACTTTATATATGATGATATTTGACTGAAAAACAAGTATTGAAATTGTTGAATCTCATTGTTCATAACTGAATGAAAAAAAATGGTATTTCTTCTATTTTATTTATGGTATTCACTTTTTTTTAGTCTATTTGAAAAAGAAAGATATTTTACGAAAAGCTTTTATAATCACACAATGTTATAATATGTTTAAGACGATAAATTTTAATAATTTTAAGACACGAATACTATGACATATTGAAGAGCACAAATTTCAAAAAAAATATTTTTTTCTTAAACTTCTATCGAATTTAAATTATGTAACATAGATCGAAACTAATAGAACAATAATTTCATGATATATCCATTCACCCTTCTCTCTCCTTGTAAGAATCAAATTTTAAACAAATAAGGTCCTAGCGAGTTATGTCAAGCAAAAGTAAAGTGAAGATATTAAGACTAACAAGTAATTATCAAAACATACCAATCTCATTATGATAGCTTAAAAATGAAACTATATATCACATCAAATAAGACGGAAGAAGTAATTTTCATAATTTATGGTATTTGATTAAATTCCCAGCAAAGAATTGTATGGTAGAGCGTAAGACGAATCTAAAAAATCATGCCAACAACAATATTCATCAACTTAGGGACAGGGCGAAGCTAGAGACAGTTATGCTCTGCGTCTCAAATTAGTTAGTTAGATTTTCATTTCACGACATTCAAACTATATTGATCTTGATTAACATTTTAATTTTTAAATCATATTGACATATATAGTATTTTTCATATAATTTTTGAATATATAAATTTTAATTTAAAATAGCGTATTGATCTAATCCAATTTAGCTTTAAAAATTAATCAAATTGACTCTCGACCAGCAACACATGACAATTAATTTGAGACAAAAAGAATAATTTCGTAAAATTTAGTATCTTTAGTCAAAACTCTATGATTAATTTAAGAAATTTATCTAATATATTTATATAATTATTTTGGAATTTATTAAGCAGCTTTTTTAGAATTTAGAACGGATGAACTCAAAACTCTGACTCTTGAGCTCATATTGGATAATTTCCGAACGAGACATCCATGTTAAACCACACGATAAGATTTTAACTAATGATTATACTTTTTTTTTTGTTTTTTCTTCAGGATATTCACGCAATCTTACATTGTTCTTCTTTCATCTTGAAAATATATAACTTAATAATTCAACATATCATACGTACCGCATATAAAAGCAATTATAGACCAACACACATGCAGTACACGTGTGTATGCTGAATCACAAACTCATTAGAAAAAAATCTATAATGTTGTCACTTTCAGTACAAAGTACTAGTCGCTTTATCTCACTATGTTATTATTTGAGGGGTATGTATGTCAATATATCCGAATTATTGTCCTTGGGGGTGATTTGAATCACTACTCAGCTAAGGAGAAACTCATCCAAAAATTTGCAACTGCTTAGCTTAAAATTCGTATATTAGGTCAATTAATTAAATTGCAAAGAGTGAGATCACAAGCAACCGTAATTAATCTAAATTTGGTTAATCCTTAATAATATGAATATAATGAGAATAATGTAATGAAAATAACAACAAAGATACACAAATCGAAATAATTGTGAAGAGAAGAGATAGAAAGCACCTTATTGAGTTCCTAAATTTCGACAGTGAAGAACACTTGATGAATAATGATGAACGACAAAACTGATAAATAATGTTTAAAGTTGTGTATAGTCAGGTTATTTCACCTGATTATACTGATGGGGAAGTAAAAAGATTTATAGGATAAGCTGATAGTAACTGCTTCCATGATTCTCGTATTTTTCAGTCGTTACATGGCTAAGATCGTGAGCATCAAATGAAATTCTAGATAGCTCAAATTTAACAGTTGTTTGAGCTATCTCATGTTTCAGCACGCTGAACCTTCACGAAGGGATTGTTCTGGGCCTCTGTTGTCTCATGTAAATGAAGCGGGTCTGAGAGCTAATTCTCAAATAATCAGGCAAGTCTCGGTTCGATTAGCATTGACAGATTCAGTAGTTGATTATAGTCCTCTCTATATTTGCCACATATATGATTAAATAGTCTTTACTTTCGATATATTTTCACCATTACAATAACGTTGTTGTTGAACCACTTAGAAAGCAAACTAGTTGCTTTAATTAGGTTCAGAATTTATATTCTACTAAACACACTTTTTTCATTACTTCTTTTTCTTATGAACTTCTTGACAGTTAGGCTTAAACCATTTCATTTATCTATTTTCTCGATTGATCGCTTTTTATGTTACAGAGGACATCTCTTTACTGCACAATCACTGAAAGGGTGTGTAGCTCTTCGACAAAATCAAGTCTTCTCGATCTCGTCTTTCCATGATTTAAGGGACTAATTTGAAATTGAAAGTGTCTTAAATCCACGTAAATTTTAATGAAGATTAAGAATAAAAAAAGGCAGGTCATAGTCAATTAAATGCTGCCAATAAATTAGATTGAAATTCTTAGAACAGTCAAAAATAAATCAAAAAGCAGGTCATAGTCAATTAAATGCTGAGAAATTTTTTGTGGCAAACAACTTAGGAGTACCTTAAATTATGCTGGCAGTAGACCCAACTTGAATAAAACTTGTTTAGGCCTTAGCTTTGAAATCTATACATGTGACAATATTAGGTTGTTAACTTTTTTTGGAGAAATCTATAATACTCCAAACACACCGCTAGCAATTGTTCATCTACCTAGTCTTGGTGGAAGCAGAGCCACAAATAGTAATGTTTTGAATTCGAAATATCAATATATATATATATATATATATTGAACCTAATATTTCTGATGGAGTATAATTAAGATGTAAAAGTTTATAATAATTAGTAGATCTGAACCCATAATTTAAAAGTACGTTTAATAAGTTCACTACCAACAATAATATTACGATTTAAATTGCTCAAATTGAAATAAGACAAGAGAGTACCTTGGAATGCCGTCATATGAGATATGGCGCCGGTATCCATGTACCAACTATCGTCTGAAACATTGAGAGACATCGTGTTCAAAGCCGCCTCAATATCCGTCGGTGCTTAGGTTGAAGAAGGAGAGACATGCGCATTGTATGCCTGCTGTGGACGTGCAGCGAGGATGCCAGGCTAGGGATGTCGGGCCGTAGGTGGGGCCTAGGAGGACGTCGGGTAGGGGCACGGTGGAGCAGCCCAAGCCGGCTGGGCCCACACAGCCCATGGCGGGTAAGCAGCCCACGATGGAGGCTGCTCCCAATGCTGTTGCCATTGCGGGTGGCTATCGGTCAGCGGAGGCTGCCTTCTGCCACCGCTGCTACTGTTTCTGCCTTCTGAACTACGTTTCAGATCAGTGGTTTGCCTGTGAGATAAGCCATAAACGGGCCCCTCGTGTCAGTAGATGGGCCGCCAGTGGTCATGAGGGCGGCATCGGCGGTGCTGGCGTTAGCCGCTACTCGCTTGGTTTTTTGAGTTTCTTCCAGGATAAGTCTCGAACGAGCCTCATAAAATGGAGGCAATGGCGTGCTTTGTTGGAAGATAGTAGCGACACCGTTATAATTTTCATTCAAACCCGCAATGAGTTGCATCACCAATCGTTGATTCGTGATCGGTGCACCGACGTTTGAGAGTTAATCAACAATGATCTTAAGTTCTTGACAATAGGCAGATGCATTAGGAAAGTTATCCTGTTGAATGTCCTTAAATTGATTTTCCAAATACAAGGCACGTTTTGTCTTGTTATCATGAAAAATAATTTTCAATCGCTCCCAAGTTTGTTGTGCAGTAGCGTCGGTTTCAATGATTGTATGCAATAGGTCGTTCGAGATGGTGCCATAGATCCATTGTTGAACAACCACATCTAAACGTGATCAAAGTTCGTCATGTTTCTCCAGCGGTTTGGCAGTGGGCTTTAATTTTGGAGGGATGATGTGATCGATGACTTTGTAGACACGATAATGGATCTAAAACAATTCCACCCAAGATGAATACTAAACTTTTTCTATCTCAAGAGTTATGTAAATGAAATTCTTGATGTTGTTGACTGCAATAGCAGAATGAAATTTAGGTTGTTCAGACATTGAAAATTGGGAAAGAAGAGGGGAAGAGGGTTGCCAAGAATTAGAAGATAAAGGGAGAGGGAGGACTTCGGCGGGTAGGCGGCCGAGAAGGGTGGGAACGGCTAGGGTAGAAAGAGTTAGGGTTTGGCTTATGGTACCATAAAGAAATGTTCCCTCCTTTCATTGATTATTGTATACAATATATATAATGTTACATAATTATTTATATGAATACAAACTAGGTAACTAATCTTCCTAATTACAATTGAAATATAATTTTACTTAATATAAAAGATATACAAAAATACGAAAATATTCTGGAAATATTTTATCAAATATTCAGGTGGGAACTGGCTGCCATGGTGGACTTATCAGAATACATGATATTACCTTATAGAGCTCTTTATGACATCATTAATGAAATTGGTCACAATATCAACAAAATCTATGGCTGGAAGAACCCCACTAAAAATCTGCGGAATACGGTATTCACATGCACTTCTCATTGAATAGTGTACTCGTTCTTCGAGAATTTTTTTTGTCGGAATTAGTCAAAGCTTGTATTTATCATTTTATATGATGTATTTGACTGAATCAGAGGTTTAAGAAGAAAAACAATGTATTTGACTGAATCAGAGGTTTAAGAAGAAAAACAATGCTTTTGAACATTTTATAAGAGTACCTTTTTGAACTTATGAACCTAATTAAATACGTGATAATTTGAAATTCTGAATTATCACCATCTATGTATTAAAATATACCTCAAAATTGATTAGAAAAACTATTAGTTATTTATGTTTCCTACCTGAACTCTCAACTAGGTGTGTTTTATTACATAGATGATAATAGTTCAGGTAGAAAAAAGAAGCAGTTGACAGTTGGGGTGTGCAACTCACGAACAAGTGATAGTACTTCAGGTGTGTTTTTTACCATTAAATCTTATTATTATTCATGCTTGTTTTTTTTTTGTTAGATTTCAGTGGGCAAGTCTATGCAATGCATTTCTAAAAGAAGCAAAATGGTTTGCATCTGGGTGGTACCAACAGCAGATGAGTACCTAACGAATGGGCTTGTTAGTTCTGGAGTTAATGCTGTCTCAGTACACATGTTCTATCTCTTAGATTTTGGTGGAAGCTCTACTCATTTGGAAGATGTGTCAGCCATGTCCTCTTCTGGGGCTAAGATTCTTCTTCTTTGGGATGATCTCGGAAGTGCCAAGGTAACTGAAAGGTGTCAAACGCTATGGAAAATAAAAACAAAATAAAATAAATCGAATGCCGATTCTGTTTCCGAATGTCGGTAATTATGTCGTCCGACACCAGTAACAACACTTAGCAAAACAATAACTTTAAAGAATAAATGCAGCGGAATTTAGAGAATACAAAGGTTTAAATTTTCATACGTTAAGTACAAATTCCTTTCTTTATAGATTTACAAGAGGTGCGTCTATTTCCGAGAACCAGTTTGGTTTCATGCCGAGGCGTTCGACCATAGAAGCCATTCATCTTATTAGGAGGTTGATGGAGCAGTATAGAGAGAGGAAGAAAGACTTACATATGGTTTTCATCGACCTCGAGAAGGCATACGACAAAGTCCCTAGGGAGGTTCTATGGTGATGTTTGGAGGTTAGAGGTATACATGTGGCGTACACTAGGGCGATCAAGAATATGTATGATGGAGTCAAGACTAGAGTACGGACAGTAGGAGGAGACTCAGAGCATTTTCCAGTGATGATGGGGCTGCACCATGGATCAGCTCTTAGCCCATTCCTATTTGCCTTGGTGATAGACGGATTGACGCGACAAATCCAAAGGGAGGTACCATAGTGTATGTTATTCGCAGACGACATAGTCCTGATTGATGAGACTCGTAGCGGAGTGAACGTCAAGCTGGAGGTTTGGAGACAGACTCTGGAATCTAAAGGGTTCAGGTTAAGTAGGACCATGACAGAATATTTGGAGTGAAAGTTCAGCATCGGGAGCGACCCTGAGACAGGCGTAGAGGTAAGGCTTGGAACTCAGGTCATTCCAAAGAAAGGAAGCTTCAAGTACCTAGGGTCTATTATCCAAGGGAATAGAGAGATCAATGATGATGTCACACATCATATTGGGGCAGGGTGGATGAAATGGTGGCTCGCATCTCGAGTCTTGTGCGACAAAAAGGTGCCACTAAAACTTAAAGGCAAGTTCTATAGGGTGGTGGTTAGACCGACTATGTTGTATGGGGCGGAGTGTTGGCCAGTCAAGACTTCGCACATACAAAAGATTAAAGTTGTGGAGATGAGGATGCTGAGATGGATGTGTGGGCATACAAGGAGAGATAGAATTAGAAATGACGATATCCGAGAGAAAGTAGGAGTGACCTCGGTGGATGATAAGATGCGAGAAACGAGGATGAGATTGTTCAGGCATGTGCAGAGGAGAGACACAGATGCCCCAGTGTGGAGGTGTGAGAGGTTGGCTATGGATGGGTTCAGGAGGGGTAGATATAGGCCGAAGAAGTATTGGGGAGAGGTGATTAGACGGGATATGACGCAGGTGCAACTTACTGAGGACATGACCTTAGATAGGGGGGTTGTGGAGGACACAAATTAGGGTAGAAGTGTAGTAAGTACTCGAGCGTAGTCCTACTTATGCTTACAAATTGATAGTTGTAGTGTTATTACTGTAGGCCCGATTAGCCTATCACACTTATGTGCACATTATTGCATTATAATCCACTGTAGTTTGATTTCTGCTGCTATGTGTTCTTTAGTGTACTTTGTTTAGCTTATTTAGTTGTGTTAGCTACTGCTCCCTTTTGTTCGAATGCACTTTATACTGCTTTAATTCCTTATCTGAGTCTGACCGTTTCTCTTGCTTTACTCTTTACTCTTGCTTTGTTTTGATTGTCTTGCTTGTGATTATGCTTTGTCTTGAGCCGAGGGTCTCTCAGAAACAGTCGCTCTACCTACCAAGATGGAGGTAAGGTCTGTGTACACTCTACCCTCCCCAGACCCCACGGTGTGGATTTCACTGGGTATGTTGTTGTTGTTGTTGACTAGGTTAGACTAGTTCAAATCAAATGTATCAGGGTTGGTTGTAAAGAGTACAACCCCTCAAATCATCGTGTAACTCTTGTTGGAAGATGAATAAAATGCTTAGTTGGTATTAAAAAAAGAACTATTTTAAACCTACTCCAAACCTAACAGATTTTATATTTTGGTCATTTCTTATATAAGAAACAAATTAGTACTCGTAAAAGCTTAAAATATATACCTTTTCACCGCTTCCGTTAAGAGGGTTAACTCTTCAATTGTCCCATAAACATCAAAGATGTCATCTATAACATAAATGAAAGAGATGCATTTTGCTATCTCAATTCTCTATTGTGATATTTTTGCATCTGCAAGGACTGCCATTGGCCAAGCATCCCATTTCAATGGCTGGTCTCTCAAAAGCTTCAAATCTTCAGCCAAACCAAGACTTCTCCACGACCTATATCATTAGAAGTTGCTTAGTAAATTAAATTATTTTTGACATTGTAGCCATACCCTCACTAATTTGACTTACATATATGATAATGTATCAACTAAAAAGAAGGAAGATCTTGATCGAAATCTCGATTATTCTGAATAGTGAGAAATACTTTGAAATTTGACCTTCCCAGGCCCTTGAGATCGATGCCTTTTAATTTATTTGTAGCAGTTAACCTACAAATTTTAATTTAAAAATAATTTTTAAATTTTGAGTTAAACTTTATACGTAGAGATAGTACAAGAATTTTTACACTGTCAAGTCACCCTAAATGATAACTGCAAATAATCGTCCATAAAACCTGAGATTAGTAACCTAGAAAGTAAGATAAGTTACCTGCTACAAGAAGTTAAAATACATTAATATCAAAAATCTTTTATATTAGTATAAATAAGTCAAATCCTTACTTTTAGGAAATTTAATAATGTCAAATTATTTTTACACCATAAAATACATAAAAAATTAATTCGATTAATTTACCTAGAAACTTGATCCAGTTCATGTTGATGTATCTCTTGGGTTATGGAGAAGTCAATATTTGCCAATTCTTGCAAGGTGCTTCTTCCCCATCCATTAATTCCTTTAAAGTTACTAATGAAGCTTTTGTCTTTGTAACTTGCTAAGCTCTTGTAGCATGGATACTTCAATGTTTCTTTAATGATTCTACTTTGAACACATGAGTCATTATGTGCAAGACATGCATTTAGGTGCTCACCACTGAAATTTGCAACTTCATCAAGTATGTGTTCTTCTTCTACACCAAGTTGTGATGCTTCATACAGACCAATTAATCCACTTACATCTTGTTTTAGGTATAATCCAAATCCCCCATCATCATTGTTCTTGATGAATATTTTAAATACATCTGATCCAGGCAATAGATACTTATTCGATATATATCTCAAATTGAGTATAATTTCTATATATATATGGTAGTATACGAAAGATTTTTATATTATCAGGTCACTTTTCATTTTGGTTAAAATACATTTATGATATAAAATGTTGAATTGTGTACCATGTTTATTTTTTAATGGTACTCCCTTTAGTTCCTCTATCTTGTTTTTTTGTATGTATGTTGGAGGTTTCGATTTATGTCCCCTAATGTACTACTTCTATTTATATATATAATATACAAGGTAGGGATCTAAAATTTATTTGACCATATTTATTAAAAGATTAAATTATTAAAGAGAATGAATTTTTATTTATTTAATTATATATGTCTTTAACACCCCTGATGAGCTTGATATATTCCTTTTCATGAGTAAAGACTCAAAAACGTGTTTTCTAATACCATATACTTCACAGGGTAAAGAGTATTCAAAAGAAGTGAACCTTCTCAATGTCAAAGTTACTCATTGCTATCACGAAGCTAACATGGAGGTGTTGGGATATAGTAATCCAATGTATGTGCACTCATTAGCAAAAACTGGTTCACTAGAAGATACTTCGAGTATTTTCCCCAACTTGAACGAGTGACCTCAAAAATGTGATAGAAGATTATAATATGAATAAAGTTGGCCTCGCCAATTTTAAAATTAGAACTCACAAGTAAATAATAATTAGTTGAGGTTTTTGAACATAGTAAAATTCTAACTATTGATAGAAGTCTTATATATATATATATATATATATATATATATATATATATATATATTCAATAGACCTCTTTTAGTACGCTGAGGGTGACTCCCGCAGCATAGTCGTATATGTATATCCTAGTTTTACTTATGAGGTTTGGTAACCGATGTACCTTTTGCTATTAGTCGATATATGTACAAGATAGGTATTCAGGCTAAATTTCCTGCCCCATCACAATAGGAGATGAAAGTTTGAGTGAATGTATTAAATAAGAAAGATATTATATTTTATCTAAAAATTTAAGCGGCTAAAAATAAGTCTTTGCACTTTACCTAAACCAATTACCTGCTGGCACGTGGTAACTTTCTTGTCTCAAAAGCCTAAAACAAAGAGAAACATCAAAAGGGGTTTGATACTTGAGAAAACAAGCACTTTCCACATGCTCTTTTTGTAAAATTGATTCAATCTCTTCTTGAAAGTGGTATTCAATTCCCATACGTTGAATGACATATACTAAAGCAAGATTATCCAAACGATTATCATTTCCTTCTGTCCTTAGTGCATACTTTACATCCTTCACTAGTCTCTCAAATTTGGTATTAAATCCATCCTGCAGTAATTAAGCATTTTCTTAGTTAGGAAACTAAAATGCGAACATTTTTAAATTTGAAAAAAAGGGAATTTGAACTCTTCAAATATTTTGCTGAATTACTTGATTGATTTAACTTACATGGTGTAAGAGTACGATGGACCTACCCATATGCAAGGGCAGTAAATGCACACCCCTTTATCGAAAAATGACACTATATCTAATATATATATATATATATATATATATATATATATATATATATATATATATATATATATATATAACAGGAAGGAATCGAGATATAAGGTATTGAAGAATTAAAAGTTAATTGAAATATGCAGAAAATAAATAAAGATTAACTTACAATTTAAGGTTCCAGTTAAGGAAACCATAAATCAAAGGTTCTGCAGGAATTTAAATCAAATAGGCGGTAGAACCAGCTAAGTATTTAATGCAGGAATTTAAAGAATTTAAAAGCATGAAGGATTTAAAAGATTAGGAGGTAGTACCGTCCATAATCATATTTATTTAAAATATTAAAATTTACAAAGTATTTTGTCAAGGACATATACCTTGGGAATTTCTAAGGTATTTTGGATCATATGATATGAGTCATATAATATGAATCATATGAGTGATATTGGGGAATTTTGATCTAATCTAAAGGAAAATTTCTTTAGAGCTCTCACTTCTCTCTAGAATCTGAAAGCTTATGAGAGAAAGAACTTAGAAAAAGAACTTATCTAACTAAGGTAGAGAGAGTCTCCTTTTATAGGAGTTTTACATGGCATTTTGGTAAATAAAAGAGAATCTAACTATTCATCTAAGTGGAGAATGACTATTCATCTGAGTGCAGATTGACATCATCCTTTTTGGCATTTTCTTGAATTATTGCTGGAATCTTTGTTTTTACTATTTGCTTTTCGAAAGTCTCTTTTTCGGGCATTTTCTTTTGTCGGAATTTTGTCTGATTTTTACTCCGAGTATTTTGTCTTTTCTTGGCAATCTTTTTTAGAATTCACTATTGCCAAAAATTGGAATGTCTTCAATATCAATTTCTAGTTCTTCGTCTTCTGATGAAGAGCCTTGTTTATATGAAGATGGTGCAAACTTCAGAATTATGGCCTGCATTTCTTCTGGATTTTTGGCCGCTGCAAGCATTGATGCCATCTATGATTTTTGTGAAAGGAACTGGGTGTGCTCCGGTGTTTGTAGTGGTGCTTGTGGTGTTTGTAGAGGCACATGTATTTGAATGGATTTTTGAGCATTTAGCCATTCCTGGACTTTTTGTGGTGTGAGGCTTGCTGGTATTTTAAAGCTGTTCCACCATCGGATCTTAAATCTTCTTCGGATTGTCGGAATTTTATTTTCTGAATAATCGACAAACCATGTGAAAACCCATGGTAAATGGAATTTGGTGTGAAAAAGGTGCAGTGGCATAAATATTTTTTCTTCTTCTGTGGGTTTATATTGGGATTTAAAAAGGCTGAAAGATCTAGTGACTTGGGGTTTTTGTATTTCAAGGGAAGATCCGAATTTTTCCCATCATGAATTCTATCATGTTGGAAATTTACATGAGGTATCAAAATGAAAAAGGCAAGTGTGGCGTTGGTTGGTATTTTGAATAAAAAATAAATTGAACCAGGCTTGTTGGTAATCCAAGTAATTAAATGAAATATAAAAAAAATGGTTCATTTTAATTGAAAATTTCAGAAATTGTTTTTCTAGGGACTTGTGATATCACAAGTTGGAATTTTGAAAATTGAATTTCCAGAAATGGTTTTTGAAAATAGATTTTTTGAAAAATATTTTTGAGAAAGGGTTTTGGAAATTCTTTCTCTAATTTTATGAAATTTTGAGTGCATTTACCTTCCGGATGATCTCCTGTTTACGAATCTCGCCTTTGTAGTTTTGGAGATTTGTCAAGGAGTGAGAGGTGTTTTGGTATTCTTTCTTGGAAGGTTTTCTATGTTTTTTTCTCTGTTTTGAAGGAATTTACAGGTTAAGAAATCTGGAATAGAATTTGTTTCTCCTTTAATATATTCAATATCGAAATAAAAAATGCTAAGAATCGCTTGCCATCGTGCAAAAATCTGTTTGATGCAAGGTTTTGAACATCTTTTTGTAAAACCTCTCTAGCACTTTTGCAATCAATTCTGAGTAAAAAAAATTATTTAGTAGATCACTTTGAAATTTTTGTATGCATAAGACGATGCTCAAAATCTCCTTTTTAATGGTAGAATAGTTTTTCTGGGTATCATTCCAGTAGACATAAGTATACTGGACTATACACTCTTTCCTCCCTGATTTTTGTTTCAGGATCCCTCCATAACCTAAGTCAGAGGCATTTGTTTCTATGATCTTAGGTAATTGAGGATCTGCTAAATGAAGACACGAGATTTCTAGCAATTTCTTTTTAATATTCTGGACACAAGTAGTATGGTTACTAGTTCATGAAGCAGGGTTTTTCTTTAGTCTATCATGGAGTTGTTTCGTCATCTTATTAATCTCTGGACATAAATCTAAAATATAGTTTAGGCTTCCTAGGAATCTCTGTAATTGGGTTTTATCAAGGATTTTATCAGGGTATTTATGAGCGAATTCCAAGGATCTTTCTATAGGGGTGATTTCCCCCTGGGATATATAATGTCCTAGAAGCCATAGTTTATGCATACGTATACTCGGGCCCAAGACCACAGATTTGTGCACATATATATTGGGCCTAAGGCCAAAATTATTTATAATTTCATCTAAATAGGTGATTCTTCATTTCAGTACAGGGAGTATTCATATTCTTTGCTTCCTTGTTTAGTTATCAGTTTTTAGTTTCAGCTCAGTTACATTTTATTATCCGTTTATTAATTTGGGTTGCCCTTTTTCGAGCACCCCACAACTATTTATTCTTTCAGTTACTTATATACAATACAATTCAAATGTACTAACGTCCTTTTGCATAGGGTATGCACTTCACGATGCAGGTGTCGAGTTTTAAGATGACGAATTTGCTCAGTAGGATTGCTTCAGTATCAGTTGCTTGGTGAGCTCTATCTCAGTCAGAGTGTCAGTCTATTATTTCATTATTACATTTTATGATAGAGGTATGCTGAGGCCTTGTCCTGGTAGACAGTTTTCAGTCACACTCATGTTATAGGTTTCATAGACTAGACTAGTTAATATGTCATGTTAGCATTTATTTTTCAGACTTACTATTTTTTTAGATAATTCCACAATGTAATTTTAGACAACATTTTCAGTATTCAGTTTGAATGCATTAAATCATTACTATAGTATGTTTTGATGCCCATGTTAATTCAGCAGTCATGTGGTTCACTCTATCACATACAGTCAGGCATCGAGTATTGTGTTTTGCCCAGGTCATGGTTCGGAGTGTGACAATATGATTCTAGGAAATATGAAGCTGAGTCTTGCATTAATAAGATTTGCAATGATATTACTAGATACATATTAATCGGCCTGATGTCTGAGAAGCTCTAAGGAGAGTCCACTTTAGAAAGCGTGATAAGGCAGGCGTGAGAGAAAAACCTAGGCAAAGTGGTTCCATTAAAGAAAGCACCCACTACCTTGTGCACATAATAACCAATCACTTCCCACACACTTTAGTAAAACTTGGCACTCAAGCCATTAGGGCCTGGGGCACTGTCAAGATCAATAGAGAAAACACACTCTTTGACTTCTTCAATGGTAGGCATGGCTGTTAGAGCTGCATTGTCCGCTTTAGTAACAACTCTTTAAACCATTTTTAGAGCCTGAGAGTCCCTTGAAAATTCTTAAATCAAGAGAAGACATGGTTCGAAAGAGCTACACATCCTTTCAATTCTTGCATCATAAAAAGATGCCCTTTATTAAAGAAAGCAACCCGTCGATAAAATTGTGATAAATGGATTAATGGTCCTCCGAGTCGTTTGGTGCCCGGTTAGAGTTATGCGGGTATTAATAATATATGGATAGTGGTGAGAAAATATATGTATTATTTTATGTAGGGATTAGTTATGCAGAAATAATCATTAATGTATTAATTATACCACCTCCTATCCTACATAAAATAGTACATAGATTTCCGCATAACTTATAAATGTATTAATTATGCGAATTTATGCATTGCAAACTAAATACTATATTAATTTTATACATGAATAACTTACCTCCTAACCAGTTACTGATGTGTGGTGAAGTTACGCATTTTGATACCTTTTCTTAAGCTTTTCTAGCCCTTTAAGTAAGTTTTAATGTCATTTCTTATGTTTATTTTGTGTTTGTAGGAATTTGGAGTTAAAGTTTCAAGAATCGCAAGAAAATGAGAAAAAGATTGCTTTATGACCATCTTTGTGGCCTCAGAACCATTCTGCTGGCCGCAGAATGGGACAAAATATTTTGCTATCACTATTCCATTCTGCTGGCCCAGAACCATTCTACTAGTCGTAGAACCATTCTCCTGGCCCAGAACCATTCTGCTAGTCGTAGAACTTTTCTGCTGGCCGCACAATGGTTCTGCTGGTAGCAAAATGGATAGCTAAATGGGAAAAGGGGCATTTTTGGTAGATTTTGTGAAATGTTTTCTTTGGGCTATTAATATAACATTAGGTCATTTTATCCACAAGGAAAAATACACCAACTCATACCAAAACACAACAACTCATTCTCCATCAAATTTTGAGAGCTTAGAAGAGGGAGAACAAGCTTTGGATGCTAGGGTTACATCACCCATCACATTGGAAGTGAAGACTTGAAGTTATCAATGAGAATTTCTTACTTCATATCTTTATTTCTTTGCATTGTATTGTTATATTTGGTGTGTATTATGAAATTTGATAATAAAGTTGTAAAGACTTGTTGAGTAGTATTTGTATTTAACTCTTGTTGCTTTTGTATTGAATATTTCTTGCTATTTATGAAATGGATGTCTTGCTTATTAAATTAATCTTGGTCTTGAATATTTCCAAAGGGATTAGCTAACTCTAGGACTTTTCCATCTACCCTTAATTAAACTTGAGAGAGTAAATTAGGGTTTGGGATAGATTGATTATCACGATTTGAGACTTTAAACCTCATCTAATGGGTTTAACATAGAAATAGGAAAAACCCTAGTGTAGCCTAAAATTAGAATGTAATTAATGCTCCTTCATTTGATTCGAGAGAATAAGCTATGATAGACCCGCAAAATAGTTGAGAGGCATTAGTGGGTAATTGAGATTCCTAGGCTAATTTGCTAGACCCGTGATTAATTACTTGTAGATAATTACTTGCAATGGATTGTTATTGAGTTAGCTTAAATTACTATGCTCCAAAGCCCCGAATTTCCATAGCTTGTGCTCCCCATTAGTTAGTTTTATCTTTACTCATTTTAAAACAAAATCAAATATTTGAAAATCACTTGGCTTAGCTTAATTGGTGACAATTCCATAACTGGCTTAATTGTCCTAGTATATTGTTCCATGTGGATTCGACCCCGACTCCTAGTTGGGTAAATTATATTGCGACTATTGTTTACACTTTCTCTTTGAAGAGTAAATTTGGACGTTATCAAATTTGGCATCGTTGCCTGGGAACAATTGGCATATTGAGTTAGTTTAGGAAGTAAACTGAAAAGGTTTTATCCAAATTGATGAATTTTTGTGAGTCTTTGTGAATATGTGTTTGTAATTTTTTTTATTTCTTTGTGTTAGTAGTTTTTTATTTGTTACTTGTGTAATCATGGAATCATGGATTGAAAATGAGTTTTATGGTTGCAACCCTTATTTTGATGATCCATGTTCATATTGTGGAGGACGTCACTTTTGGCAAGATTGTGAAAATTCTCCCTGAAGAGAGATGTGTGCAATGTCTCACTCCTATGATGGAAATATTTGCATTATGTATGGTGGTCTAGATGGACATTGGTGTAATTGTCCCAACTATTTTATTCCCCCTCTCCCAAGTTGTTCTAATGAGAATGCTAGTTGTGCTTTTAAGTTTGATAGGAACAATAACATGGAAAATGAAGGACAAAGTGCCGGATTTGAAGGCATCCAAGCAATGCTCAAAACCTACATGAAGCGGAAATCTAGAATGGAGGAGGAGAAAAATTCTCCTACAATCTATCTCTGCAAATGGCGAGGTGTTAAAAAAAGCAAATGAACTCATTGAGGAAGACAACCCCTCAAGTGACATAGATTTGTTTACTCCTCAATATGGATTGGTTGAAGAAGAGACTTCAAGCTAAAAGGATGAGCCCAAAATTTTTTATGGCCATGATGAAATTCAAGGAAATAAAGAAGTGGTTCAAATTGAAGAAGAGCAAAATTGTGAAGAAGAAGTCTCAAGCTCTCAAAAGTAAGAAATTGAAGAAATGTTAAGTAGCATTACCAGGACGAGTGAAGCTTTTGAGCATGTATTGACCGAATGGTGGGAAAAAGTTCACAATGAAAATGATGAAATTGTTCAAAACATGGATTTCACCATGAACAGATTATTGCAAGCCTTGAATGAATCCCGCCACTAAAAAATACGTGACGAAGTGGATATTGTCAGCCAAGATTGGCTATCGAATAAAGCTTAATAACTTGCAGTGTATGTGGATCACCATGAAGGCATTTCACGGATGACGAAAGAATTTCTAAAGATGAAAGTCGAGCAAAGTCAAGAATTGAAGCTACTTGAAATTGCTATCTGGGACATGGAGGTCGAATTGAATGAAAAGGTTGAGACATGTGATGGTCAACAACAAATGGTCAAGTATAGTGTTCTTGTGTTAAGTTCCATGGAAAATGAGGTCAAGATCAATTTGGGAGAGTTAATAGCGGATTGCCGACCAACCAACACAAAATTTGTGAATGATGCGGATGTTGAAAAAATGATACTAGAGTTGCAAAGAAAAGTTTATCAAATTATTTTTGAGGACTCAGTTCATTTGGGGTTGAGGATGTAAAAAATAGAGCAAGTTTAAAAATGGAGCATCTTAGACTGCATTCCAAACCATTTTCAACATTGTGCTTGGTTGATGATATGGGAGTTGAAATGACCGAGCCTATGGAGAATTTTGGAGAGGAAGAACAAGGTGCATTCATTTTAAAGTATATCATTAAAAAAAATAACATAAATTTCTCACTTGAAGGCCAAAAAGTGTAAGATGCGCCACCTAAGAGTTGACCTCTTTGCTTTCCTAGCACCACCTCATGAGCATCACTAAAACTTCGATTCTAAGTTGGGCGATAATTCATATCCTCCAAGTGGAGAGAAAAGTGGTAACCTATTGGGAGGCAACCCAATTGTTTTTAAAGATTTGTTGAGTAGTATTTGTATTTAACTCTTGTTGCTTTTGTATTGATTATTTCTTGCTATTTATGAAATGAGTCTCTTTCTTATTAAATTAATCTTATTCTTGAGTGTTTCCTAAGAGATTAACTAACCCTAGGACTTGTCGATCTATCCTTAATTAAACTTAAGAGAGCAAATTAGGATTTGAGATAGATTGATTATCATGATTTGGGGCTTTAAATCTCAGCTAATGAGTTTAACCTAGAGATAGGAAAAACCTTAGTTTAGCCTAAAATTGGAATGTGATTCATGCTCCTTAGTTTGATTCAAGAGAATGAGCTAAGATAGACCCGCCAAATAGTCGAGAGGCATTAGTGGGTAATTGAGATTCCTAGGCTAATTTGCTAGACCTATGATTAATTAGTGGTAGATAATTCCTTGCAACAGACTGTTATTGAGTTAAGTTAAATTACTATGTGTTGATACCTAATTTGTATTCTCCAATCATTTTATTTAATTAGTCAGAGTTTCTGAGTTACAGACGGAGTGGAATATACTTTTTGTAAATTGAATAGAATTTTACAAAACTTTTCCTGAAGTATTTTTTTTTATTTTATTTGACAAAATATCACTTGGTATATATATTGTATATCATTTCCTAATATTACATAATTTGATCATTAATTGTGATTTTGGAATTTTAATCGATAATTTCAAATGTTATTATCTCAAAAGATTTTTTTCAAAATTAAAGGATTAATGATCCGCTCCCTCAAATTCGAAAAATTTCTAATTAAATATTATAATGGAGTTACATCTCAATTTCCAAGTCATGTTTTAATTTAAAAGACATTTGTATGATTTTAAATTCCTAATTTCTAATTAGTGTCAAAATTAGGCTTAAATTAAAGCTCTTAGTCTAATGAGGCTATAATTAAAACATTTTGGTTATTTACAAATTTAAAAACATGACCACAATTGCAAAATATGACCATTGCTTTAATCTTTTTATTCAAAAAAGGTTTGGACCTTTTTTATTTCCTCTAAACTGGTCGAGCTCAAGCTAAAAGACTCAAACCCGGCCACTTCCCCTTTATTACGAGAAAAGCATACCAAAATACCCCATTTGGTCGTTGCCCAAATTGACAAAGACCTAGGGTTTGTCTTCTCCTCCAATTTCCGATAATGGCAAAGCTCAAAGGCACGTGAGCATGTGTTCAGAGTGTTCTTCCCAAAATGGCAAAGGCATTAAATTCTCTTGCCCGCACACTACCTGTAACATCCCGTACTTTAGGGTTACGGTTTAAATCGCTAGGCGTATGTAGAATCGCTAAGCGTGTGTATATAGACCCAAGCGTTGGAAAAAATTCACGTTTACGTATGCTAATAAATAGATTAGTATATAAAAGGATTAAATCCCGAAATAATTTTGGACGTAGCAATTGTGACGACGGAGAGCAGAAATAAATAATGGTTGTTTATCCCTAAAGAGATTATGGACTAGTGTCATATTACAAAATTATGACATTAAGTTTAAGATCTTATAAGTTATTGACATTTAAGTGAATTGAGATCACAAAATTAATTATGTGTATAATTAATTTTAATGGGAGACAAGTCCAAGTGGAATTGTGGACGTGTAATGTGCAAATTAATCTCCTAATTTGACTAAGCTAAGTGACGAAAAGGTGGCAACAATTGAAGAAATGAAATTGGTGAGTGGGGAACATAATGATGGAGAATAATTGGTTGTCATGATGAGGGATCATTATTGCCTTCAATTTGGAAGATTATATTTTAGCTTTGGGCGTCCTTTGAGACATTCAGCAAGTTCTTTTACATTTCATTTTATAACCATTTCTACGTTACTGTGTTAGAGAAGTTAGAACAAAAATATATAGATGTGCCCAGTTCGTTCAATTAGGAGATAGGCAATTCGTTCCTAGCCTTGGGTTAGTACGAAATATTTTGCAAAAGATTGTTCGAGCAGCGTTTCGGCAAATTCAATATTCAAGGTATGTTAAGACAAATTATTTCTTTCTTTTGGCATGTTCCATGTAACGAAATATAACCGTGATATTGCTCCATAATTTATTCTACTCCTAGTAGTTAAGAATATTCATGTTATTGATTCCTATGTTAAAAGCATGTCTAAATATGTTCCTAAGTCCTTATTAAGGCATACGAAAAATATGTTAATATTTACGGCGTTAACCGAAGGTACAAGGAAATTATGTCATTCAAGATATTTTATTGTGATTCATGCATTTTCATTTGCATTGCATTCATGTTTTACCCAAGACCGTATATTGGGGATGGAAAACGGGAAACGCAGACTACCTGATCAGCTGGGATATGAGAAATGATAAAGCATGACCTCCCTTGAGGAAGGCCCCTGTTGTGGCAATTCAACCCAGAGGGTGGCTTAATGAAGGAAGATGCCTGATTAAGGGCCAATGTATATATATATGATTGGGAGGAAGATGCCCTTGTGTGGCCAGTATATATGTATTTACCGCATTATGCATGACATTTAGACATATTACGCCCACAGAGGCCGACATGAAATGATGCCCACGGAGGCTGTTATGGTAAGGAAGATGCCCAATGAGGCCGATTTATACGTATACCGCATTGTGCATGACATTTAGGCATATGTATTAGGACCCTCAGAGATATATACTATTGGTCAGTTGTTTCTGTTTTAGTTATTGTTATATCCCTGTTATACTGTTGTTCATGCCTGACATACTCAGTACATCAGTCGTACTGATGTCCCTTTTGTCGGGGGACGCTGCGTTTCATGCCCGCAGGTTCAGTTAAAGAAGGTGACGGTTCACGTTAGTAGGTTGCTGGTTCAGCCGATTTTGGAGAACTCTATTTGTTTCAGAGTTGCAATTGGTCATGGTATAGTATTTTTACATCTGCATATGGGTATGGCGGGGTCATGTCCCGTCCTTGTGATGTCATGTATTCTTTAGAGGCTTGTAGACAGGTGTCCTGTGGGTAGTAGTCATGTACGGCCTCGTCGGCCTTGGTGTATGGATATATGAGTTGGGTTCTTTTTGGTTATCTGATATTTCATAGTTCTTTCTTTTGGCTTAGTCCGTGTTTAATTACGAGTTGTGTGTTGATAGTGTGATTAGCGGTACCCGGCGGGCGGGATCCGGGTGCCCGTCGCGGCCCTCCGGTTTGGGTTGTCACACTACCACGCCACGCCACCCCCACAGGTGAGGTTACCCCTCCCTTCATTTCTTTTCTACTAATTCTTAATGATGTTTGTCCCATACGATTTCAAATGATGAATGCCTATTGGTTGAGAGCTTTTTAGAGGGAAATTTCACCCCAATCTTGTTCTCCCACACCGATTTCAATCGAGTCTACTAGGGTTTCATGAGCCCTATAAATTGAATGCTTTTCTTTATTGTAAAAGGTTAGAAGTTGGAGAGTTGACATTCACGTTGATTGAAAGCCATTTTCAAGTTTAAATAAATTATCTTAAGTTGGAATCCAAACCATTTATGGGGAACCCGGAATTAGTTGAGTTGGCCTTCACAAACTAAAATTGTTTCTTATTTCACGTGTTTGCGAGTCTTTGGGGTCATAGGAGTGAAATTGAGCTCAACATCGACCTTAAGGCTCCTCCACACAAGGTAATTCCTTTTCCTTTTTAATTTCCTATTTAATTTAGGTTTTGTAATCTGTATTATGTGTCTGGTGTTATTTAAGCATGATTAGTGACTATTTTGGTTGTGTGTTAGCATATTAGGCCACTGCTTGGCACTTATTGTGACACTATGAACTTGATTAGGCCTAATTAGTCCATGTTTGTTTTTATTAGGTATGTATTTGGCATGTTAGCTTGTATGTTTGTTTAAACTATGGATTAGTATGAATAATTAAGTTAAGGTCGTTGTTAGTTGTTCATTATGCTTATCTACATGTTTAAGTGTTTACCACGTTGGTTTAAGGTTGTATTAGTCATGTATGGACACTTAAGGCTGCTGAACTTGTAACTAGGCTGCCAAAGATTTAGTTCAACATGTTTAGTTTGTTATATTCATATTTTTACTCTGCTTGCGTATAATTAGGCATATAGATACCTAATATATTAGTTTAAGATTTATTGTATCTTGTGTGATTTGTTTAAATGACCTTAAAGTGATTAGCATGTTAATTATAGTCTGTCTTAACCAGTTTTAGTTGTTTAGTTAATGTAATGTTGGTTTAGGAATTGTCTGATTAGATAAATTAGTTTAAGGTGTTGCTTTAAAGGTCTGGGAAACATGCTTAACTCTCTTAGAGGTTGTATTTAGTCAATCCATGTCCCTCTGTGCATGTTATGCCACTTGACACTAGTTTGAACTAAACATGAATTGTTAAGGGTTAGTTTGTCTTTTGCAAAATGGCTATGTTAGTTTCCTGAGGGTCATATTTGGTCTGGACAAGTGTTAAGTGATATGGTGTGTCAATTAGTATCTGTTTAGACTAAAAGATGGCCTAGAATGCTTGATGTTTAGTTTAGTTGTTTTGTTAACCTAGGTAACCAAGCTTCAGCAAGAAAATATTGTTAAAATCATGGTAAGATTACTTTGACCATATTGGTTCTAAAGTACCATGCATTCTTCTGTCTCTGCATGTCTGTTGCTGTAGCATGCCCACCTTCTTTTCTTTTGTGTGAAGTCCAGTAAATAACCTAAGATCAATTGAGTTCTAGTATGTATCTAGGTCATATGTTGAAGGAATAACGGTCTGAGTAGTTCTTTAACTACGCATTTTTTCTTTTTTATTATTTTTGCCTATTTGGATTAAGTTATTAAGTGAGTAGCTGATAAGAATGGAATGTCATGGATAGATACTTCACAAATGTTTGGTCTATACATATGTTGCATGTGCCTGTTCATGTCTAGATAATCTGCTTACTAGGTTCTATTAAGGTTGAGGATTTAATCTGGTATCATTATAGTCTCGTTCAAGCTATGTTAACACTGTCTACTTTCTAAAAGATATCAATTGTAGTCTTTTCTGGGATGAATTTAGTTAGGAAATAGTGATATACAGCCGTGATATATAGCTATGGCTGAGCCTCTCCTTTAAATATACACTTCTGTGTGCTTGCCTTAAAGAAAATGTTATGTATACCCTGTTTTAGCATCTATCCCTTAATATATATGTTGTTCATTCAAAATATGTGTCGATATACAACGTGGTATACATGTTGTTTACTGATTATACCTTGTATATGAACATATACAAGTTGTATAACACTCATAAATATCATGCATGTGTTTTTGCTGGACCTAGTCCATTTCTAATACTTCTTCTATTTTTCAGCTTCACTACTCTATATTGGGCTTGGCCCACTGTCTGTTCTATTCTTCTTTTCCTTCTGTGTTGCCTTTTGATTTGGGTTAGCCCAATTGTTCTGAATTTAAACACAAGTTGTTGTGGGCTGTCTGATTGTTTATTTCATAAATTGATTTGATAAGCCTAGATACTCTCTAACTTGCACCCTTGTTTTCCCCTTGTGTGTTTTCATGCTGTATCATTACGAGATTGGCCCTTACTGGGCCCATCACTTCTACTCAGCCGAAATCGAGTCATCCATGAGCATTATACACTTAGACGATTGGGCTAAGGCCAATCATATCTTTTTTGGTCGAAATGAAAAAATGCAAAGGAAGATATTATTTGCAAGAAGCCCAATTATGGATGAAAATAGCCAACTAGTGGGTTCGGTATGCCCACTAGCCTAAACCCTTCTCCATTTCAATTTCATATTGTGTATGTATATATATATGTATGTATGTATGTGTGTATTCATTGTAATAAAATACTTTCGATGTTGGAACTTTATTTATGGTTGGAATGTAGGATAGACAAGCGATACGTAGATTTAGTTTAGATCGCCAAATGATTTTCAAAACCTTTGTTTAAATATGAGAAGATGAAAATAACAGATTGTTTTGTTTAAGTAGAGGACTGTTTTGGACATTGAAATCTGGAAAAGGAATGGACTTTCAACCAAGTCTAAGAACTGATTTTGTACTTTAAAAATGTGACTTGGGCTTTAATTGAGAAACTGAAATGAACTGATTTGAAGGACCCAGATATGGGCCTGAGTTACTTGAAATTAAGTAATTGACTTGTTGAAAATCAGACTCGAACTTGGACCAAAATGAATATTTTTCTTAAGTTAGAATACGCGCTAAGCCCAAATAAGTTAGTATTTTTGGAATAAAAACTTTATCTTGTACTTGGGTTTGGGTTGAGGATTTTAGAATGTAGAGTTTGGTTTGACCTTGGGAAATATAGCATGCAAAAAAGAATAAAAACCCATTTTCACTATCTCTTTTTCCATAAAATCAAACTTGTCTTTTAAAATAAATTATACCATTTTCAAAACTTGAGAAGAATTTTAAACAAAAAGATACATGTATGAAATTAGTCAATATAGTTGGACTAAATGTGGAGTTCTACTCAAATTCACATTTGAGTATTCTTAGTCCGGAAATGAAAATTGACTAAACGATCCCATGCATACTACTTTGGCGGAAGTTTCAACTCTTTGTTTTAAAATAAAACCCTGAGTTTTGAATAAATGAAATCACAAACTATTTAGCAGATTTTAAACAAAAAATAATTTAAATCATTTCGAAGCATGTTCCCCGATGGATCACCAGAACCCTTGCCTTGACTCTGATTTAGATATATTTTTTCAAAGGAATTTGTATAAACCATTTCACACTAGTTTTCCTAATTTACCTATAAATTAAGTGGTGACTCTAAAAATACATTATCTGATTTAGAGCACCATCCAAACTCTTAGTAGCTATTTATGCACTCATTCGTGTAAAAAGTGAACCGCAACAGATGGCGACTCCGCTGGGGATAAACCTAGGTTCTAATCATAAGGGTTCCAATATAACATGCTTTTTGAAATGATATAAATTTCTTATGTGTTTAAATACCGCAATTATAAATGTCATTGATGCATTCATGTTCTAACAAATTGCATGCATACACACTTGCATCTGTGTACAAAGGTGATTATGCGGATTTCTCAATCACCTTCTAGTATAAAATCAAAAACCTTTCTTTGAAACACGTCGAAGACGGAGTTGGTACATGATCGTTCCAACAGTTGACAACTATTCACCCTGGATTGTTCACTCAGGTTTTTAAAGTCATTTGCTAAACCACTCTAGTACAACTAGGATAGAGCGACGCCAAATCCCTTGAACTAGCGCATACTGTTTCGTGTATCTCAGACCTACCCAGATCTGACAAGCTGACTCCCTTGTGTCCTAACGGTCTCTAACCCGATGACACTGCATCCAACTACTTTCTATATGGAAGAATTTATGTGCCTTATGTGATGAACCATTGCTCCTTGGATGGGGGAGGGAACTAGCCGTGTTCTGTTTTGTAGATGCCTCTAAATTTAAAATTCAACATGGTTATAGAAGCACCTGAGATGCTGAAAATCTGATGGTCATGGCTAAGTGCCTCACAACAAAAGGAAGTAATGAACTGCCTAGGACACCTACCCTCCCTTATAACCATGAAAGGCAATAGCGACCTCCTAGAAGTCCTTACTGGGTATTGGGATAACGAGAGAATGGTGTTTAGCTTCAGAGATTTTGAGATAACATCGACCTTAGAGGAGATCCGAGACTGCATAGACATCGTAGGTACCTGTATGAGGTGGAGAAAGAAACCCGACCAAAACCTTCTAGTACCCTATAAGCCAAGTCCCGATGAGATCCTTAAGATGCTATCCCTAGCTAGTGCCGATTGGATATTCGACCCGACCATAGCTTTTAGGGACCTCCATACACAATTTGGGTAAAGACCTTTACTAGGCCATAGATACCCGAGTCATTTTCATCACCCATGCTATCTTTCATGGAATAAACATCAATGGGGAAACCAAGTACTATGACCTAGTCCCAGTCATCGTGTCTAATATTTACCAAGCCTTAGGTCAATGTCGAAACCTGCATAGGTACTTCTAAGGTTGTAACCTCTTAGTCCAATGGTGGATCATTAAACACCTCTACAAAATTGAGGTCCCATCATACCAAGACCTGAGCATAGAAAAGACGACCTCCTAGTCACTTATCTAAACTTCGGGACCCAATCCAAAGAAGGGTGGGCTTTTATCTTTTCTAAGTTCTGAGAGGATAGTATTGATTGGAGATTTTCCGACTTTATATCGATACCATATCTGTGAGAGGCATAAAATGCCCATTCCTACAGCTTTTGGGGATCTGGGGAATCCGACCATACATACCTCTTAGGGTCCTAAGACAGTTCGGAAGGGAACATATAATCCCCCAAATAGGGAATATGGGGGAATATGTGCTTGCTGCGAGGGCGATAAGATTAGATGAGTTATATATATCATCCGAGAGTGAAATGGCCAAATAAGGTGAGGTCCAAAGACTTTAGCTTATAACCCTCTCCGCTCGGGTCATGATGAAGACTATGTAGACTAGCTGAGAGCACACTTGCAAGGTATCCTTACATGGCGGCCCAACCTCTACAAGTCTAGACAAGATCGGGATTCAAAGTCCAAGATCAAAGCCTGTCACATTCAGAGACAAGCGGATGATCGAGATGCCAAGTATTTGGGGAAGATACAGTATGACCAAACCGGCATAGCCAGCTTGACTGAGGAGGTATACTTCACTAACGAGTATCTTGAAGATTTAGACGCTCGTATGAGGGAGGCTATGGATGACGCTGCACAAATGACCCCCACAAATAAGGGTCAGTGGGATAGTTCATATCTGGTATCTACTCATCTCAGGATCCAGTCCGCCCTTCGAAGGACTAAGAAAGCTCAGACTAATAGAGCTTCATCATCATCCACTGGAGGAGACTTTTGTTGATTTTACAGCTTTCATTCATGATTTATAACCCCGTCGGGGAAGATAATACTATTATTAATGAATGGTTATGGGGCAATGGTTTGATTAACATTTGACACATTAATACTTCAAAAGATTAGAAAGTCTTGGAGTAACGAGGAATAGGAACGCAAATATTATAACTGTTTATGTGCTTCTGTGATATAAACTGCTTACGTATTTTCATGTGTTCTGTCTAAAACTCTTGATTGGTCCAACATTCCGGACACCAACCCAAAAGACAAACAAAATATAATACCAAAGCTGACTAAATTAACCTCATCTTAAAGGTTGATTTGCTACCAATGGAAAGTCCACACAACCAAAGTGCCACTTTACCACTCATCGACTTAGTCAACGACGAAGAGACTGATGAGTCGCTTCGAGCCATGATTCGCAAGATAGATGCGAAGATTGAATTGGGAAGAGCTAAAATGAAGGAAGTTAACTACAAGACTGACTTGGCAAATGCAAAAATGAATGAGGTCGACGAGATCTTGGAATTCGTGGAGAAGAGCCATCAGACTTATTGACGAGAAAGTCATTCGCAAGTTGTGGGGATATCACTCTCTACTAGTCTATGACTCCATTATTCCTGGTGAAGGAATCACCATGGACACACGGTTCTAGCGCTACGACTTCACTACCTTTGAAGATTCGTACGTCGACATCTTCTCACTTTTGTGCCACACCAGCAAGGTTCGTCCACTCAAGACCACCTGGAAACTCTTCACAAGCACTTTGAGGATAAAGATATGCTTGTACAATTCAGGGCCTCCCGGACATGACATCGAGGAGTGTGAATTCAAATTCGAGCTTGAGCATTTGGTTAACACCGGCCAGATCTGGCATATGGTATAAGACCGCTTTTAGAAAAGCCATTGGGAAAATACATGATCGTAAGGACGATGACCCGCCACGACTTCAAGGAGAAGTCATCTTTTGGGTAGTTTAGGCGTCCCCTGTTCTTATCTTTCAATCAAATGTTATCCCCCTCCGATTTTTTATAAACAAAACTACGTCAGACCTAATATCCCGAGGAGGGATACGTGGGAAGCCCATATCGGTCTTGGTTAGGGTAATATTAGGGTAGAATAAATTAAGATATAATTTCTATATAACCCGAACTACGGAAAGACCTGATTTATTAAGGAGGGATACGTAGGTAGTCTGTTTAAGACTTGGCCCATATATTATATAAATTATATTCCCCCTATTTATAGGATAGTTTTTCTTTCAATGACGCTATGGTGGAAAATCAACCACAAACATTCAAACCGAAACCTTAAAAACCCAAATTGGCCAAAAATGACTAAAATACTCCCGAAATGGAAAATCAATCAAGAGTTCAGATGGAATACACTAGTCTATGTGCTTTTTTTGCAACTTATATGCGATATCTTGTATTTATGATTTCCGACAAATGTCATTTGCTTTTGAGTTATTTTTTTTCTTATAGAAAAGGGTCGATCCGTCGTGATACACTGGCATACTTTACTTGATCTAAAGCCGAGGAAGCATCCCTAAACCAAAAAAATCAAGCAAACATGACTGGAACTCCCGATGATGCTCGTAACAAAATTGCTCTAATTGAGGTCGTTGTGCTTCAAGACCTCCAGAATGTCTCGTACTTCGAGAATGTGATCAATCTTCTATTCAAGAAAGTCGTTGACCTCCAGGAACGGGTCGCGAGTAATGAAGCTATCAACGCTACCAGAGAAGCGGCTACTGTTGAGGAAAGAAGGCCTCTACCACCTTTCCCATCTCTGAATTTTCCCGTACCCGAGACTTCGCAAAAATCCATGCTGGTACTTCGTACCAAACACCACCTACAAAACATTCCACCCACATAGCTGGGACCTCTTATTCAATACCTACTTTTCAGGCACCACCAGCGTATGATAATCCTAACATCTACTAAAATGCTACTACCCTTACTACCCATGAGATGTAGGCACTCCCAAAAGTCGCTCCGCGCACCCCACTGTATCATTTCATGCTCCAATTACTCCCATTGACTCCTCACCGGAATTAGACCACTACGAGGAGATGGAAAAGGCATGGAGGGACGAGCAAGATCGAATGAACAAAGAGATGGAATGGAAAATGATGCACCTATTTAAGAAGTCTAACAAAGGCTCCCGCAAAGCAACAGGATTAAGATACGACGATTGTGCATGCATCCAGACTTGAATTTGCCAGAGGGATTCAAAGTGCCTAAATTTGAACTCTTCAATGGCACAGGAAACCCCAAAGCTCATTTGAGAGCTTACTGCGACCAACTTATCGGTGCCAAAGGGAATGAAGCATTGATAATAAGGCTCTTCTGTTGAAGCCTCATAGGAGAAGTATCTGAATGGTTCACAGTGCAAAATATTAGCCACTGGGACTCATGGGAAGAAATTGCGAAAGCTTTGATGGATAGATTCTGCTTCAATATGGAAAACATTCCCGATCGCTACTCTTTGGAGAAAATCTGGCAAAAGACAACAGAAACCTGCCGCGAATATGCATGTAAGTAAAGGGTCAAAGAGGCCCGAGTACAACCTCTAATTAGTGAAGAAGAATTAGTTTCAGCATTCATCCGATCTTAGGAATTGGATTGCTACGACAGAATGCTGGAAATGGTCAGGAGGCTATTTGCCGATTTGGTCAAAATAGGAGAGGCGATCGAAAATGACCTCAAAACTGGAAAGATTGTCAGCATCGTCAACAAAGTTGACATATCAAGCTCCACTGGAGCCGCAAAGAAAAAGAATGAGGATGTTGAAAATGTCTCTCACACCCCTAGTCCGAGGAGTCGTAGAAAAGAAGGATCACAATCATCCTTTGACACATATCAATCTCCTCATCTGAGCAATTACATACCATCACCCTACATCCATGTGCTAGTATACTACGTACATCCTAATTACGAAGCTACACAACTAAATTACCAAACACTTATACCCACTTACCAAGCTCCATCTCCAAATTACCGTATTCCCCCGCCCACTTATCAAGCACCCCAAAACAAGAAAACCACCATAACCAGCCGTATCCGGATACATATGATCTGACACGTCTAAATTTTGGGAAGAAGCCTCCTCAGATATTCACATCGCTTCTAGAAATGTGAACCAGCCTGTTCGCCAAACTAAACGTCGTCGGTCTCATCAAAACTGTGCCGCCAAACCCTGCCAATCTAGGGAGTCTCTTTTACAAACCCGACCAAACTTGTGCTTACCATTCCGGGGGGAATGGGCATTCAATAGAAGACCGCATCAATCTAAAGCACAAGTTGCAAGACTTGATTGACAAACAAGAGATTGTCTTGGAGGCCGCAATGCCAAATATGAATACAAATTCCTTTCCAAATCACGATACTAATCACATCCCTATGATTGAAAGGGAAAAAGACTGGACTGTATGCCAACCGCTAGCCCCTGAGAATATAAAAATCTTAGAGCGCATAGTGGCCTCTTTCACGCTGCAAGAGCATCCCAAATTCATAGTATTGATCCCAAATCCAAAGAAGCCATGCGTGATTCAAATACCACAACTAGTCATCTCAGCTTCCAAAAAAGAACTAACAGTTGTTGCTCAGGGATGACGAGATCGAGAAGGTTCTATACTCCTGAAGAAAAGATGCAAGAATCACCTCGTAAAGAGACCAAATCAAGAAGGCCTATCACATATGAGGAGGCCAAGGATTTTTGGCGCAGGATGCAGCCAAAAGATTACTCCATTGTGGAACACCTACAGAAAACACCAGCTAGAATTTTAGTGATGTCACTACTTTTGAGCTCTACACAACATCGTCAAACTTTGATAAAGGCGCTAGACGAAGTCGACGTCTCGGCAGGGACAAGTAGTAAAACATTGGCTGACATAGTAGGCCATATCATTAGGGAACATCAGATTTCATTCACCACTGATGAATTGCTGAAAGAAGGAACAGCTCATAACAAGGCTCTCTATGTCACTATCAAGTGTAGAGACAAGGTTATCTCCTGAGTACTCTTGTCGATAATGGGGATGGACTCAATATATGCCCCGTATCAACACTGAAGAATTTAGGCTATGACATTGGAAAAATACGCCAGAGTTGTACCAATGTGAGAGCTTTTGATGGGGCACAACGTGACCCCACATGTGAAGTGGACCTCAACATACAAATGAGGCCTGCCTAATTTCAAGTCATGAACATCAGTTCCAACTACAATCTCCTCTTGGGGAGATCATGGATACATATGGTCGGAGCCGTGCCATCATCCCTTCACCAATCAATGAAGTTTTTCTAGGAAGACCATGAGGTCGTAGTCCATGAAGTAGGTAGTATTCAAAACTATCCCAGTGACTTTGTGCCTGTAATAGAAGCACTCCCGATAGTTATGGACTTTTACGTAGTGGAACTTATAGGATCTACCTGTCGAGGGAACAACGAAGAAATCCCAATGCCCATGGCCTAAAGATTGTCGCCGCAATTATGCTTCAGAACAGGTTCGAGCTGGGTAAAGGTCTAGGATGAGAACTCTATGGCATCCGAGAACCAGTGTCAATTCTGGGTAATGACTATTGCTTCAGCCTTGGATATATACCAAGTTCCAAAGAAGCCTCTAATGCTGAACAAAAAAAAAGAGGTCTTCCATTGATGAGAAAGTCTTTCCCGAGTTTGTACCAGTCATTTTCGGTCTGCATGCTAATGCACAACAGCGGAGACCCAGAAGAAGGTTTGGGGATATTGTTCCAAGAGGAAGAGTGTGTTGCTATACAATAAGAATGCTTCAAAGCACCTACGATTCACAATGCTGATCTAAACAAGCAGCTTTCCAACTGGACCTCTACCTCACTTTTCGCTCCTCAGTAGAGAGAGAATTTTAAATTTGCTTTTCCAAAATTGGTGGAAATCGGTTGAGGCATGAACAACCCACCATTTATGTCTTTACTTTCTTACGTATTGTTCAAAAATGGGAATGAATCGACGTTGATCTGAGGCAGGACCACAGTTTGTACTTTTTACCAAATTAATGAAATGCCTCAGTTTATGCAAAAACAACTTCTTTATTTTATTATTTATCTATATATAACATGCTTTTGCACACTAACGATGCTTTGCCTTGTTTTTTAGTAATAACATTAAAACAACTCATAATGTCACGACATGTTGCGAGACGAGCGAGTCGAATGATACAGATGACAAAGAATATGAGGAGTATGATGAAGAGGTAGCATTACTAGAAGACCTCGTGGATGAGGAAGATAAATATGAGAATAGGCAGATGCCTAATTTGGATGAGATAGAAGCAATTAACCTCGGAGATGACGAAACGGTTAAGGAAACCAGGATAAGTGTGCATTTGGACGCGCCCAGAAAAAAGAATTAATAAATCTGTTGAAAGAGTACGTCGACGTATTCACAAGGTTATACATGGATATGCCCAGATTGAGCACATATATTGTGGCTCACAAGCTACCTATCAACGAGGGATTCACTCCGGTCAAACAAAAAATTTGACAGTTCAAACATGATCTCATTATAAGAATCAAGGATGAGGTCGAGAAACAGATAAAGTTAGGGGTCATGCAAGTAACTCAATACCCCCACGTGGTTGACCAACATTGTGACAGTGTCAAACAAAGACAGAAAAATCAAAATTTGTGTGGCCTACCGAGATCTCAATCGAGCTAGTCCCAATGATAACTTCCCACTCTCGAATATCCACATACTCATTGATAATTGTGCAAATGATAAATTACAGTCATTTGTGGATTACTTCACCGGTTATCATCAGATTTTGACGAGCGAAGAAGATGCTAAAAAACCACATGCATTACTACATGGGGAGTATACCACTACCGTGTAATATCGTTCAGCCTCAAATTGCTGATGCCACTTACATGAGAGTGATGACCACTATATTCCATAATATAATGCATAAGGAAATCGAAGTCTATATGGATGATGTCATAATCAAGTCGCGAGAAGGCTCCAAACATATCATACACTTGCGAAAGTTCTTCGACAGACTCTGCAAGTTCAATCTGAAGTTGAATTCGACCAAGTGCGCATTTTGAGTACCCCCCGAGAAATTGCTGAGATTTATAGTCACCCGTAGGGGTATAGAACTAGATCCCAGAAAGATTAAAGATATTCAAGAGCTTCCATAGACAATAACCAATAAGGATGTAATGAGTTTTCTGGACGGCTGAATTATATTGGGCGCTTCATAGCGCAATCTATAGTAATTGTGGAGTCCATCCTTAAGCTACTGAAAAAGAATGTGTCCACCAAATGGATAGAGGAGTGTTAGAAAGCCTTCAACACGATCAATAAATACCTCTCCAATCCACCAATTTTGGTTCCTTCCAAGATAGGGAGTCCAACGTCGCTATACCTTTCAGTATCAAAAAATTCATTTGGATGCATGTTAGCTCAACACGATGAAACTGGGAAGAAAGAATGAGAGATCTACTATCTCAGCAAGAAGTTCACCGCTTGTGAGTCAAGATACACTCTGGTGGAAAATATATGTTGTTCCCTAACATAAATAGCGCAAAAATTGAGACATTATATGTCAGTGTACACTACTCACCTAATATCCAAGATGGATCCTTTGAAGTGCATCTTCCGTCAGCTCATGCCCATAAGAATACTGGCTAAGTGGCAAATACTTCTAAGTGGCAAATACTTCTAAGTGGCAAATACTTCTAAGTGAGTTTGACATCAAATATGTAGCCTAGAAAGCCATTAAGGGACAGGTATTGGCTGATTTACTAGCAGAATGTCCGGTTAACGAAGAATTCGCACCATTAAGGATGTATTTCTCGGATGAAGAGGTAATGAAAATTGAGGAAGAACTGACCGAAGCCTATTTAGGATGGAAGATATTCTTCGATGGTGCAGTCAACTATAAAGGTTCAGGAATCGGAGCAGTTTTTGTTTTAGAAATGGGTCAACATTACCCGATGGCAGCTAAGCTCAATTTTCAGTGTACAAACAATATATTAGAGTATGAAGCCTGCATTCTAGGTCTTCGCATGTCCATCTATATGGATGTACAAGAACTCCTAGTAATAGGAGTCTTAGATTTATTGATTCACCAGGTCTGAGGAGAATGGGCCAACAAGAATGAGAAGATCCTGCCATATGTCAACCTCGAACAGAGATTGTGCAACAGATTCATAAAGATCGAACAAAGGTACACGTTGAGGGGTCAGAATGAGTTCACCGATGCTCTTGCAACCATAACATCCATGATACAACACCCAAAAACCAATCATATTGACCCGCTGGAGATTAGCATCAGGGAAGAACATGTCTATTATTCCCATATGGAAGCAGAACCCGATGGTAAGACCTGGTATGTTAACATAAGCATATATCTGGAGAAACGGGAGTATCCCAAGAACACAACAACCAATCAAAAGAAGACCATCAGAAGAATGACCAATGATTTCTTCCTAAACAATGGAGTACTCTATAGGAGGACGCCCAATCTAGGGATACTCAGATGTATCGATGCTGCAGAGGCCATAAAACTACTTGAAGAGGTACATGCTAGGACTTGCGGACCTCACATGAATGGATTTGTCATGTCCAAGAAGATTTTAAGAGCATGCTACTATTGGATGACAATGGAAACCGATTATAGCCGATTCGTGCAAAGGTGCCATCAGTGCCAAATTCACGAAGATCTAATCAAGGTCCCACCAAATGAGCTTAATGTCATGAGCTTTCCTTGGCCGTTTGTAGCCTGGGGTATAGATATTATTGGGCCCATAGAACCATCAGCATTCAACGAGCATCGCTTTATCCTAGTCGCAATAGACTGCTTCACAAAGTGGGTTGAAGCCACCTCTCACAAGTTGGTAACAAAGAAAGTGGTAGCCGACTTCATACACAACAACATCATATCCTGATTCAGTATCCTAGAATCAATCATAATAGACAATAGAGCAAATTTGAATAGTCATCTGATGAAGGACATAAGTGACTGATTCCGTATAACTCATCAAAATTTGACCGCATATAGGCCACAGATGAATGGAGCTGTAGAGGAAACAAATAGGAACATCAACATGATATTGAGAAAAATGACCGAAACTACAAGTGTTTGCATGAACATCTGCCCTACACATTGCTAGGATACTGAACAACCACTCAGACAACCGAAGCAACTCCATACTTGCTTGTCTATAGAATGAAAGCAATGATACCAACCGAGGTAGAGGTACCCTCACTCAAAATCATACAAGAAGCAGAACTGAACAACGCAGAATGGGTCCGGAAGAGATATGTGCAACTATCTCTAATCGACAAAAAAATGATGGTTGTCGTATGTCACGGTCAGTTATATTAATAGAGAATGGCATGGACCTTCAATAAGTGGGTAAGAGCCCGAATCTTTCAAATAGGATAACTTGTGCTCAAGCGCGTGTTTCCACACCAAGATTAGTACAAAGGAAAGTTCTCACCCAACTGGCAAGGGTCCTACATGGTGCATAAGGTACTGTCAGGAGGAGTTGTCATCCTCGCAGAAATAGATGGCCAAGAGTGGCCCAAATCAATCAACTCAGACGCAATCAAGCGGTACATGCGTGAAGATACGCTCCTCAAGTTTGTAATCACCTTTTGCTTGTAATCACCTTTTGCTTGTAATCACATTTCTTTTAATTGTAATCACACTTTTCTTTTGCTTGTAATCACATTTTTTTAATTGTAATCACACTTTTCTTTTGCTTGTAATTGCATTAGAAAAACCAAATCATTCATTGTAATGAACTACGCGAGGAGCTAATTCCCAAAAAGGGGATATGTAGGCATCCATTACGGACTCGGTCACATTATTATCCAAATCTATCATGCCTTGTAATATGAACTATGTATCGACATGATTCCTAAGATGGGATACATAGGCGCTCTTCGAGCTTGATCACACTAAACCAAAAAACAAAGAAACCCCTAGGAAACTTCAGATACACCAAGAATTTGAAGAATCGCCTCACACAGTATAAACTGGGGTGGAATTTTTTAGATCTCAAAAATCTACCAACAACCTAACTAAAAGGATCAGCCAGTCTAAGCTTATAAACTGGGGCAGAATTTTTGAGTCCCTCTCAAAAAGTCTTTCAAACGCAAATCGGCGCAAGAGTTTGCCAATCCGAATCCACAATTGGGGCACATTTTTAGGGGGTCTCGAATGTTTCACCAAGGACAGATGAACAGAAAAGAAAAGTACCGAAGACAGTCGAAGAACCTCATTCAAGCGAATATGTCATGACAATGAGTTAATAATATATTTTAAATACATGAATTGTTTTAGTCAAGTATTCTGTTTTCTATAAATATTTTGAATATTTTCATTTAAAATGTTTTTCTCTCATTGTATCGAGGCCAAAAAGGGGTCGAGACCGGAAAATGAAGAAACAACACAACAAGAATCGGCAACACAGATCGGCCCCATAGGAAACTAATAATTTTTTTTGTAATTGCAGGTCACCGGAACGTCGTCAGGAGTACGACAGGGTTTTCTACTAACTTGTTTGTTCGTGAATGAAACAGATACAACATAATGTCACAACGACACCAGAAGGTGACTGTCATATATATATATGTGTGTGTGTGTGTGTGTGTGTGTGTGTGTGTGTGTGTGTGTGTGTGTGTGTGTGTGTGTGTGTTTGTTTATTTATTTTAGGTTTTAATAAATAAGCTAGTAATTTAGTATTTTCTTAGTTATATTTTAGTTTTGGACTATATATTTAATTTTTATAATTATTATTAAAGCCTAAAAATAGTTAGCTAATACTTTTTATCATTGTATTTTATGTATTTTATCAAATAAAAAATGAAACAAAAAAAAGAAAGATAAAAGGAAGAAGAAAAGAAAACATTTCAGCCATAGTCTACATCACATTAAATGCTCAATATCTTTGTTTGAAAAGAAGGCCCCAACCAATCCTCAAAATCCCTCGATATAAGATTTTTTTTTACACTCCCTCACTTCTCTTTTCACATTACACACACTTTCTACATTTACAAACACCACTCTTTGCACCATTATAAATTGAAAGTTCATGTGAGTTTGAGTACTGATTTTATCCAAGTTTCGGCGTGGCACTTCCTGTTACCGTCCTTGATAAATATACCTAATATACTCGTGATATACATAGTATATACACTGTCCAGTGTATATTGTATATCACGGAAACAAGAGCCATATAAGGAAAGTATATCACGGTATATTTTGGTAGTATATTATTGTATATAATTAGCATTGTACACTTACCATAATTGTAGAATTCTTGTACAAATAGAATAGGGTATTGGGAGTAGAATAGGAATAGGATTTCCATATTATGAAAATTGTAAATTGTATATATACTCATTCATTAATAAAAATAACCAAGAGGTTATTTCTTTCATGATATTAGAGCTCTAGGTCTCACATACCTCTTTCCCCAAAATCTTCTGCTACTCTCTGCTTTCTCAAAACCCGAGCCCCTTCCTCGGTTTCCGAGCTGATTTTTACCTCCTCTCTTCCCAAATTTTATTCCCAATCCCTTTGTTCTTTCATTATGTCGACGTCAAAGAACATGTTTCATCGTGCCCTTACTGTTTCTAACATCAAGAACCACATCCCTATTGTTCTTGAGATGGAAAACATCTAATATGCGACATGGGCAGAGTTGTTCAAAATTCACGCAATCTCACATCAAGTCCTCTATCACATAATTCCTCCCGCTATCCCTCCACCCGTGGAGGATCCTCAGTTATGGATCACTCTTGATGCTACTATCCTTCAGTGGGTTTACTCCACTATTTCTATCGACCTTTTACAGACGATTATTGAACCAGACACTATGGCTATGGCTACCTAGATATTCAACCCGTGATATATTCCAGGATAACCAATATTCCCGCGATGTCACCCTTGAGCAGGAATTTTCACAAGTCTGCATGGACGATTTCCCAAATGTTTCAACTTATTGTAAATGGCTCAAGGAATTAGCAGACCAACTCCGTAATATTGGAGCACCTATTACCAATAATCATCGTGTTCTACAAATGGTTGCAGGCCTATCTGAGGCCTATAATGGTGTTGGGACTCTCCTCTGTCAAAGTAATCCGCTTTCACCTTTTTATCAAGCATGTTCGATGCTCACGTTAGAAGAAGCCGGCTTGGCAAAAAAGGCAGCTACCGGTGCTAGTTCCATGGCGATGATGACTTCATCAGATAACTCTCATGAGTTTTTTTGAAAATTCAAGCCAAAACCGCAAAAACGGTGGTGGCAAGAAGGGTCACAAACGTAAAAATAATGGCAAAAATCGCGGCGGCCGGAGCAGTAGCATCACCGATGGGAATAGTACCAACAACGGGGGTGGGCCTCATGGTTCTAGGATCCAGCTCACCTAGTCCCAGCCTTGGGCCCCTTGGCAGTGGGCCTAGAATGGTGGCCCAGTCCCACCTACTGCCCTCCTTCCAATTATTTCCAACCACATTGGGCCTCGGCCCAGCCTTATAACAGGCCTTATTACTCGAGTTCTTACCAGCAGCATCCCAGGTCGGGTCAGCAGTCCAGTGTACTTAGGCCTCGGCCCTAGCAGGCCTTCAATGATGCGGGCCCAAATCTGATGCCTACACCCACCGATATTGAGGCCGCCATGCATACACTTGGATTAAATCCTCCATATGTGAATTGGTACATGGACACCAGCGCCACTTTTCAGATGATATCTGACCAATGTACTCTTTCGTCTTATTCCAATTTGAGCAAAAATAGTGGCATTATTATTGGTAATGGCAATACGATTCCAATTTGTGGTTACGATCATACAAATTTGTCTCCCCCACATCCACCTCTTGTCTTAAAAAATGCGCTTCATGCCCCTAACTTAGTTGAAAATTTAGTGTCTGTCCGAAAATTTATCAGTGATTATTGGGTTTCTGTTAATTTTGATCCTCTTTTGTTTTCTGTGAAGGATTTTAAAATGAGAATACCTCTCACGAGCTGAAATAGTAGGGGAGATCTTTATCCAATCACGCCCGCCTCTAGTATCTCGAGTCAAACCTTGCCATCAACTTTTGCATCTCTAGCTCCTTCCTTGTGGCATGCACTTTTGGGTCACCCTGGGTTGTCCATTGTTTCTTCTTTGCATAAATTAATTTTATTTCTTGTAAGGGTACAAGTATTACTCTAATTTGTCATTCATGTCCTTTAGGTAAACATGTTAGATTACGATTTGTAGCATCTACTTCTCGAACTTTGATGCCTTTTGATATTATTTATAGCGATTTATGGACTTCTCCCATTCTCAGTTATGTGGGCCATCGTTATTATATTTTATTTTTGGATGATTATTCTAATTTTTTATGGACCTTTCTGTTAGCGAAAAAATCTCAAGTTTTTTCCACCTTAAAATTTCGAGCATTCATCCGTACCCAATTTGAACGGAAAATCAAAAATATTCAATGTGATACTGGGGTATTTCGGGACTTATGTGATGCTAATGGCATAATATTTCATTTCACTTGTCCTCATACGTCCTCACAAAATGGGAAAGCCGAACGAAAAATTCATACCATTAATAACATTATCCGTACTTTATTGGTCCATGCTTCTGTACCCCCTTTCTTTTGGCATCATGCTCTACAAATAGTTACTTATCTCCTTAACATACTTCCTACCAAAGGATTGGCATATTCATCCCCTCTTAAGATCCTCTATAATAAGAATCATTTGTATTCATATCTTAGGGTTTTTGGGTGCTTTATCCACTATTTTCGTCAACTATAATTAACAAACTTCAAGCCCGTTCTATCGCTTGTGTGTTTTTGGGTGATCCATCTAATCATTGTGGTTACAAATGTTTTGATTTATCGTCTAATAAAATCATCATTAGTCGCCATAGTCCCGTGCCAGTTCATATAATTTTTTAGATGACAAAGTCTCCCCATACATTATGCACCACTTATTGGGCCAATCCCGTACCCCCAGAACGATAGCAGGACCATTGTCTGCTCGCCCGCCACCACCCGCAGCTCATCCCGTCCCAGGTCCAGAAACTGGGACGCTCATCCAGCCCAATCCTGCCCATGTTTCTGTTCCTGATCCCGGTTTAGATTCCAGTGTTGGGCCAGCAGGCCCACTGCCTGCTGGCCAGTCTATCCATCATCTGAATTTTTCCCAAAATCCACCAAATTCTCCCCTGAGTCACCGACCTGTTACTCGTAGTAAATGGGGTATATTTAAACCAAAAAGACATTATAATCTTAATTATAATGTTCTTAAATCCCCACTACCCCGTAACCCATTGTATGCATTAAATGACCCGAATTGGAAATTGTCTATGAACGACGAATATGATGCTCTTATTGACAATAAGATGTGGGAGTTGGTCCCCCGTCCTTCTGGTGTTAATATTATTCGGTCTATGTGGATTTTTACTCATAAAGATAATTCTGATGGTTCTTTTGCCAGACATAAAGCTTGTCTTGTAGGTGATGGTAAAACTCAACAGGCTGGCGTGGATTGTGGTGATACATTTAGCCCGGTGGTCAAACTGGCTACCATTCACACTGTTCTCGGTCTGGCTCTTTCCAAGTCATGGCCCACTCATCAGCTTAATGTGAAGAATTCTTTCTTACAAGGTGATCTTAAGGAGACAGTCTACATGCATCAACCCTTGGGTTTTTGAGATCCCACATATCCTAATCATGTATGTTTATTGAAGAGGTCTTTATATGGTCTCAAGTAGGACCCACGGGCTTGGTATAAGCAATTTGCAGACTATGTATCTACTATTGGGTTTTCGCACAGCAGGTCTGATAATTCTTTGTTCATGTATCATCGTGCTACTTCCCTGGAATATATTCTATTATATGTGGATGATATTATCTTGACTGCCTCTTTTGATGCTTTACGCAAGTCTATCATGACACTTCTCAATTCTGAGTTTTCTATGAAAGACTTGGGGGGCCTTAAGTTTCTTCTTGGGGATTGCTGTCACACGTCATGCAGGTGGGTTATTCTTATGACAACGGAAGTATGCCACTGAGATAATTGAGCGGGATGGTATGTCCTCGTGCAAGTCTACTTCCACTCCAATCGATACTAAACCCAAGCTGGGTGTTGCGGCTGGCTCACCTTATGAGGATCCCACTCACTATCGCAGTCTTGCCAGAGCTCTTCAGTATGTTACTTTCACGAGATCGGATATTACATATGTCGTACAACATGTGTGTTTATTTATGCATGATCCTAGGGTTGAGCACATGAATGTGACCAAACACATTATACGATACATCCAGAGAACACTTGACTATGGCTTGCATCTATATCCGTCGTCGACTTCTATTCTTGTCTCGTATACAGATGTTGATTAGGGTGGTTGTCCATACACCAGATGCTCCACGTCTGGTTATTGTATGTTTCTAGTTAATAACTTGGTCTCATGGTCTGCCAAGCGACAATCTACATTATCACGCTCTAGTGCAGAGGCCGAGTATCAAGGGGTAGCCAATGTGGTATCTGAATCATGTTGGTTACGTAATCTTCTATTAGAACTTCATTGTCCCATTCAGAAAGCTACCTTGGTTTATTGTGATAATATTAGTGCGGTCTATCTTTCTGGTAATCCGGTTCAACATCAGCGCACTAAACATATCGAGATGGATATCCACTTTATTTGTGAAAAGGTAGCTCGTGGATAAGTACGCCTCTGCCATGTCCCTTTCAGGTATCAAATTGCAGACATCTTTATTAAGGGTCTTCCCTCGGTTCTGTTTGATGATTTTAGGGACAGTCTCAACGTACGAAGACCACCCACTATGACTGCGGGTGTGTGATAAATATACTCGATATACTCGTGATATACACGGTATATACATTGCCATATGTATACCGTGTATATCACGGAAAGACGAGCCATCTAAGGAAAGTATATCACAGTATATTTTGGTAGTATATTGTTGTATTTAATTAGCATTGTACACTTACCATAATTGTAGAATTCTTGTACAAGTAGAATAGGAATAGGATTTCCATATTATGAAAATTGTAAATTATATATATATACATTCATTAATGAAAATAAGCCAGGAATTATTTCTTTCAGTACTTTATCTGTTTTCCCGCATCAAAAGTAGTCCTGTTGCCCTATATTTAATTTAATAGGTTCTCTCCACCCTTCTTATACCTATTTAATTTGGATTCTTCTTATTATACATGAAATCTTGACAGAAGCTATTTAATACATGATATATGCATGTTTGTTCAAAGTCTTGCTCGTGTGTAGCTTATAACTTGGTCTTTAGTATTTTGTTTTATGGTATTGATAGATCTTTGTTATTTGATTTTTCAAGGAAGGTGAAAGAACACTCTTCAAATTTAAGTTGTCTATAATATTTACTTGTGAACATGTTCCTTTTATTCTAATCAACTGTAGAGGTTAGAATTGAGAGAAAATGTTGCTCGATATTTACTGTCGTAATTGTTAGTTTATTATGGAATCTGCAGTGGTAAACTAAATAAGCTCATAGTCTTTACATTCATGTTCCACGATAACTCAAGCTTAATAAAATGTTAAGTGGGTAAGAGTAAACAATTGTTTTTTTTAAAAATATATATATTTTATGAAACTTGGCAATTCTAGAATAGCATAATTTTGGCCTAGAGTTTCACTTCCATAACAGTAGAGTTTTATAATGTTCTTAGCTAGTGATCATTTATGAAAATATAAAAAAATATTCATTGTTAGGTCTGGTTAATTTTTTTTTTTTTTTTGCAACGTAAAGTATGGTTTGTTTGACCTAACATAAAAAATGGAATATGAATAAAAATCTTTAACGTGATAATAAGGTGAGACACTATTACGTTGAAACTAAGAGTATTTATATTGGTTTTGGTCAATCCATTTTGTTGTTAATAAAAAGAAAGATTTAAGAATATTAATTACTAACATTATCACTGATTTTAAATTAGGACAAATGGTTAAGCTTTTAACAAATTTCAGATCATGTGTGCGGGTACGCTCCTTGATCGACTCTTGTAAATAAAAAGACTTTGTGTGTGGTTACGTTCCTAGGCCAAGAATACAAGTTACATTTTGAAGCGAATAAATTGGGAAAATATTGGTAAGAGTTAAAGCGAGCATAATTATCCAAGATTTACATTTAGCCAAATATTAGTCTATTAAAGTGACCGTGCTAGAACAACGGAACTCAGGGGTGCCTCATACATTCCCTCCGGTCAACAAATTTTTTTATCCGGTCTTTTGTTTTCACAGGCCAAACATAAAGAGTCATTTCCTTTTCATTAGGGGATTCAATAAGGTGACTTGGAACACCAAAACTCAATTCCAAGTGGCGACTCTGTAAAATAAATAATCTCTTTCAAAACCGTCACTTTAAATGGAAACTCTTTTAAACTTCTTCTTAATCGGAGAGTTAAAGAAAAGGGGTGTGAAAACTTTGCCGACTCTGCTGGGACAACTTAGAATTCGAGCTTTGTATATTGACTCATTTTTTGCTTCAATTATTTCTTGGATATACATTGTGTTTGCTGACCTAATGTGCTCTTTGCCTGCTCATTTACCGCTTTGATATTGTGTGACTGTATATATATATATATATATAAATTGTTTTCTCTCGCACACCTGAGTCTTCTGATAGGTAGTTATGTTGTGTGTGCTCACCAGCTCCACAAACTTTTTGTCTGAGATAAAGCCATTGTGCCTAACTACTCCTGGTGAAGGATTTTAGTCACCTAATATTTTAGGCGGGGAGAACCATCAGTCAAGCCGGAACAATTCTACTACCGGTACATTGACACTCCTCGGCTCGAATTGTCCGTCCGGATAAAGCCAGGTCTAGACACCCTCTCTTTTAGGATTTTAAAACCTAGAAGAATATGCCACAAGCAACGGATATCTCTAGTAGGCTACATTTTATTTGCATCATGTGCATTTGACTTAGTGGGGCTCGACACATGGGTCGTGCCCGTCTAGGACATGTAACCTTATTTGGGATCAACATGATCATCTTTTGTGCTATGTGTAACATTATTTGTTTGGTGGGCCTTTTTATTGAACGGCTTTCGCATAAATGATTTGAGCGGAAGAGAGAAAGGAAATAATTTTTCTCCGATTTTCATAAAGATACTTGTTTTCAATAAAATCTCCAAAAGAGGTTTTGGTGATATTTTGTAAAAGGTGTCAAAAAATAATGCTTTTATTTTTAAAATGATCACATACTTTTAGAAAAGTTATTTTCATGAACTGCACAGGTCTGATTCTCACCTTTCGGTGGTATAAGTAGGAAACCTTTATCAGGTTCGGGCCCTATTAAAAGGTAGGTTCATAAATTTTTCGAAGTACCCATCATTTTTCATTTAGTTTGTCCTTATGTCCAGTCATTTTCCCAATACATTCTTTAAATCTTCATTGGAAGCCTATAAGGGTTGTTTTGCGGAAAAATAATGAATTACCTTTTTTTGGGGTGTCACAAAATAGTTTTTGCCACTTTGGCGACAAGTCTTGTTCGAAATAAAAATCCCAAAAAAATATATTTAAAAAGTGTCATTTTTTAGAGTCATCCAGTTTAGGTCAAGGGTCGTGTCACTCCTAACTTTTCCTCTTACTTCTAGATAGAGCATGAATCAAGGAAGAGTAAAGTATAATAAGAGGCCTAAGTCCGAGGGATACCAGAATATTTGATCATTGACCAGATACCACAGCTTCAGTCAAATTTGGTGGGGGAATATAGAAGGGTGTGAACAACTGAGAATAAAAGATCACTTGAGTCACTTGGTTCATATGATGAATATCAATCCTAGAAGGGACATGATTGAGGCTTTAATTCCTTGCTGGGATCCAAAAAATAATATGTTCTGCTTTGCAGGCTACGAGAAGACACCTACTGTAGAAGAAATTGCTAACTTCATGGGGACAGGCCTCGACCTTCGCCTCCAAAATCCCATTGTACCAAAGAACATAAATACTGGAAAATTTCTAAAACTATTGCATATTAACCACGAAATGTATGATGACTTAGGTGGTAAATGGGTTAATTTGGATTTCTTGTTTCGGAGGTACGGACACACCGAGGATTCAAAAGATATATGTGTGAATTAAAATTCGGAGGAAGCAAGGAAACATGGAAGGTGCACAGGAGATTTGCTTTTTTGGTCGCGTTCTTGGGGCGCATGGTTTTTCCAGATAGGAAGGGACACATTGATATTCATTTAGCAGGTGTAGTTCAAGCTTTGACTACAATGAAAAACCCAACTCTTGTCCGTATGATCATGTCGGGTATTTTCCGTGCTTTAACCAGATGCAGTCAAGGCACGAGAAGTTTTGACAGTTGTAATATTCTACTCCAAATGTGTTTGTTAGAGCATTTATACTGTCACCCAACCATTATGGACTTCAAAGCGCTATGGTTTAATCATGTCACATACCACAAGAAAAGGATTGGAAAGTGTAACCTTCCGAAAGGAATTACAGCCTGGAAAGAGTTTCTCCATACACTGACTGAAAACCGGGTCATTTGGAACCACTACTGGTTTTCATCGGAAGAAGTTATATGTGAGTCCACGTCTTGTCCATTTTTTGTGCTAATATGACTCTACGGCATCCAGCCATATGCTCCTCTTTGGGTGATATGCTAATTGGGCCGGTTACAGGAGGTACCGCCAACACAAAACATGAGCAGGTTCATGTATGGTTTTGGTCTGAAATAGCCTCATAATGAAAAAGAAATTATGAATATGTGGCATGCAAGTAAGGTTTCAGAATTAAATGAAATGGTGGAAGTCTGCGATACAGGAAGAGTGGTCCCTGAGTACCTCTCATGGTTTCATGACTCTTCATTATCTAGGGATAGGCCCGAGAGGTCCCACAAGAAAAGAAAAGACCAACACGACACAGAAAGATTGAAAGAAGAATTGAAGCATGCTAGGGTGACCATAGCCAGAAAACAAGCCCGGGTTCATTTAGAAACGGATTATCTTTCAGCCCTACATGATGTGAAAGAAGATTTAAGGGAGGCTAAGAAGAAGATAGTCTGATTGAAGGAGTAACTAGAGATCAGGATTACTTTGGCTCAGCAGGTTAAGAAAGAGAAAAACACCGAGATCCTTAAATTACAAAAGGACTTGGGCACCACTAGAAGTCCACTGCCAACAGATTGAGTCTGACCAGCAAAAGTAGCGGTTCGGAAGGGAAAGGGCTTATTAGGTACGTTCGGAAGGTCAATTTCAGGCAAGAGAAGAAAATCTGAGGCATGTTATTCATACTACTCAACATTGGTTGCAAAACTGCCATGAGAACATGGAAGAGGCCAAAATAAGAGTATTTCAACTCAACGAAACCTTAATTAATGTTTATGATGTTTATCTCTATCGTGATTATGAGAGTTTGGGTCGATATGCGCGCACCTTGTCCCCTCACTTGCCCACAATATTTTCTGGTATATATTCAAGTTTGGGAGGACAATTAAGGCCCAACACACCTTGAGAAGGCATCGTTGCTTACGTATTTTGTCATTGGTCTTTTCAGAGCCTGTTTTGTTGATAGTCGATCACTTCGAGTCTGTTGCATCTTTATTTTTTAAGCAAATTTTCTTGTTGAGCCATTGTATCAGAAATATTTTAGAAATGAATGAAAAAGATTTTTCTTTTATTAAAAAAAAGAACAGTTGTTTAATATCCCTAAACTACGCAATGATCTGATTCATGTGGCGTCATGATACACAGTCAACCCTCAAAGGGTCCGATCAAAACATTTCTCAAAAAAAGAAAAAAGAAGTCGAAAAGACACGAGAAAAAAAAAGTAAGCAAATAAGGTGGGATGAGACATAAGGCCTTCCAAACGCATGATAGAAGCTAGAATTATGTTAGGTGCAGGACATACAATGTGTGATTAGTATTTTTAAAATGCCTAACCCTAACACGTTTGTTGTTTCTGTCTTTAAGAGTAAACTTAAAGTGATTGGTTTGTGGTAACCTGACAGAACACCAATGACAACCAACGTTGAGACTGTAGTGAGGCAGGAAGAGGCTGCCGGTCAGATAATCTTAAGAGATTCAGCCACTGTCGAGAAAAATCGAATGTTAAGACATGATATAGCTTAACCGTGGAAAGCTTGTGCCCATGTCCAGGAGCCACCAACATCTATTCCAGGGTTCCCTGAGGTCACAACTATCCAAACCTCCTCCACTCAAGTCGTGATATTTGATCCATTTTACCCACCTATGTATGATCCCTTCGAGAACTATGTCAACATGGTTGGGCCATCAGCTGCACGCCCCCAAGGCATGTCATCAAGGGTCAATCCTACTACTATAAATGTTGCACCCATCTACTCCTTCCCACAGCCAACTGTGGTGCAAAGGGGAAACTAAGAAGGGCAATTCACCGCCCAGCCAAAGCCATATGCCCCTGGTATGACATTCAGAGCCCATAACTCTTATTTCCCCCGCCAAAGTCGAAAGGCCTACACTAAACTCAGAACAAGAAGATATGATCAGAAAAATGAAGAGCATAGAACAACACATGAAAAGCATGAAAGGGTCGGGAAGGCATAAGAGTGTTGCCTTCAAAGATTTGTGTATGTTCTCAGATGTTCACTTTCCACCTGGGCTTATAACTCCCAAGTTTGACAAATATGATGGGCATCGTGATCACATAGCACACCTCAAAAAATACAACAACCAACTTAGGAGAGCAGGGGGAAGAAAGAATTGCTTATGGATTACTTCGGTGAAAGTCTGACGGGTGTTGCCTCAGAATGGTTCATTGACCAAGATATCACCCACGGACACATTTGGGATGATATGGCTCAGGACTTTGTCAGATAATTCCAATACAACGTCGACATCACACCAGACCGCAACACTCTCTCCAACATGAAAAGGAAACCAAATGAAATTTTCAGGGAATATGCAATCAAATGGAGAGAGCAGGTAGCAAGGGTCAAACCATCGTTGGACGAACAAGAATTGGTTTATGCTTTTTTGGAAGCTCAAGATCCCGACTATTTCTACTACTTGATAGCAACGATTGGAAGACCATTCTACACTGCAATCAAAAGCGGAGAAATGGTAAAAAATGATATCCGATCAGGCAAGATTGTAAGTCAGTCAGCGGTCAAAGCTACCATGCAAGACAATCAGAGTGGGTCAGGCAGTTTTAGAAACCACAAGAAGAAAGAGGAAACATCTTTGGTAACATCAGAGTCTAGAGGGTTTGAAAAGTGGTCATATCATCCCTACGCGCAAGTTCAACAAGGCCGGTCTAGCTATCCTCAGTATTACTACACCTCTCCTATTCCTCAATACTCAGTTGCCCCTCGCCATATACGGTTTTTAATGCTCAGCCGTATGAACAACCTCCAAATCTCCCACAAGTATGAGTTTCGGCTCAAGGAAACACTACTCAAACACAACGAACATATCAGGTCCTTTACAATCCTCCTCATTTGCAAAATTACTTGCAATAGGGACAAAAAAGGAAATTCACCCTATTAGCAGAATCATACTCTAGCCATTTTCAGAAGTTAAAAAAATGGGAGTGATTAAACCTATACCACCACACCGTGTGAATGCAAACACTAGGTTTTAAGGATAATGAAATATGCGAGTATCATTCAGGGGCCCCAGGGCATAACACAGAAAACTAATGGACCTTGAAAAGGGCGATAGAAAAACTAATTGATCTCTGAGTAATCGTTGTGACAGATGATCAAAACACCCCAAATGTCACCAACAACCCACTTCCAGCCCATAACGATGTCCATTTTGTTGGAATGATTTGCGACGATCGGGAGTACAAACCCTTTGACAAAGCAAGGCTGGCTAAAGAGGAAAAAAACCAAAGACAGGTTCAAAACCACTTGTACCATTGAATGTAGAAGGTGTCAATTTTGATACTAAGATTTTGTACATCCCCGAAATCCAGAAGAGCTGGAGGTCCGGTCTATTATGCCAAGGTTGTATGTCCCAGGAGGCCTCCCCGTAGTATGACACATCCAAAGCTGTTTGACAAAGCTAACATAGCCTATATTGATCAAGCCCATGAGGCAACTTCCTGTAACTGACCCAAAGGTTGTTCCTTGGAACTATAAAAAGACCTATGTTCTCTATCAAGGAAAAACGATTGTTGAAGAAGTTGACGAAGCAAGTTTTAGAACTTGGGAAGGATTTTAAACAAAAAGATGCAACTATGAAATTAGTCAATATAGTTGGACTAAATGTGAAGTTCTACTCAAATTCACATTTGAGTGTTCTTAGTTCGGAAATGAAAATTGACTAAATCATCCTGTGCATACTAATTTGGCGGAAGTTTTAACTCTTTGTTTTAAAATAAAACCCTGAGTTTTGAATAAATGAAATGATAAATTATTTTGCGGATTTTAAATAAAAAAATAATTTAAATCATTTTGAAGCATTCCATAGAGCCCGTAAGTCAACCGTATTCTACAGATCCTTAATATCGGGGTGCTAACACCTTTCTCGGGGATCACCAGAACTCTTACCTTGACTTTGGTTTATATAGGAGTTTTCAAAGGAATTTGAATAAATACTTTACACTGATTTTCCTAGTTTACCTATATATTAGGTGGCGACTCTCAAAACACATTACCAATTTAGAGCACCATCCAAACTCTTAGTAGCTCTTGGATCGACTTCACTATCTAAAATATTAGGCCTCCGTTTCAAAATATTTATCACATTTCATTATTTAAGATATTATCTGATTAATTTTAAATCAATTCGAGTCGTCACTTCACTGCTCTTCTATCACACGTTTAAATTTCATCTCATATCTAACTTTTTTAATGCAAAAAAATGATTTCATTTGAAAAATAACATGAAAGTAAGAAGACGATACAGTGAGTTTTCTTACTGTAATTCTCGGATATTAGATTTTCATAGCTCTTCCTTTTATCTTTTTAAATAATTAGGGGTCATTTGATATGCGGATTAAGTTATTCTGAGATTATAATTCCTAAACTAATTTGTGTGGGATAAAATAATACCAAGCTTGATGGGATTAGATGAGATATTCAAGTCTGTGTTTGGAATAAATTTTAAGGATTCGTTTGGTTGGGAACAAGTTATTTCAGGATTAATTATTTCGGGATTAGTTATCCCACCCTCTCATAGGGATAGAAATAACACTACAACCTCGGGATAACTAATTCCGTGATTTGTTATACCATGATTTTATCTCAATCAAATATGAAATAAACCCATCTCAAATTTAATCTCGGAATTAATCATCCCTTATCCTTTGTACCAAACGAATCCGTAAGATAACTTCTTTTAGGTGGTTCATCAACTAGAGTACTTCAACATTTTAAATAATTTTGTTTTAATTTCTCATAATCCCAAGCACCCTTTTGGTTTGTCTTGGGTAGATACTGTTGAAGTGCCCCACATGGATTAGGGAAACTCCTTTTTTCACCTTTATAAATAATTGCTCTTTGGTGGCTAGTAAAGAGCAAGAAAAAGGAAACGAATTTTATACCAACAAATGAGAAAGGACCCTAAAGACTAGTTTTAAAGAAATTTTCAATCAATTACCCAATATAATAAAACTTTTCTTAAAATATAGCAATTTAGGGAAATAGGGAGTTTTTTATTTGGGCACATATTTTGATTTTTCTTTACCCTCTAACCCTAATCCTTATCTCTCTTGTTGAATTCTACACCATTCATTACATAGAGTTGAAGAGGAAGACAATGAAGAGTAGAAGTAGCAGTAGCAGTAGTATTCAGAATATAGAAGAAGAAGAAAGAGTAGAGAAGAATGTTGTATAGTGCAGTGTGTATCTCATTATTTCTTAATTAGAGTTGTATCTTTTGTATTACATTTTATGTCTATATATACATGAATTACAAGATGGAGGAGCATCTTTAGAGTTAGTTAGTTACTAACTTCCTTAACTAACTTCCTAACCATCTAACTAACTTCTTGACTACTTAACAAACTTGTTGACTAGTTTAACTAACTTCCTAACTAACATTTGTATTTGTTTGTCTTCTCAATAGCCCCCCTCAAGCTGGATACTGGAAATACATTCAGTAATCTCAGCTTGGAACACAAATACTGATGTTGAACTCTATTCAAACCTTTGGTATACAAATCTGCAGGTTGGTTTGTAGTGTTTATGTATTCTGTTTTTATTATACCTTTCTGGATTTTTTTCCCTTATGAAATGTAAATAAATCTCTATATGTTTGGTCCTTTAATGGAATACTGGATTTGCAGCAATTTGCATTGCAGATTTGTTGTCAGTGTATATAGTCATTGGTAAGTCAATTTGGATCCCAATTTCTCCTAGTAAGCCAAGTATCCAAGTCAATTTTGCTACTGTTCCTGCTAGTCTTCTGTATTCTGATTCAGCTGAGCTTCTAGATATTATAAATTGTTTCTTAGATTTCCATGATATAAGAGATTCTCCAAATTTAATAATGTATCCAGTGACTGATTTCCTTGTATGAGGACAAGCAGCCCAGTCAGCATCATAGTATGTTGTTACTGATTCTTGTGTTTTAATAGATAACAGTATACCTTGTCCAGGTTGATTCTTGATGCACCTGGCTATTCTTAGTGCAACATCAAGATGTGATTTCTTTGGCTGTTGTAGGAACTGACTTACTGTCTGAACATTGTAGGCTATATCTAGTCTTGTAACTATTAAATAGAGTAATTTTCCTATCAGTCTTTGGTAAGAACTAATATCTCTTAGTACTTCATCTTCTGGTTTTGTTTTCTCTCTTTCTGTGTGTTGTTGTTGTTGAATGTGATCATAATATTCCTTGGTAGTTAATTTCAGACTGTAGTCAATATGGGTGTTTATAGGTTTAGCAGCAGACAAGCCAAGCTCATAAATGAGTTCTAGAGCATATTTTCTTTGGTGCATTAGAATTTCTTTTTATGATCTTGCAAATTCTATGCCTAGAAAATATTTTACCTCTCCTAGATCTTTCATTTTGAGTGCTTGTTGTAGGGCCTATTTTGTCTCATCTATTTGCTCTGTGTGATCTCCAGTAATCAACATATCATCCACTAAACCAATACGAAGGTTATTCTTTTTTCTGTCTTCCTTATAAACAATGAGTGGTCATATTGTGATTGTTTAAACTCCATCTAAACTAGTGATTCTTGAGTTTAAAATTTCACTGTCGTGTTGCTTGTTTAAGTTCATACAAGGATTTAATCAGTCTGCATACTTGCCTATCCCCCTGACTGATGAATCTTTGTGGTAGTTGCATATAGATTTCATCATATAGATCTCCTTGTAGAAAGGCATTATAGATATCCATTTGGTGTATGTGCCAGTGTCTGGAAGCTGCCAGTGATAGAATGTCTCTTATAGTAACCATTTTTACTACTGGAGAAAAAGTTTCTTGGTAGTCAATGCCTTCTCTTTGACTGTATCCTTTTGCCACCAATCTAGCTTTGATTTTTTCAATCTCTCATGTCTCTCTGTATTTGATCTTGTAGATCCATTTACATCTTATTGGATGTTTGCCCTCTGGTAAAGACACCGCATCCCATGTATGATTGTCTTGTAGTGTCTTTATTTCTGCTTTCATTGCTTCCCCTATCTTGGATCCTTAGATGCCTCAATGTAGTTCTTTGGTTTTGTTATTTCTGAGAGTGTTGCGAGATAGGCTCTGTATTTGGGTGATATTGTTTCATAGGATATGTAATTAGCTATAGAATAAGGAGTATTGTTGGATTTATTGATGATAATGTCCTTAAGCCAAATTGGAGGTTGTTTTGATCTGGTAGACTTTCTGGTAGACATTGTAGTGGTAGGTTGATCTGTAGGTGGTGCATGATGTTGTACTTGTGGTATATCAATCTAGTTTGTATCTGGTGTTACTGTTTCAGTTGATAAACTGATGTCTTGAGTATTTTCTGGAGTGTAAGATCTTTGATCTGATATTTCTTGTACAGTAACCTGATGATTATTAGTAGGTATAGACATATATATGTTTGTACTATGGTATTCATTTTCACACTCACCAGTTTGATCATTATAGAGAAAGATTTGTCTTTCTAGAGTTTCTGTTCTGAATGGGAACTTAGTTTTCCTGAAAGAGACATTTCTATTGACAAACAACAGTTTTTTTTGTAGGTCATACAAAACATATCCTTTTTTTGTTTCAGAATATCTCATCATTACACAAATTTTTACTTTAGAGTGCAATTTATCAGAAACAATTAAGTCATTAGCATAACAAAAGCATCCTAAGACTTTTAGATGATGAATAGAAGGCTTCTTCTTATACAGTTTCTCATAAGGTGTTATGCCAGTGGTTACAGAGGGTAGTCTGTTTATTAAGTAAACTCCAGCTTGAACACATAGACCCCAAAACTTCAAAGGAATGTTAGCTTGGAAACTTACTAATCTAGTTATTTATAGTATGTGTCTATGTTTCCTTTCAGTCACTCCATATTTTTGGGGTGAATAAGCACAAGATCTTTGATGTATAATTCCTAGTTTTAAAATTAAACTGTTACATACATCATTTACAAATTTTGTTCCATTATCAGTTCTTATAATTTTCACTATTTTATTGAAGTGGGTATATTACATATGTTAAGAACTGCTTAAGTACCACACAGACATCTGATTTGAGTTTTAGTAAGTAAATCCAGGTCATTCTGGTGAAGTCATCTACAATTGTTAGAATGTATTTGTTACCATTTTGAGTTTGAACCTTATAGGGACCCCAGACATCCATGTGTACAAGATCAAAGCTGGAAGAACTTTTATTAATACTAACTGGAAATGGGAGTCTATATTGTTTGGCACATGGACACACATTACACTTCTTTATAGTACTAGCTATAACATCAGACTTTGCTCTAATTATTCTACTTAAAACAGTACTAGAGGTGTGCCCAAATCTTCTGTGCCACAACTCTATTTCTTTCTCTGACATTGTAGTAGGTTCTTTATTCTCTTTCACATTTAGTCCTATCTTGACTTGTTCATTAGGATGTCTTGGTGATGTCTAATTTACTAACATGTATAATCCATCTTGTAGCATATCAATCTCCTTCACCCTCCCATTGTAAAGAATTTAAATAGATAGAAGTCATGGTAGAAAGTGGTTGCACATTTTAACTCTTTAGTTAGTAGAGACACAGACATCAGGTTAAATTTGAACTGTGGCAAGTAGAATACATTGTTAAGTGTACTTTTGTTAGAAATAGTGCTTGATCTTGTATGAGTCATATTAACCATTTCCCTATTTGGTAAGTGTACTTTATTAGATTGAGAAGTATTAGTTACTCTGGTGGCCTTATTTAGCATTTCTATATCAGAGACCATATGGTTAGTGGCACCAGTATCTCTAATCCACTGTTTAACTATATTAGCTACAAGCAAAGCTTTATGGCTGAACATACCTGCAGCATTAGCAGAAGACTGAGTAGAAATTGACTCTTGAGAAGTTTTAGGCTGCATATTGTGATTTAATAGTTGAACAATCTGCTCATACTTATCCTTAGAGAACACATGTGCTCCTTGTACTTGCCAGTTGCTTGTATTTGATATACCAGCACCATATGACTTGTCACTCATGTTATTGATTCGGTATAATATTCGAGGACTGTTATCCTCCTCATCTGCATACATATTGTGAGCAGCATGTTCCTTTTTTTTAGATTTGAAATGTGGAGGATAACCAACTACCTTATAACAGAATTCTTATGTATGCGCTTTCATCTTACAAACTTCACAGAACAGATTAAAGTTCTTTTTGAACCTTTGTGAACTTATGCCTGTTCTTGAGCACATAACAGTAGGATCATGGCTCACATTGTGACTAAAGACACTTGGTCCTACTCCTAGAAGACCAGCAGACTTGGCTGCGATGGATTTTTTATTTTCATCACTGGTTATCATAGAGTAAGCCTTATTGACAGTAGGCAGATGTGACATTAATAGAATATGGCTTCTTGCCTGCATGTAGTTTTCATTTAACTCCATCAAGAACTGTTATATCTTTTGTCTTTGAAGGTATTGCACAAACTCCTTTGATTTAGGACATCCACAACTAGTGGGTAGAACTAAAGATTGGAATTCTACCCACAAAGTCTTTAGTTTAGAGAAATATTCAGCCACACTTGAATTTCCTTGGGTTAATGTGACTATTTCTCTATGTAGATCATAAGTTCTTGATCCATCTACTTTATCAAACCTTTCCCTTAGATATTCCCATACTTTATAGACAGAGTCTACATACAACACTCTACTCAGTAATCCACTTGAGACTGAATTCATTAACCATGCTTGTACTACTGCATTTACCCTATCCCACTAATCCCACCATTTTTCATCATAGTTTCCTTCTTGCACTTCCCATTGACAAAACCAAGTTTATTCCTACCAAGTAGTGCAATCCTCATAGACTTACTCCATAGTATATAATTTTCAGAACCAAGTAATTGAAATAAGATGAGGATACACCACTTATCAGGTTGTTTGCGTATCCCGTTTCTCATTCCAATATATGGTCCAGGGTAATACATGAATAAAATGCATGAATGACAATAAAACATTTTTAACTTATCGGGTGACATAATATCTGTTACACCTCATAATTTTAAGACAATAATTAGAGGACGTAATTAAGGAGGTATGATTCGAATCTTGGATATAGAGTATATTTATATATGCTAATCCGGAAATTAGTATACAAGATGGATATGGACTATTTTAGGGACTGTTTTGTGGTGTTATAATGCTGAAAAATTAGTTACCATTATTCATGTTTAAGTGTGGTAATTGCTAATGTAAGTCCTAAAGGAATAAGGGAGTAGAAAGGTGTAGAAAGGCTTCACTTTCTACCCTCGTTGTTGTTGGAACATGGACTGTTTTTGTGGGCTGTTTTAATGTGGATTAAGAGGCTAAATTTACATGAGAAGTGGGTGTGTAAATCCCCTTTGTTGCTGTTTTGGTTGTGCCCTTAATTGGCGCTTGGTTATTGATGTTATTAGCCTCGTTTGGAAGTTGTGGAGACATGTATAAACAAGGGAAGTGCTGCCCGAATTTTTATGGAATAGGAAGTCGTTATTCGATATAAAGTATGCTAGTGATCATAGAATTGACGAACGTATTACCATTATTATAGGTTGAAGTTCTAAAACGAGACGTACTCTAATATTGAGTTGATTAGTTCGTCTAAGAGGTATGTGAAACCCTTACTTCTTTCTTTTTGGCATGATTTAATGAAAGTACGGCGGACGTACTTGATTCTTATACAGTTTAATTCCTAAAGAAGATTGTTATGAAAAGTGCCTATGATTTTTCAGCAAAGAGTTTATTATGACATTATTATAATGATTTTATTGAGTCAAATGATAATTTTTACTTGCATATGGTTACTCATGATATCTACTCGTGCTAAGTATTACTACTTCACCTCACCGAGTCCCGGGCCGGGTTATGTTCGTGCACAGCCTTGCATTTTTCACCGAGACCCTCACTAGAGGGCCGGGTTACGTAGGATGGATCCATAGATGAGATATGACTTTACCAAGTCCCAGCATGGGCCGGGTTATGATATGAATTCACCGAGTCCCAATATGGGCCGGGTTATGATATGATTCCACCGAGTCCCGCATTAGTGGACCGGGTTACGTTATAGGTATATATATGTATATGGACAGGCATTCATGTTTTCTTGACTTGACTCACATTTTTATAAGGAACAGTTGACTTTTATGGTTTATGGCATAGTTGGATTTGGATCCTGAGTTTTATACGGATCTCCTATTTTCTGTTGGCTACTTATGATATCTTTTACAGCTTCATGTTTTACATACTCAATACATTATTTCGTCCTGACCCCCTTTCCTCGGGGGGTTGCGTTTCATGCCCGCAGGTACATGTTTTCAGTTTGGTGAACCTCAGGCCTAGGTTCCTACTCAGCAGGTTGGGAAGCTCCTTTGATCCAGAGCTTTGTCATTTTGGTACCGGGCTGTTCGGCGAATCTTTTCATCATCTAATAACCCCTAGATTAACTCTATATAATCTGATTAACTGTGAAAAAGGTTTAATAAATTTGATTAACCATGATTACCATCTATATTCCGACCTCTAGGGGTTATTAGATGATGAAAAGATCCGCCGAACAACCCATTCAGAAATTGGTATCAAAGCCTGTAATAGGAACAAGTTATAAACAATGAATAAACATCCATCATTTAGAAGAGTAAAATATTTGAATAGAAGATTATGGCAGCATAGACGGTTAAAACAACTAATAGTAGAATCTAGAAACCAACATAAAATGATAATTGATTATCAAAATAAATGGATAGAAGAAAAGAGAAATTCTGAAATAAATGTACCAGAATTAGGATATAAAGGTGAAGAGCTAGAAGAAATATTAACAGCTATGGATGAAAATGATCAATCATATGAAAGATTAGTAGAACTGAATACACAAATCTATTCACAGAACCTAATGATATCAGAAATAGAATCTGAGCTTAGAATGGAAATAGAACATTATGGATGAACACCTGTTAATACAACAATAGGAAAAGAAATTTCAGTTAGCTAGAATAGCCGAGAAACCTCTTAGATATAATAAAGATATTAACCAACATATTATAAGTTGTAGAATGGGAATAGAGCTAATAGATGAAAAAGATAAACAACTACAAGAAAATTATATTAAGATAAGTAAACAGGAAGAAAAGATAATATTCTTGAAAAATCTATCAGCATTAAGAGAAGAAAGAATAAGGCAAAAAGAATAAGAAATCGACAAAATAAAAGAACAGAAATTAGGAGAGCAAATAAAAAATGAAAATGAGATAAGAGATTTAAAAGAAATTATAAAAGACCAATATAAATACATCGATCTACTAAAATATGGATAAAGTAAAAGAAATAATAAAAGATTCTAAAGAAGAATACTACCAAATGAATACTTATGAAGGAGGAACGACTCAAACACTAATTTTTAAACTAGATATTTACCAAAAGATTCAAGATGAAAAAGAAGAACAATCTGTAAAAAAGATATTTAAAACAAAATGGTTTGAAAGAAACAAAGAAATAAGATATATAGCACAAAAGCATGAAAATATAATCGATACTACAAGCACAAATGGAAGAACTAAGATAAATCTGATAACTGATGAAGTAATAAAAAGAGAATTAGCAAAGTTACCAACGAAAGAAGCAAAGAAATATAGAAATATTTACTTTGGAGGAGTAGAATTTACAATAAAAGCATACTTTCAAAAGAATATTGACACACCTATACAAATCTATGTGTTAGATGACAAAATATTAGGAAACTTACAAGATGCATTAATATCTGTAATTAAAGGAAATTTAATATACCAAAAGTTAAAATTTACTGTACAACCAGACTTTAGTATATCTTTAAAAGATGAACACAAAGATTTAGCCTTAACACTATACTATAAACTAGATGGAATAAACATGCCACCAGGAAGTAAAGTAATAAGCATAGAAACAAAAATGATATATGCCTTAACAGGAAATCACCATGTAAAGAAACAACATGAAATGAATATTATAGTACCAAAAATGTATAAAGAAATACTAGAACAAATAGAACATAAAAGAAAACTCTAAAATAACTATACCAGATGAAATATTCATGGATTTTAATATAAAGACGTTAACCCCATCGAAAAAATTAATACCAAGAATAGAAGGATCTAGATTAAGTATAACTAGAGAATCATTAATCAAACGATAGAATAGTTTACCAAGAATACAACCTAGAACAATAGACTTAATAAATATAGACAGTAGTAGATTAAAGATCAAGGTAATAATATTTAAAAATACGATAACAATTGACGGAGTAGCAGAAATAAATACAGGAGCAATTAAAAGTTTTATACACATAAGTAAGATTAACGAAAATGAATGTGAAATAATAGAAACACAGACTTATAATTACCCTGAAAATGAAAGAGAAATAATAATTACTAAAAGTATAAATTTAAGATTCAAAATTCAAGATTTAGAATATAAAATAAATATAGGAGTAATAGAATACGACGGTATTAATGAATTATTATTAGGAAGTGACTTTCTGACTATGATAAACTATAAGATAAATAACAATGGAATTGAAATAAATGATCAAGGAAAAACTAGATTTATAAATAAAATATGAATGAACAACTAAAAATAATAAAGAAAAAACAAAAATTAAAACTATAAAGACGGTCTTATCAGGAGAAATATATTCCCAACTAAAATACCTAGAATACAGTGCAAAAGAAATAAAGTTAGAAAATGACATAAAAGAACTAGAAAAACAATGTGATAAGTTTGATAAAATATGGATAGACATGGGAAACGGATGGAAAATACGAATAAACAATCCTCACTAATTCTAACGAAAAGATAACTGCGTTATGGGAAGAAATAGTATTAAAAGAAAGAATGAAAAGTATCTTATCACTAATGGATGAAATAAAAGAAAATCAAACTAAAACACAACAAATGATTAGAGAAGAATTAACTAATTTATGGAACGTATCGGAAATACCAACGTTCAAATTGATATTAGAAAAACTTAACATGATACTAGAAGAAAAAAGCAAAGGTAAACAAGCAGAAACAAACAGTGAAGCTAGTACAAGTAAAGAGAAAACGATAACCAAAACTAATACTCATAAACCAGAAATAGTACCAATAGATGCCTGGAGAAGGAGTAAAATACCAATAATGGTAGACATTAGTAAAATAAAACCAAGATTATCAAAAGATGTAACAGAAACTTTAGACAGACTAGTAATATTAAATAAAGAAGGAAAATTTTAATGGAACCTAGTGCGATTACGTTCTTGAGAACTCATGGAAAATAGATTATAGAAAAAGAAAGACATAAGTATGAACCTATGAGACCTAAACCGATAAAAGAAGAAACGCAAAAAGAAATAAAAGTACCCTTAAAGGAAGTAGAAAAAACAACCTACGAATATCTAAACTTAAGATTAGATAGACAAGAGCAGCAGATAAATGAACTAAAAGTAGAAAATTTAAAGTTAAAATTTCATGATAATGGAGAATGGTACGACAAGTATAAACAATATAAAAGAAAATATAAAGATACAAAGAAACTATTAAAAGAAACTAAGGTAGAATTAATAGAAACAAAGATAGAGCTAAGGGAAGTAAAACAAGAATTATTAGAACTTAAAGAAGAAGTACACATCTTAACAGAACAATTAAAAAGGTTAAAAGGAAAAAAGAAAAAAAAAAGATTAAGCGATGAAACTACTACTAGCAGTGACGAAAAAACTGATAACGACACAGAGAAACATAGTAACGATGATAAACAAGTTAACCAAGAATTACAAGTAGTAGAATTCATAGAAGAAGAAGAAAATTCTGAGAACACAGAAATAGTAAAAGAAAATAACCAAATAATAGAAGCTTTACAAAATATGAAAAGAGTAAATGCAATAATAGAGGATGAACCAGGCAGTGATATAGAAGATGACTATAATGGACAGGTAGAAACCGAAGTAGAATCAGAAGATATAATAAATGAAGATGCAAATGATTATCCTGAAGAAGAATTAGTAGACCCTAATCTAGAAGTAATAACGAAAAGAAGAACAAGATTACCAGATCACATACCTATAGGACAACAAGCCGAATTTAAAGAGTTTGTAGGATCAATGACACAAGGAGTAAATTATAATGGATACTTTCTAGATTTAGATAACGTTTATGATGAACAAGAAGTAGGAAGAAGAATAACAGACTGGAATTTAGGAATGTATATAGCATTAATGAATAGTACACAAACAGAAAACTTAGATTATATGTATGATCTAATATCTAAAACACTAATTGGAAAAGTAGCATACTGGATAGAATCAATAGCTTATCAATTAAGAGGATAAGTATTAAGTCATGCAACAGATTGGAAATCAATGTTAATGATATTTGATTTATTCTTGAAAAGAGAATTCTTAGGAGAAAATGGTTAGTAGCCCAGCCTTTTTAGTAAGAAAACATAATGAACAAAAATGAGGAAAAGCCAGAATGGTAATTGACTATAGAGAATTGAATAAAAAGACTATCTTTGATGGATACTTTTTACCTTATAAAAGAAACCTTATCAACAGATTAGGAAATAAAAATTGGTTTAGTAAGTTCGACTGTAAAAGCGGATTTTGGCAGATAAAACTAACCAAAGAATCTAGAGCTTTAACAACATTTAGTGCCCCTCAAGGACACTATGAATGGAACGTACTACCCATGGGATTAAAAAATGCACCACAAATATTTCAAAGAAGAATGGATCAAGTCTTTAGAAAATTGGCAGACTTCTGCATAATATATGTAGATGATATATTGATATATAGTACTGATTTAAAATATCATATAAAACATTTGGAACAATTTATAGAAATTGTAAAACAACATGGAATACTTTTATCTGAAAAGAAATCTGAAATATTCAAGAATAATATTGAATTTCTAGGATACATTATAGACAATGAAGGAATACAATTACAAGAACATGTTGTATCAAAGATAATTTTTTTTAAAGATAAGCTAGAAAATAAAAGAGAAGTACAGCAATTCTTAGGCGTAATAAATTATGCCTCAGACCATATAAAATATTTACCATATCTAAGAAAACCTCTACAGGATTTAATAAAGAAAAATGTAACCTTTGAATGGAAAGAAGAACATACCAAGGCTATAAACCAGAAAAAAGAAAAGGTAAAATCATTACCAAAACATAGAGTACCAACAGAAAATGATCAACTTGAACTCTTTACAGATGCTAGTGACATAGGATGGGGAGCAGTCCTAATAGCATATGATAAAAAAGATATAGATAAAGAGAAAATGTTAATTTGCGGATATGGAGGTGGAACATGGAAACCAAACGAAAAGAATTACCATATAAATGAAAAAGAATTATTGGCAGTAAAATTTGGAATAAAAAGATTTCATTATCATTTACTACCAGTAAAATTCATTGTTAGAACTGATAACACGTAAGTAAAAGCCTTTATTACAAATAGAATAGACCCTTTACCAAAGTTGAATAGAAGGAGAAAATGGAAATCATTTTTCTATTGTTATGATTTTATTGTTAAGAATATATCTGGAACTAAGAACGTTTTAGCTGATTCTCTTAGCAGATATAACAATGTCAATTAGCAGTAAAGACTTTGAAGAATATATAGCTAAGGCTATGCAAGAGATTATCCGAACAAATGAAACATTGATTACCAGATTACAAGAAAATACCCAGACAATCAACAAGCTAGCAGAAGCCATACAAGACTTCTCTAAACTAAAAATCCTACAACAAGAAGCCCAACAGAAAAAACCAACTACAACCATACCACCTATACAACAAAAAACCTTTACACCATTCTTATCCAAATTAGCAACTATGCCATCGCCGATACCTTCAACATCATCAGCAGTATCAATGGCAGATACCCTGAAATATAAACCAGAATTGATTAATGCTTACGAAAAGATTAACAAATTTTATGATTATAAAACTAATGCTGATATTGTACGCAGTGCCAAACTGAGTAAATATCCCAGGTTTATTTGCAGCGAAAGAGCAAATCCGAGTATTGTGGAAAGACTATTTACCTATGGATTTATTGACAAAATAATCACAGACGAGAAAATGATCAACATCACCAAATTACCACAGATTATCACAAGATCAACAGAGCTTATGATGGAATCCTTTGGAAAAGGAATTTACGGAATACAAATACTAGACGCATCAACCGATTTAAAAGGTAAACCTATTGTTATCTGTCAAATATTTAAGACAGGAAGGAATAGCACTATCAGCGGGGATAAAAAAAACTTGAACATGAAAATACCCTGTACACTGGAAAAGTTTCAAGATTGGCTCAGTGCCAACAGAGTATTTGGACTACTGACACTAAAAACAAGAATAGAGGATATGCTGAGAACAAGAAAGGCATCCGTAATTGGATGTTCCAAAGGCGGAGAAGTAGAGGAAATAATGACCCTCTACTACGACAACGATATAGAAGTGAAAGAGACTACAGAATTAACTTTATTATTAAACAAGATTACTGAACTGAAGCATGTACATGCAGACGAGACTATCAGCCATTACAGAACAATGGTCGAACAAAAGAAAAGACCAATGATAACAACAACAACGCCATCATCATCTAATATAAACATAAAAAAAGAGCAGAGTCCTGATCCTTTTGAATAAGGAGGGAAAAATTGACTAATCTTATAGGTATCATGTAGATTCATCTACTTGAGGCCAAATTGATTATTATGGCAGGGAGCATGTTTATGGCATGGACCATGCAATTCATTGCTTGGAAACCCAATGATTATGGCCCAACGTAGTTTCAACTACGGTAAAGCCCAAAAAAGATTAACAGAATACAATTGATTACTGGAAGAAGCTTTCAAGAATATCAACTGGACAACTGGAAAGCATTAAACAGAAAAACAGCCAGACTAGAAAATGACAGCCTGACGAAAAACAAAACAACTGGAAAAGTTTATGAAAAGCAGTCGAATAAAGACAAGAGAGAAAAGTGACAACCTTGAAAAAAAAAACAAGACAAAACAACTTTAGAAAAGTAACAGACAAGGCACTGTAGCCTTTAAGACTTTTGAAAAGATTTTTTGTCTATTACTATTTACTTTACGACTTTTGATTAAAGTTGAATAGTTGACTAGTCGAGGTTATCTATAAAAGGAGTCTCTTGTACAAAGGAGAAGGGATTCGAAAAAATCGTAATACACACAACTCTTACACCTTAGAAAAACTCTCTCAATGTTCAGCTAAACAAACATTTAGTCTATAATCAAATATCAAGTCCATAATCAAATATCAACGAAGAACACCATAAGATTAATTGAATATCAAGGAAGAATATCATAAAAACAAGAGTAGACTGCTTTGAAAACTTATGATTAGAACCATATGAGTAAGAACACAACATCTTTCAGAAGATTATCAGAGGATATCCGTGAGGACTCCCAAGCACCCAGGCCATTATCCCGTGAAGTCAGAGGACGTAGGGAGGTAGCACCAAGGTGGGTTGAGCTACTCAGGTGATCTGAAAATCTGAATAAAGGTATGTGTTCAAACTATGTGTTTCTAATTATGATTTTGATTAGCATATTACTCTACTGTTATGATATTTGGATGTTGATAAACGATTATTGTTATGATGTTTGGATATTGATAAATGATTATTTGGATATTGATAGAAGATTATAGACTTTTTATTAAAAAATGAAATTGCAATCTAGATTATTAACTCTATATAATCTGATTAACTCTGAAAAAGGTTTAATAAATTTGATTAACCATGATTACCATCTATATTCTGACCTCTAGGGGTTATTAGATGATGAAAAGATCCGCCGAACAGCCCGTTCACAAATTGGTATCAGAGCGTATAAAGAGGCTAGAGCATCTTACTCGGGATCTGACCCGAACCGAGGCTCTCCGTATAGTACATCCTTTGTTCACAAGGCATCAACCTCGGTTACCAAGGATTGCAAACTGATAGGTACCAGTCGTTGGGTCCTCAAGGTACGCCTTTTTAGGCTCTTGAGACTGAGATGATCTGTTCCGCGGTACAAAATTGGAATATAGATGGTAATCATGGTTAATCAAATTTATTAAACCTTTTTCAGAGTTAATCAGATTATATAGAGTTAATAATCTAGATTGCAATTTCATTTTTTAATAAAAAGTCTATAATCGTCAATCAATATCCAAATAATCGTTTATCAATATCCAAACATCATAACAATAATCGTTTATCAACATCCAAATATCATAATAGTAGAGTAATTTTCTTATCAAAATCATAATTAGAAACACATAGTTTGAACACATACCTTTATTCAGATTTTCAGATCACCTGAGTAGCTCAACCTACCTTGGTGCTACCTCCCTATGTCCTCTTCACGGGATAATGTCCTGGGTGCTTGGGAGTCCTCACGGATATCCTCTGATAATCTTCTGAAAAATGTTGTGTTCTTACTCATATGGTTCTAATCATAAGTTTTCAAAGCACTATACTCTTGTTTTTATGATATTCTTCATTGATATTCAATTAATCTTATGGTGTTCTTCATTGATATTTGATTATGGACTTGATATCTGATTATAGACTAAATGTTTGTTTAGCGGAACATTGAGAGAGTTTTTCTAAGGTGTAAGAGTTGTGTGTATTACGAATTTTTCGAATCCCTTCTCCTTTGTACAAGAGGTTCCTTTTATAGATAACCTCGCCTAGTCAACTATACAACTTTAATCAAAAGTCGTAAAGTAAATAGTAATAGACAAAATATCTTTTCAAAAAGTCTTAAAGGCTACAGTGCCTTGTCTGTTACTTTTATAAAGTTGTTTTGTCTTCTTCTTCTTTTTTCAAGGTTGTCACTTTTCTCTCTTGTCTTTATTCGGCTGCTTTTCAGAAACTTTTCCAGTTGTTTTGTTTTTCGTCAGGCTGTCATTTTCTTGTCTAGCTGCTTTTATGTTTAGTGCTTTCCAGTTGTCCGGTTGATATTCTTGAAAGCTTCTTCCAGTAATCAATTGTATTCTGTTAATCTTTTTTGGGCTTTACCATAGTTGAAACTACGTTGGGTCATAATCATTGGGTTTCCAAGCAATGAATTGCATGGTCCCTGCCATAATAATCTTTTGGGCCGCGAGGCTCCTAATCAATTTTGGGTTACAAGTAGTTAACACTACATGTTCCCTGCCATAATAATATTTTGGGCCGTGAGGCTCCTAATCACTTTTGGGTTACAAGTAGTTAACACTACATGTTCCCTGCCATAATAATCTTTTGGGCCGTGAGGGTCCTAATCAATTTTTGGGTTACAAGTAGTAATACTACATGCTCCCTGCCATAATAATCAATTTGGTCTCAAGTAGATGAATCTACATGATACCTGTAAGATTAGTCAATTTTTCCCTCCTTATTCAAAAGGATCAGGACTCTGCTCTTTTTTATGTTTATATTAGATGATGATGGCATTGTTGTTCTTATCATTGGTCTTTTCTTTTGTTCGACCATTGTTCTGTAATGGCTGATAGTCTCGTCTGCATGTACATGCTTCAGTTCAGTAATCTTGTTTAATAATAAAGTTAATTTTGTAGTCTCTTTCACTTCAATATCGTTGTCGTAGTAGAGGGTCATTATTTCCTCTACTTCTCCGCCTTTGGAACATCCAATTACGGATGCCTTTCTTGTTCTCAGCATATCCTCTATTCTTGTTTTTAGTGTCAGTAGTCCAAATACTCTTTTGGCACTGAGCCAATCTTGAAGCTTTTCCAGTGTACAGGGTATTTTCATGTTCAAGTTTTTGTCATCCCCGCTGATAGTGCTATTCCTTCCTGTCTTAAGTATTTGACAGATAACAATAGATTTACCTTTTAAATCGGTTGATGCGTCTAGTATTTGTATTCCGTAAATTCCTTTTCCAAAGGATTCCATCATAAGCTCTGTTGATCTTGTGATAATCTGTGGTAATTTGGTGATGTTGATCATTTTCTCATCTGTGATTATTTTATCAATAAATCCATAGGTAAATAGTCTTTCCACAATACTCGGATTTGCTCTTTCGCTGCAAATAAACCTGGGATATTTACTCAGTTTGGCACTGCGTACAATATCAGCGTTAGTTTTATAATCATTAAATTTGTTAATCTTTTTGTAAGCATTAATCAATTCTGGTTTATATTTCAGGGTATCTGCCATTGATACTGCTAATGATGTTGAAGGTATCGACGATGGCATAGTTGCTAATTTGGATAAGAATGGTGTAAAGGTTTTTTGTTGTGTAGGTGGTATGGTTGTAGTTGGTTTTTTCTATTGGGCTTCTTGTTGTAGGATTTTTAGTTTAGAGAAGTCTTGTATGGCTTCTGCTAGCTTGTTGATTGTCTGGGTATTTTCTTGTAATCTGGTAATCAATGTTTCATTTGTTCGGATAATCACTTGCATAACCTTAGCTATATATTCTTCAAAGTCTTCATTGCTAATTGACATTGTTATATCTGCTTAGAAAATCAGCTAAAACGTTGTTAGTTCCAGATATATTCTTAACAATAAAATCATAACAATAGAAAAATGATTGCCATTTTCTCCTTCTATTCAACTCTGGTAAAGGGTCTATTCTATTTGTAATAAAGGCTTTTACTTGCGTGTTATCAGTTCTAACAATGAATTTTACTGGTAGTAAATGATAATGAAATCTTTTTATTCCAAATTTTACTGCCAATAATTCTTTTTCATTTATATGGTAATTCTTTTCGTTTGGTTTCCATGTTCCACCTCCATATCCGCAAATTAACATTTTCTCTTTATCTATATCTTTTTTATCATATGCTATTAGGACTGCTCCCCATCCTATGTCACTAGCATCTGTAAAGAGTTCAAGTTGATCGTTTTCTGTTGATACTCTATGTTTTGGTAATGATTTTACCTTTTCTTTTATCTGGTTTATAGTCTTGGTATGTTCTTCTTTCCATTCAAAGGTTACATTTTTCTTTATTAAATCCTGTAGAGGTTTTCTTAGATATCGTAAATCTTTTATATGGTCTGAGGCATAATTTATTACGCTTAAGAATTGCTGTACTTCTCTTTTATTTTCTAGCTTATCTTTAAAAAAAATTATCTTTGATACAACATGTTCTTGTAATTGTATTCCTTCATTGTCTATAATGTATCCTTGAAATTCAATATTATTTTTGAATATTTCAGATTTCTTTTCAGATAAAAGTATTCCATGTTGTTTTACTGTTTCTATAAATTGTTCCAAATGTTTTATATGATCTTTTAAATCAGTACTATATATCAATATATCATCTACATATATTATGCAGAAGTCTGCCAATTTTCTAAAGACTTGATCCATTCTTCTTTGAAATATTTGTGGTGCATTTTTTAATCCCATGGGTAGTACGTTCCATTCATAGTGTCCTTGAGAGGCACTAAATGTTGTTAAAGCTCTAGATTCTTTGGTTAGTTTTATCTGCCAAAATCCGCTTTTACAGTCGAACTTACTAAACCAATTTTTATTTCCTAATCTGTTGATAAGGTTTCTTTTATAAGGTAAAAAGTATCCATCAAAGATAGTCTTTTTATTCAATTCTCTATAGTCAATTACCATTCTGGCTTTTCCTCGTTTTTGTTCATTATGTTTTCTTACTAAAAAGGCTGGGCTACTATGTGGACTTTTACTTTCTCGTATTATTTTTATCTCTAGTAATTCTTTAAACTGAGTTTCAAATTCTTTCTGATCCGTTGGACTATATCTTATAGGTCTTGACCTAATTTTTTCGCTCGGATCTATTAGCTTTATTTCTCCATATATTCTTTCTTTTTCCCATAGCTGTGTTGGATTTTCTCCAAAATTTCTTTTTAGCATATTAAGGTATTTTTCTTTTAATAATTCCAGATTATTATTCCTATCAGTTTTTATAGTACATAGTCTCAAAGTATTCACTGGTAATATTCTTTTTAGTATTATCCATTTATTACAAGGTGATTGTAAGCTAAATGTATTCTTATTTATAACTTGTGTTTTAAAGTAGTCTAGGAAGTTATTTCCTAATAAAACTTGTTGTTTCATATTATCTAGTTGATATACTATTGGTAATCTGAAAATAGTTTTTCCTAGTATAATTCTCATATTTTCTGTTATTGTGTCTAATTCTTTTGATTGTTCATTAAATCTTGATACTCTTGCTCTATGTATTCTAGATCTTTTCCATCTATGTGATTCTAGTACATCTTTTCTAGCTAAGCATATATCTGCTCCACTATCAATGAATATTTTTTGTTTAATCTTTTATTCGGTTTATATTCTATATGGGCTTCTATATGAATTGCTACCATTTAATCATTTTCATTTAATCTTCTCTGAAGTTCTTCATCTTCTTCGTACTCTTCTACTTCTAGTCTAATGTTTTCATTTCTCATGAATTGTTCTATATGTCTTGCTATGTAAGTTTGTTGCCAATTTATTTCGTTTATTCTTTCTCTTATTTTTCCGAGTCTTTTAGTGATCTTATTGTACCTATCACTGTAATACCTGCTTCCTATTTCATTAACTGTTGAAGTTATAATCAGTTTATGTCGGGTGTATTCTTCACATTCTATCTAGTAATCCCTTTCTCTTAATAATTCTCATTTTTCTCTTTCTAGAGGGTTCATTTTTATTCAGAACTAACTTCACTATCGGAGTGTTGGTTGACGTAATTTACATTTTCTGGTTCTGATTCTTCGTCTGTTTCACTGATATAAAAATCTTCGTAGTCATACCATTTAGTATTATCTTCTTTAATCTGTCTTAGACTCATTATAAATTGTTCTGTATTAATGTATTTTACTCCCTTTTTCTTTAGCTTTGGGCACTTATTTGCGTAGTGTCCTTTCTCATTACAATTCCAACATTTACATTCTTTAACTTTTTCTTCTTTAGTTTTATCTGTTATAGGGTTTACATTTCTTCTTTTTCTAAATTTTCTTTTATATCTAAATTTTCTCCTTGTTTCAGGATTATTTCTATATCTCTTAAATCTTTTTCTCTTATAGGATTTATAATAAGGTTTTCTCTTATATTTCTTATATTTGTGGCTTCTTTCATATTTATCTTCGCGTTTTCTATGTTTTTTATGTCTCCTATGTCTCTTTTCTTTATCATCGCATCCAAATATTAATCTTCTTTCTGTGAATCCACATATTTCTCTTAATCCTATTTTCTTATCTTTTTTAATCTTTTGTTGTAGTCTATATTCTTCACATTTTCTCATTAGATATGCTCTTAGTACTCTTATTCTTTCTCCTAGAGTATTTTCTTTTGGTTCTAGTTGGATGTATTCTTTTGATATCTCAATATTATACGGTATAGGTAAATGGTCATAGTATAATTGTTGATAAATTATTCCTTCTTCTGGTAAGAATCTTGCTTCGTAAAAGAATTTACTAAAGATAATCGTATATTCTGGTAATTTGTTTATTTTACAGCATCTCATGTTATTCAGATTCATTATTATTTTAGTTTTTCTTTCTGCTAAAACGTTTTCTCTGGCTACTAACCATTTTTCTCCTAAGAATTCTCTTTTCAACAATAAATAAAATATCATTAACATTGATTTCCAATCTGTTGCATGACTTAATACTTCTCCTATTAATTGATATGCTATTGGTTCTATCCAGTATGCTGCTTTTTCAATTAGTGTTTTAGATATTAGATCATACATATAATCTAAGTTTTCTGTTTGTGTACTATTCATTAATGCTATATACATTCCTAAATTCCAGTCTGTTATTCTTCTTCCTACTTCTTGTTCATCATAAACGTTATCTAAATCTAGAAAGTATCCGTTATAATTTACTCCTTGTGTCATTGATCCTACAAACTCTTTAAATTCGGCTTGTTGTCCTATAGGTATGTGATCTGGTAATCTTGTTCTTCTTCTCGTTATTACTTCTAGATTAGGGTCTACTAATTCGTCTTCAGGATAATCATTTGCATCTTCATTTATTATATCTTCTAATTCTACTTCGGTTTCTACCTGTCCATTATAGTCATCTTCTATATCACTGTCTGGTTCATCCTCTATTATTGCATTTACTCTTTTCATATTTTGTAAAGCTTCTATTATTTGGTTATTTTCTTTTACTATTTCTGTGTTCTCAGAATTTTCTTCTTCTTCTATGAATTCTACTACTTGTAATTCTTGGTTAACTTGTTTATCATCGTTACTATGTTTCTCTGTGTCGTTATCGGTTTTTTCGTCACTGCTAGTAGTAGTTTCATCGCTTAATCTTATTTTTTTTATTTTCTTTTTTCCTTTAACCTTTTTAATTGTTCTGTTAAGATGTGTACTTCTTCTTGAAGTTCTAATAATTCCTGTTTTACTTCCCTTAGCTCTATCTTTGTTTCTATTAATTCTACCTTAGTTTCTTTTAATAGTTTCTTTGTATCTTTATATTTTCTTTTATATTTTTTATACTTGTCGTACCATACTCCATTATCGTGTAATTTTAACTTTAAATTTTCTGCTTTTAGTTCATTTATCTGCTGCTCTTGTCTATCTAATCTTAAGTTTAGGTATTCGTAGGTTGTTTTTTCTACTTTCTTTAAGGGTACTTTTATTTCTTTTTGCGTTTCTTCTTTTATCGGTTTAGGTCTCATAGGTTCATACTTATTTCATAGAACTGATAACACGCAAGTAAAAGCCTTTTTCCATGAGTTCTCAAGAACGTAATCGCACTAGGTTCCATTAAAATTTTCCTTCTTTATTTAATATTACTAGTATGTCTAAAGTTTCTGTTACATCTTTTGATAATCTTGCTTTTATTTTACATTATTGGTATTTTACTCCTTCTCCAGGCATTTATTGGTACTATTTCTGGTTTATGAGTATTAGTTTTGGTTATCATTTTCTCTATACTTGTACTAGCTTCACTATTTGTTTCTGCTTGTTTACCTTTGCTTTTTTCTTCTAGTATCATGTTAAGTTTTTCTAATATCAATTTGAACGTTGGTATTTCCGATACATTCCATAAATTAGTTAATTCTTCTCTAATCATTTGTTGTGTTTTAGTTTGATTTTCTTTTATTTCATCCATTAGTGATAAGATACTTTTCATTCTTTCTTTTAATACTATTTCTTCCCATAACGCAGTTATCTTTTCGTTAGAATTAGTCAGGATTGTTTATTCATTTTTTCCATCCGTTTCCCATGTCTATCCATATTTTATCAAACTTATCACATTGTTTTTCTAGTTCTTTTATGTCATTTTCTAACTTTATTTCTTTTGCACTGTATTCTAGGTATTTTAGTTGGGAATATATTTCTCCTGATAAGACCGTCTTTATAGTTTTTAATTTTTGTTTTTTCTTTATTATTTTTAGTTGTTCATTCATATTTTATTTATAAATCTAGTTTTTCCTTGATCATTTATTTCAATTCCATTGTTATTTATCTTATAGTTTATCATAGTCAGAAAGTCACTTCCTAATAATAATTCATTAATACTGTCGTATTCTATTACTCCTATATTTATTTTATATTCTAAATCTTGAATTTTGAATCTTAAATTTATACTTTTAGTAATTATTATTTCTCTTTCATTTTCAGGGTAATTATAAGTCTGTGGTTCTATTATTTCACATTCATTTTCGTTTATCTTACTTATGTGTATAAAACTTTTAATTGCTCCTGTATTTATTTCTGCTACTCCGTCAATTGTTATCATATTTTTAAATATTATTACCTTGATCTTTAATCTACTACTATCTATATTTATTAAGTCTATTGTTCTAGGTTGTATTCTTGGTAAACTATTCCGTCGTTTGATTAATGATTCTCTAGTTATACTTAATCTAGATCCTTCTATTCTTGGTATTAATTTTTTCGATGGGGTTAACGTCTTTATATTAAAATCCATGAATATTTCCTCTGGTATAATTATTTTAGAGTTTTATTTATGTTCTATTTGTTCTAGTATTTCTTTATACATTTTTGGTACTTATTATTCATTTCATGTTGTTTCTTTACATGGTGATTTCCTGTTAAGGCATATATCATTTTTGTTTCTATGCTTATTACTTTACTTCCTGGTGGCATGTTTATTCCATCTAGTTTATAGTATAGTGTTAAGGCTAAATCTTTGTGTTCATCTTTTAAAGATATACTAAAGTCTGGTTGTATAGTAAATTTTAACTTTTGGTATATTAAATTTCCTTTTATTACAGATATTAATGCATCTTGTAAGTTTCCTAATATTTTGTCATCTAACACATAGATTTGTATAGGTGTGTCAATATTCTTTTGAAAGTATGCTTTTATTGTAAATTCTACTCCTCCAAAGTAAATATTTCTATATTTCTTTGCTTCTTTCGTTGGTAACTTTGCTAATTCTCTTTTTATTACTTCATCAGTTATCAGATTTATCTTTGTTCTTCCATTTGTGCTTGTAGTATTGATTATATTTTCATGCTTTTGTGCTATATATCTTATTTCTTTGTTTCTTTCAAACCATTTTGTTTTAAATATCTTTTTTACAGATAGTTCTTCTTTTTCATCTTGAATCTTTTGGTAAATATCTAGTTTAAAAATTAGTGTTTGAGTCGTTCCTCCTTCATAAGTATTTATTTGGTAGTATTCTTCTTTAGAATCTTTTATTATTTCTTTTCCTTTATCCATATTTTAGTAGATCGATGTATTTATATTGCTCTTTTATAATTTCTTTTAAATCTCTTATCTCATTTTCATTTTTTATTTGCTCTCCTAATTTCTGTTCTTTTATTTTGTCGATTTCTTCTTCTTTTTCCCTTATTCTTTCTTCTCTTAGTGCTGATAGATTTTTCAAGAATATTATCTTTTCTTCCTGTTTACTTATCTTAATATAATTTTCTTGTAGTTGTTTATCTTTTTCATCTATTAGCTCTATTCCCATTCTACAACTTATAATATGTTGGTTAATATCTTTATTATATCTAAGAGGTTTCTCAGCTATTCTAGCTAACTGAAATTTCTTCTCCTGTTGTTGTATTAACATGTGTTCATCCATAATGTTCTATTTCCATTCTAAGCTCAGATTCTATTTCTGATATCATTAGGTTCTGTGAATAGATTTGTGTATTTAGTTATACTAATCTTTCATATGATTGATCATTTTCATCCATAGGTGTTAATATTTATTCTAGCTCTTCACCTTTATATCCTAATTCTGGTACATTTATTTCAGAATTTCTCATTTCTTCTATCCATTTATTTTGATAATCAATTATCATTTTATGTTGGTTTCTAGATTCTACTATTAGTTGTTTTAACCGTCTATGCTGCCATAACTCTTCTATTCAAATATTTTACTCTTCTAAACGATGGATGTTTATTCATTGTTTATAACTTGTTCCTATTACCGGCTCTGATACCAATTTCTGTCGCGGAACGGATCATCTCAGTCTCAAGAGCCTGAAAAGGCGTACCTTGAGGACCCAACGACTGGTACCTATCAGTTTGCGATCCTTGGCAACCGAGGTTGATGCCTCGTGCACAAAGGATGTGCTTGTCGGCTTGCTTGTTATGTTATATTGGCTAGTTGTGACTCCTCAGGAGATATGTACATTCTTGGGTAAAGGCAGCCTTGTCTGCTTGTCTACCTTGGCTTATGTTGTTGTTGCAGTGTTATGCTGCCGGATTTCAGACTCATTAAGTGTTAGTTGGATTATGTGTGACAGGTTAGTATAATGATGTCATTAGGACGGTTAGTCGTGGCCCGTCGGGTCGGGTCGTGACAAAAGTGGTATTAGAGCAGTTAGTCCTCGAAATGTCTACAGACTGTGTATAGTAGAGTCTTGCGTATGGGTATGTTGTGCACCATACTTATACGCAGGAGGCTGCCAGACATTTAGGATTGGTTTCTATTCTTCTTACTCTAAGATCGTGCGATAGAGCTATGTTATTAGGTTATTCCCTCTCTGACGTATTAATGTGTTACAGTTATGCCTCCAAAGAAAGCGACAGCCGCGAGAAGGGCAATACGAATTCGAGGTTATGAGAAACTATCAAACTCGTATACGGGAAGAAATAATGTAAGCTTGGGACATGGAATATTTGAGACTCTTAGAATATTAGATAATCGTTGAGACCTTAGATATACAAGGCCTTCTTGAGTAAAATATTTTATGTTTGATCTGGGTTAAAGTACATGGTATATGTGAAGTCTATTAGTTGTGATGACTCCTTGGTATGCTTATGTTTATATGAAAAGGAATATGAGATATGCCAAAAACTGGAATTGCTACTGTTGTACATATAAGGTTTGTTGTCTCTAGAGCAAGTTGTCTGGATAAGTCCTTGAAATTAGTTCAGCAAGTAGTTGATAGTCGTTAACGGTTTGTCCTACTTGTGGATGGGGCTTAGGAGTAGATGGTCCTCTACATGTTGTAATATTATCCTGTTTAAGTTGATGTGTTCCAGCTTTTCTTATGAGTTATGTATAAATGTATTCTGTCTTGGTCATACTTCTTTCGGAACAAGGTGGTTTGTTAATGTCCCTGTACAGTATGTGGGTTGAGTATAAATCACTTGTGTTAGGACCTATCTTTGCCAATTTTGCTCAGTGGGACTACCTCTAAACAGTTAATTAGACTTGCCTAGATATCTTTTATGTTTGATTAAAATTTCCCCCGTAATTGTCTTTGCGTATCATAATGTAGAATGCAAAATGTTCTAATAACCCAAGCCTACGTTTTATCTCTTAAATAGGGAATAGATTCGTATGCTAAACATGTTGTCAATAGTTTCTTAAGGGAGTGGAAAATTGAGTATTTACATAATTCCAGGAATGACTTGTTGCTGCAATAAACGGTTTACTTATTTAGTTAACTATTAAACCTTGAATATATTATGCCAAACATTATGTAATATATGTGAATATTGTGGCTATTTGTGACTACTCTATTAATGTCTAGCATGTTCAGTTGATGAAAACACTGTTAGAATATTGTGTGACGATTACTTGTGTGTTAAGTGGTTGTCTTGTTAAGTTTAAGGGTTATTTGACCTTGTATGATCTGTTTAAATGACTTTGAAGTAATTGGTATACTAGTTTTAGTCCATTGTAACCCCTCTTGGATTGTTTAAGTCCTGTGGTGTCCATAGTATGTTAGGTCAAACCATCATTAGCACATGTACTAATTTAGTATGCTTAATACATGAACATGAGGTTTGTTGCCCTGGTTAACTGAACAAATTATTTCGGTATGTTGCTATAGTGGCTTGAGAAGTATATTAAACCTCTTAGACACTATGTTCGATTAATCCATGACTCAACTACACAGGTTATGTTAATTATACACCAGTTGTTGAAGTTAAAAATTATGCTTACATAATGACTATGTTGGTTGTAAAGGTCACATTTGTATGGAAATGATTGAAGGGCTTAATGTTTTTATTTATTTATTTATCTGCCTATAATAAGGGAACTAAGATTTAGCATAAGAATGTTGTTATAATTATGATAGGATCACCTAATGACTTTGAAATGGATGTGTGTCTTGTTTAAGTGCTGTCGTGATCTGAAGGATAGTTTAGGAGCCTATTTGGTATATGTTTTGCTTGTTAAAGGGGCATATCTATACTTGGCATGTCCCAATAGTCTTAGGTGGTCTAATACTCATCTGAACATAACTATTTAAAATAACCTTGTCCCTTCCTCATGTGCATAACTCTGCATCCAGTTTGGTTTGATTGTATATGCCCATGTTTTGTATCTATGTGTTGATTAAATCAAAATGTTAAGTCCACCTATTCCCATGTCTGCTACTGCAGTATGTCTACCCCCTTCTCCTTTTATGTAAATTTGGTAGATAATATAAGATCATTTGAGTTTTGATAGGTATCTAAATCACATGTTGAAAAAAAATGAAATGAATATCTGAGTAGTTCCTCAACTATGTGCATTCCCTTGCTTCTGCCGATTTGGTTAAGTTATTAAGTGAGTAGTGATGAGGTTAGCATGGCATGGATAGGCAATCCACATATGTTTGGTCTATCTATATATACTTGTTTATGCCTACTCATGTCCGGATAATTGGTTTACCTGTTACCACTCGGGATTGAATATCTAATTTGGTATAGTTATAGATTCCTTTAAGTTTTGATTGACATTGTCCATTTTCCAAGATGTGAAATACAAAAAAAGGGGGGGTACCTTGAATTTTATGTTTCCCAATCCACTTCTTGATGGTACCTACAAGATTGTAGCTTTAGGTAATACCAAACTTAGAAACAGTAAGCAGAGAGATTCTTGTTCTGTCCCTTTAAGAGTTTGGGATTGTACTGGTCACCATCAGCTTTATATAGGAAGAAGAAGGGGCATTGTTATCAAATTGAAAGTAGTAGTAGATGTCAACAAAAGAGTGTAAATGTTCCATGCTGATTTAGAATAATCTGTACAATTGAAATAGAACGAAACAGGTTAATTTTAGATTTGTCTATTCGTGTATGGGCTACTTAGTTAATTTAATGATTAATAATGCTAATTAAAGATATTAATGATATATGAAATGCCTAGATTTGATTTAATGGATTGGCAGGTTGGATTGAAGTTGGGTTTAGCATGTATGGGTTATTTAAATTAATGTGATGACCAATATATTATTTTGGAAACTCGTTTGGCTATCTGTAAGTCATTTGGTCATATTATCTACCTAAAACAAGTGCCACTAATTAAGAACAAGATTAGTTATCCTATTTAACAAAACTTGTCTTATATCGTCTGACATGATAATTTAAAACTAGAAGAGAATGAGTTAAGTGGGTTGATATGGTTGAGGTTATATGATGTTATTTATGATGGGAATTGATAAAGGGTGGCCTATGTGATGATTGTGAATTATGAATATTACCTAAATTCTGAGGTTGCTTTACTGATTTGGGGGTATGTTAGAAGTTATGACTAAGCATGCCTAATTAATGTTAATATGATTTGGATATATCTGTAAGTTTTGGATTAGTAAGTTCAATACGGTGTCGACTTGTAATAGATAAAGTCTTGCTAATCATTGTTAAAAATGAGACATTGAGTAACCTGATTTGATTAACTTAAGCTTCCAATTTATGCTCATTGTTTAAAATTATTCTTAATATGGGTATTAAGTATATGTTAGGCTCAAATAACACGATATGGATAACACTTGCTATTTGAATTATTATAGAGATAGTGATTAATATCTGTACAGGAAAACTTAGTTCATTATATGCCTATTATGTGTCCACTTGTTCTGATTTAGGCTTGATGTAGGTCTAATATAAACTTTAAGACTTGTTTAGCCTTAGTACCTGATCATAGGCATGGTAATGATGGATCGGATATTCATTTAGCATCTCTTGTGTTCCTAAATATATATGTGTGGTTGGGACGGTCTAAGGTAGTTTGTATGCATATGTCACTTATTTACACCTGCCTTGTGATCCCTTGTTTATGGTTCAGACTAGGTAACTAGTGTATATGTCATGTTGGTGTCTTGGGCATGTTCATATGTATATCATCGTTAGGGTAGCTTGTGTGTTTTTCCTTAGTATCCTGCATGATCAAACAACGCCTCTATTATGTATATTTGGATTCTATTATATAGAACGCTTGCATCTTGATCCAGGTTGAGGATATTAGGCTTTTGGGAACTCGGAAAAAAAATATATATTTTAGTCTCTGCTATTACACCATTTTGAAGTTATGTCTTCCCTGATCCTTATGTGCTTAGTTGAAACTGCTGATTTTGAGTTAAAACATTCATTTAAGTACTTAACTACTGGTTAAAATAGGACCAGGAATCTGAATATATAAAATGGGGATTAGTCATTGATTGTGAAAATGCTATATGTTCTCAAGTTTAATACTAAGGTATAGATTATGCTTAAAGTTCTTGTATATATGTACATAATGTGGTACTGTGGGAATAATGACTCTACTTAGCCTTAGTTTTAGTAAACTTCACTTTTAGAAAATTACGAATAAGCTAGGACGTAGGTTGTTTCCTTGTTTATTTGAGTCCTTTTGTTAGATAATGGCAAGAGTTGAGTTGTTTGTAAGTTGGATATTTGTTGGCAGAAACTTGTATCATAGAGTCTAAGATGACCTAATATGCAAATTTTTATGTGCTTGTGAATCCTTGAATCAATTTGTATAAGATGTGCCCAATAGTATGACCATTCGAGGACGAATGTTTCTAACGGGGGAAGAATGTTACACCTCGTAATTTTAAGACAATAATTAGAGGACGTAATTAAGGAGGTAAGATTCGAATCTTGGATATAGAGTATATTTATATATACTAATCCAAAAATTAGTATACAAGATGGATATGGACTGTTTTAGGGACTGTTTTGTGTGTTATAATGCTGAAAATTTAGTTACCATTAAGCATGTTTAAGTGTGGTAATTGCTAATGTAAGTCCTAAAGGAATAAGGGAGTAAAAAGGTGTAGAAAGGCTTCACTTTCTACCCTCGTTGTTGTTGGAACATGGACTGTTTTTATGGGCTGTTTTAATGTGGATTAAGAGGCTAAATTTACATGAGAAGTGGGTGTGTAAATCTCCTTTGTTGCTCTTTTGGTTGTGCCCTTAATTGGTGCTTGGTTATTGATGTTATTAGTCTCGTTTGGAAGTTGTGGAAACATGTATAAACAAGGGAAGTGCCGCCCGAATTTTTATGGAATAGGAAGTCGTTATTCGATATAAAGTATGCTAGTGATCATAGAATTGACGAACGTATTACCATTATTATAGGTTGAAGTTCTAAAACGAGACGTACTCTAATATTGAGTTGATTAGTTCGTCTAAGAGGTATGTGAAACCCTTACTTCTTTCTTTTTGGCATGATTTAATGAAAGTACGGCGGACGTACTTGATTCTTATACAGTTTAATTCCTAAAGAGGATTGTTATGAGAAGTGCCTATGATTTCAGCAAAGAGTTTATTATTACATTACTATAATGATTTTATTGAGAGTCAAATGATAATTTTTACTTGCATATGGTTACTCATGATATCTACTCATGCTAAGTGTTACTACTTCACCTCACCGAGTCCCGGGCCGGGTTATGTTCGTGCACAGCCTTGCATTTTTCACCGAGACCCTCACTAGAGGGTCGGGTTACGTAGGATGGATCCATAGATGAGATATGACTTTACCGAGTCCCAGCATGGGCCGGGTTATGATATGACTTCACCGAGTCCCAGTATGGGCCGGGTTATGATATGATTCCACCGAGTCCCGCATTAGTGGGCCGGGTTACGTTACGGTATATATATGTATATAGACAGGGCATTCATGTTTTCTTGACTTGACTCTCATTTTTATAAGGCACAACTGACTTTTATGGTTTATGGCACAGTTGGATTTGGATCCTGATTTTTATACTGATCTCCTATTTTCTGTTGGCTACTTATGATCTCTTTTACAGCTTCATATTTTACATACTCAGTACATTATTTCGTACTGACCCCCTTTCCTCGGGGGTCTCGCGTTTCATGCCCGCAGGTACATGTTTTCAGTTTGGTGAACCTCAGGCCTAGGTTCCTACTTAGCAGGTTGGGAAGCTCCTTTGATCCAGAGCTTTGCCATTTTGGTACCGAACCTCTTTTAGACTTATTTTGTATTTAGGGGCACGACGGGGTCCTGTCCCGTCATATGTCGTTTTCCTTCTTATAGAGGTCTGTAGACAGTTGTGGGTTGTACTTATGTAAGGGTTATGACTCTGTTTTGGTCAGTCATGTTATTGTATTCTGTGTTGGGGTGTTCCCATGTATATACGTTACTATCTGGTGGCAGCCTTGTCGGCTTGCTTGTTATGTTATATTGGCTAGTTGTGACTCCTCAGGAGACAAGTACATTCTTGGGTAAAGGCAGCCTTGTCGGCTTGCCTACCCTGGCTTATGTTGTTGTTGCAGTGTTATGCTGCCGGATTTCAGACTCATTAAGTGTTAGTTGGATTATGTGTGATAGGTTAGTATAATGACGTCATTAGGACGGTTAGTCGCGGCCCGTCGGGTCAGGTCGTGACAATATCCTTGTGCCTTCGGCTAATATTGGGAATATTAACATCTTTCCCATATACCTCAATAAGGATTTAGGAACATATTTAGACATGCTTTTAACATAGGAATCAATAACATGAACATCCTTAACTACTAAGAGTAGAACAATTTATGGAACAATATTACGGTTACGTTTCGTACATAGAACATGTCAAAAGAAATAAGGATTTTCCTTAACATACCTTAATTCAGATCACTCGTCGACACAACGTATACACTGTATAGCACTTCGATCTTATATACCATGAATTACTACCTCCGCAAAATTTGAACTTACGTTGCCGCTAAGTTCCTAAGGTAACTAATAGATTTCCCAAAACAAATGATGAATTGTTGGAGAATTTTTGGAGAAAAGTAATCAGTTAAGTTATGGTGGAAAGGGGCGACCATAGCTACTATTACAAAACAAGTTGGGATATATGATTTTGAAATCATACGAATACCACTAGTATGCTACAGGAATGTGTTTTGACTCTTACTACTCTTCTTTTTTGCTTAATTTACGCACTAGTTAATCTATATGCATATTCTCTAAATGAAATCCCACCCAAAAAGTGAACTAATAAACTTAAAGAATGCTTATCCCATTTTACACGTGTGAACTCCTTAGATCACACTTTCTGACTCATTATAAAAGTTGACAACTCACTTTGATATAGATTCATATGACTCCACCTACCCACTTAATCATAATTAGTCACTAATTGACTTCCCTGAAAGACCCACGTCGAAATGCTTAATTAACATCTAATCACTTAGCTTAATTAGTAATTCTTATCTCCACTATAATTCTCGTTAACCAAAGATACCCATAATTAAATCTTGATCTCAATTAATTAAATGCTAAATCACTCTTAACATATTTCATATACTCATTATCATAGTCATGTGGTATAACTCTAGTTTGTAACCTCTTTATACACAAAATATCATTCTAGTCATCGTTGTTGTCACACTTATTTTAAATTGTTTTGGGACTTTGCCCATTTATACACTGAGCTCTTGATCCTATGACCAAAATTCTCCGGGGCTCGGGTCTACTTCCATACGTCTAGCTGCTCAAACCATCGCCCCAAAGTACTGGATGTTACATTCTTCCCCCCGTAGAAACATTCGTCCTCGAATGTTGGAGTGACATATATAATTCCCTTCATATAATATAACATACATCATTAGGTCAGACCTCACATGGTCCTCAAACATTAATCATAATAATATGAAAATAGAACTCACCTAATGCGTCTTTCGGAACTTCAGCGTTGGTCCGAAATAGGTAGGGATATTTGTGTTTCATCTCTTCTTCCACCTCCCATGTCATTTCTTCTACATTCTTATTCCGCCATAGTACCTTCACGGAGGCTACTCCTTTAGTCCTCAACTTGCAGACTTGACGCTCTAGGATATCAATAGGATTCTCTTCATATGATAGATCCTTTGTAACGTTCACATCGTCAATCGATACAATCTGGGAAGGATCCCCGACACGCTAACATAGAAACATGGAAAATCAGATGAACAAACCTTAACTCCAAAGGCAAGTCTAATTCGTAAGCTACTTGGCCGATTCGTCGACTTATGCAATATGGCCCAATATACCTTAGGCTGAGCTTTCCCTTTTTTCCAAACCTCACTACACCCTTCATAGGAGAAATCTTCAAGAAGACTCAACATCCACTTGGAACTCTAAGTCCCATCGCCGCACATCTGAATACGACTTCTGAAGACTTTGAGCGGTTAACAACCGTTCCTGAATAAGCTTCACGTTCGCTATGGCTTAGGTACACTAGGTCAGGTCCAAATAATTCTGATTCGCCTACTTCGCACCATCCAATAGGAGATTTACATTTTCGTCCATACAAAGCCTCATATGGAGTCATTTTGATACTAGTATGATAACCATTATTGTATGCAAATTCAATAATGGATAAATGATCATCCCAACTTCCCTTGAAGTCTAATACGCAAGCTCCGCAATGTTTCTCTTCATGTCGTTCCACAATGCATACTTTTGAGATCATGATACATCTTAGTAGATCCAGGGTGAATGGAATATTATGAGCAATGGACCTCTGTCATAATCTTGTCTCGTAATCCTGCTACATTGGGAATACACAAATGGACCTTCCACCTGGGGTCCCTTTCCCATTATGCTTGAAGGTTGCGATTCTCTTTTGTTAAATATCTTTCTTTATCTTCTCTAAAAATGGGATCTTCATCATGACATTCCTTTTTTTCAGTATGAGGGATGACCCTATTGTATTCTGAGTCATAAGGCTATCACTATCTGAGCCCTTCAATTGCACTCCCACTTAGCTAACTGATGGGTTTCCCTCAGGTCAACTTCTCTGCTTAGTCCTTACATTATTCAAGCCATTTGTGGGTGAATGATTCTATTGTCAACTCAGCTTTGTTTACTAACTGGTGTGCTGAAAACTCTTATATTTGTAGTATCTCAATTGTGAACAAGTTATGGACAATGTCATCAAATCTGAAGTGCGTGTATCATCGCAGTTAACTCTCATTCATGGTCTGAAAGGAATCTTCCTTACTTTCTCACTACTCGTAATTATAAACAACTTCCTTTCTTACTTCTTTTGACACTTGTTCACTCATTTTCTTACTTGGCATACTTTTCTTAATTCCAAAATATTCTGTTATACATACGTACTCTCAAACATTGCTCCTAATTCCAATCCTTGGCCTTACTATTCCTTAAAGGATGATTTATTAACCTATTCCCTTATTCTATACGTGAATGATTCTGAAGAGTTTTGCATTTCATGACGTTGGCCTACTATATCCACATCTAGTCGTTATATTTAGATTCGAATTCCTTCACTTGCCTCATGGCTAAGAATTTTTGTCAATGGCATTTTGGGAGAAGATTTCCTTGATCTCGTTAAGTTGTAAACCCATTACTTTATCTATCTCGTAGAACCTTTGATCAGTTCAAAAATTCTCATACACATCGGTATTTACCTGTCAGGTTATCTTCATTATAATATCATTATTTCATGACATAAATCTTCAATGTCTACCTTGTATCCATAGTCGTCATTGGTCCCTTTTCACCTGTCTAGGTGCTGATCCCGAGTTTTACTCACTGTTACTTTTGTTTACATACTTTCTGATAGACATGATTGCAATTAATAAATTATTTTTTTCAAGGGAGCATAAAACAGAATCTCTCGGATGTCCTAATCTATTATGCCATAAAAGAGATTAAAGAGCTGCAAAGGTTGATGGAGAGGAGGTTGGATGGCCGATGGTAGTGATGATAGGATAAAGGTCCCAGGTGCTTTCACATCTCATTATTCGCATCCTTGTCATAAGGTCATTAATAGAAAAACTAAAAGGATCAAATTCAGGGGAAACATTATTGTCGGTTGTGAAATGACGCACAAATATTAGATTTTTTATAAGTTTCGGGGCATAAGGACATTGTTTAAAACTAATGGTGGATGTGGTGAGGAGATGGATGATTGTGCATAACCTCGAACTAATGGTGGATGTGATGGGGAGGGGGATGATTGTCTATAACCTCAAACTAACGGTGGATGTGGTAGGGAGAGGAATGATTGTCCATAACCTCGAATGGAAATTCCTTGTCCACTACCAACAATAATATTATGATTTAAATTGCTCATATTGAAATAACACGAGAGAGTACCTTATGTCATCATATGAGATGTGGCTCCAGTATCCATGTACCAACCGTCGTCTAGAACGTTGAGAGACATCGTGTTCATAGTCGCCACAATATCCGTTGGTACATAGGTTGAAGGAGGAGATACATGTGTATTGTATGCCTGTTGTGGATGTTCGCTGAGGATGCTAGGCTGGGGCTGTTGAGATGGATGTTGGGCCTAAGAGGATGTTAGGTAGGGGCACGGTGGAGCAACCCAAGCCAGCTGGGCCCACGCATCCCATGATGGGTAGGCACCCCACAGTGGAGGCTGCTTCCACTGTTGCGGGTGGCTGTCGGCCGGCGGGGGCTGCCCTCTGCCTCCACTACTACTGTTTCTAGCTCGGCCACCGCAGCTTCGGCCAGAATTTCGCCCTTTGTTGCTATTCTGGGATTGTGAGCCATATTTTGGATTATTGGCTTGTCGGTGGTGCAGGGCATAGACCGAGCCCCTCAAGTCATCAAGTGTACCGCTGGTGGTCACGTGGGCGGCGTCGGCGGTGCTTGCATTGGCTGCGACTCGCTTGGTTTTCTGGGTTTCTTCAAGGATGTGTCTCGAACGAGCCTCATAGAATGGAGGCAATGGCGTGCTTTGTCGGAGGATGGTAGCGACGCCGTCATAAGTTTCATTCAAACCCGCAATGAGTTGCATCACCAATCCTCTTAAGTTCTTCACAATAGGCCGACGCATTGAGAATATCATCATGATGAATGTCCTTGAATTGATTTTCTAAATACAAGGCACATTGTGTCTTGTTATCGTGAAAAATGCTTTCCAAGCGCTCTCACGTTTGCCGTGAAGTAGCGTCGATTTCAATGATTGTATGTAATAGATCGTTCGAGATCGTGCCGTAGATCCATTATATGACAACCGCATCTAAGCGAGACCAAAGTTCATCATTAGGTTTGTCGAATGGCTTTGATTTTGGGGGATGATATGGTCGATGACTTTGTACACACGACAATGAATCTTGAATAATTCCGCCCAAGATGAATACTGAACTTTTTTCCATCTCAAGAGTTATAGGAATGAAATTCTTAATGTTGTTAACTGCAAGAGCATGATAGAATTTGAGTTGTTGAGTCATTGAAAATTAGAGAAGAAGAGGGAAGGAGTTTTGTCGAGAAGTAAAAAAGAAAGAGGGGGAGAACGTCGGAGGGGGGGGGGCGAGGGGGCTAGGGTATCAAGTTTAGGGTTTGGTTTTTGATACCATAAATGAATATGTTTCATGCCTTTCATTGATCATTGTGTACAATATATATAGTGTTACATAATTATTTACATGACTACAAACTAGGTAACTAATCTTTCTAATTACAATCAGAATATTCTTGTAATAGGATGATAAGTGTAAATTAATTCTTTATTTTTCTATTTATTTTTGTACAAATACTTATATATATATATATATATATATATATATATATATATATATATATATATATATATATATATATATAGGTAGCTTAAAATGAATATACACACAGAGAAAATTCCCAAATCAGTCTTGTTAATTCTTACACATGACGTGCTTTTAATTACTACATTTAAAACATGATCGAGGAGGTTAGATTTTTACACTACTAAAACACTAAAGGCGGCAACGAAAATAGTGGCACAATGAAGTACCCCCTCCGTCAAATATTAGTTTTCAACATTATTAAAAATATTTGTCATTTTCAAAACCAAAATGAATTAATTTAACTTTATCCTATTTTACTCTTAATTGTAATTATTTTTAAAAGTAATCAATATTGAGTAGAGTGCATATTTATTAAAGAGAGATAAGGATGGAGTGATAAAATACTTTTTAGTTATTATTTGTTAAGGAGCGTGAAAAAGAAAAATGTGACAATTAATTTGGGACAAAGGGAGTATTAACAGACGCATACTTGTAGACTAAGGGTATGTTTGGTATGGAGGAAGATATTTTTAAATTTTTTTATATTTAATTGGTCATATTTTTTTTTTAAATAATTTTTTTTAAATGAGTAAAACAGCTACCAATAGAAATAGGAAAAACAAATTCAACATTAATTGTCTCCTCCCCATCATTCAACACATCCCCACCCTTATAGGCCACGTCCCCACCACCCCACATCCCTATCCCCACATTTAATTCCAATAGTGCTTGCTGACATTATACATAAACTAAGTAAATTTGATCGCACGTCTCATGCATGATACAATAATAAATTTAAAATGATCTTTTTATAGATAATATGATATTATGATTTACCTAGAAAATACTCCATCCATTCCAATATGAATAAATCTCTGACACTTTTTTTTATCGTTCAAAATGAATGAATTTTTGGAAATCCAAAGATGTATTAATTATTTGTTTTTCTAAAGTTACCCTTTTCTTCCAAAGTTCCAACATTGACTATCTCTGGTTTTAAGAAAAGTCTACGAAGAAACAAAAGCTTTGTTTGTTCCTATTGTAGTAAAGCAGTACGGGAAGTAAATAAATATTACAAGTGTTCGAAAGGATAAACAAATAGTCAATCTTCAAAACTGCCGCAAAGTTGTTGAGTCTTGAATCTTGATGACCTGAAATCAAGAAACACTAAATCTGGATGGTTATAACTGTGTGATGAGTCGAGTGATTGCACTATGTCCTTAAGACAAGATTGCCCCGTATATATGCTTTTACGTTAGCGGGCAATAGTCTCCCAAGATAAAACAACACTTTAATCTCAACACTACAAAGAAAATAGGTTGAGTCTGACGAAGAAAACAAATACGAATCGACTTGCTGAATAAATGAAAAAGGAAGGAAAAGTTTATGTTTTCGTCCAACGTTTTTGGACTGACTTTCTCTTTTGTTTTGTCTCGTGTATATAGTGTGTCTCTGTTGTGTATATCTTGTGTATATGTGTATCTTTCCTCACTGTATGTGCTATTTTTTCTGTCATGTTATTGAGCAAAAGAGGCATGAATATATAGCATGGAGGAGGGACTCCTCAACTGCCACAAACAAGGCTGTTAATAGCCATTAGTGAGGGTTGTTAATGGCAGATTTAAGGTCATTAGTGTGGCAGGTTTAAGGCCATTACTGAGGCTGTTCATGGACATTGAAGGAGGGCTGGTTATGGAAGAGTTAATCAGCCAAATAATGGTTGATTGATGCCTCAAAAATCAACTCCAACGGTAGGCAGAAAGTTTCTGCCTTCCGTCATTCCAAATTCAACTTTCCAGAAATTCTAGGGACCAAACTGTAAATATTAAGCAATTTGGAGTCCAAAAAGATAATATCAGAAAGTCCCCACAGCCCACAGTCCACAGCTCACGACCACGACCCGTGACCCATGACCAGTGACCCGTGACCCGAGCCCGAGCCCGGACCGAACGGGATGGGCGGGCGGTGGCGGTGCGCGTGTGGGCTTAGCCTTGAACCCAAGAACATCTAGGTCCTCCCTCCTTTAAATACATGGGATACCCCTTGGGGTCCCAAACCCTTAACCACTTTAGAGACTTATAAAGAGAGCAATTCTTCATTTTCCCACCGATGTGGTAGATTTTTCCCACACCATATTTTCATGCCTCAAACACCTTACTTCGTGGACCAATATCTCTTTCATTTCTCACTAAATTTGACAATTCTTGGCCCTACGGTCATCTACTTACTTAGTAGATTATGCATGTGAGAAGAGACAAAGCCTCCAACATGCGAAAAACTAGTGTTTAATTCATTAAATATGGGTGGACGCACCTCCCCACCAAAGGCAAATTTCCAACAATCCCCTCTATGAAAGAGAGATTTTGGCGCACACACAAGGTGCCTACTTTCAGCAATCTTTTAGCGAAAAGATATTGCATTAGGAGAGGTAGCTTCCGCTTTGAACCTTCCCTAATTGAATACCACCGGACTTACTTACTGCACGGTTAACGTGATGTCTTGAACCGTCAGTGTTTAGTGTAAGCCAAGAAAATGAGACCAACACAATAACTCTCCTTATTCATTTTCATTCTTATGGTTTTGTCCGTTGTGGCCGTGGACACACTTGGATTCTTAAGTGCATTTATTTGAGGCGGCCTTCCTCGCACTTAAATAGATGATCTCCTACAAGGTATCCTGCTATACCCCACTTCACAAGTGTTAGGAATCATTAAAAGTTTCCCCAACCTTAACCTCAATCATTTGAGGATCGTTTAAAGGTTTGGAAGCTTAACCTTTACCCACCATGCAGGTAGCACTTTAATGTCTTTCGCGGGAACAACTTTGGATTCATGTTTCTCTACAGAAATCATCATTCGAGGTGCTCTTGCTTCCACCGAAGCGCTCAACTGAACCTTTTGCAGCTTAGTTTTCCCATTGAACCAAATTCTTGGGATCTCCAATCAGTATGGTTGGTTTACCACTGCAATGGTTCATATTGTTTGGGTTTTAAGCCCATTCCCCTAAACAGGCAGAACACTTGATCTCCGGGTAGTCCCTTAGTTAGTAAACAAGGAAGTGATACCCGTGATGATCAACTGTTATACGGTCTTATGTCTCCGACAGATCCTGACAGATATGTCCAGACGCCGTCATCCGTGTCCTTCCTGAAGCCGACCGGCTAGCCACAGTGTATAACTGCCGAAGGCACGGGTTTCTCCCAATAAGGGACGTCCTATAAGGAGTCATGAAGTTACTCAACTTCTTTCATGCTTTGTATAAAGCGATAAACTCCGATCCCATCATGAATCGGTCGATGCAAGTTTTCTTAGAGGATTTTCCAAGACCCACCATACACATTTACTTGTGGCTTTGGTGTTCTTCATATCTGATGTCCAGTTTGCATCATTGTGTTCTTCCAGAACTGCTGGACATCCAGAATACTATAATCCGTAGATAAGCGAATAATTCAGACATAGTCATATCCGACTTAACGCCTTCTATTGATCATTTATTAAGATCATCAGCGAACCTTAGTTCAACTTATCTGCTTTGTAGGCCGATACCAGGTCAGTTGTAGTGTGTAACATACATTGAACTACATGTGACCTGCGTATATAGCTCCTTGTATATGGGTGCACCATGATTTCAATCAGTTATATGATTCATATCCATTGGTGGCTTCAACGAAACTGTCAACTATCGACCAGTCCGTTAGATGTCTTAGAAATCCAATTCCTAAGATGTCATCTGTGATACCCATATCTTTCACATCGAGACTTTGTTTCAATATGACTTCCATTCTCAGACTATTGGTTTTCCAACTGTTGGCTTTCTAACTTCATAGTCAATGTTTATGTGGTCAGATTCATTGTTTCTGTTTTATCTGAAACTTCCAGGACCAAAATGTAAATATTTCAGGGACCAAAATGAAAGTTCAGGAAGAAGCCCAACAGTCCAGCAAACCAACTCTGATTCTCCCCTTCCAACTCTCTGGTTAGGAAGACTGTTTCAACATCCATGCCACGCAAGACTGCAATGGCCCTGGATGTGAAGCTACTCACAGGGGAGCACATTTTACAACCCAAATGTTCTTTTTCCGGAGGAAGATCAACCATTACACAAGTATAGTTCTATATGATGGAATCTATTTCTCTCTTTAGCTTCTTTCCAAAGCAGCGCTTCTGGAGATGACAACTATTTATCAATTGTCCATGGTTCATTCGCAACCATACAAGCTAGAAGGACTGGAACAAGTCTTTGTCCCCTTCTTTGTTCCGTCTCGGTTCAACATCTAGAATCCCTGAGTTCTGCAGATCTGGAATATTAAGTTCCGGATAGCCAGCAACTTTCGAGTCCTGTAGATACGGAACGTCTAGTTCCGGACAGTCAGGCCCTCGCGGGTTCTTGTTAACCTTGTGCAGTTACTTCTTTTTCCATTTCAAGAAAAGTTATCTTCAAAGAATTCAGCATTCTTTGACACCAAGAGGCGATACGCACTACTGTTATTTGCAGATCCAGTGGATATGCAATCTACAGTCTTGACCTGTTTTGGTATTCCAACTTTTACCAAGCCACCCCACATCACAACATTTGTATGTGAGATCCTTTCCATGTTTCACACGGAGAGTTATCCTTATCCTTATGCGTATTTCTGTTGAGAATCGCATTAGCGATAAGGATCGCCTTGCCCCATATATTTTAGGCGTACGACTTTGCGCTTGGCTAACACCGTTGGACTGAGGTGAGTTATGAGCAGTCGTTTAATGAACGATGCTTCACATTCTCCCCCTATATCACTACGAATTCCTCAATCCGTAGGCTTAGTTGATTTTCAACTTCTGCTTTGTAGCGCTTATCTGCTTCAACAACTTCATCTTTGCTTTTCAACAAACAAAGGATTACATACGTTGTACCATCATCAATGAAGATCACAAAGTACTTGTCTCCCCCCTCTATTTTGTATAAACTTTAAATAACCCATAAAGGAGTGACTAAGTTCTAGAGGAGTGGTTCTTCTTTCGCTATTCCTTTGACGGAATTTGGAAAGGTAATTTTGCCTCTTCGCCTACCTCACATTTATTTTGAGGGTTTACATCGACAGAAGACAACAATCTCAACTTTGTTAGCTTTTAAATGATTTTCGATTTAACGTTTCTTAACTATGATGGCATAGATGCACGGATTACAAATAAATCATTCATATGGCTACAGACATACTATACCATTCTTAGTTATTACAGACCTGTTGGACTAGTCTCAAACTAGCTTGACCAACAGCGTCCCGTAAACCAAGTTTGGGACATGTATCACCTCATCTTAGAGTGATCCCATTCCCTGAAGTCCTATTGAGGACAACCTCTCCAACCCCTTCTACTTTAGAGGTGGCGTTGCTTCACATGAACAACCTCTTGCCCGTGGTTAGGGCGTAACCGGATCATATGTGATCTGGATACTCTGGCCCACTCCAGTTACTTTGGCAGACTGAGTGTCCAATTTCTTTTCTGCCTTTCTTTAGGCCTTCAGATCATTTAAGACCTGGATACTATGTCCCACCTTACTAGGTGTCCATTACTTTTCCTATGAACTGAATTCTGGCCCCACTCCAGTCGCCCGTAGGCTTTATATGATTGAGTGTCCAATATCATCATATCAAAGGAATTTTGGCCCACTCCAGTTGCCCGGAGGCTTTGTATGACTGAGTGTCCAATATCATCCTATGAAGTATCTTCTGCCAAATAGTGTGACAGGCTCAACGTCTTTAGCTTTTAGTCTTCTTTCGTTATGATTGGTGCCCAGATAATTCTTGGCGCTTACTTAAGAGTGGTAACAGTTTTCGCACAGTTAGTGGATCTTTCTCCCTCGTATGTGCGAACATACTTTACACACTTTTAATAAATACACTTAAAAGAACGGATCTTTTTAAGTCGTTTACAAAATCCAATCTTTAAATGGGAAAGAAGAAGAGATTAAACTTCTGATTTTAAAGCGTAAGGAATATAAATTATTTCGTAAAACATTTTCATATTCCTTCTTACTTTTAAGCCATTTTTAATCAGACATCATTTAATCTTTATTCTTGACAAGGAAGAAAATAACTTATCCTAATTTCGGATTCTGGCCCACTTCAGTCACTTCATCGGACTGAGTGTCCATTTCCTCCTTACCATAATTCGGATCCTTTGTCGAGACAGATATAGGCCTTCTGCTGCAAGATAGAACCACATCTTCAGCCTTCTCCTCTTGTCCCAGTTGACATCCTCAGCCTCTCATGAGCGCTTGTTCCCACCACTCTCGGGAGCGGTGACACCATGAACACGTTGACCTTCAACAACATCATCATCACTCTCTTCAAGCAGAAAACCACAGCCATATCCAGATTTGGTCACACAACTTTTGACCGACATCTTTCGAACACTAATACATATCTTGTCTTAAATTGTTGGTTACAATTGTAGTAAAGCAGTACGGGAAGTAAATAAATATTACAAGTGTTCGAAAGGATAAACAAATAGCCAATCTTCAAAACTGCCGCAAAGTTGTTGAGTCTTGAATCTTGATGACCGGAAATCAAGAAACACTAAATCTGGATGGTTACAACTGTGTGCTGAGTCGAGTGATTGCACTCTGTCCTTAAGACAAGATTGTCCCATATATGTGCTTTTACGTTAGCGGGTAATAGTCTCCCAAGATAAAACAACACTTTAATCTCAACACTAAAAAGCAAATAGGTTGAGTCTAACGAAGAAAACAAATACGAATCGACTTGCTGAAGAAACGAAAAAGGAAGGAAGAGTTTCTACTTTCGTCCAACGTTTTTGGACTGACTTTCTCTTATGTTTTGTCTCTGTGTATATAGTGTGTCTCTGTTGTGTATATCTTGTGTATATGTGTGTCTTTCCTCATTATATGTGCTATTTTTTCTGTCATGTTATTGAGCCAAAGAGGCATCAATGTATAGCATGGAGGAGGGGCTCCTCAACTGCCACAAACAAGGTTGTTAATAGCCATTCGTGAGGGCTGTTAATGGAAGGTTTAAGGCCATTAGTATGGCAGGTTTAAGGTCATTAGTGAGGTTGTTCATGGCCATTGAAGGATGGCTGATTATGGAGGAGTTTATCAACCAAGTAATGGTTGATTAATGCCCCAAAAATCAACTCCAACGGTAGGCAGAAAGTTTCTGCCTTCCGTCGTTCCAAATTCAACTTTTCAGAAACTCTAGGGACCAAACTGTAAATATTAAGCAATTTGGGGTCCAAAAAGATGTATCATAAAGTGACCAAACTATAAATATTAAGCAATTTGGGGTCCAAAAAGATAATATCAAAAAGTCCCCACAGCGCGTGTGGGCTTAGCCTTGAACCCAAGCACATCTAGGTCCTCCCTCCTTTAAACACATGGGATACCCCTTGGGGTCCCAAACCCTTAACCACTTTAGAGACTTATAAAGAGAGCAATTTTTCCTTTTCCCACCAATGTGGCAGATTTGTCCCACACCATATTTCCATGCCTCAAACACCTTACTTCGTGGACCAATATCTCTTTCATTTCTCAACGAAATTTGACGATTCTTGGCCCTACGGTCATCTACTCACTTAGTAGATTATGCATGTGAGAAGAGACAAAGCCTCCAACATGCGGAACACTAGTGTTTAATTCATTAAATATGGGTGGACGCACCTCCCCGCCAAAGGCAAATTTCCAACAAGCTTAACATTGACAAATTTTCCTTTAATTAATGTCCTTAATTATATTTTTATAAGGTGTGCCACAGCCCAAAAAGTCATTAATTTTGAAACGGGGGAGTATTATTATTACTATAAAAATTGATAACATGATTTACCTAGAAGATATGAAATGGAGTAATAGTTATTCTCGACATTATTTAGATAATCAAATAAAAAGGCACATGGGATATATGCCTTGGTTTATTATAAATACCCGGATTTTCTCTAGAGTGGACAATATGGAAACTAGAGTTTAATATCTATTAATAAGATAATGTAACCAACTTACCGATGGTTTGACTAAGCTATCATGATTTCATGTTTCATTATAGAGACTTACCTCTTTCGGCTACTAAATGATTAAATGATGTGACTGTAATTGATTGAACACTATTTAAAAAAAGAAAAATAGTTTTTAATATTTTAAGGTTTAAAGTAAATCGTAAATATTAATTTGGCTATATATTATTGTAATAAAAGTAAAATGAAGAACATTAAAGTTGATTTATTTTTAAATAAAAATAGTACTATAATTCTTTTTGATGGGATACAATTGTTGTAGGGAACGGGAAGTAAGTAACTATTACAATAGAAAGAAAGGATAAACTAAATATTACAATAAACTAGAAAGAAGAACTTAACCGATTGCTTGTGTGATTCGCTGAGTCGAGTGATGACACTCTTTCTTTAAGACAAGATTTCCCCGTATATCTCCTTTTACGTTATCGGACAATAGTCTCCCAAGATACAACAGCAACTTAACAATTGAGTAAAGGAAACTCAAGTGTTACTCTTGAAGAACTTTGAGTATAGTAACTTTGCTAGAGAGGAAGAATATGAACTCTGAAAATTCTGGAGTATTTTCTAAGTGTTGAGTGATGTTCAATTGAGACAAAGGCCTCAATTTATAGTGTAAGTAGAAGACCCCTCAACTAGCCAACTAATGGTCTTCAATAGCTGAGGGGTTACATTCAGCCAAATAATGGTTGAATTCATGTGCCAAGTAATGGAGAATCAATGCTCCAAAACCAGCCCAAAGATCAGATTTTTCCAACTTCCCGTCGCAGCTTTCTGCCTCCGAAGCGCCGCAGCGCTGTGAATTAGCACTGCGGCGCCGCGGCTCCAGTGACTGACCAACCAATTTTCGCTGCGGCTCCGACGGTGTGGCACCGCGACGATTTCTGACTCATTTCATTTTACACTTTGTACATTTCTTCCTTCTTTTACCAACGTGAAATACTTTGTCATTTGTCCAATAACCGTCCATAATTCTATGTCTCAAACGTATACGTACCAATATCTCTTTCACTAATGAAATTTGCGATACTTGGCACTACATGTGCACGTGTGTGGAAACGACGTTTCCGAAGTGCGGGGCTCCAATTGTTTAAGTCATAAATAATGGAATATACTTAATTCCACATTAGTAAATTCAACAATCCCCTCTTGAAAGAGATTTTGGCGCACATTCATGGTGCGGTAGCATACGCTTTGAACCTTCCATAGTTGAATACCATCAGACTTACTTACTGCACGGTAAACGTGATGTCTTGAACCGTCAGTGTTTAGTGTAAGTCAAGTCAATGGTACCAACACAACAACTTCTTCTACTCAGTTCTTCGTAATGTTTTGTCCGTTGTGGCCGTGGACACTTGGATTATTTAGTGCGTTCATTTGAGACGGCATGTCCTCGCACTTAAATAGGTGATCTCCTACAAGGTATCATGCTATACCCTACTTTACAAGTGTTAGGAACCATTAAAAAATTTCTCAAACCTAACCTCAACCGGTGAGGATCATTAAAGGTTTTGGAAACTTAACCTTCACCCACATTGCAGATAGCACTTGTAGTCTATCGCGGGAACGGCTTTGGATTTTGTGTTTCTTTATAGAAATCATTATACGAAGTGCTCATGCTTCCACCGAAGCGATCAACTGAACCTTTACAACTTAGTTTTCCCATTGAACCTAATTCCTGGGATCTCCAGTCAGTAAGGTTGGGTTACCACCGTATTGGTCCTTATACTTTGGGTTTTAAGCCCATTCCCCTAGACAGGCAGAACATCTGATCCTTGGGTAAGTCCTTTGTCAGTGGATCAGCTATGTTATCCTTTGATTTTATGTAATCAATAGATATTATACCCGTGGTGATCAGCTGCCTAACGGTCTTATGTCTCCGTTAAATATGACGAGACTTGCCATTCTACATAGAACTCTGTGTCGTTCCTAGAGCCGACTGGCAGTCGCAATGGATCATTACAGAAGGTACGGGTTTGTTCCAACAAGGAACATCCTCTAATAAGTCATGAAGCCACTCAGCTTCTTCTCCTGATTTGTCTAAAGCGATAAACTCTGATTCTATCGTGGATCAGGCGATGCAAGTTTGCTTAGAGGATTTCCAAGACACAGCTCCACCACCAATTGTAAATACATACTCACTGGTAGACTTGGTGTTCTTTATATCAGATATCCAATTTGCATCACTGTACCCCTCTAGTACAGCTGGATATCTCGAATAATGCAACCCGTAAGTTAGCGTGTATTTCAGGTATTGAAGTACCCGATTCAACGCCTTCCAGTGATCATTACTCGGATTACGGGTAAACCTAGCCAACTTGTTGACTGCATAAGAAATATCAAGTCAGGTGCAGTTTGTTATGTACATCAAACTACCAATCACATGTGCATATTGCTCTTGGCATATGGGTGAACCACGATTTTTATCAAGTTTTTTATTCTATCCATTGGTGACTTTATAGGCGAACTGTCAAACATTTCAAACTTTCTCAAAACATCCTCGATGTAGTGAGACTGAGATAAGACCAGTCCGTCAGACGTCTTAGAGATTTTTATCCCTAAGATGACATCTGCGATACCCATATCCTTCATGTCGAAGCATTATTTCAACATGTTCTTAGTCTCTAGAATTATGCTAGGACTGCTCCATGTGATCAACATGTCATCTACATACAGGCATATCATAACAAACAAGTCAGAGTTACCTTTCATGTAGACACATTTATCACACTCATTAATGGTGAAACCCTTCGATAGTAGAGTGCTATCAAATTTTTCGTGCCATTGCTTCGGGGCTTGTTTCAGCCCGTACAAAGATTTGACAAGCCGACAGACTTTCATCTCTTGCCCTAGAACCACATACCCCTCGGGTTGGTCCATATAAATTTCTTCTTCCAAATCACCATTTAGGAAGGTTGTCTTGACAACCATTTGATGTATCTCAAGGTCACGCAACGCTGCGATCGCAATGAATACTCGTATGGACGTCATCCTAGACACCGGGGAGTACGTGTCGAAGTAGTCAATGCCTTTCTTTTGTCGATAGCCCTTGACTACCAACCTGGCCTTGTACTTATCTATAGATCTATCTGCTTTATACTTCCGTTTGAGTATCCATTTACAACCCAACGATTTATTTCCCGGAGGAAGATCAACCAACTCTCAAGTATGGTTATGCATAATGAACCCTATTTCACTCTAAATAGATTCTTTCCAGAGCGGTGCCTCTGGAGTTGACAATGCTTCAGCAATTTTCCTTGGTTCCTCATCAACCATAAAAGCTACAAAGTCAGGACCGAAGGATTTATCCTTCCTGGCCCTTTTTACTTTGCCTTAGCTCCATCTCTTGAGTCTCCAAGTTCTGAGAATCTGGAACACTAGATTCCAGATATTCAGCCACTTCGAGATCCACTAGATCTAAACCATCTAGATACGGGCCGTCAACGACTCCCGGTTCCCGAGAGCTTTAGTCATAACTTCGTTTGTGAGAGGTTATGTCTTTTTCCTTTCTAGGAAAGGTACCTTCAAAGAATTGAGCATTCTTTTATTCCATGATTGTACCCCCGTGGATATCTAGAATATCTGACTTATGCACTAAGAAGCGATAAGCACTACTGTTATTTGCATATCCGATGAATATGCAATCTACAGTCTTAGGCCCAATCTTGACCTGCTTTGGCTTGGGTACTTCAACCTTTGCCAGACAACCCCACACCTTTAAATATTTATAGGTGGGTTTATTTCCCTTCCATGATTCATATGGATTTTTGTCCTTACGCTTATGTGGGACTCTGTTAAGAATCATATTAGCGGTAAGGACAGCTTCTCCCCACATATTTTGGGGAAGACCGGAATTGATGAGCAAGGCATTCATCATTTTCTTCAATGTACGGTTCTTATGTTCCACCACAGCGTTCGATTGATGTGAGTATTGAGCCGTCATTTGATGAACAATGCATGATTGGGCACAATATTCCTCAAATGGTGCTACGTATTCTCCCCCTCTATCGCTACGAATGGATTTAATCCGCATGCTTAGTTGGTTCTCAAATTCTGCTTTGTAACATCGGAACGCTTCAAAGGCTTCATCCTTACTTTTCAACAAGTAAAGGTAAAAATACCTTGTGATATCATCAATAAATGTCACAAAGTACTTGTTCCCCCCTCTAGTTTGTGCAAACTTCAAATCACATATATCTGTGTGAATAATTTCTAGAGGAGCGGTATTCCTTTCGACGGATCGAAAAGGGAGATTTGTGAGTTTTGTCTCTACGCACACCTCACACTTATGTTGAGGGTTTACGTTGATAGATGGCAACAACTCCAACTTTACCAACCTTTGGATGGACTTGTAGTTGACATGTCCTAATCTATGATGTCATAAATTAGAGGACTCAAGCAAGTAAGAAGAAGAGGCTTCAATATTATTGCTTGTGCGTAATACAGACATGGTGTTAACTTTGAAGAGGCCTTCACAGATGAATCCTCTTCCCACAAATGTTTCATTCTTAGTGACTACAAATTTATTGAACTCAAACACTAGCCTAAAACTAGCATTAACCAATAAAGGACCTAAAAGGTTAGGGCCACGATCGGAATTTTAAAAAAAAATAGGGTCAGGGTCGGGCCAGGGTCGGGCAAGCAGAATAGAAAAGCTACCCTGACCCGGCCCGACCATGTGTCTTAATCTAAATTCTAATGTTCTTAAATCCCCTCTACCCTATAACCATGTGTCTACACTAAATGACCAGAATTGAAAATTGGCTATGAATGATGAATATGATGCTCTTATTGAAAATAAGACGTGGGAGTTGGTGCCCCGTACTTCTGGTGTTAGTATTATTCGGTCTATGTGGATTTAACTCATAAAGATAATTCTGATGGTTCTCTTGCGAGACATAAGACCCATTTTGTAGGTGATGGTAAAACTCAGTAGGTTGGCGTGGATTGTGACATTTAGTCTGGTGGTCAAACCGGCTACCATTCGAACTGTTCTCAGTCTGGCTCTTTCAAAGGCATGACTCATTCATTAGTTAAATGTGAAGAATGCTTTCTTACATGGTGATCTTAAGGAGACCGTTTACATGCATCAGCCCTTGGGTTTTTGAGACCCCAGATATCCTCATCATGTCTGTTTATTTAAGAAGTCCTTGTATGGGCTTAAGCAGGCCCCACAGACTTGGTATAAGAGATTTGCAGACTATGATTCGTCTATTGGGTTTTCTCACAACATGTTTGATATTTCGTTATTCATATATCGTCGTGGTACTTCCCTGGCTTATATTCTCTTATATGTGGATGATATTATATTGACTGCCTCGTCTAATGTTTTGCGCAAGTCTATCATGACACTGCTCACTTCTGAGTTTGCTATGAAAGACTTGGGGCCCTTGAGTTACTTCTTGGGGATTGCTGTCACTCGTCATGCAGATGGGTTATTCTTATCACAATGGAAATATGTCGTTGAGATAATTGAAAGGGTTGGTATGTCATCGTGTAAGTCTAATTCCATTCATGTTGATACTAAACCCAAAATGGGTGCTGCGGCTGGCTCACTTTACGAGGATCCCAACCACTATCGCAGTCTTGCCGGAGCTCTTAGGTATCTAACTTTCACGAGACTAGATATTACATATGCAGTACAACAGGTGTGTTTTTTTATGCATGATCCTAGGGTTGAGCACATGAATGCACTCAAATGCATTATACGATACATCTAGGGAACACTTGACTATGTCTTGCATATTTATCCGTCGTCGACTTCTACACTTGTCTCGTATACAGATGCTGATTGGGGTGGTTGTCCGAATACCAGACGTTGCACGTCAGGCTATTGTATGTTTATTTGTAATAACTTGATCTCATGGTCTGCGAAGCGACAGTCTACATTATCACACTCTAGTGCGAAGGCCGAGTATCGAGGGGTAGCCAATGTGGTCTCTGAATCATGTTGGTTACATAATCTTCTCTTAGAACTTCATTGTCCCATTGAGAAAGCTACCTTGGTTTACTGTGATAATGTTAGTGTCGTCTATCTTTCTGGTAATCCGGTTCAACACCAGCGCACTAAACACATCATGATGGATATCCACTTTGTTCATGAAAAGGTAGCTCGTGGACAAGTACGCGTCTGCCATGTCCCTTCTAGGTATCAAATTGCAGACATCTTTACGAAGGGTCTTCCCTCGGTTCTATTTGAAGATTTTAAGGACAGACTCATTGTACGAAGACATGCCTCTATGAATGCGGAGGTATGATAAATATACCGTGATATACACTGCCTTGTGTATACTGTGTATATCACGAAAACACAAGAACAACACAAGCCGTGTATACTTGTATATTTAGGTTATATATTATTGCATTTAATTAGCATTATACACTTACCATAATTATAGAATTTTTGTACAAATAGAATAAGTTTTTGGGAGTAGAATAGAAATAGGATTTTCCATATTATGGAAATTGTAAATTGTATATATACTCATTCATTAATGAAAATAATCAAGGGATTATTTCTTTCAGTCTGTGCATGATATAAGATAAGCGTTGACAATGGATGTCTACTAAGACGCATAATTCAACTGAGTCAAGATAGTGCTCTATGGATGGGAGACTGAAATGCATAGATGCTCTACATGTACGGTACATTGGATTGTGACATGTATAATTGTTTCATTCATTTATACATGTTTTATTACAAGATTTATGTGTTATACATTGATCATGAAATACATTTGATTTTAAAGACTTGCTTCACGAGGTATGACAGAGAAGTGGTTCGGTGATCTTAATTACTGGGGGTTTGCTCACCAAAAATGCGTAATTGCCTACCTCATGCAAATCCTTTTTCTCGTACCGTAGCAGAGCTAATTGATCTTGTTCAAGGTGGAAGTTAATTTCAGGCGAGGTGAGCCAACCACAGTCTATTCGTGGTGGCAGATCTAGTCTACCTTTTATTGCGTGATTGGACTATGTCCCTTATGAAAGTATATATATGTCCTAGAGACAATCATTATTAGGGACAAATGTACTTGAACACATTCATATTATTAATAAGACTAATATTTATGGCCTTTGCAATTATTGAATTATTGTTTGATTGTTTGCAATTATTCACATATGTGCATCCATTGAGTTTAGTTGTCATTAATAGAGTGAGATATTAATGATAGAACGTAACTCTTAAAATAGCCTCGACTAATGATCATCGAGAATGGGATATCGATGATATGTTATAAGTCGACATGTGGTATGCATCACATTCTTGAAGAATGTAGTATGTCTCACCAGCTACGAGTAATGGTTAATAGTGATAGACACATGGATACTATTGAAAAGTATTGGTATACCCTGCTGATAAACTATTTGTTATACATGTCTAGAGTGTTATCAGTGTATGGGAGATAAAGGTCCTCTGACTTGAGGTCAATACACACCTTGTTTACAGAGTAATGTACTTTGACCTTGTCCTAAGCTTAAACTCCTTATAGGATACGGCTTGTGTTGGGTGCATTATGATGTAAACTAAGGTGGTAGTTGGGTCAATAATAGGATTCATTCCTCAATTGGATATTCGAGAGAGCACTCAACTTCTCAGTGATATTAGGTCGACCAAGTCATTTGCCAATACAAGAGACATATTCAGAATATGGTCTAGTTGTCGACTAATATAGATGAGATAAAGTGATCAAGCCATTTGGATAGACACATGGAAAATCCTAAGCTTGATCGAGTGTGTCGCAAATGAAAGAAATTTATCATCTCACATAAAGGTTATGTTTCTGGATTCATGTAAACGTACTTCACATATTGAGTTCGTCGTACGGCGCAGTCTAGGAGTTCCGTATGGACCTTAATTGGATTAGTCTCAACATATGAAGGCCTATAGGATCACACTATGTCGATTGTCTCTTCGATTTAAGGGTGTATTGAGAAAGTATTAAATATTCAAATGGGATCCGAGATATTTAAATTGATAATAACTATGGGATAATTTCTATTCAATGGAAATTATTTAATTGAATTTTGGATTTAATTAAATATGTTAAATATATAATGACGAAACGATGAACGTCAGGTGCCGCGGTGCCTACTAGGATGAGTCGCGGTGCTGACCCGGCAGTGTGCCCAGTCAGACTAGCCCACTGTACCTCAGTTTTTGGGCCAGGCTTAGAGCCCAACCCTAATCCTGTTTTGACCTAAAAATTAACTATATACACAGCACTAAACCTCATTGATATTAGAAGAATCAAGATACAACACAATTCTAGACTTAGAGTTTAGAATAAAGCTTTCTCGAACCTCTGCCAAAATTTCCTAGCTTTATTGACAGAGGAATACAATGTAGCAAGGTGCTTGCAGTCGAAGGGAACAAACGCGTTTTCACCCTTTAGTAAAGATTCCAGATTGAATAACCTGTAAGTGTTCTTGTTTAAGTTTTACTTTACAGGTTTTTGATTGTCATATAACCATACCAGAAGGCATTGTTGGGGTAATTAAATAAAATTTTAAACTTCTGGTGTGCCTTTGATTATATGTTTTTTGAACCCAACAAATTTCTAAAATGTTATCAGAGCGGTTGGTGCAATGGTTATGTAACAATTGAATAAGATAATAATATGGGTTAAACATAAAATTATTTTTCAAACTGAATTAAAACAAGGATTTTTGAAATCCTACATATCTTGACTGAACAGTTAACCTTTTGATGTCACCCTAAACTATTAACTATGCTAAATCGAGGAAGTCATTCCGTTCTAACTCAGGCTAAGCCAAAGTGCAGATAACCGGTTCATTGCGAACGTGGTGCACGGTGAAGAACGGGTAGGAATGGATGATGATCGATATGTGCATTATTGATAACAGCGGGTGATGATAAAGGATCTGTGATCTGATCCCTAAATTGGATTTAGGGTTTGGATGATTTTTAAAAAATCAACACGGAAACGTTCTGTCTAGATGTCGGCGCCGCTCGCCTGCTAGGGTTTCATGGCGGTGTCAAGGCTCCATGGTGGAGCGCCGCGGCGCCTATCAAGATGACAGGCATGAACTATGGCTCCTGTCCGAGATCCGCGATTAAAAGCTTCATTTTAAAATTCTGGACTTACTGGACAGTAGGCGTCGCGGCTCCATGGTGGAGCACCGCGTCCCTAATGCATTGCGGAAGCCGAAAGGTTTCTGCCTTACCAACGTCGTGTCCCTAATGACTAGCGACGCGGCCCTAATGACTAGCGCCGCAGCCCTAATGACTAGCGCCGCGGCGCTAATACATTGCAGAAGCGGCTTCTGCCTCACTGGCGTCGCGGCCCTTATAATTGGCGTCGCAGCGCCACCTATCCAAAAACAAATTTTGAATGTTTAACCCACAATTATTATTATACAATATATTATTTGATAAGTATATTGTTTATGTTCTAAATGTCAGTATGTTTGTCATTTAAATTACTAGAATAACATCCGCAAATAATTGTTTGGGTAGGCGGCACCCAGTATGTGTTTAAACCGCTTAATATCATGCTTAGGAAGGCGGTACCCAATATGTGCTTAGTTGACTTTGCATGATAGTTAAGATGTTTTATTTGATATAGCATGCTAGAGTTGATCTTGGTTAAAATCCTAAATTAAAATGTTCCCCAAAATTTAATACAAGTCTCATTTAAAATGATCGCGTCGTCCATTATAATTGACTGTAGTACAAAATCCTTTTTGGTGAGATGAGTATTTATGCCACAACATTTGCTCTAAGTCTATGAGGACTCAAACTCTTTCATAGATGCATGTTAAATATAGAGGTGGGTGATAAACCTTCATGAGTATTTACACCACAGTGTTTGCTCTATAAGGCAAAACTCACTTAGATACATAATTGCAGTCACATAATAGGGTTGACTTGCTAAGCTGTCTTAGCGCCATAGTGTCGGACAAGCCGATGGACGTAGATCGATTGTTTGGAACATTCGGTCACTCAAGAGTTACAAATTGTTTGTAATTGGTTTGGAGACCTACCAGGTTGTGCTATTAAAGTTATCAGCCACAGCAAATGCGGAGATAGCATGAACCTGGATCTTGGCCCATTATGACCATATTTGATATGAGTTTGTATTCTTCCATGGGGTCGAAGAGTATGTTAAAATAGTGGGAGTTAATTAAACTAAAAGTCATGTTAATTAGTTAACGAATGTGTTCAATAGAAATTATATTAGAATTTAATTTCAAGTCTATCTATTTCTTTAGATTATATAACCTATTATATAAAATGTCAAATCTATCACTGAAAATATTGGTCGAGACAAACAAGTTGACTGGAGCTAATTACCCTGACTGGTTGAGAAATCTGTGATTGGTGTTAAGACAAGAAAGAATTGAGTATGTGTTAGACACAGTGTTCCCCACAGTCCCTGCTGAAAACTCTACTGAGTATGCCCTGTTTGACAAGATGGCTTAACATAAACATCTGACGATACTACCTCGGCACAATGTGTAATGTTGTCCTCCATGACTGTGGAGTTACAGAGGCAACATGAAAACATGGGCCCCAACGAAATGCTAGAACACTTGAAGAGTCTCTATGACTCACAGTCTCAAACAATGGAGTATGAACTGTTGAGAGACATTTTCAAGTGTAAGCTGAACGAAGGGGGTCAAGTGTCACCGCATGTTCTAAAAATGATTGGGTTGATAGAAAGGTTGGCTTCGATTGGAACGAAGTTACCTATGTCTCTGTCAACTTGATACTGAATTCGTTTCCTGGTTCATTTGAGAATTTCATTGTGAAATTCAATATGAATGGGACCAAGGCGAGTCTTCCAGAGCTTCACAACATGTTGAAAATATTTGAATTATCTACCTCTAAAAGTAAAGTTGTGCTCATGGTGGGCCCATCTAGCAAGTTCAAACCCAAGCGTAAGAACATGCAGAATAAGAAGAAGGGTAAGGCAGTTGCTGCACCCACATTTTTGAAACCTATAGGAGGTGTTCAGAAGAAGACAAAGGTAGCTATAGATGTGTGCCTCAACTGCAAGAAGGACTGCACAGCTCCAGGAGGAGGCAAAGCACTAGGTACTTCTAGCTCTACTGGACAAGGTATGTTTGTCATTGAAATAAATATGTCTATAAATAACTCTCACTGCAGGGTATTGGATACCGCTTGTGGCTCACACATTTGTAATAGAGTGTAGGGTCTGATTGACAGCAGAAAGGTTGGATCATGGGAGGTAGACCTGCGCGTTGGAAATGGAGCACGGGTGGATGTTGAACGCGTGGGAACTTATAGACTAGATTTACCTTCAGGCTTTTGTTTAGAACTAAATAATTGTTATTTTGTACCCTCATTGACGAGGAATATTATTTATATCCCAGTGTTAGACATTGAGGCGTTTTCCTCATTTATTGCCAATGGCATTTATGCATTGTCTTTTAATGGTTTTTATTGTGGAAATACTCCGCTTGTGGATGGTTTGTATGTTCTAAACTGTAGTCGTGAAATTTTCAATGTGCAAAATAAATGAGCTAAGATAGGTAATCCAAGAAACCCCACCTATTTATGGCACTGTAGACTTGGTCACATCAATGAATCAAGGATAGCAAGATTAAGGAAGTTAGACTACCTGGAACCATTTGACTTGGAGTCCTATGGTAAATGTGAATCTTGCTTGAGAGGAAAGATGACCAACAAGCCACTTTCTGGGAAGGGTGTGCGAGCCAAAGAGGTACTTGAGTTAGTTCATACTGATGTATGTGGGCAATTTTCAACAAAAGCTAAGGGAGGCTTCCCTTACTTCATCACTTTTACAAAGGATTTCACAAGGTTTGGGCATGTGTATCTTATGAAACACAAGTCATAAGCCTTTGAGAAATTCAAAGAGTACAAGTTAGAAGTAGAGAAGCAACTTGAAATAAGTATCAAGACCCTTCGATTAGATCGAGAAGGTGAATACTTAAGTAAAGAATTTCTGGATTACTTGAAGCTTCATAGAGTCCAATCACAATGGACACCTCCTGGAATGCCACAAATGAATGGTGTTCTGAAAGGAGAAATCGAACCCTATTATATATGGTTAGATCCATGATGAGTTTCTCAGCTCTACCAACTTACCTTTGGGACTATGCATTACAAAGCTCAATTTATATTCTAAACAGGGTTCCTTCAAAGTCATTAGAGAAAACTCCATATGAGATATGGAATGGCAAGAAGTCGGCACTTAAACACATGCGACCCTCGGGGTGCCCTGTATATGTAAAGAAGACGCTTCCTGACAAGTTGGAATCTAAAAGTGAGAAATATTATTTTGTGGGGTATTCAAAGGAAACTAAGGCATACTATTTCTATCTTCCTAAAGAATATAAGGTCATTGTTTCTAGAAATGCAACTTTTCTTGAAGAAGACTATGTCTACAAGGAACAGAGCTGCAATAAGATAAAATTTGAAGAAATTCAAGAACCACAAGATAACACAGAAGTTGAACCCTTGTCGAATGACCTAGACAAGGATTCAGTATGAGTATTTGGTGAAGATTGGGTACTTAGAGTACGCCCTTCATCCAGTGGGAGTGTTGTGAGAGATAGCGCAGAAATGCAAGGCTCGCATACACAACATATGGAAGATGATACAATGGTTGTACATCATTCCATTCAGGAAAAATATGAAAAATGACATTTCTAAAAGCTCTTAAGGTGGTGGATTGTCCAGCACACAAAGACCTTCTCACAATCAGAATGCAAAAAACACTAAAACGTATAATAATCAACTCCATAGGTCTAATAGGACTCATCGTCCGCCTGAAAGACTTAATCTCCTTGTTGAAACACATAATGAGATAGATATTTCTGATGACGATGAACCTACAACCTACAGCGAAGCTATGTTAGACATTGATTCGCAGAGATGGAAAGAAGCCATGAAATCTGAGATGGACTCGATGTACATAAATCAAGTTTGGAACTTGGTTGATTTGCCAACAGGGGTTGGTCTCATAGGATGCAAATGGATCTTCAAGAAGAAGATTGATGCATATGGCAAGGTACAGACTTATAAAGCAAGATCGGTGGCTAAATGTTATAATCAACGGCCTGGGGTCGATTATGATGAAACTTTTTCACCTGTTGCAAAAATTAAGTCCATTCGGATTTTGCTTGCAATAACCACATACTATGATTATGACATTTGGCAAATGGATGTTAAAACTTATTTCCTCAATGGTAACCTAGTTGAGGAGGTGTCTATGATACAACCTAAGGGTTTTACATCCAAGACTAAGCCCAAAGCAGTATGCAAGCTACAGAAGTCCATTTATGGACTTAAGCAAGCCTCAAGGAGTTGGAATATTTGCTTTGACAAAGCAATCAAATCATTTGACTTTGTTAGAAGAAAAGAAAATCCCTGCGTTTATAGTAAGCGCAACGAAGGGAGTATTGTCTTCATTGTTATATATGTAGATGACATATTAATAATATGAGACAATAAGACTCTCATGCAATCAGTCAAGGAATGGTTATCCAGCACCTTCATGATGAAGGACTTGGGTGAAGCCTGCTACATTCTTGAAATTAGGATCTATAGAGATAGACCTAATAGATTATTGGGGTTGTCACAGTCCATATACATAGACAAAGTGCTAAGATGATTCTCTATGGAAAACTCCAAGAAGGGATGTCTTTTTATGGGTCAAGGCATGAAGTTATCAAAGAACGATAGTTCTTCTACTGTTGCAGAACTTGATCGCATGAATAGAATCCCATATGCTTCAGCTATAGGTTCAATCATGTATGCCATGACCTGTATGAGGCCAGATGTGGCCTATACTTAGTATGACTTGCAAATTCCAGCAGAATCCTGGGGAAGAACAATGGAAAGCAGTCAATAGTATTCTTAAGTATCTTAGACGAACTAAAGAATATTTCTTAGTCTATGGTGGACAAGAGAAGCTAGTGGCTATTGGGTACATAGATGCTAGCTTCCAGACAGATCTTGATGACTTCAAGTCTCAGTATGGATATACCTTCATTTTCAATAGTGGAGTAGTGAGTTGGAAAAGTTCCAACCAAGAAACAACTACTGATTCGACAACTGAAGACGAGTACATTGCTGGATCGAAAGCTGGTAAAGAAGCTATCGCGATATCTGAGTTCCTGAAGGAACTAAGGGTTGTTCTAAGTGCCACTTGTCCAATAATCATTTATTGTGACAACACAGGTGCGATTGCACAAGCTAAGGAACCAAGATCAACAAAAAGAAACAAACATGTACCAAAGAAATACCACATACTCAGGGAGATGGTGGAAACTGAAGAAATAAGATTAGACTATGTTTTGACAGATGATAATCTAGCTGGCCCATTTACTAAACCATTAAGCTTAGTTAAGCATAATGGTAATTTTGAAAACATGGGTATTAGATACATTGGAGATTGGCTCTAGGGAAAGTGGGAGATTGAAAGTATATATATGTCCTAGAGACAATTATTATTAGGGACAAATGTACTTGAACACATTCATATTATTAATAAGATTAATATTTATGGCATTTGCAATTATTGAATTATTGTTTGATTGTTTGCAATTATTCATATATGTGCATCCTTTGAGCTTACGTTGTCATTAATAGAGTGAGATATTAATGATAGAGCGTAACTCTCAAAATAGCCTCGACTAATGATCATCGAGAATGTGCTATCTATGATATGTTATAAGTCAACATGTGGTCTGCATCACATTCTTGGAGAATGTAATATGTCTCACCAACTACGAGTAATGGTTACTAGTGATGGACACATGGATACTTTTGGAAAGTATTGGTATACCCTGCTGATAAACTATTTGTTATACATGTCTAGAGCGTTATCAGCGTGTGGGAGATAAAGGTCCTTTGATTTGAGGTCAATACGCACCTTGTTTACAGAGTAATGTACTTTGACCCTGTCCTAAGCTTAAACTCTTTATAGGATAAGATACGACTTGCGTTGGGTGCATTATGATGTAAACTAAGATGGTAGTTGGGCCAAGAATAGGATTCATTCCTCGATTGGATATTTGAGAGAGCACTAAACTTCTCAGTGATATTAGGTCGACCAAGTCATTGGCCAATCCAAGAGACATATTCAGAATATGGTGTAGTTGTCGACTAATATAGATGAGATAAAGTGATCAAGCCATTTGGATAGACACATGACAAATCCTAAGCTTGATTGAGTGTGTCGCGAATGAAAGGAATTTATCATCTCACATAAAGGTTATGTTTGTTGGATTCACGTAAACGTACTTCACATATTGAGTTCGTCGTACGGCGCAGTTTAGGAGTTCCGTATGGACCTTAATTGGATTAGTGTCAACATATGAAGGCATATAGGATCACACTATGTCGATTGTCTCTTCGATCTAAGGGTGTATTGAGAAAGTATTAAATATTCGATTTGGAATTGAGATATTTAAATTGATAATAACTATGGGATAATTTCTATTCGATGGAAATTTATTTAATTGAATTTTGGATTTAATTAAATGTGTTGAATATATAATGACGAAACGAGGAACGTCAGGCGCCGCGGCGCCTACTAGGCTGAGTCGCGACGCTATCCCGGCAGTGTGCCCAGTCAACCTGGCCCGCTGCACCTCAGTTTTTGGGTCAGGCTTAATCCGATTTTAACCTAAAAATTAACTATATATACAGCACTAAACCTCATTGATATTAGAAGAATCAAAGTTACAACACAATTCTAGACTTAGAGTTTTGAATAAATCTTTCTCGAACCTCTGCCAAGATTTTCTAGCTTTCTTGACAAAGGAATACACTGTAGGAAGGTGCTTGCAGTCGAAGGGAACAAACGCGTGTTCGTCCTTTAGTAAAGATTCCAGATTGAATAACCTGTAAGTGTTCTTGTTTAAGTTTTACTTTACAGGTTTTTTATTGTCATATAACCATACCAGAAGGCATTGTTGGGGTAAGTAAATAAAATTTTAAACTTCCGATGTGCCTTTGATTATATGTTTTTTGAACCCAACAAATTTCTACACCTTATTCTTGTACTAGGATATTCTTAGATACTCCTTGACAATATTGTATCGACTTTTGGAATAACTTTCTTACTTGTTTCGTATTTATTGTTTTTCGCTGCTTTGAGACTTATTCTATGATATAAACTCTTTATATAGATTCATGGTGTGCTTTTATTTTAGTAATGTCTGGGTTCGCCTATTGAATATATAATACCTTTTTACGTGCTCATACGGATCGTGAATTTACGCCATGATTATGATATATAGGGAAGATATATACAAATATACTATCTAAAAATTTGGACTATCTATTTGAGCTTAAAATTTAGTACAAGCTTCACAGTGTTGTTATCAACAAAATTTCTGAACACCCACTTCAAATTACAGCACTTCAATGGAGCAGATAAATTGTTTGTACATTACGGCGAGAATTGACCACATTTTCTTGTTTGTTTCTTGTCTCGCCATTGCTTGCCTTTGCTGGTCCTGGATTACTCTTGCTTAATTTCTTGAAACTTTTAATTGACTGAGTCTTTGCAGAAAAGTTTAGTTGATAATACAACAACAACATATTCAGATGTAATTCCACGAATGGAATCTCGAGAAGGTAGAGAAATTGTTTCTAATAGACAGTTGAGAATATTAAGAGAAAATTACCATCTGATACCTATCAGGGATCTTTATCATCATTTTTAGTCCAACTGCTAATTTATTACTGCATGACCCATGTCATTTAAAAACCCTAGTCCCCACTTCCTTTTTCTTTCTCTCCTCCATGTGAATCTTGTTGGAATATGTAAAGCAACAACGGGAATAGTAAATAACTATTACAGTGATCGAAAGGATAAACAACAATTAGGACAACAACAAGTTGTCAATATCTTGATCTTGAATGAAACTTCAAATATATAACTTGTATTCGGAAATACAAGAACATGAACTGCTACACTTGTGGCTTGTAGATCTACTGAGAATATGAATGGTTAGAGTCCTTCGTCTGTTAAGTTAACACCTGAAACACTTAGCAACCAATTAGATAAACCACAACACCACTGGCTGAGTCGAGAGATGGTTCTCTGTCTTTAAAACAAGATTGCCCCCGTATATAGGCTTTATGGAGGTGTGGACAATAGTCTCCCAAGATGAAACAACAAACTATCAAGTGTGCAAAGCCTATACAAATGATCTCAGTGAAGAACACGAATAATAAAGATTGCTAAGAGAAGGATTGCTATCAGGAAAATCTGATCTCTTTGTGGTGTTGTGAACTTGTTTTCCTGTTCATATATCTTCATCTCTTCTTCTATAGAATTGAGCCAATGCTTCAATTTATAGGTGCAAGATGGCCTCTTCAAATGCCCCCATAATGGCAATCAATTGCCATGTAATGGATGACATTTAACCCCCAAGTAATGCAGCAACATAATGGTCCAAGTAATGGCCATTATTGGGTGGATTCAATGCCATTGAAACCCCCTCAACAACCAAGACTTTTGGAATTCCGTCGAGCAGTCACTGCCCATGAAGCGCAGCGACTCTGCCACGTTAGCGCCGCGGCGCTAATTCAACCAAAGCCGACGAAACTTACTGCCAGTCACGCGTCGCGGCGCTCCGGCACCGCGGCCCAGTCCAGGAGGCACCGCGCCCCTTCTCGGCTCCGCGGCCCTTTTCCGACCTGTTCCATCTTACACCTCGCACAATCCTTCCTTCGTTTACCAACGTGGAACGCTTGTCATTTAGCAAATAATCATCCATCATTCTATGTCTCAAACATTTCACTTACGTACCAATATCTCTTTCATTAACAAAATTTACGATACTTGGCACTAAGATTGCACGTGTGTGGAAACGATATTTCCAACGTGCGGGGCCCAATTGTTCGAGTCATAAATAATGGGATAAACTTAATTCCACATTAGTAAATTTCCAACAATTCTTCCCAATCCCATTCCCTTTTTTCCTCTCATTTTCTCATCCAGATTTTAGACACTTTCTCTCTTTTCCCGAACTTCATTTCTCCCATCATCTCCATCTCCAAATATCCTTCGTCTCCATGTCTTCAAAAAGATTTCCTTCACATATGTACAAAAAGTGTTACTCATTTTCCCTTAACACTCCATTTCTTTCTGTCTTTGTTTTTTTTAGGAAATTTGCACTTTCAGTCCTTCATATATTAACAATTGTTTTTTCGACATCTGAAGTGGGGGTTCGATTGAGACTCGATTGAGATGGGTTTGGTCATTCTTAAGGTTGAAAATTCAGAAATTTGAAGGCCACCATTGTTGAGGTCTCTAAGCTTTGAGTTATCCTATATGGAAATCTGCCTTCAAAACATATTGGTGGCTATTGGAAGTGGTTCGAACAAATTCGAGCAGTGTGAAATTGACGAGGAAGATGAATTGATTCACCTTTGATTTGTATATGGTTGTGTGGATACATTGTTTATACATAGTTATACAATGTTTATACATGGTTATACAGAACATATACATCATTCATACGATGTATATATAATGTATAAAGTGTATAAAGGTGTATATGTGTTGTATAATAATGTATAAAAATGTATATATACTATAAGACATCATGTAATGTAGAATTAAAAAAAAAGGATAACGAAGAAATGAAGAGGGTTCTGGGGTGGGTTGGGGGAAGAAAGGTAAAATAAAACATTTAAAGAGATTCTCCTTCCTAGAATTCAATGTAAACAAATGTTGGCTAGTCCAAGTGTAAAATATTGTAGGGTATATAAGGTGTAAACTGTTTGTTTGGGTTGTACATTTGCGTAAGAAACCCTAATATTAACTCTTTCGACAACATATATTAGTCCATTGGCTACGAGCCCAATCACCAACTGGCATATTAAGTTCTTAGTGAAAATAGCCCAGAAGCCCAGTCCACCTTTCCATTAGCAAGCCAAGGCCCAACCATATGTCAATCTGAACTCATAATTCAAATTTTTAATGTTAGCACTTTACAACTTCTAGCTGTTTATGATTCAATAGGCTGAAGAGTTGTATTCGTATTTATACACTAAAAAACTACAACTCTTTTGGCAAAACCAACAACGAATAAAAACTAAGTCTGGCATCGCTACAAAATGCGTCAGATGTAAATTGGGAGGTGTATTACCAGGTTCATGTGGAGGAATTAGCTTTTTATAAATTATGCGTAAATGTTTGTTACATTTGCTGCTTCTTTCGTCTCAATTTATGTAATGCACTTTGATTGGATACAAAATGTAAAAAAAAAAAAAAAAAAAAAAAAAAAACTATTGAAACTTGTGGTCTAACACGAGTCATAAAAAAAAAAGACTACTGAAATAGAGGGAGCACATAATCAGAAACGTTGTATGTTCGCCCTATAGTAATTCCTATCATATTTTTATAACAATATTCCTATTTTAGAGTTATTATTGTCTATGCTCTGCAAATATGATTAGATGCAGAAGCTAAAGTTGAGGATGTATACCTTGGTTCAAAGGATTCCATTTAGGAGACTAACAAATCTTTATAAGTGGGGATCTAAATGGATATGTAGGTCAAGATAGTGACTGTTTTGAAGAAGTACATGAGGATTATGGCTCTGGTACTAGGAATGACAAAGAGAAGGCTATCTTAGAATTCGATTTAGCTTATGATTTGTGTAGCTAACACACATCTTAAAAAGTGAGATTCTCACCTAATAAGTTATAGAGTAGGGGTAGCCACAACAATTTGACTGTCCTTAAAAAAAAGACGAGCTAGAAGTACATACAAGATATGGTTACTCCAGAAAAAGGGATTGCAATGTGTTATTACAGAAAAAGGAATGACCACTCAACATATGCTAGTATTCTTAAATGTAAATCTTAAGAGTAGAGTATGAAAATACATAACTTGAAAACAATAAAAAAAATAGATGGTGGACACCAAAGGGCACTTAATCAATTATCGCTTCAAGAAAAACTACAAGAGCAGGGAGATCGGGAGTTAGAGGGAGACACAAACAACCGGTGGAATGAAATGTCAGGCTATGATGTGTTAGGTGTATTTAAAGGATTAGGACCTCAAACATAGGAATCCCGGTGGAAAAAATGAGGATGTATAGAGAGTTACTAAAGCTAAAAAAGAGTGTTATAGGAAGTTTTCAAAAGCAGAAGGAGATGACTTTGAAGAATACAAAAACTAAGAGGAAAGCTAAGAAGGCTATTAGTAAAGCCCGAGGGGAAGCTTTGCAAGGATTGTACCAAAAGCTAGGGATACAAGAAGGGGAGAAAGAAATATTTAAACTATACGACTGTGAAGAAGGGTAAGAATATAAATCAGCTAAAATTTATTAAAGACTATTCTCGACAAGTGTTGATAAGAGATAATGAAATAAAGGACATTTATAGCGAGGCTAATTGATCAATTGTTCAACTTGAACAAAAGAAATAACATTTAGACCTCCACACATCTATGTGCAATAGAAACTTTAGCTACACTCATAGAATTAGTCAGACAAAGATAAATAATGTCATGAAAAATATGAGGATTAAAAAAACTTATGAGCCAAATAGTATTCCTATAGATGTGTGGAAGTGTCATGGAAAGTTGGAGTAGGATAGATCACCAAACTATTCAATACTTTACTAAGAAGTGATAGGATTCTAAATGAGTGGAGGATGATTCCAATTTATAAGAATAAAAGAGATATCAAATTCATGCAAACTATCATGGCATTAAACACACAGAGTCATACGATGAAACTCTGAGAAAGAGTGATACTGTAGATTTAGGAATACGACAAGAATGATAGAGACCCAGTTATAATTTACGTTATGTAATCTATACTATAAGATATATTTATGCTAAGAAGATTGATAAGAATTTATTGTGAAAGAAAGAAAGATGTACACATGATGTTCATTGACCAAGAGAAAGAAAATATAGAGAACCATGAAAGGTCTTTTGGTGGGTGATGGAGGATAAATGAATTCAGGTTAAAAATAAAAATGTCATAAAAACATGTATGAATGACCTATCACTAGCATGAAAACAAAGTGTAAGAGATATAGAGGAGTTTCTTATAACAGTGATCAGGGATCATGATCAAGCTCCTATTTATTTACCTAAGTTATGGATGAGCTAACCATATAAGTAGTATCTACTAGTTGAGGAAAGACTTTATTATTGTTGTTGGTACCTACTAATTTTAATTTCACATCTAATATTACTTTTATACGGTCAAACCTCTTTATAAGACGTCGTTTGTTCAAATATTTTTTTATTGTTATAATAAAATGTTGTTATAGAGAACATATAATATAACATAACATGAAAGATCGTACACATAAAACGTGATAGTTATAGTGAAATGTTATTGTAGATGATGACTGTTACATAGAGGTGTGAGTATATTTCAAACACTGCCATGCTTTAATATCTAAGGATTAATATTAATGAAAAACAAACGCTGTTGGATTTGATTTATTTCTCAACTCTTCTGTTGTAATAGAAAAGATTCTCAAATATTGTCCTTATTTCTAGATTTTGACTATATAAGTGAAACCTTATAAGCAACACTAAAGTTGCATTTGTGGATTTCCTAGGGAGGAAACAGAGGAAACCAAGGGACAAAACACAACTTTAAAATTAGTCCTTGCAGGGCAAGCAGTATTAGCTGCATCATCCTGTGGGAAACTATAGGCTTGAGGGCATTTTTCTTTCAAAACCCTCGAGTAATTCGACGGGGCACATGATGTACTACGAGTGCAATAATACTCCTCTGTCTTAAAAACATTACAAGGAATATTGCATCCGCCAGGAACCTTAAGAGGTGTTGGACATTGTCCATTAATGTCCCCTTTGCATGAAATTGCTTGACATGTTCCACCACTCGTTGTCACTGGTCGAAACTCAATTGGGATGTTGAATTCATAAACTAGAGAGATGTCGTAAAGGTCTTTGTTGGACAATTCGAAAATATTCGGGTAAGGTTTGTGGCGGTTTGCCCCATCCTCCGCAATTCAAGACACCGTTACAGTCACCAGTTTGGCACTAACCTCGACCCTGCTGAAAACATTATTAGACAATAGCTTAAGACCTAAGATATCGCACAATTCAAAATTGTATCAAAATAGATAAGAGGATGTTTGTCCATGTATAATAACTACGCCGGAACGTGTATAAGACATGATTAAGTATGTTCTAAAATAGTTTAAGCATTTAGATGAGATGATCACATAATTCAATATGATGTTAGAAAAGAAACATATTCTGGATTCGAGTTTCTCCATCATCTATTATTACAAAAGATTTCCTAGAAAATATCACAAATAATTAACCTGTTTCTAGTCCCTGTTATTGAAACATAACCATCGTTCTAGAGTTTTAAAATTCATTTGGAACAATTTAGCATAGTAACCTGGAATTTCACTTGTGGACTTTGAAACTCGAGAACATTGACTATTTTTCAAAGACAAGGCCGAAAAATGGTCAGTGGACGCTTTTCTACAAATTTTCATATGTTTGGCCCATTAAAAAGAATCAGACTTGCACATGAATGAACGTTTTGAAGACATGAAGTAAATAAAAGTGTCTTTTCTCTAAATGGGTTAACTTTTAGATAAGATAATCATAGAACACATCATGGCGTTGAAATTGCAATTTGTGCGGCCCCAAACTCGGGTGGGGTGTGTTCCCGATGTCCAATTAAGTGTCCATGTTTGGCCTTGATCGAGACGACGACCACCACCGGGTGATGCAGCAGCCCAAACTGTGTAAGGGCAGTTATTCTCTATCTGAATAGTTGAGCCATGATTATAATTGAACATGAACTCTTGTCTAGTCTACGAGGTGAGTGTTTTCAAAGAGAATTGTGATCGAAAAAGTGTGAGGAGAATTTTAAACTCAAGATGTTAGAAGGTGCAAAATCAATAGGTGCAGAAACTGCTACAATTGCTTCAACTGGAGCTGCTATCGGTATTGGAAAGGTCCAATGTGTCTGAATAAACTCTCACATTAGTAGCTGGAAAAAAATATCTTACTTATAAGGTGCTAAATACTTTTAATGGTATGATGCCTTTTCGGGAAAACAGACGGACTTGGATTTTTTAATCTCTCTAGTGGATTGATTCAACAAATAGAGTTCGATAAATACAACAACAACAACATACCCAATGAAATCCCACAATGTGGGTCTGGTGAGGGTAGAGTGTATGCAGACCTTACCTCTACCTTAGTAGGTAGATCGACTATTTCTAAGAGACCCTCAGCTCAAGACATAGCATAAGCACAACCACAAGCAACAGTAACAGCAAAAGCAAAGAAAGAGAAACAGTTAGACCCTGTTAGAAAAAATTAAAGCAGTATGAAAATGCTGGTATCAAAAGTGAATAAGACATGACAGCACATTCTGAAAAAGTAAGTAGTTACTAACGCAGGTAAATAAGATAAACAATATATACTAAAGGACACATAGCAGCAGAAATCAAACTACATGAGACTATAACGCAATATTGCACCTATTAGTATGATAGGCTAAGCGGACCTACAATAATAACACTATAACTACCAGTTTGCAAACGTAAGTAGGACTATGCTCGACTACCTACTACCCTTCTACCCTAATCTGTGTCCTCCACAACCCTCTATCTAAGGTCAAGTCCTCAATAAGTTGCACCTGCACCATATTCCGTCTAATCACCTCTCCCCAATACTTCTTCGGCCTACCTCTACTCCTCCTGAACCCGTCCATAGCCAACCTCTCACACCTCTGCATTGGGGCATTTGTGTCTCTTATCTACACCTGCCCAACCTATCTCAACCTCTCTTCCCGCATTTATCCTCCACCGAGACCACTCTCACTCTGTCTCAGATATCATCATTAATAATTTGATCCCTCCTTATTGCCCGCACATCCATCTCAGCATCCTCATCTCCGCAACTTTTATCTTTTGGATGTGTGAAGTCTTGACTGGACAACACTCCGCCACGTACAACATAGCCGGTCTAACCACCACCCAGATGCGAGCCTCCATTTCATCCATCCTGCCCCAATACAATCTCTCCATCCCCTTGGATAATAGACCCGAGGTACTTGAGGCTTCATTTCTTTGGAATAGCCTGAGTATCAAGCCTCACATCCACCCCTGGCTCAAGGTCTCTTCTGCTACTAAACTTGCACTCTAAGTATTTTGTCTTATTCCTACTCAGCCTGAACCCTTTAGATTCCAAGGTCTATCCCCAAACCTCCAGCTTAGCGTTCACTCTGTTGCAAGTCTCATCAATCAGAACTATGTCATTTGTGAATAACATACATCATGGCACCTCCCCTTGGATTTGTCGCATCACTCCATCCATCATCAAGGCAAATAAGAATTGGCTAAGAGCTGATCCCTGGTGCGCATCACTAGAAAGTGCTCTGAGTCTCCTCCCACTGTATACCCTGGTATTGGATCCATCATACATATCCTTGATCGCCTTAATGTACGCCACAAGTACACCTCTAACCTCCAAACATCTCCATATAACCTCCCTTGGAACTTTGTCGTGTGCCTTCTCGAGATCGATGAAAACCATATGTAAGTCTCTCTTTCTCTCCCTATACTGCTCCACCAACCTCCTAATAAGATGAATGGCTTATGTGGTCGAACGCCCAGTCATGAATCCAAACTGGTTCTCGGAAATAGACACGCCTCTTCTCACCCTCATCTCTACGACCCTTTCCCAAACTTTCATAGTGTGGCTTAGCAGCTGGATACCCCTATGGTTGTTGCAACTCTGGATATCACCTTTGTTCTTGTACACCGGGATCATTTATATATGAATGTGTTAATTTTGAACAGAGAAGAGACATGAAGGTAATCACTGTTTACTTGTTGGTCATTGAGCTTCTGTAAGCAAGAGAAAGAGACGGCACAGTGTCTGTAGCCTGAATATTTAATGAAAATTAAATATGTTAACTTTTGCAAACATAAAGGACCAAAATTTGTAATTCATACTTAGGGTATTTTGAACATACCTTCAAATATAAAGGATCATTTTTGTCATTTTCTCAAAAAAAAAATCTTATCAAACAGGCTAGTTGAGTATCTAAAACCATTAGCAAACATACAATATTGTTTTCAAAAACCTTTTGCAAACGACAGACCTCAGTGCTTCCTTACTTTTGTGTTATACCAAATTGGCCAATTTTCATCAATAAAAGAAGATAAGTAAGAAATTATTACAAAAAACAAAAAGAAAAAAGTACAGTGGGCTGTTGCAACTTGCATGCTTAGCCAAAATTACTTTAAAAAAACAAATCTCTTAATTTAAATGAAATAAAACCTATCTTCTTTTCATCTTTGTCATTCCAATGCAGAAGAATTAAAATATGGAAGGCCAAGAACAACATGCCAAATCAAGAGTTGTGAAGGTGAACTCTAAGGATTTATGGAAGTTCCAACTAAATGTTCCACCTAAATCAGGCCACTATTCAAGGTTCTCCTGTAAGTAAAGTAGTAAACCAAAATTAATTGTATTGTTTCAATTATTTTTGCTTTAGTTTCTGGGTTTTATGAATAATCAATTCTTGATTTTACCTACCATATATGTGGATTTAAGCTTCTTAGTTTGTTTTTCTCTCTAAAGTAATATGTTCCCTCATTTTCATTAATTATTGTGTACAATATATAGTGTTACATGATTATTTACAAAGCTACAAACTAGGTAGCTAATCTTCCTAATTACAATCAGAATATTAACTAACCAAATATAAAAGATATACAATGATACGGAAATATTCTTGTAATATTCTATCACAACCCCGCAGTGAAAGCGGGAAGGTCTCGTACGCTGAGACTGGCTCAAAAATTATCAAAGAGTATGCGCAGAAGTCCTTTAGTAAATATGTCAGCAATCTGATACCAGGAAGGACCATGAAGGACACGAACTTGTCCACGAGCAACGTTTTCACGTACAAATTGAATATTCATTTCAATATGTTTAGTGCACTGATGTTGAATAGGATTGCCGGAAAGATATATCACACTTACATTATCACAGTAAACTAATGTATCCTTGTGGATTGGGCAGTGAAGTTCCAGCAGAAGGTTGCGTATCCAACAAGACTCAGAAACAACATTCGCTACTCCTCTGTACTCGGCTTCAGCGCTGGATCGAGACAGAGTAGGTTGCCTTTTAGAAGACCAAGAAAGAAAGTTATCTCCGAGGAAGACACAGTAACCTGACGTGTATCGGCGAGTGTCCGGACATCCACCCTAGTCAGCATCAGAATAAGAGGTGAGATCGAAGAGTTAGGACTTGTACAGGTGTAAGCCAAAGTGAAGAGTACCTTGGACGTATCGCAAAATGTGATTGAGTGCATTCGTGTGTGCATCCGTAGGGCTATGCATACGTAAGCATACTTGTTGCATGTCATAGGATATATCTGGTCTCGTGAAAGTGAGATACTGCAATGCTCTTGCTAAACTGCGATGGTGAGTCTGGTCGGCATACAGAGAACCCGAAGAGGCACTGACTTTGGAATTAGTGTCCACAGATGTGTGGGCCAGTTTGCAAGACGTCATGCCTGATCTGTCAAGAATATCTTCGGCGTACTTCCTTTGACAAAGAAATAAGCCATCTGCATATCTCTTAACAGCAATGCCCAAAAAAATATATTATGGGGCCCAAATCCTTCATAGCAAACTCAGAGGCAATGAGTGATATAATGGATCCCCGAAGTGCATCAGAAGATGTAGTTAGGATGATATTATCAGGATATAACAGAATGTATGACATGTCATTACCCTTACAATAGATCAAAAGTGAATGATTGGATTTGTTGTGTGGAAAACCGATAGATGATACAAAGTCAGAAAATCGTTGGACCATACACAAGGAGCCTGTTTTAGTCCACATAGGGATTTCTTCAAAAGACACACATAATCTGGATGAACCGGATTCATGAATCCCATAGGTTGAAGTATATAAACGGTTTCATGAAGGTCCTCATGCAAGAATGCATTTTTTACATCAAGCTGATAAATAGGCCATGATTTGGACAAAGCAATACTGAGAACGGTCCGGATAGTTGCCGGTTTTACCATCAGGCTGAGAGTTTCATCACAATCCACTCCCACCTATTGAGACATGTCATCACCTACAAGATGGTCCTTGTGCCTCTCAAAAGAATCATCAGATTTCTTTTTATGCCGAAAAATCCAAATAGAAGGAATAACATTAGTATCAGGAGGACGGGGCACTAGATCCCACATCGTATTTTCAATAATAGCATTATATTCGTCAATCATGGCAGTTTTCCAATTAGGATCGGATAAGGCATTTTTTGGGTTGCGATGAAGAGGTTAAGGGACAACTGAAGTTGACAAATTAAATTGATGTTTGGGTTTGGAAATGTTGTGCATAGCACGGGTTTCCATTGTCCGTAGGGGTGACATGGAAGAGTGGACGGAACGTGGTTGGGCAGGCTATGGATTGGGATCGGGAAGGTGGGACGGAAGCGCTGGCCGATTTGAGGCAGCGGGATTGAGAAGAGGGGACGGGGGCGCTGGCCGAGAGGCGACAGAGGTATTGGACAGCCGAGAGGGGTTGTTCTGAGGCTCCTGTGGCGGGGTTGTTGGCCTATCCAGCTCTGGACTGCGGGAATGGGGTCGATAGCCGATGACGGTAGCGACTGATTTTTCAAGTGATGAATTAGAAGGGGATTGAGGCCATCATTTAAGAAGTCATAGGAATTCTGAGGTGGAGAATGCAGTTTGGCAAAGGGAAACTGAGACCCATCAAATATGACATGCCTAGAAACAATTATTTTTTGGTTGGACAAGTCGTAACCATTGTAACCTCGATGATTAGGTGGGTAACCAAGAAGGACACACAGGGTGGACTGAGGTTGCAGCTTGTTGATTTGAGTGGAGGGATGAATGGGGTAGCATAGACATCCGAAAGTTCGTAAATGCTTATAGGAAGGATCCCAAAGATAAAGAACTTGAGTGGGAGACTTGTGTTTGAGAGACTTGTCTTGGAGAATGTTCAAGAGATATGTTGCCATTGATAGAGCGTGATGCCGAAAATAGGGGGGATAGAGGCATGAGCAAGGAGGGCACGAACTAAGTTGTTTATGGTTCTAATTTTTTGTTCGGCTTTGTCATTTTGTGGAGAGGTGTGGGGACAGGAAAATAAAAAATGAGGTCGTGTTTGGCGCAGAAAAGTTTGAATTGTTTATTATCGAATTTCCTCCAATTGTCACATTAAAAATATTTAATATTCTTTTCAAATTGTGTCTTAATTAAAGCACAAAATGAAGAAAAAATATAATAGACTTGGGACTTATTACCAATGGGAAAAGTCCACAGGAAGTTGGAATAATCATCTAAAAATAATATATAGTATCGTTGTTCGGTCGTGCTTAAAATAGGAGAAGTTCATAAATCACTGTGTATGATATCAAATGACATTAAAGTACAGGTAGATGAAGAATAAAACGACAACTTGACATATTTCCCAAAAATGCAAGATTCACAAACAGGAGGATAAGAGACATGTTTGCAATCAATAAATTTATTTTTGCTAAGGGAGCGTAAAGCAGAGTCTCCCGGATGTCTTAATTTATTATGTCATAAAATAGATGAAATAGATGCAAAGGTTGATAGAGAGGAGGCTGGATGGCCGATGGTGATAGGATAAAGGTCTCTGGTGCTATCACATCTTATTATTCGCATCCCTGTCAGAAGGTCCTTCATAGAAAAACCAAAAGGATCAAATTCAAAGGAAATATTATTTTCGGTTGTGAAATGATGCACAAAGATTAGATTTTTAATAAATTTCGAGGCATGGAGGACATTTTTTAAAGATAATAGGGGATATGGTGGGAAGAGGGATGATTGTCCGTAATATTGAATGGGAATGCCTTGTCCACTACCAATAATAATATTACAGTTTAAATTACTCATATTGCAATAAGACAAGAGAGTACCTCGGGATGCCGTCATAGGAGATGTGTCGCCAATATTCATGTACCAATTGTCATCTAGAACATTGAGAGACATCATGTTCATTGCCGCCTAAATATCCGTCGGTGCGTAGGTTGAAGGAGGAGAGAGTTGTACACTATATGCCTGTTGCGAACGTGCGCTAGGGGTGAGCACGGGTACAGGGTACCCAGATACCCGATTGGAACCGATACTATTGGGTAGGTTTCGGGTAGATATATTATAATAACGGGTAGGTTCCATGTATTAAAATTAGGAACCGATCAATATCGGGTCTGGTTCCGGTAAATAAAGACCGAGTACCCAGACCCGGAACCGATACCCGAACCCTATGAACCTACCCCCATTTAAATTATTTAGTTTTGGGCTTTGGGGCGTTTAAGTTTTTGGCCCAGTCCGGTTATTTGGTTTTGGCCCAGTCCGGTTAAAAGGCCATATAGGCATATACACTACGCACTTAGGTCGCCCTAATTTACTTTCTCTCAATACTTTTCACTTTTCATTTAGAGGCAGGCGGCTCGCCTCGCAGGTTCGCACTACTACGCAGCTCGCAGCCTCGCCATCGCCAGTCGCCATTACGTAGCTCGCACTAGCAGCCTCTCCTCTCTCTTGTTGTCACTGTTTCTCACTCCAGAAGCTTGACAAAGGTTGCAGCGTTGCGCTCGAATTCCTCTCGGTCTTGTTAAAGGTAATGAATAACCCTTAAAGTTGTTGCATAGTGAAGAATGTTGGATTTTTGCATGTATTGACTTAATCAAAACTGCATGAGATAGATCTGGTCTTGTGTGTGTTAAATAGTTAGATTTCTGATGATTCAATAGAGAATATTCTGAATTAGTTTGGGTTGATTTTTGTTAGTTTAGATTGAATTAGTTTGGGTTGATTTCTGTTAGTTTAGATTGAATTAGTTTGGCTTGATTTCTGTTAGTTTAGTCTGAAGTAGTTTGGCTTGATTTCTTCTTCATCATAATGTTACTATTTTTTATTGTTTGTTGTTAGTATTTGGGTTGATTTCTGTTAGAAAAGCTAGTATTTGGGTTGATATTTCCCTTTTATTGTTTGTTGTTAAAGGTAATGAATAACCCTTAAAGTTGTTGCATAGTGAAGAACATTAGATTTTTGCTTGTATTGGCTTAATCAAAAATGCATGAGATAGATCTGGTCTTGTGTGTGTTAAATAGTTCAGATTTCTGATGATTCAATAGAGAATATTCTGAATTAGTTTGGGTTGATTTTTGTTAGTTTAGATTGAATTAGTTTGGGTTGATTTCTGTTAGTTTAGATTGAATCAGTTTGGCTTGATTTCTGTTAGTTTAGTCTGAAGTAGTATGGCTTGATTTCTTCTTCATCATAATGTTACTGTTTTTTATTGTTTGTTGTTAGTATTTGGGTTGATATTTCCTTTTTATTGTTTGTTGTTATGCTCAATTTATTGGAGTTGCTATTTTGTTCTCTCCTCTCATAATATCTTGATATTTAGAAAATTGAAAAAGCTAGTATTTGGGTTGATTTCTGTTAGAAAATTGGAGTTGTTGTTCTGTTTTGTTTTATTTTGATACTTTTTTGGTAGATGGCTGAGTCTAGCACGACATCCACAACTCGTGCACCATCGAAAAAGAAGGCAACAAAATCTGAGGCTTGAGATCATTTTGTTAAAGCAATAGATGAGAAAACTGGTAATGTTGTTTCTATCTGTAATTATTGCAATGAAGGCTTAGCTTATAGTGTTAACAATGGTACCTCATCCATGTGGAAACATTTGAGAAGTTGCAAAAAGTATCCTCACAATATTGACAAGAAGCAAAAATTGCTTGGTGCTCATTTTAAAGGTAGTATAAATGGGGATAATGAGCATATGCTTAGCACTTGGAAATATGATAAAGATTTTTGTAGGCACATGTTGGCTAGGATGATTATTATGGAAATTTAAGCATATTTCAAGATTCACAATTGCTAGGGATTGCATGAAACTTTATGTTTGTGAAAACTCATGCTTAAAAGATAAGATGTCATCTCTTAAATCTAGGATTGCTCTCACCACTAACATTTGGACTTCCATTCAAAATTTGAGTTACTTAGGTCTTACCGCTCACTTTATTGATTAAAATTGGAATTTGCATAAGAGATTGCTAAACTTTGTTGTTATCCCTAGCCATAAAAGTAGGGATATTGGTAAGATGGTAGAAAAATGTATAATTGAGTGGGGAATTAGAGATCGTATATCAACAATTACAGTTGATAATGCGAGCTCTAATAATGTGGCAATTGCTTATTTGAAGGACAAGTTAAGATAAAACATTTAATTTATTGATGTGGTGGAATGTTGCTAAGTCGACTTACAAGGTTCTCAATTTAATAGCTAGAGACATCTCGGAATCGGCTTTTAGCATATCTGGTCGAGTGCTTGATCAATTTCGCAGCTCTCTAACTCCTAAATTTGTGGAAGCTTTGATTTGTTGCCAAGATTGGTTGCGCTCATCTTCAAAATCCATTAGTGTTGAGCAATATATGGAAGATGCAGAAAAATATGAGAAAGGTAAGTCACTAGGTCTTTCTTTATTTTTGTTTTATGGATTTGGGTTATTTAGAATTTTTATTTTTGTGTATTATCTTGTCTTGGAATCTTACAATAGTTTCATTTTATTTTTGTAGAGCTTACTTGTGTCACGGAAGACATAATGGCGGATTAGTATTTAGTATGCAAGTGGATGTGTGGCATTTATGGGCGTTTCTTTAGAAGACGTATTTTTGTTTTATGTTTATTTGGAGTTTTGTAATGTATTCTTCATTTAGTGATTGTGTTGTATCTTGTTCCTCCATTTCAGTCACTGATTTCAGTCACGGGAGACACATTTCAGATTTCCAGTCACTGATTCCTCTATTTTAGGCTCAAAAGCAGATATGCAATTTCAGTAGTTTTGCAATGTTTTCTTCATTTATTCACTGGAATACTGTATTATGCAGATCTGAAACTCATATATTTCTGTTAAATGTCACTGGATTATGCAATGTAGTTTTGCAATGTTTTCTTCATTTAGTAATTGTGTTGTAGTCATTTCAGATTTTCCATCACTGATTTCCTCCATTTCAGATTCAGTCACTGATTATGCAGTAGTATTTATGACAAATGGTTTACATGGTACCCGGGAACCCATTTCATGGGAGACCCATCAGATTTTCCGTTTGTCACTATTTCCTTTATTTCAGATTCAGTCACTGATTATGCAGTAGTATGTATGTATGACATAAATGGTTTACAGGGTACCCGGAAACCTACCCGGAACCGCAGGGTCCGGGTAGGTTCCGGGTAATGATTGCTATGGGTAGGTTCCGGGTAGTAGATTTAGGAACCGGTCGTTTACTGGGTAGGGTCTGGGTAGTTCAAAAAAGTTAGGGTACCCGGACCCACTCACCCCTAACGTGCGCCGAGAATGGCGAGCTAGGGCTATCGGACTGGAGGTTGGGTCCAGGATGTCGTCGGGTAGGGGCAAGGTGGAGCTACCCATGCATGTTGGCTCAACGCTGCCCACGGTGGGTACGCAACCCACGGCAGAGGTGGCTGCCACTGATGTTGCTGCTGCAGGTGGGTGCTGGCAGGCGTGGTCTGCCCTCTGCCGCTGTTGCTGCTTCTTCGCCTCTGCCACTTTGGCTTTTGCCGAAATTTCTTCCTTTATTGTTATTCTAGAGATGTGAGCCACGTTTTGGATCATTGGTTTAATGGTTAGATGGGCCAAAAACCGATCCCCTTGTGTCGGCTGGTGGGCCGTCGGCAGTTACGAGGGCAGCGTTAGTGGTGCTCGCATTAGCTGTCGCTCGTTTGGTTTTTCGAGTTTCTTCAAGGATAAGTCTCAAATGAGTCTCATAGAACAGAGGCAATGGTGTACTTTGTTTGAGCATGGTAGTTACGCCGTCATAATTTTCATTCCAACCTGCAATAAGTTGCATCACCAATCATTGATTTGTGACCAATGCACCGACGTTGGAGAGTTGATTAGCAATCATCTTAAGTTCTTGACAGTAGGCTGACATATTAGGAAAATTATCCTGTTGATTGTCCTTAAATTGATTTTCCAAATATAAGAATGTGTCTTGTTTCCATGAAAGATACTTTCCAAGCTCTCCCACGCTTGTCAAGCAATAGCATCGGTTTCAATTATTGGATGTAGTAGATTGTTTGAAATCGTGTCGTAGATCTATTGTAGAACAACCGCATCTAAGCGAAACTAAATTTCATCATCAGAACCATCAGGTTTCTCCAGGTGCTCTGCAGTGGGCTTTGATTTAGGAGGGATGATATTGTCGATGACTTTGTACACACGACAATGGATCTTAAACAATTCCACTCAGGAGGAATACTGAATTGTTTTCATCTCAAGAGTAATGGGAATAAATTTCTTGATGTTGTTAACATCAAGTGCAGGATGGAATTTGGGTTGTTCAGCCATGAAAAATTAGGGAGAAAAGGGAGAGAGAGTGGTCGGCGGTAGGGGGGAGGCCGACGGCTAGGGCAAATTGTAGTTTAGGTTTATGTTTCTGATACAATAAAGGAATATGTTCTCTCTTTTTCATTGATTATTGTGTACAATATATAGTGTTACATGATTATTTACAAAGCTACAAACTAGGTAACTAATCTTCCTAATTACAATCGGAATATTAACTAACCAAATATAAAAGATATACAATGATATGGAAATATTCTTGTAATATTCTATCACTCTTAATAGGGGTCTAAATTTGAATTATTTTATTTTGTGCACATTAATTTCTCTTTTCCCTTTTATATAATTTTAAAATTATTAAGATGTTATTCACTTAAAAGTATCTCGCAAATATGATATTTCATTACTATTGTCTACTATCATCGCATAACTATCACTAACGACCATCACATAACCAGAACCTCCCCCACCGCCCACTAACTACATAATATAATTTTCTGGCGAAGGATGTTCGCCTGACCACCGTTGAAACACCGTAACTTTGCCACTGATTAGCAGCTATCGTTGTCCCCAATTTTTAGAGCATATTGATCGAACACACAATTCTTATTATTATTTTATTTGAAATTTAATTATTAATTTTTAACTAAAGATATATTAGTCATTTACATGCTAAAAACATTTTAAAAAATTATTATTATCCGGTGTTTAGATTTAGATATTATATCTTCAGATATTTGAATTTTAAAAAGACAAACAAACAGCCTCAAAAGTCCCATCCCTCCACCTTCGCTTATTGGAGACCAAACGCTCAGGTCTTTTTTTTAAAAAAAAAAAGATATTGACACAAATAGCTGCTTATCAAATAAAGCCAGCGATATAATACACATAATTAATTATACATTTTTTATATTAGTAATGTATATTTTTTTATATATTTGACTAGGAAATATAATTATTTGACCGTCTGTCAAATATGTAACTTGTCCTTTTTTTAATCGTCAAATATGTAACAGGTCCTTTTTTTAATCGTTGTATCCGAATTGCGAGAAAATAAACAAGCATTTAGGTTATGCTCAGTAATAAACTACCAATTCTGAAATTAGTGTAACCATTGTGTTGGTTTTGATATAGTTAGTTTCTAATAATGAAAATGGATATTTTGTAGATTGTGGCACATTTTACGGCTATTTGGTGTATTCCCTCCATGGCAATGAACCCCTTTATGGAGGAATTTACTTCTACAACAACATACCCAGTGAAATCCCACAATGTGGGGTCTAGGCCTGGCCAGTGGGCCGGGCTCGAGTCTGGCGGGGCGGGCCTGGCGGGGTCGGGGTCGGGGCGGGACGGGCGAAGGGGTCGGGGTCGGGTCTGGCGGGGTCTGGCGGGACTTGCTCCAGTCCCGTCCCGATCCCGATCCCGTCGGAATCGAGTCGGGGCGGGGTCCGGCTGGTTTCCTTTTTTTTTAATTTAAATAACATATGTATTAAAAAAAAACTCAATAAACAAGACAAGATAGTGTAATAAAAACATCTCAAGGCTGTTTTTGTGCCTCTTATATTATTTAATAGACATATGATTTTTTTGTAATACAAATACAATTGTCTAAAAAGTAAAATCTAAATTGCAACTTTGTGGTGTTGTCCAAAAGTTGCAAATTACATAATAAAATTGCAATTAAAAAAAATTAATTCTCAAAAAAAAACATGTTCTAATTGTTTGATGATTTCCTGTGGTTCTTCGGTTGGAATTGGTATTTGTTGGTCAAATTGATCTACGTCGCTTCCACCACCTTCGGATAAGATTTCGTTGTAGTTTTCGTCTTCTTCGTTGATCTCCGGTTGACCGCACCTTCTCCGCTCCGCTCGTATCCAATCTCTGAATAATACGCAATTTCCAAGTCGTCTCCGGCTAATGAGTGTCTGTGGTCTCCTATTTGATATCTCGCCGTGAGAAAAAGCGCTTTCGTACGCATTGATGACGCTTGAATGTTCAAAACATCTCGGGCCATCAATGAAAGTGTCGGAAAGGTCTTCTCATTCTCCCTCCAGTATTTCAGCAAGTCTTCATGTCCATCTTCATTGATAACTTCTTGGTACGGTACAGAACCCTGCAAAACAAAAATATCCAACTCGCTAATTTGGTTAGTAGTAGAGGTACGGCCGCATATTCTATTTCAAGGCTTTCAATACTAGCTGCAGAAACAGCATGTCTTTTGTGAGGTTGTGTTGAAGATGAAGAAGATGATATGAAAGCCGGTAAGTTACTAGCATTTTCTTGTTGATAAAATCTATATATTTTTTTGCACTGGTGTTCTACGCTAGACAACACTTCTTCTTTAGTTTGTTCAATATGTGGTGGGTGATTTAGATTTTTGGGACTTGGAGGTGGTAGTACTTTTATACAATCGTAAATAGTTTCAATTAGTGATTTAGTACCGTCTATTTTAATAGTAGGATTTAAAACAGAACCAATAATATAATTAGTGGGAATAGGAATAAAATATTTTTTTATTTTGACAAACATTTTTTTAATAGCTGCCTTATAAGCTGGTTTTTCCATATATTCACTAAGTAATAAAAATATTAGAGTTATATAAAACAACATAGTTGAAATAGTAGGATAATATATACAGGAAAATTCTTTTGTTGCTTGAAAAATTTCTCTAAAAATACAATAAGTTCAGAAATTTTTACCCAATCACTATCTAAAATCATATCAAATTTGGATTTTTATTATGAGAGTTAAAAAATAAAGTTATAGGTTTTCTATAGTCATAAGCAACAAGTAGTTGCTCGTATAAAGAATTCCACCTAGTGGATACTTCTTGTGGAATTTTTCTATAAGATAGTCCACAATCGTGACAAGTTTTTTTATATTCTTTTCTACGTTGTACTTTATTACTTTTAAAAATAAAGTTTATAGCAAATTGTATTTTACTAAGAATGTCTTCAAAAAGTGATAGACCATCCTTTACAATTAAGTTATATATATGGCACGCGCATTTTATATGAAAATGATCTGGAAAAAGATAGAGTTAAACTATTTTTTAAAATTGTAATTGCATAATTGTTAGAAGAAGCGTTATCTAATGTAATAGTCATAATTTTATCGGTTATTCCGTAATAATGGCACACTTGATAAATATTATCTGCAATAAAAGTACCAGTGTGCCTATCATCTATATATCTATACGCTAAAATACGTTTTTGCATAGACCATTTATAATCTATCCAATGACAAGTTACAGTTAAATAATCATGGCCGTTAGTACTACGACCTATATCAGACGTGATGGATACTTTTCCATTAAAATGATATAATGAATAACGTAAATATTGTTGATATTCATGCGCGAATTTAAATACATCTCTCTTAACAGTTGATCTAGGAAAATCGTTAAAAGCAGAATTATATATATCTCTAATGTAATGAATAAAACCGGGAGATGAAGGAAATGAAAAAGGCAAACCCTCCACGGCAACTAATTTTGATATTGCTTCCCTATCTCTATGTTTATTGTATTTAGAGCCTACAATTTCTCCCGTCATAGGGTTAATTTGACTATATACTTGGTCCGAGACAGTATCAGTATGTGAACCTTGTCCCGATGGAGCGGGCGTTTGCGCACCCGGTTTTGAAGCCTGGTATTGGGCATACCTAGCTGGATGAGCACTTACTACGTGTCTAATTAAACCCCCCATCCCACCGTGACCTTTTCCAATTTTAAATTTTAAAACATTTTTACAAATTTTACATATAGCTACTTGATTGTCTACGTCCCTATCAAAAAATGTCCATGCATCTGATTTTAATGGTCGTTTTGCTGGACCTCGTCTCATACTAGGTGGAATAGGAGGTATTTAAGTTGAAGGTGCACTAGTGGGTGTGTTGTCATTAACATTAGTGGGTGTATCATCTAGATCATCGTCTAAATTAAAGTCTTCTTGAGTTTCAGAAAATAGTTCCTCGTCTAAATCTAATGGTATTGTAGGAAAATGTTGAGTATCAACAAAATCATCTTGTGTAGGAATAAGATGACTAGAAGAAGTACCCTTGCCCTGGTTGCCGCTCCTACTAGAAGAAGCACCCTTACCCTTACCGTTAAACATACCTCTTAATCCTTCCATTTTAATTATGATAATAAATAATTAAAGATAATAAAATTAAGTGCGCTAAATAAAAAAAACAGACAATAATAATTTAACGAAGTAACGAATGTACCAAACGCCGACGTAACGTCGATGTGTAATCGAGAGGTTGAAAATTGAAACTTTGCTCGATGGAAGATCCTCAAGCTAGTTGCCAACTTCACTTCCAACTTCCAAATGAATAAATAAAATTGAATATTTAGTAAACAATGTAGACTTGTAGAGAGATATATTGAGAGATTAGAGAGATTGTAGGAAGATTTGTGAGAAAGATGAAGAGAAAATGAGTTATTTATAGTTGGAAAATTGGGTTAAAGTGTAAATATAATAACTTATGGGTTAAAAATAAATATTAAGCGGTAGGGGGGTTGGGGGAGGGGGGAGGCCTAAAATGGCCGTTGGCCAACGGCCAAAATCTAAAATGGTCGTTGGTGCAACGGCCATATTTGCAAAGGGGGGACAAAGGGCGGGCTCGGGACGGGGTCGGGGCGGGTGGGCCTGTGGCGGGCTCGGGTCTGGCGGGACAAGACATTGTCCCGTCCCGAGTTCGAGTCCCGCTCCCATTTTTTTTTTTAGCGGGTTCGGGGCGGGCTCGGGACGGGGTCGGGCCGTCCCGGCCCACTGGCCACCCTTAGTGGGGTCTGAGGAGCATAGAGTGTACACAGACTTTACCTCTACCTTGGTAGGTAGAGCGGCTGTTTCTGAGAGACCCTCGGCTCAAGACAAAGCACAAGCCCAAGCAAAATAAGACACATGAAGTGCGTAAGTCATGACAGTGCATTCTCAAAAAGAAAGAAGCAGAAAGAAGCAATAGCTAATGCAAGTAAATAAGGCAAAAAAAAATACACATAGCAGCATAAATCAAACGACAATGGATTATAAGGCAATATGATAGGCTAAGAGAGCCTACAACAATAATACTGCAACTATCAGTTCTTTCTACCCTAATACGTGTCCTCCATAACCCCTTATCTAAGGTCATGTCCTCAGTGAGTTTCACCTGCGTCATATCCCGTCAAATCACCTCTCCCCAATACTTCATCGGCCTACCTCTACCCCTCTTGTACCAGTCCATAGCCAACCTTTCACACCTCCGCACTGGGACATTTATGTCTCTCCTCTGCGCGTGTCTGAACCATCTCAACCCAGCTTCTCGCATTTTATCCTCCACCGAGGCCACTCCCACTCTGTCCCTGATATTATCATTTCTAATTCTATCCCTCCTTGTATGCCCACACATCCATTTTAGCATCCTCATCTCCGTAACTTTCATCTTTTGGGTGTGCGAAGTCTTGACCGGCCAACACTCCACCACGTACAACATGGTCGATCTAACCACCACCCTATAGAACTTCCCTTTAAGTTTTGGTGGTACATTTTTATCGCACAATACTCCATATGCGAGCCTCCATTTCATCCACCCTGACCCAATATGATGTGTGACATCGTCATCAATATCTTCATTCCCTTGGAAAATAGACCTGAGGTACTTGAAGCTCCCTTTATTTGGAATGACCTGTGTACCAAGCCTCACCTCCACGTATGTCTCAAGGTCGCTCCAGTCACTGAACTTGCACTTCAAGTATTCTGTCTTAGTTCTACTCAGCCTGAACCCTTTAAACTCCAGAGTCTGTCTCCAAACCTCCAGCTTAGCGTTCACTTTGCTGCGGGTCTCATCAATTAGGACTATGTCGTATGTGAATAACATACACAATGGCACCTCCCTTTAGATTTGTCGCGTTAGTCTATCCATCACCAAGGCAAATAGGAATGGGCTAAGAGTTGATCCTTGGTGCAGCCCCATCATCAACGGGAAGTGCTCTGAGTCTCCTGTACGTACCCTGGTCTTGGCTCCATCATACATATCATTTATTGCCCTAGTGTATGCCACAAGTACACCTCTAACCTTCAAACATCTCCATAGAACCTCCCTAGGGACTTTGTCTTATGCCTTCTCGCAGTCGATGAAAACCATATGTAATTCTCTCTTCCTCTCCCTATACTACTCCACCAACCTCCTAATAAGATGGATGGCTTCTGTAGTCGACCGTCCCGGCATGAATCCAAACTGGTTCTCGGAGATAGACACTACTCTTCTCACCCTCATCTCCACGACTTTTTCCTAAACTTTTATAGTGTGGCTTAGCAGCTTGATACCCCTATAGTTGTTACAACTCTGTATATCACCTTTGTTCTTGTACAAAGGAATTATTGTACTCCACCTCCATTCTTCTAACATCCTTTCCATCTTAAAAATGACATTAAACAACTCCGTCGGTCACTCCAAACCTGCCCTGTCGGCGCTTTTCCAAAATTCAACTGGGATCTCACCAAGCCCGGTCTCTCGTCCCCTGTGCATCCTGCGCACAACACCCTGAACCTCCTCAACCTTAATTTTTTCACAATATCCAAAATTCCGGTATCTACCAGAGTGCTCCAGATCTCCCAGCACAATGTATCTATCTTCTTTTTCATTCAAGAGTTTAGGGAAGTAAGACTGTCACCTCTGCCTAGTATGCGCGTCCTCCACCGGCACTTTGCCATCCTCATCCTTGATGCACCTCACGTGATCCAAGTCCCGGACCCTCATCTCCCTCGCCTTGGCTAGTTTGTACAAATTTTTATCCCCGTCTTTTTCCTCTAATTCCACACATAGACGTTCAAAAGCTGTCGTTTTCGTCGCCGTAACCGCTAGTTTTGCCTCTTTCCGCACCATCTTATATAATTCCATATTCATCCACTTCTCCACCTCATCCTTGCTTTTTACCGATTTCGCATATGCCATTTTTTTTTGCTTCAACCTTCTTTTGAACTTTACCATTCCACCACCAGTCCCCTCGATGCCCACCACAGCTACCCCGCGAGACCGCTAGCACTTCTCTAGCAACCTCCCGAATGCAACTGGCCGTCTTGTCCCACATTCCGGTCGCATCCTCACTTCTCCCTCAAGCCCCCTTGGCCACCAACCTCTCCCCCATCTCTTTTGCACTAGCCATGGTCATACTCCCCCATTTAATTCTTAGCCTGTCATCCACAACCCTCTTCTTCTTCTTCTCCATCTTGATCTCCAAATCCATCACCAAAAGCTTATGTCGGGTAGTCAGATCATCCATCGGAATAACCTTTCAGTCTTTACAAAGACTTTTGTCAACCTTCCTAAGGAATTTGCTTCTGCCTACCAAGATATATTGTTTTTCAGTATTGATGTGGACGATGCCGAGGTAAGTTTTTTTGTCCCTTCACAAAGCAAGCAATTTTTAAGAATGAAATACTCTAAATTGTTTTCATTTTTTTGCGCGGATTTCCATCAAAGGTACTGATCTTTAATTTTTGCCCCTCAAATTGTTGGTCTTTAATTTTTCCCTTCGCTTAAAAAAGTGGTCGAAAATATCCTCAGGTTCCGAATTCGAAACTCGCTCAGTCAAAATTTTAAAAACAAATCGCGAAGCAGAGTTGATGCCTTGCGAATCCAACTCTGCCTAGCAAATTTTTTGTTAATTGTTTACTGAGTTGGGGTTCAAACCCAGAACCCATAAACTTTTAGGTGAAGGGAACAAAATAAAGATTTCCAATTTGATGGGCAAAAAATTAAGGACCACCTAAATAAGGGCATTCATGTGAATTTCCCAATTGTTTTTGCTAGATCCCAAGCTAATTGGGCTATTCTCTCTGATTCGCTCCTTTTATTTGAACATATACTTCATAATTGTCTATACCGTAAAATTGATTTTCGACGAAAACAAAAAAATATGTATAATAGAATCATAATCATAAAATATGATCCTAAATTTAAATTATGAATTTGTCTTATCTAATATGGAGTTGATGAAAAGAGATATATTTTACATCTTAGAGGCTATAATTAGAGATATTAGTTCTGGTACAAATTTTTCTATAACAATAGAAAATGCCTACCTTTGAATGTGGTTTAAACTATTGATTCACTGGAAATAATCAATAATGTTTAGGACGAAACCTAAATAGTCATTGATCCAATTTGAGTACCTCGGCAGGATAGATCTCTCAATTATAAACTGAAGAAATAACCGTTGCAAGTAATTGAGTTCATTATTCCTCGTATAAAATTATTGCCTCCAAAGATATTGTAATATAGTGGCAACATATCTAATCACATAGCACAAATAATGTATCAACTATTTACACTATCGATGTATATGAGTTAAATTACACATATAGTATTCTTGCGATTGGTAGGATGTGGCAACTAAATATGAGGTGAAAGCCATGACAACATTTCTGTTACTGAAGGATGGAGCTCCAATTGACAAGCTTGTTGGTGCAAATCCAGATGAGGTAAAGAAAAGGATTGGGAGTCTTCTTGCTCAGTACAATCCCATAGATATTGCCTAGTCAAAGTTTATATATATATAATGTTGCTGAATTTTTTTGGATTGTGTGGCTTGTGCAATTTCATCTCCAAATGTGTATGTATATATTTTCATCTCCACTTATAGGTAATTGTTACAATTGCTTTTCAGTTCTAAAAGATGTTTCTTACAAATCTTGAATCACAATCCAAATTGGTTAAATTGTCTTTCATTTTATCCTCCAATCACTACTAAATCGCAAAATCAGTTATTAATCTTATTTAGCGACGGATTATCATAAAATTTTATTAGTGAGCAATTTTGAATTTCAGTTTTTTTTTGGTAGTGAATAGTGTCCTAGTTGCACCCTCTATATATGGAGTGATCATATCTAACACTCATCGTGTAAATATATGACTTCATTTTTATCTTTACATCTGCAATTTTAGGCCATTCATCTATTGGATATGTTAAGCCTAAGATATTTAGCATGCAATCTGATATGACATTTTTAGTTATATAATCATTATTATTTGCGTTTAAATCTATTAATTATATACCTTTTTTAACATATTTAAATCATAATATATTACTAATTAATAATAATGTGTGTTACGTCTTTTTTTAAAAAATATATTTATTTTATACAAAAGAAGAGACCAAACGTAAGCTGTATAATAAGTATACTGTTTACTCAAGCTATTTTATCATCAAGTGACTGTAGTTTATTGGTGAGAATTTCAAGTTGTGGCCTAAGGGACAAATAGGTGGGTTAAGTTAAATTTAAACGGATCAAAACGGGTTGCATCGACGGGTCATGATCCAACCCACTCAAAGTTTGTTTGGGTCAAAATAGATTGGGTTAAGATGGGTCAAATAATGGATTGTAACCCAATCCGTCCAATTATTACTCCAATCAAAGCAAGTTATAATTACTAAACATCTACTCTAGTCAAATGTTAATTTTAAGATGTAACTATTTTATCTTCTACAACTTAAATAAAAAGGTATTTTAATGTATAGTAATAATTAAGTAAAACAGATGTTATCATCGTTAAATTCCACTCAACACAAATATATATTGGCTACTCTTACAGTGTATATGTTTTTTCACATCTTCCAATCACTAATTTATAAAGATTCCAATATAATAGTTTATCAAACACTATTGTTGTAAATGAAGATTCACAAAATCATAGAATATGAGATTAGAAGTTTAATGATTTTAATAAATGTTTCCAATTATTATTTACCAAGATAGTGTAGGTCATTTTTACCTATAAAAGCTGCACAGAAAGAAAACGTCATTCACTGAAGCTTGAAGGCATTTAGAGAAGCTCTGGTTTGCCTTTAGAAGATCTCAAGGGGATGAAAATCAGATAGCTCGCAGGTTGATAAATGGACCCATTAGCACCCCAAATTGACCCGACAAGAAAATGACACTGACCCAACTCGTTAAAGATTGAACGGGTTGGGCAGGTTACACATTTATGAGTCAAATTTGCTACCCCTATCGAGTATTTTTAAATTCAACTAATTTTATTTCCTCATTTATACCGAACAACCGATTAGCAAATTCTATCAAAAAGAGTGTGGCTGTGGAGACCTTGACTCGAATCCCAATAGCCACATTTATTTGTATATAATTATCTTTATTTGTATATAATTATCTTTATTTGTTTCTAATTACTCATTCCGTCCTAATTTATGTGTCACCATTTAACTTTACACGTAATTTAAGAAATAAAGACTTTTGAAATGTGTGATCCAAAACAAATATTATATAAATATGTGGCTTAAATCAAAGTTGTATTATTTTTAAATATAAAAAAAAATGATGTCACCTAAATTTAGACAAGGAAATATCTTTGTTTGTATTTAAGCTAAATAGCTGTCTTCCACTTGCGGTTAATAACTCTGCCGTGTTTATATAAGGTCTAAAAATGCCATAGTTATTAAGATGCAAAGGAATAGCTGTCTTCCACTTGCGGTTAAGAACCCTGCCGTGTTTAAATAAGGTCTAAAAATGCCATAGTTATTAAGAGGCAAATAAGTTATGCATTTCATATAAAAATTGTTTATTTACACCGATAGTAATCAATAATTGATAAATCCTACTCCCTTCATCCCAAAATACTTATCGTGCTTACTAAAAATACTTATCGTAATACTTGTCGTTGTAATTAACCAAGATAAAATTAAATAGTTTTTTATCACTTTATCCTTATATTAATTAGCCGCATTTAAGAGGTTCTCACCATAGATATTTATTAAGGAATGATTAGATAAAATATGTTAAGAAGATAATATAGACAAAATACTACCCTTTTTTTTTGGTAACTAAATTTTCATTTCATTACCAAGTAGGCTTTACAAAACAGAAAAAGCTGATAATGGACATAGTCCCATTCTTCAGCATCAACATCAACAGCATACTATCATAAATTTAAGGATAGAAGTTCAGATTTTGCAATATTCCTTCTAGTTTAGGCATTGCAGCTCCTCTAAACATGATTTCCTGTACTAGTAACCTCACCCAACACATCAACAGTCCTCTGTTTACTTTGAAACACACTAAAGTTCTAGATCCCATAGATACAACAGCCAAGCACCATCTGATATACCTCTGCCCTTGCATTGCTTCTATTATAGTGAGTCACAGCCCATTGTATTTCTTCTTTTCACTTCATTGCTTGCCTTGATATGCCATGCCATTTGAGCATTCTATTCCAGATTTCTTCAGTGACCTCACACTGAAAGAACAGATGACTTACACTTTCATTCACCTGACTGCATAAGTGGCAAATTGGATTCACATTGATACCCTAGTGAGCCAGCCTGTCTTTAGTATACAACCTGTTATGAGCAGCCAACCTCAGCACAAATATCGATTTAGGTGCACCTGCATTATTACACACCAGTCTTCTCCAGTTTACTTTGCATAATCTCCCCTCAGTTGGTTGTACAACTTGCTGATTTTGCATTGCTTCATGCTCATGAAATCATCCATAGATATGCTTGCATGAGTGAGATTCTTGCTTTAATTGTCTTCTGAACTATCAAAGATGCTTGATCACACTTTGCTTCCCATATATGAATTGGTCCCCCATAATGTGCATGAACTCGCTTGATCCATAATCTATCTTTCTTGAGGCATAAATTCCAAAACTATTTGCATATAGCAGCTTTATTCTAAGTTTCCAGATCAGTGAAATTCAAACCCCCTGCTATTTTAGGAGTGCACAATGTGTCCCAGAAAATCAAAGCCTTGTTTGATTTCTCTTTATCCCCAGTCCATAAGAAGGTTCTGCACACTGTAATCAACTTCTTTATCACCTTCTTAGATAGTACAAACACTTGAGACCAGAAAGTTTGGATAGAAAATAACACTCTTTACCAACAACTCTCCTCCTGCATAAGACAAGAATTTGCTTGTCCAAGGTGTTACCCTTCCTAGCATCTTTTCCAGTAATGGTTGGCACTGGGCAATGTATAATCTTTTTGAGCTGAGGGTAACGCCTAAGTATCTGAATGGAAGCTCTCCCTTAGTAAACCCTAACATTTCCAGAATCTGCTCCTGAACTATAGGATTCACAAACCCAAAATAGATAGCACTCTTTGAGCTGTTGGCCACCAACCCAGAAGCTTGTGAGAATTCCAAGAAACACTTGTTGAGGATCTGAGTAGAAGCCAGGTCTCCTCTGCAGAACAACAATAAATCATCAGCAAATCCAAGCTGAGTAATCCTGGTCTTTGCACACATAGGATGGTATTTGAAAGTAGGTTCTTTGTCATCTGCTTCAATATCTGCTGAGATACTCCATAACCAAGACAAACAAAAAGGGTGACATTGGATCACCTTGTCCCAATCCCCTCTTAGACTCAAAAGGTTTACATGGCTTCCTATTGATAGTAATAGAGTAAGATACAGTCCTTAAGCTTGTCATGATCCAGTGAATAAACTTCCCAGGAAAATGGAGTCCATACAAAATTTGCTCAATAAAGATCCACTCCACAGAGTCATAAGCCTTCTGCATATCAATCTTGATCATACACTTTGGGGAGATGTTCTTCCTTCCATAGCCTTTGACTAGTTCATGGTTAAGTATTACTCTACCAGGTACAAAAGCAGCTTGACTATGATCCACTAAGTTGTCCATAATCCTCTGAAGTCTAGAAGTGATCACTTTAGAGATGATTTTGTATAGCGCAGTGCAACATGAAATTGGTTTGTAATTCTTAATTGTAGAAGGATTCTTGATCTTTGGATCAATGTCACTGCTGTACAGTTAACTGGTTTATACATCTCTCCTGTTTGGAAGAAGGCAGTCACTGCTTGTACCACCTCTGCACCAATAATTCCCCATCTCTTCTTGAAGAAGTGTGCATTAAAACCATCACAACCTGGTGCTTTTTGATCATCAATATTCATTATAGCCTCAGTTATTTCCTTGAGTGACAAGACTGATCAGTAGCAGTTGCTGATCTCTCATGAGTCTATGTCCCTCAGCCATAATTTCCTCCTTAATGACAGGCAGATGATATGCAGATGATCCCAGCAGCCCCCTGTAGAACCCTATGATTTCAGTCTGTATATCTTGTTCTGTGTGTGCTACTACTCCAGCTAGGGTGTTGATGTTCCTTATCTGGTTTTGAGCTATCCTTCCCTTTATACATGCATGAAAGTAAGCATTATTAGAGTCCCCAAGATGCAACCATTTCACCCTAGACTTCTGTTTCAAGATACTCTCTTCTAATGTGACCCATTTCTCCAGTTGAATTCTTGCATCCCTTTCTTCATCATATAGAGAAACTGAGTTTGTAGGTTGTTTCATGTGACTCTGTAGCTCTATTAGTACCCTCTTATACTTCATCACATTCTCCCCTATCTTGGAATATTCTTTAGTGTTAAACATTTTGAGGCTCACTTTCATTCTCTGCAGCTTGCACCATATGCCCTGCAACCCTTTCTTACTTACATGTTGTGACTAGCCCTAAGATACTATTTATGGGAACTTGGGATGTGTGGCTAGATAGTTGAAGAATCTGAATGGCCTTGCACACTTGGTTGGGATGTCCTCAATGTCAATAGCTAGTGGGTATGATCGGAGCAGTATGGATCCATTGCCAAAGCTTCGAAGTGTGTATACTTGGTCACCCATTCTCCATTCACAGTACCCAATCTATCTTGCTATGTGTATGGCTGTTAGTCCATGTATACCTCCTGTCTATGATTTTTAGTTCATTTAGTCCTGTGTCAAGCATAAATTCATTAAAATCTGCCACTTCAAATTCTTGAATAGGGGCTCCCAAATATCTATCATCCACTTCCCTGACAGCATTGAAGTCACCCATTATCATCCATGGACCCTGTTGTGTTCAATCAATTGCCTTGAGTGCATCCCAAAAAGGTCTCCTAGTTGCAACAATATGGAGGCCATACACCATAGTGAGGCAGAATTCCATTTGTAAAGGCAATACCCTTACTCTTCCATGAATATACTGACTGTCAGTGTCTAATTTTAGGAACTCAAACTTATTTGGATCTCAGGCCAACCATATCCTTCCTTTCCCAGTACTATCATAATTCCAGTAGATATTCCAGTTTGGAAAAATCTTCCTTTTTATTCTTCTAGCATGCTGTTCCTGGACTCTATGCTCTAATATAGCTATCATCTCTATATTATGTTGTCTTAGCAGCTTTATTAACTCAGTTTGCTTATATACCTTATTGAGACCTCTAATATTCCACCACAGCAACTTCATGATGAAGGTTTGGGATCAGGTGGTTTCCCAGCAATAGTAAGATTACTGCATTGCCCAGCCAGTTGGTGCCTCACAATTGACTTAATAGGAGGAAACTCCACTAGGCTTGACACATCAATCTCCTTTGTATTTACATTCTGCATCTGAGTACTCTGTCCAATTGATTTCTCTATTGCATGGCTCTTTGGTGCTGCTAGTGGTGTTCTATACACAACCTGTGGTATATTTGACACAGGTGATCTATTTTGGGTCAGCACTGGCTGAACAACTGCTGGTGGGATAGTAACAGGGACTGTCTCCCTTGGTTGCCAAGTTGTGGCCTGATGCCCCTGCCTTCCTCCTTGTGGTTTGGCCTTCTAGTTCTCCTGTTTGTCCCTAGCAGGCTGCTCTTGCTGCTTTTTGGTTTGGCAATTATGACCAACTTGTGAACATGTGTCGCAATAAGTAGAATTCCATTCATACGACACAAATTGCTCAAATACATTACCATCAGGGTCCTGCATCTTAACAGAATTTGGTAATCCTTTAGGTATATCCATTTCCAACATCATTCTAGCATATGTTATCCTTTTAGCTTTCATTGTAGGTGTCTAAATGAAAAATGATCAAATATTTTGAGATGGATAGAGTAACAAAAAGGTATGATCAATTACACAAATGTCGAAGCTAAGAACATGCCCCAATTGACTAGCTCCAATTAGGTTTCCCCTCACTCACTCTAGCTAGGCTATCTATTTGTCAATGCAACCTTAGTTTCAACTTTAGTTTTCTTTCTTCAATGACATTCACATTTATTTTCTTTGAATTCTAGCAAAAAGAAAAAAGAAAACAACTTTTAAGAGAAGAGCCAAACAATCGTTCCTGAAAAGTAGGAAAAAGTTGGGAAGGCAACTAGGACAAAACTCATCTCCATGACATGCGTTGTGCGCCCTTACGTGCCTTTTTTTTTTATATCTAGCTTCCCGACTCACGCCAGACTATTCCTACAAATAGTAGTCTCGGTCGCTCAACACTACTACCAGTAAATCGCGGGATGTGCCTGAATGACTAGGGTTTGAGAACAGAGCAATTGATATCACCTACAGGTTCCTACCCCATAAGAGAGCAGATTGCTCCCACCAGGGTTCGAACTCACGTTGTAGTCCTCCAGCTGAATTTTAAGTTCTCTTCCTTTGCCATCCAGCTATGCCCCGGGGGTACCTGCCTTTGTTTATCATGTGATGTTTGCGATTCGCAGGTCTTGTAAAAGTACCGCAGGCTGTGTTCAACATCAGGTATTCAGTGACATGGTGTGCAGTTGTGCCGCAGTTCACAGACATGACCTCCGATTCGCAGGTCATGTCGCAGACCATGCTCTTGTCTTGTTCAATTTTTTCAAATCTCTGCAGCACTATGCGGTTGAACTGTGATCCACTGGCATGACCTGCAGTTCACATGTCATGTTTTCATACGTCTTTGCTCCTTTTTACTTATTTTTCATCCACACTCCTTGTCCTACAAAACAACACATATACATAAGAAATGACGTAAAATGTACTCTAGGATAAATAAAAGCTTTTTTCACTATTAGTGAATGCAACCCATGATGGTGTAATACAGTTTCCTTGGTCATTATCTATAATCTCGACGTGACCATTCTCGTAAACCCCAACACATGAATAGGTTGTCCCAAGATCAATTCCAATAACTGTTCCAAGTTTGGTAGCCTCTTCTTTTGCAATGGAAAGTGCAGAAAGACAGCCAAATAGAACGATCGCTAATTATATCAAAAGCTTAAGTAAATGATATCAAATGTACCGTAATTTCACAGTACATCAACACATCTAAACTTAGACTCTTGCTTGTCCTCAAGCAACTAAGACAAGACATAATCCTACGACACATGTTCAAGAATACCCAAAGTAAGAGTGACTACAACAGTGATAGAAATTAGCTACAGGCATATACTCAAGACAATTTCAACCCTCACTCCGTATTGACAAAACATGGCGCAATCGAGCGAGCACCCTCTAACTCTTCATCCCCAACATCACTATCCGGCTCTCCCTCACTCTGTCTCTCTGATCTATCATCCTCCTCCTCCTCCTCCTCCTCATCTTCCTCATTATCTCTCTCGTGGGGGTGGTCAATACGAGGCTCGATGCTAACACTGGGTTGGGTAGAGAATAACTGTGTTGCAGGTGGTAGAATAGGTCCTGCAAGTGCTATATGATGCGAATCCAAGGCACTCAACTATGTCTTGACCCGCTACAAATCTGCTCTAATAGCAGGTAGACCTTTCTCTCCACCTCCTCAAACGCCCCAATCGTAGCTCAATGGACTGAAGCTGTGCTCTGATGCTTATCTCTGATTGACTCAAGTTCTGTCTTGTGAGATGTTAAGGCTGTCTCTATAGCTTCTTTTACAAATGCATGAAACTCATCTACTAATTTGGTCACCTTAGAATCCATAAGTCTAATCAACGGCATACCATCCTTAGGAATACCTTTCCCCGAAGTTAGGACAGAGAAAGTGGCCACATATGTGGTAGGAACGAATTCTAAAGTAGCGACTAGAACATCAGGGACTAAAGTAGTATCCAAGGCTGAAGTACCTGTTTGGGCAGGCTGGCCTATTATACCAAGAATTTGTGTATCGAGCACAATCGAATGAGTCCTAGATTAAGATATCATCTGCTTTCTGTTGTTATCATACTCTAATCGGGTGTAATCTACTGTCCATTTTACCTCAGTGCCCTATTAATCTTGTTAATCATGGGCACTCGTGCCTTCCTACATAGTGTTGTGATCAAGCATGTGTAAGGAAGGAAGGTGTTGCTCTGTTGCATTCGGTCCCGAAGCTCGTCCTAAATGATCTTTCCCACATCAACATACGACCCATTCATGAGAGTGACAATCACAATGGCTTTTTCCAAAGAAATTTTGGTGTCACTAAATGAAGGCAACACCCTCAAAGATATGATCGTAAGCAAGAATTTTGCTTCCTTTTTTAGAGTATTCTTATGAATATTGACCATTGGATTAAGCTAGTCTGGTGTCTATTTGGCAATAACTGATGCGGCCCACACTTTGTGATCTTCCGGGCTCTTCATTCTCTCATTGTAATCCGTGTAAAGTAGTGGCAAATATAGAGTGAAAGATGAATGCCCCGGTGTTGTTTGACTCGGACTCGGCTAGGCCATCTAAATTCATCTTCCAGGCTCTTAACTACTAGGCCAACCAAATATAATTCTTTAGAATTGGACTCGGCAAACCGAAGGACAAATTCTTCTTCTTTTCTTTTTCAGACTATCTCCTCTGTTGTATAAACCTCAGGAGCAGTAGTTGTCCCCTCTTCAGAATGGGGGACATCATCCATTGGGGCTTTCCTCTTGCATTAGTTGCTTTTCTTTGTACTCTTAGTTTTGTTCATTCATGCCATCCTATACGCCAAAGAAGAACAATATTTATGATTTTTCTTAATATGAAAGCAAATAAGAAAAATAAAATATGAAAGGCAGAAACACATTTTTTTATATATGGGATGACATGCTCTACGACTTGACTTGCGATTCATAGGCATGGCCTGCGATACGCAGGTTACGTCACAGACTATGTTTCCAAAAGTGTTTAGTTATCTAAAATCATTGTCACACTCTGCGGTTCGCATGCATGACCTGTGATTCGCAGGTTGTGTCAATGATTGGTTTCTTTCGTCGAACCTTTTGGCTTCCCCATTTTTGAAATAGTATACAAATAAACAACACACACGCACAAATGACTAATTCCCTTAAGAAAGTTGTCACGCCATCCATCATCGGGGATTTCAATTCGTATGGGTATACACAACAATCCACACTCAACACACAACTAATTTGAAACTTCAATGATCAAGTATGAACTAATTGAGGATCTTAACCTTATCCACAAACATCGGGTACTCAAGTCTTCCACGAGCTCACTATTTTCCCTTAAAAAATTCACATCATGACAACACAAAATTCATACAAATAAGTCATCTAAGCATTTCATCGAACACATTGTGGGCATGCTTCAACTAACAATTTCAAGTGTGTGGGTACTCAAGAATTCCCCATTAATGGCAACCCACAATGATACAACGCCACACCATTCTCAGTTATTACTTTTGGGTACTCAAGACTTCCCCGAATTCATCTACTTACCTCTCATAAGCTATTTGAACCAATGCAACATCAATTTCAAATCAAAAAGTCATTTAGGCATTATGTCGAACACGTTGTGAGCATGACTTTCCTAAGACACTTCTACGAACAAGGGTACTCAATAATCCCCCCCCCCCCCCCCATTTCCTATGCTAACAAGAGTTACAACACAACACTTCATGAATTAGATTTCCACAGTTATGCCACAAACAAACCCACACAATTCAAAGTTTGAAATTTCACAACCAACTCCAAATCTAACCCTAGTTTAAGTCATGAAAAAGATGTTTGCAACCAACTCTTAAACATTAAGAGTAAGGGGTAGTTGATTACCACACTAATACACCCTTTTTCATATTTTATAACTTACCCCAACTACCACATTCCATTATTTTATCACAATCACAACTTAAATCTAGCCACTCATGTCAGATAATAAATGCATAACAAGATAATAAATGCTATAACACATAATAAACATAAAATAAGGCTTACAATGATTTAGTATAAATAATGACTTGTCTTTACACAATGGACCAAAAATCTTGTGGAACAAAGCACTACAGATGAATAGTAAATTTTGTCTCTACAAGATAAGACACAAGGAATATTCAAAAAGTGACTAGAGTGATAGGAATCAATATGTCAAATCACAAAACTCTAGGTGGGTATAGATAGGGACCCAATTTTTAGACTATACAAAATTATACAAATGTCACTACACGCCACTCTGCGATCCACAGAACAAGTCTGCGGTTTAGGATTTGTAGAGTGGGTCTTAATTTGGACTGTCTGGGACTGCAGTCCGTAACCGAACTACGGTCCGCAGAAGTGCTCTGAGACTTCACAATTTGAGCTGGACCTGAACTGGAGTAGTGGTTCGCGGATCAGATTGTGGTCCACAGAACGAAAGTGCGGACCGTAGAATAGGTCGCACTTCGGAGCTCCGGAGTCTTCTTCTCACTGTCTATTTCTGCAGCTTTGGCTACCATTCTGCGTCCGCAGTTTGGTTATGCGGTCCACAAAAGTGGTCTTCTCAGCACTTTATCCTTTTTTAAGCATTTTTGTCCATGTTTAAGCACATTTCTTCACTTTTGGTGTCCCAATGCAAAAGTCCTACAAAAACTAAAATAACATAAGAAACGACTACTACAAAGGCATAAAAGACAATAACAATCCATGAAATTAGTATCAAATGTGCCATAATTTTTAGGCACATCAACACCCCCCACTTAAACTATTGTTTCTCCTCAAGTAACCTAAACATCACTAAGGTACGAGTAATGATAAAATAAGGGTGACTATAGTTGGTTCTACCTACAAGTCTACAAGCATGTGTTTCACAAAATTGACATCCCCTCATGTTTTTTCCAAAACAAAAGTTCAAAAGTGCATATCTACTATCAATGAGCCCATGAACATCAAGCCTCAAGAGATTTCTAAACGCTACTAATGACTAGATGCGGTGAGATATTAAATTAGAGGAGTTTTCATTTCACAGGGTTCATGCAATTCAATGTGCCCTCACAACAAAGAAGTCTCAAACTCACTTTAAGATTTTCTTTTCAAAACAAGGGACAAACAAAATCAATCACACTCACAAAGAACGTCAAGTGTCACAAATATCATGTCATAGGTTTGCCTTTATTTAAGTCACTACTAATCAAAGAGTGCTCGATTTTGGATCTCTAATGACTTTCTCAAGCTTGTAATATAGGCTTAAGGATATGTATGGTATTCATTTAGGTACAAGTGACTTCTCCCTCCTTTGCACTACATGTTTTTCATTTCATAGCTCAACTCCTTATTTTGTTTTCCAATTTCCTTCTTCACCCTATTTATTCAAGTATTCCCCATTTTATTTCATTCTTTTGTGGTTCGTTTTCTATTTTCTATTGCTTTTTGCATTTTATTTTCTTCTTTTTCTTAATTTTCTCTTCTTCTTTTTTTGAACCATTCATATCACAATCTTTTTCCCTTCTTTTCTTCTCACATCCCACCCCCAACTTAGGCTTTTGGCCTCATTCATCATTTTTTATGCATTCAATGAGGGATCTGGTTCGAAAGATGATTTATTTCAAAAAGGGTTTCAATTTATAACGTGGTACCAAGGAAAACGTCAAAAAGCTCAAAGGGGAAAACTAGTTCTCTCACTCACGGGTAAGTCAAAAGAAGTTGTTAATAAAAAGGGTTCACTCTTATGTGAAGGCCTAAGATCATTTTCTCAACTAAGCAACTCTAGTTTTATGGTGACAAATCAACGAGACAAGTTCTAGATGACAAAAGCAATCACAAGATAGCAATCAAATCATCACCATTCTATGCACATGAACTATAAGAACAACTACATTTTATACTCTCTATCGAACACAAGGCTATCATCTCATGAGATTCACACACAAGTAGACATAGAGTCATAAAATGAGGCATGTTTTCATAGAACAATCATTTGAAGGATAATGCTACTCTTGTTTTCAAAATTCAATTTTTTGAGGGGTGTCATCAAAACCAAAAAGAGCTACACATGCTAGAAACTACATACAAGCACCAACCAAGTCAAACTATTCTATCACTAGGCTATGGTTGCTAAACATACACTCTTGGAAAAGAACCAGGTACAAAAAAACCAAGGGGAACAAAATATAACACAACACAAAACATAACAAAATACAAAACATAACAAAATACAAACATAGGTAAATTTAATTTTTCCCAAAAAAAAATACAAAGTACCCCCCCCCCACCCCCAGCTTTAAAAACATGTGTTGTCCTTAATGCATAAAAAAAAATAAAGTACATGGATTGAGGGTCTCCCTGAGGTGCACTAAGCACCCTCCTGAGTCTAGCTCACGAACGTGGCCTCTATTGGGGCATCAATGTCCTATGATTGTGGAGCGGGAGCGGGTATCTCTGTATCACCCATTATGGGCTCACTCTGTGGTGGTGGTGGTGGTGGTATGGTCTCTACGGCCGGTGAAGTAGTGTCCAGAACTGGTGGAGGAGTAGGACCTCCGGTATCAATATCTGTTTGTGGCTCCCAGGCCACTCCACTCGAACCGATCATATAAGTCTCCCCATGAGACCGTGACACCACTACAACCTATTCTATCAACAACAGGTCCTCATCAGCATCAACTCTCTCAATAGCACGTGGCTTCTCAATCCCCTCTTCATATGTCTCATCATCCTCATCATTAACCTCTACCTGCCTCTTGGAGTCATCTGGGGTCTATCCTGCGCCCTATTTATGACCCTCCAACTCGAGCCCACTCATCTGATGTAGCTCTACCCTCAGTGGATGGAGCGGGATACCCAAAAGATCATCGATCTCGGTAGTCTTCAAGCACTCAACTTTTATCTTCAAGCTATCTATGTCTTCCTAAAGTGAAGAGACATCACCGTCGCTACCGACTTCTAGTCTATGTACCCGACATGTCAAGCGGATAAGTGCATCCTCGTACTCTCTTTATCTCTAATGTACTGCACCCAATGTATCTCTAATCGGGGATAAGCAATATGGATCATCTCTAGAATACTCGTATAAATATGGGATGATCGAGCATCAGTAATGGCCATAATTTGGCTTATCCTCACTATACCAGCCCTCGATAAGACGAGATCTACTCTAGTAGCAGTTGAAGGTATGGGAGGAATAGGGGATACTAAAGCTAAAGTGCCTGCCAGAGTAGATGTGTTAGTTGTGGAGGGGATAGACGAAGTGGGCTCAGCCGATGTGATGGCTTTAGTCTTTATTCGCTCAGATGTGTATCCCTTCAAATCAATCGGTACGGTGTCTACCGAGGCGCTGGTAGTCTTTTTTTCTTCATTGGTTCTCCTCGGCTTGTACCTTCAAACTATTACACGTCAATAAAGCATCGACTGTATTATCCACACGAGGCAACTCAGGAACCTTGGCCCTATGACACAATTCTATAATCAAGCAGGGAAAATGGAATGAGGTCTTATCTTGTTGAGATCTCTTGTCGAGCTCCTTCTCAATCGCAACGCCGACATTCACATGAACCTGGCTCATAATACACACAATCAATAAAAAAAATTCTAACTGATTGTTTATCTCATTGTATGACAGCTGCAATCGACTACTCATAAAGCTTAGGTGAAATTTGGCTTCCGTACTCAAGGTATTCTTATAGATCTTCATCCCCGTAGCTATCCATTTCGGGGTTTCATTTTTCACTATCGCGGCTGCCCACGGATGCTCACCATCCATCCGACCCGAAATCTTAATGGAATACTCATTGTGGTCACATGAGAGGTTTGGATCAAGTTCTTTACCAATTGCTATGCTTTCACACGGCACCTTGACTCCATGAACCTCTACCTCTTCGAGCAATGCTCTTGGTTGCCCCTTTATCTTTTTGGGAACGGATGCGGCATAGGAAGCATAAAACTCGTGAACCAATTTGTTGTTGTATTGAGGCAATGGCTTGAGGAATCACTACTACTCATGAGACACTATTAAATCCCAAACTCTCAAGAATTGGTCTCTCAATCCATTCATGGAAATCCGCTTTTCCTCGATGAAGGTTTGGTCTTTGCTATTCTAATACTGCTCTTTTGAATCCTTTACACCAAACCTTTTGACCTCTTGGGCTTGCTTTTGTCTCAACTTAACGGCTCGGGCCTCCTCTGCTACAGCGTCCTCATCATCATATTGGAAGGATGAATGTGTTGTGGCATTAGAGGTTTGCGACTCCTCATCACTAGAAATGACTGTGCTAAGGCACTTTCTTTTGTTGCTCAGCCTAGCGGTTTCTTTGTGAGTACGAACTGTGAGTTTTCCTTGGCTCTGGGTATCAACCTGGCCGTAGAAGGCATTAAAGATCTAGTTGGGGGTGTCGGCTCGTTGATTGTCATACCCTTTTGTACTTGCATTTTTTTGGGAGCCATTTCTATATAAAAAAAAAAGATATGATGAGTTTTGGACTGGCATAAAAAGCAAAGTAAAATATTTTTATATTTTTCATAAAGTAATTGCAAGAATAAAACACGTAAAACAAACAAGAAGTTATACTACAAAGTGAAAAATAAAGAATAGAAACGACTTCAGTGATCGCAGACCTGGTATGCGGGCCGCAGTCCAGGTTTGCGACGTTGCAAACCCATATTGGGGTCCGCATATCACGATCGTAATTTTGCCTAAAAAGATTAAGTTCACTAGGCAATTATACATCCTAGTTTGCGATCCGCATAACCATTCTGCGGCTCGCAAAAGGCATCACATAATTGCCTTTCAATCACCTTGGATTACTAGGCATTTCTGCGTACTGGGGTACTCTTCTACTGTCCGTAGAACCATTCTGCAGCTCGCAAAAGGGCGCCAGTCGGCACAATTTGTCTTAGTTTTAAGGTTTTTGCCTCAATTTTCAAAACCCAGTGTTGCCACACCCATACCAACACAACATACACATTAATAACCTATAACATGCTCACAATTAGTGCTTATAGGTACTCAGACTTCAGTACTGCTTCAATTAAATCAAATTCAACAAATATAGGCATGTTTAGGCAATTTTCACAATTTTGCTCAATTGACATTCTTCCCGCACAAATCAAGTACTTCAATTTCATAGTAACGCAATTAAACCCGAGCCAACCCCTATATGCATTCAGTTTCACAAGATTCCAACAATTTCAAATTCGTATTATTTGTGATTTCTAATCAATAGTGGCAAATAGGGCAACGAAGAACAATCACACAACTTAGTGGCTACATGAGGCACACATACACACCATACAATCATTATTCCCCCCCCCCCACCCAAAAGTTAATTTCATGAGCAATACCCCTCTCTTTACCTATTCTCGCGAGAAAAAGGAAAAAGAGAAAAATGAAACATACATTGTAATCAATGAGTAGACGAGGAGTATGAAGTGATTAGGTGAGGTAAACTTTGTGCAAGAGAGAGGTGTGTGCAAGGTGTATAACATTTGAGGGATAATATGAAGTGTTTGAGTCCAATTTGAGCACTAAAGAGAGAATGACCGAAATTAGGGTTTTTAGCCCTTTTATACATGTGTCATTTTGCGGTCGGAGTCGGGTCGCAGTTCTGGTCTACGATCCATAGAACTGGAATGCAGCCCACTTACCTTTGTTTTGACCTAGCTAATGTGGAACCCTTTTTGCGATGGAAAAACCAGATTTCACTCTGCAAAAGGGTCTGTTTCTCCATAATTTTGGCCAAAACTCCCAGGTTCATTGTGTAATTCCGCGAACCAAAGTGTAGTCCACAGTTCAAGAATGCGAGTCGTAGTTTGGGCCGTAGTTTCTCCTTTTTCTGATCTCAATTTTCCAACTCTTTGTGATGTTTTGCAGTCCATTGTGCGGTCCGCAGACCACGATTGCATTCTGCAGAAGAGGTCGCACAATGATCTCTCTTCCACTTTTGACTTGTTTTGCACATCTTGCTATGTTTTCTCCCTATTTTGCATGTGTTCCCAGATCCTACACACTTAACAAACTATCAAACACACAAGTGAACATGAAAACAAAGTAAAAACATTGGGTTGCCTCTCATTAGCGCTTGATTTAACGTCGCGACACGATGATTGTTACCACAATTTCTTCACAATTCATGGAGGGTGATGATTGTGTTCACCCTATGATTATTAACACTTCCCAAATAATGCTCGACTCTTTGGCCATTCACCTTGAAAATGTGACCGACTTTGCTCTCCAATTCAATGGCACCATATGGGAAGACCTTCATCACTTTGAAAGGGCCGGACCATCTTGAATTCAACTTCCCAGGGAATAACTTGAGTCTAGAATTATAAAGCAAGACCAAGTCCCTGGGTGAAAATTCCCGCTTCAAAATTCTCCTGTCACTTAGGAACCTCATCATCTCCTTGTAAAGAACAGAATTTCATAAGCTTGGAGACGGAACTCATCCATCTCGTTGAGTTGATCTACCCTTAACTTAGATGCATTCTCCCAATCAATGTTTAACTTCTTCAATTATCAAAGTGCCTTGTATTTCACCTGTACCGAAAGATGACATGCCTTGCCAAATACCAATATTTACGGTGACATCCCAATCGGTGACTTATATGCCATTCTATACGCCCACAAAGCACCATCTAGCTTTCTCGACCAATCCGTCCTCATGAGATTTATCGTGTTCATCAAAATACTCTTTATCTCCCGGTCAGACACTTCTACTTGACCACTTGTTTGGTGGTGGTAAGGAGTTGCCACTTATGTTTTACCTCATACTTCTCAAGAAGGGAGGCAAACACTCTATTGCAAAAGTGAGAGCCTCCATCACCTATGATATCTCTAGGGGTCCCAACCCGAGTAAAAATGTTCTTTTTGAGGAACGCGATGACACTCTCCCCTTCGTTGTTTAGATGGGCTATGGCTTCAACCCACTTGGACACATAATCAACCACCACAAGTATATATTTATTGCCAAACGAACTCATGAATGGCCCCATGAAGTCTATTCCTTACGCATCAAATAATTCCACTTTAAAGATATGAGACATAGGCAACTTATGCCTTCGAGAGACATTACCTTCCCTTTGACATTGGTCACAATATTTTACAAACTCATGAGAATCCTTGTAGATTGCTGACCAATAAAAGTCACTTTAAAGAATTTTAGAGACCATGCATTTGCTAGCATGGTGACCCCCAACTGGTGAAGTATGACACGCTTCCATGATAGGCAAGGTCTCAACTTCGGGCACACATCTTCGAATCATATTGTCAGCGCAAATCCGAAAGATATAAGGCTCATCCCAATAGTAGTGACGGGAGTCTCTCAAGAATTTCTTCTTTTGGTGAGAGTTTAGATGATCCGCTATGATTCCACTCACCAAGTAATTAGTGAAATTGGCATACCAAGGGATGAGATCTCGTGATGATGCAAAGACTTGCTCATCCGAAAAAGCATTATTGATCTCCAATTCATTCTTTAGCCTTCCGGCCTCTTTAATCCTTGACAAATGGTCCGCTACTTGGTTCTCACAACTTTTTCGATCTTTGATCTCAAAATCAAACTTTTGTAGAAGAAGTACCCACCTAATCAAGTGTGGCTTTGCGTCCTTCTTTTCCATGAAGTATCAGAGGGCTGCATGATCAAAATACACCATCACTTTAGAACCCCATAGATAAGATCAAAATTATTTAAAAGCAAAGATAATGGCAAGCAATTATTGCTCCATCACCGTGTAGTTCTTTTGAGCTTCATTAAGAGATATACTTGCATAATAGATTGGGTGAAGTGTTTTTTTCATATATTTGGCTCAACATAGCTCCAATAGATACTCCACTAGCATCACATATCAATTCAAACGGAAGATCCCAAATTGGAGTCACAATAATTGGAGTCGAAACCAACTTCTCTTTCAAATCCTCAAATTCTTCGAGGCATGCTTCATTGAACTCAAACTTAGCATCATTTTTTAGGAGCTTGCACATCGGTCTAGTTATCTTTGAAAAATCCTTGATGAATCTTCTATAGAACCCGACATGCCCCAAGAAATTTCGAATACCCTTGACGGTTGTTGGAGGAGGCAACTTGGCTATCACTTTAATCTTGGCCTTGTCTACTTAAATACCATCCTTGGAGATTTTGTGACCAAGGACTAAACCATCCGTGACCATAAAGTGACACCAAATTGGTCTCTTCACATCTTTTCAACACTAGGGAGAGATTCTCCAAGCAAGCTTCAAAAGACTCCCCAACCACGGAGAAATCATCCTTGAATACCTCCAGAACATCTTCTACTAGATCATCAAAAAATTCCATCCTGTAACGTTGGAAGGTGGCGGGAGCATTGCAAAGACCGAAAGGCATCTTTCGAAAGGCAAATGTACCATATGTACAAGTGAATGTAGTCTTTTCTTGATCTTTCGGGGCTATTTGAATTTGATTGTAGCCAGAGTACCCATCTAAGAAATAGTAGTAAGACTTCCCCGCCAACCTATCAAGCATTTGATCAATGAAAGGTAGGGGAAAATGACCCTTCCTTGTAGCACTATTCAACTTCCGGTAATCCATGCAAACTCTTCATCCGGTTACCGTCCTCAGTGGTATCAACTCATTTTATCATTTGGGACCACTGTGATCCCTCTTTTTTCAGCACATATTACATGGGGCTCACTCATGCACTATCGTAAATAGGGTACACTACCTCAACATCTAACCACTTGATAATTTCCTTCTTGACAACTTCTTGCATTGAGAGGTTTAACCTCCTTTGATGCTAAACACTTGGGGAACTATTCTCTTCAAGATGGATTTGATGAGTACACACACCCGGAATTATCCCTTAGATGTCTATAATAGTCCACCCAATTACCCTTTTGTATGTTCTCAAAATAGACAATAGAGCTTCTACTTGGCTTTTATTGAGTTTTGATGAGATAATAACCGGCAAAGAGTTATTTGGCCCAAGGAACTTACACTTCAAATGGCTTGGAAGTGGCTTGAGCTCAAGGGTTGCAGTTCCTCAATAGAAGGCTTGAGAAGAGGGACTCCACGATTTTCCAAGTCCAAGGTCAAACACCTAGGAGCATAAGAATAGGACCATTGGCCCTCAAGAGCAAGCACGGTCTCCGCAATCTCCTCAACTACCTCATCATCATGGTTTAACAACACCGTCATCAAGTCCCTTTCAATGACATCAACCTCGGCATTCAATTCTACCTCATCATCAATCGCATCAATTACCGAAATAACCCCATATCCATAAATTATTTCATAGATTTGCACATATGAAAGGTAACATATTCATCATTCATATAGAACTTCAATTCTCCACTCTCCGCATCACATACCACTTTCCCCGTCACTAATAATGGTCATCCCAAGATTATGGGAATATCATAGTCAACCGCACAATCCAATATCACAAACTCGGCGAAGAAGATAAATTTGCCAACTTTCATGAGAACATCATATATGATCGATATTGGCCTCTTCACCGTCCTATCCCCCATGAGCAATCTCATACTTGTAGGTCGGGGTTGCCCAAACCTAATTTTTTGAAAATAGTGAACGACATCAAATTGATGCTTGCTCTAATGTCATAAAGGTCCTTTGTGAATTGGTACACTCTAATGGTACATGGAATGGTGAAAGCACTAGGATCCTCTTGCTTTTTCAAAATGGAGCTAGAAACGATGGAGATACATTGGTGAGTAACATTCATCATCTCAAAACTCATTATTCACTTCTTTGTAATCAAATCCTTCATAAACTTGGCATACCTCAACATTTTCTCAAAGGCTTCAACAAGTGGAATATTAACCGACAATTGCTTTAGCATTTCCAAGAACTTGTTGATCTTGTCATATTCAATCCTCTTGGCAAATCTTTGTGGAAAGGGAGGAGGAGGCCTTGTAATAGGCTTTAAGGCTTTTGGAGCCTCCTCTTCTTTGTTGTTCCCTTCTTCATTTTCAAGAACTTTCTCTTTTTCATCAACCTTTTCTTTCTCAATGAACTTTATAAACTTCTGATGATCCACCTTCTTTTCTAGCCTTTGAGGAAACGGTGGTGGGGGTTTTGGAATTAGTGCTACAACTTCCGGAATCTCATCATTTGTAGTGATTTCTTCAATGACAATGTGTTTTTCAATACTAGCCCTATTCTTTTTAGGAGCACTATATTCTTCCAAAATAATGGGTTCTTCAATAGGTGCCTCATCATCAACAATCACATCATATTTTGCCAACTTGTCTCCCCCAAGTACCTTTCCACTCCTAGTAGTGATGGCCTTGCAAGCACGATCAACATTGTTTCTTGGATTCTCCACCATGTCACTAGGGAGTGTATCTTTTTGTCTTTGGTTGAGGGTAGCCGAGATTTGGCTAAGTTGGGACTCCAATTGCTTGATGGAGTTTGAATGAGAGCTCACAATTTACCCCATAGTGCTCATACCATCTCTCATACTCTTCATATCATCATTCACCTCTTTGATAAAGGTGTCGGTTGACTCAACTTTTCTCAATACTTTCGAGAGCATATCTTCAATCTTACAACTAGCGAGGTCACTAGTGGATGGTTGATTCGAAATTTATTGGCTACCCTTTAGTGGAACATAGGAATTATTGCTTCGATGATTGTTATAATTGTTGTTGTAACCCCCTTGATTATTATCCCTCCAATTTGAGCCTCCTTGATTTTTGTTCCAACCTTGATTCCCTTGACCTTGCCGTCAAGCCCCTTGATTAGGACTTTGGTAGTTAGGCCGGGAACCCCCCTTGATTATTCAAGAAATAAGCTTTTTCATCATAGACTTGGTAGTATTGCTCATTCGGAGAGCCCTCTTCACAAGACCCAACCGCATTCACCTTATTAGACATTGCTCCCATGACATGTTTAGTAAGAAGATCTATTTGCGTGATTAACTTTTCCATAGTTTCATCTCTTCTTCCCTCCTAATCGCCTCTCTAGACAACAAAGATTTGAAAGAACTTCCTCCAACTACTTTCGACTCCCTAGTATGCCAAGCTTCATTTGTCTTGGTTAGCTTGTCAAGTAGGGAGCTCACCACATCATAAAAAATTTCCATAACGAACACCTCTGCAATATTGTTAGCCACCGATTTGTTGACCGAGTCAAGTGACCTATAAAACGTTTGGAGAAGAACACTATCGGGCAACCCACTGTTTGGACTACTTTTGATTTGCTTCTTGAATCGAGTCCAAGCTTCATGAAGGGGCTCATTAGGAAGTTGACAAAAGTTGTTGATTTCATCACGGAGTTGCAGCATCCGGGATGGAGGGAAAAACTTCTTGAGGAATGCCTCGGTCAGCTCCGTCCATATGGTAAAAGAACTGAACGGATGATCGTCCAATCATGCGGTGGCCTCTCCCGTGAGAAAGAACAAGAAGAGCCTCAACTTGACGGCCTCACTTGAGACATTGGGTTGCACATTGGTTGAACAACCCCCAAGAAAGTTCTTAAGGTGCCTATTTGGGTCATCGGCGGCTAGACCTCCAAATAGGCACTTAGTGTTGAGTAGGTGCAATATTGTAGTGTTGAGATGAAAACTTGCGCTTCCTTGAAGTGGTGGAGGTTGGATAGCGGCGGCATATCCACGAGCCTCCATAAGTTCATCATCGGATTCAGAATCGGATGCCATAACACCTACACAACAAAAATAACAACAAAAGTGATATGAGAAATAAAGACTAAAAGTAGGGAGTTACACTAATTTGTAAATTTCTAAATTGTATTCTCCGGCAACTGCGCCAAAATTTGATATGCCCAAATTATACTTCCGAAAAAGATGTAAAGTCGTCATTGATAAATATAGAACCTAACTAAGGTTGGGATCGAATACCACAGGGAATACGATGAGAAAAATATAATTTAATTACAAACCTCAACAATTAGTCTAAATTTCCAAAGGAGATTGAAAAAATATTGATTGTTTTAAAGTTGATCTGCTAATTACTTTCAAGAAAGAAATATTATAAATTGGTAATTCAATTGATGGGAGGACTACGATTGTGATCCCTCTAGGTGAATCAATATAATTGGGGCTATGCTTGACGTTAATTAAATACCTAATATACTAGATTATGAGTCAATTAAGAGTTTACCACTAGTCTTCCAACCTAGATGATAAATGTCATCACTAGGCTCTTTCAAGCCCTAGGATGTGAAATTTAATACACCCACTTAATCTAAAAATTACCTTCTATTCCTAGCTTTGGTTGTTAGATGGGAGTTAAATTCTCAAATCTTTGTCATTAATACTCTTTCTACCCCTATTCTTGTCCAAGCAATAAAGGGCTATAGACACTATGAATGTTGACCACCATTAATATCATCACAAATTGAAGCATTAATAGAGTATACTGATGGTAAATAATCTAATCAAGCATTTGAACATCCATTTATATTAATACCATTAAGGTTCACAGCCCTAGCTAGATGATTAGCTACTCATGATAAATGAAAATAAAACATTAATTAAATAAGCATTCATTGTAACTTACAAAGAAGTTCAAAGAAGAATTAAATATGGAGCCAATTGATAGCAAATTCGTCCTCAAAAGCTTCAAAACATTAACTATGGAGTGTTTGGAATATAGGAGACAAAATCTAATATGGAATAATGTATCCCAAAACTCTAGGAGACTATTTATATTCTCCAAAAAACATGCACACAAATTGAACAAAAATACCCCCGCGTCACACTTGGCGAACCGCAGATCATGTCGCAGACATGATCTGCGATTCGCAGGTCTTGTAAAGGTACCGCAAGCTGTGTTCAACATTAGGTCTTCAGTGACATGGTTTACTGTTGGTCCGCGGTTCGCAGACATGACCTGCGGTTCACATGTCATGTCGCATACCATACTCTTGTATTGTTCAATTTTTTCAAATCTCTCCAGCACTCTGCGGTTGAACTGCGATCCTCATGCATGACCTACGGTTCGCTGGTCATGTTTTCAGGCGTCTTTGCTCTTTTTTATTTGTTTTTCATCTCCACACTCTTTTTCCTACAAAACAACACATATACGTAAGAAACGACGTAAAATGTTCTCAAGGATAAACAAAAGCTTAAGTAAATAGCACCAAATGTACCATAATTTTACGGTACATCAAAATGGATGGAGTAATATATCCGAGTTTTTCATTTTGGCACATCAACTAAGTCTTGTTCCTGTTGAATCCTTGAACCCGTCCTCAAGTGTGTTTATTAAACACCATCCGAATGACGAAGTGAGAAAATTCAAATAATAATCCAAGAACAAATTTTAATAATTAGCAAAGATGTCATACATAAGAAACCAAAACTGAAATGTAAAACTAAAAAATAAACAAACCCAAACTGGAAACCTAAACTAGAAAATCAAAATTTAAAAATAAAAACAAAAAACTGAAAATCAAACTTGGAAAACTGGAAATCTAAACTGCAAATTAAAATTGAGAAAACTGAAAAAGAAGAAATCAAAAATGAAAAACAAGACTGGAAAAATAAGAACTAGAAAATAGCCAAAATAGAAACTACACTATCCTAAAACAAATTGAAACTCTCAATTTATGTCATATCAATAGGATTGCTTTTAATTGACACACTTGAAGATGGGTGTTCCTAGGCTTAATTGAAGTGCCAAAATAAAAAAAATTGGACAAATTTAAGGTGCCGCATATGCATTAAGCCAAACTCTTTTAACTACTATATGTTATGTTAGGACCTAGATTAAAGGAATATGTTCCCTTGATTGCATTAATCAATAATTCACAATATATATAGTAGTACAAGAATATTTAAATTAGGTAACTAATCAACCTAATTACCATAGAAAATATAATTCTACCTAAAATAGGAGACCTAATTACAATAGGAATACAATTCTACCTAAAATAAGAGATATACAATTAATGAAAGAATATTTGGGAAATATTCTATTACACCTCGCAGTCGAAGCGGGAGGTTCACGAACACTGAGACTGACACGAAAATCATCAAATAGTATGCGCGGAAGTCCTTTGATGAAGATGTCGGCAATCTGATATCTGGGAAGGAACATTAGGACACGAACTTGACCACGAGCCACTTTTTTTGCGAACGAAATAAATGTCCATCTCAATATGTTTAGTGCGCTGATGTTGGACGGGATTGCTGGAAAGATATATCGCACTAATATTATCGCAGTAGACCAGTGTTGCCTTTTGAATCGAACGTTGAAGCTCAAGTAGAAGGTTACGGATCCAATAGGACTTAGAGACGATGTTGGTGACACCTCTGTACTCTGCTTCGGCACTGGATCGGGATAGTGTAGGTTGTCTTTTGGAAGACCAAGACAATAGGTTATCTCCGAGGAAAATGGAGTAACCAGACGTGGAGCGTCGGGTGTTAGGACATTCACCCCAGTCAACATCAGAATAAGCAGTGAGACCAGTAAGCGAGGACCTGTATAGATGTAATCCGAAGTGAAGTGTACCTTGGACGTATCGTAAAATACGTTTGAGGGCATGCATGTGTGCTTCCGTCGGATTGTTCATGTGTAGGCAGATTTTCTGCACGACATAAGATATGTTAGGTCTCGTGAATGTGAGGTACTGCAGGGCTCCAGCCAGGCTACGATAGTGAGTCGGGTTTGAATATGGGGGCCGGAATCAGCGTTGAGCTTGGAATTGGTGTCTACTGGCGTGTGGGATGGTTTGAAAAATGTCATGCATGCACGTTCAATGATCTCTTCGGTGTACTTCTTCTGACACGGAAATAGGCCGCCTGAATAACGAGTGACATAGATGCCCAAGAAATAACTCATGGGGCCCATATCCTTCATAGCAAACTCAGAGGAAAGGAGAGACATAATGGACCGACGGAAAGCATCAGCTGATGTGGTGAGGATGATGTCATCAATATATAATAATAGGTAAGCCATGTTTGTACCCTTATTGTAGATGAACAGGGAATGATCAGATCTGATGTGTGAAAAAACAATAGATGAGACATAATTGGCGAACCGCTGGTACTATGCTCGAGGAGCCTGTTTCAGTGCATAGAGCGATTTTCACAACAAACACACATAATCCAGATGAATAGGATCCCTGAAACCCATAGGTTGATGCATATATACCGTTTCATGAAGATCCCCATGTAAGAAGACATTCTTGACATCAAGTTGATTAATGGGCCAAGACTTGGATAGAGCAATGCTGAGGACGATCCGAATGGTTGCGGGCTTTACGATCGGACTAAATGTTTCATCACAGTCCACTCCCACCTGTTGAGACTTGTCATCACCTACAAGACGAGCCTTGTACCTCTCAAAAGAACAATCAGATTTCTTTTTATGTCTAAAAATCCACATAGAACGAATAATGTTAGCATCAGGTGGATGGGGTACTAGGTCCCACGTCTTATTATCAATAAGAGCATTATATTCGTCAATTATTGCGGCTTTCCAATGAGGGTCGAACAAGACATCCTTCGGATTTCAAGGGACATAGGAAGGGACAACTGAAATGGATAGGTTAAACAGCCGTTTAGGTTTATGAATTTCGTGCATGGCACGGATTTCCATGGTCTGAGAGCGTGTCTCGGGATGTGGGATGGGAGGGGGTGTGACGTCGGACTGTCGGGAAGAGAAGGAAGGGCAAGGGTGGCGGGATCGACTGGCCGATGCTCGGTTTGCCGAGAGGTGGCAATTCGTTCACATGCACAATTCGTTCTTTTTGTTTTGTTACTCTAAATCAGAAAATATTTAGGTACCTAAAGAAATAAGTCGTTGTAGTATAGTGGTGAGTATTCCCGCCTGTGACGCGGGTGACCCGGGTTTGATCCCCGGCAACGGCGATTATCTTTTTAAACAAAGAAAAAGGATTTTATATAATGTTCCTTCTTTTTGGTTTGTTCTAAAATAATATCATCTTTCTATAATCAGAAATAGTTTAACTTTAAAATTTTACTTGATCCCCACTCCAGCACATGTAAGGCAAAGGCGACTAGCAGACTAGCATCCAAAAGATAGCTCATGTCCAAGTCCATATAAGTTATTAATCTTGAAATCCAGCTTGAATTTGAAAAAATGTAACAAAATGTTAACCACACACTGGTTTCAAATATTTTTGAAAAATAAAAGTAGGAAATTTTTTTATGAGCAAACGGCTCCTTGATATCTCAAAAACATGAAAACTCAATTTTAAATACGGAAAAAGGTAAAAAAAAATGTTCTTAAATTATGTGAAATTAAATAAAAATATTTTCCGTTAATATTTTGGTCCAAAAATGCCCTCATAGTTATTTTTATTGGGTCAAGAATGCCTTTTGCTATTAAAAATATTATTTCTTTTTTTAAAACACATTCTTTTCCTAATGAAAATATTGTTTTTAAAGAATCCCTCACTTATTTCTTTTCTGTTAAATCCGATCTTTAAAAAAATATTTTTATCAAAAATAATATTTTTATTAAAAATGGCATTTTTTATCCAATAAAATAATTACAAAAAAGATATTTTTAAATCAAATTATTAATGGATAATATTTTTATACAATTTTACATAGTTGAAGAACATTTTTAACCCTTCTCCGTTTTAAATAAGATATTGAAGACAAAATGTCTCGGTGCAGCAGTGAAAGTGTTGTTCAGTATTCAGTGTTCAGTGTTCAGTGCAGGGACAAAAAAAAAAAAAAAACATGGAAGAATGGAGCTGCCAAAAGTCATAGTTAAGTGATTGATGCATGCCAAGTAACCATATGTCCTCTTCCATATCTTGCCAAGTAATCATTCCTCTTCCACATCTTGCCTAGTTTTGCTCTATGTCCCTTCAATTTCTTTTGGCATTTTATAATGTTATTCTCTGGAAAAAAAAATCCGATGCACAAAGCAGCATAATATTCGAACAGTAATTGAATAAGGTAGTTTTCTGTTTTATAATCAGAAATCAGGAAAAAAAAATACTCAAATAGAAGTAAAAAAAAATGATTCTGAGCCTACAAGTAATAGCCTTGTAATTTGTAGCCATAAGTTGGGAAATCAACAGGTGTACATTCGAGAAAGGCAGTGTCTGTTCAGAACAAGCATGAACCAAAAAGACATAACGGTAAATGGAAAATAATATACTCCAAAAAACCTGTCAATCAATTAATCAAAATCCGAGTTCGAATTCAAAGCTGAGTCGGGCGGTGATGGCACAAGAAAGTAAAAGACTTTCTTTTTAACTCTTTAAAATCTAGAAGAAGTGTTTCTATAAATAAGCATAATGTTTTTTCTTTTCCATTTTAATGAAGGACGAAATTTCTTTATAAAAGGAAGCTTTTAAAATGTTTAAAATAACATGGTGTATTTATTTGAGATAGAGTTAATGTTGTTATTGGAATAACTATGCGTATAACTACTTTCAAGGTTCAATTTATTTTCTACGCTCAATTATGTAATAAGGTCTCCAGCTCCAATTAACGAGTGGCGGAGTAGGATAAGTTGCTACTCGTGCTATAACTTTTTAAAAATAACATATTCTTAGACTATTAGTTACTCCCTTTTCCCACTATTTTCTTATTAATGTATTTTTAAAATGATAATTATATATTTGAAAATAAGTAAATAAACTTTCTATTTTATTACATCCGTCTCAAATCATTTTTCATGATTTCTATAATTAGTTTGTTAAAATCGAGACATGAATGAAAATTTAGAGAGAAAGAATAATGGGAGAATTCTTTCTACTTTATATTCATCATAATGACTTCCTTATATACAAGTAAGGTTCTCTTTCTCCTAGTTTTATAATATAACCCAATTTCAATAGGACTACAAATCATATATCTACCATAATTACAATTGTGCCATAAATAGACTAAACTATTATAATTAGACTAGAATAGGGTCTTCAATACCCCCCTCCCCTTCAAGTTGGAGCATGAGGGTCTCGAATGCCCAACTTGTCAAGTAAATATTCATGCTGCGATTTTTCCAAAGCCTTTGTAAACACATCGGCCAACTGCTCACTGGTTGACACTTGACTGGGGAATATTGCACCTGATTGGATTGCGTCCCCAACATAGTGACAGTCTAATTTAATGTGTTTAGTCCGTTCATTAAATACTGAATTTTGGGCAATATACAAAGTTGTTTGACAGTCACAATACATTTTAACTGGAGAATAGTGTTCAACGCCCAAACTATGCAAAATTTCATTTAACCATTTCAATTCACAAACGATCATTGACATCGATCTGTATTCAGCCTCTGTTGACGAGCGGGAGACAATATGGTGCTTTTTGAACCATGACACATGTGAATTTTTTATGGAGATAAACTAACTTGTAAGTGATTTTTGAGTCAACGGACATCCAGCCTAGTCCGAATCATACCATCCATACAATTGGATATCACAATCTTTTCTTATCATTATGCCTCGTCATGGGTTCTTTTTCAAGTAACGCACCACACGGATAAACGCATCCAGTGCGCTTTCTTTGGTTGCTGCATGAATTGGGATTGAACATGCACACAATATGATAACTCGGGTCGCGTAAAACTGAGGTATATCAATCGACTGACCAAACGCCGATATGGTTCCGGATTATCCAAAGTGGCTCCTCCGACCAACGTCAAACGATGATTCTGTTTCATGGGAGTATTGATTGGTTTAGCTCCTAATAATCCGGACTCAGAGATTATATTCAGGGCATATTTCCGTTGACAGAGAAATAATCCGGTTGGTCCATGTGCAACTTCAACTCCCAAAAATACTTCAGATGGCCCAAATCCTTCATGTGAAAACAGGTGTGGAGATAGTCTTTGAATCGTTTAATGTCACTATGGTCATTTCCTTTGAGATAATCAAGTAATCCACATAGACTAAGACGTTAAGCTGCATACCTCACCAGTGCTTAGTGAGTAGAGAATAATCCGAGTACGGTTGTCTGAACCCATATTTCATCAAAACACCTAACAATTTGGCAAACCAACACCTTGGAGCTTGCTTCAAACCATACAAAGATTTTCGGAGTCGACATATTTTCCTCGGATTAGGAACACGGAATCTCGGTGGTAATTTCATATAAACTTCCTCGGTAAGCTTGTCACACATCCATTTGATACAACTCTCAATTTTGTGCAGCCGCAACAGCCAGAAAGGTCCGAACAGTTACTATCTTACCAACCTGAGCAAAAGTTTCATTGTAGTCAATTTCTTCCTCCTGTTTATTTCCGAAGATGATCAAATAATATTTATAATGCTCGATTTTACCATCAAAGTTGTACTTGATTTTATGCACCCATCTACATCCAAGTGTTTTCTTATCCGGTGGCAAAGTTTTTAGTGTCCATGTTCCATTATCCTCCAACACTTGAATCTCTTGCTGCATGGTTATTTTTCAATATTCCTTTTTCATTGCCTCCAAAAAGGTTTTTGGTTCGATTCTTGTGGTAATTGCTGCAATAAATTTTTGGTGTTGCGAGGAAACACTATCACATGATATATAGTTAGCTAAAGGATAAGGTGCACCTGAGGGTTGCTGAGGATCGGAAAGACGCGTTGATGGACTTTATTTCTAGAATATTTTTGTGATGTAGTCACACAACCTAGTCGATTCATGCTTCTGATATTTATGCCGACCCAATTGTTCTTTCGGTGGCATTTGGTTAGTTTGGTTACCTTCAGTCTGTACTTCCTCTATGCTTTCTCTATCTAGACCGGCATCTGTCCGATCTAATACATGTTGATCCGTAGGTTCGGTATAAGGTGTTCGTACTTCATCCATCCGAGTTTCATTCATACCTTTATTGTCGATCGTATGTTTTTTCAAAGTCATGTTGATTTCTTTCTTCCCCCGTTTTGTCTGGAATCACTTCTATATTTTTGCTCAAGTTACTCGATCCTACAGAGAAGGGGAGCTTAATCTCGTAGAAGTCAACATCTCTTGAGACTAAATATTCATCGTTCTTAAGTCATACAATCTCCAACTTTCTTTCCGGAGGGGTATCCCAAGAAGACGCACCTACGACTCTGACCCTCAAACTCGTCCATCGTTCTTCCTTTTGTGTGTGCATAACATAGTGACCCTATCACCCTTAAATGATCATACCGGGGGATTTTCTCATATAAAATTCATAGGAGGTTTTTCCATTCAACACCGAAGATTGCATTCTATCGATCAAATACATGCAATCAAAACATATTCTCCCCAGAATTTGATCGGAAGATGACCTTGAAATCTCAACACTCGAGCCACATTAAGAATGTGACGGTATTTTCTTTTGACTCTTCCATTCTGTTGTGGTGTCCTAGTGCAAGATGTTTGAAAAAGAATTCTATGTTCGAAGAAGTAAGTATTCATACATGTGAATTCAATACCGTTATCACTTCTAACAATCTTCACTTTCTTACCAAACTGTCTATCCACCAAGGCGAAGAAATTCTTCAAGGTTTTGGACACTTCTTTTATCAACTAAAAGAAAGATACACACAGCTCATGAACAATCATCTACAATAGTAAAAAAAATATGAAGCACCACAAGAGGAATGGATTCTATATGGTCCCCATAAATCGCGATGAATCATCTCAAAAGTATCTGAAGCAATATTATCACTTAAAGAAAAAACACTTCTCGTTTGCTTTGCCCATTTGGCATACATCACATTCTCTATCTAATCTATCACCACTCTCCTTTAACCTTAATACCGTAATAGACTTCGTTATTTGTGTTGAAGGATGACCCAATCATTTGTGCCAACGATTGAACCAATCAACTGTCTCTGCCTTCATAGCCCGTATCAGCGGAACATTCCAAAAATAGTAATATCCACCTCGACGCTCACCCTTTTCAATCATCTTTCTCGTGGTGAAGTCTAGTGTAGCACACATAATTTTATTAAATATATTATCGCAATCTAAATAATCAACTAGTTGTGATACAGAAATTAAATTCCATGTCAAATTCGGAACATAAAGGACATTCTTCAACCATATCATGTCATTCAGCCTAGTTATTCCTTCTTTTGTAGCCACCGAGCTACTTCTGTCCAGAAGACCAACCAGGCACTTAGAAATGTCTCACGTATTTCTCAATTCTTCCGGGTTACATATCACATGGTTAGTAGCTCTGGAGTCAATGATTCAGGATGAGTTTTCGGTATTACTATCCATCTTATTATTTGGGTTTATTCTCTAGAAATTCAATATGTGAATCACAGTATTTCGGTTCTCATATCTCAAGTTATGAAGTCTTGTGCCTCATGTGCTTTTCTATCTTTGTCTGAGTTCCTTCTTTGGCAACTACGGTGTTAACCCGGTAGTTGCCTCTACCACGACCGAATCCTGGTCCACTCCTCTGTTGTTGTTTTGTCCTCGTCTTCTTTCTCCAATTTTTTCATCTCTTTTTTTATTTTCCAGCCACCAATTCAGATAACCAATGAGTCAAAAACATTCGTCCACAACGTGTCCGGATCTCTTGCAATATGTGAAGAATACACTATCATTTTTCCTTTCACCTCATTCACGGTAAGGGTTTCTGTCTTGTACGACAAAATTCATGGTTTCACTCCGGTCTTTTGTTTTTCGCATGATTTTTTTCACACGCTCTTCTTGCACCAATTTCGAGTAGACCTTATTCAATAATGACAATGATTCTTGAGCCAGTATGTTCGATCTCACCGTTCTATATGTTCCCCTATCCAATCCCATTAGGAAAAGATGCACTTTTTCTTCTTCTCTTTTGGTTTCTAGGGTCATCCCCATATTACACGTGCTTCTTCCGCACTTGCAAGCCAGAATCTTTTCATAGTTTTCCAATTCCTCCCACAACTTAGTGAGTTTTCCATAGTAATCCACTATGGTCCTTCCCTTCTGCTTGCACTCAGCAAGTTCTGCCTTCAGTTGTTGCAGCCGAGGGCCGTTCATAACAGCGAACCTCTCCCGGATGCTCGTCCGTAATTCTTCCGCTTCATCTTTATGTGAAATAATTGAGCAAAGCATTAGTTCGATGGTGTTGCGTATCCACAACACCAACAGTGAGTTTATAGTCCACCAATCTTCCGAGTCTGATGACTTTTCATCCGGCTTCTTAATTGTACCATCAATGAAATCGAATTTCTTCCTTGCTCTTAGGGTCGTCCTCATAGATCTAGCCAATTCTTCATAATTCTCACCCTTCAATTGGACTTGTGTCACCACAATTCCAATATTATCGTTTGACATAATGTCATAGAGGGAGATTATTTTTCTTTAAGTTTTGTTTTCTTCACCAGTGATTCCTTTACTTTTATCGCGGTTTCTCCGTTACCCGCCATTATTTTAGAGTTTTTGTATTCTTTTAACGAGGATCTAATAGTTTGTTAAAGTCGAGTCTTGGATGAAAATTTAGAGAGAAAAGAATAATGAGAGAATTATTTCTACTTTGTATTCATCATAATGACCTCCTTATATAGAAGTAATGTACTCCTTCTCTTATAAGGTAACTCAATTTCAATAGGACTACAAATCATATATTAACCATAATTACAATTGTATCATAAATAGACTAAACTATTATAATTATACTAGAATAGGGCCTTCAATATAGTTATTTGAAAGTATTTGTCATTTTAGAAGTTCAAGACAAAATTAGTTATTTTTCTCCCATTTCTCTCTTAGTAGTAATGCTTTGAAGACTACAGACACCTCAATTATGAGGTAATGTTATGATTATTTGAATACCAATAAAGGAAAAAATAGTCAAAACCCCTTCTTATTTAATTATTTATTAGGAGCGTGTAAAAGAGAAACATGATAAATAATTTGAGACTGAGGGGAGGAGTACATTTAATGACATATTTTTATGGTTATAGAAATATCTCAAAAAAGTTATAATCATAAATTTAAAAATCTTTGTTTCTATATTATGCTTTATATTCAATTAAATCTTGCTATAAATATCGTCACATAGTCTATCAAAAATAATTTATCTATCTCCCGAAGTAGAAGTATGATTTTCATATACTATACCTCAAATCTAATTTATAGAATTACATTGAATATTTCGTTGTTGCTATTGTAAATATCATCACATAAATAAAAAAACGTATGAAAAATTAAAAAGGAATAATAAAGCAAAACATTGAGCACTTGGCAGAATAACAGTACAACTCCACTGTGGATAGATGAATTCTTCATTGTTTGCTCATTTTTTTGTCTCGATGCAAAGAGAAGTAAAGGGTTAATTCTGAGCTTTCTTTCTTCGTCTTTTTCTTTGTCAGTTTGTATTATATTCCCCATTTATTACTTTAATCCCTAATTCCTACACCGTCCAACTCCCAATTAACTTTAAACAGAAAAATATAACAATGACATACTCAGTATAATTTTATAAGTATGATCTGAAAATGATAGAATATATGCAAATCTTATCCATCTCTTAGGAGATATAAGAGGTTGTTTCCGAAAGACCATCGGTTAAAAAAAAAAAGCATATCGAAGCTTCAAGTGAAGAAACCATGCATGAAAATATACTATAGAAAACATGACATAATATTTTTTTTAAAAAGGAATACTGCAACAAATAGTACAATACTCGAAATACTATAAACAACCGATAGTAACATAAATCGAAGGGCGATCAACGAAAAATTAAACAGACAAATAAAAAATTAAAACTAGATATTTGTGTCTATTCTATTTACTATCATTTGAATTCCGGAACCATGCAGAATCACACATAAATTCTCCATATATTTCTTAAAAAGAAGAAGTTATTTGATATTTATTAAATGTTCAAAGGGTGCTCTCGACATTTAATCGTAAAATTAGGAGCAAAATAACCAATAAGTTCTAACAGTTCACATGCTTTTGCGTAATTAATTAATTAACGGTATCTTTTTGGAAAAACAACCGGAGCAGTTCCAAGTTTTATAGATGATCAAATCCAAACTTTCATAATATTATAATTTCTTTTTCCCGGTTATTTAAGCAACGTCTCTCAGCTAAAGTGGATGTGTTTTCTTTTATGAAATTTCAAATACTCCCAAAAAGAAAAAATAATACCATAAGGCTCATTATTAAGTGGATATATAGGATTGGGGCATATGAATAATGCACCAAAAAATAAATAAAAAGAATATAAATAAAAGAAATAGTGAATGACGACGTGGCATTGATATTTTAGACCCTACCCCGAGATGAACCTAACCCTCAAACATACTTAGGCCTCATTAACATACTTAGGCCTCATTTGTTTGCACTTAATGGATGCCTGAATTTGAATGGTTCAGACCTTAGGTCAATAAGTGCATTTGTTTACAATAAGATCTAAACACTTGTTTGATAAGTCTTAATCATTAAGATCTTGAATAAAATCTTAATATCATTAAGAGGTATTTTATATGAATAACTCTTACCATCAGCTCCCCCTCCCCCCCCCCTTAACTCCTACTACCCACCATGACCTCCACTACCCCACACCACCCACCCCCAAACCTACTCACCACCACCCTAACCCCCCCTCCAATCCTACCCACTACCACCACTCAACCACCACCTTATTCACCACCACCACCATACCCTCACCACCCACCTACCTTACCCCCAACCACCTTTTTCACCACCCTCCACCCCTCAACCCTACCCCTAGACCCTACCGTACCACTACCACCACCCCCACAACCCTTCCACCACCACCCCTACCTACCAAACCCCCCTCACCCCACCCACCACCACTACAAACATCTCCATCATTACTAGTAAGATAAATGTTTCATTTTTTTACCAAATAATATTTTTATTTTATTAAATTTATATTTATTTTCTAATATGTAACTATTATTTTATTTAAATTATATATTTATTATGCTTAAATAAATACACTTTGCACATTCAGATGTTGACAAACAAACACTCTTAATCATTCAATGTTCAGATTTAGAGACAACATCTTAATCATTCAGATGTGCATTTAGATTCAGACCTCTTAATCTTATTGAAATAAATAAGGCCTTAACAACGTATAGATCATCTTCATGAATTAGTAATAAAATGAATTTAAACCATTTGTATAAATATTTTTACATTCTTGATCGCCCTAGTGTACGCCACAGGTACACCTCTAACCTCCAAACATCTCCATAGATACTCCCTAGGAACTTTGTCGTATGCCTTTCCGAGGTCGATGAAAATCATATGAAAGTCTATTTTCCTCTCCCTATACTTCTCCACCAACCTCCTAATAAGATGAATGAATTATGTGGTCGAACGCCCCGACATAAAGCGAGGTTGAGATGTTTTGGGCATGTGCAGATGAAAGACACAAATGCCCCAGTGCGGAGGTGTGGGAGGTTGGCTATGGACGAGTTTAGGAGGGGTAAAGGTAGGCCGAAGAAGTATTGGGGATAGGTGATTAGACAAGATATGGTGCAGGTGCAACTTACTGAGGACATGACCTTAGATAAAGGGTTGTGGAGGGCACGAATTAGGGTAGAAGGGTAGTAGGTAGTCAATCGTAGTCCTACTTACGCTTATAAACTGGTAGTTATAGTGTTATTATTATAGGGCCGCCTAGCCTATTGTACTAATAGGTGCAGTATTACGTTATAGTCCCATGTAGTTTGATTTCTGCTGTTATGTGTCCTTTAGTGCACTTTGTTTAGCTTATTTACATGCGCTAGTTACTGCTTACCTTTTCAGAATGCGCTATCATGACTTATTCGCTTTTGATATCAGCATTTTCATACTGCTTTAAATTATTTTGACCGGGTCTGACCGTTTCTCTTGCTTCGCTCTTGTTTGCCTTGCTTTGCTTTTGCTTTTGCTTTTGCTTTTGCTTTGCTTGTGCTTATGCTCTGTCTTGAGCCGATTGTCTCTCGAAAACAGCCGCTCTACCTACCAAGGTATATGTAAGGTCTGCGTTACACTCTACCCTCCCCAGACCCCACATTATGGAATTTCACTGGATATGTTGTTATTGTTGTCAGTCTGTAGAATTTAAACCCACTAAAATAAAGTCAGGTTTTCCATTAATAGGAGCGTCATAAAGCTCTGGACTTTGATAATGTGTTCATCCAAATTTATAGTTCTGGTTCAAACTTCAAATATTAAAATTCATTAAATTAATAAAAATAATAGATTTTGAACCGAGTGAATCAAACGTGTTGAGTAAAATTCCAAACTTGAACTTGTAAAATTAAAATTAAGGATTCAAAAACGCTCATATTTCAATTTGTTTACACATTATGACACGTGAATTTGTTTTTAATCTTTTCTTGACGTTTTTCCCTTTACCATCCTTTCCTCTTTAATAACTAGAAAGAAGAAACAAACTTATCAAGAAATAATTAAAAGTATGTTGTCTATTATCTAAGTTACGTGTTCTTTGCTTGTTAAATCTCTGTCTGCGTAAGAAACAAAGAAATTAACGAATATGATGGAATATAATTGTTGTAGGGAACGGGAAGTAAGTAACTATTACAATGGTAAGAAAGGATAAACTAAATATTACAATAAATCGGAAATCAAGAACTTAACAAACTGCTTGTGTGATTTGCTGAGTCGAGTAATGACACTCTGTCTTTAAGACAAGATTGCCCTGTATATCTCCTTTTACGTGTCGGGCAATAGTCTCCCAAGATACAACAGCAACTTAACAATTGAGCAAAGGAAACTCAAGTGTTACTCTTGAAGAACTTTGAGTATAGTAACTTTGCTAGAGAGGAAGAAGATGAATTCAGAAAATTCTTGAGTATTTTCTAAGTGTTGTGTAGTGTTCTTCAATTGAGCCAAAAGCCTCAATTTATAGTGTAAGGAGAAGACCCCTCAACTAGCCAACTAATGGCCTTTAATAGCCATGTAATGACACTTAATTGAGGGGGTACATTCAGCCAAATAATTGCTGAATTCATGTGCCAAGTAATGGAGAATTAATGCTCCAAACTAGCCCAAAGGTCAGAACTTTCCAACTTTCCGTCGCAGCATTATGCCTCCGAAGCGCCGCGGCTCTGTGAATTAGCGCCGCAACTCCAGTAAATGAAGACCCAATTAGCGCCGCAGCGCTCCGACGGGGCTGCGCCGCGGCGATTTCCGACACGTTTCATCTTACATTTCGTACACTTCTTCCTTCTTTTACCAAAGTGGAATACATTGTCATTTGGCCAATAACCGTCCATAATTCTATGTCTCAAACGTATTACATACGTACCAATATCTCTTTCACTAATGAAATTTGCAATACTTGGCACTACGTGTGTGGAAACGACGTTTCCGACGTGCGGGCCCCAATTGTTCGAGTCATAAATTAATGGGATATATTTAATTTCACATTAGTAAATTTTCAACAGATGATTAATTAGCAGTTGAAAAAATAGAGATACTCTACCCGACTACCACTTTCAATTTATTTGATACAATTTAAACTGCGAGAGTTAAATTTCTTTATTTTAACATACAATAGTTTTTTTTTGATAAATAATTTACTTATTTAGAAACTATATAAAAATATTATAAGTCTCGATAATTATAATATAAAATTAATTGACCTAATACAGTACGAATATAAAATAATCATAAGAAAATAACTATACCAAACAATTAAATAAACAAAAATAAGAACTTAAATTATTAAACCCAAAAAGTTTAAATTTTTAATCTGCCCCAGCTTCCAAACAACTCCTTATATCAGGCCTCCTGTTTCTCCAACTCCTCATTCAGCAAATATGGTAAGCTTTGTTTTCTGGGTCAAACCTATATTTTTCTCTAAATTTTCTTATGCCCCTCAAAGTTTTTCTTTGACAGCTCTTTCATTGAATTAATTTCTCGAACTTTATTGGTAAATGGGGTTTGAGTTTTCTCTATAAATATTCAATTTCCAGTTACTTGAGAGTGTGTTTGTATTGAAATTGCAGGAAAATATGGGTACTGCTGAAAATCAAAGCTTAAACAGAGAATTTGGAATTGAAAAAATCTCTGTTTTTGAAAATAATAATAATGGATTAGAGTGCACAAATACAAAATCAGAGAGTTTTGTTGTGGACATGGAACACATATCTCATCTTGTGGAGAAGGACATGAATGCAAATTCAAGAATTACTGTAAGTTCATCTTCCTTTTTCCGAATGTTTCTTTTTTTCTTTTTCCATCATCAGAATATTATGCCCTGCTTAATTCTCGTGCAATTTATTTTTTGAGTTTTCACCAGTATTTAGAGATTTAGCCAAAATTTAAAACTTATAAGTTGTGAATTCTAATTTTTAAGTTATAGGGCTCTAAAGTAATAATCTATAAAGATTTTATTGAATTTTTAGAAAATTATAGAATTTAATTTGAACAAAAGATACTGAGTTCGGCCGAATCTTTAGTCGGCACTTTCTGTCCGCCCCTACCTGTATTAGAGCTAGATTAAATTTGGATTGATGTCCGGAAGTCTCATGTTGAAATCATGAGGTCTCAGTCAAATCCCAACATAGACAAAAACACTAGGTAATTTCTTTTCATTTATTCTAATCTTGGTGGATAGAGTTATTTGACACCTGTTGCTGGTGAGAAGTGGCAGGTATCCAGTGAAATTAATCAAAACGTGCAAGCTGGCCCATACAACACGATTAAAATAAAAAGTACCATCAATTTTGTACCAAGGCTCGAACACAAAACTTCTTGTTAGGAATGATTTGACCTATGTCAAGTGCTTTCATGGTTTTTAATTTCTCAGATAAAGGCGTCATTAGTATAAATTGACCTTATACTTGTTACCTTTAAGATTATGAGGAAAGAACTTATTAATTTTCCAATTTCATTCTTGGTCTAATTCGAAAATGAATTTCCCTATAAGGAAAAAGAAAAAAATACTCCAATGTTCTTGATGAATTAAATTATATTAAAAAAGCCAGAAATATATGTTTTTTTTGGTGTCTAATGGTTTGAATTATATAAAAAAAGTTACAGAGAAATCTTTCGAGGAAGGGTTCATTGAAAAAAACAAATTTCAATGCTGTCAATGAAAAACACACAAGTCTAATGGTGACTTCACCAAGAGGTAATACTTTTTTTTTATTTTGTTTTTGTTTTTATCTTCACAATAAATATCAAGTTGAAGTATTTTCACAATAGTTTGCTAAAAACATTTATTTAGATGATACATTAGGTTTAAAGTCCACCAACTATGTTTTCCCTCATTAAGCACTAGTAACAAAGTATTGACCATCTTTTATTACAATTTTTCTTTTTTGGTTTGAAAAGTTTAATTGAATACCCTCCATCTAAAAATTATAATATGCAGATAGCAAAAATTGTTTTAGGTTGCATATTTGAATATAAAATAGCAATTTAATGTTTCTGTTGAAATTTCTGGTATCGTCACTTGTCGATACATGATGGGGGAAAAAGCACCATTGTTATATAACTTTGATGTACTCTCCAAGGTGGTGATATCAAATTAGAATGAATTGGATTAATCATGTCAAAGTTTAGCACTTTTTATCTATAGTTGGTCATATGTCCGTTGTAATTTTATCATCTTAATCCAAACGAAATAGAGGTCAATTCCCGTTAAGAGTACATATTTAATGAAGTGAAATTATATCTAAAATATAAATGAGGATAAAATAATTAAAAATTACTCTTCATTAATGTTTCTTAAGAGACGTGTATAAGAAAAACACAAAATATAATTTGAAGGAAATACTATATTTTGCTAAAGTCACCCATCGCAAAATGCATCTTGTTTTCAGAGTTCCAAGGTTTATTTATTCAGATTTTTGGAGAAATATGCTAAATTTGCTTCGTTAATCGTGAAGTCATACGTAATTATGATAATAACAACACCAATAGTTATTCTTATGGAGGATTTAGTTTGACAATCATAGAGTTATTAATTGGCAATCGTGCCTAAACATGCACCATGCATTTGCACGAAAAGCATAGTTTTGACTAAACAACTCAAATCTAAGATCATCCACTCTGTATCGTCATTTTCATATGGTTTTATTGCAAGATCAAAACTTCGTTTAGTATTATTTTGGTATTAAGCTTAGTTGCCTTGTAGTTTCCTTAATTCATTTAAAAATCATTTTAGTGGACGAGGTGGGTACTCCAATCTTCAATCGTAGACGTTCAAATTACGTACGCCATTAGTAAGTAATTAACCCCCCTCCCCCTCAATTTATTATTTTGACTTGATACGGAATTTAGGTAATAAAAGAGATATTTTTAAAATTTATGATATTAAATATGTTATAACGATAAAACTTTTGAAACTTGTGATTTGAGACATATCATAATGTTTGTGTGTATAAAAACTTCTAACTAAAAACAAATGGGAAGTTTAGATGTCATTCTTTTGAAACAGGTTAATAAGGAAATAGTACTCCTATATATAAATTGAAATAAAGGGAGTATAAAACAACATAAATGCAGGATTTGGCTCCTCTCCATTACATTTTCTCAAGTACATATTTGGATGAGTAACAACAACAATAACAGACCCAGTGAAATCTCACAATGTGAAGTCTGGAAGGGTGGAGTGTACGCAGACCTTACCTCTACCTTGGTAGATAGGGCGGCTGTTTCCGACAGACCCTCGACTCAAGACAAAGCACAAGCCTAAACAAAGTAAGACAAACAAAGTGAGTAAGTCATGATAGCGAATTCTGACAGAGAAAAAAAAAAGCAAAACGAAGCAATAAATAATGCAAGTAAATAAGACAAACAAAATACACAGAGAATCATAAATCAAACGATAAGTGACTATAAGGCAATAATGTGCCTACTAGTATGCTAGACTAAGCGAGCCTACAATAATAATATTACAACTACCGGTTTGTAAGCGTAGGCAGGACTACGCTGGGCTACCTACTACCCTTCTACCCTAATATGTGTCATCCATAACCTCATATCTAAGGTCATGTCTAGAGATGGCAATGGATCCTGGATCCGGTCCGGATCCGGTGTATCCAGATCCGTTTATAGGATATGAATCTTCAAAATTTGGACCCGACGGATCCGGATCGGACCCGGATCCGTTTCTGACGGATCGGATCTGGATCTGGATCTTGTATTTGAGATCCGTATCCGGTCCAGATCCGACCCGTGGATCCATTTTTTATTAAATATATTCATAACCTAGAATGTAATTTTATAAGTATTTTCTTAAAATTGCTAAGCACATCCTTGCAAGTTTAATTCTCAAAACAAGTTTAATTTATCCCCGCGTTAACTCAAAAATAAAAAAATAAAGAGGTAACTTCGATTATAAAATCAATGTTATATTAGTGAATGACTAACATCTCCATAGACAAGTAGTTAAAATTATATTTACTTCATTTATGAAGATTCCAAGCACATGCAAGTTCTGCATTGTGGAAATACTAATCAGCATTTTCTACAACTATTGTCATTGTCCAACATTTTTAATTAATAGCTCACAATCAAAACGAGACAACGAACAGAATATCTCATATGAACATTTCAAAATTGAAAAACATTAAACTGTTAGCTAAGTAAAAATCGTTTGTCAGTTCAAAAAAAAATTCTTAGCAAGGTTACATTTTTAGCAAGGTAAATTTTTTTACGTGTGGATCCAGATCCGATCCGTGGACCCGGCGGATCCGATGGATCCGGATTTGGATATGATTTTTATGGACCCGCTGGATCTGGATCTGGATCTAGTAGGATCCGGTCCAGATCCGATCCGTTGCCATCCCTAGTCATGTCCTCAGTGAGTTGCACTTGCGCTATGTCTCATCTAATCACATCTCGTCAATACTTTCTCGGCCTACCTCTACCCCTCTTGTACCCGTTCATAGCCAACCTCTCACACTTCCGCACTGGGCATTTGTGTCTTTCCTCTACACGTGCCCGAACCATCTCAACCTCGCTTCTCACATTTTATCCTCCACCGAGGCCACTCCCACTCTGTCTCGGATATCATCATTTCTAATTCTATCCCTCCTTGTATGCCCACACATCCATCTTAGCATCCTCATCTCTGCAACTTTCATCTTTTTGGTGTGCGAAGTCTTGACCGGCCAACACTCCGTCCCATACAACATAATCGGTCTGACCATTACCCTACAAAACTTGCCTTTAAGTTTTGGTGGCACCTTTTTATCGCACAAAACTCCAGATACGAGCCTTCATTTTATTCACTCTGCCCCAATACGATGTGTGACATCATCATCAATCTCTCCGTTCCATTACTGAACACTTGTCATATTTGAAATTTAAAGATTTAGATTAAATAATTTAACAAGCATCTTAATCATAATTAAAGAATATATTTTAGGAAAAAATTCATCTTCCTAAAATTTTGGCTCCTCATAAATATCATCACTGCAATTATACGTTCTGAATTATTTTAAGATAAAACACTTATCTTTTTTATTTATTATAGTTGAAATCTGGTAAACTACCTTTGACAGAAAAAAAAAATGTCACTTGTGTTGAATTAAAAAAATCAGTATTTGGTGAACAGAATTACGCCAACCTGAAAGAAAAAAGGAGAGTAAAGAAAATAGTATATAGTAGTAGTATTTGTAAAGTGTTTACTATAATTTCTGTTTAAAGATGAAGTTAGTCTCTTTTTTTCTTAATTATCGTGCTGCTTCTTTACCCCGTGTGATTTCATTAAACCTTGATCTTTGATATAATTTGGTCAGATAATTAAAAAAACGGAGAGTATTCTTAACTTTAGATTAGGCCAATGACATTAATGGGGATGTAAAGCATATATCATGAAAATAATGATATTAATGAGGAGCCAAAATTTGAGGAAGATGAGATTGTTTCTTAAAATATATTCTTTAATTATGGTTAGGATGCTTGTTAAATTAATTTAATCTAGTTTTTAAATTTCAAATATGATAAATGTCACTCAATAAAATATGCATTTGAGGAAATGGAGTGAGATGTAATAGAGACGTGCACTCTCCAGTTGGTTAATGTTTTCCTTTTTATTTTCTTTATCTTATTAGCTGTTGTCGTTTTGTTAATCTTTAAAGATTAACAAGATTTTCTTGGTGAGCTACGATTTAATTAAATCATTATGCTACTAACTTTTTTTCTAAATCAAATGGCACAATTAAAAAAACATATTATCCAAGCTGTCCCCTCAATAGCATCCGAAAATGTTGAAGATAAGAATGATTTAAGTTGTATAATTTGCCAATGGGGTCGACTTTACAGAGTGGCATTCCGTTTTTATTCCCTTAATTAAAAGGCACACATGCATTAGAATTATTTAGTAAAGCAGAGTAACCTAACACATTATTATACATATAATCCGAATAGTACTAATTTTAAAATTTAAGAATGATTAAGTTGCATAATTTGCCAATGGGGTCGACTTTACAGAGTGGCATTCCGTTTTTATTCCCTTAATTAAAAGGCACACATGCATTAGAATTATTTAGTAAAGCAGAGTAACCTAACACATTATTATACATATAATCCGAATAGCACTAATTTTAAAATTTAAGTTATATACGCCGATAGAATGAATATTTGTATGCGATTAGTATAATTTAAATGGTTATACATGGTATAATTTAAATGGTTGCGCTAAATTTAATAACGAAAGGACTTTTAAAACTTGTCATACATTTGTGTGGCCAGGGCAGATGCAACTTTCTAGCAACGAGTTCATCTGAACCCAGTAATTTCGCGCAACATACAAATTTATGTGTAAAAATCTATTAAAATTATAATAAATAGTAGATATGAATTCATAACTTTAAAATATAATTGATTCAATGATAAATCCTTATATTTCTAAATCCTCCTAGTTAAGTTTGTGGCCATAAAAGCTTCCTATTACGAAGATATATGAATGTGTTACTTTTCTGAATGGACTAATAAGGAAAAGTAGAACAAAAGGAGTATTATTTTTATCTAAGTCATCGATGAATGTTATTATAGATATTTATATGTAATTATCTTGTGAGTGATCTGATCGTGTATTCCTAAAACTAAGTCTTAACTTCAAGTGCAGCTTCTTTGTTAGGAGCAAGCATGCCTGAAAAGCCCATGGTGGTAACAGTGGGGACAACGGATCACTCCACAACACACATACATAATCAGAACACAGCAGTGGCGGCCAGCAATAGTGCGGCCGCCACCAATGGTGCTACCGCCATCGATAGCAAAGGTGTCTCCAGGAGATTCAATTTTAGACGATCTTCTTCCTCGTCTTGGACCATTGATCCCAGGAGGATACTTATTTTCTTTGCTACCCTGTAAGTCCTCTTAATTCTTTTTTTCTTTCTCTCGCGATACTAAGGGCTAGCTCAACTATACAATCAAAAGTAATGCAAAAGAGTAATACCCTTTTATCATTACCTTCGCCTTCAAGGTTCACATGTGGTTTCAATGCATTTCACAAGAAAGTATAGAATTGACAACAAAACATTAACAACAATAAATATATTGTTGCTAGAAAACGTAAATGACAATAAAAATTTAATATATTGTTGCTAAAAATGTAAATGGCAACAAATTTAATATGTTGTTGTTGCGAAAACTTTTCGCATTGGAGGTTATTGCAACGGCATGCAACAACTTTTGTTGTTGCGAAAAGTACTTTTGGCAATAACATTCAACATATGAAAATAAAAAATGTTATTCGCAAATGCCTTTCTTCTTGTAGTGTTTGTTAAAGTCATGTCTACTTTTGATCATTCTTTTCTCTCTAAAGTCGAGCTGCTAAAAGAAGGTGATTTAAGAAAAGAAAAGCGCAAACAAGAAAGAAAGCTCACCTAATTACTATAGATAGAACATTAACACCACTCATAACATATATAGGGCTGACTAAGCTGACCACGACTCTTAACTCGTACCCTATGGAATGGATTTCGAGGTGGAAACTGATTTATGAACTAGCCATCCCCAAACGCCAAGCAAAAGGGCGTTTTTTTAGTTTCCTGCCCGGTGTTCGGTATGTGTGTTGGGTCCGACTAGATTAGTTTGCGCCGGAAAGTCCCACATTCGGGGTTAAAACTCCCCCAAACAAAAGGGTGGTTATGCCTCTGCAAATGAATGCAGCTCTTAAATTTTGGCAACTTTTTTTTTTCTTTTTCTGCAAATAACTAAGTAGACTAGATAGTGGAAACTGTTTCTTGCTTCATTTAATCTGAATTAATTGTCCTGCATCTGGTATGATGGACTAAACCAATGGCATTGTAAAAACGGCTGACCTTTGTAATACTTGTTTTATCATTGACAGGTCAAGTATGGGAACAATATTATTGATTTATTTCACACTATCCATGACCAAGTTCAGTGGAGAAGATAAAGCTTCTTATGGAGAAAACATTCTCAGTTGACAGAAAAGACTTCAAAAAACTGTTTGCTCTCCTAAAATAACAACGCGATGAGAAAGTCTATATGATGTCAAAGCAGAAGAGATTGAGCATAACTGGTTCGTGGGTGAGACACATACTGGGAACATTTGGAAGTACAAAGAAAGGAGTTTGATGAATGGAATCAAAGAGATGCTAAAAATACAGAAAGATCTTCCATTAGAAAGAATTCAGAAGGCAGATATAACTTCAATCAGCTGGGCTTTTGTTGTATGGCTTTTAAGAGAAGACAATATGACAAAGATGAAATATTCCAAATAATGAGTGGCAAGGTCTAGAACACATGTATATCTTTTCTTTTTTTGGTTTTATTCTTGTGTTTTTGGTTATGTTTTTCTTATATCATGTATAAAATTTGAGTACCTTTTATACATTGACAGTGTAAGAGTATTTATATTATCACATCACCTAAAAGATAAGTGTTTGATGGTAAATGGCCCATTACAAATGTGCTTTTAATTATATGGTATATTTGACAAGAGATTTTCATGTCAAGTATTAGGATATTGGTAATATAGAACATATAAGATCTTTATAGCTTCATTTTCTTCTATTCAACAAGTTATTTTGTCCTATAAAAGATAATTACCAATAGGATTTGTAACCTAAAAAATAGGCAGACTACCTGATAAAATATGTGGTTAGTACACAAATAAAAGAGTTATTTTCGATGTATATAAGTTAAATTCATAAAATTTAAATGGAGAACCAGGAGTAACCAACCTTTAGTCATCTTTCTCACCATTCCTTCATTTCTTGCCTCCCTCATCTCGGTTTCTTTTGCGATCCTATGCCAACTGCTTCCTTTTGTTGTTTGCAGCTTTAATGATGGCAAACGAAAACAGAAATAGAACTCTGACCTATAGGTCCATGCCTAGAACTAAAAGCTTTTATAGTAGTGAAATATTCCTCCCGACTGAAGCATATGGCCTATGAGGCAGTACTGGTAGTATTAGCATCTCAACTTCAAAAGAGTATAGATACTCATTTAAAAAATGTACATGAGATGCAACAACATTCGCTATATTCAGAGTTGATAATGTTGCGACATTTATTTGAGGGGCAGGAAGAGTTAACATTACCTATTAGCGTGTGCAAATTACATAGAGCACTGTACAATATAAAGCAAAATGTATAGCCCCTGTTATACATAAGTCGCAACCATAGCACGTTTGTTGCTCTGGCATTGCCAGCCCAAAGATGTCTTGGCTTTCAACTTTCAAATATTGTCTTTCGTCGAACCTTGAGATCTGATCCATCAATGCTTGAGAACAACGGTTTAATAGCGTTTGGAGATTCTTGGCATTGAACACCTGTGCTTTCTGTCATGGTAAAGTCTCAGAACAATAACAGCCGTTTCTTCAATAGCTTTAGATGTAACTTCTGCAATCAAATGGAAAAAAAAAAAGAGTTATCAAATTACTAATAAACTCCCTCATTACTTCGTCTGTATGGGCGTTCTTGTAGGAGGTTCACATCTTGGTTGTTATGCTCATGTAGGAGTGTCGAATGGGCGACTTGGGCTGAAATGGGTTGAGCTAATAAATGAGTGTGTAACTGACCCGCCCAAACTTGAGCGGATTGGGCAGGTCATGTTTTCATGGCTAATTTTTCCACCCCTAGTTATATCCAATATCAAACAACACAAAAACTTGATCACATACATTCCATACGAAATTTGGGAGGAAAATTACCTATCACCGGCCAGACAGGGTTTTGCGCGAAAATTTTCCCCGCATATACCAACTCTTCTTTCACATAATCCATGTCATAATAGTTGGTCTTCAATTCTCCATCAAAACCCAGAGTTTTAGCTCTTGCTCTTCTGATGGATTGCAGAACAACAGGATTTATAGTCAAAGCAAATACCTTTTCCGGGTTAACTTCAAAGAGAGTCTTGGGCAAGTCTATATTCATGACAATTGGCACATTAGCTACTTTATACCCTTTCTGTGCTAGATAAATAGACAGCGGTGTCTTCCCCGATCGTGAAACACCGGTTAGAACTATATCAGCCATGTGGAGGTTTCGCGGCAAGGCACCATCATCTTGCTTTATGGTAAATTCAATTGCTTCAATCCTCCGAAAGTATTCCTCGCCGAGAGTTTTCTCCCTTTCAGGAGCCCAACGAGGGAGGCCAGAAGGTGAAACGCCGAGATGGCCAGCAATTGCCTCTGTAATCGGGCCCAGTATATCACTAGATGCTACACCCCAGTGTTGACATGCTTGTTTGGCAGATTCAGCCATGGAAGGCTCAGCTAAAGTATAGACAACCATAGCCCCTTCTTTGGCTGCTTGCTTTATTATCTCCATTAATTTATCAACATCATCAATCTAGAAAGTCGTGGTCCATCAAGCGAAAACGGTTCAACACACTAACTAGCAATTACTTGTACTAGGAAATCTTATTCAACACTAAGCTTAATCATAAATGTTGTGAGATCACATCAACTAGTTATCTAGCTCAGATAGTAAACATGGTTATTTAGATTCAAGATGATGAATAAACAAAAACAAGATCAGATTGCTTTTCACATGAATCTTTCATGTCAAGTTTACTAACTCTGGCAATACAAAGAAATAGCATGTCAGTAGCAGCTCCAAGGAAGAAAGTTATTTGTATGCTCACTATACTTCCTCACACAATTTCTGTAACTTGTAACTGCTAAAAATAAAATAAAATAAAATGGAGATTTCTTCGGACTTCGCATGCATTTGAATATATACTTTTTTTTATAATCGTGGTGTCCCGTTCAGCTTACACACACCTCGACTAATCTTAATATGTACTGTTAAAAGGACAACGTTGGCCACCTCTATTTTCTTCTTCGTCTTAAGACGAGACATTAGCAATGCTTTCAAGTGACAACCAAATTATAACACAATCTTAGGACTTAAGACAGCGAAGCATTGTGTAGTTGACATCTCCATTTCTTCTTCGTCTTAAAACATCTCGACATTAGCACGCTTTCTATTGACAACCAAATTATAACACAATGTTAGGACTTAGACAGTGAAGCACTGTCTAGTTGACATCTACCACGTCTAGCTCAGGGAAGCAGCTCTTGACACACTATTGCTTCCATTTTGTCTTCTTTCTTCGTTTTCCTTTCAATTTTTTATTTTTTTTTGGAAATTTGTTTTATTTCAATAACTTACGTTAAAGCTATGTGCGTTTTCCAAGCATCCATCTGCAAATAGCCACTCAAAACTTCAATCCCAAAGTTAAAGTTCAAAACTTCTTACTATAATGAAATTATACTGACAGGGAAAGGAAGCATTTTGAAGTTTTTTTCCCTTTCCTATTGTTTTTATGCAATGGAATAACATGCATGATATGAGCAAAGACGGACTTAACTCTTTGCAGCAAATTCAACTGCGACCATCCTTTTTCACTAAGAACATCTACACATATACAGGCATTGTTTTTTTAAAAAACAAGAGCAACATATAAGTAATCTCTAAAGAGACTTATAATACATACAGTAGAAGGACTAATCAGTTATATCTTTCATTGTTCTCAACATGCCCATATTGGCACTAATGGTACGTAAATGTGAGACAATTATTCATTTCAGTTCAGTTCAGTTCAGGGTTTACTTAGCCCCATTTTACCTCTGGGCCAAGGTCGATCCCTCGATGAACTAATACGCACTCTTTCAAGGGTGGTTATTAGTTAGGACCAAGACCAATTTGAAATAAGATCTTGCCAATATGAATATTATTATACTATAAAGACATAAATTAGCTTAGTTCTGTTTTTTCTTCTGCCCCCAGTGGCCGCTAGACATATATTTGTCTTGATTTAATTTTTTTCTTTTGGTCACATTGACACTTAATCCAAACTACAAGCATCATAAACAGATACTCTCCTTCCCAATTTACATGACACTTTACACTTTCCGGAAGTCAAATTGGCTTCTCTTTGAAGATAATTGAATTAGATCAATTTAATATTTTAAAAAATTTAGATATTCAAAAAATATACAAAAAAAATACTTTAAATTGCAATTCTGTCAATTACATTTTAAATTATTGGTCAGTATTTACCTAATTTGGATCTCAAAAAAATCAAGAAGTGTGACATAAATTGGGAGAGTATATCATAAAAGATAGTACCTCCGTTTACTTTTACTTGTCACATTTGGCTTCCTGAGAGTCAATTTAACTAAGCTTCAACCTAAATTGAATTAGATTAATTTAATATTTTAAAATTAAAATTTAGATGTTTTATAACTGTACAAAAAATACTACAGGTGCAATTCTTCTCATATTAGTAGAATGAATATCTGTCAAAGTCCATACAATTTGACTCTCGAAACGACGTAACTAAAAATGAACGGAGGGAGTAAAACTTACCCCAGAGAACAAGTGAGTATTCACAGGGCAATGGCGATCAACTAAGCAATAATCAAACTGTCCTAACGCTGCATTAACGGCATGCTCCGCCGTCCATCCAGTTCCGTCAGACACCATAAAAATCGATTTCCCTCCGTTAACTTCCCTTTCATCCTCTGACGACGAACTGGACCGGCTGTTTCCACGTTTCGGAGAAGACATAGTCAACTCAATTTGCTCCTCTTCACTCCTAGCCGGTGGTGAACCGGACTTAGTAGTGCGTAATTCAGTGTTGAAACTGAGAGCAGACCGGTCTAGTTTCCGGCCGGACCGGATACTTCGAGCTCTCGACCACCGGTTTAACTGAGGACTAGTTTTAATCCGTCGAACTTGCGGCTGAGGTTCATCGGAAGTTTCAGAGCTCGCCGGAGGAATATTAGACATGCTTAAGCTACAGGAACAAATCATTTTCTTTTGGATTTTTTTTTTTTGTATCACTGAAAATTTACGTCGGTGTTTTGTTGATCCCAAGACGCAGTCACAGTGGAGATTTTTTATTTTACGGGTTCCATAATGGTTTGGGTCGGCCCATGTATTGGTGGTCCAACTTTTCTTTGGGCCAAGTTTTTGTTTCGAAGAGGTCGTTTGGGGTCATTAATTTTTGGAATATTTACCTATCTAGCTGACTCTAAGAGATATTTATGATTAGTAAATTACTATTTAATTTAATTTAATTACTTTTCATAGCTATATATAATTTTTAATTTACATATCATAACTTATACCATTTACCTACGGTTAATGACTTGTATTTCTTCTCACCCCTCCCTCTTTTCTCCATCACCTCTCTTTGTTCCCTCTCTCTTCTCAACTTAGCAGCATTAACAATAACCAATTTCAGAACCCTCAACTTTCTTTGATTGCATCAGTTCCCTATTATACATACACAAATTTTTGCACCATCTATCAAATCCCTCATTTTTCTTTGATTGCATCAAACACCGTTTTCTTTTTCGTTGTTATATAGTAGCCATGACCAATAACGAAGAATTGAACCCAATTTTATCCAGTTAACAAACTGAGGTAAAACATGAGAAGAAACCTAATAAACTCACACCATTGCAGCTAAGGCGGCAGTCGTAGTCACTTGATGATGTTTTTGTTATCAAATCTAGACAGTGAAATACAATGCTTTTCTCCTATTGAACCCTGTTTTTTGAATCGTCATCGTTACTTCTCAAACCGAACCACAAACTCGCTACCGGGCCTACCCGCACATGCAAAGCCCTGATACAACCGAAACAGATCTCCAAGTACACGACGACGATGAGAATTGTGTGCTGGAATCACAAGTAGACAATGACGATGAGGAAAGATAATAGAGACCAGAATCGTCCGAGGAATTCAGATCTGAGTGTATTCATCTGGTCGAAATCCATGACTTCTTCTCCTTCTTATATCTCAGATCTAAGTGTATTCATCTGGCCAAAATCTATGACTTATTCTTCTTCTTCTTATATCTCAGATCTGAGTGTATTCAGTGTAAATATAAGTTATATGTATTTGCCTAATTGTATTTTTGGGGCAAACTAGATATATTTGACAATATATGTTATTTGAGTGATCTATATCATATTTTTGTATATATTTTTCGGATAAATACAGTGTATCTAAAATTTTGCATTTGAATTTTTATTGAAATACATTCAAATACAGTCAAATACATATTGCGACGTCCGACAGAGACCTTTCTGATCGAAGATCAAATACATTCAAATACAACCAAAATAAAAGAATACATCAATATATAAACACACTGGAATGCACAACTCCTTCGTGTATTTAAATAGACTGGTGTTCACGCCTAATTTTTACCCTCCAATACGTCTATTTAATTATTCAGGGTTCCTGAGTTATGAACGGAGTAAAATATGCATTTTACAAAGCGAAATTGATTTTACAAAATTATTTCGGTAAAATTTTGCCATGTTATTTGGCAAAACATTATCGAATATATTATTGTATATCATTTGTACATTTTTACATATTTTTAAGAAATATCTATCAATTTCTATAAATTAAAGAGAGCGATTATCCGATTAATTGTCTAAATTAATTATTATAAATTGATAAATATTTTACTCCGTAGAATTAAGGAAACTTGATTAATTAAATAAGGTGTAAAATAGCATTTTATTTTTATCTCTCAATTGTTTTAATTATGAAAGATTTTGTTTGTATTTTAATGTTTAGCCTCAAAATTGATTTTAATTGACCAGCGAACTATAATGCACCACGTCCCAAGTTTGAGAAGAAACTAGCTCGAGTATTCACATCGTTGTTGAACACACGCACACGATTGCTCGAGGAACAATTTGTCGCTGGCATGATTCAAACTTTACCTATAAAGTAGGTTGATTCCGGGAATTATTTCTATCATCTGGACCAAATATGTACTTATCATTCATGCGGATCCTAGCACATCACTAAAGATTGCATGAACTTGAAGCACAAGATTCAGGATTTGATAGACAAAAGGGGAATCACATTGTAGATGGTCGCTCCTAATGTGAATACCAACCCACTACCCAATCATGGCAATGCCACTATTCACATGATTGAGAGGGAAAAAGACTGGACAATTTGTAATCATTTGAGCCTAGCACCCATGAAAGCTCTTCAACAGACTGTGGCATCGCTAACTATACATGAGCGACCTAGGTTCGAATTGCTGATTCATGTGCCAATAATAGCGCAAGTGGCTCCGGGTGTCATCAAGCCACCTAGAAAAGAGTTCATTGTTGAAGCTGCCATTGCACACGACATGCAGATCAAGACGGTGATATACTCCTGAAGAGCTAGCCTAAGGGGGCACCAGAAAGGAAAACAATTAGAGAAGGCCAATCATGGAAGGTGAAGCCGAAGATTTCTGGCACCGAATTCAACCCAAAGAGTATTCTATCATCGAGCACTTGAAAAAGACTCTGGCACAAAAATCAGTATTAGCACTATTGCTAAGTTCTTCCCAACACCATCTGTCATTGATGAAAGTGCTAGATGAAGCACATGTTCCTGCCGGAACAAGCGTCGAAAGCCTGGCTACCACAGTCGCCCATATAATAGGAGACCACCGGATATCATTCAAGAAAGATGAGTTGCCCAAAGAAGGGTTGATGCATAACAAAGCATTGTACATCACTATTGAATGCAGAAGAAACATTGTAGAGCGAGTCCTCATAGACAACAGAGCTGGACTGAATATTTGCCCAGCAACCACGCTGGAGCAATTAGGAAACGATATGGGTAAGATAAGAAAAGTCATATAAATGTGAGAGGATTTGATAGGGCTCAGTGCGACCTAGTTGGGAAAGTTGACATGTGCATCCAGATGGGACCCGCTGAGTTTATAACATAATTCTAGGTCATGTCAATCTCCACTAACTATAATTTGTTGTTAGAAAGACCCTGGATCCATGTGGCTAGGGCCGTACTATATTCTCTACACCCTGCTGTGAAATTCGTGCTGGAAGGGCATGAAGTGGTGATACACGGAGAAGGAAGTATCCACAACTACCCCAACAACTCTGTCCCTGTGATCGAGGGAGTTCCCAAGGGAACGAATTTCCATATAGTTGAGTTGGTGGGGGACACATATGAAGAGGTCATGACATAAGTCCCAATGCCGATCGCATATAGAATGATTGCCTTCACAATGTTGCAAAATGGTTTTGAGCCGGGGAGGGTCTCAGAAGAAATTTGAATGACATCATAAAGATGATTGAGATCCCCAAAAATTATTTCTGATATGATCTCGGATACATCCCCATCTTTAAGGACGTCTCTAATAAGAGTTGGAAGAATAAAGATTACCCAAAGTTACGAAAGTCAATCCCAAGTCTGTACCAATCATTTCCCGTCAAGAGACCGACACCGGATGTAGATGATGCTGAGGAAGAGATAGAGATGTTTTTTTCAAAGAAAGATTGCCTGGCAATCCTGGAGGAGCAAAATAAAGTGCCCGCAATTCGCAATGTGAATCCGGGAGAATGACTCAACAACTGGACTTTCATTCCACTCCTTGTTCCTCGGTAGCCATGATAATATTTTATAGCTTTCAAAAATTAGTGTAGCACGGTCGAGGCCTGGCTATGCACCATTTAATTGCTTTCCTCGTGATGTTTATTAAAAATGAGAATGACTCGATGTTGATTCGAGTCAAGACCACAGTTTGTATTAAACTTTCACAAATTAATGAAAAGCCCTGTTTTATCAAATTACGCTTTATTTTCCTTTACTTTGCTTTTATATTACTAATCACACTTTGCCTTACATTTCAGAAATAAAAATGAATCAACCCCTCATGTCATGACATGTCATAAAATAAGCGAGTCACATGTTGAGGTCAAAGAAGAACACGAGGAGGAGACATATTTACTAAAAGATCTCCACAATGATGAGGAACATTATGAGAACAGGCAGAAGCCCAACTTGGACGAAACATAATCCATCGACCTAGGGTGGGAGGGAATAGTTAAAGAGACACGGATCAGTGCACACTTGGGGTTGCCACAAAAAGAAGAGCTAATCAGCTTTCTGAAGGAATATGTGGACGTATTTGCATGGTCTTACTCTGATATGCCCAGTTTGAGTACAGATATATTAGCACACAAGTTGCGAATCAATCCTGGGTTCACACCAGCAAAGCAGAAGATCAGACAGTGCAAGCCAAACTTAAGTGTGAAAATAAAAAAAGAGGTCGAAAAGCATATTGAATTGGAGTGGTAGAGGTGACCTCGTATCTTACGTGGTTAGCTAACATTATACTAGTATCCTAAAAGGACGGGAAGATCTGAATCTGTGTGGACTACCAGGATCTTAAAAAAGCTAATCCAAAAGACAATTTTCCACTCCCAAATATCCACATTCTCATCGATAGCTGCTCCAAGAATAAGTTGCAGTCCTTTGTCGATTGTTTCACCGGGTACCATCTAATTCTGATGGAAAAAGATGTAGAAAATATAGTTTTCATTACACCGTGAGGAGTCTATCACTACCAGGTAATGCCATTCGATCTTCAAAATACCGGCACTACATACATGAGAGCCATGACAACTATTTTTCACGATATGATCTACAAGGAAATTGAAGTTTATGTGGATCATGTCATCATCAAATCAAGAGAAGGCGCTGATCATATCACCCACTTGTGCAAGTTCTTTGAAAGACTCCAGAAATTTAGTTTGAAACTAAACCCGGGAAAGTGTGCATTTGGGGTACCTACTGGAAAATTGCTTGGGTTTATAGCCAGTCGAAGAGGCGTAGAACTTGATCCGTCAAAGATCAAAGCCATAAAGGATTTGCCTCCTCTGAATACCAAAAAGGAGGTCATGAGTTTTTTGGGTCGTTTATATTATATCAATTGTTTCATAGCTCATTCCATGGTGATCGTGGAACCCATACTCAAACTCTTGAAGAAGGACGCACCGACAAAATGGAACGATGACTGTTCAGAAAGCATTCGATACCATAAAAAGTATCTTTCAAACCCTCTTGTTCTAGTACCGCCAAGACTAGGGAGTCGTCGATTACTGTATTTGTCAGTATCAGAAAATGCCTTCAGATGCATGTTAGGACAACACGACGAGGCCGGGAATAAGGAACATGACATCTACTATTTGAGTAAGAAGTTCACCGCTTGCGAAGTGCGGTATACTTTGTAATAAAAGACATTATGTACATTGATATGGGTAGTCCGGAAGCTGAGACACTACTTGTCATCATACACTACCCATCTCATCTCTAGAATGGATATATGTTTCGCTAGCCAATGCCCGTGGGAAAATTGGCCAAATGGCAGATGTTGCTAAGTGAATTTGACATCTGTATGTGGTTCAGAAAGTCGTGAAAGGGCAAGCATTAGCCAACTTTCTCACCGATAACCCAGTGGATGACGATGCAGAACCACTCCTAACATATTTTCCAGATGAAGAAATACTAGTAGCTGACGAATGAGAAGAAGAACTTTATTCAGGATGGAGAATGTTCTTTGATGGTGCCATCAATTATCAAGGTTCCGGAATCAGAGCAGTATTGATATCAGAATTAGGACAACACTACCCAATAGCCGCGAAGCTCACTTTTCATTGTACCAATAACATGACGGAATATGAAGCTTGCATCTTGGATCTCCAAATAGCACTCGACTGAGACATCAATGAGTTGTTGGTAATCGGTAATTCAAATATGTTGTATCGCCCAAGTACAGAGAAAATGGGCAACGAAGAACGTCAAGATCTTGCCGTATGTCAACTTCATCCAGAGACTAAGCAAAAGATTCAGAAAGATTATGTTTAGACATACACCCAGAGCACAAAACGAGTTCGCAGATGCTCTCGCTACTATAACTTTTATGATACAACATCCTGAATGTAGCCATATCGACTCGATTGAGATAAGCTTGAAGGACGAACATGCTTACTGTTCCCATGTGGAAGCACAACCCGATGGTAAACCCTGGTATGCTGATTTGAAAACCTACTTAAATAAGAGAGAGTACCCTGAAGGTATAATAAGCAATCAGAGGAAAACCCTCCGAAGAATGGCTAATGGTTTCTTTATGAGCAAAGATGTTCTCTACAGAAGAACATCAGATTTAGGCTTGCTCAAATGTGTGGATGACACATAAGCTACTGGAGGAAGTACACGCTGGGGCTTATGGACCATATATGAACGATTTTGTGCTAGACAAGAAGATCTTGCGCATTGGATATTATTGGATGACTATGGAAGTTGACCGTGTTAGATTTGTGCAGAAATGTCACCAATGCAAGATACAGAGATTTGATCAGAGTCCCACCAAACGAACTCAACGCCATGAGTTCACTTTGGTCGTTTATTGCTTATGGCATGAATGTCATTAGACTAATTAAACCAATAGCATCAAAAGGACACCATTTCATCTTGGTGGCCATAGACTATTTCATGAAATGGGTCGAAGCTACATCCAACAAAACGGTAACCAAGAAGGTAGTGACTGATTTTGTGAAGAACAACATCATTTGTCAATTCGGCATCCCAGAAAATAGGGTGAACATGAACAATCACTTGATGAAGGATATCTGTGACCAATTTCACATAACCCATTAAAACTCAACATCATACAGATCGTAGATGAACGAAATTGTAGAAGCCACAAACAAAAATATCAAGAGGATATTGTGGAAGATGACGGATAACTATAAGTGTTATTATGAACTGTTGCCTTATGCTTTGCTTGGGTATAGAACCACAACCAGAACTTCGACAAGAGTTATGCCGTACTTACTAATCTATGGCACAGATGCGGTCATCCCGACCGAGGTCGAGATACAGTCACTCCGGATTATCCAAGAAGTAGAGTTGGATGATGCAGAATTGGTTGGAAAGATTTATGAACAATTGGCTTTAATTGACGAAAAGTGAATGATCGATATGTGTCATCATCAACTGTACCAACATAGGATGACCCGCGCCTTCAACAAATGGGTTAGAGCCCGAATCTTCCAGATCAGACAGCTGTACTTAAGAGAGTATTCCCTCATCAAGATGAGTATAAAGTGAAATTTATGCCACATTGGCAAGGTCTTTAGATAGTTCGCAAAGTACTTTCAGTAGGAACATTGGTCTTAGCAAAAATGGATGGCCAAGAGTGGCCCAAAGCAATCAACTCGGACGCGGTCAGAGATATTATGCGTGAATGTATGCTTTTCTATGTAATCGCATTTCCCTTTACTTGTAATCACTACAGGAAGACCAATCTCTTGTAGCAGAGATACGTAGAGGGACCCGTGAAGGGTTCCGATCTTTTCCTTGTAATAGAAGAAAATCCAAATGTTATTCTTTGTACTATGAACTACGCAGTGACATAATTTCCCCTAAGGCATGATACGTAGGCAGTCCATTTCGAACCCGGTCATATCATTATACATAACCAAATTATGTTTATTCCAAACTACGTTCGACCTAATTCCTGATGCATTAGGATACGTAGGCGCTCTCTGATCTCGGTCGCACCAACAGAAAACCAAAGAAACCCTTAGGAAGCCACAGGGGCATAATTTTTTAGAAGATCTAAAAAATTCCCGAAGTCAGGTTCAATGAATGATGCTTGCCGTCACAGCTTCAACTGGGGCATAATTTTTTAGAGGACATAATTCTTGAGAGGATCTCAAAAATTCCTTGTAAGAAGACTCGAAGAGCATCAACCGACAAGAAATTTCATAACTGGGGCGGAATTTTTGAGGGGGTCTCGAAAATTCCTTCGCCGCGAGAGTTCGACGATGCAAACTTCAGACTAGGACATAATTTTTGAGAAGATCAAAAAATTCTGCAAATACAAAACCAAGGAAAAATCTCGTTTCAAAGCGCATGTCATGATATTTTAAAATAAAAGTTTTTGAAAATAAATATTTAATTGTCTTTTTTTCAAATCAATACGTTTTAAATATTTAAAATATTTTCTTACTAAACTCAAATATCTCATGCTACCGAGTTTGGAATAAGAATGACCCAACAGAAGAAGAAGAGAAGAACCAAGGATACGAGCTAACCTCAATCAAACTAACGATTTTTCTGTGGATACAAGTTGAGTCTGTTAGTAGAAGGCACCAACATATTTTTCACTAACCCGTGTGTTCATGTTTGTAGAGCAGGAAAAAGTGCCACAATTGGCATAAACAAAGACAAAAGGAAATCGGACTAAGAGAGTCACATCCATCAGATAAAATAAAGGCAAACAGATCAAGAGGGTCACAGCTGACAGATGAATCAAAGCCAAGCAGACCGAGAGGGTAACAATCGATAGATGAACAAAAGGGTAAATCGACTAAGAGGGTCACAACCTACACAAAGGACAAATAAGAAGCAACCCGGCCACGAGAGTCATACAAGAGCCAAGACAATGTAAAATCATCCAGAGAGACGACAATAGTCATCCACAAAGTCAGAATGGTATAAATTCGGTCAGGAGACCACAATATTCGTTCCTAGAATCAAGCGATGTAAATCCGATCAGGAGATCGCAGTGTTCGCTCAAAGAGTTTAAGCGATGTAAATCCAGTCAAAAGGCGGCAATATTCACCCCAAGGGTCAAGATAATGTAAAACTGGTCAAGAGGACTGCAATATTCATCTTCAGATGTCATGTGATGTAAATCCGGTCATGAGGCATCAATATTCTCTCTGAGGGTCAAGACGATGTAAAATTGGTCAGGAGACCACAATGTTCGTCCTCAAAGTCAAAGCGACGTAAATCCAGTCAGAGGCTTTCGCTCAAAGAGTCAAAATGATGTAAATTCGGTCAAGGAGACCGTAATATTCGTCTTCAGAAGTCAACCAACGTAAATCTAGTAAGAGGTAACAATGTTCGTTGTAGAGTCCAGATGATGTAAAATTGTTGCGTTATTTCTAGATGCTACGCAAGTGTACGTATCACAATTTGTAATAAATTTCGGTAAGACTGAGTATCGTCCACAGAGACTGATTTATCAAGTACCAATTAACTAATCTTTAATTTCTATTTGGCTAACAAATATAAGTGATGATTTCTAACTAAAGAATTAACAAACTAACATGAATTTCTAGAATAAAATAGCAATGAAAACACACGAGGTTTAATTCAGTAATGAAGGAATTAGGGTTTCCAATCTCCTCAACTTTCTACTCTATTATTCATTAATGCAAGACTAACAATTCTTCTTCTTATTAAGATAGCAGGTTAACTGAGATGTTCTATATTCCGGTTAGGACATATAAAAACTCAACCTAAGTGAGAACTTTCTATATTTCTATGATAAGTTCGACCACATAGGAGGATTAAGATTAATAACCTAAAACGCTACACAGATAGTCGTGATACTCTCGTTCAAGATTAAACCTACGTCTAATCAACTATAGCATATTCAGATCTCGATTTGAAATCATATAGATAATGAAAACAAAAGGTCAATTAATTCTCATTCAATAAACGCAAGCTGAATAGATTTTACTAGATGAATAAGAACATTACAATGCATTAAATCATAATAGAGTTTCAAGTGATTCGACGAAAAATCCTAATAAAAGTAATTAGCTCCTAGACATGCTAAGAAAACTAATTAACTTAATATCCAACATGAACTGAATCAAAGTAAAGCAAAGGAAAAGAACTTGAACAATAGATGTCCCTAATGGCTTCCTTCTTCTCTTGTTTCTTGCCTCCAAAGTGTTATATATCTCTCAAATTCGCCTCCCCAAGCTTATATCATGAACCCCCCCCCCCCCCAAATGGGCCTTTTGCCCTTGTTAAATTTAGGTTTTTCGCTGCCCTGACGTCATCGGCGCCGCTACTCAGCTATTAGAGCGCCATGACGCTAATTCACTTCTGAAGGTCGTTCACTTTCTGCCAGTGGGGCACCGTGGCGCTAATGTTGGGCGCCGCGGCCCTTCAGCGCCGCGACACCATGCTATGTTGCATCGCGACTCTTCAATGTTCTTTGTCCGGAATTTGTTTAGACTGCTTTCCGAGCTTCCCAGGACTTCTATGACTTATTTCTTGTGGCCAGGTATACATTTTTATCCTCAATGACTGCCTATTTCTTTGAATTCGCCTTATCCTTTTCTGAATCGCTGAGAACCTGAAAACACAATGCAACACGCATAATACTGCAAAAAACAACTAAAAGACAAACAAAACACTCTTTAAAAGACACTCTAAAATAGTACTCAAATCTACCTAACAAAAATCGGTCAGGAGACCGCATTGTTCGTCCCTAAAGTCAGAGCGATGTAAATTCGGTCAGGAGGCCGCAATGTTCGTTACAGAGTCCAGACAATGTAAAACTGGTTAGGAGACTGCAATATTTATCCTCAGAAGTCAGACGATGTAAAACCGGTCAGGAGACCACATTGTTCATCCCCAAAGTCAGAGTAACGTAAATCCAATCAAGAGGCTACAATATTCGGTCAATAGAGTCCACATGATGTAAATTTGATAAGGGGACCGCAATATTCACCCCAAGAGTCACGACGATGTTAAATCAGTTAGGGAGACCGCAATATTCATCCTAAAAAAATTAAGATGACACATATGAATGTCGAAAAGGTCATTCATCTGCAACAAAGGTCAAAAGTGTCGAGAAGACACCAACTCAAAATCAAAAACCAAAATATCCCACGATGTTATCAGGCAAATAGAAATAGGCTCGGAGTTGCTCAGTGTGTCAGTCAAGCCAAATCCATATGCATGCGGAAAAACGTGAAATTTTTTCTTGCACAGTCGATTGAGACAGGATTCCACGAGAGTCAAGCTTTTTGGACATGAGTCGGAAGCCACTCCATGCCATGCTAGGCCATACATATTTTTCTTTTATTTTTTTTAGAGTTCCCACATAAATTCGTCTGATCGAGTTGAACTACAAGTGACCTAATTCCTGAAATCGGGAATATGTAGGCGGACTCAATACCATAGAGCCGATCACACTCTATCAAGAGTCTTTTAAATTTTTTTCTTTATTTAGTCCTCTTTGAGTTAAACTACAGGTGACCTAAATTCTCATATAGTCTGAGATATGTAGAAAACTCAGAAATCGGGGTCCGACCACAATTTTAGAAAATTGCACAAAAACTGAGAAACATTTTGACTTGGTTGGTAAAAATCAGGTTCGTCAAATTTTGTTGTTCATGGATGGTCCCATCATACCTGAACAATGAAGGGGAAGTTATTGACACCTAATTTTTACCTTGCAATACGTCTATTTGATTATTCGGGGTTCCTGAGTTATGAACGGAGTAAAATATGCATTTTACAAAGCGAAACTGATTTTGCGAAATTTTTTGATAACATTTTCCCATGTTATTTGGCAAAATATTATCGGATATATTATTGTATATCATTTTCTCATTTATACATATTTTTAAGAAATATCTATCAATTTCTATAAATTAAAGAGGGCGATTATCCGATTAATTATCTAAATTAATAAAATATTTTACTCTATGCAATTAAGGATACTTGATTAATTAAATAAGGTGTCAAATAGCATCTTATTTTTATGTCTCAATTATTTTAGTTATGAAAGATTTTGTTTGTGTTTTAATGTTTAGCCTCAAAATTGATTTTAATGGACCGTTTTAACCGCAATTGAAATTAAAGTAGTTATTTATTATTTGATTTTGTAGTCAAATTTGCAAAATATACACCTGAACGCCCAACCATTTTTATTTTAATTGTTTTGACCCATCTCTCCTTTAAATCGGCCGAGCCCAGTCCAGTTTGGACATGACCCGGCCCAGATACTTCTTTTATCGACGAAGAGCAGAAGCAAAGCCTCATTCATTCATAACAAAGCTAGGGTAATAAACCCTAGCCGCCGTCAACTCCCACAGTCTCTCTTCGCCTTTCTCGCCCAAAAATGGCGAACATTCAGAGCTCGTTCCAGTTTTGGTTCGTTCCACGGTCTTAATGACCCTTGTTTTCTTCGTCTCCTCTCTCCGCTAGAGCTCCATCACGTTCAAGGTAAAACCTCCCTTACTCCTCTGCGCCTTATTAATGAGCTTTGACTCATTGAGGATTCAAAAATCGATTTCTTTCTGAAATTTCAATAAAAAATCATATGAAATTACAAGTCCCACATTGGTGGATTGGTAAGAATTTAGGGCTTTGGGTTCCTATATAAGGAACCCCCTCTTCTCATTCCCACCAAGCCTTGATAGTGGATATTCCTCCTGAAAATCAAGCAGTCAGTCTCATATTTTGAGCAAATAGAAACCCTAGGATATTTTCCCTAAGGTTTCAAATAGTTTAAAAATTTCCTTCTGAATTTTGTGTGGTCCGAGCATAATTGGATTTGGAGGTATGCTTCCCACTCCGAAACCTCGAATACGGCTGCGCATGCAAGAGTTATTTATGAAACCCTCTTAGTTTAAATTTTGCATTCTTTTGGTTGCTTTTTGTTTATGTGTTTAGTTTAGTTTAGTTTAGTTGTTCATGTCATTACGAGTTACATTAAGGGTTGACACCTAATTTTATCCTCAAACGCGTCTATTTAATTATTTAGAGTTCATGAGTCATGAACGGTGTAAAGTATGCATTTTACAAAGCAAAACTGATTTTATAAAATTATTTCGGTGACATTTTGCCATGTTATTTGGCAAACTATTATCGAATATATTATTGTATATCGTTTGCCCATTTTTACATATTTTTAAAAAATATCTATCAATCTCTATAAATTAAAAAGGACGATTATTTAATTAATTGTCTAAATTAATTATATTAAACTACTAGATATTTTGCTCCGTGAAATTAAGGAAGTTGATTAATTAAACGTGATGTCAAATAGCCTCTCATTTTTTATTCCTTAAAATTACCTCAAACTTTAAAGATTTTACATTTTTACGGTTGTTATTTAAGAGCGGGTTTTATTTTTAACCTCGATTGATTTTAATTGGCCAATTTTGGCCACAATCGAAGTTCAAGTGGACATGTGTTAATTTATTCCGTGACCACATTTGCATAAATTAAGCCCCATAACCCACCCCTTTTCATCTAATTGGTTTTGGGTCATTTCTCTTTATTTTCGAAAGAGTCCAGTCCAAAATGGACTAAGGCTGGCCAGTGGGTTGGGTCAGCCCGATATTGGTCCCGGTCCCGCCCCGACCCCGACTTTTGTTTTTTGATCTCGTCCCGACCTGTCCCAGCCCGCCCCAGGCCTGTCCCGATCCCGGTCCCGCCCCCGATCCCGTCCGAAACCCCTTATTTGCTCAAATAACCATTGCACCAGCGACTATTTTGCATTTTGGCTGTTGTGCAACGGTCATTTTTGGCCTCCTCTCCCCCAACCCCCACCCCCTTAATATTTTTTTAACTCATAAGTTATTATATTTACACTTTTATCAACTATAAATACCTCATTTTTTCTTCATATATCTCTCAAATCTTCCTACAATCTCTCAATCTATCTCTCTACAAGTCTACATTGTCTACTAAATATTGAATTTTATTTATTCATTTGGGAGTGAAGTTGACAACTAGCTTGAGGATCTTCCATCGAGCAAAGTTTTAATTTTCAACCTCTCGATTACACGTCGACGTTTGATACATTCGTTCCTTCATTAAATTGTTATTGTCTGTTTATTTTATTTAGCGCATTTTATTTCATTTACTTTAATTATTTATTAGTATAATTATAAATTTATAATGGATGGATTTAAACGTATGCTTATGGGTAGGGGTCAGACTTCTTCTAGTAGGGGCAACAAGGACAATGGTACTTCTTCTAGTCATCCTATTTCTAGACAGAATCCTATTTTACACAGGATGATTTTATTGATACTGAATATTTTCCTACAATACCATTAGATTTAGATAGGGGTGGACGTATATCGGTTCATATCGGTTTTGTATACGAAAATATGAACCGAATAAAAATTATTTTTTTTAAAAACCGAATCCAACTTAAAAAAATGATATGTTCGATTTATATCGCCGAACGTATCAGATTATATCGGTTTTTTCTAGTGGGCCAGGCCGGATCGAGGATTTTAAAAAAAAATTGAATTTTCAAAATTGAAATTGACATTCACACCTACACTATCATGAAATTTTGACGTTGAAATTTATTGTGTATCGTGAGATGTTTACTAAAGAAAAAGGAAAATTTGAAATTGATTGGGAAAACAGAAGTTTTTCTAAAAATTGCCCCGGCCCCGTTTCGAGAAAATACGCAAAATTAAAAAGAAAATCGGGTAAAACGGACATCCGAGCGCAGAGTTATGATCATTTAAAGTTTTACCAATTTACAACTACTTTCTCTCCCTACATTTTATGTCAATGCTTTCGTGATATGTTAATCAAGTACATGCCGCATTCGACTTCCATAAAAGCATCATAGATTGGCTTCAATGACTATGATTCAAGAGATAGTAGTAGCCTAAAATAAAAAATAAGATTAATTACATATTTAATTTGATTTTTCAGTTCGGTTCGTATCCAAAATTAAAAAATCAAACCGAATCACTAAATCCTGATTCGGTTCATTTTTTCAAAAAAAATATTTTTTTTAAAAAACCGAATAAAAACCAAACCGAACAGCTGGTTAGGTTCGGTTTTTCGGTTCTTCGAATTTTTTGCCCACCCCTAGATTTAGACGAGGAGCTATTTTCTGAAACTCAAGAAGACTTTAATTTTGACGATGATCTAGATGATACACTCACTAATGTAGATGAACACACCCATTGGTGCACCTTCAACTGAAATGCCTCGTATTCCTCCTAGTATGAGACGAGGTCCAGCAAAACAACCATTAAAATCAGATGCATGGACATTTTTTGATAGGGACGTAGAGAATCAAATAGCTAGATGTAAAATTTGTAAAGATATTTTAAAATTTAAAATTAGAAAAGGCCACGGTGGGACGGGGGTTTAATGAGACACGTAGCAAGGGCTCATCCAGCTAGGTATGCCCAATACGAGGCTTCAAAATCGGGTGCGTAAACGCCCGCTCTTTCGGGACAAGGTTCACATACTGTCCCGGACCATGTACAGAGTCAAATTAACCCTATGACGGGGGGAATTGTGGGCTCTAAATACAATAAACATAGAGATAAGGAAGCAATATCAAAATTAGTTGTTGTGGAGGGTTTGTCTTTTTCATTTCCTTCATCTCCTGATTTTATTCATTACATTAGAGAAATGTATAATCCTGCTTTTAACGGTTTTCCTAGATCAACTGTTGAGAGAGATGTATTTAAATTTGCACATGAATATCAACAGTATTTACGTTATTCATTATATCATTTTAATGGCAAAGTGGCTACACTTCTGATATAGGCCGTAGTACCATGATTATTTAACGGTAACCTGTCATTGGTTAGATTATAATTGGTCTATGCAAAAACGTATCTTAGCGTATAGATATATAGATGTTAGGCACATTGGTACTTTTATTGCAGAAAATATTTATATAGTGTGCGATTATTACGGAATAACTGATAAAATTATGAATATTACATTAGATAACGCTTCTTCTAACAATTAAATGTGCGTGTCATATATATAACTTAATTGTAAAGGATGATCTATTACTTTTTGAAGACATTCTTAGTAAAATACAATTTGCTATAAATTTTATTTTTAAAAATAATAGAATACAACGAAAAAAAGAATATAAAAAAATTTGTCACGATTGCAACTACCTTATAGAAAAATTGCAGAAGAAGTACCCACTAGATGGAATTTTTTATACGAGCAACTATTTGTTGCTTATGACTATAGAAAATTTATTACTTTATTTTTTAACTCTCATAATCAAAATGCAGCTGATATGGTTGTAGATAGCGATTGGGAAAAAATTTCCGAACTTATTGTATTTCTAAGGAAATTTTTTCAAGCAACAAAAGAATTTCCAGGTATATATTATCTTACTATTTCAACTATGTTGTTTTATATAGCTCTAATATTTTTACTGTTTAATGAATATATGGATAAACCAGCTTATAAGGCAGCTATTAAAAAAATGTGTATCAAAATAAATAAGAATTTTATTCCTATTCCCACTTTTTATATTATTGATATTGTATTAAATCCGACTATTAAAATAGTCGGTACTAAATCACTTATTGAAACTATTTATGATTGTATAGCAGTACTATCACCTCCAAGTCCCAAAAATCCAAATCACCCACCACCTATTGAACAAAATAAAGAAGAAGTGTTGTCTAGCGTAGAAGACGAATGCAAAAAAGTATATAGGTTTTACCAACAAGAAAATGCTAGCAACCTACCGGCTTCCATACCATCTTCTTCTTCAATACAACCTCACAAAAGACACCGCCCCTTTCCCCCGTCCCGCTCCGACCCGATCTCGCCAAACCCGCCCCGCCCGTCCCGAACCTGGCCCATTAGAACATCCTGTTTGAATATGTTACATGGCCTTGCTTTGTATCATGAATTGTTAAGAAAAAATATGATTTAAATTATGTGTTGAGCATCTTGGTAATTAGGTTCAAGGAAAATAACTTAGGTTAAGAAAGTTATATAGGGCATGATCAATGTGATGTTGGAAGGTTTGTGTTAAGTTTAACTAGCCCAAATAAGTTCATGAGTATCATAGGTGTGTTGTGTTTTATTCAAAAGATGCTTTGATACTATCTAGTTGTTTGAGAGATGTTTGCTGTTTTGGGATTGATGTACTGTTAGAAGCCATGTCATAAGTGTAAAGGGTCTCAAAAATGATCATTTTGAATGTTATGCACTATTTGCACATTCTGTAAATACTATGCCTGTGATCCTAACTTAGCTTACATAGGTGCATTGACATTAGGTTGATATTTGTCTAACTAGGATGAAAGTGGTTATACATGATGTCTGTTCTATCCCTAGAAGTGTGGATTTGAATGTGCTTAGCTCCGTACATGTGATTGCGATTGTTTTTAGCATGTTCTGAACCTGTCAAGGTCTAGGTCTAGGTCTAGATTGTGTGAAAATTGTTGTATTTGCTCATCTATGGGTCCATTTGTAATTCTGTGAGGGAAGGGTTAAGTCTTGAATGTCGTTTCTGTAACTATGGATCAGTATGTGTTGGGTGTCTGAACTTGTAATATACTTGATAACCATCTTAGTTAGTTATGTCAATATGAGGTACCATGTTAAATTTCATGTTTGCTTTGATTAGTTCTGGGAAACACACACTATACCATATCAAGTGGCAGACTTGCATGAACCTATATCTGTTTCTTTTCAGGGGATTAGAATGTCCAGTGGGCTGGAATCATAGTTGTGCATAGTTTCTTTAATGTTGTTAGCCTAGGATAACACTCAGAATGCCATTCTCAGGCCACTACCCTTGATCTGAATGTCTTGCATGTATCCCTACATACTAGGTTGTTGTCCAAAACTAATTTCATGATATGAGTGGTTGGGGTGATGTTTAATCTACCACAAAGTCATTGATTTGTGTCTTTGATACATATTGCTTGTTTTTTTTATCTGGAAATCCATTACATGCTCCTATTAGGACCTAGACATGTTCTGATCTTAGCTAAATGATTCCTTAACTAAGAACTTGTTGGTAACTAGGTAGATTATGCCATGTTTAGTTTTTTCTAAATTATGTATGCCTAGTTTTGGTCTAATTGACTTTGTATAACTTGAGATGTGGTATTCATTTGGCTCCCTAGGAACTTCTAGGCTTCCTTGTGCTTCAAAACTGATCATGTATTTGTTGTGCTTGCCCAAATATGAAATGTTTTCCTATGTTAGGATTATATTATCCCCCCTTTCTCCCCTTTTAGCTCCTGTATGCTATATCATGCCTAATTGGATGTGCTTCATGCATAACCAAGTCTAAACTATGATTTTTGTATGACTTTGGTACCCATAATTCTGTGTTAAGAATTTTGTCTTAAGAGCACCACCTGAACCTGCTTAGATGCCCTTCGCGTCTGTTCTAAGCCTGCTCCATACTTGCCTTTGTGTGTCTTAATGTAAGACAACCACCATGCCTAAATAGCTGATCTGCTAATTTGCTGATTGATACAAAAAATAAGTGTTTAAATTTCATTAGCAATGTTTGCTTATATCTGATGAATTCTGGATATGTTCTAACTGCATTATCCTTTTTTCCCTTCCTCTTTGCATGATCGTAGGCCTGCGGGCCCACTCTCTCTGTCGATTGCTTGAGCCGTTGGGCCTGAGGGCCCAACAACATCATTCTTCATCGAGTCCGGCTGAAATGAAGGCCCAACCATGGATAAAAATGGTAGAAGGCCCAACCATGGGTGAAAATGACGTAGAATAAATAGGATTTTTCTTTACACGGTAATTGGTGGGCTGGTATACCACCAATCCGTAGCTTTATGTCTTTCATTTATTGTATTTGCTACTTGTAAAAATGCTAATATTATTGGAACCTTTAAGTAGAATCTAATTACATAAAGTCGTTATTTTATGTCTTTAAAAATAAAACCGAGTATTCCTTTCGGATTATTGATGAAAAAATGATTTCTCGGCTATTTGTTTTACATAATTACAAGTCTTTAAAAAACAAGCTTTGCAAATGAGTGGAAATAAAACCTTGGTTTAAATTTATCAAAAGGATTGACTTTCCTAACATTGGTTTGAATTATAAATTAGGTCTTGAATTGGCACTGCTTAATTAAGTTAAATACTTGTTTTTCCAATAAAAGAAATAACTAAAAATCCTTTAGGCTAAAAGGGAACAATCCCTTAATGGTTGACCTCTTTTAAAACAAAGATATATTTCGGACTCTTTTTCTTATACATTTGAAAAAGACTTGTTCTCCTTCATTGAAAGAAAGATTTTGCATTTTAAAGGATTTTAAAGAAAGTTGTTTCATCTTTGTTAAAGTGTGTGGAAAGTTATTTTGGTGGAAGATTTTGAATGACAATATGTATCTTTTGCAATGTTTTAAACCTTAAGCAATTTTTATTATTTAAGACCCGAGGTCAATCGTATCTTACGGATCTTTAATATCGGGATGCTTAACACCTTCCTCGGGAGATCATTTGAACCCTTAGCCGAACTCTGGTTGATTTAAGATTTTTTTATTTTGAAAAAACTTAAAGAAAAAATAGTCTTCCTTATAAATTAGGCGGCGACTCTAAATAAATAATAATTTCAAGAGTCCACAAGTTATCCATTAGTTTTTATGCTTTTCGCGTAAAAGTGAACCGTAGCAGATGGCTAGAGAAGTCACTAAACTCTAACATAAGGGTTCCAATAATATGAATTTACTTTTTGAATTTCTTATGTGTTTACTTTATTGCACAATAAATTGTCATTTATGCATCCATCTTTCGCCACATGACAAATCACACACTCATTTGCATCTGTGCACAAAGACGATTATGCGGATCCACAATCATCCTCTAGTAAAAAACCAAAAACATTTTCTTGGAACCTGTTGAAGATTTAGTTGGTTCGTTGTCTTTCAACAGTCAACAATGGTTCACCTCGGGCAGTCTCCCGGGTACCTAAATCCTTTGATTAAGCCCACTCTAGTCAACTTAGGTTAGAGCTAAGCCAAATCCCATTTAATTAGTGCATATTAACCCAGGATGGGCTTTGAGCATTTAAGACGTGTTCGGATCCCTAAAAGACTATCTTCCGTATCCGCGCGGTCGTCCACCCGATGATACGTTCATCCAACTATGTGCTATGTGTGAACATGTTTTGCGCCATATGGGTTAAACTATTGTCCAATGGGGCGGGGCCTAACTATGTGTTGTTTGTGTAGATGTCTACCGACCTTCATTTCGACATAGTCTTGAGAGCACCAGAATTGCTGAGGATGTGGTAGTTCGATTTAGATGACAAGCATCGTAGAGAGATCACATGTTGCCTAGGTTATCTACCCTCCCTCATGACTATGGCGGGTTGTAAAGAACTCATCGAGGTCTTAATCGAATACTAATAGGATAGTGTTTAGGTTCTGGCATATAGAGATGACCCCGATCTTGGAGAAAATTCGGGCCTGCATAGACAGTAATGAACCTTTCTAAGAAGGAGAAATAAAACCGATCACAATCTCTTAGCTCAAATAAGTCCACTCTGATCGAAATTATGAAAATGTTGGCTTTAGCCCAAGCCTCTTGAATCTCCGGGGAAACAGTAGACTTCAGGGATTTATACCAACATTTCAGGAGTAAAGAGGGGTTCATAAATGATTTCCTAGAGTTCCACACTTTCACAGATTGGGATGCCACCCGACCTTTAGCCTTTGCCATCTGTTTATGGGTACTATGGTATTCCCCCAAAATCCCCACCTTGACATAAATACCCGAGTAATCTCAGTCGCTCATGCCATATTTTACGACAAACCAACAAGGGGGAAGCCAAATACTTTGACATAGCCCTAGTCATCCTCACTGATATATACCGGGCCTTGGGTAGATACAGAAACCAGCTTATGTACTTCTAGGGATGTTACTTCTTGCTACAGTGGTGGATCCTCAAACACCTTCGCAAAACCGTAAGACCCCCAGTCTTGGCTACTGATAACAGAAAATATGACTTCAAAAACCATTTACCGGATTTCCCTAACCGAACAAAAAAAGAGTGGTCCCTCTTCTTCTCAAATCTCAAAGAGAAGGATATATATTAGAGGTTCACCGACTTCATCACGACATGGGTTATAGTTTGCGGTAGGAAATGTCCATTCCTACCATTTATGGGTATCCGAGGGGTCTGCCCATACGCACCGACCCGAGTTTTGAGATAGTTCGAGAGAAGGCAAGCAGTGCCTCTGGTTGGAAGTATGGGTGACTATATGATTGACTACAAAGAGTAAAAGATCCGAAATGCTAGAGAATACATCTGAGAGTGGAACAGTTGCTCATATATAAGGTAAGGGAAGTCACCGAGGGTTGTGACGAGGATTAGAGGATTGGCTGAGAGCAGATTCACTGGGAGTTGTTGTGCCAGGGATCAACCAATATCAGCATGTCAGTGATAGACAGTCAAGGCCAAGATCAAAGTCAGGCAGATTTAGAGGCAGGCCAATGATAAAAATGCTAAGTATCGGGAGAAGATAGAAGCTGACAGGCAGACCATAGACAAGCTTGAAGGAGATTTGGGGTTTGCACATGGGTGTCTAGAGGAACTGGGGGAGTAGATCAAGGGGGTTCTGAAGGATACCCACTCAATGAACTTTCAGGAGAAAGGGTACATAGCCGATGCTTTGATGATGGAGATGTATCAGCAGATCCGGATTGCTCTTTGGTAGGCCAAGAAGGGCCGGACAGACGGGGGGTAGACATCGACCACTGAGGGACAACCTTTTTAATCTTTTTTCATTATGCTTTTTATGATGTAACCTTTCGGGGAGATTATTATTATTAATGAAATGATTATGAGGATAATGGTTTGATTTAATAACTTGGCGCAATTATGTTCAAATGCTAGGAAGGTCTCGGTTTAACGAGGCCCAGGGGGCGCTTAATATATTGCAACTATGTCATTATGTGCAAATATTTCTTATGTGCTTCTTCACGCATTTATATTGAATACAATTGATTCAATGCTCTGGGTGTCAACCCAAAAAAAAAACACAAGAATGTGCCTTAAACTGCCAAAAACTCCACTTTCTTAAAATGAAACCTACTTACCTAAACCGTTTACATCTCCCAGAAAGATTGACTTGCTGAGATGGAATCCCGACGTAGTTTGAGTGTCGATGTGCTCTCTACCAGTGTCAATTCCGGAGAAGAGAGCGAAGCTTTGCTCAGGAGAAAGATCGCCGAGATTGATGAAAGGATTGTCTTGATCAAGGCAAAGCTGAAAGAAGTTTAGTAGTTGCTGAACCTCTCCAAGGAAGTGAGAGGAATGATGGAAAACTATGTGCCTTTCTCAGGAAATCCGGAGGCATCTGGAATGGTAAAGGTTGAGTATGAAAGTAAACCATCTAATGAAGCTACCACTGCCGCGTCTGATGCCGCTCTGGAGAGAAATGAGGTCTCGCTATAATTAAGAGAGCTACCTATGCCAACCTGGTGGGCCGTTGCTATGAAGGCCTATGTTTGTCCTTATCGGGTAACACTAGTACTCGTGCTGAGTTCGGAGGTCTATGAGACCATGACGGTAATAGGGACTGCATACCCTAGTAAAGTGATACTGCCGCTATGCGCTTTAGCATATGCGCACAAGAGATGCGCGTACCACATGAACCAAACAGGACACATCACTGATGAATGTGTGCCCCTCAAAGAAAATTGTGCAATTGATCGACAATGGGACCATTCGTCTCATCTAGGGACCCTACTCCTTGTTGTCACATGACCCAATCACTGGTATTGGAGGCATCAATGTCGAGATTCACCTGTGGAGGTACGACTTCACCATCTTCGAAGACTCCTACACCGAAATCTTTACGAAGTTGGTCGCTGCTGAAAAGATCAATCCCATCAGGCCCTCGTGGAAACCTTCATCCTCCAGAGCTAGCGAAGGAAAATATTGTCCATACCACTATGGGGCACTAGGCCACAACATTGAGGAATGCGAGGCATTCGAATTTGAGTTGGAGCACCTTATCGGTAAGGGTGAGATTTGGGTAGTTCTCCCTTCTCATCATGAGTTGATGTAGGCAAAGGGCCGAACAAGCGGTTGTAAGGGTGACAACCGTCCATAACTTTAAAAGAAAATCCATCTTTTGGGTAGATTTAGGCACCCTGATGAATTAAATGTTATCCCCTCCCCTTTTATTTGTAAAAGAACTTCGCTAGACCTGATGTACCCTAGGTGGGATACGCAGGAAGCATATATCGGTCCTGGTTTTGGAAAGTTTGGGTAAGAAAACCGGTGGGGGTAGGGAATATTTTATGTAAAAATGAACTACGAACGGGCCTGACTTCCCCCAACGGGATATGTAGACAGTCTATTTAAGATTCAGTCCTTAATATAAATAAATATTCCCCCTCCCTTTTCCCCTTTTATAGAAGTAGGTGGATCTAGCTGGAGGACTAATTGTTAGGGATATGGTATGAAGAAAGTCAATCGACCCCCACAATTACCAAAATACCCTTATAAACTCTAAATTACCGAGAACGGAGAATCAATAGAATATTCGTATATAAAGGCGTGAACTTATGTGTTTACTGGCAAAATTATGTGCTTATTCTTTCATTTAATTCATCCGACTAACGTACTAACATCATTTTCCTTTGAGTGATTCTTCTTTTACAGAGGAGGTTAGTTCATGTCGTGACACTGTCTTATTACACAAGATCAAAAGCATCAACAATATTCATGTCCGAGAAAAATTCAAAAGATATGACTGGTAGTTCAAACGACGAGAGAAGCATTAGGAACTCCAGGACTCCTGTGCGACAGGAGGCGACTCATACCGGAGATATGGTCAAAATGATGAAAGGACATTCGAGAGAAAACTGCAAGGCTGGAAAAATCCCAGATTGCCCGAGAAAAGAAGACTGAGGAGAGAAGGCCTCCACCACCCTTCCCATCTCTATCTTCTCCAATTCAGAAGCACTTTCCAAATTACTCTGCAGGGACTGACCCGTATCACATAGGTACTTCATACCAAACCCATCCACCCATAAATACCACTCAAATACCTGGGACCACCCACTCTGTTCAGGTCCCCCTAACCACCAATACCACCACACAGCTAAATATCACTACTCACATTCCCCGAAATAACCCAACACGCCAAAACGTCTCTTTCCAAACCCAATCACTCAAAGCCATCTCTCGCCAGAATGTGTTGAACTGGACTATTGTAAGGAGATGCAGAGGGCCTGGAGGGCCGAGCAAGAGAAGTTGGCTGAGAATATGAAAGAAGAGTTGGCTCAAGGCATAGAGCAAAGATTAAAAAAAATCGCCCGGGCTGTTCAGAAGACTACTGGATTAAGTAATGATGACTTGTGCATGCATCCAGGCCTAGATCTACCAGAGGGCTTCAAAGAACTAAAGTTGGAGATGTTTAACGGGTTGGGAAACCCAATGGCCCATCTACAGTCATACTGTGATCCATTAGTAGGAATTTAAAATAACCCTACTTTGATCATGAGGCAATTAAGTCGTAATATGATTGGAGAGTCCTCCGAATGGTTTGCCGTGCAGAATATGCATCAATGGATTACTTGGGAAGATATGACAGAATCTTTCACAAAACGATACAAGTTCAATGTCAAAACCGTGCCTGATAGATATTACTTGGAGAAGATTAGACACAAGTCCACAAAAAAGCTATAAAGAATATGCAAGCCGATGGAGAGTGAAACCGCTTGTGTGAAACCACTCATGACTGAGAAAGAATTGGTCGCCGCTTTTATCAGAGCACAAGACCAGGATTGTTATGAAATGATGCTTTCCATGGTGGGGCGACCATTTTTGGAATTAGTCAAAATGGGAGAGGCCATAGATGATGGTCTCAAGTCTAGAAAGATCACAGTGTGACTGGCAGAAGCTCCCAGTCAAGCACTAGCGGAGGTGTATGAAAAAAGAAAGAGGACGTGGAGAATATAACTTGATCATCCAGCCCTAGAGCAAAGAAATGGGAAGAACCCCGTTCACCCATGGAGGTATATCAATCACCACCCTTGAGCAGCTATATGACTCCACCCTACAACCCAATGCCTATTTACTATGCCTAACCCTGCTACCAAACCTCCCAAGCTACCAAAGTCCTCCACCGAACTCACAAATGGTTTCACCGATCTTCCAAACCCCGGTGTTAGCGACCCAAGGTCCACAAAATTACCAAACGCACCAAAATTACCAAAATCCCCAAAATTACCAAGCCCCGTAAAAGCCCCTCAGAATTACCAAACCCAAAACTACAAAAAACCAACCACCTTTGGCAAACTATAATGTGCCACATCCCAAGTTTGAGAAAAATCCAGCCTAGACATTCACACTGTTGTTAAAACTGCATCAACGGTTGCTTGAGAAACTGCTTGCCGCTGGCATGATTCAAATTGTACCTCCAAAGCAGGTTGATTCCGGGAATCGTTTCTATCATCCGGACTAAACATGTGCTGATCATTCATGTGGAGCCGGGCACATCACTGAAGATTGCATCAACCTGAAGCACAAGATTCAGGATTTGATAGACAAAAGGGAAATCACATTGCAGACGACCGCTCCTAATGTGAATACCAACCCATTACCCAATCATGTCAATGCCACTATTCACATGATTGAGAGGGAAAAAGACTAGGTGGTTTGTAATCCTTTGACCCTAGCACATATGAAATCTCTCTAACAGACTGTGGCATCACTAACTATACATGAGCAACCTAGGTTCGAATTGCTGATTCCTGCGCCAATAATAGTGCTAGTGGCTTCGGGTGTTATCAAGCCACCTAGAAAAAAGTTCATTGTTGAAGCTGCCATTACACACGACTTGCAGATCAAGGCGATGCTATACGCCTGAAGAGCTAGCCCAAAGGGGGCATCATAAAGGAAAACAATCAGAGAAGGACACTCATAGAAGGTGAAGTCGAAAAAGGCCAAATGCAACCCAAAGAGTATTCTACCGTTGAGCACTTGAAAAAGACTCCGACACAAATATCGGTATTAGCACTGTTGCTAAGTTCTTCCCAACACCGTCTGGCATTGATGAAATTGTTAGATGAAGCACATGTTCATGCCAGAACAAGCATCGAAAGCCTGGATACCACAATCGCCCATATCATGGGAGACCATCAGATATCATTCAAGAAAGACTAGTTGCTCAAAGAAGGGTTGATGCATAAAAAAACATTATATATCACTGTTGAATGCAGAAGTAAGATTGTAGAGCGAGTCCTCGTAGACAACAAGGCTGGATTGAATATTTGCCCGGCAACCACGCTGGAACAGTTGGGATATGATATGGGCAAAATAAGGAAGAGCCATACAAATATGAGAGAATTTGATGGGGCTCAGCGCGACCCGATCGAAGAGGTCGACCTGAGTTTATCACAGAATTCTAAGTCATGTCAATCTCCACTAACTATAATCTGCTGTTAGGAAGGCCTTGGATCCATGCGGCCAGGTCCGTACCCACTTCTATGCACCATGATATGAAATTCGTATGGGAAGGGCACGAAGAAAGATATATCCATAACTACCCCAATAACTATGTTCTTGTGATCGAGGGAGTTCCCAAGGGAATGAATTACCATTTGGTTGAGCTGGTAGGGGCCACATACGAAGAGGATGCAACACAAGTTCCAACGCTCACCACATATAAAATGATTGCCTCCACAATGCTGCAAAATAGTTTTGAGCCAGGAAACGATCTCGGAAGAAATTTGTACGGCATCACAAAGCCGAGCGAGATCCTTAAAATCATTTTCGATGTGGTCTTAGATACATCCCCAGCCTTAAGAAAGTTGAAAGAATAAAGGTTCCCAGAGTTGCGAAAGCCGGTCCCGAGTCTGTACCAGTCATTTCCAGTCAAGAACCAGCACCGGATGTAGATGATGCTAAGGAAGGGATAGGGATGCTATTTTCTGCAAAAGATTGCCTGACAATCCTAGAAGAGCATACTGAAGTGCCCACAATTCGCGATGCGAATCCGGGCGAACGACTCACCAACTGGACTTCCATTCCACTCATAATTCCTCGGTAGCCATGATGAGATTTTAGAGCTTAAAAAATTGGTGTAGCATGGTCGAGGCCCGAATATTCACCATTTATTTAATTTTCTCATGATATTTATTAAAAATGGGAATGACTAGATGTTTGATCCGAGTCAGAACCACAATTTGTATTAAACTTTCGCAAATCAATGAAAAGCCTCGTTTTATCTAATTATGCTTTATTTTATTTTACTTTGTTTTTATATTACTAATCACACTTGCATTTCAGTAATAAAAATGAATCAACCTCTAATGTCATGACATGTCACGAAGTGAGCGACTCAAGTATTGAGGTTGAAGAAGAATATGACGAAGAAACAGAGTTACCAGAAGATCTCCTTGATGAAGAGGACCAATATGAGAACAGTCAGAAGCCTAACTTGGAAGAAACATAAGCCATCAACCTAGGGTGCAAAGGAATAGTCAAGGTGACACGATCAGTACACACTTGGGGTCGCCACAGAAAGATGAGCTGACCATCTTGCTGAAAGAATATGTGGACGTATTTGTGTGGTCTTACGCCAGTATGCCCGGTATAAGCAAATATATCATGGCACACAAGTTGCCAATTAATCCTGGGTTCACGTCAGTTAAGCTGAAGATCAGACATTGCAAGCCGGAGTTAAGTGTGAAAATAAAAAAAAGAGGTTGAAAAAAAGATTGAATCGGGAGTGGTAGAGGTAACCTCATATCCTACATGGTTAGCTAATATTGTGCCAGTACCCAAAAAAGACGGGAAGATCCGGATCTGTGTGGACTATCGGGATCTCAACAGAGCTAGTCCAAAGGATAATTTTCCACTCCCAAACATCTATATTCTCATCGATAATTGCGCCAAGCATGAGATATAATTCTTTGTCGATTTTTTCGCTGAATATCATCATATTCTGATGGAAAAACAAGATGCAGAAAATATAGCTTTTATTACACAATGAGTGTATCACTATCGGGTAATGCCGTTCAGCCTTGAAAATGCCGGTGCCATATACATGAGAGCCATGACAACTATCTTTCATGACATGATCCACAAGGAAATCAAAGTATACGTGGATGATGTCATTATCAAATCAAGAGAAAACGTTGATCATATCACTCACTTGCGCAAGTTCTTCCAAAAACTCCAAAAATTCAACCTGAAACTGAACCCAACCAAATGTGCATTTGGGGTACCCGCTAGGAAACTGCTCGGGTTTATAGTCAGTCATAGGGGCATAGAGTTGGACCCGTCAAAGATCAAAATCATACAAGATTTGCCTCATCCAAAGACCAAGAAGGAGGTCATAAGTTTCTTGGGTCGATTGAATTACATCGACCGTTTCATAGCTCAATCCACGGTGATCATGGAACCCATACTCAAACTTTTGAAAAAGGATGCACAGACAAAATGGAACGATGATTGTTAAAAAGTATTCGACACCATCAAAAAGTATCTTTCAAACCCTCCTGTCCTGGTACCACTAATATCAGGAAGTCTTCTGTTGTTGTACCTGTAAGTATCAGACAACGCCTTCGGATACGTGTTAGGACATTATAATGAGGTTGGGAAGAAGAAACATACTATCTACTACCTGAGCAAAAAGTTCACCGCTTGCGAAACACGATTTACTTTGGTAGAAAAGACATATTGTGCATTGACGTGGATAATTCAGAAGCTCAGACATTATTTGGCATCATACACTACCTGTCTCATCTCTAGGATGGACCCATTCAAGTACATTTTCGCTAGTCGATGCTCGTGGGAAAGCTGGCTAAATGGCAAATATTGCTGAGTGAATTCAACATTGTGTATGTGGTTCAGAAAGCTATAAAAGGACAAACATTAGATGACCTTCTTACTGAAAGCTCGGTGGACGATGATTCAGAGCCACTACAAATATACTTCCCACACGAAGAGATACTAGTGGTAGACGAAGAACCTTATGCAGGATGGAGTATGTTCTTTGACGGTGCCATCAATTATTAAGGTTTGGGAATTAGAGCAGTGCTGATATCATAATTAGTACAACACTACCCGATGGAGGCTAAGCTCACTTTCTATTGCACCAATAACATGGCAGAATACAAAGCTTGTATTTTGGGTCTCCAAATGGCATTCGACAGAGACATCGATGAGTTGTTGGTAATCGGTGATTCAGATCTGCTGATCCACCAAGTATAGGGAGAATGGGCGACAAAGAATGTCAAGATCCTACCCTACGCCAACTTCATTCAAAGATTGAGCAAAAAGTTCAGAAATATTATGTTCAGACACACACCCTTAGCATAAAATGAGTTTGCAGATGCTCTTGCTACCATAAACTCTATGATACAATATCCCGAAGGCAGCCATATTTACTCGATCGAGATAAGATTGAAAGATGAACATGCTTACTATTCCTATATAGAAGCAGAGCCCGATGGCAAGCCATGATATGCTAATTTGAAAGCCTATTTGGACAAGAGAGAGTACCTTGAATGTACAACAAGAATTAGAGGAAAACCCTCTGAAGGATGGAAAATGGTTTCTTTCTGAGAAAAGATGTGCTCTACAGAAGAACATCGGATTTGGGTTTGCTCAAATGTGTAGATGCCACAAAAGCTACTAAACTACTAGAGAAAGTACACGCCGGGGCTTGTGGACCCTACATGAACAGTTCGTGCTAGCTAAGAAGATTATGTGCACCAGATATTACTAGATGACCATGGAGTGTGATTGCTCCAAATTGATTCACCTTGGCCATTCATTGCTTGGGGCATGGATGTCATTGGACCGATTGAACATATGACATTAAATGGACACTGTTTCATCTTGGTAGCCATAGACTATTTCATAAAATAGGTCGAAGCTACCTCCACAAGTCAGTAACCAAGATTGTAGTGGTTGTTTTCGTGAAGAACAACATCATTTGCCAATTTGGCATCCCCAAATATATCATCATAGATAATGGGAAAAACTTGAACAATCACTTGATGAAGGATATCTGTGACCAATTTCATATAACCCACCGGAACACAACAACATACAGATCTCAGATGAACGGAGTTGTAGAAGCCGCCAATAAGAATATCAAGAGGATATTACAGAAGATGAAAGAAAATTACAAGTGTTGGCACGAAAAACTACCTTACGCTTTGCATAGGTACAGAACCACCACCAGAACTTCGATAGGAGTTATGCCGTACTTGCTAGTTCACGGCATAGAAACAGTCATCCACGCCGAGGTTGAGATACTGTCACTGCTGATCATCCAAGAAGCAGAGTTGGATGATGCAGAATGGATCTAAAAAGGTACGAACAACTGACCTTAATCAACAAAAAATGAATGATCGTTGTGTGTCATGGTCAACTATACCAACAGAGGATGGCCCGCGCCTTTAAGAAATGAATAAGAGCCTGAATATTTCAGATTGGACAGCTGGTACTCAAGAGAGTATACCCTCATCAAGACGAATATAAGGGACATTTATGCCAAATTGGCAAGGTCCTTACATAGTTCGCAAAGTGATTTCAAGAGGAGCACCGTTCTTAACAGAAATGGACGGCCAAGAGTGGCCCAAAGTAATCAACTCGGGCGCAGTAAAAAAATATTACACGTGATTGCATGCTTTCCTGTGTAATCACATTTTCTTTACTTGTAATCACTACATCAAGACCTATCTTTTGTAGCAGAGAACGTAAATGGACCCGTGAAGGGTTCCGATCTTTTTCTTGTAATAGAAAAAATCAAAACGAGTTTCTTTATGTATTATGAACTACGCAATGACCTGATTTCTCCTAAGACGGGATACGTAGGCAGTCCATTTTGTACCGGATCATATAAATAGAAAACCCTAATTATATTTATGCCAAACTACATTCGACCTAATTCCTGCCGTGACATGATGCATAGGTGCTCTCTAAGCTCGATCTCACTAATATAAAAAACCAAAGAAACCCTTAGGAAGCCACATGGGCAAATTTTTGAGAAGATCTCAAAAATTCCCGAAGACGAAATGGGCAAAGGATGGTCATCGTCGCAGCTTCAATTGGGGATTTTTTTTAAAAGGTCTAAAAACTTCCTTCCGAGAAGATACGAAGAGCATCAATCGACAAGAAATTTTGTAACTAGGCATAATTTTTTAGGGGGTCCCAAAAATTCTTTCGACTTCAGGTCACCTCAAGAGTTCGATGGTGCGAACTTTAAACTGGGGCAGAATGTTTTAGGAGATCTCAAAAATTCCACAGAAAAGCAAAACCAATGAGGAAGGCTCGCTTCAAAGAGCATGTCATGACATTTTAAAACAAGAGTTTTCAAAAACATTATTATTATTACATTTTAAAAAAAAATCAGTGCATTTAAATATTCAAATATTTCCTATGAAACTCCAATATCTCATTCTATCAAGTCCAAAACTGGAATGACCCGATAGAAGAAGAGAAGAGCCAAGAACATGAGCTAACCTCGATCAAAACTAATAATTTTTCTATGGATGCAGGTTCAGTCTGTGACTAAGAGGTGACAACATATTTTTCATTAACACGCGTGCTCATATTTGTAGAACAGGGAAAAACACCACAAACGGCATAGATCAGACCAAGAGGGTCACAACAAAGGCAAACAGACCAAGAGAGTCACAACCAACAGATGGACGAAAAGGAAAACGGACCAAGAGGGTCACAACCGATAGACGAACAAAAGGCAAATGGACCAAGAGAGTCACAACCAACAAATGAATAAAAGGTTAATCTGACCAAGAGGGTCACAACCTATGAAGAAGAAGCAATCCGGCCACGAGAGTCATACAAGAGTCAAGATGATGTAACACCGGTTAGGGAGACCATAATAGTCATCCACAGAGTTAGAATGGTGTAAATTTAGTCAGGAGACCGCAATATTCATTCTTAAGGTTCAGCGACGTAAATCCGGTCGAGACCGTAGTATTCGTCTTCATAAAGCAAGTGACGTAAATCCGGTCAAACGGTTGCAGTATTCTCTCAACAAAGTCTAGGTGATGTAAATCCAGTTAGGGGACTGCAATATTCACCCAAAGAGTCACGATGATGTAAAACCGGTTAGCGAGACCCCAATATTCATCCCGCGAAAATCAAGACGACACATAAGAATGCCGAGAAGGTCATTCATCCATAACAAAGGTCAAACAATGTCGAGAAGATACCACAATCAAAAGTCAAAAACATCCTACGATGTTACTAGGCAAATAGAAACAGGTTCGGAGCTGCTCGAAGCGTCAGCCAGTTCCATATACATGTGGAGCGACGTGAAAATTTTCTTGTGCAGCTGGTCGAAATAGGGTTCTGATAAGTTGGCATTTTCGCCAACTTGTGCTACTTTTATTGATAAATTCATGCCACATTTGTGATGATTAATGGGCTAATAATGGTTTGAATGATGCATTTTTAGGTGTGGAGAGCTTTTGAAGAGCATATGGATTGGAATAGCTTAAAATACTTGAGAAAATTGAACATGAGGCCAAAATTTGAAGAAAAAATGGTTAAAAAGAGCAAAGAAAAAATCTTCATAGGCCATGTAACTTGCCCACATAGCAGCCCACATAGCAGCCCATGTAGCAGCCCAATTAGCAGCCCACGTAGCCAAAGAGGAGGAAAGATTGGAGTCTGGAAGTGGCCATATAGCTTACGTGGCCACGTACTTAGGCCACGTAGCTGAACGTAAAGGGTGTTTTGCCATATTTTTGGACAACTTTAAATAGATTTTAGGGCACTTTCTTATATCATCTTTATACCTTTGAACTAAGAAGATCCTCCATAGTTACTATTGGCAAGTTCTGAAGGATTTCATCATAGAGTATCAACTTTCTTACTTAATAACTCTTTGATTATGTCTTTAGTTTTCCTTTATCTTGTATTTTCTATTTTAACATGAGTAGCTAAACTCCATAGATTAGGGTTGTAAACTCTTATGGCATTAATATGAATGAGTATTAGTTAATCTTGCTTATTAATACTTGAGTTTTGATTATCTACTTGTTTACATTCTTATTTGTCAATTTAGTGGTTGCAAACACTAGATTAAGCCTTACATATTTCTTTCTTTCTTGGAAGAGTGCAAATTAGATTGGGTATTAAATAAGTAAAAGGGAATTGAGTATTTTAAGGAATTATTATTCTTGATTAACAAAATAAAACTAGCAATAGGGAGATTTCAATGTGGGTTTTATAATTGGGTCTTAGTGTATTCCATTGGGTTTGGAAAAACTCATAGAAAAAAGCTTGCTAGAATTGAAAGATTTTAGTAGGTATCTAGCAATTGAATCAATCTCATATATTTTAAGCAAGATACTTATATTCATGAATTAGATATGTCATATTGAGGTTACAAACCCGGTCTCTCTTTTAATTGAAAACAAATAAAACATTTTCTTGTATTTCAAGTGTTCGGTAAAATTTCTAGCTTAGTAAAATAGTCTAGTTTTAGAATTAATTACTCAATCACGCTTTTGTTTGAAGATTATTTTAGGAAATCATAAATTTACACACAAATTGACGTCTTAGCACACACGCACTCCTCGTGGGATCGACCCCAACCTTTGTTGAATTTTATTATTGCTACGACCGTACTACATTTCATTTGAGGCGTAAGATTGGATGTTACCAATTTTTGGCGCCGTTACCGGAGAGTACAATATTTTGTGTTATCGTGTTATTGTGTAGTTATTTGCTTTCCTATATTTTCTTCGTGATACTTTGACTTGTGTGTTCATGTTGCAAGGTTTCCTATGACGTCATGGAATGAAATGAGTTTGATGGTTGCAACCCATATTTTGATGACTCTTGTCCATATTGTAGAGGACCACTTTTGGCAAGATTGTAAAAGTTCTCCCAAAAGAGAGATGTATGCACCTTACCAATCCTATGATGGAAATATTTGCAATATATGTGGTTGTCAAGGTGGACATTGGGGTGATTGTCCCAATTATTTTGGTCCCCCACCAAGTTATTCTAACGAAAATGCTAGTTATGCTTTTAAGTTTGATAGGAATAGTGGCACGGCAAGTGAAGGACAAAGTGCCGGATTTGAAGGCATAAAAGCAATGCTCCAAACATACTTAGAGCGGGAAGCTAAAATAGAGGAGGAGCGAAAACTCATCCATCAACCATCTTGGACAAAAATGGCGAAGCTAGAAAAAGAATGAAAGATTCATTTGAGGACGCCAACTCCTTAATTGTCATGGATGTGTCTACTCCTCAAAATGAATTGGTTGAAAAAGAGATCCCAAATCTAAAAGATGAGCCCGGAAATTCTTATGAGCATAATGATAAATATGGAAGTGAAGAAGTGGTTCAACTTGAAGCGCAAAATTTTGATGAAGAAATCTCTAATTCAAAAAATAAAAGGAGATTGAGGAGATATTGAGTAGCATATTAAGATGATGAAAGTATCCAAAATATGGATTTCAATATGAGTGGATTTTTACAAGCTTTTAATGACTCTCACCATGTTTTTTTTTTTTTGACAAAGTGAAAATCGTGAGTCAAGATTGACTAATAAATCTAGCTCAATAAGTTGGAGTTTATGGAGATCACCTTGAAAGCATTTCATGGATGATGAAAGAATTTCTAAAGATAAAAGTTGAGCAAAGTCAAGCATTGGACCTACTTGAAATTGTTATCAGAAATTGGAGAATGAAATAAATGCAAAGGTTGAAACATGCAATGCTCAACATCAAATGTTAATGGATAATAATTTTGAGTTGATTTCCAAAAATAAATGAGGTCAAGATTAATTTGGGAAAGCTAATGATGGAATGTCAATCAACCAACCCAACTTTAAGGAATGATGTTGAGATTGAAAAAATGATACTAGAGTTGAAAAGAAAAGTTTATCAAATAATTTTTGAGGACTCTAGTTCATTTGGGGTGAGGATGTCAACAATAGAGCAAATTAAAAAATAGAGCATCTTAGATCGCATTCCAACCATTTTTTAATATTGTGCTTGGTTGATGATATAAAAATTGAACTAACCAAGCCTATGGAGGATTATGAAAATGAAGAACAAGGTGTGTTCATTTTGAAGTTTGTCATGCCAAGAAAAAAAATGGCATGCCTCACTTAAAGGCCAAAAAATATAAAATGCGATACATGATAATTGTTCTATTTGCTTTTCTACCACCGCCCTACTAGCATCACCCAAAATCTTGATTCAAAGATGGAGCAAAAATTTATATCCTCCAAGTGGAGAAAAAAATGGTAAAGTTAACTTAAGTCATGCCGCAACGTTAAACGAGGCGCTTCTTGGGAGACAACCCAGATTCTTTTTGTTGCATTTTTATGTTTAATTTTTATTATTACTTTGATGTATTTTGGTGTTGAGATGTGTGTAGACTTGGTGCTTGAATAGAGGAATTAAAATCAGCACAAGAAAAAAATATGCCACAACAACTACGTGGCCACCAACATGGCCCACATCGCCCTATGTGGGCACTTCCAGTATTGTCCTATTAGGGGTGTACGTATATCAGTTCGGTTCGATTTTGTACAAATAAAGTATGAACCGAATAAAATTTGTTTTTTTAAAATAAAAACCGCATCAAACTTTATTTAAAAAAAATATAAATTCCAAAAACATAAATTCTGCATCACATATATTCTTAAAACATGTAAAAAACTCCAAATTAAAGTTTACATCCCCACAAAATAAAAGTCCAACATTGAAATAAAATAAACGGGTCGGGTTTTTTTTTTAAATTGAATTTCCAACACTGAAATTGACATTCACACCTACATTACCACAAAATTTCGACGTTGAAATCTATTGTACATCGTGAGATCTTTACTAAAGAAAAGGGAAAATTAGAAACCGATTTGGGGGAAAACGGACATTTTCGTAAAAATTGGCAGCGGCAAACCGCCTTGCGGCTGTTTTCCCAGCCACGTCTCGAAAAAATACGCAAAATCAAAAGAACATCGGGTAAAACGGACATTCGAGCGCAGAGTTATGACCATTTAAAATTGCACCAATTTACAACTACTTTCTCTCCCTACATTTTATGTCAATGCTTCCGTGATATGTTGTTAATTAAGTTCATACCGCATTCGACTTCCACAAAAGCTTAATAGATTGACTTCACTGACTATGATTCAAGAGATAGCAGTAGACTAAAATAAAAAATAAGATTAATTACATATTTGACCCCGATTTTTCGGTTCGGTTCGGTTCATCCCCAATACTAAAGAACCGAACCGAATCATTTAACACAGGTAGGTTGGGTTTTTTTAAATTGCTTTAATCGAATAAAAACCGAACCGACGATTCAGTTCAATTTTTTTCGGTTCAACGGGTATTATGTCCACGCCTAGTTCCTATGGAGAGCAAGAAAATGTTTTATTTACATAACCAGCTAACATGGGTCACGTACAAAAAAAAAGTGAGAGAGAATGAAAACAAAAAGAATCTGCCAGGTAAGTTTAAAAGGAAAGCAAGGTTTTTTATTCCTCACTTCACTCTCACATGCACACACTCACACAACTTACATCAGTCACGTTACCTAGGTAAAGGAAAATAAAAACGAAGCCCACGCACAAATACTGGCCTATCGACGGCTCGGGGAAGAACTTCTTGCTACTGGCATATTGACTACTTGAAATACGGACTAGAACTTGCCCTAAGTGTGTTTCAAGGCGAAATCCTAGGTTCTACTTGGTTTGAAATATGATTTTAGGCTTTCCTTGGAACTTATGAGCTTTTATGGTGCCTACCCTTTTTGCATGATTCCCTAGTCAACTCCTTTGAGCCTTTTAACCTTTTCATTTGATAACCACATTACAAGCCTTTTCCCTTTTTGTAATTAGACTTTTTTGATGCCCTGACCTTCTTAAGCATTTGAAGTTACAACTTAGGCTAAAAACCTAAGCTTGGAGGAGGAGATAGGAATAATGTATTGTGAAAGTTGGATGATTTGAGTTAAAAAAAGAGCTTAGAAAGTCAAAAAGAGAAGTGTGAATGAATAAACTTTGTTGTGAAAAAAATGAAGAGCAAAATGAAGCATTGAAAAAAATTGAAAATGATTGAAAAGAATATGAAATAAAGGGGTGCCAAGGAGAAAAAAATAAAGTTTGGGAAGGAAAATGGTTTGAATTGTGAAATTGTAGTGCTTAGGAAGGTCGTAGTCACTCATTTCCATATTGATATCCTACTTTCAACCAAAAGCCTATATTACATTCCCGCAAATCCTAAATTATTTTGAGTTAAGTGCACCTACATTAGTGGCGATTGGGCAAGCTTATGGTACCACGTTTGAGAACTTGAACATCCTTGTGAGAGAGTGTGTAATTCTTCCTATTGATATCTCACATTTGTCTTGAAATGCACATGTGTGAGTGGGATCCTCTTTGATTGTGAGGGCACATGAAAATTTGAGATGTGAAAGTGTTTGATTTCTCAATTGAAATACATGAACAAAAGAAAGTCTTGTGTGAAAAAGAGGCAAATTGTGAAGCTTTAGTGTCATGACTTGGATTGTATACTTTGATTGATTTTGTGTTTTGGTACTTGAAGGAAAATGGAGTAAGATTGCAATGATTCATATTCTTGAGATTAATTATTGCTACCAACCAAAGTCGTGAGATTTGTGCTTACATTGAGATGTGATGTGTTATGGTTGAGCTTGGTTGAATTGGCTCGAATGTCTAATTGTTCTCATGATTCTATGTTTGTGTTTGATTTGCTTGAGGACCAGCAAATGATTTAGTTTGGGGGGTTGATAAGTTGGCATTTTTGTCAACTTGTGCTACTTTTTTTGATAAATTCATACCGCAATTGTGATGATTAATGGACTAATAATGGTTTGAATGATGCATTTTTAGGTTTGGAGAGCTTTTGAAGAACATATGGATTGGAATAGCTTCAAATACTTGAGAACATTGAACATGAAGGCCAAAATCTGAAGAAAAAGTGACTAAAATGAGCAAAGAAAAAATCGGCATGAGTCATGTAACTTGCCCATATAGCAGGCCACGTAGTCAAAAAGGAGGAAAGATTGGAGTCTGAAAGTGGCCACGTAGCTGAACATGAAGGGTGTTTTTGCCACATTTTTGGACAACTTTAAATATATTTTTAGGGCACTTTCTTATAACATCTTTATACCTTTGAACTAAGAAGATCCTCCATATTTACTATTGGCAAGTTTTGAAGTATTTCACCATAGAGTATCAACTTTCTTACTTAATTACTCTTTGATTATGTCTTTAGTTATTTTCTATTTCTAACATGAGTAGCTAAACTCCATAGATTGGAGTTGTAAACTCTTATGCCATTAATACGAATGAGTATTAGTTAATCTTGCTTATTATTACTTGAGTTTTGATTATCAACTTGTTTATATTCTAATTTGTCAATTTAGTGGTTGCAAACATTAGATTAAGCCCTACATATCTATTTCTTGCTTGGAAGAGTGGAAATTGGATTGGGCATTAAACAAGTAGCAAGGAATTGAGTAGTTTAAGGAATTATTATGCTTGATTAACGAAATCGAACTAGGAATAGGGAGATTTCAACTTGGGTTTTACAATTGGGTCTTAGTGTATTCCTTTGGGTTTGGAAAAAACTCATAGAAAGAGCTTGCTAGAATTGGAAGATTTTAGTGGGTATTTAGCAATTGAATCATAATTATCAATCCCATGTATTTTAAGCAAGATACTTATATTCATGAATTAAATATGTTATATTTAAGTTACAATCCCGGTCTCTTTTTTAATTGAAAATAGATAAAATATTTGCTTGCATTCTAAGTGTTTGATAAAATTTCTAGCTTAGTAAAATAGTCTAGTGTCAGAATTAATTACTCAATCACTCTTTTGTTTGAAGATTACTTTAGGTAATCATAAATTCACACAATTTGACGTCTTATCACACACGCACTCCTCGTGTGATTGACCCTAACCTTTGTTGGGTTTTATTATTGCTACGACCGTACTACGTTTCATTTGAGGCATAGGATTGGACATTATCAGGTTCCACGAGAGTCAAGCTCTCTGGACAGGAGTCAGAAGCCACTCTATGTCGTGCTTAGCCACACTTATTTTTTTCTCTTTTAGAGGAATTTCCGCATAAGGGATAATCTCTTCGTCCGATTGAGTAGAACTACAAGTGACTTACAACAACATACCTAGTGGAATCCCACAACGTGGGATCTGGGGAGGGTAGAGTGTACGTATACCTTACCTCTACCTTGGTTGGTAGAAGTGACTTGATTTATGAAATTGGGAAACGGTAGGAGGACTCAATACCAGAGAGCCGGTCACACTCCAACAAGAGTTGTTTGAAATTTGGCTTTATTTAGTCCTCTTTGAGTCGAACTACAAGTGATCTGAATTCTCATATAGCCTGAGATATGTAGGAAATCCAGAAGCTAGGGTCAACCACATTTCCAGAAAAATACACAAAAATCGAGAAGCATTTTGATTTGATCGATAAAAATTAGGTTTGTCAAATTTCGTTGCTCATGGATGGGCCTGCCATCCCCGAACAACGAAGGGGAAATTGTTGATACCTAATTTTGACCCTCCAACACGTCTATTTAATTATTCAGAGTACCTAAGTCATGAATGGAGTAAATTATGCAATTTACAAAGCGAAACTGATTTTACGAAATTATTTCAATGACATTTTTCCATGTTATTTAGCAAAATATTAACGAATATATTATTGTATATCGTTTGCCCATTTTTACATATTTTATAAGAAATATCTATCAATCTCTATAAATTAAAGAGGACGATTATTCAATTGATTGTCTACATTAATTGTATTAAATTGATAAATATTTTACTCCATAAAATTAAGGAAGCTGTTTAATTAAATGGGATGTCGAATAGCCTCTCATTTTTTTATTCTTTAAGATTACCTCAAACTTTAAAGATTTTACATTTTTGCGGTTGTTATTTAAGAGCGGGTTTTAATTTTAGCATCAATTGGTTTTAATTGGCCAACTTTGGCCACAACCGGAATTCAAGTGACCATTTGTTAATTTGTTTTGTGGCCATATTTGCATAAATTAAACCCCAATACCCCACCCCTTTTCATCTAATTGGTTTTGGGTCGTTTCTCTTTATTTTTGGTCGAGTCCAGTCCAAAATTGACCAAGAACCCGACTCATATCACCTATTGTCACGACCCCAAATTCCAAAAAGGGTTTATAACATTAAATTTGTCAATTCTTCATCATCTACTAGTTAAATACATCACTAGTTTACAATATAAGCATTATAGAATCAACACCCAATCCCTAATCCTCAATTACAACTCTCATATTCTCAATAAGACATTTCTCAATTTTTGTAACGACCGATTTGGTCGTTATGGCATTTTGACCCATTTACCCCCGTTGACCATTCCCCGAGCCCTATTAGTTCAACTTTAACCCGCGGGGATGGGTGGTAAAGTTTTTGAGTTGATCGGGCGAGATTTTCTATGACTTTTGCAAAATAGAACCTTAAAGTGAAAAATATTTGACCAATAGTTGACTTTTGGGTAAAAGGACTTTTTTCGAAAATCCGTTGATTCTGAGAGGTCTGGATGTGCGATTGTGACTTGGTGGTATGTTCAGTTCGGTTCCTGAGGCACTCGGAGCATTTTGGGTTATTGGTTGGAAAGTTGGTCTTTGGCCATTGGGTGTTGACCCGATTAAATAGACCTCCATTGAAAATTTCGAGATAACGAGTGAGTCTGTGGCGTGTTATTATGTGTGAACGCATGTCTGGTTTGTGTCTGGGAGGTCTCGGGTGATTGTCGGATTTTGGGGTTGAGTTTGTAAAATCTAGTAGTTTTCTGGTGTCTGGTATCTGTCGTAGCGACACCAAAGGCGTTGTAGTAGACCCGCCACAACCTGGCTTGATTCGCTATGGCGAGTGGTGAGGGTCGTCGTAGCGAGCAGTGGGTCACTGGTGCGGACTCGCTGTAGCGGACTAGTGACCGCTGCAGTGGACAATATGGATCAGATTCTATTTATCACATTAGTTAAAACCCTTCATTTCCTATCACTTCATTTATCATTCCTAAGCATCTTGGAGGCGAATTGAAAGAGTTCTTGACTGATTTCTCTTGTGGGTAAGGTCCCTAACCTAGAATTCATTCCTTTACCTTTCCTAAACTTGAATCCATGCTAGAAATTCTATAGAACTTAAGAAGGAAGATGTGTTTTGATGTCTATTCACTATTTGAGTCTTAGCTTTTCTAAATGAGAATTGTTGGTGGATTTAACTAATCTAAGTATGGATTTTGATGATTTAGTAACCAATAGGCTTGGATCTTCCATTTAGATTGATGAATTAAAAGTTGAAAGTTAGGGTTTATACCAAATTGAGGTGTTTGACTTGAATAATGAAATTGACATATTCTCGAGTTAATTTAGCAACTGAATAGTAGAATTAGACTTCTAGAACGTTAGATTACCAATTTCACTTTCAAATTTCCCGTTTTACCCTTGTGGGCCAGTTTTTCCTTTTTTTTTCGAAATTGATTTTGATTCGAAGGATAGGATAGCAATATGGGTATTGTTCTTCTTATTTCTAATTTAGAACTTGTTTATGGATAGAATTTTAGTACTTGGAGGCTCTCCAAACATGCAAAGCGAATGTGTGATTGTTCGTGGCTCCCGCTTGGGTACCAGGTAGGTTACGACTTACCTTATGGTTAGACTCCGGTTAGGGAAGCATATGTAGAGTTAGTGACTGTTGGAGAAAGCATGTTACGCCTTTGGGTATGAAGTTAGGATGGAATACTCAGGTTGATATTGTTACTTGATTGCAGTTGTTGCCTTATTTGATCTAGTGGTTCGTCGCCACATGTATGAATACTAGACTTGACCGTGTATAAACGAAGGACTGATTCATTCATAACATGGTGTTATGTGTCCATGCGTGGCACAATTGGCTTGATATATTCACATTGGAATTCATATCACTCATACATTCATGATTATACATTTGGATCGGGTTGCGCGCTGTAATATATATATATATATATACACATTGGATCGGGTTGCACGTTCTGCAATATACTTATATTGGATCGGACTGTGTGCAACAACAGGTACATGGACTTCGTAGATCCCCCATAGGTCATGACAATCGAGGCGTGGAGGTATTTTACCCTGAGCGTGTGTGTATCGTTGCATTGATATTCACATATTCATACCCATTGGATTCAGACTTGGTATTTGTAGTTGTGATGATATTCTTGGATTATGTAGTGTTTATATCTGATTCTGGGCATGTCTATCTTTCAGTCTCTTACTTTATATATGTTATCTAACTGTTGTTGGCCTATGATACTTACTGGTACATAGTGTTTGTACTGATACTACCTCGCTACATTCTTTTATGAGTGTAGAGTGCGTGATAGAGTCCATTTCCTCTCATCGTGACTTATTCCCGAGGATTTGCTGACGAGTATCTAGGGTGAGCACATGGATGGATCCGCAACCTTTATGTCTCTCTTTATATATCTGTCTTATTTTGCGACTTCGAGACAATATTCTACTTTTCAGACTTTGTATTTATATCCAGACTTGCAGTCATGTAGTAGTGGTTCTTGTACGGCCCTAGACCAGATTCCTTGGGATTGTTGTATTACTTTAGCACTATTTCCTTATCTATCCTAGACTTATTATGTATAGTTGATGGTTGGGTTCTACTTTATTTTTTATTGAACTGTGATTAAGGGACGGGTTTACCTACCAGGTGGGAAAGGGGTAGGTGCCCGCGCGTTCCCCGACTTGGGACATGACAATTTTCCCCACTTAAGTAACATACTTAGGATGTAATGTTACTAATACACATTAATGGAGGAAAGAATGGTTGCCTTAAAGATGAAATCCACTTGATTTCTTCAATACTTACTGCCCAAGCTCGAGTTCTAATGGGAATAACTTTTGGGGAATGAAATGAATTCTAGGTCATAAACTCACTTAAATCTGCATAGTGTTTCCACTCCGGCGGAGTCGATTCTGATAGGGTGGACCCACTCCGACGGAAATCCCATCCGATGGAGCAAGAGTCACTTAAACACCCGTCTCTGGCTGGGGAGGGGCAAGCTCCGCTGCAGCGCATGTGCCCCGGCGAGGAAACCATCCACTGAAGCGAATCGATACCTCCCAGCCTAGTCTCGCTTCGACGAGCCTGACTTCTATTGAGGCAGACCCGTCGAGGCGGACGTCCGATCATTGGCGCAGACACTAGTAACCAGTAGCAGTATAAAGTTATCCAATCCCCCGTCAACCACTCGAAACACTCCTGGACACAAACCAAGCATGCATTCCTATCAGAAAATACATTCCAGACCTGCTCGCGCAATCGAATTTCCGGGAAAAAGTCTCTAACGCTCTGGTTTGACTAAAGTCAACTCTTAAGATTCTATCCTATAATTTTACAAACTAACCCCCAAAATACACCAGACTGCCTCGGGACCCGAACCAAAGGATCGACGAAGTGATAAATATCATTCTGGAGCTAATGGAACCGACGAAACTACAAACGGAGCACGTTTACCCAAAAGTCAACTATGGGTCAAACTATTCTATTCTCTTAACTTGGAATTTTTCAAACTTAATAGAATGGGTCCGAAACGTACGCGATCACCTCGGGAATCGTGCCACCCATCCCCGCAAGTCATAAGCAAGCTAATAAGGACTCGGGAAGGGTAATTTAGGGGTTTCTAGGAAAAATAAGGAAAATGACTTTTTGAGTCGTTACATTAGGTACAACTAAAAATAATGTTCGTCCTCGAACGGTAAATAAAAGGAAATACCTGGACTCTCAAATAGCTCAGGGTAGTTAGCCCGCATATTGTACTCGGTCTCCCATGTAGCTTCCTCCACTGGGCGATTCCTCCACTACACTTTCACTGAAGCTATCTCCTTGGACCTTAACTTCCGAACCTGCCTATCCAAAGTAGCTGCAGGCTCCTCATCATAAGCTAAGTTCTGGTCCAATGTCACTTAATCCTATCTAAGCACATGAGAATTATCAGCTACATACTTCTTCAGCATCGACACATGAAACACAAGGTGCACTCTAGATAAACCAGTAGGTAAAGCCAACTTATAGGCCACCTCACCAACTCTATCCACAATCTCAAAAGGACCAATAAAATTCAGACTAAGCTTCCCTTTCTTCCTAAACCTCATTACACCCTTCATGGGTGAAACCTCAGCAAAACTCTCTCTCCAACCATAACGCGAAATGGAAAACTCTCCCGTCTGCATAACTCTTTTGCCTGCTCTAGGATGTAAGAAGTCGGTTGTTAGGTAGATTTTAGTACTGTTTTAGAGTGTGTTTATGGAGTCTTTTCTTTGTCTTTTAGTTGTTTTGTGCAGTATTATGCGTGTGTTGTGTGTTTTAGTTTTTAAACGATTTAGAAAGGAATAAGGCGAATCCAAAGGAAATAAGCGGTTATTAAGGACAAAAATGCATAGCTGGTCACAAGAGATAAGTTAAAGAACCCCTGGGAAGCTGGGAAAACAATTTACACGAATTCCGGACGAAGAAGGCTGAAGAGCCGTGGTGCAACAACCTGAAGAGCCATAACGCCCAACATTAGCGTCGCGACGCCCTTCAGGCAGTGAGCACACGATCTTCGGAAGTGAATTAGCGTTGCGACGCTCTAATAGCTGAGCCGGGGCGCCGACGACGTCAGGGCAGCAAAAAACCTAAATTTAACAAGGGCAAAAAGGTCCATGTTGGGGGTTTTCGTGATATATATTGGGGTAAACATTTTTCTGAAGTGATAGAACACTTTGGAACAAGAGAACAATGAGCCATTACAGACATCTATTGTTCAAGTTCTTTTCCTTTTCTTTACTTTAATTCAGTTCATGTTGGATATTAAATTAATTAGTTCTTAGTATGTCTAGGAGCTAATTACTTTATTAGGGTTTTCCGTCGAATCACTTGAAACTCTATTATGATTTAATGCATTGTTAATGATCTTCTTCATCTATTAAAATATATTCAAATTGTGTTTATTGAATGAGAATTAATTGGTCTTTAGTTTTTATTATCTATATGATTTCAAATCGAGATCTGAAAAGGGTGATTTAAATATGCTATAGTTTCTTAGACGTAGGTTTAATCTTGAACGAGAGTATCACGATTGCCTGTGTAGCGTTTTAGGTTATTGATCTTAATCCTCCTATGTGGTCGAACTTATCATAGATAGATAGAAAGTTCTCACTTAGGTTGAGTTTTTATATGTCCTTACCGGAATATAGAACATCCCAGTCAACCTGCTATCTTAATAAGTAGAAGAATCGTTAGTCTTGCATTAATGAATGATAGAGTGGATAGTTGAGGAGATTGGAAACCCTAATTCCTTCATTACTGAATTATACATCGTGTGTTTTTATTGCTATTTTATTCTAGAAATTCATGTTAGTTTGTTAATTCGTTAGTTTAGAAATCACCACTTATATTCGCTGGCCAAATAGAAACCAAAGATTAGTTAATTGGTACTTGATAAATCAGTCTCTGTGGACGATACTCAGTCTTACCGAAATTTATTACAAATTGCAATACGTACACTTGAGTAGCATCTAGAAAAACCGCAACACCGATTTTGAATCATCTTAACTTGATCCAAAGAAGCTCTCAGAAGATAAGTACTCCAAGTTCGAACCTCAAAAGCCTCAAACAATCGGACCAGTGAGCAACACCTCCTACCATACAAGGCCTCAAACGGTGCTGTATCAATACTCGAATGGTAACTGTTGTTGTAATCAAACTCCGCCAATGGTAGAAACCGGTCCCAATGACCACCAAAATCAATAACGCAAGCTCACAACATGTCCTTGAGTCAAGCTTCGTCATTTCAGCAGCCCAAACCACAAGTTCAACAAGCTGAACTCAATGACTTGCAAGCAGCCTTGTTGACTCTCACTAATTCCCAAACTCAGTTCATGATTGAAATAGGATCTTCTATCCGAAACTTGGAAACACAAGTGGGTCAGCTAGCAAATATGTTAAACAACAAATCGCAGGGGAATCCCCCTAGCAATACTGTTGTAAATCCGAAGGAGCAATGTCAGGCCATCACCTTGAGAAGCGGTAAGCAAGTTGAACCAGTTGCACCTCTATCATCTGCGGAGAAGACAGATAAATTGAGTGAGACATCTAATTCAGAGAAGGAGGGGGTTACTGAAGACCACCCCACAGTGGAAAAGGCACCACCGGTAGTGAGTAATGAGCCTCAAATCAGAATTTTGTACCCGCAGAGGCTTAGAAAGAATTATTTGGATAAACACTTTTCCATGTTTTTGGAAATATTTAAGAAGCTGCATATAAATATTCCCTTTTGCTGAAGCCTTAGAGTAAATGTTAGTTATGTCAAATTCATGAAAGAAATTCTCTCTAAAAAGAGAAAAATGGGAGATTATGAGACTGTGGCGTTAACTGAAGAGTGCAACGCCATTTTGCAAAAGAAGCTTCCCCAGAAGTTGAGAGATCCAGGGAGCTTCACTATTCCCTGCACTATCGGAAATTTTGAATGCCAGCATACGCTGTGTGATTTGGGGGCAAGTATCAACTTGATGCCCTTATCTATATTTCGTATACTTGGTTTGGGTGAAGCTAGGCCTATAACAATTACCTTGCAGTTAGTAGATCGCTCAATCAAGCATCCACGGGGAATTATCGAGGATGTGTTAGTTAAAGTGGAAAAATTCATTTTTCCTGCTGATTTTATTGTCCTTGATATGGAGGAGGATGTTGATGTGTCCATAATTCTTGGGAGACCATTTTTATCCACCTGGAAAGCACTTATAGATGTTCAGAAGGGTGAGTTGAGACTCCGAGTGTAGGGCGAAGAGGTGGTATTCAATGTATTCAAGTCGATATCGTATCCCAGAGCAAGTGACGACTGTTTTTCCATTGATGTAATTGACAAAGCAGTTGCTGAGAAAAGCTTAAAGAGTACTGATGCTCTTGAAGTAGCATTAACACAATGTGAGGACGATGAGAGCAGGCCTTTAATTGAGGCACAAAGGAGGTTGAACCCAACTATGAAAGAGGTGATGTGAAAAGAGATCTTGAAATGAAGAGAAAATCTGCATCCGTCTAAATGACGTTAAACGACAACGCTATTGGGAGGCAACCCAACATTTGAATTCTGTTATTTTATTCTGTTTTGTTTATCTTATTTTGAACAATCTCATTGTCTTGATCTTTATTGCCATGTGTGTTTATGTTAAGTGAATTGTGAGCCCGCATTGGGATGAAAATATGATGCGGGATGTTGAAATTAGCACCAAAAGTCAGAACCCCGCATGTTGAATTAGCACCGCGGCGCTCGGAAGGCAGTAAGAAAAGGTTTTTTCTATTGATTTAGTGCCGCGACGCCTAACATTAGAGTCGCGGCGCCTGCGGCATACGTGATCGCGCCGCGACGCTGAATGGTGGGAGCCGCGGTGCCTATGTGCATTCCAGGATAAAAACCGAGAAAAAGAACACTTTTCCTCATTATCTCCAAACACAATTCACATAACCCTTCTCTATTCTTCTCATCTCCAACTCCAAAAATCCGAAAAACTCCCATTGTATCTCAAATTAGAATCTTTTCGCACCACAAAAACTCTTCTCTTTCCCCAATTCTTCCATTAATTCTAAATCCACACTCCCCTCAATTCCTCTTTACAAACCCTAAAATTTCAATCATTCAAGAAATTGTTCCATAAGTTCTTCAAATCTTCAATACTTGTGGCAGTGAAGCGTCACCTGAAGTCTCTCTCTCGCCATAAGGTAAGTATTGCATTCAAGTTTAAAAAAAAATTGTGTGTTCTGTAATGACTTTGGAGGAATTCTAAATGTGAGGGTTGATTGTGTTCTTGTGAGGAATAGTGTTATTATGGAGTGGTTGAATTGTAGTGATTGATATTGTGGGTTGATTAAATATATTGTAGAGGAGTTGAATTGTTGTTGGGAAGATTTAAGGGGAAGTGCTGCCGGATTTTTAGAAAACTTCAAAGTCGCCAAACAAGGAATAATGGATCCACGATGAGCTACTTCCAAGGCATCCTCCTCTCAAGGCCTTGTGAATCTACCACCAAGGGCCAACTATGATAATAAAATATTTGCCAATAAGGATGCCCAAGACAGGTATAACAAACTGTGTACTCGTTCCCTAGTACCGAAAAGGGGGATAGAATTTCAGACTGCACCATACGAAGATGAGGTATATGAACCCATCAGAGCCATGATTGATCATAGAGGTTGGGGTGTATTTGTCAATCCTTATTTGGCAAAGCCAAATACTCAACTAGTCTACGAATACTATGCCAACTACCTAGAGAAACAAGACAATATTTATTTCGTACGAAGGAGAAGAGTACCAGTTGGGGCTGAAGCGATTAATGTCATATGTGGGCTCACAAATTTTCTGGAGGAAAAGGAGGGGGATGACTTCACTGTTTGGAAGAATTCAGAAATTGACTGGGTAGAGGTGGCTGAGATAGTAGGATATTCAGGGGCCCGTTTCACCTATGCATATGACGCCCCCAAAGGCATGCTCCATTGCCAATTCAACAAAGTTTCCAAAGCTTGGCTCTACTTTGTGAGTGCCCGCCTGATTCCCTCCACACATTTCTCTAATATACCAGTGGATCATGTCAAGTTGGTGTATGCTATCATGAAGGGATTTTCAGTAGATGTGGGTCGAGCTGTTAAAAATAACCTCAATTGGATATGCAGACTGAACACAATAGCAAGGTTGGGGCATGGATCATTGATCACTGCACTATGTATCGCACATGGAGTGCCTGAGAGTAGCAATGATATAAAAGGGAGAGTGCAGAATCCCCTAACCCGGACAATGGTCAATGTATACTCAGACCCTACACCAGGACCTACACCTGGAGAGGACAATCGCAACCAGCCAAAGCGTCAGCAGAGGGAGCAAGATGAAGAAGCCGAAGAGCCTGGACAGAGCAGTCAGCCACCTCCTTTGGCGATTGAGGATGGCCACACCCAGAGGTTGGATCAACTTTTCCAACAGAACCAGTACATTATCCAGCAGAACCAATATCTCATCCAACACCAACAATATATGGACACTTACATGCAACAAAGACATGAGTATGAGGTCACGAGTGTCGACCAAATAAAATTATTCATGCATAACTGGTCCATGGATGACAACAACACTGAGACATCTCTTGGATATCCTCCAATGTATCAGCCGCCTTATCATCCACCACCGCCGACACCACCATTCTGAATCGCTTAGCTGTAGTTTTGGTAAGTTTTCTTACTCTTGCTTTACTTATCACATTGGGGACAATGTGTTGGATAGGTTTGGGGGGGGGGGGAGTCTTACCGTTTTGTGTTAATAGTATTAATTATTTGTGTTCAGTTGTTTGTTTGAGTCTTACTGTTTAGTGTTAATTATTTGTGTTCAGTTGTTTGTTTATTGTTAGTGTCTTAGTTTTAGTGTCAGTGTTTGAGTGTCTTGTGTCAATGAATCAAGTTGATAATAATGTTTGAGTGTCTTGTGTCAATGAATCAAGTTGATAATAATAGTCCATGAGATTGAGTGTACACATGTGATAGAGTTGGATGAAATTAATAGCCATGAAATGCATAAATCTGTGTGCTTAAGTTGGATAGATCTTGAGTTTCTTTTAATTATTAATAAGTATGAAAACTTGATCATTATTGGTGATTTTCTTGTACTCAAATATTGGTTTATGCATGATTGAATTTTGGTTTGAGGAAAGATGGTGGAAAGTTCTAGAACTTGCTTGCTTGCTATTTCAGAAGAAATCATAGATGATGCATGCTTAGGAAGATGATTTAGGCCATATTTGGAACGATTGAGCCGTTCAAGCCAACCTTGACTAATGTAATCCCTAGTTACCCTTTTTGAGCCCTAAGTAACCCTTCTTTGATTGACACCTATTCTGAGCCTACTTGAAACCCTTTACAAATGTTTTCCTTCCCTTGAATTCCATGAGCATATAAGGACATGATTGGAGGATTGGCACTTTGTAATTGGTATTTTAGATTGGGTGCTATCAATAGAAGAACAAAGGATTAAAAAAATGGAAGTATATTACACTCCCATGTACATACATTGAAAAACAAGTTTAGGGGTGTAGTTCGAAAAGAAAAGAAAAATTGGGTACAGAAAAATTGAGGATTGCGTTTTGTCTGTAATATGAATATAGAGGGGGTTGATTGGTTTATATGCTTATGGTAACTTTGAGCCTAAATGACATTTCATCTATCCATGCCTAAGCCTATCATCATAACCTATAAAAGTCCTATTGATTCTTGAGCATGTGTTGTCTAAATTAGTGGAGAATAGCAAGTTAGCAAGCCTATAGAATTTTGGCTTGATGGAATGTTGATGAGAATTCATTGTGCATAAGCTAATATTGAATACTTGGTTATTTCAATAATCATGGTTGAGTGGTCATATGCATTAATAACTTTAAGCAAATTTGAGGATTATCCGACTTGAAATTCTAGATAGCAAATTAGTGACTAGAATGTTCCTGAAGATTTTATTGCATATTGTTCATGATCTTCGAGGCATAATCTATTGTGGTTGACTTGATTCATTTTTTTTTGAGTTTGTGTGTTTTTCTTTTTAGGGTGTCTAGAGTTCTTTACTCGAGGACGAGTAAAGTTTAAGTTTGGGGGTGTTTGCTAGGTAGATTTTAGTAATGTTTTAGAGTGTGTTTTAGGGAGGCTTTTCTTTGTCTTTTAGTTGTTTTGTGCAGTATTATGCGTGTGTTGTGTGTTTTCAGGTTTTAAGCGATTTAGAAAGGAATAAGGTGAATCCAAAGGAAATAGGCGGTTATTAAGGACAAAAATGCATAGCTGGTCACAAGAGATAAGTCAAAGAAGCCCTGGGAAGCTCGAAAAGTAATTTAAACGAATTCCGGATGAAGAAGGCTGAAGAGCCGCGGTTCCCCTCAGGCAGTGAGCACACGATCTTCGGAAGTGAATTAGCGCCGTGACGCCGACGACGTCAGGGCATCGAAAAACCTAAATTTAACAAGGGCAAAAAAGTCCACGTTGGGGGTTTTCGTGATATATATTGGGGTAAACGTTTTTCTGAAGTGAAAGAACACTTTGGAACAAGAGAACAAGGAGCCATTAGAGACATCTATTGTTCAAGTTCTTTTCCTTTTATTTACTTTAATTCAGTTCATGTTGGATATTAAATTAATTAGTTCTTAGTATGTCTAGGAGCTAATTACTTTATTAGGGTTTTCCGTCGAATCACTTGAAACTCTATTATGATTTAATGCATTGTTAATGTTCTTCTTCATCTATTCAAATCCATTCAACTTGTGTTTATTGAATGAGAATTAATTGGCCTTTAGTTTTCTTTATCTATATGATTTCAAATCGAGATCTGAAAAGGGAGATTTAAATATGCTATAGTTGCTTAGACGTAGGTTTAATCTTGAATGAGAGTATGACAATTGCTTGTGTAGAGTAATAGGTTATTGATCTTAATCCTCCTATGTGGTCGAACTTATCATAGAAATATAGAAAGTTCTCACTTAGGTTGAGTTTTTATATGTCCTTACCGGAATATAGAACATCTCAGTCAACCTGCTATCTTAATAAGTAGAAGAATCGTTAGTCTTGCATTAATGAATGACAGAGTGGATAGTTGAGGAGATTGGAAACCCTAATTCCTTCATTACTGAATTAAACATCGTGTGTTTTCATTGCTATTTTATTCTAGAAATTCATGTTAGTTTATTAATTCGTTAGTTTAGAAATCACCACTTATATTCGCTGGCCAAATAGAAATCAAAGATTAGTTAATTGGTACTTAATAAATCAGTCTCTGTGGACGATACTCAGTCTTACCGAAATTTATTACAAATTGTGATACGTATACTTGAGTAGCATCTAGAAAAACCGCAACACCGGTTCTGAATCATCTTAACTTGATCCAAAGAAGCTCTCAAAAGATAAGTACTCCAAGTTTGAACCTCAAAAGCATCAAACAACCCGACCAGTGAGCGACACCTCCTACCATACAAGGCCTCAAACGGTGCCATATCAATACTCGAATGATAACTGTTGTTGTAATCAAACTCCGCCAATGGTAGAAATTGGTCCCGATGACCACCAAAATCAATAACGCAAGCTCGCAACATGTCCTTAAGAACCTGAATAATCTGCTCAGACTGGCCATTGATCTGAGGGTGAAAGGTTGTACTAAGATCCACTCTAGTACCCAACTCCTTCTGCATGTGCCGCTAAAAGTAAGAGGTGAATTGCGTATCCAGTAAAAAATGATAGGAATAGGCACCCCATGGAATCAGACTATCTCTCGAACCATATGCTATCACTTTCCCTTTCTGCATCAACACACACCCAAGACCTACGCTAGAAGCATCACAATACATGTTGAAGCTCTCCCCCTCAATTGACAAGGTCAAAATTGAAGCGGTTGTCAATAAGGCCTTGAGCTTTTGGAAGTTCGCCTCACAATCCTCAGACTACTGAAAAGCTACATCATTTTGGGTCAATCTAGTCAACAGAGCTGCAATGGATGAAAATCCCTCCAAGAATCGCCAATAATACCCTGCAAGGAAGACAAAACTTCAAACCTCTGTGACTGAAGCGGGCCGGACCCAATCCCTGACTGCCTCAATCTTCTTGTGATCTACCATAATACCATTTTTGGTCACCACATGCCCCAAAAAAGCTACCGAACTAAGCCAGAACTCACACTTTGAAAATTTTGCATAGAGGCTGCAAACGTATTTGTCAACCCAAAAGACATCACCAAAAACTCATAATGCTCATATTGAATCCAGAAGGCCATCTTAGAAACATCCTCGGCTCTAATCCTCAACTGATGATAACCAAACCTCAAGTCAATCTTGGAAAGATCGAAGCACCATGCAACTAATCAAATAATTCATCAATGAGAGGTATTGGGCACTTGTTCTTGATAGTTACCCTATTTAAATGCCGATAATCGATACACATGCATAGAGACTCATCCTTCTTCTTCACGAACAATACAGTAGCACCCCAAGGCGAAACACTGGGTCGAATAAAACCCTTACTCAAAAGATCTTGCAACTGCTCCTTCAACTCTCTCAATTCGCCTGGCGTCATCCGATATATCGTAAATGAAATAGGCTGAGCGCCCAGCTCTAGGTCAATACATAAATCAATAACATGCCCCGGCAGAACACCGAGAAGGTCGGTGGGAAACACCTCTAGATACTCCCGAGCTACTGGAATTGACTCCAATAGAGGTGTCTCCGCACTCGTATTAGTTTTTCGGATGATTAATAAAAATTAGTTTTTCGGCTATTTATTTATATATTCTCAAGTCTTTCAAAATTAAGCTTTGCAAATAATGAAAGTAATATTGGTTTGAATTCACTAGTTTATTAAAAAAAGAATATATTTTTTATCAATCTAGCATGAGTTTAAATCAAGTCTTGAATTAAGGAGTCTTAACTTAGTTTGTAATCATTTTTTATAAAAGGAGAAAAGGCCTTTATAAACTATAGTTTGGGTTAACGGAACAAATCCCTTATTGGTGGACCTCTTTTATAAGTAAAGATTTTATTTTACTAAATTTATATTCTAATTCTCTACTTTACAAAAAAGGAAACAAGTATTTTATTATCTCTTTGGTGAAAAAAGATAACAAAGGGAAATACTCCTCAAAAAGGAAAAATTTTACGAAGCAAATTTTTATACTCATTTTTAAGTGTGTGAAAAAGCTATATTTTGGTGGAAGATTTGAATGACAAATATACATATTATGTAATATTTTAAACCTTAAGCAATTTAAATTAATTTTTTATTATATAAGACCGGAGGTCAATCGTATTTTACGGATCCTTAATACCGGGATGCCTAACACCTTCCGGGGGGGGGGGGGGGGTTCATTTGAACTCTTACTCGAACTCTGATTGATTTATGATTTTTCTCTATTTTGAAAAATCTTAAAAGAATATGATTTTCCTAGTTTTCCTTATAAATTAGGTGGCGACTTTAAATAAATAATAATTTCGAGAGTCCACAAGTTATTCAGTAGATTTTATGCCTCCGCATAAAAGTGAACCGTAACAACTGGAATACAATCATTTTGAGTATACATGTTTTCAAAGAAATTATGGTTGGATGTATTCAAATACATTCAAATAAGATTGGATACAACTAAACAGTGTATTCAAATACACGCGAATTGCCTAAAACTAGCTATAAATGGTAAATAAGAAAAGGGTAGCTATGAATGGTTAGAAGCTTCTAAAATATAGAAATTTGTGTAAGTTACCCTTAATTTTAGCCCTTCAAGTTTTTTTAATTTTGTTTTATTACATAGGGTGTAGGGGAAGGAAAAATGGAGAAGGGGACTACAACGTGGGGATTCAAACCTTCACCAACAAGGTGAAAGTTCAGGTAGTCAACCAACTGAGCTACTAGATTCCTACATTTTTGCCCTTCAATACTTTTTGTGCGGCATAAGTTTAGATTTCGCTCGGTATATGTATCATAATATCTCACAAGTTATGTCAGATACGACAAAACTTTCTAACACTCAAGATAATTTGAAAAATATTATACAACTTATGTTGCATAACTTAATTTTCCTACAGAACTTGTTCGAGCGAGACAAAAGATGAATATTTTTATTAAATGAGCAGCAATGGCGAAAATTAAAGACAACAGACATGAGGGGCAAAAATTAAAGACCAATGCGTTTGAACGGAAATTCGTGCAAAAACTTAAATCGTTTGGTCTAGCAATTTTTCAAAAATACACATGAGGGCAAAATTATTTACCTGTTCTATATTAGATATTATACCGTTTAAAAAGGATTAGGGCTTGTTATCTGATTTAACGAAATGATCTGTTTACAAAAAGTACAATAAATGTTTTACAAAATATAAAACAATGCGGTAAAAACATACAATTGGTATACATAAAATATATAATTATATTATTGTATGTATTTTGTATGTCATGTGTACGTCATGGTATGTCTAATGACATACACCCAATACATACGATATATACTATTTTATTTGTACAAATTTCATGCATATTTCTACAAATGATAGCTTTGCAGTGCTCTAGCGTCATATAATCCTAGCATGCTTAGTGCCAATGAAATACTAGGATGTGTTGCTCAGTTTATCACGAAACGACTTAAGATCATACTTTTACATCCAACAACATCAAGTTACATATAGTGATTGTTCAAAATAGCATGTATGTTCTAGTACGTGCTAGCCACATAACATACTAGGTAATTTAAAGTAATTATGCAATCAAAACGTTATTTTGAAAAGAGAACAACCTAAAGGTTTAAGCTCTCAATTATCATGAAACCAACAAGTTTCCTAGATTCAAAATGTCCAATTCACCTCCAACTCGACTGCATCGTCCTCAATATATACGAAATATCAATTAACGATGTCAATTGAAGTAATTACCATATTTTTAGATCAACCCTAATAAAAGTCGATGAAAAAGTCAACATAAAGTTAACCCTAAAGTCAAATAAGTCAAACCCTGAAACAAATTATCCAACTAGATTACCCAAAGCTCATGATCACGAATCTATAATCAAGTTTTAATTTTGACTTAGATTGGTTCATCAAATTTTTAATTTACCTAATTAAGAAACTAGATAAAATATCCAAGTTAAGTATTTGAATCTTATGGTTCTATAGTTAAGAATCACCAAATCAAGTATAATCATCATAGGATATTAAAGAATCATAACGTTAATGCTCTAAGTAGAAATTAATCCATTGTATTACCACCCACCTATCTTTTCTTTAATAAAAAATCTAGGCTTGAAATTTGTCACTACTCATATTTATATATGTCAGAATGCTCAGCGCGATATGGTCCCCTAGCCTTATCGCAGTAATTAATGAGCTAAACTACTTGGTGCGATCGCGACGTAATATCTATCACGATCGAAATTTGTAGACAGCGACATGGCACCTAAACAGACACTATCTGTCAGGTGATCCATCAAAGTAAAATCAAGAAAAAGAAAATCGTGCAATCAAGTCTCAAGTTTCAAACATTAATAAATGAAAATAGAAAGTATATTTATGTCCTAGAGACAATCTATATTAGGATAAATGTACTTTATACACATTCATATTATTATTAATGAAGATTAATATTTTGACATTTGTAATTATTGAATTATTATTTGATTGTTTGTAATTATTCATTAATGTGCATCCCTTGAGCTTACGTTTTCATTAATAGAGTGAGATATTAATGATAGAGCGTAACTCTTAAAATAGCATCGACTAATGATCATCGAGAATGGGATATCGATGATATATGATAAGTCGACATGTGGTCTGCATCACATCCTTAGAGGATGTAGTATGTCTCACCTGTTACGAGTAATAGTTACTCGTGATGGACACATGAATACTTTGGAAGTATTGGTATACCCTGCTGATATACTGTTTGTTATACTTGTCTAACGTATGATCAGCGTGTGGGAGATAGAAGTCCTTAGACTTGAGGTCAATACGCGTCTTATCTACAAAGTAATGTATTTTGATCCCGTCCTAAGCTCAAAGGCCTTGTAGGTTGAGATACGACTTGTATTGGGTACATTACGATGTGGATTGAAGGTGGTAGTTGAGCCAAGATTAAGATTCATTCCTCGAATGTATATTCGAGAGAACACTCGGATTCTCAGTGATATTAGGTTGATTGAGTCGTTGGCCAACACAATAGACATATTTAGAATATAGTCTAGTCGTCAACTAATATAGATGAGATACAATGATTAAGCCATTTGGATAGACACATGACAAATCCTAAGCTTGATCGGGTGTGTCATGAATGAAAGAATTTTATCTTACCACATAAAGGTTAAGTTTTCTGGATTCGTGTAAACGTACTTCACATATTGAGTTCATTTTCCGGCGCCGTCTAGGAGTTCCGTGTAGACCTTAATTTGATTAATGTCGATATGAGAAGGCCTGTAGGGTCACACTATGTCGATTGTCCGTTTCGATCTAAGGATGTATTGAGAGAGTAATTAAAATATTTGATTTGGAATCGAGACATTTAATTGAATAATGATTATTTTAATTAAGTTAAAATTGGATTTTGGATTTAATTAAGAATGCACGAAAAAATAAAGTCGAGCGCCGCGGCGCCCATACCCTAGGGCCACGGCGCCCATACCCTAGGGTCGCGGCGCCCCTGCCTCAATTTTTTTGGCCAGGTCCAAGGTCAAACCCTAATCCGGTTTTGACCTATTTTTCAACTATAAATAGAGGCATTCACCTCATTATTCAATATACAATTTCTGAAAACATTCTAAGCCTTAGAGACTTAGAATCATATACTCTCGAATCTTTGCTGGATTTTCTAGCTTTCCGAATGAGAAGTACATTGAAGCTTGGAGCTTGCAATCAGAAGGGCAACCGCGTGTGCACCTTATAGTAGACAAAGACTCCAGATAATCTAGACTTGTAAGTATATGATTTATGTTACAAGTTTCAATTGTTGTATAACCATACCAGAATTATTGTTGGGGTAAATAAAAAATAAATATTTTAAATCTTCCGTTGTGCCTTACTTATGTGATTTGTACCCAACAATTCCATTCAAAAATATCTCAATAGCGATTGTTTAGAAGGTAAAACAACAAGAAATACAACTCAAACACATAAACATACTGTCAAGGAGCATCTAGAGAATTTGAAAATAGAAGTCTAGACACAGCTGTAACCGAAAAAAAAAGATAAAGCATAGAGTAGAGATACCGCCACAATGTGAAAGCAGTCAGCTCACCTACAGTGAAATCTCCTAATTGTACGACTGGAAGTTCTACAACATATCCAATTTAATCGTATAAAAGTGAATTCTATATACGGAGAATGTGTATGAGCTATTGTAGGATGAAAATGAATGGTTGGGAGGCTATTAGCCAAGCTAAAAAGTACGTCGGCCAACCAAAACAATGGGCCATTACAACTAAACAATGTACCCTCTAAGAGTACAAATCATAAGCTTATCTTATTGTTTATTAAAGGACCCACAAATTAAGATAACGTTACTTTAAATTCCATAGTCCCCTCAACAAGAGAATTGATTTGCCATCTGATTTGTGGACTATGACAGTCTCAAAAAAAAGATTAGCTTTTGACAATGATGTCTCACTACTTTTCTTCTTTAAGGCTTCATACCCACACATCAACTTTATGGTATCTTGTTTGAGAGAGATTTTAAATGATACTTGGAATAGATTTTAATTTGGTTATATATTGACTGATTCGTTTTCTTCATTTGCCTAAGCGTAATCACGTCTAGCTAGCGCTAAGCTGACATCATTATAATGAATATTGATGAAGAACAAGAACAATATTTCCTATTAAACTAAGTGGTTAACAAGAATAATCCAGAAACCTCTTGCTAATTTCATTTTATTGGAGAAGACTTATATTATCCGCAAATATTTCGATTTTATCTTTTACATTATTTTTCCAGACGCTATATGTGGGATCACACTGGATTTGTTATTGTTGTCATTTACATTATCTTAGGAATTTGTGGTCTCTCATCAGTTCAACTAATATTATGATTGCAGGAGGAGATTCAGATTTTAAATGTAATGTGTTCAACTTCTAAGATATTTGTCATTGAACACAATGCAAAAATACTTTAAATTCACTCACTATAAGCCAATATTGGACAAAGCTATGACAGAATTTTGTATTAAGACGTGCCTCCCTCTTTTCTAATATTAATATTCTGCTCAACACTACCAAGGGACTAAATATAGTAGGAATATCCCTATAAATATATATGTACTATGACTAGCATTATGTAGTACAATATTTATCTTTTGGAGGAAAAAAAAAAGAGTTCTCCTTGTTCAAGTTTGTGTATTTAATCAAATAACAACCCTACTACACCTTAGTCATACTAAAATATTTTTTGGTTATTTGACCCGTGTCTTTGTTTCTCATTCCTTAAGCGTATATAAATAAAGTCTTCATTTCGCCAAAATAAAAAAACTATGACAATAAGGATATCTTAGATAAAGAAAAAGGATAAAAAAAAACGACAACTATACAAAATATCTTAATTTGACGCTACTACTCCTTTGTGGTCATTTACTTCTTGTTGGCAAATTGTCTTGCATTATTTGTTCTTGATATTAATGGAAGCTCCAAAGTCTTAAGATTGTCCAAATCATACGAAAAGAATGACTCATACTCTTCACCAATACTGTGGAAACTCTTAACAAATTTGGCTGAACATTGTATACAAGAAACTGGATCTCTTCTAAAAAATAAGGAGCCAAAACTAATATGAATCCTCTAGTTGAATGAAATTGCACATTTATATCTATTTCTTCTGTTTATTTTCTTTATATCGAGGAAGAATATATGATACATGATTTTTAATTTCAAGTTGAAAATTATTACTCATCAAGATTTGGTTGATATTCTTTTTGCTAATTGCGGTCTTTATCATGAGAGAGAAAGTACACAAAAAGGGTACTTTGTAGAATTTCAAATCATGCTTGAATAGTTTACTTGAAGATAAGATAAGATATAACTAGAGCATGGATATGCACCAAAATAAGAGGTTAGCATGATAAGGTTTTTTGGTTTGCTGATAACAAACTACACATTGCTGAATGAAAACTTACTCAGGAAATTACACCTAACGATTTTGAAAATGGATGGTATTGAACTTTTGAACACCGCCTACTTTATGGGAAAACGAGTTCAAAAGTTCAAGACTACCCACTTTCAAAGCCATGTATAGATCATTAACGATGAAGCCGAAAATTATTTATAGAAATCCAAAGAATATTATATAGTGTCACACATAGGATTTAAACTTGTGGTCTAGAATAATATTTAGATATTTATGTGACTATAACTCATTTCACTAATTGTAAAATGCAACTTCTAAACTTATACATTATACTTTTTAAAGATAAACTGAAAAAGAATGTGTAGCAAGTAAATTAATTCGGAGGGAGGGACTACCCGATTTCCATTTCTCAATGTCCAGCTATATACGAAGTTGTGACTGTGACACGTTTGTACTCTCTTGTTATCATGAATAGACTAACTGAGCAAAAGCTCGATGATAAAGTTCCGAAAAGACTAGCTGTCTGCCAAAAAGTTTAATACTCCCTCCATTCCAAATTCCAATTTATATGAATATTGATCTGTTTAAGGAATTATACAGTTCTTTCTTTTACATTAATTTTCTCCAACTTTATTAAATATGCAGATTTATATTAATTTTTATATAATTTTTAAATATATAAATTTTATTATAGAATATGTAAAGAATCTATGTTTCAAAATTGAATCAAACAAAGATTTGTTTGACTTTCAAAATTGGTCAACCTTCGTATAAATTGGGACGGTGAGAGTATAAGTTTATACTGCTTTTCTTATGTTTTTCTTCATTATAGAAAGAGATGTCTGTCTGAATCAGATAACCGTGGAGTAAAAACAGGTCCTTTGTCGACAAATTGGCAGACTCATCCAAACTCAAATTGTAATTTTTTGCACATATTGATCAATGAAAAAAAATTGCAGACTCGTTAACTTATTATGAAATTATTGATGATTCTTATAAGGGATAAGGCATAGAAGTAAGTCTGAACTATAGTAAAATTATCAACTATGCTGGGGGCCTCCAGTAATTTACTTGGGTAAAGAAAACAAGCTAAGTTTAGCATGTGCACGCACACACACGCCTATACAAGACATAAAAAGGAGGGCGGGGTTGAGGGGAGTGGTTGGTGGGTGGGGCTGGGTGGGTGGGGATTATTCATTTAAGCTCTCAGACCCAAATCGAATGGACCCTCTTCGATCTCTATTTCAAAAAGTTACGACGCAAGGTGTATTTAAGTTTGAGATGCAAGAATAATGTTATAAATATAATAATATAAGTTAGAGCTTTAATGTTTGAAATTTAGGACCAAAGACACAAGACTATAATAACAATGCTTGAAGTTATCAAAGAACATAATATAAAATAATATGGACAAAAAACCCTTTTCTTGGTTTTGTATAGGCGCTTATGCAAATGTTAAGTTTAAATTTTACGAGGTCATTAATGAAATGGGTAAGTAATAGGAAAAAAGTAAATTCAGGGGAATATAAGACCCTCACATATAGTTCAGATATGTATCGGTTAAGAGGCTCATATAAAAAATGGAATGAAACATCGAATTTTTATATAAATTTGGACAATCTCACCCTACAAGTTAGTTTTTGGGGTTGAGTTAGGCCAAGGTGCCATATTTTTACATGGATCAAAGTCAGACTTATTTCAATTCTTAGTTCACCGATGTTGGGCCCCAAAATTATATTGTCCACGCTCCAGTTAATGAGGTTTGGGCGTGCAGGGGAGTGTTAAGAGTCTCACATCGAAAATGGAATGGGAACATGGACTCCTTAAATGGACTTGAGCAATCTTCATCCTACAAGCTAGCTTTTGGGGTTGTGTAAAGATATGACACCTGGGCCTAACTCAACCCCAAAAGCTAGCTTGTAGGGTGAGGATTGTCCAAGTCCATATAAGGAGTCCATGTTCCCATTTCATTTTCGATGTGGGCCTCTTAACAAATACATGTCTGAACTAGCTTGTAGGATGAGAATTGAGACCGCTACAAAATATTGGGACTCTTAAGAGATACATATCTGAATTAGCTCCTTATATGGACTTGGTCAATCCTAAAAAAATGTTACTATACTTTTGAAACATGATGTCAAAATATTGGGACCGCTACAATGGTTGCTTAGCCAAGTCAAGTAAAGCAAACAAGAGAAAGAAAGGGACCGTATGTCGACTATAATTACTGTTAGCCAATGAAAACCTAAATATACTCCCTTGTCTCTCGCAATTTCATTTCATTTGAAACTATTTTCTTATTAATAGTTCATTTAAAAGAGAATGACATCATATTCTTATATTTTTTAATGATAAGTTTTTATAGGCGCACAAATATTATAATATATTTAAAATTACACATTTTGGAAGTTTTATAAATAAATAAATATTATAATACATTTAAGGTAATAAGTTTTAAAAGTCTTGATCAATATATTAAACTTTGTGTCAGGTCAAACTACGATGATAAAAAGAGAAGGAGAGAGTATTACTTTGCAACTTGAAATTTTGAATCTATAGATCTTGCGGTATGTGAAAATATAGTGGTTAATTTAGACGCAAAAATAACACTATTACGCATATGACGAAGGGTGAGTTGATTGTTGGGAAGAAACGAGCAATAATCAAATTGCACGACAAGATAAATGCGGAAGGATACCAAAGTAAAAAAACTTCTCACACTATTTGAACAAGAGGAGAAAATTAATTTACAGAACAAACTGATATATGGACGACAGATTATACCAACAATAAAATACCAAAGCAAACAAAAAATAAATCGAATGCAAGAGACACCAAATTTACGTGGAAAACCCCCTTCAATGTGAAGAGGAAACAACCACGAGACCTCCGCCCAAAAAAGCTCCACTAAAATCAACAAGAGTTACAACAATGTTCTCCAAATTGCTACAACATCAACTCCAAATACGGAGCAACAATACATAAAAGATAGCACCAAAACTAATGAAGAAATGAGAGAAATCACCCCCAAATATGAGCTATTGTTCATGCTCGAAAACTAGAGCTACAAACCACAAAATCCAATCTCCACCATTGCAATCGACGAACCAGATGTTTAGAACCCGCAATTCAAATTTGAGAACTATCCAACGGTTAACGAAATGAAAAACGTTGTTTGAAGCGGATTGCTGTAGCAGATTTTCAATGTGTGAAAATTAAGTTTTCTCTCTATATGACTGCTATGAATTCACTCTTGTGTTTATGAAATAAGACCTAAGTTGATTATATATATATATATATATAGTGAGTTTTAGGACAAAAGTGGACTGGTCCAAATTGAATTAGATTTATTAATTCAATTTCACATAGAAAGGGAAACCCCCAAAACCCAACATTGATAAAGAGCAAATCATGCAAAAGGACCAACAAACTTCTAGTACATTAAGCTTCCAAACAAAAGATCCCACCTGCAAAGGGAGAAGAAAAGTAAAGTGTTATACGATACATAAAATAACTTCACATGATATGAATGTTTTGGATATGATACAGCGTAGTCCAAATCACAAATCAGTTAAATGGTATCTCACATCAATATGTTTCGACCTATCATGAAAAATAGAGTTCTTGCCAAGATGAATAGCACTTTGACTGTCACAATAAAGCACATACCTCTCTTGAGCAAAACCAAGTTTCTTCATAAATCTCTTCATCAAGAGCAACTCTTTACAAACTTCAACGGAAATAATAAGCTCACCTTCTGTAGTAGATAGAGCAATACATTTTTGCAACCTAGATTGCCAAGACACAGCTCCCCCTGCAAAAGTAATCAAGAAGCCTGAAGTATACTTGCGAGTATCAATGTCACCAGCCATATCTGAATCAGTGTAACCACAAATAATACGCTTCCCTGTCCCAAAACACAAACTTAGACTAGAAGTGCCACAAAGATATCTCATAATCCAATTTACATCATTCCAATGCTCTCTTCCTGGATTAGAAAGAAACCGACTAATAATACCAACATCATGAGCAATATCCGATCTCGTATAAATCATCGTATACATCAAACTGCCAACATCTGAAGCATAAGGAACTTTATTCATATTTTCCTTCTCATCATTACAGGAAGGACACTGCTTCGTGATCAATTTGAAGTGCATAACTAAATGTGTACATATAATTTTAGCTTTATCTATGTTTAACCTGCGAAGTACTTTCTGAATGTACTTCTCTTGTGATAACCACAACTTCTTGGCCTCTCTGTAATGAATAATCTGCATGCCAAGAATCTGTCTTGCTAGTCCCAAGTCTTTCATGGCAAAAGACTTATTAAACTTTTGCTTCAACTTCTGAATGTTGCAAGCATTATGACCAACGACAAGCATGTTATCAACATAAAGAAATAAAATGATAAAGTCACCATCAAAGAATTTTTGTACAAAAACACAATGATCTGAAGAAGTCTTCTTGAAGCTCTGTTAACTCATAAAAGAACCAAACTTCTTGTATCACTGCCTGGGAGCTTGTTTCAAACCATACAAGTTTTTTTTTCAATTTACAAACATAATTCTCTTTTTCTTTGACTTCAAAACCTTATGGCTGCTCCATGTAAATTTCTTCATCTAAGTCACCATGGAGAAAAACAGTTTTAACATCCATTTGCTCAACTTCTAAATCTAGACTTACAGATAACCCCAGAACAACCCGAATAGATGGCATCTTCATAACTGGAGAAAAGATTTCATCAAAATCAACTCCCTTTTTCTAATTAAAACCCTTTACAACCAATCTAGCCTTGTACCATGGAACTGGGTTACCATATTCATATTTCACCCTGAAAACCCAACTATTTTTCAAAGCTTTTTTTTCTTTAGAAAGCTTAACCAGATCAAATATATGATTATCATGTAAAGATTTAATCTCATCTTGTATACCATCAAACCACCTTTCTTTTTCTTCACTATTCATGGCCTCATCAAAACTTTCAGGTTCTCCCCTATCAGTCAAGAGTACAAATTCATTGGGAGAATAACGAGATGAATGTACTTTCTCTCTAATAGATCTTATGAGAGAACACTCTAGAGCATTAATAGCAACTTATTGCTAGCCAACCACATCATCTTGCACTGGAGCATCAACGATATCATGCTGGTCATTCTGAACATGATCATCATCTTCATTATCAACTTGATCTTCATTATTTCAAAGATTTTCTTTAGGTGCAATAGTCACGGGAACTGGATCAACATTAACTAAGATCTCACTGCTCTTAGAATCAATATTCTCAGCTTTGTTAAAATATTCAATTGTCTGGTCTTCAAAGAACACAACATCATGACTTCTAACAATTTTCTTCTCAACTGGATCATAGAAACAATAGCTGAATTCGTCTTGACCACAACCAATGAAGATATATTGTCTATTTTTAACTTCCATCATTGACCTCTCATCCTTAGGAACATGCACAAATGCCTTACACCCGAACACTCTCAAATGAGCATAAGAGACATCCTTACCAAACCGAACTCTATCAGAGAGATTACCATCCAAAGAAACAGTAGGAGATAAATTGATAACATAGGCAACAATATTAAGTGCTTCTGTCCAAAATGAATCTGACAACTTATCATCTGAAAGCAAACATCTAACCCTCTCAACTAGAGTTTTGTTCATCATCTCTACTAAACCATTTAACTGAGGAGTCTTGGAAGGAATTTTCTGATGCCGAATATCCTGCTCTCTGCAATAATTATCAAATGGACCAATATATTCACTACTATTATCTGAGCGGATGTATTTTAGTTTATTCCATGTCTGTTTCTCAACCAGGGCCTGAAAAGTCTTGAACACACTAAGTACTTGATCCTTGGACTTCAAAGAATATACCTAGAGTTTGCGAGAATGATCATCAATAAAAGTCACAAAGTAAAGTGCACTACCAAGAGACCTTACTTTAAAAGGACCACAAATCAGAATGTACCAACTCCAACAAATTAATCTTTCGTGAAGGCGAATGACTCTAAAAAGAAACTCTTTTCAGTTTTCCGACTAAGCAATGAACACATCTCTTTAACTTTATTTATTTAACTCCAGAAAGAAAATTCTTCTTAGCCAAACTATCAATCCCCTTCTCGCTTATATGACTCAGCCTTCTATGCCATAACTCTGATGAAGTATTATTCTCCACCAAATTTACCGTGTCTCTATAAATGGAGCCCTGAAATAAGTACAAGTCAGATATCTTGTCACCTCGAGCTACAACCATTGAACCTTTAAGAAGCTTTCACTCACCACCACCAAGGGTTTGATCATAACCCTAATCAGCAAGCTTTTCTACAGAAATTAAATTCAACATCTGGAGCATGCTTGACATTGTTAAGAACCAACCTTGAGTCATTCTTACTTTTCAAGCAAATTGTACCAATGCCCAATAGCTCAACCTCACTATCATTATCCATTTGTAACATTCCAAAATTACCTGGAGTATAAGAAGAAAATAATTTCTTCTTTGGCATGACATGAGAAGTGGCACATAAATCTACAAATCAGGTAGACTCATCACAAACAAGATTGATTTCATTTTTATCACAAGCAACAAGAAGATCATTTTCAACAACAATAGCAACATGATTTTCACTATCTCCATCCCTTTTTTATTATTTCTGATCTCTTTTAAACATGTAGCAATGTTTCTGGATATGCCCTTCCTTGTGACAATAGTAACATGTAACATTCTTGTACCTGGATCTTGACTTACTTCTACTTTTACCTTTGGCATTTTGACCTCTGAAGTTATTTCTCCCTCTGTCTCCAATAACCAAAACATCGCAGTGTGAAGCTGAAGAAGATGAGGCTTGAGATCTTCTTTGCATCTCTTCATTTAAGACATCACTCTTGACATTTTTCATACTTACAACACCACTAGGAGTAGAATTAGTCAAAGAAACCCGAAGAGTTTTCCAAGAGTGGCAGAGTATTAAGAAGCTAAAGTCCATGTACTTCATTATCAAACTTGACATCCATTCCAGATAGCTAGTCAAGGACACCCCGAAAATCATTAATATGATCAGAAATATGATTGCCCTCTTTGAATTTGATATTCATCAATTGTTTTAGTAGGAACAACTTGTTATTGTCAATCTTCAAAGCATAAAGTGTCTCGAGTTTATCCCATAAACTTCTAGCATGTGTCTCATTCATAATATGATTACCCATATTATCTTCAACCTATTGTTTGATATAACGACAAACCTGTAGGTGCTCAAATTCCCAATCTTCACCATTCATAGACTCGGGCTTGTTAGAAGAAAACACAGGTAAATGCATTTTCTTGACAAATAGAAGATCTTTCACCTTGACTTTCCAAATATGGTAATTAGTGTCATTTAAACAAACCACTTGCTCATATTTGCCTCTACCATTCAAATAGACAATCAACGCAATCAAATACAACCACAAGCTCTGATACCACTTTGATGGGAAGAAACGAGCAATAACCAAATTGCACGACAAAGTAAATACGGAAGGATACCCAAGTCAAAAAACTTCCCACTCTATTTGAACAAGAGGAGCAAACTAATTTCAAGCACAAACGGATATATGGACGGCAACTATACCAATAATAAAATACCAAAGCAAGCAAAAAATAAATTGAATGCAAGAGACACCAACTTTATTTAGAAAACACCATTCAATGTGAATAGGAAACAACCATGAGACTTTCGTCCACAAAATGTCCACTAAGATCAACAAGAGTTACAACAATATTCTCCAAATGGATACAACATCAGTGCCAAATATGGAGCAACAATACATAAAAGATAGCACCAAAACTAGTGAAGAAAGGAGAGAAATCACCCAAAAAAATAAGCTATTTTTAAAAACTAGAGCTACAGACCACAAAATCCAATCTTCACCATTGAAATCGACGAACCAGATGTTGCTAACCCGCAATTAAAATTTGAGCACGATCCAATGTTTAACGAAACAGAAAATGTTGTTTCAAGCAGACTGCTGTAGCAGATTTTCAATGTGCGAAAATTGGTTTTCTCTCTCTCAAGTTTTCTCTCTATATAACTGCTATGAATTCACTCTTGTGTATATGAAATAAAACCTAAGTTGATCCTATATATAGTGAGTTTTAGAGAAAAAGTGGGTTGGTCCAAATTGAATTGAATTTTATTAATCCAATTCCACATAAAAAGGAAAAACCCAAAATCTCAACATTGATAAGGAGCAAATCATGCAAAAGGACCAACAAACTTCTAGTATATTAAGCTTCCGAACAAAAGATCCCACATGCAAAGGGAGAAGAAAGTAAATTGTTAAATGCTACAGAAAATAACTTCACATGATATAAATGTTTTGGACACGATATAGCGTAGTCCAAATTACAAATCAGTTAAATCTCATAGTCCAAATCAAATTGATAACCTTCATAACCAAAGCATCACAATAATATCAAAAGATGAGTTTTGTGTTCTTAAGTAAGGGGAGCACGTAGGAACACCAAATACAACATAAACCACTAGTGGCTGAAAGAAAGTAAGCAACACCTTGTATAGGTTAGGCAGAGCTTATAGAAGCAAGTTCTTATAAGAGAAAGTCATTGGACATTGGTTAGGGTTAAGGAAAAACGCTAGCTAGAAATAATTGAATCCCTTGATTAATTCCATTCCAATAGTACAATATATATACAATCATAATTTGCTTGTCAAAAGAAAGACTAATCTATATTACCTAAAATATAAGATGCTAATTCTAATTATCCTAATTACAATATATTACAATAATGAATTGGAGGTAGTTATGGGATTTGTCCCATAATTACTCTAACAGTCCCCCACAGTCTTAGCGGGAGGTTCTCGTATGCTGAGACTGTCCCTGAAATTATCAAAAAGTACGCGCGGATGACCTTTAGTGAAGATGTCAACAATCTAATAACGGGACGGTACATGGAGAACACAGACTTGTCCATGGGCAACCTTCTCGCGGACTAATAAGATATCCATTTTAATGTGTTTTGTGCGCTGATGCTGAACAGGATTGCCGAACAAGTATATCACACTCACATTGTCATAATAGACCATTGTTGCCTTTTCAATCTGACAATGTAGCTCCAACAGTAGATTACAGAGCCAACATGATTCAGCAACCACATTGGCGACCCCTCGGTATTCTGCCTCAACACTGGACCGAGACAGTGTGGATTGTCGTTTGGATGACCATAAAATAAGATTTTCCCCCAAGAACACACAATAACCTTTGTGGAACGGCGTGTGTCCGGGCAACCACCCCAATCTGCATCTGTGTAGGCTAAAAGAATCGAGATGGATGACTTATACAGATGTAGGCCAAATGGAGAGTACCTTTAACATACCGTAGAATCCTTTTGATAGCCCCCATATATTCTTCCTTCGGATCATACATGTGTAAGCAAACCTGCTGAACCGCATAGGAAATATCGGGTCTTGTAAAAGTCAGTTACTGCAAGGCTCCTGCGCTGTTATGGTAATGTGTAGGATCGCTGTATGGAGTTCCGGCATCATTACCCAATTTTGCCTTTGTGTCAACTGGAGTATGTGATGGTTTGCAGGAAGACATCCATGCTTTGTCAATTATTACTTCGGCATATTTCTTTTGACTAAGAAACAGACCACCTGCATATTGGGTGACGGCAATGCCAAGAAAATAATTTAACGTACCCAAGTCCTTCATTGCAAATTCTGCTGCAAGAAGGGACATAATAGACTGGCGAAGCGAAGTGGATGATGCTGTGAGAATAATATCATCAACATAAAGAATTACATATGCCATGTCAGTGCCCTTCCGATAAATGAACAACGATTGATCAGACTTGCTGTGAGAGAACCCTAACTTGGAAACAAATCCTGCAAAACGGTTATAACATGCCCTAGGAGCTTGTTTCAAATCACATAAGGATTTATTCAACAGGCAAACATGATCTAGACGCTTATAATCTCAAAAACCCAACGGCTGATGCATGTAAGTAGCTATGTAAGAATGCATTTTTAACATCCAACTGATGAATACACCATGATTTGGAAATAATCAGGCTAAGAACAATCCTGATAGTTGCTAGCTTAACTACCAGACTGAATTTTTTACCACAATCGATTCTAACCTGCTGAGACCTACATCACCAACAAGACGATATTTGTATCTCGCAATAGAATCATCAGAATTCTTTTTATAACAAAAACCCACATAGACCGAATGACATTCACATTAGACGGACGTGGTACTAACTCCCACGTCCTATTTTTAATAAGAGTAGTAAATTCGTCTAACATGACAGCTTTTCAATTCGGGTCGGATAAGGCGGCCTTGGGATTTTTAGGTAGAGGTGATAGTTGAATTGAGGATAGTAGGTTAAACTGACGTTTGGGTTGAAAAATCCTGTGTATGGCACGAGTTTCAATTGTTCGAGGCTGTTCCATCATTAGTTGGGTTGTAGAGGTCTCTAGTATGGTATTGGGCCAAAGAGGTGTAGTGAGGCCTGAACCGGTGTTGAACTAAAATCTGGGTTCAGGTAAGGGAGCAGTGGGCTCCCCACTTAGGCTTGCGAGCCACGGAAATAGGACTGGGCCGAGACCAGCGATAATGTGGTCGTCGGTCCAGTTCCATTTTGTGGTTGGGCTAGAAAATATTGGGTATTTTCCGCTTGTGTTTGGTAATGAAGGTGGTGGTGTAAAATGGGATGTATTCCATTGTTCAAAAAATCATATGAAGGTGAGGATGCCACATGAGACTTAGCAAATGGGAATGTAGACTCATCAAACACCACATGACGAGAGATAATTATTTTCCTATTCGTCAAATCATAACATTTATATCCTCTATGATTTTGCGGGTATCCCAAAAACACACAAGAAGTTGAACGAGCCTGCAACTTGTTAATGGTAGTGGATGAAAACAAAGGATAACACAAACACCCAAACACCCTCAAATGTGTAAAAGACGGGAGACGATGATACAATATTTGTGTAGGAGACACATTGGAGAGAAATTTACTAGGAATAATATTTAAAAGGTATGTAGCCATTTGAAGTGCATGGTGCCAAAACTTTGATGGTGTGGAAGAATGCAAAAGAATAGAGCGAATCATATTGTTAATTGTTTGAATCTTTCTTTTGGCTTTCCCATTTTGTGGTGAGTTATGGGGACACAAAAGAAGCAAAGACATCCCATTTTGGTGACAAAAATCATTAAATTAGGCATTTATAAATTCCCCCCATTGTCGCATTGAAAACTTTTAATGCTTTTGCCAAATTGAGTTTTGATAAAAATACTAAATTGTTTTAAAATGGGGTAGGTTTGTAATTTTTGTCCTAAGGGAAACATCCACAAAAAATTCGAATAATCATCTAGAATGAGCATATAATATTTATGACCTGTAGAACTCAAAACTGGTGATGCCCACAAATCACAATGCACACGATCAAATGGCATAAAAGTATGAGTAGTAGAAGATGCAAAAGAAAGCTTAAACTGTTTACCAAACACACAAGATTGGCAAACAAAAGAGTCCAAAAGTTTGTTACAATAAACCAAATTATTCTTCCTAAGATTATTAAAAACTTGTGCTCTTAGGTGTCCCAACCGATTGTGCCATAGGATAGGAGAAATGACAGCAAAGGTTGATGGTTTGGTCATGCAATGTTTTGAAACAAAGATGAAAGGATATAAGTCCCCCGTGCTATTGCATCTCATAAGTGGAATTCCCGTCTGAAAATCCTTCACCGAAAAGTCAAACGGATCAAAATTCACAGAAACATTGTTGTCAATGGTAAAACGTCTAACATAGATCAAGTTTTTAATTAATTTTGGTGCATGTAAGACGTTTTTCGAGGATAATGGTGGGTACGGAAAGGGTAGTATTACCTGACCAATACCACGAATTGGGAATTTCCTGCCCACTGCCGACAATAATTTTTTTATTACTGCTCATATTAAAATAAGATGAGAGATTACCTTGAGATGCCGGCATGTGTGGCGTAGCCCCTGTGTCCATGTATCATGACTCATCCGGAACACTTATATTCATGTTGTTCATGGGTTGTTCAATATTCGTGGGTGCATAGCTAATCGAAGACGGTGTCTGGGCCGCAAACGCATGCTATGGACGAGACCGTAGAATACCGGGTTGGCAATTTGAAGAAGGAGGAGGCCTAGCCCACGATGAATTCGGATATGGACATGGCGGGGCAACCCACGGTGGGTACTGCCCCCACTGATTACCGCCACGGCCCGGACTGGCTACTACAGCCGCCAGTTTGTCCACCTCCTCGGCCTCGTCCCTTTCCACCATTATTTTTTCCTTTATTGTTATGGTTTGAACCCTGTTTTTGGCCATTATTTTGACGAATATTATTGCCCCATGAACTAGAATTTTGGGGCTCCAAATCAGTGGAAAAAGAGTTTTTGGATACGAGAGCAGTTCCGGCGGTGGCTGCTCCAGAAGATGCCTGTTTCGCCTTCCGCATTTTCTCGAGAATCAACCTCGAATGGGCCTCATAGAAGGGAGGCAATGGATTACTTTGCTGAATGAACGTAGCCACTCAATCATATTGTTCATTCAATCCTGCAATCAACTGAAGGACCAACCGTTGATTTGTAACGGGCGGACCAACGTTGAATAGTTGGTCCGCAAGCATCTTGAATTCCTGACAATAAGCGGAGATGTTGGAAAAATCATCCAATTTAACGTTAGTAAATTGGTGTTCAAGATAAACGACTCGAGAAAGTTTGTTATCCTGAAATATATTTTGTAAACGTTCCCATGCATGTTGAGCCATAGAATTTGGCTCCAATGTGGTATGTAAAAGATCGTGGATATAGTGTCATATATCCATTGAAGGACAATAGCATCCAAACGGGACCATAGATTTTTGTTTGCCAAAATGGCGTCTGAGGACGATTCAGAAGGTATGATATGGTCGATCACCTCATATGCACGGCAATGAATTTTGAACAATTCCGCCCAAGAGGTATATTGCCCTTTCTCCATTTCAAGAGTTATGGAGATGAAGTTCTTGACGTTATTAACGGCAAGAGCGGGATGAAAAATTTGTTTTTCGGCCATAGGTTCCACAAGAAATCAAACTAGTGAAGAAGTAGTGTTTGAAGTTTGGGATGTGAAAAACCCTTAGGGTTTCGGAACGTGTAAGCCGAAGGGGGGTTAGGTTTATCTGTCGGCTAGGGTTTGGTTGGTTTAAGGAGTTGTATAGGGTTTTTGTGAGGGTGGCTGAAAAAAAAATTAGGAGAAAGAGAGGAGAGAATTCGGTTTAGGAGGAGTAGGAATTAGGGCAAATGATCTTTGACTCTTGATACCATGTGAGAATTGAATCCCTTGATTAATTCCATTCCAATAGTACAATACATATACAATGATAATTTGCTTGTCAAAAGGAAGACTAATCTATATTACCTAAAATATAAGATGCTAATTCTAATCATCTTAATTACAATATATTACAATAATGAATTGGAGGTAATTATGAGATTTGTCCCATAATTACTCTAACAATAATCTCTTCTTCTCAATGAAAGCTAAAGACCTTGATATAATAGGAGTGGTGCGTGCTCTGCTAATTCTGTAGATGCTCTGTTGGAAAGGAAAACCAATTTCTTTTTATGTAGATCGATCACTCTCGCCCTGTAGAAGTGATCACCCCGAGTCGAGCGAGATTGAAAACGTCCTTAATAATTGTACTGAAAACGTCCTTAATAAGTAAGATTAATAAAGACCATATACATGTAGTAAAGTAAAATGAAGCCTAAGGGTATGGTACTAAAAATAAGGGTATGGTACTAAAAAATAATTATCCATCATAAGTAGCTTGTGTCCTGCATCAAAGCAGTGCACATGAAAGCCCTATATTTTCAGCCTGCAAAAATTTCCTTTGCGACGTGTATTTCAGACTAAACATGAGACTTTGTTTTATCATAATAATAAGCCACATGTACGGGTCATTGCCGACATGGATTCAGATAATTTTTTATTTTCTTCTTATTTCCCCCCATGTTTTTTCATGTTTGGGAGCGGCTCAGAAATTTATCATGTGTCCTGTTCCTCTATATCTGAGCCAGAAATTTTTGTAAGAAAATTCAGAAAAGAGAAATTGATGTTAATAGTTGTCACCTAAAAAATAGCCTTCGAATATATAAAATAGTATAGATAATATATGTGTATACTATATATTGGCTAAACCAATATATTATGTTGAACGGTCAAATGTGCACTTCTCCATTACCGCTAGTTAAGGGAATTTAAGAATGCATAGGTATACGAAAGAAAATATTTTACTCAGTTAAGGTAATATGTTTTTTCAACAAAGAAAATTCAATTGAATTCTCTTGACTTCCCTATATATTTATTGTATTGTATTTTATTTTTTTTAAAAAAGAATCTAGCTCCACTATTGCTTTTTAATAGGTAGCTTCGCATTTTTGGGTCCAATAAAATTATTCATAGATATAGGAAAAATCTCTATTAAATTGGAATTTTTTTTCTCTCAATCATATTTCAATTGTTAATATGATATATACTTCGTTTCAGATATCAAGGGAGAAAAAGAAGAATTTAAAGAGATAAAGTGATGAATGATGAAGAGAGGCAAGACTTGGAAGAATGATAGCCAAATGAAACAAAATTAATGTTTGTGATTGAAAATTAAGCTTGATTTTCAACAACCATTTTGATATTATTGGTCGCATAATATGCCATTAGAATGATAGCAGACTTGTGATGTTATGAGTACTTAGCGAAGCAAATTAAGACTAAATTTCACTTTGTCCCTTAATATTCAAGGTTGGTAATAATACCTCCTCTATTTGATGAATGGGAATGGTGACCCTCTTATGCAATATTTTTCGATGAAACTTTTCTTTTTCTGAATAAAGAATTTTTTTGTAGAATTAAATTACGAAATTATCTAATTTTTATTTATACTCATATATTTTCATAAACATAAGCACTCAAATAAATATGTAATTTCATGTAACCAAGCATTTCTTCCATAATCCTCAAATAATTGTGTATATAAATATAATTTAAAAAATATTCCATATAGGATAAAATCAAATTAATTTTTTAGAAAAAAATAAACTATCTGCTTGGCTCATCTGAGTGGTTTGCAATTTTAAAAAATGATTAAATAATCCGTTTTATGTAGAAATTCTTGAAATATATCTTTGATGTGAAATTATTACTATACACAATATTAATTACTTTTGTATGTTCTTGTATAATACATAATTATGTTACAATCATTATTGAACTAATCCGTTCTTGAATAGAATCATGGTTAAAAAGGTAACATTTGAAATTCATTATCTAAAAATCGTTTAGAAAATATCTAGTTCATGGTTATGGAAGAAATGTTTGATTACATGAAATAGCTTAGCATCTTAGTTGGGTGCTTGTGCTTATGTTTATGTAAATATATGAATAGTTTATATCTAATAAATAATAATTATATATATTTGTATTTTAGTTCTAGAAAAAAAATTCTATGAAGAAAAATCTCGTCATAAAATATTGCATGAAGGAATTACCGCACGCTCAATATGTGAAGCTAGGATCCTTAAATATTAAGGGATAAAGTGAAATTGATTCTTGAATATTAAGGAATAAAGTGGAAATGATTCTTTCATAAAGTAAATTTTATTCCCCCCACCTATACTCCGAGATTCAAACGACACTCCTTTTCTCCCTCTTACTAATTAATTAGCCAATGAAATTAAAGCATTACTCTTTTCAAGCTACAGCAATAAATATTTATTGAGTATACTTTACTACTAATATAGAAACGGGAACGAGAGGAGCATAAATTAGTCATTTAAGCTGCTCTTTCAGAGATCTTTTCTTTGGTTTGTGGGCTCCACACACTGGAACATTTTAGTAAATTAACAGAAACTGGTTAGTTTGATTGGTCCATATTTATGATTACCGTAGCTCCTTTGTTATTTTTATATTTTGAAGTCAATTTTACCTTTTCTTGATGCATTTTACGTAGACCTAAGTAGGACTCACTTGAACTTTCATTTCACACCTCCTCAGTTTTTTTTATATACGGAGAAGTTTAAGGAAAATTTACAGGATTAGAAGAAAAATATATAAAGGTTGTTTAAAAAGAAAAATATGACTCCTTTTGCAAAAGTTGTTTAAGCTATATAAAGGTTGATTGTTACTATAAGAAAATGCAAAATTAAATTTGTTTTTCCCATTTTAAGATTGTTGTGAAAAAAAAGTACATCAGCTTTAAGTATAGTTTCATGTTGTGAGTTTTTTTACCAGGATCTCTGAGACCAACTTTTCACAATATTTATCTCTTATATGAGAATTATCAGGAAGGTAATCAATTTTGTTTTATAATTCGTTTGAATGAAAAGGTAAGTAAGTATTCATTGAGAGATTTTGGAGCAATGCAAACTCTTTTCCAAATAATAATTTTTTTGTTCAATTTTTTTGATTGAGTGAGAAATTAAATAATAAAAAAGAATAAAAAATTTATAGCCACATAAATATCGTGACATATTTAAGATTAGAAGTTCTAAAAATTTTACAGTCATCCAAATGTTAGAACATACTCGAAATCACAAGTTAAATTTTTTTCTTTTTAAAAAAAAAATTAATGCATCTAATCAAATTATTTCATATAATAGAAATGAATAAAGTATTAAATACCATTAGAGAAAACAAATTAGGACATCATCCTACCTAGTTAGTACTATATATATATATAGCAAAAATGGAAAATGTCATAGAAAAGATATCTGCCATAAAAGACAGAAGAATATTTCTGATTTGTTGATGAGCCACGTGTTCTTCTTTCTATACATAAACGTTCAATCAAGTAATAAAGTCACCTACAAACATACACTTAATTTTGCCCATGTGATAATTATTGTTGATGTTTTTTCTCTACAGTCCTTTCCTTTTCCCTATAAAAACATCGTACAATTTATATTCTTTCTGCACTGCAAAACAACTATCTACATACATATACATTACCTCTTCAAAGCCTTCTCTGTTTACTTAGCTTTATTCTCCATGTAAGTAGTAGTAAGCCTTCTCTTTTTAATTATTGTACTTAGTTTATTCGCCATATAAGTAGTAGTATTTCTTTGCATCGGTGGGAAAGGTTGAGAGAGAATATTTTATTTACTTAATTACATTCATAACACGTTTTTTATGTATTGAGTTTGATTTTAATTTTTTTATTGGTCAAACACGTGAATATTCTTTTTAATAATGAGTAACGGTGAGATTCGATCACAAAATTTTTATCTCCTCTGAAATTATGTTGAAGTTTGCGACCATTCATTTAAATGTTTAAGTTGTTTAATTCTATTTTCAATAGAAAAATATATTTTTTAAAAATCTATTTTATTATGTCTTTAACAAGTCTGATCATATGACGATTCTTTTTCATGGGATAATTGTTTTCATAATGGGTAACAAAGAAACTTGGACCCGTGACCTTTTGCATGCTCCAATGTCATATTAGATTATATTATTATTGAACTTGTGTGAACAAAGTTTCACATGAAAAATAAAGAAGAGAAAAAGTTAATTGTAAAGTATTTATGCTCTTACTTTGTGAGGTCTTTTGGGGAAAACTGTGGAACTTGGACAAAAGCAGACAATATGACACCATATTAAGAAAATTGTTGAATCAATTTAGCTCAATAGCTGATATCATAGTCAATGATTTAACGGGACAAATATAAAGATGGCAGAGTGATGATGTTGGAACCCAACTTATTGTCTTTGCCTGTCTATGAGCAGGTTGACAACCTTTACTCGTAACTTGGAGACCAAACACACCACAAAGAAGAAACCTATGGGCTTTGTGGTCAGAAGTATCCTAATGATGTGGGTGACACACAATTAAACTCTAAATTAGTTCATAATTGGTCATGTGGAACTTAGTTCAATAGGAGATTGTTGATTGTGTTACTTATAAAGTGTTGAATATTGTTAATTAACTGAGACTTAAAAATCATGTTGGCTTAGCGCAAAGCGGATATCCTTAGGCCAATTTAGTCCAACAACCATCTCATTATAAAACTTAAGTTGCTAGAGAGATTATACTTTTATTCAGAGGCGGTGTCATGATGTTTAGTTTATGGATTCTAATTACATATTCCTTTGCAGGACTAAATTATTTATACATATTCATTTTCTTAATTTAATACGGAGTTTGAGTCTAAGTTAGTCATTTCTGCCTAACTCGTAACTACAACGTTGACTTCCCCTGCTTTTATTTACTTAATTATGTTTTAAATGATTATCATATATTTGTAAATTTTTTATAAATCATTTTTTAAAAGATTCTTAATTAGATCCTTCGTGATCCAGACAAGATTACATTGAATTTGTTGTTGTTGTTATATTATGCTATTTTCTTTCACCTTTTGTTGTCTTTTTTGCGTAGCCATGCAAACGATGTAGTTCTTCTTCTTTTCTTCGGGCGTTTGAGTTTGTATTATTCTGATCATATGTTTATTTGGATTGCTTCTTTAGTAACGCAGGCCAAGTGTAAGCTCTACATTTCTCATTTGAAGATATAAAAGTCATGACGAAGTCTTCAAAAGTCCAACAACAAGCAAACCAAGTAAGAAAGAATTATCATCTTACGAAGCTATACATTTAAGTGGTATACATTAATAATAGTAAAATTATTTTGTTTGTTCTGAGATTATATTGAATTGTTTGACCATCTGATTTAAAATGTTATACTTTTAAAGAGAGTTTTTAATTACTTCAACACTAGTCGTTATAATAGCTAATTACTAGTCTGATAGTATTGATATATGACTCATCATATTTAATGTGACCTTCAATTAATTATAAAGTGTGTTTTTTATGCAGGAAATATGTTATATTAGATTGTTTTCGAAGTATATTACCCTCAAATATGAGTAACATTATGAGTTTAATACAACACAGGTAATTAAATGGTTAATACTTAAAAAAAGAAAGAATCCCCACATTGATTATACAATTCTTACATTACTAACTTTCGCAATACAAAATCGTGTATTACCAATTCTCACTTTGCTAATCGCCTAATCTCTGTATAATTTGTCTCTAAATCAAACGACCGTTAAGTTTATTAGCTTCAAATTCCCACCCCTATTTAACTAAGGCTAGAAAGAATATCCACCAAGTTCAGATAAGGGAATGAGGATTGATTGATCTAAATCAAAGACTTGATTATATATAGGAGAAAGGCGTTGAATTTTCTGTTTTTCCTAGTCTGGCTTGCCGGAAGAAAAGAAATTCGCCGGCCTTCTTTTCCAACTAAATAGCGAGCGACCAATCAACAGTCAATTCTGATCTTTAGAAGGTTAAGAATAAGGCACACCTAATCCCTTCCAAAATGAAAATGGGACACAAAAATTAAAAACATAAACTAGGCTGGAAGCTTTCAACATTATTAATAATAGAGCATGTGTACCATGATTTATGATGGAGAATCAATACTATATATCATCCTTCAATCTTTGACCAAATAAACCGATGCAACACTTCAATTTTTAAATCCCAATGGGTCCCCAATGGTCTCTGTTTGGGTGCACAAGGCTCCTTGCTCCCTCACCACTTCCCTCCTAAGTAAAGGACATGCATCTTACTTTGTGTCCAATGACACTCAAAATTGGCCTGACCAGAAAACATAGAATCAGTAATTTTAGAAACATGGTCTTTGATTCTCTTTTCTAGCTCAAATATTCGATGATCCCACAACATAAAAAGACGAATTTTGCATGCCTTTTCCCCTTCAATTTTGGGTCATATTTCTGGAGAGATATTATGTTTTATACACGATCGTAATGGTCAGAATATTTTTAAAGTAATTATAAGTATTGACAACATAATAAAAATATATAGTTATTGATATGCTTATATAGTAGGTTAATCAAAAGGCGAATGCAACATTTCTTCAATGGCTTCGCTAGTATTTTTGATATAGAATATAAATATATTGTAAATATCACTAACATTTCAACAAATACAAAATTCTAAACCCAGAAAATCAAATGCATGATGAGTTTAGCTCCAATAACCTTAAAATCTAAGGTTGAATTTTATCAAATTTAAATTGTTGATCTGCTTCTGAGTTATAAACTATACTGATCATGTATAAATGTCATTACAGTTAAGTTATACACCGTGAATAGTAAGAATATTTACAATATTAAGTTATCTTTACCTGTTGTACAAGTAACTTGTCTATTATATTTTCAAAACTATAAATCACACGTTTTTAGCAGGCTTACATGTAGAAACACATCATTTACAACTTAAACTCATAACTTTAATATCCATTAACAAAAAAGTTTAATTTACATACACCAAAAGTCTACACTTTTAGGTCACCTAAAATATCTAGAGGTAACCCTTCACAAAAGTGAAATTTGTATTTCTTAAAATAAGATATACTAGTAAGTTTACCTGTTACAACAGATAAACGTGAACCTATAGTGTAAAATCAGTGCATATTAATTAAACTATAGCTCTTATCAATATGTTTGTACTATATATATTCTCCAGTTTTATATGATGTTCTCTGACACCACTTTCTTTTCAGCCCATACGCATGGAAGAATCACCTGATCCTCCATTTGTGGAGACATACAAGAATCTCTTTGACACCATAAGCAATAATGAAAAGCTCGATTCAAACAAATACAATGACCTCTTCTTGGTGAACGAATGCGAGTTGCCACTGATAAATCTTCACCGGTTAAATTACGGAGACAAATTCGAGAGAGAAGAATGCAAGAAAAAAATAGCCAAGGCTTCGCGAGAATGGGGTTTTTTCCAAGTGGTAAACCACGGAGTTTCACCTGATATTTTGGGTAAAATGAGAAGGTAACGAATTGCTCATCTCTGTCTATGGATGTAGGTCGATTGAACCACGTTAAATATTTGTACTTTCTTCTTATTTGACAACAATTTAACTTTAAATTTTATTTTTTACGCTTAACGAGATGATCTATAATCATACAAATATCTTTAACTTATTTTAGACCACAAGATTCAAAAGTTTTTCTTTATTTTTAAATTTCATGTCAAGTCAAAGACCTTCGTATAAAATGGGACGGGGAGTATCTCTTTTGGTATTTCCTTTTTGTTGTCTGAATCATCGTTTAGATATGCATGAAACCGGATTGTTTCAATCCTAACAGGGAGCAAGTCGGTCTTTTCAAGAAGCCATTCCATGAAAAGACGAATATCGACAAGAATCTCTACTTCTCCGAAGGAACTTACCGTTGGGGAACGCCAACGGCAACTTGCCTTCGACAGATTTCTTGGTCAGAAGCTTTTCATGTACCTCTCTCTGATGTTTCATGTTCAAAGGGTCTCAGCAGCCTCAGGTATTCAGAATTTTCTCAGTTACATATTTTATTGATGTGTGTGTTTAATTATGTGTTTGTCTTTGTTTGCGGTCTCCCTTTCTGCATCTCCCTAGAGAAGGAGAGGACACTTGTGCTTTGTATTCTTAGTAAGTAGGCGGAGGTTTCTCAATAAAATTTGTAGCCTAAAGCTAAATCATACTTCTTTACTCTCAATTTAAATTTAAGAAATAAATGTAGACTTTTGAATTTTATGGTATTAATTGAAGATGTGTGAGGTAATTTAAATCTTGTGGTCTTAAACTTGTCTTGAAATTGGAAAACTTACAAAATATGGAAAGAGACACTCTCTTTTATAAAACAAGATGAGATAGAAGTATCGATCCCGGAACCAGTAGTTTTTGCTCTAACCCTATATATGTATTATAATATTTACTAAATATTTATAAATATTAGTATGTGAACTCAATTATTATCGTACATTAACTTAAAGTAGATAACGAAATTATAAACTTCAAATTTTGAATCCGCTTTATGATAAGAATATGTATTAAGTAATATGATTTAGTAATAAGAGTATTTATAAAAACACGTATCATCATGTGTTTAGTGAGTTAAAATAAACACCAAATGCAGGTAAGTTTTTAGGAGCGAGCCTATCTAGTTATCTATAGGAGTATTATTCACGTGAGGACAATTTTTGCCTTTTTGTTTTCGTTGCAGTATGGTGAATCCGATAATTGCAGTCGTGGGTAGAGAAAGATGGAAAAGCTAGTGTAAGGGCTTTTTAGTGAAACTAGAAATTACATTTACGTGGTACAATGTAAGTAGGTTACAACTCCAGATGATATAAGTGCTCAAAACACGAATTCCCGAAGGATGTCCCATTGGAAATTGGCTCATCGGTCAGAAACGTTTCCGACAAGTCAATTTCTAACAATCTCATTGGAAATTAGCGAAACTCTATATGTATATTAGAAACCTTGTTGTTTGGAATCTGTTTCCTTCATAAAAAACGGTAGGGATAGCCAGTTTTCCAACTGCAGTTCGAAATAGAATTTCAAACCATTTTATTGTCTTCGATTTCTGTTATTATTTACCGTATCTTGTTCTTGGCTTAACATTCCGTTTTGTTATAGCTACTGTTTCCTTTTTTCTATTTGACCTGATTTGTTATTGCTTCATTCTGAGCCGAGAGTCTATCAGAAACAGTCTTTCTACCCTCAAGGTAGGGATAAGATCTGCATATACTCTACCCTTCCAGACTACACTTGTGTTATTACACTGAGTATATTATTGTTATATTAGTATCTGAGTGATTCTTTATTTATGGTTTTCGGATTCCACTTTTCATCAAAACCTCCATTCATTTACTTGAAGATCTCATACCATTCTCCTGATCGAGTCTTTTTCTAAAATGGGGTGAAGAGTGAATTTTCATTGTGCACCTGAATCATCATATATACTTTGCAGTTTTGTCTCTTCTTTTCTTTTAAAATAATAATAATTTGAAGCACAATGTAATGTTTCACTTGTAACGGGATTATGATGGAGTGATAAGTACTCCTTCTTTATTAATAAGAGGTTTCGGGTTAGAATCCTATTGAGTACGAAATCACTTTTGTAAGGGAGCGTTTTATCCACATCGTAGGACTTTTTGGCGCGAACCCAAATTTAATTGGGCTTCAATGCAAACTCCAAACACCAGGTGAAAAACAAAAACAAATATTTTCACTTGTAAAACTTCAAACTTCAAATTAAATATTCTATTGGAGTTTCACATGTATGAATTTCAAAACAACACATCTGTAAAAGTTTCGATTGCAACACGCTATTTTGAAGTTTTTTCATATTTTAACTGAAGATACATTTATCCAACTTTTATGTTCGCATTAAAATACAACTAATGAATAGTTTAGAAACATTGATTAAATATTGCTAGACAGTTTAAAGGTAAGTTACACATTAAGCCACTTTGCTAAAAATAATTATATTTGCTAGTTAAATATACAAAAAAATATACTCTATGTATTTTATTACAACAACAAATCGAGTGTGGTCCCATAAGATGGAGTTGGAGGAGGATAAGATGTACTTTTACCTTGATATATATTATTATATAAAAAATGTACACTTATTTATACAATATAAAAATTCCTTTAAAAATGGCTATTTATCCATGTTAAACATTTCCTTCGAGAACGTTTGGGTGCTGCCGACGGCTAAAACTTAGATAGTAAGCTATTACCCTAAAAAGTGGAAACGTTTGTTAATAACATCTTGATACGATGGTCTTTTATGGTGTTGTGGGGCTATTTATTTGAGGATCCAGTGCTTTATTATAAGATATTTTTATTATTTTTAGTGCTTTAGTAAGATAAGTCTCCTAAAAAGTGAATGTGCACCAATTTAGGAAAAAATGTCGTTCATGCATTTGGCATTTTTGGGAGATGTCTTTTAGTCCTTATCATCATCACTTTGGACTCAGCACTCAGCAGTCAACCTAAACAGAAAAACAAGAAGTTAACGTTGGACCACCCTTACCCAATAAGGATATAAGAAGCCAGGTAGATTAATAGAATATTCTTATGTTCTTTTTACTAAAAAGAGGAGGACCAGTGTAGCCAAATAAAAGGAGAAATAAATAAAGATTACTTGCCCACATAATTATAAGTTATTTTTTTTTTACCTGCACTAACAGTATAAAGACTTTGAATGGTTATTGTATAACTTAATCGAAACTGATTTATGCAAATGCCCCTTTTTTCACAATATCATTCAGATTTTATTTTTATTTTTAAAATGCAACCTTGGAAACTTACTCTTACTGACAACATTAGACTTGGTTCTAATGTTTGCTCATATGTTTTCTAATTATACAGACAAAATATTAGATTGTCTGACCTTTGCAATAACTTTTATTAAAAAAATTAGATAATGGTTAATATTTTCTTGTAAGATATTCAGTTTTCTCAAAATAAATCTTTAGATCATGATCTAAAATCTCTATAAATTGAACGAGAAAGAAAAAGATGATCATTTACTAAATAATTACCGAAAAAGGGACAACGGTGAACATCATCTTGCGGTTCAACTCCTTTATGCATGCGAGCCCAATCGATGTTTTTATTTTTTACTAGCTCATTAGAAGTACAATTCTTTATAAAGTACATAGAGTTCTTCCTAATAAATGAGGAACACGTTTTTTTAGATACTCGCTAGTTTTTTCCAACATGATACAATAGAGTCTACAAATAATTGCGTGGAATTTTGATCATGAAAATCTTTTTTTTCTTATTTGAATGAATATTACAGCTCCACTATGGAACAATTTGCAACAACACTATCTGAATTAGCACAACAATTAGCAAGATTATTAGCAGAGGAATTGGGACATAATGAGTCGAATTATTTCAAAGAAACATGTTTGCCAAGCACTTGCTACCTAAGAATGAACAGATATCCACCTTGCCCTATTTCTCCACAACCCCTTGGATTAGTCCCACACACTGACAGTGACTTCCTCACAATATTACATCAAGATGAGATAGGAGGGTTGCAATTATTCAGAGATGGTAAATGGATCTCTGTTAAGCCTAATCCTAAAGCTCTAATCATCAATGTAGGAGATCTGTTCCAGGTACTTAATTATTTTCCTATATTTTGACGCTCAGTCCCAGTCTATGTGACGCTCTTTAATTTTTAGTTTATTCTAAAAAGAACGACATATTTTATATGTTGAAATAATTAAATTTTCCATTTTAGCATTAATAAGATTATTTATAATCACATTAGTTTTAAAGGTTTGTTTTAGACTACATGTTTCTAAAGTTTTTCTTTCTTTTCTTAAAATTTCTACAGTCAAACATCATCACTTAAATTAGGACATAAATTAGGACAGAGGGAGTACATAATTTCATCCTAAAGTAGGAAAATGTTTTCGTCATTACCAAACACACCCTTTGTTATTACTTTTTTGGGACAAGTTCTCTAGTTTTACAAACTAATGAAAAATGTTACGTGATGCAGGCATGGAGCAATGGTGTTTATAGAAGTGTTGAACACAGAGTTGTGACAAATAAAGTAAAAGAGAGGTTCTCAACTGCATTTTTGTTATGTCCTTCATATGACACAGAAATACTTAGTCGTGTTGAACCTTTTGTTTATAGAAAATTTACGTTTAGAGAATTTAGACAACAAGTCCAAGAGGATGTCAAGAAATTTGGTTATAAAGTAGGTCTTCCTAGGTTTCTTGTATCAAGCCACTAAACCAAAAAAATTACAGTTAGATTACTATATATCACGACTTTAAACACCTTCTCCGTCTCAATTTATATGGTATCATTTCCTTTTTTGTTCGTTCCAAAATGAATGTCACATTTCCTTTGACAACAGTTTAATGACACCATTTTTATTTTACCCTTATTGGCTCCCACTAACTTTTAAAGATGTACTTATTGTGAAGAAAAATTTAACATTTTAGTAAGGGAAATTTGATAAACAGAGCAAAAATTTTCTTATTTCTTAAACTTCATACCCGGTCAAATGGTATCACATAAATTGAAACGGAGTAGTTAACAAAGGCAAGAGCCTTAGTTTTTCCTTATTTTTTTTCTTTATTTCCTGTGCCTCACAATGTTAGAACGGGTTAGTATCTAATCTTTTTCCCATTGTATTTGAATTATTAATTGAAAAAATGAAATCCTGCTTGAGAATTTGTACGTAGTATGTAAAGTTTAATTCGATTCCATTCGATTTATAGTAGGAAAGTATCCTTCAATTCGACTCAACTCGTTACTCAAGCCTAGTTGGCTATTGTTGCAATACGAACAACTAATTATTCTACAAAAACTATAGCAATAACAGATACAACATCCATCATTCAATACTTAAAAGACTCTGATAAACCTCATCTGATACTTTTGACAGATTAGAAGCAAAGGTTATTTTCGTACTGAAATTTTCATAATTTAGGAGCTCATATATGCTGTTGTACACAACAGAGTGAAAAGGAATTTCATTTTACAAATTAGAACACTGATTCTCAAATTCAAGTTGAAATATCAATATTAACGGTATTATGTCTTCTTTATATTTTGTTTATGTTGCCTTCTGTCCAATTTTCTTTCATCTTCCAACAAAGGAGAAAATAATAAAACTACAATGTTTCGATTAAAAAAATGAAGGTTTTAATAAATGAAATAATTTATGATCCAATACACATGACAAAATAATACAACAACTATCCTCAAAATCAAAATTGAACTAATTTCTTTCATCTCATATAAGAATATATTCATATTTTCACCACAAAAAAAAAAGAAATTAGCTACGAACTTCATCGCTAAGTAGCTCACAACTAACCGATTTTTTTATTTCCATCCCTAAATAGAATTAGCAACAGATTTTGTTATTTAGCTATAGACTTTGTCCGTCACTAATTTCTATTTTTCTAATAGTGTTTGGTCAACGAATCCCATGGACTTAACCAACATTCCTCAGGCTTTTCTGGGTGTCTGTCAGTATCTTCGTAATAATCATATATCACTAAATTCCTTTGCACCCAAGCATAGTCCAATTTTTGGTCACTTGAAAGGTGCCAAGAATTATACTGATCCCACCAATTCTTAGTGGTTTTAGAAACACAGGCAGGAAAAGGATCTTCCCAATGACAACCATCCACATTGAAATCCATATATGTTGAAACAAATGGTGCATTTTTCCAGTCCGTTTTCTCCAAACCGCCCCGAGTAGCCCAGTCATCTGCATTCCATATGATCGAAAACAAGTACATTGGTTTTTCGTTGGGGAAGAAATTGTTCGTGTAATTCGCGTTTTTGTGTTTTTGTATACTCTTATCGGAACCTTATCCACGAAAAACCTGCACGCACAAGAATTATATTAATTAAGTCTAAATTGTAAAACTAGGTAGACTCATTATCTGTAACGCTTTCTGTTAAACTATATATGTTGATAAACTGTGTAAAAAGAATTTATTTATGTTATGTTCGAACTAGATGCTATAAATGAACAATTAGTGGGATAGTACTTTGCACATGCTGACTTGAAATCTAGAATCCTACTCTAATGGTAAATATAATTGATATTCCTCTAGCCTAATCAAATACAAAGCATGTTACTGTCTATAATTCGATCTGTTTCCTTTAGCACGAAGTATACATACACAGTTGACTAATTTTGAAGTAAATAATTCTGCCAAGTGCACACCGATTTCTAAGAAGGAATAGTAAGTATAATAGTAATCTACATTTGATTTAAGATTTTTGATCCGACTCTAATTTAAAAGATAGATTCTCTAGCCTAATCAAGTATAATCAGATCTCTGTATAATTGTCATCTTTAATACTAATAGCAATTCACTATAACAACAATCAAATTTTCTTTGGAATTAATTTTTCATATTATACAAAGTTTCGTTATGATAACTAAAACATATTAGCAAATGACGTTGTTATAATTTTTTTTTACTGTACCACCATTGAAATGTTTCAAAGTGGAATCTACAGAAACCAAATGAATCATCAAGTAATTGAATCGAAAGTCAAAGGAGGATATGTAGAAATACTTTTCATCTTTAAAATTTGTGATTCATACTTGAGTATCACTTGGAACTTGAAAAATGAAAAGTTGAAAGAGGTATATTTTTTTTTTTGGTGAAGGAAAGAGGTATATTATTTTTTAACTTGACCTCACCTAGAACTAAACATTTAACTTTGAGAATACACATTTAGACACATCAACTCGTTTCCACTATGTCTAGTGGACATTCGATACTGGTGTGACACATAAATTTTGGAGGTGTCTAGATAATTTTTTTGTGAGTTTGAGTGTTTAATTGACACAATGAAGACGAGTTGAGGTGTCTAGATGATCACTTTGTAAGTTGGAGTGTTCAACTGACAGTAGAAGCTAAGTTTAAGTACCAATCTATGTATTTATGTCTATTTTTTATTTTTATCCAATATTTCATACTCACATTAAGGTCTCGACTAATCCAAATCCGGTAAAAGTCTGAGTTCCAGATTGAAAGAGGTATACTTACACAATTTGGTGAGAGTTCCATAGAATGGAATATGAATGGAAGTCCTCAGTGGGATCAAACCAAAGAACATGCCTCATCTCACGGCCACCAGTGCCATTCTTGTACACATTTGTCTGAATAAGATAAGGTTCCCCTGTTCTGTTTCCCAAGAACTCAAAGTCTAGCTCATCTCTTGTTGGCCCTGCTCCATCTTCTGTGCACATCTGCAGTCAGAGGAAAAATCCATTAAACACATTTTTTGAGTTTAATTTAATACACAGAAAACTTAAATAGGTAATCACTTATAAAAGTGAGTTTAGTGATTTAAAAACAATATAGCTTACCTATAATAAAAAATTAAGATACATTGATACCGTAAAACATTTTTACACTATTAATGATTTTTTTTACAATGTTACTGTAATTTATGTTGGAAATTTACTAAATGTGGAATTAAGTATATCCCATTAAGTTATGACTCGAACAATTGGGGCCCGCACGCCGGAAACGTTGTTTCCACACACGTGCACACGTAGTGCCAAGTATCGCAAATTTCATTAGTGAAAGAGATATTGGTACGTATACGTTTGAGACATAGAACTATGGACGGTTATTGGCCAAATGACAAAGTATTCCACGTTAGTAAATGAAGGAAGAAGTGTACAAAGTGTAAAATGAAACGAGTTGGAAATCGCCGCGGAGCTGTGAAGGGCCGCGACGCCACACCGTCGGAGCAGCGGCGCCGGAGCGCCATGGCGCCTCCCAGGCAGCCAAGGCGCAAATTCGTTGGCCAGTTACTGGAGCCGCGACGCTAATTCACAGGGCCGCGGCGCTTCGGAGGCAGAAAGCTGCGACGGGAAGTTGGAAACTTCTGACTTTTGGGCTGGTTTTGGGGCATTGATTCTCCATTACTTGGCACATGACATCAGTCATGATTTGGATGAATGTAACCCCTCAATCAAGTGCAATTACATGACTATTGAAGGCCATTAGTTGGCTAGTTGAGGGGTCTTCTACTTACACTATAAATTGAGGCCTTTGACCTAATTGGAAAACACTCAACACTTAGAAAATACTTCAGATTTTCTGAATTCATATTCTTCCTCTCTAGCAGAGTTACTATACTCAAAGTTCTTCAAGAGTAACACTTGAGTTTCCTTTGCTCACTTGTTAAAGTTGTTGTTGTATCTTGAGAGACTATTGCTAAACACCGTAAAAGGAGATATAGGGGCAATCTTGTCTTAAAGACAGAGTGCCATCACTCGACTCAACAAATCACACAAGCAGTTTGTTAAGGTTTTGATTTCCAGTTTTATTATAATAGTTTGTTTATCCTTTCTACCATTGTAATAGTTACTTACTTCCCGTTTCCTACAACAATTGTATCCCAACAATTTAATATGTTCAGACCCCACTTGTGAGATTACACTGAATATGTTATTATTGTACTGTACTTTAACCTGTTGTGTTAGAGAGTTTTATTCCGTGCACTGCTATTTACACTCTCAGGTTAAATTTGACCAACAATAACAAAAAACTTTGAATATCAAGCCTGACATATTTACCTAAAAAATAGAATCATCACTCGTTATAACGGATTAAATAACATTGATAGTGATAGAATACCGTGTATATCCCTATGATATACACGATTTTGACTAGTCTTGTACCATAAATAGAAGTTGTAAATTATGTTGTATAATTATTATAATTGTAGAATTCTTGTACAAGTAGAACTAGGATATTAGAAGTTTAGTAGGAATAGGATTTTCCATATTTGGAGATTGTAACTTGTATATATACCTATTCATTCAATAAGAATAATCAAGCGATTAATTCTTTCATGGTATCAGAAATATAGGTCTAGACTACCTCTCTTCCCAATTTTCTTCCGCTACTCTCGGCTCAAATTCCGAGAACCCTTCTCGGTTTCCGGCCGACTTCTTCCTCCTCCCTTCACAAATTTTCTTCCTAATTATCCTATTGTTCTTTCGTTATGTCTACGTAAAAGAACATGTTTCATCTAGCCCTTACAGTTTCCGACATCAGGAACCACATCCCTATTGTTCTTGAGATGGAAAACGTCCAATACGCGACATGGGCGAAAATTATTCAAAATTCACGCACGCTCGCATCAAGTCCTCCATCACATAATTCCCTCGACACCTGGAACAGAGAAGGTGCCTAACCCCGAGGAAAATCCTACATTATGGATGACACTTAATGCTACCATTCTCCAGTGGATTTATTCCACTATTTCTACCGACCTCCTACAAACGATCATTGAGCCCGACACTATGACAATGGAAACTTGGAATATGGTGCGTGATATATTCCAAGATAACAAGAATTATCGTGATGTCACCCCCGAGCAGAAATTTTCACATGATAGATTTTCCTAACGTTTTGGCCTATTGTAAAAGGCTGAAGGAATTGACAGACTAATGCCGTAATGTTGGTGCGCCAGTTACCAATGATCGTCTTGTTCTCCAAATAGTTGCAGGCCTGTCTGAGGCCTATAACGACATTGGCACACCACTTCGTCAAAGTAACCCTCTACCACCATTTTATCAAGCTTGTTCGATGCTCACGTTAGAAGAAGTCGGCTTAGCTAAAAAGGCAGCTACAGGTGAAAATTCCATCGCCATGATGACCACGTCAGACGACCCTCACTCATTCTCCGATAATTCTGGCCAACACTGCAACAACGGTGATGGCAAAAAGGGTCGAAATCATAAAAATAATGGCAAAAACCGCAGTGGCAATCATTGTGGTAACGGAGGTGGCCGACAAAATGGTGGTAGCGACAGTGGGCCGCAGGACAACTGGTCCCAGCCATGAGCCCTCTGGCCGTGGAACTGGGTCAATGGCCATTGGCCCAACAATCCCTAATTTCCTCCCAGCCCTTACCCGGGTAACTGGGCCCAGTTCCATCAATAGGCCAGGCCTAGTTTCTCGGGTCCAAATACTAGTATCAGATTCACTTCTAGGCCGGGGCCGGGGCTGGGGCCGCAGGCAGATTTGCTTGGGCCTCGGCCTGCGTAGGTGCTCCAGGCAGTGGGCCCCACACCAACTCCGATAGATATTGAGGCCGCAATGCACACGATTGGATTAAATCCTCCAGACGTGAATTGGTTAATGGATACCGGAGCCACTTCTCCCATGACGTCTGACCTAGGTACTCTCTCGTCTTATTTCAATTTGAGCAAAAAATGTGGTATTATTATTGGTAATGGAAATTCAATTCCAATTCGCGGTTATGGACATACAACTTTGTCTTCCCCACATCCACCTCTAGTTTTGAAAAATATCCTTCATGCCCCTAACTTAATTAAAAATTTGGTGTTTGTCCGAAAATTCACCACTGATAATTAGGTTTCTGTTAATTTTGATCCATTTGGGTTTTCTGTGAAGGATTTCAGAACGGGGATACCTCTAATGAGATGCAATAGTAGGGGAGAGCTTTATCCTATCACAAATATCACCACTTCTGCAAGTCAAGCCATACCGTCTACTTTTGCCGCCCTTGCTCCTTCCTTGTGGCATACCCGTTTGGGTCATCCAGGATCGTCTATTAATCTTCTTTACATAAAAATAATTTTATTTCTTGTAAGGATACGCGTAGTACTCCACTTTGTACTTCTTGTCCGTTAGGGAAACATGTTAAATTACCATTTGTAGCCTCTACTTCTAGTACATTGATGCCGTTTGAAATTATTCATAGTGATTTATGGACATCCCCCGTGTTAAGTTCTGTGGGCTATCATTATTATATTTTATTTTTGGATGATTATTCTAATTTTTTGTGGACCTTTCCTTTATCGAAAAAGTCTCATGTTTTTTCCACATTCTTAAATTTAGAGCATTCACCGTACCCAATTCGAACGGAAAATTAAAAGTATTCAATGTGATAATGGCAATGAATATGATAATGGGTTGTTTCTGGAACTTTGTGATGCTAAAGGCATAATTTTTCATTTTTCTTGTCCTCATACGTCCTCACAAAATGGAAAAGCCGAATGAAAAATTTGTACCATTAATAATATTGTCTGAACTTTATTAGCACATGCTTCTGTACCCCCTTCTTTTTGGCATCATGCACTACAAATGACTACTTACCTCCTTAACGTACTTCCTACCAAAGGATTAACATCTAAATCTCCTCATAAAGTTCTCTATAATAAGGATCCTTCGTATTCTCATCTGAGGGTCTTTGGGTGTTTATGCTATCCACTTTTTCCGTCAACTACAATCAACAAACTTCAGGCTCGTTCTACCGCTTGTGTATTTTTGGGTTATCCATTTAATCATCGTGGTTACAAATATTTTGATTTATCATCAAATAAAATCATAATTAGTCGCCATGTTATTTTTTATGTAACCCAATTTCCTTTTGCTAAAGTGAGCAGTCCCGTGCCGAGCTCATATAATTTTTTAGATGACGAGGTCTCACCATATATTGTTCACCATTTTTCCGACTTGTCCCGTGACCAAACTACGCCAGCAGGCCCACTACCTACTGGCCCACAGTCTACCGCAACCACTGTTCTGCCGAGTGGGCCGATGACACAGTCTAGTATTGATCTCAGTATTGTTCCAGTGTTTCAGCCCAATCCCGAGCATGTTACTGTTCCTGTTCCAGTTGTTGGGCCAGTAGGCCGTGGTACTTCTCTGGCATACATTTTGTTGTATGTCGATGATATTATATTGACTGCTTCATTTGATAATCTGCGCAAGTCTATCATAACACTCCTCAGTTCTGAATTTGCTATGAAAGACTTGGGGCCCTTGAGTTATTTCTTGGGGATTGTTGTCACTCATCATTCAGGTGGTCTATTTTTATCACAAATGAAGTATGCCGCTGAGATCATTGAAAGAACTGGTATGTCATTGTGTAAATTTACTTCTACTTCGGTTGATACTAACCCGAAGCTGAGTGCTACATCTGTCACTAAGTTCGAGGATCCCACCCACTATCGCAGCCTTGCAGAGGCACTTCAGTATCTTACCTTCACAAGGCCTGATATTATTATGCAGCTCAACTGGTGTGTTTATTTATGCATGATCCACAGATTGAGCATATGAATGAGCTCAAACGCATTATACGATACATCCAGGGCACACTTGATTATGACTTGCATTTGTATCCTACGTATGTGTTTTACACTACTTGTGTCTTACACAGATGTTGATTGGGGTGGCTGTCCTGATACCAGACGCTCGACTTCTGGTTAATGTATGTTTCTTGGGGATAACTTGGTCTCATGGTCTACAAAATGACAAGCTACATTATCAAGATCCAGTGCAGAGGTCGAGTATCGAGGCGTGGCGAATGTGGTGTCAGAATCATGTTGGCTGCGTAATCTTTTGTTAGAACTACACTTTCTTATTTAGAAAACTACGTTGGTCTACTGTGATAATGTTAGTGCAGTTTATCTTTCTCGCAATTGTTAAGTAGATTTTAGTACTAGTTTAGAGTGTGTTTTAGGGAGTCTTTTAGTTGTTTTGTGCAGTATTATGCGTGTGTTTAGTGTTTTTAGGTTTTAAGTGATTCAGAAAGGAAATAGGCGGTTATTGAGGATAAAAATGTATACCTGGGCACAAGAAATAAGTCAAAGAAGCCCTGGGAAGCTCGGAAAGCAATTTAAACGAATTTCAGACGAAGAAGGCTAAAGACCCGCAGCGCAACAAGTTGAAGAGCCGCGGCGCTATAGCGCCGCAGTGCTCAACACTAGCACCGAGGCGCCCCTCTGGCAGTAAGCACATGATCTTCAAAAGTGAATTAGAGTCGCGGCGCCGACAACGTCAGGGAAGCGAAAAACCTAAATTTAACAAGGGCAAAAAGGTCCATTTTGGGGGTTTTTCGTGATATATATATTGGGGGAAACATTTTTTCTGAGAGGGTGGTTTTTTTGGGGACGCTTTGGAGGCAAGAAACAAGTTAACAAGGAGCCATTAGAGACATCTATTGTTCAAGTTCTTTTCCTTTTCTTTACTTGAATTCAGTTCATGTTGGATATTAAGTTAATTAGTTCTTAGCATGACTATGAACATTACTTTTATTAGGGTTTTCCATTGAATCACTTGAAACTCTATTATGAATTAATGCATTGTTAATGTTCTTCTTCATCTATTAAGATCTTTTCAACTTGGGTTTATTGAATGAGAATTAATTGGCCATTAGTTTTCATTACCTATATGATTTCAAATCAAGATCTGAAAATGGAGATTTGAATATGCTATAGTTGATTAGACTAGGTTTAATCTTGAACGAGAGTATCACGATTGCATGTGTAGTTGTTTTGGTTATTGATCTTAATCCTCCTATATGGTTGAACTTATCATAGAAATATAGAAAGTTCTCACTTAGGTTGAGTTTTTATATGCCCTAACCGGAATATAGAACATATCAGTTAACATGCTATCTTAATAAGAAGAAGAATCGTTAGTCCTGCATTAATGAATGATAGAGCGGAAAGTTGAGGAGATTGGAAATCCTAATTCCTTCATTACTGAATTAAACCTCGTGTATTTTCATTACTATCTTATTTCTGCAATTTACTTTAGTTTGTTAATTCTGTAGTTTAGAAAGCATCACCTATATTCATTAGCCAAATATAAACCAAAGATTAGTTAATTGGTACTTGATAAATTAGTCTCTGTGGACGATACTCGACTTCTGGTTAATGTATGTTTCTTGGGGATAACTTAGTCTCATGGTGTGCAAAATGACAAGCTACATTATCAAGATCTAGTGCAGAGGTCGAGTATCGAGGCGTGGCGAATGTGGTGTCAGAATCATGTTGGTTGCGTAGTCTTTTGTTAGAACTACACTTTCCTATTCAGAAAGCTACCTTGATCTACTGTGATAATGTTAGTGCAGTTTATCTTTCTGGCAATCCGGTCCAACATCAACGCACTAAACATATCGAGATTGATATTCACTTTGTTCACGAAAAGGTAGCTTGTGGACAAATACACGTCTTACATGTGCCCTCGCGATACCAAATTGCTGACATCTTTACGAAGGACCTTCCCTCGGTTTTATTTGAATATTTTAGGGACAGTCTCAGCGTACGACAACCGCCCGCTATGACTGCGGGGGTGTGATAGAATTCCGTGTATACCCCTATGATATACACGGTTTTAACTAGTCTTGTACCATAAATAGAAATTGTAAATTATGTTGTATAATTACCATAATTGTAGAATTCTTGTACAAGTAAAACTAGAATATTAGAAGTTTAGTAGGAATATGATTTTTCATATTTGGAGATTGTAACTTGTATATATACCTATTCATTCAATAAAAATAATCAAGGAATTAATTCTTTCAGATATTGAAAAAAACTTTTATAATGTCAGTGTATATAACTTAAAGTCAATCATTCTTACAAGATTAAATTTTGCATTGCTGCTCAAATTTCATCCATAAGACCTCCAACTTTTGCAGCTTACATAATAGGCTGTAACAACACCAGCTGAATCACCTCCCACCAATTTGAAATTCATGCTAAACCAACCAAATCTGTATCTCTGCCTGGTCATAAATCCACAGCCTATAACAAAAAATACATCAAAGTTAGCAAGAACTTTAAGGATCAAATGTCAAAAATAAATTAAAAAAATATATGTTCTATAATAATCATTCTCTGTAATAATATTATACTATAACATACAACAAAAAAATTTGGAAGCGATTTTCCTGTTATTTTATATTATATATATTATAATATATGTTTTTCATAAAAATATTTCGCTATAACAGTAAAACAATATCTGAACAAACAGCGTTATTATAGAGAGATTTGATTCCTGTTTTGTTGTCTAAGGAGAGATGCCAGATCTGTCCATCTTCAGAAGTCTTGAAGTGAGACTCAGGACAGTCACTTTTACTAAAGTTGTCCTCAAATGAACCTTTAATAACTTCAGCTTTGGACAATGAGAAGAAAATAGCAATTACAGCTGCAAGTAAAAGAATATCAGCCATTGAAAAGCCTTTCTCTCCATTTTTTCTTGAATGAATTCCTCTTGGGATCCCCTGGATTCTGGACAGACTAAGGAGCCATAATAAATGGTCCTCTTAACTATTACAAGGGAAAAATTGGCTATAAAAATCACAGTATTGTAATCTGTTTGACTTAATAAAGAGTTAATGGTAAAACAATACTTGTGAACTATCACTTTTTTGTAGGCCTGGCCAGTGGGCCGGGCTCGGGTCTGGCGGGGTCGGGGTCGGGGCGGGACGAGCGAAGGGGTCGGGGTCGGGTCTGGCGGGACTTGCTCCAGTCCCGTCCCGATCCCGATCCCGTCGGAATCGTGTCGGGGCGGGGTCCGGCGGGTTTCCTTTTTTTTTTTTAAAAAAAATAACATATGTATAAAAAAAAAACTCAATAAACAAGACAAGATAGTGTAATAAAACATCCCAAAGCTGTTTTTGTGCATCTTATATTATTTAATAGACATGATTTTTTTGTAATACAAATACAATTGTCTAAAAAGTAAAATCTAAATTGCAACTTTGTGGTGTTGTCCAAAAGTTGCAAATTACATAATAAAATTGCAATTAAAAAAATTACATTCTCAAAAAAACCTGTTCTAATTGCTTGATGATTTCCTGTGGTTCTTCGGTTGGAATTGGTATTTGTTGGTCAAATTGATCTACGTCGCTTCCACCACCTTCGGATAAGATTTCGTTGTAGTTTTCGTCTTCTTCTTCGTTGATCTCCGGTTGACCGCACCTTCTCCGCTCCGCTCATATCCAATCTCTGAATAATACTGCAATTTCCAAGCTGTCTCCGGCTAATGAGTGTCTGTGGTCTCCTATTTGATATCTCGCAGGCGAGAAAAAGCGCTTTCGACGCTTGATGACGCTTGAATGTTCAAAACATCTCGGGCCATCAATGAAAGTGTCGGAAAGGTCTTCTCATTCCCCCTCCAGTATTTCAACAAGTCTTCATGTCCATCTTCATTGATAACTTCTTGGTACGGTACAGAACCCTGCAAAACAAAAATATCCAACTCGCTAATTTGGTTAGTAGTAGAGGTACGGCCGCACCTTCTATTTCTAAGGCTTTCAATACTAGCCGCAGAAACAACATGTATTTTGTGAGGTTGTGTTGAAGATGAAGAAGATGGTATGGAAGCCGGTAAGTTACTAGCATTTTCTTGTTGATAAAATCTATATATTTTTTTGCATTGGTGTTCTACGCTAGACAACACTTCTTCTTTAGTTTGTTCAATAGGTGGTGGGTGATTTAGATTTTTAGGACTTGGAGGTGGTAGTACTTCTATACAATCGTAAATAGTTTCAATTAGTGATTTAGTACTGTCTATTTTAATAGTAGGATTTAAAACAGAACCAATAATATAAATCGTGGGAATAGGAATAAAATATTTTTTTATTTTGACAAATATTTTTTTAATAGCTGCCTTATAAGCTGGTTTTTCCATATATTTACTAAGTAATAAAAATATTAGAGTTATATAAAACAACATAGTTGAAATAGTAGGTTAATATATACCGGAAAATTCTTTTGTTGCTTGAAAAAATTTCTCTAAAAATACAATAAGTTCGGAAATTTTTACCCAATCACTATCTAAAATCATATCAGCTTGATTTTGATTATGAGAGTTAAAAAATAAAGTTATAGGTTTTCTATAGTCATAAGCAACAAGTAGTTGCTCGTCTAAAGAATTCCACCTAGTGGATACTTCTTGTGGAATTTTTCTATAAGATAGTCCACAATCGTGACAAGTTTTTTTATATTCTTTTCTACGTTGTACTTTATTACTTTTAAAAATAAAGTTTATAGCAAATTGTATTTTACAAAGAATGTCTTCAAAAAGTGATAGACCATCCTTTACAATTAAGTTATATATATGGCACGCGCATTTTATATGAAAATGATCTGGAAAAGATGGAGTTAAACTATTTTTTAAAATTGTAATTGCGTAATTGTTAGAAGAAGCGTTATCTAATGTAATAGTCATAATTTTATCGGTTATTCCGTAATAATGGCACACTTGATAAATATTATCTGCAATAAAAGTACCAGTGTGCCTATCATCTATATATCTATACGCTAAAATACGTTTTTGCATAGACCATTTATAATCTATCCAATGACAAGTTACAATTAAATAATCATGGCCGTTAGTACTACGACCTATATCAGACGTGATAGATACTTTGCCATTAAAATGATATAATGAATAACGTAAATATTGTTGATATTCATGCGCGAATTTAAATACATCTCTCTTAACAGTTGATCTAGGAAAACCGTTAAAAGCAGGATTATATATATCTCTAATGTAATGAATAAAATCGGGAGATGAAGAAAATGAAAAAGGCAAACCCTCCACAGCAACTAATTTTGATATTGCTTCCCTATCTCTATGTTTATTGTATTTAGAGCCTACAATTCCCCCCGTCATAGGGTTAATTTGACCCTGTACTTGGTCCGGGACAGTATCAATATGTCAACCTTGTCCCGATGGAGCGGGCGTTTGCTCACCCGGTTTTGAAGCATGGTATTGGGCATACCTAGCTAGATGAGCACTTACTACGTGTCTAATTAAACCCCCCGTCCCACCGTGACCTTTTCCAGTTTTAAATTTTAAAACATTTTTACAAATTTTACATATAGCTACTTGATTCTCTACGTCCCTATCAAAAAATGTCCATACATCTGATTTTAATGGTCGTTTTGCTGGACCTCGTCTCATACTAGAGGGAATAGGAGGTATTTCAGTTGAAGGTGCACTAGTGGGTGTGTTGTCATCAACATTAGTGGGTGTATCATCTAGATCATCGTCTAAATTAAAGTCTTCTTGAGTTCCAGAAAATAGTTCCTCGTCTAAATCTAATGGTATTGTAGGAAAATGTTGAGTATCAACAAAATCATCCTGTGTAGGAATAAGATGACTAGAAGAAGTACCCTTGCCCTGGTTGCCGCCCTACTAGAAGAAGCACCCTTACCCTTTAACATACCTCTTAATCCTTTCATTTTAATTATGATAATAAATAATTAAAGACAATAAAATTAAGTGCGCTAAATAAAATAAACAAACAATAATAATTTAATGAAGGAACGAATGTACCAAATGCCGACGTAACGTCGACGTGTAATCGAGAGGTTGAAAATTGAAACTTTGCTTGATGGAAGATCCTCAAGCTAGTTGCCAACTTTACTCCCAATTCCCAAATGAATAAATAAAATTGAATATTTAGTAAACAATGTAGACTTGTAGAGAGATATATTGAGAGATTAGAGAGATTGTAGGAAGATTTGTGAGAAAGATGAAGAGAAAATGTGTTATTTATAGTTGAAAAATTGGGTTAAAGTGTAAATATAATAACTTATGGGTTAAAAATAAATATTAAGGGGTAGGGGGGAGGCCTAAAATGGTCGTTGGCCAACGGCCATATTTGCAAAGGGGGGACAAAGGGCGGGGTCGGGCTCGGGCTCGGGGCGGGGTCGGGGCGGGCGGGCCTGGGGCGGGCTCGGGTCTGGCGGGACGAGACATTGTCCCGTCCCGAGTTCGAGTCCCGCTACCATTTTTTTTTTTAGCCGGGTCGGGGCGGGCTCGGGACGGGGTCGGGCCGTCCCGGCCCACTAGCCACCCTTACTTTTTTGCGAGTTTCACACCCCCAACTATCAACTATTTCCTTCCTGAAATATTATTTATTCCGTCCCATTTTAAATGTCTTACTTTGACTTGACACAAAGTTTAAGGAATAAAAGAAAACTTTTGAATCTTGTGATCCTAAATTAAAGATATGTGTAATATACTAAAATGTCCTTTGAATCTTGTAATTTTAAACTTGTCGTGCAGGTTGTTTGAATTGTCAACTTACTAAATATAAAAATAGGCTCTCTTTTTGGGACAAACCGAAAAAGATAGTAAGACACTTAAATTGGAACGGAAGAAGTATCATCTATGTATTAAAACACATCTCGAAACTGGTTAGGTCAATTATCAATTGTTCTCCTCCCCTACCTGAACTATCACTTAGACGTGTTTTAATACATAAACAATGATTGTTTAGATAGAAAAAGAGAACAACTGATAATTTAAATGTGAAACTTGCGAAAATAATAATAATTTCAGATATATTTTTGATCATTATTTCTTTAATAAAATAAAATTTCAAGATAAACATGTTTGGTTATTCTTTCAGTAACAATGTTGACACGTTTCTTAGGTGGCGTTTTCCTGGAAATTTGCAAAAACCATGTACGTAAAGTTCAGTTTTTAATTTTGCAAACTTTGTTAGTTCGAGTTGTTCTTGCAACCAGAAAAAAGTTAAAGTAACTCAAACAAATTACAGAGATTGCAAAAACTTGAAAAAAAACTGCAAACTATGTTTTAAATTTAATTAAAGTAAATTACTAAGAATTATAGTCTCGTGATATCAATGAAAATATTACTAATAATAAGTGTGTGTTTGAAAAATTAACAGAAAAATTTGTCTCTTGAAACATATATAACAGAAAAATTAAAAGAAAACAAAATCTGAAGCCTTCCTAACAATTTGTCTCTTGAAACATTTTGCACAGTCATAACTGTAGAATTGTACTAATCTCCTTTGTTGGAGTCTTCTTATTAATACAATATATATAGTGTGTACAATATGAATCCTATTTGAATGAAGATCTCTACTTTACATAATTACACTCAAATATTAATTACAGAATATACAGGAATATATAAATATATTCGTTATCACACCCCCTCAGTCGGAGCGAGAGGAGGCCAGACGTTGAGACTGGATCTGAAGTCAAGGAACAGCTACCGAGGAAGCCCCTTAGTGAAGATATATGCGTACTGATACGAAGAAGGCATATGCAACACCTTAACATGACATATGGCAACCTTCTCACGAACAAAATGGATATCCATCTCAATATGCTTAGTTCGCTGATGTTGAACCAGGTTATGAGATAAATAGACCGCAGATATGTTATCACAATAAACTATAAACGCCTTACATAAGGGACACTGAAGCTCCAGGAGGAGGTTTCGGAGCCAACAGATCTTAGCAACAATGTTCACAACACCTCTATATTCTGTTTCTGCACTCGAACGAGAGAGTGTGGCTTGTCGCTTGGCAGACCTCGAAATGAGATTATCTCCTAAGAACACATAGTAGCCGAAGGTGGAACGACATGTGTCCGGACAGCCTGCCCAATCGGCGTCCGTATATGATATCAGTCTGGTCGGTGTAGAGGGATAGAGATGTAATCCATAATCAATAGTACCATTAACGTATTGAATGATACGCTTAAGAGTTGTAAAGTGAGGCTTTCTGAGGGCATGCATAAATAAACACACATGCTAAATAGCATATGCAATATCAGGCTTGATGAATGTAAGATACTGAAGCGCACCAATGAGACTCCTATAGAGTGAGGGATCGAGCACCGAATCCCTACCAGCAGCACTGTTTTGACTTTGAGTCGATTGGAGTAGGCATGATCTTGCAGTTTTTCATTTTATCCTTGTAAACAATTTCTTTGGCATACTTACGCTGACACAGGAACATAACATCTGCATATCTGGTCACATAACATCTGCATATCTGGTCATAGAAAATTCAGATTTGAGTAGGGTAATGATCTTATTTTTTAACACATCAGAAGAGGCAATCAGAACAATATCATCCACGTATAGCAAAATGTATGCAATATCACTACCTCGATGAAAAAGAAAAAGTCAATGGCCACTTTTGCTGCATACGAACCCAATTTGCATGATGAAAGTGTCGAAACGTTCATACCAAGCCCTGGGGGCCTGTTTCAAACCATACAGTGATTTACGAAGATGACAAACGTATTGAGGAGCCTCTGGATGCACAAAGTCTAGTGGTTGGTGCATGTAAACAGTTTCTTTCAAATCCTCATGTAAGAACACATTTTTCACATCAAGTTGATGAATCGACTACTTCTTACCCATAGCTATGCTCAGAATAGTGTGAATGTTGCCGATTTGACCACCGGACTGAAAGTCTCACCACAATCAATACCCTCATATTGCTTTGTGCCATTTTCCACAAGTCTGGCCTTGTGACGTTCACGCTCACCACTGTATCTGAACTTGTGATAAAAGAGCCACATACAATGAATCACATTCACCCCCTATGGTCTCAAAACAAGATCCCAAGTGCGCTGAGTGGTAAGCGCATCAAATTTCTCACGCATGGCCGCATTTCAATTCAGGTCAAGTTTTGCTAGTTTTGGGTTTTTGGGTATAGGTGATATGTATTGTGTGGATAGGTTGAAGTGGACTTTTGGTTTGAAAATCCTATGCTGGGCGCGAGTTTCCATTTTGTGTGTGAGGACGGGGGTGGTGGTGTGTGGCAGGGACGGTGTCGGGTCGACTGTGGAGGTTGATGATGGTAAATTTGGGTAGTGAGGTGTCGGGTTGGTGGCTTAAACAGTGGGTGGGGGTATGCTTGGCGGGAGGTGGTAGTATGGTGGACTGAAGGGAATGAGAGGATGGGTAGCGGGTGGATGGCGGGACAGTAGCTGGGTAGCGGAATTTTGTAGGTACATAGGGTGGACCGATGGGGAGGCAGCTAGTGGCGGAAAGGCTACCGGATGTAGTTGGCGTGGAGCCTGATTGGGAACTCCACGTATCATGTGCTGTAGGAGAGGGGAAATGTCCAAATTATGAAGAAAGTCATAGTCGGGGAAGTGAAACTGACAGATGATAGAATAAGGGAAAACATTTTCCTCAAACGTGACGTGACGAGAGACAAGGACTTTGTTTGTGGATGGATCGAAGCATAAATATCCCCTATGGTTTAGCGGGAAGCCCAAGAAAATGCAAGGAGTGGCCCTAGGTGCTAACTTGTGAGAAGTCGTAGAGGCGAGATTAGGGTAGCATAGACAACCAAAAGTGTGTATGTGACCATATGTGGGGATTCGACGGAATAAAATCTCAGTCAGGGTTCGATTACGGAGAGTACAGGTAGGTAATATGTTAAGTATGTATTCTACCAATTTTAATGTGTATACCCAAAAGGTAGGTGGAAGAGATGCATGAAGGAGCAATTTACGAATCATATTATTGATGGTGCGTAAGATTCTTTCGGCTTTGCCATTTTGAGGAGAGGTATAATGGCACGAGAATTGAAATACCATGCCATTATCCGTACAAATTTTATGAAAGAGTGAGTTATTAAACTCACGTCCATTGTCACACTGAAAAGATTTAATGTTCTTTTCAAATTGGGTTTTAATTTATGAGTGGAATTCAATAAATGTGGAGTAAACTTGAGACTTAAATTTGAGCGAATAGACCAAAGAAAATAAGACAAATCATCTAACAAGACCAAATAATATTTATGACCGAGTTCACTAGCGAAGGAGATGTCCATAAATCTGCATGAATAATGTCAAAGGGAGAAAAAGTAGCAGTTAAAGACGAAATAAATGGAAGTCTAACATATTTACCTAAAGAACAAGAAAAGCAACTTGGGGCAAGATTCCCTTTATTACATGAAATTAAATTGTGACTTCTAAGAAAATTAAAAATGAGAGCTCCTGGGTGTCCAAGTCTGTTATGCCACGTGGATGGAGAGATTGCGGCAATTGATGTATGAGGGTTGACACTGGCAACGGATGTGGATGAGAAAGGATAGATGTCCCCCACACTATTGCATCTCGTAAGAGGTGTCCCCGTGCGTAGGTCTTTCACAGAAAAACCAAATGGGTCAAACTCAAGAGATACAAATTTATCAATAGCAAACTTCCTAACAGAGATTAAATTTTTAATGATATTAGGGGCATAGAGGACGTTACGAAGGGAAAATAGATGATGGGGTTTTGGTGTGTGTGGTTCCATACCCTTGAATTGGAATGCGATTTCCAATTCCGACCATAATAAATTGAGGAGTTCGTAAATTAAATAGGTGCGGAAGATTACCAGAGTTGCAAGTGAGGTGGGATGTGGCACTCGTGTCCATGTACCAAGCATCATTGGGATGTTGTAACTTCATGGTGTTGTAGGCCTGGGCAATTCCGTTGGCGTGAGAAAACTGAACTGGGCAGTGGACGGTTGGGCCTCCGTGATGTGGGCCTTATGAGATGGGCCTAATTGGTCCTAATTGGTGAGGGGTCATACCCGAACCAAACAAATTGGGTTGGGGCAGTCGGGTAGGGGCAGGGTGGGGAGGCTCAATTGTCAAGAAACTGCCAAGGCAGAGGGTTGGCCCACCAAACCGGGTACCGAGTCGGCTGTTGTGGATGGCCACCCAAGTTGGGCCTTCCATCGCGACATTTGCCTCTTTCGCCGCGTCCGCCACCACTGCCTCATCCTTCGCGGCTGCTCCACTACTACTGGCTGATGGTGGAACAAACGGGTGTGGTGGTAGTCTCTGGTGCATCAACCACCAATGCTTTTTGTTTGTATTCATCTTGTTTAGCACGTCTGGTTTCTTCCAAGAGCAATTGTGACCGAGCTTTGTTAAAGCTGGGCATGGGGTCGACTTGTTATATCATCACTGGGAGTGTGTCATGTTTACCTTTTGGCAAACCATTAATTAGTTGCAACACCATCTTAGTGTTCGAAATCAGAGTGCCCACGTTGGATAATTGATCGGCATCTAATTTTAATATTTTGCAATAGTCGGACATAGTCGCAAAGTTTTCAAGACGCGTGTTATTGAATTGTTCCTCAAGGTACACGACACGTGTGTGTTTTTTGTCTTGAAAAATTTCTTCCGACCGGATCCATAGCTCATGCACCGAGGCACCTTTTTTCATAATCATATGAAGCAAGTCCTTAGAGATGGTGCCATAAATCCATTGCTTGACGATAGCGTCAAGTCGGCACCATATCGTGTCGTCGACCTCGATAGGACGAGGGAATGTGCCGTCAATATGATGAAGCACGTTGTAATCACATGCATGAATGCGAAATAGTTCAACCCACGAGGATATTGACCATCCTCTTAATCAATAACTAAAGGGATAAAGTTCTTGATATTGGTGACGGCGAACGCCGAAAGGAAGGAGGAAGTGAAGGATGAGGAGGAAGCCGTGGTAGAGGTGGGAGTAGCCATGGATGCCATTAGAGGGGCTGATTGTTTTATATTTTTGTTTGGTAAGGAAGGGAAATGTTTTTTAGGGTTTTGGGGTGTGGGGTTGCCGCCTGCCGAGAGAGAAGAGGGGGGCGGGCAGACGAAAATTTAGAGATAGGTGTTTTAAGGTTTGAATCTTGATACCATGTAGAATTGTATTAATCTCCCTTAATGTAGTCTTCTCATTAATACAATATATATAGTGTGTACAATATGAATCCTAATTGAATGATGATCTCTACTTTACAGAATTACTCTCAAATATTAATTACAGAATATATAGAAATATATAAATATTATTCGCTATAAATGACTATAACTTATATACTTGTCGACATGATGATATCCATTATGTGCTACGTGTAAATGTTACTTCAATCATAATCAATAGGGGCCAAGCCGTGCAAATTATGTTATTGCTAGGCCAAGACCAGATGCACTTGTTGGGCCATCGGTTGTGTCTGGCGTTGGCCTGGTCCCGAGCCCAGGATGACAGGCTGCTGGAAGTGGGATGCTGATTGCGGAAACTAGCATGAGGGTGAGGCCCAGTTTCCTGGGTTGGATTAGTGAACTAGGCTGTCCCACTGAACATTTTGGGGAGTATTGGATTGCTGGCCAGACTTACCCCCTTTCCCGCGGCCTTTGTCGCCTCTACCATTGTCGGCCTCTGCCGCCTCTACCTCCTCTGCCACTACAGCGGTTGCTCCGCGGTTGTTCGTTGTTCGGCGGTGGCTGGCTGGCTGGTGGGGGTGGTGTTTGTCGCGGGAGTTTCAACTGCTAACACCTTTTGATTGTGTTCATCCTGTTTGGCACGTTGGGTTTCTTCCAACAATAATTGTGAACGGGCCTTGTTGAAGCTGGGTAATGGATCGACTTGTTGTATCATGGTCGCTAGAGTATCGTACTCACCCTTTGGTAAACCAACAACTAGTTGGAGAACTATCTTCATTTTGGAAACTGGTGCCCCCACATTGGACAATTGGTCCGCAACTAGTTTTAATTATTTACAATACTCCGACATGTTAGCAAAAATTTTAAGACGTGTATTATTGAATTGTTCCTCCAAGTATACGACACATGTGTGCTTCTTGTCCTGAAAAATCTCCTCCAACCGTATCCATAACTCACGAGTCTAGGCACCGGTTTTCATTATCGTATGAAAGAAGTCCTTAGAGATGGTACCATAAATCCACTATTTAACGATGACGTCAAGACGATGCCATGTCATTAACCTCAATAGGGTGAGGGAAAGAGTCATAAATATGATCAAGCACGTTATAGGCACATGCATGAATGCGAAAAAGTTCAACCCACAAAAAATATTGACCATATTCTTGATCAAGAACCACGGGAATGAAGTTCTTGATGTTGGTGACGGCGAAAGCCGGATGTAAAGAAGGAGTGGATGAGGTAGTGGGTGTGGTGTGGGTGACGACTAGGGAGGCATATGAAGTTGTGGGAGAGGTGAACGTAGTTGTGGGATCCATTAGAGGGCTAAATTTAGGTTAGGAAGAAAAAGAGCAGAGAAATAAATAAATTAGGGTTTATGTGGGGGGGTAACCGCCGGCGCAGGGGGGCGGCGGATTAGAGAGATGATTTTTAGGTGTTATAAGGGTTTGGCTCTTGATACCATGTAAGATTGTATTAATCTCCCTTGGAGAGTATTTCTCATTAATACAAATATATATAGTGTGTACAATGTTGAATCCTAATTGAATAATGATCTTATATTTACTATAATTATACACTACTATTAATTACAAAATATATGTCGAATATATGATAATATTCGCTAATACTAATGATTAGCTATCTACATTTCACTTCATAGTGAAGAGGTTTTAGGGATGTAACTTTGTCCTTTCTATTAAAATTTTGTGGTTTTGTTCTTACTTTGAGTAAAATTTGGATGATATGACTTGTGTGTGATAGAATAATCCCTTGATTATTTTCATTAATGTAATATATATATATATATATATATATATATATATATATACATGATATACAATATTTAATTATGGAAATTAAATCTATCTTTTTCAAATACAAGACTACTACCTTTTCGTAATACAAGACTACTACCATAATTACATTTGTACAAGAATTCTAATAGGACTATACAAAATATATATGGAATATACACGATATATACGTGTATATTCTTTCACACCCCGCAGTCATAATGGCCGGTTGTCGTACGCTGAGACTGTCCCTAAAATCTTCAAACAGAACTAAGGGAAGACCATTAGTAAAGATGTCAGCAATTTGGTACCGTGAAGGGACATGCAAGACACGTACTTATCCATGAGCTACCTTTTCACGAACAAAGTGAATATCCATCTCGATATGTTTAGTGCACTAATGTTGGACCAGATTCCCAGAGAGATAGACCGCACTAATAGAAGAGTGAAGCTCTAATAGGAGATTACGCAGCCAACATGACTCAGACACCACATTAGCTACTCCTCGATACTCGGCCTCCGCACTGGATCGCGATAAAGTAGTCTGGCGTTTAGCCAACCAAGAGACCAAGTTATCACCAAGAAACATACAATAACTAGATGTCGAACGTCTGGTATCTGGACATCCACCCCAATCAGCATTTGTATAAGACATGAGAGTAGATACGGAGGATGGATATAAATGCAAATCATAATCAAGAGTGCCTTGAATGTAACACATAATGCATTTGAGAGCGTGCATGTGTCCGCCGATCGGATCATGCATAAATAAACACACTTATTGAACTACATAAGTAATATAGGGCCTCGTGAATGTAAGATACCAGTGAGCCCTTGCAAGACTGCGATAGTGGAAGGGATCCTCATAAGGTGTGCTAGAATTAGCACTCAACTTCAGTTTGGTATCAACCGAAGTAGGAGATGACTTGCAGGATGGCATGCTAGCCCATTCAATAATCTCAGTTGCATACTTTCTCTGGGATAGAAATAGACCACATGTATGACGAGTTACAACTATATCCAAAAAATAACTCAAAGGCTTGGTCTTTCATAGCAAATTCGGAGCTGAGAAGAGACATGACAGACTTATGTAGTTTATCAGAAGAGATAGTCAATATAATATCATCCACATATAATGGAATGTATACTAGCGAAGTATCACGATTATAGATGAACAGATAATGATCAGACCTGCTATGAGAAAACTCAATAGTAGACACATAATCTACAAACCTTTTGTACTAGGCCCAAGGGGCCTGTTTTAGCCCATACAAGGACTTCTTCTGCAAACATACATGGTTAGGATGATTGGGGTCCCTAAAACCCAAGGGCTGATGCATGTATACCTTTTCCTTGAAATCACCACGTAAGAACACATTTTTCACGTCCAATTGATGAATGGGTCAAGCTTTGGAGAGAGCCAGACTGAGAACAGTGTGAATAGTTGCCAGTTTGACCACCAGACTAAATGTCTCTCCATAATCCACGCCAACATGTTGAGTTTTGCCATCACCTACAAGACGGGCCTTATGCCTCTCAAAACAACCCTTAAATTTTTTCTTATGAGTAAAAATCCACATAGAATGAATTATATTAACACTAGGCGGACGGTGCACCAACTCCCACATCTTATTTTCAATAAGAGCATTATATTCATCATCCATAGATATTTTCCAATTTGGGTCATGAAGGGCAAACACAGGGTTACGTGGTAGGGGTGATTTAGTGATATTAGAATTGAGATTAAAATGTCACTTTGGTTTAAAAATACCCCGTTGGCTATGAGTAACAGGCCATTTACTCATAATAAAAGTGGGCCGGACATGGATCGGTGTGGTGACGTCAGAACTGGCTCGTTTTGGGAGGCGTAGGTTCGGGATCAGAGGTAGGACAACAGGAAGTAGGCCTGCTGGCCGAGAAGCTGGACTGATGGACTAACTGGATGGGCCAGCAGACAGTGGGCCTACTAACAGACTTGGACCTGGGTGACGAACAGGAATTGGGCCAGCAGGCAGTGGGCCTGTTGGCTGGAATTGAGCATGAGAAGGATTGTCTGGGCCAGTGGGTACAGGGCCAGCAGGTGTCTGCTGGTCTAGATCCCCAGACAGGGGCCGCGTCAAATGGTGGAGCACATACGGTGAGAACCCATCATCCAGAAAATTATAGGAAGTAGACACGGAATTATGCAACTTAGCAAACGGAAATTGGGTTTCATCAAAAATTACATGGCGACTAATAATGATTTTATTAGAGGATAAATCATAACATTTATAACCACGATGATTAGACAGATAACTAAAAAACACACAAGTGGTAGAGCGGGATTGTAGTATAGGGAAATAGAGGATAGCATAAACACCCAAACACCCAAAGATGAGAATAGGACGAATCTTTGTGATCAAGAATTTTGAGTGGAGATTGGTATGCTAATCTTTTTCTATGGAGTATGTTAAGAAGGTAAGTGGCCATTTGTAGAGCATGATGCCAAAATAAAGGTGGTAATGAAGCATGGGCTAGTAATGTTTGAACAATATTATTAATGGTGCGTATTTTTCGCTCGGCTTTCTCATTTTATAAGGATGTATGTGGACAAGAAAATCGGAAAGATATACCATTAATGTTACAAAATTCTAAATGGTCCATTATCAAATTCCCTTCCATTATCACATTTAATATTTTTAATTTTCCGTTCAAATTGGGCAAAGATGAATGCTCTAAATAATAGGAATGTGGAATAAACTTGAGACTTTTTAGATAACAGAAAAGTCCACAAAAAATTAGAATAATCATCCAAAAATAACACATAATAACGGTGGCCCAAAGAGCTCAAAACGGGAGATGTCCACAAATCACTATGAATAATATCAAATGACAATAAAGTACTAGAATTGGAGGAAACAAATGGTAATTTAACAAGTTTCCCAAGCGGAAAAGAATGACAAACATTAGTACTACGCGTACTATTACACTCAATAAAATTATTATTTTTAAGAGAGGAAAGAACAGATGCTCCCGGATGATCCAAACGTGCATGCCATAAGGAAGGTGCTAAACGGCAAACATAGACGGCGTGGCTTGCTTAGTGGTGATGGTGATGGGATATAGTTTGCCCCGACTATTACATCTCATTAGAGGTATCCCCGTCATGAAATCCTTCATAGAAAATCCAAAAGGGTCAAAGTCAGTTGTAAATTAATGAACAGACACCAAAATTTTTATTAGTTGAGGAGCATGAAGGACATTTTTCAAGGCTAAAGGTGAGTTCTGGGGAGATACATTTGTGTGACCATAACCACGAATTGGAATTGAATTAACATTACCAGCAATGATGCCACGATTTTTGCTCAAATTGAAATAAGACGAGAGATTACCTAGCGCATACGTCATATGAGAAGTGGCACCCGGTGTCTATGTACCAATTTGCATCTGAAGGATTTAATCCAAGTGTGTGTATCATTGCCTCGATATCCGTTGGAGTCGGGGCCGGTGTTGGGCCCATAATAGCAAAGGCCTAAGCAGGCCAGCCTATTGCCAGGGCCCATTCTGTGAATCCCCTGTCTGCTGGAACAATTGGGCCATTGCCCACTGGCCTAGCCCAACGGCCACTGTGCACTGGCCTAAGGCTGCGGTTAGTGGAGTTGTGGCCCAGTCTGCTGGCCACTGCCACCCTATCCTCCGCCACTACCACTCCCACCGCCGCCGCGGCTGCCGCCACTTCCACCACCACCCCTGCGGTTTTTGATACCATTTGTCCAATTTTGGCCCTTTTTGCAGCCATCATTGTTACAGTTTTGGCTAGAATTTTTTGAGAAGGAGTGAGTGTCATTGGTGTTGCATGACGTGGCTACCATCATGGTGAAATTGGCTTCGGTTTCTGCCTTTTAGCCAACCCAACTTCTTCTAAGGTGAGCATGAAACGTGTTTGGTAGAACGACGGGAGAGGATTGCTTTGACGAAAAAGAGTTCCAACACCATTATAAGCTTCAGAGATATAATGAAAGGACAAGAGGAGAATTAGGGATTTCGAAAAAAATTGAAGGGAGCGGGGTAGTTGCAGCCGGCGGCCGAAGAGAGAGTAGGGCGGCGGAATCAAAATTTTGGAGAAGGAAAAGTTTGCCCTAGACTGCTCATACCATGATAGAATAAGCCCTTGATTAATTTTATTAATGTAAAAGGTATATATACATGATAACAATATTTAATTATTGAAATTAAATCTACCCTTTACTAATACAAGACTACTACCTTTCCGTAATACAAGACTACTACCATAATTACATTTGTACAAGAATTCTAATAGGACTATACAAAATATATATGGAATATACACGATATATACGTGTATATTCTTTCAGTGTGAGCTTGAAATGAATTGTGAAATTAATATACTAAGAATTTCTACAAATATTTTACTATTTCTAAATCAATTATATATAACTTAGATCCAGATAATCGATGTTAGAATTGTTGGAATGGAACAAATTAAAAATGACTCAAATAAATAAATGAACAGGAATAAGGTTGTACTCAAATTAAAAGGAAAGAAAAACAACGAACTCTGGTTTTAATTTGAACTAGTATACGTACCCGCGCGATGTGCGAATCGTTTAAAAAAAGAGAAATACAAATAGATGTATATGAACCATGTAAGTATGACATATTAGAGATTTAACCATCGGTTATTAGCTAGATCCGCCTCAATAATCAAAACTAAAAGAATATGTTCCCCTCATTGTATTCATCAATAATGTACAATATATATATATATATATATATATATATATAATAGTACAAGAATATTTAAACTAGGTAACTAATAAACCTAATTACAATAGGAAATATAATCCTACCTAAAATAGGAGACCTAATTACAATAGGAATACAATTCTACCTAAAATAAGAGATATACAATTAATGAAAGAATATTAGAAAAATGTTTTATTACACCCCGCAGTCGAAATGGGAGGTTCACGAACATTGAGACTGACTCAAAAATCATCATATAGTATGTACCCTTGTCATCAACATATAATAATAGGTAAGCCATGTATGTACCCTTGTTGTAGATGAACAGGGATTGATTAGATCTGCTGTGTGAAAAACCGATAGAGGAGACATATTCAGCGAACCACTGGTACATATTCGAGAAGCCTGTTTTAGTCCATAGAGAGATTTCCGCAACAAACACACATAATCCAGATGAATAGGACCCCTGAAACCCATAGGCTGATGCATATATACAGTTTCATAAAGATCCCCATGTAAGAAGGTATTATTGACATCAAGCTGATGAATGGGCCAAGACTTGGATAGAGCAATGCTGAGGACGGTCCGGATGGTTGCGGTCTTTACGACTGGGCTGAACGTTTCATCACATTCCACTCCAACATGTTGAGACTTGCCATCACCAATAAAACAAGTCTTGTACCTCTCAAAAGAACCATCAGAATTTTTTATGTCTAAAAATCCACATAGAAGGAATAATGTTAGCATCTGGTGGATGAGGTACTAGGTCCCACATCTTATTATCAATAAGAGCATTATATTCGTCAATCATTGCTGCTTTCCAATTAGAGTCGGACAAGGAATCCTTCGGATTTCGAGGGACAGAAAAGGGAAAACTGAAACGGATAGGTTAAACAACCATTTAGGTTTATGAATTGTGTGCATGGCACGGGTTTCCATGGTCCAAGAGCGTGTATCGAGACATGGGATGAGGAGGGGGTGTCGCGGGACTACCAGGAAGAGGAGGAAGGGCAGGAGTGGCTAGGCCGCTGGCCAATGCTCGGTTTATCGAGAGGTGGCTGCAGAATCACCCTGAGGCGGGCTATTCTGGGCCACCGTCGGCAGAATCGGGTGAGCAGTGTGTCCAGGATTGTTCGAGGTGGGGGCGGGTGCTGGGGTCTGGGACGGCGGACTATGTAAATAATGAATTAGAAGAGGGATCAGGTCACCATCTAGGAAGTCCTAGGAATGCCGAGGTGGCAAGTTTAGGGAGGAAAAAGGGAATTGAGACTCATTAAATAGGACATGGCGTGAAACAATAATTTTATGGCTTGATAAGTCATAGCACGAGTAACCACGATGATTGGTGGGGTAACCTAGAAACACACACGGTGATGACCGAGGTTGGGGTTTGTGAGTGGTTGGATGGAGAGGTTAACAGAGACATCCAAAGATATGCAAGTGTTGGTAGGAGAGATTCCTATCAAACAGAACTTGAGTGGGAGACCGTTGAGCTAGTGACTTGTTTGGGACTATGTTTAGGAGATAGGTGGCCATGGTGAGTGCGTAATGCTAGAATTGAGGCATGAGCAAGTAGGGCACAAATTAGGTTATTTATGGTTCGGATTTTCCATTCGGCCTTACCATATTGGGAGGAGGAGTGAGGGTAGATAAAAGGAAAGGTAAGATCGTTATTGGAGCAAAACTATTTGAATTGATTATTATTGAATTCCCTGCCATTGTCACATTGAAAACATTTAATGCTCTTTCCAAATTGTGTTTTTACGAGAGCACTAAATGAGAAAAAATGAGGTAGACCTGGAATTTATTGTCAATTGGAAAAGTCCATAGAAAGTTGGAATAATCGTCCAAAAATAACACATAATATCGAGCCGTACTTAAAATAAGGGACGTCCATAAATTACTATGTATGATATCGAAAGGTAGTAAAGTACAATTTTTGGATGCAGAAAATGGTAATTTTAACATGTTTCCCAAAAACACAGGATTCACATATAGGAGACCTAGAAATACGGTTGCAATTAATAAAATTATTTTTTCTAAGGGACCGTAAAACAGAATCTCCCAGATGTCCTAATCTAGAGTGCATAAGGAAGACGAAAGAGAAGCAAAGGTTGATGAAACTGAGGTTGAATTGTTGACGGCGTTTGAAATAGGGTAGAGATCTCCGGTGCTATCACATCTCATTATTCGTCTCCCTGTCGTAAAATCCTTCTCAGAAAAACCAAAAAGATCAAAGTTAATGAAAACGTTATTATCAGTTGTGAAACGTCGTACAAAGATTGGATTCTTAATGAGTTTAGGGGCATGGAAGACATTTTTTAAGATTAGTAGTGGATGTGGTGGGGATAAGGATAAATGACAAAAATTGCGAATAGGAATGCCTTGTCCACTACCAATAATAATATTACAATTTAAATTACTCAAATTAGAATAAGATGAGAGAGTACCTTGTGATTCTGTCATGTGAGATGTGGCGCCTGTGTCCATATACCATTTTTTGTCTGGAGCGTTGAGTGACATTGTGTTCATAGCTGCCTCAATATTAGTCGGTGCATAAGTTGAGGGCGGGGGGGCTGTGCTGTGTAGGCCTGATGGGGACGTGGGCCTAGTATGCCAGCGTGGGCCTATCAGTTCTGAGGTGGATTCCACGAGGATGTCGGATACGGGTTAGGAGGAGAGACATATTATGGTGGGGCCACGACGGGTGGGCAGCCCATGGCGGAGGTTGCTGCCAATGCCGCGGTCGCTGCTGATTTTTTCTTACCGGCGGGGATTGCCCCTTCCCGCCGCTGTTGTTACTAGAATTCCATCCTCCACGGCCCTTGCTAGACTGACTACTCCGGCGGTTATTGCAGATCGATGCGGGATGCTGTGGGTCCTCGGGTCTACGGTTTTGATTGCTGGAGTTAGAGGCCCTACCGTTGGCGGAGGACCCGGCGGTGGTGGTGAGGGCGACATCGGTAATGCTGGCTTGAGTGGTGTTGCGCTTGATTTTCCAGGTTTCCTCAAGAATAAGCTTCGAATGAGCCTCATAAAATGGAGGTAATGGCGTGCATTTCTAAAGGATGGTGGCAACTCCGTCACAGGAGTCATTCAAGCCTACAATAAGTTGCATGACCAATCGCTAATTAGTGACTGGTGCGCCGACGTAGGAGAGTTGGTCGGCAAACATCTTGAGTTCTTGACAATATGCAGACACGTTTGGGAAATCGTCCTCATTCACGTCCTTGAACTGATTTTCAAGGTATAACTCTCATTGAGTTTTGTTGTCGTGGAAAATACTTTCCAAACGTTCCCACGTTTGGCAGGCAGTGGCATCGGTATCAGTAATGGTGTGCAACAGATCATTAAAGATTGTGTCGTATATCCACTAGAGGACGGCTGCGTCCAAACGAGACCAGAGTGTATCATCAGAAGCCGAAGCCAAGGGTAGGTCTGTGGACTTCGGTGTAGGAGGGATGATGTGTAACTTCGTAAACACGACAATGTATCTTAAAAAGCTCTGCCAACGAGGAGTATTGACCCTTATCCATCTCAAGTGTCACGCCTCGACTTTTCTCAAGTCTTCCCTTAGTGCGTGATGGCACCTGGGCAACTATCCCTTCCCAGGCGAACCATTAACCTCTTTTCTTCCTAAATTAAACATGTATCTAGGTGCCGAAATAATATAATCATGTACTTTATGTGAAAACGCGAGCCCATACTCGTGCAACCACAACTTCTATCTAGACTCAATGAAAATTTCATATATAGAATAAGAAATTCGAAATTTAAAAGGAAACAATTTCATGTGGGGCATTCCCCGAGATAATGAAACATGGTTCCTCAAACCTACTTAATCAAGAATGACATTCACCACATCCGAAGCAATGGGTTGGTGGAACAATTAGGCCGTGGGACGATCATTAGCCCTGTTGCGGACTTTTCCTTTTATCGCGCTTACCTAAAACATGTTAGATAAAAGAGTCAGCCCTACTATCCGGGGCTGAGTGAGGACCTCGCCTTATAATTCAAAGTAACCTCACAATGCTCTACGTACAATTATATTATAAACATAATAAGCACGTTATGAAACATTTTACAGCACTTTCAATGTACAAGCCAATAATAATTGTTCACACACAAAAATCCCCTCTCCATTTGTCCTAGGGAATGCTTAGTTTAACCAGAACACATTCACGAAAGAAATCGTGGAACGCATAGGCCGATCCCATATATTATACTATATAATTGTTGCGGTACGTACAATCTGATCCAATATTTTATATATTTATTGCGGTGTGTGCAACTCGCTCCAATATGTTATATATTTATTGCGGTACGTGCAACCCGTTCCAATACTTTATGTATTTGTTGCGGTGCGTGCAACCCGATCCAATATATTATATATTTGTTGTGGTACGTGCAATCCGATCCAATATATTATGTTATATATTTGTTGCGGTACGTGCAACCCGTTCCAATATTTATATATATATATATATATATATATATATATATATATATATATTGCCCGAATGATACTAAGACAATAATAGACTTCCATACTTTGTCATATTTTCAGGAAACTTCAAGTAATATTTTTTTCTTTAAACTTTTCGTCCTTCTCACTTGTAAGGGTTATAACTCTAAAAACGTAACCCCAAATAAGTTGTTTCTTACGCCGAATCGAAGCTAACACGGGGACCTATCACTATATCAAGTTTACTATATAAATACTTAGTGTAACTAGTAAATATTCACGAAAGATACATCTTTATGAAAATTGTCTCGCCAGATTTTGGTAAAAGCATGACACAATCTTAAAACAGTCATAACTTTTTATCCGTAAGTCCGATAGATCTCTGTAAAGTTTCAAACTGTGAATAACAGATAAAACTATAACTTTTATTCAGCACAAACTTTCAAACTAATTACCAATTCATATAGTTTTTCGTTATACGTTCAGTCCTTCCGGATTTCAATCGATCCGAGGGAGAAACTATAAACAACGATAACTCTCAAACCGTATGTCGGTTTTATCCCTGTTTGGAATAAATCTGACCGTGAATTATATCAATAATTCATCTTAAGTTATACCACCTCCTTGTTCTTTTTTTTTCATGGTCATTCTTTCAGCATCCATATTATTTTCTAACATATATTGTAACTCAAAACAAAGGATTATATAAGAAATTATGAGTGAGAGAACTCACCTCTATTTCTTTGCAATCTTTTCCGACCTCCTCAAGATCTTTTGCGAAGATTAATTCACAATAAAAAAACGGCTACGATCTACTGCGTATTAAATTCACTGAAAACAACAACAAGTGTCGTCACCGAAACTCAACAGGACCTAGAACTCAAACTCGCAATCCCTCAAACTCTTTTGCTAAAACTATTTTGTTTTTCTCCCAGATTGCTTTTGCTTTATGTGTTCTGTCCCCTTTTGTTGTGTTTTATATAATTAGGTGTATGCGTGTGAGTTGTGTCGTGTCGTGTATATGTATGTTGCACAAATTTTGGGATGTGAGGGAGTGGAAGAAGGGGTTGAGGGAGCGGGGTTGGTTTAGGGGGACATGTGCATGATTTCTCTTTTATTCTTTTTTATTATTATTTTACTTTATTTTATTAATTCTTGGGACTTTACATTCTCCCCTCCTTAAACAACATTCGTCCTAGAATGTGAATAAGGTCGTAACACATGCACATAGACACGTAAACTGCACACATGAAATACAACTTAACACATCTTTTTACCTTACTCAAACAGGAATGGATATTTGACTTTCATCGCGTCTTTGGCTTCCCAGGTTGCTTCTTTTGTGGAGTGATTTCTTCATAGGACTTTCACGAAAGCAATATCTTTATTCCTATGGCGCTTAATCTGTCTATCCAGTATTTCTATCGGAATTCCTTCATATTGAGCTCTTCGTTCAGGACTATCTCTTGGGGTTGGATGACGTGACTTGGATCGTGCAAGTACTTTCGTAACATTGACACATGGAATATCGGATGCACCGCTTCCAATTCTTGTGGAAATGCTAGTTCGTAAGCCACATTCCCCACTCTTCGTAGGATCTCATATGGTCCAATAAACCTTGGGCTCAACTTCCATTTCTTGCCAAATCGCATCACCCCCTTCATTGGAGAGACATTTAAAAATACTTTCTCCCCTTCCTAAAATTCGAGATCTCTTTTGTCATGATCCGCATATGACTTATGACAGCTATGAGCTGTCTTGATCTGCTCCTGAATTATATGCACTTTGTCATTTATTTCTTGAATGACTTTCCGAACATTAGTGTTTCGCCCACCTCGAACCACCCAAGCGGAGATCTACATTTTCGCCCATACAATACTTCGAACGTATCCATCTGTATACTTGAATGGAAATTATTGTTGTATGTGAACTCAATTAGACATAGATGATCCAACCAATTTCCCCAGAAGTCCAACACACAAGACCGTAATATGTCCTCCAATGTTTGAATTGTTCATTCAGCCTGACCATCTGTTTGCGGATGGAAGGTCGTGCTCAACTTAACCTTTGTCCCAAGGCCCTGCTGAAAACTTTAACAAAAGTGTGAGGTGAACTGGGAACCCCTATCTGAAATAATTTATAATGGAATCCCGTGTAACCTCACTATCTCTTTCAAATAAATCTACGCATACTGCAGCGCCCGGTACGTAGTCCTGACCGGTAGGAAATGGGCTGACTTTGTAAGTTGATCTACAATCACCCAGATAGAATCATAACCTTCTAGAGTTTTTGGTAAACCAGTCACAAAATACATATAGATCGCCTCCCATTTCCACATGGGGATACCAATATCCTAGAGTAGTCCGTCGGGTTTTTGATGTTCGGCTTTTACATGTTGACACGTAAGACACCTTCCGACAAACTCTGCAACATCTCTCTTCATTCCGTCCCACCAGTAATTTGCCTTGAGATCTTGATACATTTTCGTTGATCCTGGATGAATGGAATACCTGGTGTTATGACCCTCATTCAAGATCTTCTTTCTTAGTTCCCTCACCTTAAGAACACATAACCTACCCTTATACTGAAGGGTACCGTCACTTTCCCCTAATGTAAACTGTGAAGGTTTTCCTCGTTGAATCTTCTCCCGAAACCTAACAAACTTTATATCCTCAAACTGACTTTCTTTTATATCCGAAGCTAAGGCAGACTAAGAGGTATCATGCACCACCACCTTTCCTTCGCTGACCTCAGTTAGACTAACCCCGAGGTTTCCCAATTTTTGTACCTCACGAACCATACCTCTCTTTTGTATTGTCAATTGGGCTAAGCTGCCCATTGATCTCCTACTGAGTGCGTCAGCCATATTTTCCAGGATGGTAAAGAATGCTAAGGTCATAATCCTTAAGCAACTCTAACCATCTCCTTTGTCGGAGATTCAGATCTTTTTGCGTTGTTATGTACTGTAAACTCTTGTGATCTGTAAATATATCTACATGCACCCCATACAAATAGTGTCTCCATATTCGCGAGGCAAACACTATCGCGGCCTATTTCAAGTCATGAGTTGGATAATTCTTCTCATGGATCTTTAATTATCGAGATGTATACGCAATAACTTTTCCAAACTACATCAAGACACATGTACTTATTATCCCGATGGTAAGGTTAGGACTGGTGTTGTTGTCAATAACTCCTTCAGTTTTTGAAGACTTACCTCGCACGCCTCCGACCACTAGTACTTAATCGATTTCTAAGTCAATCGGGTCAATGGAGCAGCAAGACTAGAGAAACCTTCTACAAATCTTCTATAATACCCAGCCAAACCCAAGAAACTCCTAATACTTCCGCTCATCTCCCAAATTTGTTCTCGGTTTTCCGATCATCCCTTCTCGGCCGAGCATCTTTTCTTTTCCCAAATCCCTCCTAAATTATTGTTCCTTTGTTATGTCTACCTCGAAGAACATGTTTCATCCTGCCCTTGCTATTTTTAACATCAAGAACCACATCCCTATTGTTCTTGAGATGGAAAACGTCCAATATGCGATATGGGCGGAATTATTCAAAATTCACGCAATCTCGCATCAACTCCTCCCTCACATAATTCCGCTGTCCCTACACCCGCGGAGGATCATCAGTTATGCTACCGTCCTTCAGTGGATATATTCTACTATTTCTACCGACCTTTTACAGATGATCATTGAACCAGACAATACGGTTATGGTTACCTGGAATAGATTGTGTGATATATTCCAGGATAACCATCATTCCTGAGTTGTCACCCTTGAGAAAGAATTTTCCCAGGTCAGTATGGAAGATTTTCCGAATGTTTTAGCTTATTGTAAACGACAAGGAATTGGCGGACCAACTCCGTAACATTGGAGCGCTTGTTACCAATAATCTTCTTGTTCTACAAATGGGTGCAGGCCTATCTAAAGCCTATAATGGCATTGGGACCCTCCTCAGTCAAAGTAATCAACTTCCACCTTTTTATCAAGCCCGTTCGATGCTCACATTGGAAAAAGTCGGCTTGGCAAAAAAGGCAGCTACCGATGCAAGTTTCGTGGCGATGATGACTTCATTCGATAACTCTCACTCTTTTGTTGACAATTCGGGGCCAAAACCGCAATAACGGTGGCGGCAAGAAGGGTCAAAACCATAAAAATAATGGCAAAAATCACGACGGCAACAACGGCGGCGGACGGAACACTAACAACACCGGCAGTTGGCCTCGGGATACTGGGCCATAGTCTGTCTGGTCTCAGCCCTAGGCCCTTTGGCAGTGGGCCTGAACCAACGGCCAGTGGCCCAGTCCCGCCTACTGCTCACCCAATTATATATAGGGGAATTGGGCTCCAGTCCAGCCCACTCACATGCCCAATTTCTCGGGTCCCTACAGCCATACCCAGAAGCGTTCCGGGTCGGGTCCGTAGGCTGGTGTGCTTGGTCCTCGGCCCCAGCAAGCCTTTAATGCTACCGGCCCAAATCCGATCCCGACACCCAAAAATATTGAAGCCACTATGCATACCCCTGGATTAAATCCTCCAGACGTGAATTGGTACAGATACACCGGTGCCATTTCTCACATGACGTCCGACCGAGGTACTCTCTCATCTTATTTCAATTTGAGCAAAAATTGTGGCATTATTGTTGGTAATGGCAACTCAGTTCCAAATTGAGAAAAATTCATGGCATTATTGTTGGTAATGGCAACTCAATTCTAATTCGTGGTTCCGGTCATACAACTTTGTCTCCCCCCCCCATCCACCTCTTGTTTTGAAAAATACCCTTTATGCCCTAACTTAATTCAAAATTTGGTGTATGTCTGTAAATTCACCACTGATAATTGAGTTTCTATTAATTTTGATCCATTTGGGTTTTCTTTGAAGGATTTCAAAATGGGGATACCTCTCATGAGATGCAATAGTAGGGGAGATCTTTATCCAATCACGCCCGCCACCAGTTTCTCGAGTCAAGCCATGCCATCAACATTTGCAGCTCTAGCTCCTTCCTTGTGGCATGCACGTTTGGGTCACCCTGGGTCGTCCATTATTTCTTCCTTGCATAAAAAAATTATTTCTTGTAAGGGTACGCGTAGTACTCCAATTTATCATTCATGCCCTTTATGAAACATGTTAGATTACCATTTTAGCATCTACTTCTCGTACTTTGATGCCTTTTGATATTATTCATAGGTATTTATGCACTTCTCCCGTTGTCAGTTCTGTGGGCCATTGTTATTATGTTCTATTTTTGGATGATTATTCTAATTTTTTATGGACCGTTCCGTTAACGAAAAATCTCAAGTTTTTTCCATCTTCTTAAAATTTAGAGCATTCATATGTACCCAATTCGAACAGGAAATTAAAAATATTCAATGTGATAATGGCAAAGAATATGATAATGGGTTATTTCGGGAATTTTGTAATGCTAATGGCATAGTTTTTCGTTTCTCTTGTCCTCATACGTCCTCACAAAATGGAAAAGTCGAAAGAAAAATTCGTACCATTAATAATATTGTCCGAACTTTATTGGTCCATGCTTCTGTACCCCCTCCCTTTTGGCATCATGCTCTACAAATGGCTACTTATCTCCTTAACATACTTCCTACCAAAGGGTTGGCCTATTAATCCCCTCTTAAAGTCCTCTATAATAAGATTCCTTCGTATTTACATCTTAGGGTCTTTGGGTGTTTATGTTATCCACTGTTTCCGTCAACTACAATTAACAAACTTCAAGCTTGTTCTACTGCTTGTGTATTTTTGGGTTATCCATCTAATCATCGTGGTTACAAATATTTTGATTTAACGTCTAATAAAATCAAAATTAGTCGTCATGTTATTTTTGATGAAACTCAATTTCCGTTTACTAAAGTGAGTAGTCCCGTGCCTAGTTCGTATAATTTTTTAGATGACAAAGTCTCACCGTACATTATGCACCACTTTATGCGCCGATCCAGTAATCCCGAAATGCCAGCAGGCCCACTGCCTGCTAACCCGCCACCACCCACTTCTTCTGCCCCGGTTTCTGCCAGTGGGCCGATTGCCCAACCCACTACTGAGATAGTTTTTGCCTCAAATTCGACTCCAGTCCAGCCTCCGATTTCCAGTTTTGGACCAGCAGGCCCACTGCCTGTTGGCCAGTGCATCACCCATCCGACTTTTTCCCCAAATCCACCCAATTCTCCTTCAACACATAGGCATGTTACTCGTAGTCAATGGGGTATTTTTAAACCAAAAAGACATTTTAATCTTAATTCTAATGTTCTTAAATCCCCACTACCCCGTAACCCAATGTCTGCATTAAATGACCCGAATTGGAAATTAGCTATGAACGACGAATATGATGCTCTTATTGAAAAAATAAGACGTGCGAGTTGGTCCTACGTCCTTCTGGTGTTAATATTATTCGGTCTATATGGATTTTTACTCATAAAGATAATTATGATAGTTCTTTTGCGAGACATAAGACTCGTCTTGTCGGTGATGGAAAAACTCAACAGGTTGGCGTGGATTGTGGTGAGACATTTAGTCCGGTGGTCAAACTGGCTACCATTCGCATTGTTCTCAGTTTGGCTCTTTCGAAAGCATGGCTCACTCATCAGCTAGATGTGAGGAATGCTTTCTTACATGGTGATCTTAAGAAGATAGTTTACATACATCAGCTCTTAGGTTTTTGAGACCCCACATATCCTCATCATGTCTGTTTATTGAAGAAGTCCTTGTATGGGCTTAAACAGGCCCCACGAGCCTGGTATAAGTGATTTGCAGACTATATATCTATTATTGGATTTTCTCACTGCCGGTATGATAATTCTATGTTCATCTATTGTCGTGGTACTTCCTTAGCATATATTCTATTATATGTGGATGGAATTATCTTGATCGCTTCTTCTGATGATTTACACAAGTCTATCATGACACGACTCAGTTTTGAGTTTGCTATGAAAGACTTGGGGCCCTTAAGTTACTTCTTGGGGGTTGCTGTCACTCGTCATGCAGGTGGGTTGTTCTTATCCCAACGGAAGTATGCCGAAGAGATAATTGAGTGAGCTGGTATGTCCTCGTGTAAGTCTACATCCACTCTAGTTTATACCAACCCCAAGTTGGGTGTTACGGCTAGCTTACCTTACGAGGATCTCACTCACTATCACAGTCTTGCTAGAGCTCTTCAGTATCTTACTTTCACGAGATTGGATATTACTTATGTCGTATAGCATGTGTGTTTGTTTATGCATGATCCTAGGGTTGAGCACATGAATGTGTTTGGGTTGAGTACATGAATGCGCTCAAACACATTATCTGATACATCTAGGGGACACTTGACTATGGTTTGCATCTATATCCATCATCAGCCTCTACACTTGTCTCGTATACTGATGCTGATTGGGGTGGCTGTTTGGACACCAGTTGCTCTATGTCTGGATACTGTATGTTTCTTGGCGATAACTTGGTCTCATGGTCTACAAAATGACAGGCTACCTTATCACGCTCCATTGCAGAGGCCGAGTATCGAGGGTAGCCAATGTGGTTTCTGAATCATGTTGGTTACGTAATCTTCTCTTGAAACTTCACTTTCCCATTCAAAAAGCTACCTTGGTATATTGTGATAATATTAATGTCGTATATCTTTCTCGGAATCCGGTTCAACACCAGCGCACTAAACATATTGAGATGGATATCCATTTTGTTCGCGAAAAGGTAGTTCGTGGACAAGTACGCGTCTTACATGTCCCTTTCAGGTATCAAATTGCAAACATCTTTACTAAGGGTCTTCCCTCGGTTCTATTTGAAGATTTTAGGGACAGTCTCAGCGTACGAAAACCACCCACTATGACTACGGGGGTGTGATAAATATACCCGTGATATACACGGTATACATGGCATATACACTACCCTGTGTATACCGTGTATATCACCGAAACATAAGCCAAATATGAACCGTGTATATCACGGGTTTTTGGACACAATTATTGTATATAATTAGCTTTGTACACTTACCATAATTATAGAATTCTTGTACAAATAGAATTGGGTTTTGGGAGTAGAATAGGAATAGGATTTTCATATTATGGAAATTGTAAATAGTATATATACTCATTCATTAATTAAAATAATAAATGGATTATTTCTTTCAGAATCTATAATTTGTTTTGGATTTTGACGAGTTTGACATGGAATTACTTTTTAGGCAGATTTTTATTTTGGATTTAACTTTGACTTGTTGTACTTATTTGCGTAGACTAATTTGGATGTGGTGTTCAAAATTATACATAGATTTAGTCTATTGGAGGCTGTCTTAGTGGAGTTGGACGTTTCAAGTGAAGCTGAGGTTCCATTTCAAGGCAGTGAGACTTCAACCTCTTAAATACTTGCTTTTCCTATGTCATGATTTAGAATTACACAAATACTTTTAAATATATAATATGTTGAGAGGAGAGAGGGAATACTGAAATATTATAATGTTTTTAGCTTATATGTTATATATAGAGGTGTTTCTCTTTCACAGTTGAATTACAAAGCATGCTCTATATTTTTATGATAAACTGAGCATGACACACTAGTTTGTAATGATCAGGGAACATGTTGCGGAAAACTGGAACTAAGTAAATATTACAGATTGCTAGAAAGGATAAACTAAATATTACAACAAACTGGAATCAAGAATGATACAAACTCCTTGTGATTTGCTGATTCGAGTGATGGAACTCTGTCTTTAAGACAGGATTGCCCCGTATATATCCTTTTACGTTCGTGGGCAATAGTCTCCCAAGATACAACAACAACTAACAAATGAGCAAAGAAAACTCAAGTATTACTCTTGAAGAACTTTGAATATAGAAAATTTGCTAGAGAGGAAGAAGAAGATTTCAGAAAAATTCTAAGTGTTGAACAGTTGAGCCAAAGGCCTCAATTTATAGTGTAAGGAAATGACCTCTCAACTAGCCAACTAATGGTCTTCAATAGCCATGTAATGGAACTTATTGAGGGGTTACATTCAGCCAAATAATGGCTGAATTCATGTGCCAAATAATGGAGATTCAATGCTCCAAAACCAACCTAAAAGTCAGAACTTTCCATCTTCCCGTCGCAGCATTCTGCCTTCGAAGCGCTGCGGCTTTGCGAATTAGCGCCTCGGCTCCAGTAGCCCAAACCACCATTTAGCACCGTGGCACTGCCATGGGGGCACCGCGGCTCCGACGGTGTTGTACCGCGGCCCTTCACGGCTCCGCAGAGATTTCTGACTCATTTCATATTACACTTCTTCCTTCGTTAACCAACGTGGAATACTTGTCATTTGGCCAATAACTGTCCATCATTCTATGTCTCAAACGTATTACGTATGTACCAATATCTCTTTCACTAATGAAATTTATGATACTCGGCACTACTTGTACACGTGTGTGGAAAAGACGTTTCCGACGTGCGGGGCCCCAATTGTTGGAGTCATAAATAATGGGATAAACTTAATTCCACATTAGTAAATTTCCAATAATCCCCTCTTGAAAGAGATTTTGGTGCACTCATAAGGTGTCTATTTCTAGCAATCTTTCAGCGGACAGATATTCCATCTAGATAGGTAACTTCCGCTTTGAACCTTCCATAGTTGAATACCATCGGAAACGTCTTACTGTGCAGTGAACGTGATGTCTTGAACCGTCAGTGTTTAGTGTAAGCCAAGTCAAGAGTACCAACACAACAACTTTCCTTACTCTGTTCTTCGTAATGTTTTGTCCGTTGTGGCCGTGGACACTTCTTGGTTTCTTAAGTGCGTTCATTTGAGGCGGCTTGTCCTCGCACTTAAATAGGTGGTCTCCTACAAGGTATCCTGTTATACCCCACTTTACAAGTGTTGGGAACTATTAAAAGTTTCCCCAAACTTAATCCTCAACCGTTGAGGATCATTAAAGGTTTTGGAAACTTAACCTTTACCCACACTGCAGATAGCACTTAACGTCTATCGCGGGAACGACTTTAGGTTTATGTTCCTTACCGGGATCATAACTCGAAGTGCTCTTTCTTCTACCGAAGCGCTCAACTGAACCTTTACAGCTTAGTTTCCCATTGAACCAAATTCCTGGGATCTCCAGTCAGTAAGGTTGGGTTACCACCATATTGGTCCTTAAAGCTTGGGTTTTAAGCCTATTCCCCGAGACAAGCAGAATATTTGATTTTTGGGTAATACCTTTGTCAGTGGGTCCGCTATGTTATCCTTTGATTTTATGTAATCAATGGATATTATACCCGTGGTGATCAGCTGCCTAATGGTCTTATGTCTCCGTCGAATATGACAAGACTTGTCATTGTACAATAGAACTCCGTACCCTTCCTAGAGTCGACTGACTATCACAGTGGATCATTACAAAAGGTACGAGTTTGTTTCAACAAGGGACATCCTCTAAGAAGTCGTGAAGCCACTCAGCTTCTTCTCCTGTTTTGTCTAAAGCGATAAACTCTGATTCCATCGTGGATCGAGCGATGCATGTTTGCTTAGAGTATTTCCAAGACACAGCCCAATTGTAAATATATACCCACTGGTGGACTTGGCGTTCGCTATATCAGATATCCAGTTTGCATCACTGTACCCCTCTAGTACATCTGGATATCTCGAATAATGCAACCTGTAAGTTTGCATGTATTTCAGGTATCCTAGTACTCAATTCAACGCCTTCCAATGATCATTACTCGGATTACGGGTAAACCTAGCCAACTTATTGACTGCATAAGTAATATATGGTCGGGTGCAGTTTGTTATGTACATCAAACTCCCAATCACCTGTGCATATTGCTCCTGGCATACGGGTGCACCACGATTTTTATCAAGCTTTTGATTTCTATCTATTGGTGACTTCATAGGCGAACTGTCAAACATCTCGATCTTTCTCAACACATAATGTAGTGAGACTGAGATAAGACCAGTCCGTCAGATGTCTTAGAGATCTTTATCCCTAAGATGACATCTGTGATACCCATATCCTTCATGTCAAAGCATTGTTTCAACATGTTCTTAGTCTCTAGGATCAAGCTAGGACTGCTCCCTGTGATCAACATGTCATCTACGTATAGGCATATCATGACGAACGAGTTAGAGTTACCGTTCGTGTAGACACATTTGTCATACTCATTAATTGAGAAACCCTTTGATAGTAGAGTACTATCAAATTTTAGGTGTCATTGCTTCGGGGCCTGTTTCAGACCATACAGAGATTTGACAAGTCGACAGACTTTCTTCTCTTGCCCTGGAACCACATACCCCTCTGGTTGTTCCATATAAATTTCTTCTTCCAAATCACCATTTAGGAAGGCTGTCTTGATATCCATTTGATGTATCTCAAGGTCATGCAACACTGCGATCGCAATGAATACTCGTATGGACGTCATCCTAGACACCGGGGAGTACGTATCAAAATAGTCAGGGCATTCCTTCTGTCGATAGCCCTTGCTACCAACCTGGCCTTCTACTTATCTATAGACCCATCTGCTTTATACTTCCATTTGAGTATCCATTTACAACCCAACGATTTATTTCCTAGGGGAAGATTAACTAACTCCCAAGTATGGTTATGTAGGATGGAGTCTATTTCACTCTCAATAGCTTCTTTCCAGAGCGGTGCCTCTGGAGTTGACAATGCTTCAGCAATTGTCCTTGGTTTGTCATCAACCATATAAGCTACAAAGTCAGGACCGAAGGATTTATCCTTCCTGACCCTTTTACTTCGCCTCGGTTCCATCTCTGGAGTCTCCAGGTTCTTAGATTATGGAACACTAGATTTCGGATATTCAGCCACTTCGAAGTCCACTAGATCTGAACCATCTAGATCCGGGCAGTCAACGACTCCTGGTTCCTGAGAGCTTTGTTCATAACTTCGTTTGCGAGAGGTTATGTCTTTTTCCTTTCTAGGAAAAGCATCCTCAAAGAATTGAGCATTCCTTGATTCCATGATTATACCCACGTGGATATCTGGAATATCTGACTTCTACACTAAGAAGCGATAAGCACTACTGTTATTTGCATATCAGATGAAAATGCAATCTACAGTCTTAGGTCCAATCTTGACCTGCTTTGGCTTGGGCACTTCGACCTTTACCAAACAACCCCACACCTTTAAATATTTATAGGTGGGTTTCTTTTCCTTCCATGATTCATATGGAGTTTTGTCATTACCCTTATGTGGGACTCTATTAAGAATCGTATTAGAGGTAAGGACGACTTCTCCCCATATGTTTTGGGAAAGACCGAAATTGATGAGCACAACATTCATCATTTCCTTCAACGTATGATTCTTGAGTTCAACAACACCGTTCGACTGAGGTGAGTATGGAGTCGTCGTTTGATGAACAATGATTGATTCGGCACAATATTCCTCAAATGACGCTACGTATTCTCCCCTTTTATCGCTACGAATGAATTTAATCTGCATGCTTAGTTGGTTTTTAACTTCTGCTTTGTAACGTCGGAACGCTTTAAAGGCTTCATCTTTACTTTTCAACAAGTAAAGGTAACAATACCTTGTGCTATCATCAATGAATGTCACAAAGTACTTGTTCCCCCCTAGTTTGTGTAAACTTCAAATCACATATATCTGTGTGAATAAGTTCTAGAGGAGCGGTATTACTTTCGACGGATCGAAAAGGAATCTTTGAGAGTTTTGCCTCTACGCACACCTCATAGTTATGTTTAGGGTTTACGTCGATAGACGGCAATAACTCCAACTTCACCAACCTTTGGATGGACTTGTAGTTAATATGTCCTAATCTATGATGCCATAAATTAGAAGACTCAAGTAAGTAAAGAAAAAGCTTCAATTTTATTGCTTGGATGCATTACAGACATGGCGTTAACTTTGAAGAGGCCGTCACAAACGAAGCCTCTTCCCACAAAAGTTCCATTCATGGTGATTACAAATTTATTAGACTCAAATACTAGCCTAAAACAAGCATTAACCAATAAATGACCTGAAATTAAATTCCTCCTAATCTCAAGGATATGCATCACCTCCTTCAGAGTGAGCTCGTTTCCAGAAGTCATCTTCATGACTACCTTTCCTACCCCCAGCACGTCAGAGGAAGTGTTGTTACCCATGAACAACTTCTTGTATGTAACTGGTGTATATGTATAAAAGGCATCTCTATTGGAACAGATGTGTCTGGTAGCACCCGTGTCCGTCCACCATTGCATGAGATTCTCAACAAGGTTTGATTCAAGCACCACCACCGAGAACTCCTCAATAATATCGTCAAGAAGTGTGTCGTTGATGACGTTAGCATGTGCCTTGCCTTTGGCCTTGGCCTTCTTATGTTACTCAGTCTTGATCTTACTGCAGTCCTTGATCATGTGACCAGGTTTTCCACAGTGGTGACAGTTCCCCTTGAACTTCTCCGCCGCATGGGTCTTGCCGTCTTTCTAGAACTTGTGCTTCTTGTTTGGGTTCTCTTTGGCCTCAGCCAGATTTGCCTTTACCTCAGCGGGTTGTTTTCCCCTAGGCAAGGCCTTTTTATTATCTTCTTGAATCTGGAGTTTGGTAATAAGTTCCTCAAAGGTCATTTCCTTTGTCTTGAGTTTTAAGTAACTCATTCCATGAGGGAGGTAACTTCTCAATTAGTGATGCAACCAAAGATTGTTCATTTGGTTTCATACCTTCCAAATCTAGGTGATGTAGAATCATTGGAATTCCTGGGCTTGGGACATCACAGTTTTGCTATCCACCATTTGAAATTTCAGGAATTTTCCAACGTTGAATTTCTTCGTACCAGCATCTTGTGCGTTGTACTTCTTCTGCAGTTTTTCCCATAACTATTTGGCGGTTCCTACAGTGCAATACACCATGTAGAGTGGGTCTGACAGACAGTTCAAAATATAGTTCTTACACATATAGTCACTATGACTCCATACATCAAGAACTATCTTCATGCCATTAACAACATGGATACCTTGGCCCCTTTCAGCCGTTTCATTAGGCTGAGGGTCCACTTCATCTCCATCTTGTGGAGGATCTTCTGTTAGGAAATGAGTCATTCCCATAACAGTCAGATAAAATAACATCTTCTGCTGCCATCTCTTGAAGTTGGAGCCCATGAACTTTTCTGGACGTTCATGGTGGAATCCAGAGGGTGGAGGAACTGTAACGTTCCCTTGAGAAGCAGAAAAGGCGTTGGGTGTGCCTTAAGCAACAGTGAAGGCATTGGATGTGCCTTGAGCAGTAGTGAAGGCATTGGATGTGACTTGAACAGCAGTGGGGAAGGCAGAGGGGCTGCCTTGAGTAGTAGCAGCAGTATCAGAAGCGAGTTGTTCTCTTCCAATCATCTTTCTAAGCACTTACAACAATCTTGTCTTAAAATTGTGGGGTTACAACAATTGCGGAAAACGGGTAGTAAGTAAATATTACAGATTGCTAGAAAGGATAAACTAAAGATTACAACAAACTGGAATCAAGAACGATACAAACTCCTTGTGATTTGCTTAGTCGAGTGATGGCACTCTGTCTTTAAGACAAGATTGCCTCGTATATATCTTTTTACGTTCGTGGGCAATAGTCTCTCAAGATACAACAACAACTAACAAATGAGCAAAGAAAACTCAAGTGTTACTCTTGAAGAACTTTGAATATAGAAAACTTGCTAGAGAGGAAGAAGAAGATTTCAGAAAATTTCTAAGTGTTGAACAATTGAGCCAAAGGCCTCAATTTATAGTGTAAGGAAATGACCCCTCAACTAGCCAACTAATGGCCTTCAATAGCCATGTAATGACACTTATTGAGGGGTTACATTCAGCCAAATAATGACTGAATTCATGTGCCAAATAATGGAGATTCAATGCTCCAAAACCAGCCCAAAAGTCAGAACTTTCCATCTTCCCGTTGCAGCATTCTGCCTCCGAAACGCCGCGGCTCTGCGAATTAGCGCGGCGGCGCCTCGGCTCCAGTAACCCAAACCACCATTTAACGTCGCGGCGCTGCCATGGGGGCTCCGATAGTGTTGCGTCGCGGCCCTTCATGGCTCTGCGGTGATTTTTGACTCGTTTCATCTTACACTTCTTCCTTCGTTTATCAACGTGGAATACTTATCATTTGGCCAATAACCGTTCATCATTCTATGTCTCAAACGTATTACGTATGTACCAATATATCTTTCACTAATGAAATTTACGATACTTGGCACTACGTGTACACGTGTGTGGAAACGACGTTTCCGACGTGCGGGGCCCCAATTGTTGGAGTCATAAATAATGGGATAAACTTAATTTCACATTAGTAAATTTCCAACATCATGTTTACAATGCGTTGAGATTCATAGCATGACTTCGTTTTTATCTACTGATATTGTATATTCAATTAGGTGTCTCATGTGCATTTGATTGATGAGCAGAGATGGTGCCAACATTAGACCGGTTATGAGAAGTACCTAATTCACGCACAATCTGGTTTCCCCTACGATGGTCCATAATTAGAATGCACTAATGGTATGGGTGTATAGTTGAGGTGTTGTTGACTATGTATGGTCTACTAATATTCATAGTTACAGGTAAAGGTGTGTCTTGTGAACAGTTCTTTACCACGCATAGGTGCCACTATAAGACCCTATTTGAGTTATTCATGTATATTAGTTGTTATCCAATTATACATGTTATTACATCTACATTTTGTACCATATCTTGTGCATTACATGCATAGTATTTTTAGGGACTTGCTCCACGAGTATGATGGCGGAGGGGGTCAGCAATCTTGTTGTTGTTTCTGTTCCATGCAGATTCTAGTACCAATACTGCAGAAAGACTACCCTGGTCTTGTGCAAGATAGGTTTGAGATCGAATTGAGGTGAGTCAACCACATTCTGATCGTGGCAGCATGTATTGTTACTGATTTTCATTATTTATGACAGTTTATTAAACTTTTCATTTGTTGCATTTTGATTTTTTCTTTTGATCTGAGAATGATTTGAGTTGATAATGAACATGGTTCGGCAAGGAAGTACTGGCTCTTTAGGTGCTCATCTTGGCCGACGGATTTGGATCGTGACAGTTTGTTTCTCTTTTTGTTTTCCTGACTTTCTCACCTCCTTGCTTTCTACATATTTTCAATTCTTTCTATCCCTAGCCAAGTTTAAATCGTCAAAATAGTTTTTCCATGTCCGAAATTCATCAAACGGCAAGCTATTGAACTTGATTCCATTATTTGATAAGTGATGTAAGTCATAGTCTCGTAAAAAGTTAACTAAATGTCAATTTCAGCCCATACGATCAAACCTTGACATAAAATTTACCTCTGGATTGTCCATAACTCCATGTGTCAAAATCTATACTTAGATTTTTGTTTTGAGGTCATTTGCTAGCTTAAATCATGAATTTATTAATTCTAGAGCTTATGCTTAAAGTTCTTAAATTACACCATCAAAAACCACGTTTTAATATTAATAATCAATGGGTAATCATGATAAAATCTCAAATAAGTGTTTAGAATACTTACTCTAATTTTTTAGATGAAAACTTTGTTTGAAATCACTCAAATCCGAGTTCTCCTGGTTTTTAGAGAAAATAAAGAAAGACGAAAACAAATCTGTCGTTAAGTCCAACTTGCAGAACCGTCTTTCAGATAACTATTAGTCTTAGTCGGTTAGCCCCTTTTTTCAGTTGCTGGATTCGGTGAGCAAGAGCTTATTTTATTGTTGCTTCTTCAACAAAGGCAATTCTCTTTCCTGGCAGCGAAGCTTACACTTGTTCACTAATTATGACGGTTCACCAGGGCCTCTTTCCTCCTCCCTTTTCTGCTCACTTTTTTGCCTCGCCTGCTACTGGGAAGAGAGAGTCGTTGTCATTCTTTGCTTCGTTCGAGAATCAACTGCACATGAATAGGCTCTTCCTTAGGCCTTCAAGGAGGAAGTGGCTTTTTTCCTAAATTCCCGAATCCTCTTGCCACTAACCTTGTTTTATATCTCTCAATCTCCCCACTTGGCTGGAATTTCACTGTGTATTAGTCGATGCTTCTTTTTCCTTTGATGGAGAAGTAGTAGTTCTTCTATGGAAGAATGTCTTCAGCGGAATACATATCCGAAGAACCAAACCCACCGTCGTGGCTCCCTCTATTTCCAGTGGATCTCGCTTTCTTCTAGTATCGACGAATTAGAAGAGATGTCAACCGGCAACCGTATCTGGAAACAACGATTAGTGGATATTGGTACTGTCACTGCACAACAAGCAAAGGATTGGGGATTCAGTGGTATGGAGAGGATATGCTCGAACCGGACCGCCTGACTAGATCATTTTGGGACATTGTCTTTGGTCGGGCGATGTCTCTATCGATAGAAAGGCTGACGAAAGGTATTTTGTTTTCGCTCCTTATGTGGAAGATTCTAGTTTGGAATCGTCGCCGAGGTTCAAACCCAGCCAAAGGAGAACATCTAGTTGAAAGACTCTCATTCTTATTTAGAATGGGAAGATCTTTCAGTTCGTAAAGTAATGAGAGGAAACTTTTAGAAAACCCTCATGCCTTCTCTGGAGACAGAGATCTTACTGCTACCTCTCATCATCTGTTAGGTGGGCCAACCGGCCACAACATGGACCTTCCTCAAGGGAGGAAAAGACCAGGTTCCACACATATGAGACAGACATAAAGTATGGGACGAGCAGTTTCTTGAAGAGCGAATTCAATCCTAGCCCTTCTTCCACATGAGATCCTATTTTTCCTAACTCCATGTAGCACCACTATCCAATGAAAAAAATCCTACTCTGTGGAGATGAACAATAAGGAATGTATGTGGGTCCGGGAATGCCAAATGCAAGACTTGGACCTGTGAGTTCAAAGTTGATGAAGAATGAAATAAGATCTCACAATTGTTTTTATATTTAGCCTAAATTATTCTTCATATTGATCACAATGAACAAATTTCACATTGATCAGTCAACTCATATTTTTCTTCGACGCAACTGAGACAAGACCCATCACGATCGCGATGAACAAATCAGCTAAATTTGTCATTACAATTTATTTTAAAGGGCGTTGAAATTCACCCGAACACCTTGGGTCCCAACCTAAACTATACCAACATGTCACAAAAATATCATATCAACCTATAGAATGTTTTCAAATACGAAATAAGACACAAATACTTAAAACGAGGATTAATTTGTGATACAAGACTATGAAAGACCAAATAATTACCGAGGGAAATTTGAGCAATCTCGAATAGTAAAAAAAACAAATTTGAACCTTCAATTTTCCTTTTAAAAAATGACGTATGAAGTGTCAAAAAGGTCAAAAGTGGAATTGAAAAAAAATACTATAGAAAATTTATGGATAGGAATATTTCTTAAACATTATATTTAAATGTTCTGTGTATTTGTTCTTTGTAAAGTTTACCTCCCAGCCTTTCTTTTTTAGTGGTTGGCCACATCTCTATTGCTCACATCACATTCTCTCTTTTCCTTTCCTTTCCTTTCCTTTCCTTTCTCATTTGTTATTCTTCCCCTCCTTTATCTCTTTCTTCCTCTTCTATCTCCTTTCTCTTAATATCTAATACAAAACTATCCATTCAACAATAGAAAAGAAGAAGAAAATAACAACATTTGTTTTCTTTCAAGTTCCCCTTTTCTCACATTTTGTATTTTTATTTTGATGGTCGTTTTTATATGAATGCTTGTTACATTTCTGTATCAAAATTATTTGGAGGAAGCTAATGGATAATGCAAGAGCAAGGGAAGGAGAATTAGCTTTTTTTTCCCTTTCACATCTTCTTGTATGGTATCACCGTTGCTCTAATAAGGTATACTATTGTTATTCCTTTAATCTTTTCTTTTTTCTTTTCCATTTCCTTTACTAGTACTTTTTATCCCAATTACACCACCACCACCCCTCCAAGAAGAGAGAATAAACCATGAAATCTTAAGATTTCAGAGATGGATTCGGAATTTTAATATTTATATTGATATTTAGATTTTCTACATATATATTATGGTCTAAATAAAAATTATTGGATCAATTGAATACATTCGTTAAACTATACATTTTAAGATGAGCAAGTTAGTTGGAGATCACCATGGTTGGACTCTGAATTTTTCTCTCTATATATATATGAAAATTGTAGTACTCCTATAATTTTATTAATATGTTCAATGTGTTTGCCTTTTGGTTATGCTAGGGAATGATTTATTGACATTTTGTGGTGATTACATCTTTTGCTATGTTCATTTCTGACCACAGTTTTTTGGCTTGGGCTTTTATAGTCTCTTCCATGGGAAACAAGATAAAGGGGCTTTTATAGTCTCTTTTTGTTACTTTGAACATAGTTGCTTCAGCTTCAGTCACTCAAATTTTTTATATTTCTTTTTCTTTTTCATCAAATGGGTGGCATATTCTTCTCAAAATCTAGCTATTCTTAGTTTTTTGAGTTCTACTCCCTCCGTCTCATATTACTTGTCCACATTATTAAAAAAAATTGTCTAAAATTACTTGTCAATTTACAAAATCAAAACATAATTAAGTAAATCTTTTCCATTTTATCCTTAATATCAAATGTTCTTGAAAATAATCAATATTGATTAAGAGTACAATTATTTGGAGAGATATACGGATAAGGTAGTAAAAATATATTTTTTATTTATGATTTTTTAAAGGACGTGTAAAGAAAAAAGTGAATAAATAATATGAGACGGAAGGAGTAGTTTTTTTTTTTTTTTTTTTTTTTGCGTGTGTTTTTGAGGGATGATGATGAAAATGTGTTTGTGATTAAGCAGCAGTGAAGGAGAGGGAGTTGGAGATTGGATGTCCAACTGATGTTAAACATGTGGCACATATTGGTTGGGATGGCCCCTCTGGTGACAATCCATCCAGCTGGGTACGTATGTTCACAAATTATGTTAATTTGGTCCACATATTATGCATCTTCCCATCTGCAATTTCATCACGTTTGACAGTGTCCTATGTGGGTCGAGGAAATAAATTTTTACCTTTACTCTGTGTATAGTTTTAGATGATTCTTATATCATGAGCTAACTTTAAAATCAAATTAGTTTTAGTATATTCTTATTTATCTAATATGGTATTAGAGACAGACTCGTCCTAGTTTATAGTTTATACAATTTAGATTCTTTTTGTCAAACGCTTTAAATGTCCAGCATTGGACGTAGGGGTAAGGGCGGAGCGAGTTTTAATTATCAGCTCAACATTAACTAATTATTTTGGTCAAAACTCTATATTTTTGTTAAGAAAGTAACAAATATGTATAAATAATTTATTCAGAATTCAGTTTGATACCTTTTCTAGAATCCAAAACTCATATACTCAAAATTCTGGATCCTGGACAAAATTCATATCTGGTGCTATATTTTATTGTTGACCTAGGCTAATTTGGATTTTTTAACTAGGTTTCCCATGCCCTAACAATTTGTTCTTTGGTTTTGGTTCTGCAATTTAGATGAATCAATTCAAGAAAGTGCCTGATTTTGCCGCAGCTTCTATTGGTAATTCTGATTCTTCCTTTCTCCATGCACATCTCAAGGTAATCATTGCTTCTAAGAAATGTCCTTTTCCCTTTAAATTCCTTGCAACTTAACAACTAATGATGAAAATATGCCTTTAAATACACTACACATAATTCTATTCTCTAAAAAGAAGGCAAAAGATTAAACAGAGTGTTTGATTTTGTTGCTTTAATCACATATGTATTGTACGGATTGAGATGTTGACTGAAAACTAATAAGCTTGTCCTATTTTATGTTTGTATTATTGTTAGGGGAAATACATTATTTATTATATGTTATTTATAAGAAAAGTAATTTGTTTTTGATTTTTCATTACTCTTCAGATTCTTTGCCTCAAGACATGGAATGATTTTGGCTCATCCTTCACGAGATGTCTAACTAGGCCCTAGAAAGGGACAGTTTTTCTAGTCTATTTGTCCAAACAAAAGAAATTATTGGCTGGTAGGTTAATGTATTGGCTTGTACTAGTGCTCTCTAATATAGTAATCTCATGACATCTGAAATATTTTTTTATATAACGGTGGTGTCTAAATTGGCTTACGTATACATCGATTACTCCATCATGTATGTGGTATATATCTCATCAATGTAGATATCGGGTAACTTCACATCTAATGTACTTCACATATGAGCCGGTCCCTAGGTAGGAGGTCCATGCATCATACTCCCCATTCTCTCAAAAATAAATAAAGCTCGCTCTGGGCCGGGTCTTTCCCTGTGGATACTGATAATCTCAAAAAATCTATATATATATGTGTGTATATACCTTGAAAGACTAGTATATATTTGATTAGGCATCTGAATACACAGGTTGGTGGGATACTAGTCGAGTCTGATGCTTAAGTTTTGCTTGTGTTTAACAACCTAGGCTGGATTCCTAATAACTCTAGCAATACCTTAAATATATTTAATGGTATCACCGCCGCCTTCAAATTCTGGGCCCGTCTCTATTTACAAGGTCCGTTAATTATATCTCAGCCTTAATCATCTAAGTCGAGAAAATGCAATTAACTAATAATATGAGCCTTTATCCTGATTAAGCTTTTGTGATTAGTTCACTTTGTAGCTAAGCCAATCGCCTGCGAGAATTGTTCAAGACAAAAATCAATATAAGGTATTGTTTAGAGTTAACAATCCAATCTAAACTGGCTTGAAGTCTTTTTTCTTCTAGTCCATTATATTTTAACTTGTTGTATCAATGTTACGTCCCTTATATTTTAGATTACTAAAATTTTCAATTATAATGAACTAGTATTACATATTATTTCTTTTAGGTTATCTAATAGTATAAGAAATTGTTTATGTTGTCACTACATATATAGAAGTTAAACTCATTCGTTTTTCGACGTTAGTTATTTGCTTGAAAGTAGTTGGAGAGTCAAACGGAGGGCAATCAACATATGAGATTTACAAGGACAACCCAACTAATAAGGAAGTTCATCTTCATACTGAAAGAAATAATTTCTTGATTATTTTCATTGATTGAAAGAGTTTATATATAATTTACATATTTCCATAATAGGAGAATCTTATTCCTATTCTACTCCTAAAACCTTATTCTACTTGAACACTAACTATACAATTATGGTAATACAATTATGGTAAGTATACAATACTAACTACACTCAAATACTACCTAAACTAATATAAAAAATTCGAAATATACATATGATATATTGTATATCATATGTATATTTAACACACACCCGCAGTCATAGCGGGCGGTCTTCGAACGCTGAGACTGTCCCTAAAATCTTCAAAAAGGACCGAGGGAAGACCCTTTGTAAAGATGTCGGCAATTTGATACCTGGACGGGACATGGCAGACGTGAACTTGACCACGAGCAACCTTTTCGCGAACAAAGTGAATGTCCATCTCGATATGCTTAGTGCGTTGGTGCTGAACTGGATTACCAGAAAGGTAGATGGCACTAATAATATCACAATAAACCAAGGTTGCTTTCTGGATAGGACAATGAAGCTCTAACAGCAAATTACGTAACTAACATGATTCAGAGACCACATTAGCTACCCCTCGATACTCAGCCTCGGCACTGGAGCGGGACAAAGTCGACTGACGTTTCGCAGACCAGGAGACCAAGTTATTACCAAGAAACATGCAATAGCCAGACGTATACCGTCTGGTGTCCGGACAGCCACCCCAATTAGCATCTGTATACGAGACAAGTGTGGACGTCGAAGAAGGATATAGATGCAAGCCACAGTCAAGTGTACCCTAAATATACCGAATGATGCGTTTGAGCGCATTCATGTGCTCAACCCTGGGATCATGCATAAACAAACACACATGTTGTACGGCATACGTAATATCTGGTCTCGTGAATGTGAGATACTGAAGGGCCCCTGCAAGGCTGCAATAGCGGGTCGGGTCCTCGTATGGTGCACCGGCTGCAGCACCCAATTTGGGTTTAGTATCAATCAAAGTGGGAGTGGACTTACAGGATGACATCCCGGCCCTCTCAATGATCTCGGCTGCATACTTCCTCTGGTACAAGAATAAGCCACCGGCATGACGAGTGACTACAATCCCCAAAAAATAACTTAAGGGCCCCAAGTCTTTCATAGCAAACTCAGAGCTGAGCATTGTCATGATAGACTGGCGTAAGGTATCGGAAGAGGTAGTCAAAATAATATCATCCACATATAACAGTATATAGGCCAAGACGAACCACGACGATAAATGAATAAGGAATTATCCGACCTGCTGTGTGTGAACCCAATAGTCGAAACATAGTCGACAAACCTCTTATACCAGGCCTGAGGAGACTGCTTAAGCCCATATAAGGACTTCTTCAATAAACAGACATGATGAGGATGTTTGGGATCCCTAAACTCCAAGGGCGGATGCATATAGACTGTTTTCTTGATATCACCGTGTAAGAAAGCATTCTTCACATCTAACTTATGAATAGGCCATGCTTTCGAAAGAGCCAAGCTGAGCACAGTGTGAATGGTAGCTGATTTGACCACCGGACTAAATGTCTCACCACAGTCCACACCAACCTGCTGAGTCTTACCATCACCTATAAGCCGAGCCTTATACCGTGCAAACGAACCGTCTAAATTGTCTTTATGAGCAAAAATCCACATAGACCTAATAATATTAATACCAGATGGACAGGGCACCAACTCCCACGTCTTATTATCAATAAGAGCATTATATTCATCGGTCATAGCAATTTTCCAATTCGGGTCATTTAATGCAGACACATGATTACGGGATAAGGGTGATTTAAGAGTATTAGAATGTAAATTAAAATATATTTTAGGTTTAAAAATACCCCGTTGACTACGAGTAACTGGTCTATGACTCGGGGAAGGATTATGCGGAATTTGGGAAGTTTCTAGACTCGGTATGGACTAGCCAGCAGGCAGTGAGCCTGCTGGCCCATTTCGGGAAGCAGAAACAGTGGGGGATGCGAGGCTGGACCGGTTCCGATTGGGCGGACTAGCCAATTGCTTTGAAACTAGCGTAGTGACAAAACTGGGCAGAGAGGGCTGTGATGGACCAGTGGGACCAGCGGGCAGTGGGCCCGCTGGAGAATTTTGGGTGCGGGACATGTCCAAAAAATGGTGAATAATATACGGATATATACCATCATCCAAAAAATTATACGAACTAGGCACGAGATTACTCACTTTAGCAAACGAAAATTGGGATTCATCAAAATGACATGGCGACTAATGATGATTTTATTAGAGGATAAATCAAAGCATTTGTAACCACGATGATTAGACGGAAAACCCAAAAACACACATGGAGTAGACCGAGCTTGAAGTTTGTTAATTGTGGTGGACGGAAATAGCAGATAACACAAACACCCAAAGACCCTAAGATGTGAATACGAAGGGGTTTTATTATATAGAATGTGAAGGGGGGAAGAATATGTCAAGCCTTTGGAAGAAATTATGTTAAGGAGATATGTAACCATTTGTAGAGTATGATGCCAAAAAGACGGGGGTACGGAAGCATGAATCAATAAAGTTCGGACAATGTTATTAATGGTACGAATTTTGCGTTCGGCTTTCCCATTTTGTGAAGAAGTATGAGGACAAGAAAAACGAACATTGATTCCATTATTAGCACAAAATTCCCGAAACACCCCATTATCATACTCTTTGCTATTATCACATTGAATATTTTTTTATTTTCCGTTCGAATTGGGTTCTAATGAATGCTCTAAATTTTAAGAAGATGGAAAAAACTTGGGATTTTTTCGCTATCGAAAAAGTCCATAAAAACTTAGAATAATCATCCAAAAAGAGAACATAATACCGATGACCCAAAGAACTAAGAACAGGAGACGTCCATAAATCACTATGAATAATATCAAATGGTATTAAAGTATGAGAATTGGAGTCTACAAATGGCAATTTAACTATTTTTCCTAAAGAACAAGATTGACAATTCGGAGTACTACGCACACTCTTACAAGAAATAAAATTGTTTTTATCTAAGGAAGACAAAATGGATGATCCCGGATGACCTAGACGAGCATGCCACAAGGAAGGAGCCAGAGCGGCAAAAGTGGATGGCATTGCGTGACTCGAGAAATCGGAACATGGCGTGATAAGATACAGATCACCCCTACTATAACACTTCATGAGAGGACTCCCCGTTTTGGATTCCTTCACCGAAAAAACAAATGGATCAAATTCTATGGACACGGAATTATCAGTGGTGAATTTTTGGACAGACACCAAATTTTTAATCAATTTTAGAGCATGAAGGGTATTTTTCAAAATAAGGGGTGGATGAGGGGGAGACAATATTTTCTGACCATAACCATGAATTGGAATTAAATTACCATTACCAATAATTATACCACGATTGTTGCTCAAATTGGAATAAGACGAGAGAGTACATGAGTCGGACGTCATGTGAGTAGTGGCGCTGGTGTTCATGTACCAATTTGGGTCCGAAGGATTTATTCCAAGCGTGTGCATCGAGACTTCAATGTCGGAAGGAGTGGGGGCCACTGCATGATGGGCCTGAGGGGGCTGCAACCCAAGTACACCGGGTTGCTGTCCCCGCCCAGAACTGGGGCGAGAACTACTGGGCCAAACTGGATTGGGCCTGAAAAAACTCTGCTGAGCAGTCCAGTGGCCAGAAATCGAAACTGTTGGGCCGTAGGGACTGTTGGGCCACTGCCCACTGGCCTAGGCTTACGGCCAGGGGGGCCAAGGCTGAGACCAGTTGGGTTGTGGCCCACTGCAGGTACTACGAGACATACTACCACCGTGACCATCTTCGAAACCATCGCGTTTTCCCCCGCAATTTTTGGCATTATTTTTCCGACTATTTTTGCCGCCACCATGAGTATGGTTTTGGACAGAATTATCAACACCACCCGGAGGTTTTGTAGAGGACGTCATCATGACTACGGGACTAGCACCGGTAGCCGCTTTTTGGCCAAGTCAGCTTCTTCGAGGGTAAGCATAGAACGAGCCTGATAAAATTGCGGAAGAGAGCTGCTCTGACAAAGAAGTGTGCCAACACCACTATATGCCTTTGAAAGGCCTGCAACCATTTGTAGGACCAAACGATCATTCGAAACATGTGCGCCAACGTTGCGGAGTTGGTCCGCCAATTCCTTTAACCTTTTGCAATATGTTGAAACGTTTGGGAAATTTTCCATATGGATGTGGGAAAATTCCTGCTCAAGGGTAACAGCACGAGAATTCTGATGATCTTGGAATATATCACGTACTCTATTCCATGCCTCCATCGCCGTAGCGTCGGATTGAATAATCGTTTGTAAGAGGTCACTAGAAATAGTGGAGTAAATCCATTGAAGAATAGTAGCATCAAGGGTCGCCCATAACGTAGGATCATCCTCTGGTTTGGGCACCTCCGAATCTGTAGGAGCCGCGGGGATAATATTATGGAGAACTTGATCCAAGCGTGCATGTATTTTGAACAGTTCGGCCCACATCGCGTATTGGATGTTTTCTATTTCAAGAATGATAGGGATGTGATTCTTGATATTAGAAATAGTAAGGGCAAGGTGAAACATGTTCCTAGCCATAATAGCAACGCAAGACGTGAAGTAGGGATTGGGGAGAAAAAACTAAGAAGAGAAAAGTAATTTCCGGGCACGGAAACTGAGGAAGGGGGCTCGGATTCGGTGGTTTGGACAGAAATGTTAGGGAGAAAGTGGGAGAATATTAACCTAGACTCTTGATACCATGAAATAAATAATCCCTTGATTATTTTCATTGATTGAAAGAGTTTATATATAATTTACATATTTTCATAATAGGAGAATCTTATTCCTATTCTACTTGGACACTAACTATACAATTATGGTAAGTATACAATACTAATTACACTCAAATACTACCTAAACTAATATACAACATCCGAAATACATATATGATATATTGTATATCATATGTATATTTAACACATACTAAGAAGCAAAAGAGGAGAAAGCACAAGACAACTTCCTCACCAAATTCTAGTTCATCATCTTCCACGAAATCGTCAAGAGCAGTAAAATCCAAGGCTAAATTTGTAAAAGGAACTGCAATACCAGAAAGTATCGAAGTGGCTTAATGTTATTACGTCAAAGTTTCTTGAAAATCCTCGTGATGTTTAAACACACAAAGGAAAGGCACTGAGGAGAACGGGAAGGAAGGGATACATTGTAAATGTGGGTGAGAAATAGAGAAGAAAATGAAAAGCAGGAGGGGCTAGAGATGTGAAATTAAAAGGTATGTAGAATCTAATTTCTAAATGGAGAGATATGCTTCTTTAAAAAATCATAATTCTTCTCTTCTTTAAAAAATCATAATTCTTCTCTTCTTTATATCTGTATTTCTCTCTCTCTTTTTTTTTTCTTTCCTCTTCTTGGGAGTACGATGAAGAAGGATCTTCTAAAGAGTTGATCATTTAGTTGTGCTAATTTATTCTAATACTTTGTGATTTGAATGAAGGAATTATTTCGAGGGATTTTAATATATTTGGTCAATCAATCAAAATAATTAGTCGCTAGCTAAATATACACTAATTATGTATAATATATATATATATATATATATATATATACAAAATAATTAGTCGCTAGCTAAATATACACTAATTATGTATAATATATATATATATATATATATATATATATATATAAATCTAAGTGGACCTTGTAACCAACTTCATTGCTTATGTTGTACGGTAATAACAACAATAATGTATTCTGTGTAATTTCACAAGCGATGTTTGAGAAGAGTAGGAATGCAAACATCACCCCTACCTTTTGTGAGTATATCTTGTACTATATGACCGATATATAATTATATTCCAGGACCTCAATATGGTTTCAGTTTCACTAATCAGGGGCGTATTCAGCATTATAATAACTTTCGATGCGAAGCATAAATTTAGGTGTAAAAAATAATCAAAATTGTATTATATAATAGATATGAGCCCATAACTTTAAAAATATAATGAGTTCAATACTAAAAATCTTAATGTTGAACCATAGAATTAAAATCATGAATTCACCTCTCGCTCTATTTTCTAGAACTTGAAACAAATCTCACAAATTTTAGACTCGGAAAAAAAACCCTTGATTTTCTGTGGAAGAAAATCCTGTCTCATAAACTTTGTTAATTATCATCATAACACTGGTAACTTTCTTGCTAACAATGAAAGACCTGCATAGAATGAAAACTTGTTCAAAATTTGATTGCCACAGTTCAAGGTGATTTTGATCAAATATTTTGCAGTTCCCTCAATCAAATCAGCTTATAAGTTTACACAAACACTCTCTATAGTCTTAATTTAGGATAAATTCTTTGTCTTCTCAAGAAGTGAGATTAAAATGTGGATGAATAATGTATATTATTAACGTATATTACTCAAATATACTCCATATATTTTGTAATATTTAGTGCTTCAATTTAGAGTCAACCGGAGTGGACATGATCTTGCAGTTTGCCATTTTAACCATGTATACTATCTCCTCTGCATACTTACATTGACACAAAAACATAGTATCTGCAGATCGAGTCACTGAAATCCCTAAAAAGTAACACAATTTTCCCAAGTCTATCATAGCAAATTCAGTTTTGAGCAATGTAATGATCTCATTTTTCACAAATCAGAGGAGGCAGTAAGCACAATGTCATTCACATATAACAACAAATAAGCAACGTTACTACCTCGATGAAAAATAAACAGATAATTATCACATCTGCTACATACGAACCCAATCTGCATAATGTACTGTGCAAAGCGATCATACCACGCTCGAGGGGCCTGTTTCAAACCATACAGTGACTTACGAAGATGGCATACATACTGAGGGGTTGTTGGATGGACAAAGTTAAGATGCTGGTGCATGTACACTGTTTCTTTCAAATCCCCATGTAGAAACGCATGTTTCACATCAAACTGATGAATCAGCCAATGTTTACCTATAGCAATACTCAGAACTGTGTGAATAGTAATCGGTTTAACAACCGGACTGAATGTCTCACCACAATCAAAACCCTCCTGATGATTAGTGTCATTAGCCACAAGTCTAGCCTTATACCTTTCTAGCTCACCACTGTCTCTATATTTGTGATAAAAAGGCCACATGCATCGTATCACATTCACCCCATAGGTCTAGGAACCAAATCTCAAGTGTGTTGTTTAGTTTAAACATTAAATTTCTCACGCATGGCCGCATTCTAATTTGGGTCTTGTTTGGCTATTTTTGAGTTTTTGGGAATAGGGGATATGGTTTGTGTAGATAGGTTAAAGTGGACTTTGGGTTTGAAAACCATATGTTGGGCATGGGTTTCCGTGTGGTGTGTGGAGGCAGGGGTGGGATGTGTCGTCGGATGTGGTGTCGGGTCCAGGTTACATGCAGCAGTGTTGGTACTGGGTCGGGTGATGGGATAGGGCACTAGGGCATTGGGTTCTGAGTTTGTCGTTGGGTTTGGGGAGGACGCCGATCTGGGTAGATCGACATCGATTGGGTGACCCGATGACATTACCGATGATGGACAGTGGGTGGGAGTCGGTTGTTTTGGGGCGATATTGGTCTGGGTCCGGGAATTGGGCTAGGTCAGGTTGATTGGTACAATGTCGATTTGATATTGTGCGGGGGTATAGTGCCGGAGACTGGGCGGGGTTATTCTAGCTAACTGGAGGAGCGGCAGTCGGTGACACAGCGATTGGTGGTTGATTTTGTTGGCTCGGAGGAGAGACGGTGACGGGAAGATGCCAGATGGTGGCTCCGGCAGTCGACGAGGACGGATGATAGTTCGATCGATTTTCGATGGTGGTAGACTGTGATGGAACAGTAGGGGTAGTGGCAGAAGGTGCCTGAACAGTGAGGGTGGTGGTGGCGGATTGATGATGTTCGCAAAGTATGACGGAGGATGTGTCGGAGTCATCTATTAAGGTGTAGTCCGTGTTACAGAATTTTTGAATGTTTGCAAAGGAAAAAATTATCTCGTCAAACGTAACGTGATGCGAGATGTGAATTTGACAAGTGGACAAGTCATAGCATAAGTAGCCCCTATGATTAGACAGGAAACCTATGAAGACACACGGAGTGGTTCGGGGTGCTTATTTATGAGGGACGGTGGACGCAAGGTTCGGATAACAGAGGCAACCGAAAATTCGAAGATGATCATAGGAGGGGATCCAACGGTATAATATTTCGGTTGGGGTCATGTTGTGAAGGGTGCTAGTAGGTAAAATATTAAAGACGTATTCTACCATTTTGACTGCATAACCCAAAACGATGGATGAAGAGAGGCATGAAATAGGAAAGTACGAACCGTGTTATTTATGGTGCGAATAATTCATTTTGCTTTACCGTTATGAGGGGAGGTGTGGGGATACGAAAAATGAAAAACCATGCCATTATTTATGCAGAATTTGTGAAACATGGAATTATTAAAGTCACGACCATTATCACGCTGAAAAGATTTGATGGTTTTTTCAAATTGTGTTTTAATAAAAAGAGAGCTAGTGATGGGAGATGTCCACAAATCAGCAGGAATAATGTCAAAAGGAGAGAACGTAATGCTTAAAGACGACTTAAAAGGAAGACGAACATGTTTGCCTAAAGAGCAAGAAACACAATGCTGGGCAAGTTTTCCATTATTACATCTAATAAAGTTATTGCCTCTAAGAAAATTAGAAATTGGGGCTCTTGGGTGTCCAAGCCTATTATGCCAAGTTGATGGAGAGATAGCAGCGAGAGATATGGGAGAGCATGAGCTGGCAGCGGAAATGGATGGGAACGGATAGAGACCCCCCGTGCTATTGCATCTCGTAAGAGGTGTCCCCGTATGAAGATCCTTCACAATGAAACCAAAAGGGTCAATGTCAACAGAGACCGAATTATTACGAGTAAATTTCCGGATAGATATTAAATTTTTAATAATGTTAGGAGCATACAATAAGTTGTTTAGAGAGAATGGTAGGTGAGGTGGTTGGGTGTAGGTTGTACCATAACCCTGAATTGGAATATGGTGGCCATTACCAACAGTAATAAATTGATGATACTTTAACTGAAATAGTTTGAGAAGATTACCTGTCGAGCGGGTGAGATGAGATGTGGCACCTGTGTCCATGTACCAATTTTCATCGGGTTGATGCAAGTTTAAGGTACCGAAAGCCTGACCCAACTCTGTGTGGGCCAGATCGTGAGTCTCGCCCGGGTCCGGCGGGCGACAGTGGGGCTCGGTCCCTGGCCCAAAATGATGGGTGGCTAGGCCTGCGGGTACTATGTATTGCCCGTAGGCTGAGGCCCAATTTCCTGAATTTGTCCAAGGGTATGGGCCAGACCACGTCCACTGTTGGGTTGGGGCAAGCTTCTGCTGGGCCTTTCCTCTGCCTCCACCGCGGCGTCCAGCGATTGGTGGTAGTCCGACAGTGGTGGCTGGGTGGTAGGGGCCGCATTTGTGATCGGATGTTCAACCGCTAATGCGTTTTGATTATGGGCATCCTATTTGGCACGTCGGATTTCCTCCAAAAGTAATTGTGAACGTGCCATGTTGAAACTCGGTAGTGGGTCGGCTTGTTGAATCATAGTGGCTAGCGTATCGTATTCTCCTTTCGGTAAGCCAGAAACAAGTTGTAGGACCATCTTTGTGTCGGAGATGGGTGTCCCCACATTGGATAATTGGTCTCCAACTAATTTTAACTGTTTACAATAGTTAGACATGCTAAAATAATTCTCGAGACATGTATTATCAAATTGTTGCTCCAAATACGCAGCCCTGGTATTTTTGTTGTCCAGAAATATTTATTTCAATCGTACCCATAATTCATGAGTCGAGACACCTGTTTTCATAATTGTATGAAGCAAATATTTGGAGATGGTGCAGTATATCCACTATTTAACTATAATGTCAAGACGACGCCAAGTAGAGTCTGCAACATCAATGGGACGGAAAAGATAGTCGTCAATATGGTCAAGCACGTTATACGCGCAGGCGTGAATACGAAAGAGTTCGACCCACGAGGAGTATTTACCATCTTCTTGATCAAGAGTGATGGAAATAAAAATTTTGATATTTGTGACGGCAAAAGTCGGATGAAATAAGATGTGTAGGAGGGAGCGGGAGGGTTTTCTATGACGACAGGGGAAGTAGCGGAAGCTGGGGGAGAATTAGGAGGGGTCAAGGAAGCCATTTATTTTGTTTTCGGAAGAAGGACAAAAGTTTTTATGGTCTCGGGTAAGTTGAAAAGACATGCAAAAAAAAAAAGTTTTGATTGTTTTTCTCGGTTAAAGGAAAAGGTAAGACACAGGGAGCAGATAATTCTGCAAAAAGCAGTCTGTGGCAGCCGAGAATGGTTTTTGCTTTTGATTGTTTCTCGTGGAAAGCACAGACACCGAGAAATCACAGAAGCCTAAGTGAGGCTGAATGAAATAATTATGGTTTAGGTTTTGGCTCTACCATGTAAGATTGTGTTAATCTCCCTTGGAGAGTCTTTCTCATTAATATATATATAGAGTATATTTGGGTAATATACGTTAATATCTATAATATGACAAATGAATCCAAAACTAACACAAAGCGTGGCAGTCAACTCTTTTGACAATTTGTATCAAGTCTCTTTCAGTCTTGCCAATTGAGCTGACAAAATCACCTGTGTAGCCCGAACGGACCTTGAAATATGACGGGCTAAGTGGGTCTGCCCTCCATTTGAGTGCACCTTAAATGGTCAGCCCAAAGAGGGTCGTGGTTGGGCTGGGTCAGTTCTTGATTGTTTTTATCAAAAAATTTCAAAAACAAATTGCACTTTTTTCCTTCAAACGAGTTGGTCTTAATTTTTGCCCTTCAAATTGTCAGAACATAAGTTCTTTAAGGACACGAAACATAACTTGTGGGATATCAAAAATATAAATTTATGCTCCGCGAAAAAGTTACTTGCGTTCGGGGGAAAAAATTAGAGACTAGCACAAACTAGGGGCAGAAGTGCCAATGACCCCTTTTTCAATTTAAATTCTAAAATCAAAAAGCAAAAACATAAATTTTACAGAATAATATTACATAGTGTTGCTAATCAAGTCTCAAGTCCATAATTAAATTATTATAATAATACTTATTAAGTATTAACATATTATATTAAAACACAAAAAGAAAACTAACATACATAAGAGAATAATAAAATTGAGAAAGAAAAAAAACACTTGTTTACAACTGAACTTGGAGAATGGAAATATCATACGGAGGAGAGTGAAAGAGAGCAGTGCTTTCAAAGGCATTTTCGGGTCGAGTCTCCGGGCGAGTCTTGGAGCGGGGGGAGGGGAGAGGAGGGGGAGGGTTATGGGGGGAGGAGGGGGAGGGTTATCAAAAAGGCTACGGGGCGATGAAAGATGTAGATTCATAGGGCGTAAGCTCTAGAATTTGGGGAGTAAGTCCCAGGCGCAAAAGCGTAAGTCCCGGACGTAAAAGCATATGTCCAGGCATTAAATTTAATTTTTTATTATTTTAAAAGTATTTTTCCTATACATTATGATTTTTATTATTGGTGTAATGATATTTATACTTCATGTTTTCATGTTATAGTGATTTTTCTAAAATATATAAATAAAAAAAGCAACTTTCATAGAAAATAACCTTGTGATAAATAGTTTTTTAGATAATTATGTCTGAAGTTGAATGGATAGAGATTTCATAGCACTATGTTTCTGAAGCAACTCTATTCATTTTTTGTCATTGCTCTTACACCTTTTACCCTTCTCCTTCTTTAGAATATATAAATAAAAATCAGTGCAAATATAGTTGAGGGTGTGAATGACTAATAGATGTGGAGATTGATGATGAAGTGGATGAAAATTTCATTTTAATGAGTATCTAGGCTAGTACAATCATTTTTTTGTATTTTTACCTTTCTCAAATAATAATTGTAACAATTGTTTTATATTATTGGTGATTTATTTGAATTTATTTGCAGAATTTTAATAAAAAATTTACTCTTGCTTATTTTATTAGTAATCAAATTATAAAATTGAAGACTCATGAGACATACACCCCGAAGATCTATGGGACTTATGCCACATCTCTCGGGGCTTACGTCTCGCCCCGTGCTGTGCAAAACGCCTCATCTAGCGCCCCCGCCTCTTAAAACACTTAAAGAGAGAAGAGAATTTTTAGTCTTTTACTTTTAATTTTCATATTTCTGAATTGAATATAAAAAATTCAATTGGCCCACGGGCTGACCCAATACTGCTTGGGCAATTCACACGATAACCCTTATTTTAGGATGGTCTTTAGTTTTGCCTCTCAAATTGATGGTCTTTAATTTTTGTCCTTTACCTAAAAAAATTATCAAAAATATTCTTGAGGTTGTGCGTTCGAATCTCAACAGAGTAAAAAAGAAAAAAATCCGCAAGACAAGATTTCAATAAAAAATATGCCTATCCGGACAAAATTGTATAGAAATTATGCCTTAAGGGGGCATAGTTTCTATTTAATTATTTCTCTGAAAATACCTTTGAGGTTGTGGGTTCGAAACCAGCAGAGTAAAAAAGAAAAAAAAACAGTAAGGCAAGATTTCATAGAAATTATGCCTTAAGGGACATAATTTTTATGTAACTATGCCTGAAGGCAAAGTTTCGTTGAAAAATCAAGATTATGCCTTGTCCGACTAGTTACATAGAGAGGGGCATAGTCTCTATATAACTTTCGCCTAATATGCATAATTTATATGAAACTTTTGCCTTGCAATTTTTTTTTCTTTTTTTACCTGTGCTGGGATTCGAACCCAGAATCTCTGGTTTAGTAAACCCGCAAATAAAAAGTATTTTGACACATAAATTTTCATTAAATGAGAAGTAGAGATAAAAATTAAAAATCAACAAATTAAGGGGAAAAATTAAAGACCAACCCGTATGAAGGGAAATCCACTCAATTTTTTGATGCTTCCTCGATCAAGCCTCAAGGTTTGGCAAAATTTGGGCCAAGCTAAAACATTTCGGTCTTAAATTAGTTTGAAAAATCCTAGCCCAACCCTATTAAATAAAGGGCTAGGCTAGATCAACCTATCGAGCCAAACCCATATTAAGCCAATAGTATATTCGGGCTTATCCTCGGCCTAGCACATCCCATATACACAATAAACGTAGTGGTAGTAGTAAATTATTTTCGACGGGAGAGTATGTGTTGTTTTTTTGCTAAATTTTGTTTTCCAGAAATTTTCTTTTGCTTTAATTTTTTACAACATCTCTACTTATCGGTAGAGATAAAGTTTGTACACTTTACCCTCCTCAAACCCCAATCGTGAGATTACACTGAATATGTTCTTGTTGTTGTTGTTTCTTTTTCAAATTTTTAAAAATAAGTGATAGCAACTGAGTTACTATTTTTATCAGATTATCATTAATGTTTAACAAAAATATTATCTTTAAAACTACCTGGTTATGCAAATATGTTAACACCATAGGTACTTAAAACTAAGGGTGGCCAGTGGGCCGGGACGGCCTGACCCCGAGTAAAAAAAAAAAAAAAAATGGTAGCGGGACTCGAACTCAGGACGGGACAATGTCTCGTCCCGCCAGACCCGAGCCCGCCCCAGGCCCGCCCGCCCCGAGCCCGTCCCGAGCCCGCCCCCGATCCCCCTTTGCAAATATAGTCGTTGCACCAACGACCGTTTTAGATTTTGGCCGTTGGGCAACGGCCATTTTTGGCCTCCCCCACCCCCCTACCCCTTAATATTTATTTTTAACCCATAAGTTATTATATTTACACTTTAACCCAATTTTCCAACTATAAATAACTCATTTTCTCTTCATCTTTCTCACAAATCTTCCTACAATCTCTCTAATCTCTCAATATATCTCTCTACAAGTCTACATTGTTTACTAAATATTCAATTTTATTTATTCATTTGGGAATTGGGAGTGAAGTTGGCAACTAGCTTGAGGATCTTCCATCGAGCAAAGTTTCAATTTTCAACCTCTCGATTACACGTCGGCGTTTGGTACATTCGTTCCTTCATTAAATTATTATTGTCTGTTTATTTTATTTAGCGCACTTAATTTTATTATATTTAATTATTTATTATCATAATTAAAATGAAAGAATTAAGAGGTATGTTTAAGGGTAAGGGTAAGGGTGCTTCTTCTAGTATGGGCAACCAGGGCAAGGGTACTTCTTCTAGTCATCTTATTCCTACACAGGATGATTTTGTTGATACTCAACATTTCCCTACAATACCAATAGATTTAGACGAGGAGCTATTTTCTGGAACTCAAGAAGACTTTAATTTAGGGTTTCCTACAACTACTTGTTGCTTATGACTATAGAAAATCTATAACTTTATTTTTTAACTCTCATAATCAAAATCCAGCTGATATGATTGTAGATAGTGATTGGATGAAAATTTTCGAACTTATTGTATTTTTAGAGAAATTTTTTCAAGCAACAAAAGAATTTTCCGGTATATATTATCCTACTATTTCAACTATGTTGTTTTATATAACTCTAATATTTTTATTACTTAGTGAATATATGAAAAAACCAGCTTATATGACAGCTATTAAAAAAATGTTTATCAAAATAAAAAAATATTTTATTTCTATTCCCACTATTTATATTATTGGTTATGTATTAAACTCGACTATTAAAATAAACGGTACTAAATCACTACTTGAAACTATTTACGATTGTATAGAAGTACTACCACCTCCAAATCCCAAAAATCTAAATCACCCACCACCTATTGAACAAACTAAAGAAGAAGTGTTGTCTAGCGTAGAACACCAATGCAAAAAAATATATAGGTTTTATCAACAAGAAAATGCTAGTAACTTACCGGCTTCCATACCATCTTCTTCATCTTCAACACAACCTCACAAAAGACATGTTGTTTCTGCGGCTAGTATTGAAAGCCTCAGAAATAGAATGTGCGGCCGTACCTTTACTACTAACCAAATTAGAGAGTTGGATATTTTTGTTTTGCAGGATTCTGTATCGTACCAAGAAGTTATCAATGAAGATGGACATGAAGATTTGCTGAAATACTGGAGGGGGAATGAGAAGACCTTTCCGACACTTTCATTGATGGCCCGAGATGTTTTGAACATTCAAGCGTCATCAACTGCGTCTGAAAGCGCTTTTTCTGCCGGCAGATATCAAATAGGAGACCACACACACTCATTAGCCGGAGACAGCTTGGAAATTACAGTATTATTCAGAGATTGGATACGAGCGGAGCAGAGAAGGTGCGGTCAACCGGAGATCAACGAAGAAGAAGACGAAAACTACAACGAAATCTTATCCGAAGGTGGTGGAAGCGACGTGGATCAATTTGACCAACAAATATCAATTCCAACTGAAGAACCACATGAAATTATCAAGCAATTAGAACAGGTTTTTTTGAGAATGTAATTTTTTTAAATGCAATTTTATTATGTAATTTGCAACTTTTGGACAACACCACAAAGTTGCAATTTCGACAATTGTATTTGTATTACAAAAAAATCATATGTCTATTAAATAATATAAGAGACACAAAAACAGCCTTGGGATGTTTTTATTACACTATCTTGTCTTGTTTATTGAGTTTTTTTTATACATATGTTATTAAAAAAAAAAAAAAAGGAAAACCCGCTGGAACCCGACCCCGCCCCGCCCGATTCTGACAGGATCGGGATCGGGACGGGACTGGAGCAAGTCCCGCCAGACCCGACCCAGCTAGTGCCCGCCAAAGACCGCCAGACCCGACCCAGACCCCTTCGCCCGTCCCGCCCCGACCCCGACCCCGGCCAGACCCGAGCCCGGCCCACTAGCCACCTCTACTTAAAACTTGAACCCATAAAAAAAACATATTCAAATAATTGTGTGGATTTCCCTTCATACGGGTTGGTCTTTGATTTTTGTCTCTACTTCTCATTTAATGAAAATTTATGGGTCAAAGTATTCTTTATATATGGGTCTACTAAATCAGAGATTATGTGTTTGAACCTCAGCAGAGACAAAAGAAAAAAAATCGCAAAGAAAATTTTTCATATAAATTATATCTATTCGACCAAAGTTTTATAGAGACTAGTTTCTATGTAACTAGTCGGATAAGGCATAATCTTATTTTTTTCAATGAAACTTTGCATTCAGGCATAGTTACATAGAAACTATGCCCTTTGAGGCATAATCTCTATACAACTTGTGTCGAATAAGCATAATTTCTATGAAATCTTCCCTTGAGATTTTTTTTTCTTTTTGACTCTGCTACGATTCAAACCTACAACCTCAAAGATATTTTTGAAGGCATAAGGCATAATTTATATACAACTTTGGCCGAATAGGCATATTTTCTAATGTGGTCTAAAACAAACTAAAGATATTTGGGTGGTTATAGATCACCTCGTTATGCGTAAAAGATAAAGTTTAAAGTTAAATATTTATCAAATAAGAAAATGTGGCATTCTTTTGAGGCTGACTAAAAATAAAAATGTATCATATAAATTGGGACAAAGAGAAGTAATTTTTTTTTCTTTTTTGCATAATTTAATATTTATGTATAGAGTTGGCCCAACGCAAACTTGGCTTATTGGATATTCCCTCCGGATAAAAAATAACGTACATTTAGTCATTTGCGCATTCTTTAAAAAATACTAACTTCGAGATAAAAATAGATAATTAGACTAAAATGCCCTTAATTAAATAGGTATTGAGATTTGGTCATCTAACAATTAATAACGGTAAATCTGAAAAAGTAAGGTTAATTCTTTATTATTTGGTAAGTGAACACTTTTTTTTAACAAAAAAATAAAGGCTAAATGGACACTCTTTTTTATCCGGAGAGAGTAATTAATTAATAAGCTATAAATTTGCCAAACTACTTATATTATCTAGTACCAGTGTCTTGTTAAATTAATATCTCATTAATTATTTTTAAGTAAATGTTACTCCCTTCGAATCAAGAAGAGTATTTACTTAGTCATTTGCACACCCCTTAAGAAAATTTTAATTTCTAGATAAAAATAGGTAATTTGATTAAAATATTCCTAATTAAATAGTTATTGAGATTTGATCACTTAACACTTAATAAGGGTAAATCTGAAAAAAGTAAAATTAATTATTTCTTGATTTGATAAGTGAACACTTTTTTGAACCAAAAATAAAAGCTAAGTAGACATTTTTTTTTATCCGGGGGGAATAACAAATTCGCACATCATTGTTGGAATTAAGTAAGGTTACAAACTCATCATCACTTTGCATGCAACTAAAACCACATTAATTAATTTCTTTTTTTTTTAATTTTCAAATTTTTAATTTGTTTGTATCAACGTTGTTGGTCCCCTTTTCATGTTATCACATTTGAACTTTTGCTTTAGATTTTCTCACGTTCATTAAAAAAATAACAAATATAAAGTATAGTTTATTAAATTACTCTTCTTTAATAAAAGTAAATTGATTTATTCTTCTTAAATATTGTGTCATTAAATATAATTAGAGATAATTGTCAATTTTAGTCTTCAACTAGTATACTTGTCCACGCTTCGCGCGGTCATAAAAGACCTCATTAGATTTATGAACTAATTTGTTAATAATAGCCAAATATTAAAATATTTTAGAGACTTGTTAGTATTCAAAATATATTATATTATATTTCAAGTTTTAACTCACTATATTATTAACAGTAATCTTTATATTTTTTCTATAATTTTCTCAGTAAAAATTACTTTATCAGGAGCTATATACCATCAAAAAGAAAAAAAATCCCTTAAATTAGGACCATCTAATTATTGTCTACGTTATTTTTTTGTTGGAATAGCAATGTCCTTTTCTTGTTTCATTCCCTATACATTTACTATTAATATTTTTAAAATAGGTATATGAATAGTTGCATTCATGATTTATTTACTATAAATTAATCTTCAATCCCAGAATTTCTCTACTTAAAGTATTTGCATATACTCCACAAGTTAATATAGTTTAAAAGTATTTCTTAATAGCAAAGAAATGACAAAGTTTTACTATATAAGCACAAAAACCATACGTAGCAAAAACGAAGAAATATTTGATCTTTACTGTTATATAAATAACATAATACAATTACAAAAAAAAAATCTTTTATTTTTATCCGGTGTCCGGTACCCGTATTGGAGCCTGACTATATTCGGATTCGCGCCGCAAAGGACTAGTCGGAGAGACACTCCCTACTAAGGATTTTTCCATACCCAAGGCTCGAACACGAAACATTTAGTTAAAAGATGAGGCCCCGTCCACTGCACCACATCCTTTGATGGTATAATTACAAAAAGGTTACTATACCAATCCTCGAGTCCATTACTCAGAAGGTCACCCAACTATCAACAATGCACTATCAAAGTCATATTTCTTTTGTTTATAATAGAAATGTCACTAAACTATGCCTTTATCACTCAGAAGGTTACCCAACCAGTCAAATACCTATTTTACCATCTATATTATCAACCTTCTTTTTACTTTTTCAATAATATTTTCTCTTTTTAATCTATAGTATAGACTTACCTATAGATAAAGAAATATTATTTATAAAGATAAAAAGTCAAAAATAATTTTTAAATATATATAGTGTTGGAAAAACAAATAATTGAGCGTAATAAAAAAGTAATTAGAATAATTTGTTCTTACCATTAATTTTCTAATAACAAAAAATATATATATATATTTACATAATTGAGAATTAGAAAATAAAATATTGAGGATTATTTGAATCCTTACACAATTGCACAACTGAAAGGGCGGATTACATGATATGGGAAAACAATGAACTGGACCATAATGAAAATAAAAAATGCACCTTTTCGGCTTTAACCTTTGGCTGACAATCCAAACCTAAGGTGGCGTTTGGATTTAGTTTTAGTCATACTTTGAAATGTTAGGTTTAAAAAAAAAATTGAAAACTTTTGAAAAAATAGTTATAATTTGATTTTTAGCATTTGGACCACTAATTTTGACTTAGTTTTAAGAATAACCATTATTCTTTTAATTTTTGAAAATTTATCAAATTTTTATCTAAATGTGAAGAGGAACAAAGCACTGCTCTGCTAATTAATCTGAGGAAATTGCAATAACACAATAATAACCAATAATATTTTATTGTTCCAACATTATATATATTTAAAAAATATTTTTGACTTTTTTACTTTATAAATAATATTTATTTATTCAATAGGTAAGTCTATACTATAGATTAAAAAGAGAAAATATTATTGAAAAAGTAAAAAAACAACAAAGGTTGATACTATAAAGGGTAAAATAGGTATTTGGTCGGTTGGGGTGACCTTCTGAGTGATAAATGCATAATTAAGTGATTTTTTGTTACAAACAAAAAAAATATGACTTTGATAGTGCATTGTTGATAATTGGGTGACCATTTGAGTAATGGACTCACCATCCTTGGCTGGCATCGAATTGAGTTCTGAAATCTAGTTGTTCTTCTCAACTGTTCTAAAACATCAAAAGCAAGCTATGTCTACTGAAAATCACTCTGCAAGTCCATAAAGCAAATTTTGTAATTTGTTAGTAAAAGATAAACGAATATTTTCTTTAAAAAGGAAGAGAATAAACCAAAATCCTCCAGCAAAACAGAAATAATTGTTGGAAATTTACTAATGTGGAATTAAGTTTGTCCCATTATTTATTACTCAAACAATTGGGGCCCTGCACGTCGGAAACGTCGTTTCCACACACGTGCACTCGTAGTGCCAAGTATCGTAAATTTTGTTAGTGAAAGAGATATTGGTACGTAAGTAAATGTTTGAGACATAGAATAATAGACGGTTATAGGCTAAATAACAAGTGTTCCACGTCGGTAAACGAAGGAAGGATTGTGCAAAGTGTAAGATGGTACGGGTCGGGAAGGGCCGCGACACCGAAAAGGGTCGCGGCGCCACCCGGACGGAGCCGGGGCGCCAGAGCACTAAGGTACCTCCGGCCAGTGTCGCGGCGTCGGCCAGGAAATGGCGTCTCTGGAGTTGAGGCGCCGCGGCGCCAGTGTGGCAGAGCCGCGGTGCTTCACTGGCAGTAAGTGCGACGGAAGTCCAAAAGTTTGGCTGATTATAGAGAGGTTTTGGTGCATTAAAATGACAGTTTTTCCTCCATAAATCAGCCATTATTTGGCTGCATTAATTGGTGAATTAAAGGGTCATTACATGACATTTAAATGACCATTACATGGGAACTTGAAGAGGCCATTCTTACACTACTATAAATTGAGGCCTTTAGCTCAATTCTACACACACTTTCAAGAACAACAATTATGAAATTCTTGTTGCAAATCCTCTCCACTTAATAATCTTTTGTTATTAGTTTTCTTCGCTAGAATCGTTTGTGTTTGCTTTGCACAAATGATAGTTTGTTGTTTTATCTTGGGAGACTATTGCCCGCTAACGTAAAAGCATATATGCGAGGAAATCTTGTCTTAAAGACAGAGTGTCATCACTCGATTCAGTACAGTTGTAACACATCCAGATTTAGTGTCTCTTGATTTCAGGTTATCAAGATTCAAAGAACTTTCTACAATTGGTATAAAGATTCAAGACTGAATCAATAACTCAACAAACTTGTTGTTGTCACAATTCTTATTTACTACAAGCTTGTTTCTATTGTAATCTTTATTGTTTATCCTTTCGAAGAACTTGTAATAGTTATTTACTATTCCCGTACTACTTTATCTCCAACAATTTTAAGACAAGATTGTATTAGTGTTCGAAAGATGTCGGTCATCAGTTGTGTGACCAAATCTAGCTATGGTTGTGGTTTTCTGGTTGAAGACAGTTACATTAACAGTTCTGTTGACAATAACACTGTTTATGCCAACACACTAGACAATGATTCTGATGCTGAGGTTCAGAGCGCTTATGCTGAACATGTTGTTGACGGTCAAGGTGTTGATGGTGTCACCTCTCCCGAGAATGGTGGAAACAAGCGCCCACGAGAGGCCGATGATGTCAATTGGGACAAGAGGAGAAGGTTGAAGATATTGTGCTATCTTGTAGTAGAAGGCCTATATCTGTCCCAGACAAAGGATCTGAATTATGGTAAGGAGGAAATGGACACTCAGTCTGACTGAAGTGGGCCATAATTCAAAAAGTCTAAGTTAATTATCCTTCCTTGTCTATAATGTGTTTAGATAATATCTTAATAAAAGTGTGTAAAGCAAGGCTATGAATATGAAAGTGTTTTCATTAAAACTTATATTCTCTACACTCTAAAATTAGATATTGAATCTCCCTCCTTCCTGGTTAAAGATTGGTGCTGAAAAACAAAACTTAAAAGATCTGTTCTTTTGGATGTAATTATTAAAAGTGTGTAAAGTATGTTCGCACATACGAAGGAGAGATATCCACTGACTGTGCGAAAATTGTTACCACACTTAAGCAAGCACCAGGAATTGTCTGGGCACCAATCTCAAGGAAAATAATGTCTTATCTTAAGACGTTGAACCTGTCACACTATATGACAGAAGATCCTTTCATTTGATAGGATGATATTGGACACTCAGTCGTACAAAGTCTATAATTTTGCCACATCTACAACCAATGTCATCGTAACTCGACACTAGGAAATACTTCTTGAATCCGCATCAACTCTCGCAATTTCTTCTCCCTCGAGATTCTATCTCTACCCGTGCATCCCTACTTCTCGTTCAAAGCCAGGGTCAGGACAAAATTGTCTACTCAGTCAACTTCTTTGGCCGAAAACTCTTTCATCGTCTCCCGCCAAAGAGGGGCATCTGTTGACACCCAATTTTGTCCCGTCTTTTCCAATTTATTTGCAAATTTTAAATATTTTTTAACATCTCAAAATAATTTTAATCTATATACATACATGCGTATATATATATATTATTATTATTCTCATTATTATTATTATTATTATTCACTTTTTTTACTGTCATTTGCATTTTTTATCATAATCATAAGTTTTATCCGAAAATTCTATGTTATTCTATTTTTCGCAAAAATGGCATCGCATTTCTATTTTTTATCAATCATTAAGCACTTCGCAAATATTATGTTTTATTATTATCACATCGTTATATCTTATTTTAAATAATTTACATTTTTTCTTCAAAGCTTGTTTAATATTAAACCCCCTTTTATATTTTAAACTCATAACCCATTTATTTCCCCAGGCCAAAACAATTTCTACTCAGCCCAAAACAATTCAACTCCCCCCTTTTTATTTTTCGGCCCACCCGAAACCTCCTTACCAAAAAAAGGCCCAAGTCGGCCAACCCGACCCGAACCGCCCCAAAAACCGAAGCCCAACTCCCCTTCCATTTTATCCCCCTAACCAAACATAACCCTAAACCAAAAAATCAAAACACAAACATACCCCCGCACCCCATCGCCGGTCACCTCACCCCTGCCACTACCAACCCCCCTCTGTTACGCCGCCACCACCAACCCATTGACCCATACCTTATCCCCCCCAAAATCCGCGACACATACCCCTAAAATCCGTTATGAAATCGTTGCTTTTGGGCCCCTTTATTTTGAATTCAAGCTCGGTTTTAGGGGGGATCCACCTATAAACCCCCCCCCCCCATTTTTGTTCTTCATAGGAGGTCGGATTTTCTACTCTTGATTTCGCATACAATTTCTTATTTGGGTCCGACGGATTAATATTTTTGGGTTTGATATCATCTTTCATTATCTTCGACCAAAAAAAAAGAGAGAAAAGAGGGAGAAAAGAGAAAAAGAAAAGAGGATTTTTGGGGGGGAGGTCCGATTCCATCTATAAAAATACCTGTTGTGTTCTTGATTTTTAGCATTCGCCTTCCTTGTTATTCAAAAAATAAGCTGAAAACAAGTCCAAAATCGGAAGGAAAAGGGGTGAGTTTCATTCTTAAATCTTGGGGTTAATTACTTCTATTGGCTTCGTGAAATCCCAATCCGAAAATCAGTTTTGTTTTGTTGTTGTTGTTCTACACTGAATCAGGTTTTTTCGATCCGGGTTAGTCGACCCGTTTCAGGTAAGATTTCCAAATTTTGTGTGTTTGATATTTTGTTGTTGTTTATCTGAAAAATCTAAGAACAAACCGATTAGGGTTGGAACCTCGGATTCGGATCGGGTTACCGATCCGGGCCGGGTCGACCCGGTTTGGGTAAATTTCCAGATTTATATGTTTTATTATCTCGTTGTTGGTTATCTAAAAAATCTGAGAAGAAACTGATTCGGACTGAGACCTCTGATTCGGGTCGGGTCATCGATCCGGGTCGGGTATATTTCCAGATTTTGTGTTTTACATCTTATTTGTTGGTTATCTGAAAAATCAAAATTTGATTCCGATTTCGGTCACTGCTTCGGATTGCATTTCTCGGATCGGGTTGACCCGAAAATCGGGTCGCATATTCGGGTCACTATTCAGAATCTGGGTCGGGTTTTCATAAACATTCTGAATCATGTTTCGGTTCCGAAATTTCAGAATTTGGATCGGATATTTTTATTGCTTACTGTTGGTTTACTTTGGCTCTTGAACATCAGTTATGCGACTATGTTGTTATTTTGTTGATTGAACTAATACTGTATTCTCTTTGTTATTTTGTTGATTTAACTAATACTTCATTCTCTTCGGAAGTCACTTCTCTGTTTCAGTTTGGTTGGCATTTAAACATCCGTACAACGGATATCTTACTGTTTTAGTGATTTAAATAAATACTGCATTTTGGCCAATGAAATTGAATTCGAGGCCGCGTCCCTTTGAAAATCGTTTCTCTATTTCAGTTTATTGCTATGTTGTTTATTTTACTGGTTTGAACTAATATTGCATTTAGGCTAATGAAATTGAATTCGAGGCCGCGTCCCTTCGGAAATTGCCTCTCGGTTTCAGTTTACTGTTTTTTGGCATTTAGACATCTGTATACGTATATCTTACTATTTTGCTGATTTGAACAAATACTACACTTAGGCTAATGAAATTGAATTCGAGGCCGCGCCCCTTCGGAAATTGTTCTTCTGTTTCAGTTGTTGCTTTGGTATAATTTACTGATTTGAACATGATACTACATTGGACGATGAAAAAATATTCGTTGATTTTTTAGGCCTCCACAGTTGGAAAGAAGGAAATATAACTTCTGGGAAAGGATGAAACTTAAATCTTTTTCTTATTTCATCCGAGAGATCAACATGTTTAGTAGGCGAGACAACTAAAATAACCGACGAGTTATATGCTCGCAGCCACGACGTGATTGGAATGATCTTTCTTTTTCATCCGAGAGACCAACATGTTTAGTAGGCGAGGCAAATAAAATGACCACCGAGTCATATATTTGCAGCCACGACGTGATTGGAACGGTGTTTTCAAAATTTAAGTCTGAGCCCTCCGTGATCAAAACATTCATTATTTTGGATACGGATCCGAAGTTATTTATATTTAAATGTTTCTAACCGTTTGTTCTTGACAGCTTGCAAGGAACAAAGTCAACGAAGGCAGATACTCTTCGGATATTATTTATTTTGTTGTTTTTACTTTCTTTAATTCAGCTTTATCTCGCTCTGTATTGTAATATTATTTATTGTACTTATGTAATTATTGAAATTCTTAGAATAGGTAGACTTATAATTAATTCATAGAGACTGGAAACTCGTTGCTAGCTTATTTACTTGCAGGTTCGGTTAACTCAAACTTAGAAATCCTCCGCTAGTTTATTTATTTTTAAGCTCGTCATGCATATTCAAAATTTTCAAAAAACAACTTTGATTATCGTCTATTCACCTTTTTATCATACAAATAAGTTTTATCTTTTTTTTTTATTTGCAACTCAATGATTTCCAAAAAAATTTACTTTTTTGGCATTATAAATAATTCGTTTTTATCCTTACTATTAATTGTTACAAATGTATATTTTTTCAACTTTACATGTATTTTTCTTTAATATCATACAAATGCATAGTTGTACAAAATGCATCATTTACTAAAAATATTTGCAAATATCTTTTTAACTTATATACTTTTAAACATTTTTTTCTTAGCAATAATTAACCTGAGTCTGACCGGATAACCGCAAGTTAGCGGATCTTAAAGGATGCCTAACCCCTTCCCTTTAGGATAATAAAGAACCCTTACCTAGAATCTCATTAGTTTCGCAGACCATAAAATTGGAGTTATATTGCAGCATTTATTTAATATTTAGGTGTCCTAATTCAGCGTAAAATAATTAGGTGGCGACTCCTTAATCTAACCCGGGAATCACCAAATACGTCGTACTCCGCTTTGACCCGAGGGTCGAAAACGTGCGTGACAGCATGGCGACTCCACTGGGGAAATTCAGGTTTTTAACCATAGCAAATTCAGGTTAATTATTATTGCGCTTTATTTTGCTTCTTATATGATCTACTGCTTCAAATTATTTCCTTTTTTGAAATTTTGTATGTTTAACTCTTTTAATTGCTATTTTCTTTTACTGCTTTCCTTAAATTGGCATTCCGCTCATATTTCTTCCACTTCGGAAAATTGACACTATCACACATTACACGTGAGGTGTGTTTTGCGCACCCGCAATTCTTTCAAATTACCAAATTTTAGGAGAGTTGGCGTATGCGCGGAGTGTCCAGACCATCCGGTGGCCGCGTAGCCTTCTCACTTGAGTAGTCCGCTCGGGAACCTTGAGTCTAGTCAGCCAAATCTTAGAAAATTTAGGATAGAGCTATACCACCCTTTATTTTAAGTCATGCAAGCATACACCTTAGGTGGGTTGATCCTTGGCATCGACTCCACAATTAAGAAATCCGTCAAAGTTGTCTACGGGTCTCACAACCCAACGACCAATCAGCATATTATGTGTAGCGTGATAATAATATACTAATCCAAGCCTAATCATGACATGCCGAAATTAGAAAATGTACATTCATTTTGTCTCATTTCCGACAAAAGCATTGCAGTTTAGCAGCTTGGATCAATCTGTCGTAATCCCGCATATCTGGCGTTTAGGCCCACCTCTGGCATAAGAGAGGCCCCATGCATATTAGGATGCGCATACAATTTGTTTGCTATTTTCTGCTGCTTTCCACTCTGTACATGTTATTTAAAACAATAATTACTCGTCTTATACTAACTTAGTTTGCTTCATTTTTTAAGAAGGTTCATTTTTCCTAAATTATTTTTCCCAAAGGTTGATTTGCGTTGACTAAAACTGGCAGAACACCCTTACTTCACGAGATCAAAAGCACGATCATCTAGCAAAATGACCGATTCAGATGCATCCGAACGGACTGGCCTGGGCCTTATCGCTCTTCCGAGAGATGAACCAGAAGCTTCAGAAAGGGGAGATACTATCGTCCAGGAAAAATACATCGCCCAACTTTGTTGCAACGATGGCGACCATGCGACCGAGATTGAGCGGTTCTAAAATCTTACCAACCTGCCCATTAGCGTCAATACCCCACTCCCTGAACAAGGGACGAATGCAACTGCACCGCAAACTTTTTCATCTCCTGAACCGTCATTTCCCCAAAACCTCCCCAAAAATTCACCGCAAAGCGAAACCAATCTGCAACACACTAACCCACAACCTATCAACCCACAAGCTAGTCTATAACAAAGCCCGCTACAAAATGATCTTGCACCCTTCACAACTCTAAATGCACTCCAAGCTCCACTTACCCAAATTACCCCACTCGTCCAAAACACCCCTCTCACGCAAAATCGCCGGGCAATCCAACAAATATCAATGGCATACATCACTAACCACAACGAACAATGTGTTCCACCAGTATATGTAACGGAAGCCCAACCTTTTACTACTACAATACCAAACATGGCTCCTCAGGGAATTGACCAATATGAGGGGATGGGAAGGCAAGTAAGGACTAGAATCGATGAAAGTGTGGCGAGAGAAATTCATAGCCTAAAAGAAGCATTCAAGAACATCCAAACCAGCAAGGGACATGAAGGACTCGAGTATGAAGATCTCTGCATGCATCCCGACATTGAATTTCCTGTCGGATATAAGGTGCCAAAATTTGACTTCTTTGATGGGAAGGGAAATCCTCACTCTCATATAAGATCATACTGCGACAAACTGGCTGGGGTAGGTAAAGACCAGACCATCATAATGAAGCTGTTCGTAAGGAGTTTGACAGGAGAATCACTCGACTAGTACACGAGCCAAGACCCGCGAAAATGGCATAATTGGGGCATGATGGCACAAGATTTCATGGACAGATTTAAGTTCAACACTGACACAGTCTTGGATAGATTTTATCTGATGAAGTTGGAAAAGAAATCCACAGAGACCTTCAGGGAATATGCCATGAAGTGGAGGACAGAAGCAACAAAAGTTCAACCCCCGATAGCGGAAAGTGAGATGACCACTCTCTTTGTACAATCTTTGAAAGATGCAAGCTACTATGAAAGAATGATAAGCGTCATAGGACGGAGTTTCTCTGAAGTTGTAAAGATAGGAGATTTCATAGAAGAGGGTATCAGAACTGGAAGAATTACAAACTTTGTAGCGTTGCAAGCAACGACCGAGGCAATTCAGTCGGACTCATTTGGGGAAGCAATAAAGAGGAAGAGAGACGGAGTGTCCCCTGCCATGACGGTTCATCAACATATGCCAAATCAAATGTCAACCTACCAAATGCCATCACCCCAGAGTCCCTACTACAATAAAAACAACCCAAGTCCTCAGCTTTCCTATTATAGCCCATACGCCCAAAGCCCTCAACCTTATTATCAACACCCACCTGCTCCCTACTCTGCTTACCATATCCAGCCAATATATAGCCTGCCTCGAGCACCTGCTTATCCAAATCCCCCACAATACCAGCCCGCATACTTACCCCAGCCACGAGTCCATCTACCAAACGCACCCAGACCCCGTGCAAAACCCGAAAGAAAGCCAGTAAAAACCTATATACCTTTAGCCGAACCTCGAGCCAAGTTGTATGAACAACTGAGAACCGCAGGAATACTCCAGCCCATCCAAGGAAATGTCCCCAGTCCTGTTCCCAAATGGTATGATGAGACTAAGCATTGCGCATACCACTCGGGAATCCATGGACACGACACTGGAAATTGCTATGCCCTCAGAGACAAAATTGAAACATTAATCAAAGAAGGAGTTATCCAACTGAAAAGACCTTCCTCTAATGTAAATAATAACCCTTTGCCAAATCATGACGATGCCAATGTGAACATGATTACTGTTGATGAAGATCACAATTTGGAAGGGACTATTATGCCAGTCCAGAGAAAGGAAAAGGTTGAATCATCAACCTTTATCACCCCAATGATTACAGTCCAGTTAAGGGCATTATTTGGAGTAGAAGTGTTTCTTCCAAAGCCGCGGATCACGGCACCATCCTTTCCTGAAAAAGTCTTATCAACCAATCTCCAAAAGAAGAAAGATGCTCCTTTACCAAAGCCTGTTCCGTCTCTTAGTCAGTCATTCATCAAAGCATGCGCCACTCAAGAATCAAAGAAGGACAATGCAACCAACCTCGTGAGGAAATTCAAAAGATTTTTCATTGCTGAAGAAGAAGCAAAAAGCAATGTGATTCTCGATGATTACGCTAGAGACTCAACCATTTGGGATGCAGAGCAAGGAGATTTTTTGGGAAAATTGGACCTGAGCCCCGGCCTTGTTTCTCCCGAAAACTAGTTAATTGCATTAATATTTTATGAAATAATGCGATTCAGATTGAGGCCTGAATCACATCTACGCATTTAATGTGTTTTGCCTCCACCTTTTGAAAGCTCAAAATGACAAACCCACATTGCTTTTGCTATTTTAAAAATCCGTTTTGTTTAAATAATTTTCTACTCTCTTTCATCATGCAAACTAATCATTTTGTCGATAATATGTGACATATAATGAAACAAGCAAACAAGGTCCCAAACAACAAACAAGGCTTCGAAGAAAATGAGGAAGATTCACAGCCAGAAGAACTGACAGAAAATTGGAGCATGTTTTAGAACAAGCCAATGCCGGATTTGGATGAAACATCGTAATGGTTGATAATCATAAGCATTGGCACGAGCGTTTGCCCTTTGTACTCTTGGGCTATAGCACTACAATCCGAACTTCTACTGGGGAAATGATATATCTTTCGCAGCCAAGTGGATACAGAATCATGTACAAAGAGGTTGATTGATGAAAAGTAGATGAACATAGTTTGTCTGGGGCAACTATATCTGAATAGAATGACCAAAACTTTTAAGCAAGAAAGTAAAAACAAGGATTTTTTTACCGGGCAATTGGTGTCAAAACGCAATTCCCACACCAAGATGAAGCCAAAGGAAAATCCTAACTGGCAAGGTCCTTACATGGTTCACCGAGCACTAATCTTGGCTGAAATGGACGACGAAGTATGGCCAAAAGCTATCAACGCAGATGCAGTGAAAATATACTATATTTAGGATTTTTCTATGTAATGCACTTTCTATGTTGTAAAAGTTGCGCTCCCTTAGCGGGATACACAAAGAACCCATGTCGGGTTTCGTTTCTTTAGAACACAAATTTCCCCAAATTCCATTTCGCATGAACTACGTCATGACCTGATTCCCTCGGCGAGATACGTAAGCAGCCACATCGGCTTCGGTCCCATTTTTAGAAAGACCCTTACAGTCCCCTTTGCTTGTAATGAACTACGTTATGACCTGATTCCCTCATGGGGATAGTAGGCGGCCTAAATCAGCTTCGGTCCCACCATTAGGAAATATTTTCTCCTTTATCTTACATATGAAAAAACGCACCCATCTGATCACCCTGATAGGACAGGCAAGCAACCCACACAAGACTCGACTTGGTCCAGTTGAAAGTTCAGCATCCTCACATATCGGAAACTGGGGCAAAATTTTAAGAGATCACTGCAAGAAGACGCCGATAGACATAGAAGGTGTCGGCCAACTAAGTCTTCAGCCAGAAGAATTTTTGATAAGACGTTTGCTTTGTTTCACCGCATGTCACTGCTCGACACACATTTACATATATGTATACTTTCTTATAAGAAAATTATTTTCAATAAATATTTTCATTAGAGTTCGACATAAATTTTTATTGATATGCATATTTTCTTATAAGCAAATTGTTTTCAGTAAATATTTTCATTAGAGTTCGACATAAATTTCTATGGATATGCATACTTTCTCATAAACAAATTGTTTTCAACAAATGTTTTCATTAGCGGTTAGCCAAGACTGGGAACCAGACAGGGGCTACAAGTCCGAATCAGTAGGACATGCAACTATCAAGAGCCGAAGCTACAAAGTCAACGCGTATCAACCGCCCCTCCCTCGAACTCACAAATTTTCTTTGAGTACAGGTTCTTCAGGTTGAAAGAAGCAGGGAAGCCACATCACTTATGATCAACTTCACAAAGAATTTCCGTATCACGGCTCACCGCAAGGATCACATTCCTGTTTTGCATCTATACAAAGACATCGTCTTAACCTACAGGGGCCCAACCATTATGTCTGCACAAGGATGTTATTTCGAATCACAGGGAGCTTAAACACAGCAAACCGACGTGGAACCATCTATTACAGCAAACTAACGGCAAGAACATCATTTACATCAAACGACGACAAGGACGTCACATCACATTTTCGTCTGTGCAAGGGCAGCATTTCAATTCACAGTCCACATGAGTTTGAATCGGTAGAAGATTCAGCATAACGTGGAGCTATCTTTTACAACAAAACAGAATTACAACGATGTTAACAGCATTACAACGACGTCTTCAGTGCAATCGCTATTTTTTACAGCAATATAGCATTACAACGACGTCAACTGCATTACAACGATGTCTTCAGCGCAATAGCTATCTCTTACAGCATTACAATGAAGTCTTCAGCTCAACAACTATCTTTTACAGCAAAACAACATTATAACGACGTCAACTGTATTACAACGACGTCTTCAGCGCAACAACTATCTCTTACAACAAGCAGCATTACAACGAAGTCTTCAGCTCAACAACTATCTCTTACAGCAAACAACATTACAACAACGTCATCGACGTTACGACAACACAATAACTATCTTTTACAGCATTACAATGACATCAACAGCATTACAACGATGTCATCAGCATTATCATTACAACGACGTTAACAAAATTACAACGATGTCTTCAGCGCAACAACTATCTCTTACAGCAAACAACATTACAACAACGTCATCGACGTTACGGCGGCACAACAACTATCTTTTACAACATTACAATGACATCAACATCATTACAATGATGTCATCAGCATTATCATTACAACGACGTCAACAACATTACAACGACGTCTTCAGCGCAACAACTATCTCTTACAGCAAATAACATTACAACAACGTCATCGACGTTACGGCAGCACAACAACTATCTTTTACAGCATTACAATGACATCAACAGAATTACAACGATGTCATCAGCATTATCATTACAACGACGTCAACAACATTACAATTACATCTTCAGCGCAACAACTATCTCTTACAGCAAACAGCATTACAACAACGTCATCAACATTACGACAGCATAACAACTATCTTTTACAGCATTACAACGACATCAACAGTATCACAATAATGACATCATCATTATCATCACTACGACATCACCAGAATTATGTCAGCACAACAACTATATCTTACAACAGACCGCATTACAGCAACATCATCGGTATTATATCTACGTAACACGTCTACACGATCATGTCTTCAACACAACACGTCCATACAACGACGTCATGAACAATATTACAATGACGACATCAACATTACGTCCTTACAACAACGTCATCGCATTACGTTTGTTCAAGGGCGTCATTTCGACTCACAGGATCGCATTTCTATGTACTCATTCTCTGCTATTTCTATCTTAGCAATTATGCACTAATTTTGTCTTAAGCTTTAGTTTGCAGGAGCTTTAATTTGCAGGAGCTTCAGCACAACGTGGAACTATCTCTTACGGCGAACCGATGCAATATTTGTCAGCCGCATACTTCGAACGTCGTTCCACTCATTCCCCTATAATTTTGCCACATCTACAACTAGTGTCATCGTAACTCGACACTAGGAAATACTTCTTGAATCCGCACCAACTCTCGCAATTTCTTCTCCCTCGGGATTCTATCTCTACCCGTGCATCCCTACTTCTCGTTCAAAGCCAGGGTCAGGACAAAATTGGCTACTCAGTCAACTTCTTTGGCCGAAAACTCTTTCATCGTCTCCGGCCAAAGAGGGGCATCTATTGACACCCAATTTTGTCCCGTCTTTTCCAATTTATTTGCAATTTTAAATATTTTTTAACATCTCAAAATAATTTTAATCTATATACATACATGCGTATATATATATATATATATATATATATATATATATATATATATTATCATAATCATAAGTTTTATCCAAAAATTCTATGTTATTCTATTTTTCGCAAAAATGACATCGCATTTCTATTTTTTATCAAGCATTAAGTACTTCGCAAATATTATGTTTTATTATTATCACATCGTTATATCTTATTTTAAATAATTTATATTTTTTCTTCAAAGCTTGTTTAATATTAAACCCCCTTTTATATTTTAAACTCATAACCCATTTATTTCCCCAAGCCAAAACAATTTCTACCCAGCCCAAAACAATCCAACTCCCCTTTCATTTTATCCCCCTAACGAAACATAACCCTAAACCAAAAAGTCAAAACACAAACATACCCCCGCACCCCATCGTCGGTCACCTCACCCCTGCCACTACCAACCCCTGACACTACCAACCCCCCTCTGTTACGCCGACACCACCAACCCTTCGACCCATACTTTATCCCCCCCCCAAAATCCGCGACACATACCCCTAAAATCAGTTCCGAAATCTTTGCTTTTGGCCTCCTTTATTTTGAATTCAAGCTCGGTTTTAGGGGGGATCCAACTATAAACCCCCCCCCCCCCCCCCATTTTGGTTCTTCATAGGAGGTCGGATTTTCTACTCTTGATTTCGCATACCATTTCTTATTTGGGTCCGACGAATTAATATTTTTGGGTTTGATATCATCTTTCATTTTTCATTATCTTCGACCAAAAAAAAAAGAGAAAAGAGGGAGAAAAGAGAAAAAGAAAAGAGGATTTTTTGGGGGGGAGGTCCGATTCCATCTATAAAAATACATGTTGTGTTCTTGATTTTTAGCATTCGCCTTCCTTGTTATTCAAGAAATAAGCTGAAAACAAATACAAAATCGGAAGGAAAATGGGTGAGTTTCATTCTTAAATCTTGGGGTTAATTACTTCTATTGGCTTCGTGAAATACCAATCCGAAAATCAGTTTCGTTTTGTTGTTGTTGTTCTACACTAAATCAGGTTTTTTCGATCCGGGTCGGGTTGACCCGTTTCAGGTAAGATTTCCAAATTTTGTGTGTTTGATATTTTGTTGTTGTTTATCTGAAAAATCTGAGAAGAAACCGATTAGGGTTGGAACCTCGGATTCGGGTCGGGTCACTGATCCGAGCCGGGTCGACCCAATTTGGGTAAATTTCCAGATTTATATGTTTTATTATCTCGTTGTTGGTTATCTAAAAAATCTGAGAAGAAACAGATTCGGGTTGAAACCTCTGAATCGGGTCGGGTCATCGATCCGGGTCAGGTATATTTTCAGATTTTGTGTTTTACATCTTATTTGTTAGTTATCTGAAAAATCAAAATTTAATTCTGATTTCGGTCACTGCTTCGGGTTGCATTTCTCGGATCGGGTCGACCCGAAAACCGGGTCGCATATTCGGGTCACTGTTCAGAATCCGGATCGGGTTTTCATAAACATTCTGAATCCTGTTTCGGTTCTGAAATTTCAGAATTTAGGTCGGATATTTTAATTGCTTACTGTTGGTTACTTTGGCTCTTGAACATCTGTTATGCGGCTATGTTGTTATTTTGTTGATTGAACTAATACTGCATTCTCTTTGTTATTTTGTTGATTGAACTAATACTTCATTCTCATTCGGAAGTCGCTTCTCTGTTTCAGTTTGGTTTTTGGCATTTAAACATCCGTACAACGGATATCTTACTATTTTAGTGATTTAAATAAATACTGCATTTTGGCCAATGAAATTGAATTCGAGGTCGCGTCCCTTTGAAAATCGTTTCTCTATTTCAGTTTATGGCTATGTTGTTTATTTTACTGGTTTGAACTAATATCTCATTTAGGCCAATGAAATTGAATTCGAGGCCTGTCCCTTCGGAAATTGCCTCTTTGTTTCAGTTTTCTGTTTTCTGGCATTTAGACATCCGTATACGTATATCTTACTATTTTGCTGATTTGAACAAATACTACACTTATGCCAATGAAATTGAATTCGAGGTCGCGCCCCTTCGGAAATTGTTCTTCTGTTTCAGCTTGCTACTTTGGTATAATTTACTGATTTGAACATGATACTACATTGGACGATGAAAAAATATCCGTCGATTTTTTAGGCCTCCACAGTTGGAAAGACGGAAATATAACTTCTCGGCAAGGATGAAACTTAAATCTTTTTCTTAATTCATCCGAGAGATCAACATGTTTAGTAGGCGAGGCAACTAAAATAACCGACGAGTTATATGTTCGCAGCCACGACGTGATTGGAATGATCTTTCTTTTTCATCCGAGAGACCAACATGTTTAGTAGGAGAAGCAATTAAAATGACCACCGAGTCATATATTTGCAGCCACGACGTGATTGGAATGGTGTTTTCAAAATTTAAGTCTGAGCCCTCCGTGATCAAAACATTCATTATTTTGGATACGGATCCGAAGTTATTTATATTTAAATGTTTCTAACCGTTTGTTCTTGACAGCTTGCAAGGAACAAAGTCAACGAAGGCAGATACTCCTCGGAGATTATTTATTTTGTTGTTTTTACTTTCTTTAATTCAGCTTTATCTCGCTCTGTATTGTAATATTATTTATTGTACTTATGTAATTATTGAAATTCTTAGAATAGGTAGACTTAGAATTAATTCATAGAGACTGGAAACCCGTTGCTAGCTTATTTACTTGTAGGTTCGGTTAACTCAAACTTAGAAATCCTCCGCTAGTCTATTTATTTTTAAGCTCGTCATGCATATTCAAAATTTTCAAAAAACAACTTTGATCATCGTTTATTCACCTTTTTATCATACAAATAAGTTTTATCTTTTTTTTTTATTTGCAACTCAATGATTTCCAAAAAAATTTACTTTTTTGGCATTATAAATAATTCGTTTTTATCCTTACTATTAATTGTTACAAATGTATACTTTTTCAACTTTACATGTATTTTTCTTTAATATCATACAAATTCATAATTGTACAAAATGCATCATTTACTAAAAATATTTGCAAATATCTTTTTAACTTATATACTTTTAAACATTTTTTTCTTAGCAATAATTAACCTGAGTCTGACCGGATAACCGCAAGTTAGCGGATCTTAAAGGATGCCTAACCCCTTCCCTTTAGGATAATAAAGAACCCTTACCTAGAATCTCATTAGTTTCGCAGACCATAAAATTGGAGTTATATTGCAGCATTTATTTAATATTTAGGTATCCTAATTCAGCGTAAAATAATTAGGTGGCGACTCCTTAATCTAACCCAGGAATCACCAAATACGTCGTACTCCGCTTTGACCCGCGGGTTAAAAACGGGCGCGACAGGGAGAAAAGTACTTTGTGACCTTCATTGATGATTGTACAAACGTATTGCATCCTTTGTTTGTTGAAAAGCAAAGATGAAGTTGTTGAAGCGGATAAGCGCTACGAAGCAGAAGTTGAAAATCAACTAAGCCTACAGATTGAGGAATTTGTAGTGATAGAGGAGGAGAATGTGAAGCATCATTCAGCAAACGACTGCTCCTTACTCACCTCAGTCTAACAGTGTTAGCCAAGCGCAAAGTCGTACGCCCAAAATATGTGGGGCAAGGCAATCCTTACCGCTAATGCGATTCTCAACAGAACTCCGCATAAGGATAAGGATAACCCTCCATGTGAAACATGGAAAGGATCCCACCTACAAATGTTGTGATGTGGAGTGGCTTGGTAGAAGTTAGAATACCGGAACAGGTCAAGTTGGGCCTAAGACTGTAGATTGCATTTTCATCGGATATCCAAATAACGGTAGTGCTTATCGTTTCTTAGTGCATAAGTCAGATATTCCAGATATCTACTTGGGTTTAATCATGGAATCAAAGAATGCTCAATTCTTTGAGGATACCTTTCCTAGAAAGGAAAGAGGCGCAACTTCTCACAAATGAAGTTATGAACAGAGCTCTCATGGCAGACAAGACTCAGGAGTGCCTAACTATCTGGATCTAGACGGTTCAGATCTAGTGGAATCCAAAGTGGCTGATTGTCCGGAACTGAGTGTTCCAGATACTCAGAACTTGGAGTCACCAGAGGCTGAACTAAGACGAAGAAAAAGGGCCAGAAAGGATAAGACATTTGGTGCTGACTTTGTAGCTTATATGGTCGATAACAAACTGAGGATAGTTGATGAAGCATTGTCTACTACAAAAGCATCGCTCTGAAAGAAGCTCTTGAGAGCGAAATAGACTCCATCCTGCAAAACCACACGTGGGAGTTGGTTGATCTTCCTTCGGAAAATAAACCGTTGGGATGTAAATGGATACTCAAATGGACGTATAAAGCAGATGGGTCTATAGATAAGTACAAAGCCAAGATGGTAGTCAAGGGCTATCGACAGAAGGAAGGCCTTGACTATTTTGACACGTACTCCCCGGTGTCTAAAATGACGTCTATACGAGTATTCATTGCGATCGCAGCGTTGCGTGACCTTGAGATACATCAAATGGATGTCAAGACAGCCTTCATAAATGGTGATTTAGAAGAAGAAATTTATATGGAACAACCCGAGGGGTATGTGGTTCCAGGGCAAGAGAAGAAAAAAAAAGTAATTGCTCGAGGTTAACAAGAACCCACGAGTGTCTAATTGTCCAAAACTAGACGTTCCAGATCTACAAGACTCGGAAATTGCTGACTATCTGGAACTTACTGTTCCAGATATACAGAACTCAGGGATTCTAGATGTTGAACCGAGACAGAGCAAAGAGGGGACAAAGACTTGTTCCATGCCTTCTAGCTAAGCTCCGAAGCAGGAGCTAGCCTTCAAAGGCGGGCGGAACTTCACTCTTTTTTAGGAGAGCTGCCTACGTACCTTCTCTTTTCAGCAAAAAAAGAATCAAGTCCCACGTATGGTTGAGAATGAACCATGGACAATTAACAAAGAATTGTCATCTCCAGAAGCACTGCTTTGGAGAGAAGCTACATAGAGAGAAATAGATTCTATCAAAGAGAACCATACATGTGTAATGGTTGACCTTTATCCGGGAAAAGAACCTTTGGGTTGTAAAAGTGGATACTCAAATTGAGTACAAAGTAGATGGATCTACTTACGAGTATAAGGCCTCAGCTACTTGGACATGTGCTCCCCTGTGAATAACTTAACATCCTGGGCCATTGCAGTCTTACGTGACATGGATGTTGAGACAGCCTTCCTAATCGGAGAGTTGGAAGGAGAGGAGGATCAGAGTTGGTTTGTTGGACTGTTGGGCTTTTTCTTGAACTTTCTTTTTGGTCCCTGAAATGTTTACATTTTAGTTCTAGAAGTTTTAGATGAAACATAAATAATGAATCTGACAACAGAAACATTGACTCTGAAGTTAGAAAGCCAACAGTCTGAAAATGGATGTCATTTTAAAATAAAGTTTCGATATGAAAGATATGGGCATCAGAGATGACATCCTAGGAATTGGGATTTCTAACACATCTAACGGACTGGTCTAATTCCAAACTTATTTGTGAGGTATTTGATAGTCTTGTAGAAGTCACCAATGGATACGAATCATAAATTGATTGGAATCATGGTGCACCCGTATATTATGACCGATATGCGCAGGTCACATGTAGTTCAATATATTTTACACACTACAACTGACCTGGTATCGACTTATAAAGTAGATCGGTTGAACTAAAGTTCACTCGTGATTCTGGAAATGATCGATAGAAGGCGTTAAATTGGATATAACGATATCTAAAATATTCGCTTATCTACAAATTATGGTATTCTGGATGTCCAGCAGTTCTGGGAGAACACATTGATGGAAACTGGACATCGGACTTGAAGAACACCAATGCCACAAGTTAGTGTGTATGGTGTGTCTTTGAAAATCTTCTAAGTAAACTTGCATCAGCCGATTCATGATGGAATCAGAGTTTATCGCTTTAAATAAAGTATGAGAAGAAGAGTAACTTCACGACTCCTTAGAGGACGTCCCTTTTTGGGAGAAACCCGTGCCTTCGGCAGTTACACACTATGGCTAGCCAGTCGGCTTCAGGAAGGGCACGGATGACGACGTCTGGACATATCTGTCAGAGACATAAGACCGTATGGCAGTTGATCACCACGGGTGTCATTCCCGTTGATTACATCAAAGGAAAATATAGCGGACCCTTTAACTAAGGGACTACACGGAGATTAAAAGTTCTGCTTATCTAGGGGAATGGACTTAAAACCCAAACAATACGAACCTTTGCGGTGGTAACCGAACCATATTGACTGGAGATCCCAAGAATTTGGTTCAATGGGAAAACTAAGCTGTAAAAGGTTCAGTTGAGCGCTTCGGTGGAAGCAAGAGCACTTCAGATTAGGATTTCTGTAAAGAAACGTAAATCTAAAGTCATTCCCGCGATAGACGTTAAGTGCTACCTGCATGGTGGGTAAATGTTAAGTTTCAAAACCTTTGATGATCCTCAACAGTTGAGGTTAAGGTTTGAGAAACTTTTAATGATTCCTAACGCTTGTGAAGCGGGGTATAGCAGGATATCTTGTAGGAGATTACCTATTTAAGTGCGAGGACAGACCGCCTCAAATGAATGCACTTAAGAATCCAAGTGTGTCCACGGCCACAACGGACAGAACAATAAGAAGAAACGAATAAAGGGGAGGTATTGTGTTGATACCGTTGTCTTGACTTATATTAAACACTAATAGTTCAAGACATCACGTTCACCGCGCAGTAAGTAAGTCCGATGATATTCAATTAGGGAAGGTTCAAAGCAGAAGCTACCTCTCCTGATGCAATATCTTTTCGCTGAAAGATTGCTGAAAGAAGGCACCTTGTGTGTGCGCCAAAATCTCTTTCAAGAGTGGATTGTTGGAAATTTATTAATGGGGAATTAATTTTGTCCCATTAATTATGACTCGAACAATTGGGGCCCCACACATCGGAAATGTCATTTCCACACACGTGCACTCGTAGTGCCAAGTATCGTAAATTTCGTTACTGAAAGAGATATTGGTATGTAAGTAAATATTTGAGACATAGAATAATGGACGGTTATTGGCTAAATAACAAGTGTTCCACGTCGGTAAACGAAGGAAGGATTTTGCAAAGTGTAAGATGGTAGGGGTCGAGAAGGGCCGCGACACCGAAAAGGGCAACGGCGCCACCCGGACGGAGCCGAGGCGCTGGAGCGCCGAGGTACCTCCGGCCAGCACCGCGGTGCCGGCCAGACAGTGGCGTCTCTGGAGATGAGGCGTTGCGGCGCCAGTGTGGCAGAGCCGCGACGTTTCATTGGCAGTAAGTGCGACGGAAGTCCAGTTTGGCTGATTATAGAGAGATTTTGGTGCATTAAAATGACAGTTTTCCTCCATAAATCAACCATTAATTGGTGAATTAAAGGGCAATTACATGGCATTTAAATGACCATTACATGAGAACTTGAAGAGGCTATTCTTACACTACTATAAATTGAGGCCTTTGGCTCAATTCTACACACACTTTCAAGAACAACAATTCTGAAATTCTTGTTACAAATCCTCTCCTCTTAGCAATCTTTTGTTATTAGTTTTCTTCGCTAGAATCGTTTGTGTTTGCTTTGCACAAATGACAGTTTGTTGTTTTATCTTGGGAGACTATTGTCCGCTAACGTAATAGCATATATACGGGGCAATCTTGTCTTAAAGACAGAGTGTCATCACTCGACTCAGCACAGTTGTAACACTTCCAGATTTAGTGTCTCTTGATTTCAGGTTATCAAGATTCAAAGAGCTTTCTGCAATTGGTATAAAGATTCAAGACTGAATCAATAACTCAACAAACTTGTTGTTGTCACAATTCTTATTTACTACAAGCTTGTTGCTATTGTAATCTTTATTGTTTATCCTTTCGAAGCACTTGTAATAGTTATTTACTATTCCCATACTACTTTATTTCCAACAATAATTAGAAGATAATACATTACTGTTGATCGATGACATACCATAGTAATTACCTTGACGTCCATTGTAATATGTAAACCATGACAACCACACCAAGGCACTAAACACAACTGAAAAAGGCATCAACTATTTAGAAAATCTTTTGTTGTTAGTACCATCTACAAATAACATTAAAAACAAAAACAAAAACAAAAAAACATAATTTTTTTTGGGTAATCAGTTCAAACATAAGCTTGGATTATATAAAGACTCTATTCTACAAGCCAAAAGACACATATGGAAATTTACTGACCCATTATTTTGATTCAATTGTTGCAACGTGCAACTTTAATGACCCTTTTATTGTCAATGTTGTAACCATCCGTCCATTTCATCAGTTAAATTTTTGCACCTTTACAGTTTTTATGTTGGACATGAGAAGTATGGGAATTATGCAAATATGTTTAAGAGTAAAAATTGAAGAGGTGTGAGTTATGAGTAGTTACTCCTTGTAAAGACATTACATATAAAAGAGGAAAATATTAAAAATATTATGAGATATTGTCATTTTATAATTAAAAGAAGGTCAAAAAAAGAAGAAAAAGATAAATAACTTTCTTGGCCTGAGAGAGGTGTCACATCACATTGTCTATGCCTAACTTTATATTATATATAGATTCCTACTATTACAATTATTTCGAAACAACTTTTTCGAGCTAAAATGACTATTAATTTGGAATGAAAGGAGTAATTTATTTGTGATAGTGAATATATTTCCATATATTCACCGTATATTCTGCAAATATTCTGTAATTAATATTTTAGTGTAATTATGTAAAGAGTGGAGATCCTCATTCCATTAGGATTACAACTATACACACTATATATATATATATATATATATATATATATATATATATATATATATATATATATATATATATATATATATATATATATATTGTATTAGTGAGAGGACTCAATTCAAGAAGATTTACACCGTTGATATACACATTGTATACGGTTGATATACCCTAACCGCCGATATACAATTCATATACGACTGATATACTGCCGCCCTAACCCCCCCTCTCTTTATTTACTTGGTTCTGGTAGCCCTCATGGCGTCACCCGCGGCCCACATAGCTTCTCCCGCTTCCTCTTCCTCAACACCCGACGTCACAAATCCTCCTCCCTCTTCCACCCCCAACACCTTTCATCCAGCTTTCGCTGTAACCAATATCAAGAACTGCATACCGTTAATTCTTGATCAAGAGGATAGATAATACACATCGTGGGTTGAACTCTTTCAAATTCATGCATGTGCTTACAACATGCTTCATCACATTGATACCACCTATCCCCACCCACCCGACGTGGAAACGGCTTGACACCATCATCAAGTAGTAAATCTATGACACTATCTCCAAGGATTTGCTTTATATTATTATGAAGACCGGAGCTTCGGCTCACGAGTTATGGATAAGGTTGGAGGAAATTTTTCAAGACAACAAACATACACTGTCGTGTATCTTGAGGAGCAATTAAACACCACCCCATCTTAAAAACTTTGCAAATATGACCGACTACTAAAAATAATTAAAACTGATTGCCGACCAATTATCTAATGTGGGTACTCCAATTTCAGACACAAAGATGATTTTGCAATTGATTAATGATTTACCGAAAGGTGAATATGACACACTTGCAACTATGATCCAACATGTCGATCCCCTACCGAGTTTCAACAAAGCACGGTCCCAATTGCTATTAGAGGAGACCAGATGAGAAAAACAGGATGAACACAATCCCATGGCGATGGTGGTTGACGCCCCCGTGACAACCACCGCAACCATCGGCCAGCCACTACACTCCGACCACCACCCGCCACAGAACAACCGCGGTGGCGGCAGAGGCAGTGGCCGCGGGGGTGGCCGAGGAGGAAAAGGAAAAGGCCAAGGGGGTCAGGCCAATTCAGCCAGCCATCCACAGCAGGCCCAGCACCCAACATAATGGGCCAACCCACTACCCTTGCAGATGTACGGAAACTGGGCCTCTACCCCCAGTAACTTTCCAGCAGCCGCGACCCAACAACATTATTGGCAACAGCTGCGGCCCAGCATTATGGGATCCCACCCATCATCATATCCGACGGGCCTTAGCCATCAGGCCTATTTTTTTTGCAGCCCAGCAGTCCACTACCAGCCTCACTCTAACAAATTTAGGCCAGGCTTTCGGCACCTTAAATCTTCAGCAGCCTGATGACGCTTGATATATGGATATGAGTGCCACGTCTTACCTCACTCACAATTCTGGTAATCTCCCTCAACTGCATAATTTAAATACTCTTCAATTTATTATAATTGAAAATGGTCATCGCATTTCAATTCAAGGGTTTGGCCACACACAAACTCCACCATCTCACCCCACTTCTCCCTCAAACACGTCCTCTATGCCCCCTAACATCATCAAGAACTTAATCTCTGTTAGAAAATTTACCACTGATAATTTTGTATCTATTAATTTTGACCCATTTGATTTTTCTGTGAAGGACCTACGTACGGAAAAACTTCTTACAAGATGTAATAGTGTGGGGACCTCTATCCTTTTCTATCCACGTCCACTGCAAGTGTCAATCCTTCCGCCTCTCTAGCTACAATCTCTCCATCAATGTGGCATAGTAGACTTGGACATTCCGGAGCTCATATTTTTTATTTTCTGAGAAACCATAATTTAATTCAATGTAATAAAGGGAACCTTGACCACAACTGCTATTCTTGTCATCTTGGAAAACATGTTAGACTCCCATTTACGTCATCATTGAGTGTTACTTTCTCTCCCTTTGATATTATTCATGCAAATTTATGGACTTCTCCTATTACTAGCAAATTGGGTCATAAATATTATTTAGTGTTATTGGATGATTTTTCTCACTTTCTATGGGTCTATCCGCTCCAATATAAGTCTCAAGTCTACTCCAAGTTTCTTGAATTTCGTACGTATGTCAAAACACAATTTGAAAAAGCAATAAAGACGTTTCAATGTGACAATGGTCGTGAGTTTAATAATTCCCTCTTTCACAAATTCTGTGCGGCTAATGGCATGGTGTTTCGATTTTTATGCCCACATACTTCCCCTCAAAATGGTAAAGCCGAAAGAATTCTTCGCACCATTTATATATGATTCGTACCCTACTTTTTTATGCGTCTTTCCCCCCCCCCCCCCCAACCAACTTTTTGCGTATATGCGTTAAAAATGGCGCAGAATATATTCTTAATATACTACCTACAAGTACGCTCCAAAATAGGACCCCCACAGAGATCTTATTCCGTCGGATCCCCCTGTGATCACATTCGGATCTTCGGTTATCTATGCTACCCAAATCTTGCCTCCACAGTACCTCACAAATTAGCACCTCGTACTACTCCGTGTGTCTTCTTGGGATTCCCATCGAACCATAAGGGGTACTTATTCTATGACTTGTCCATATGCAAAATCATAGTCTCACGACATGTCACGTTCGAGGAGAACATTTTCCCATTTGCCAACATCCAACAATTTCAAGCCACTGATTACTGATTCCTTAATGACCCGGACACCTCATCTCTAGTCCAAAATGCACTACAATATCTGCCATATCCGGACGTACCACCCCTGCCCCCATCCGATTCGACACCCCCACTTGTCCCGATGACCAGTGCCCCCACCACAACCCCACTGCTTCTCCATCCCATCGAATTTTCCAAGACCCAACCTGCTAGCCCTAATACACCGTCACCCACCGTACTACCCTAGCCCCACTGTCCTGATACACTGCCCATCACCAACCATCCCCTCTGCCAAACTAGTGACCATTCCTACGCACCGAATGGAAACTCATGCACAACACGGGATTTTCAAACCAAAAGTTCACTTTAACCTATCCACTCAAACTATCTCACTTATTCCTAAAAACCTAAAATTAGCCAAGCTTGACTCGAATTGGAATGCGTCCATGCTTAAGGAGTTTAATACATTAACACATCAACACACTTGGGATCTTGTCCCGAAAACAAAAGGGGTGAATGTGATTTGTTATATGTGGCTATATCATCACAAATTCAGAGACAATGGTGAGCTTGAACGCCATAAGGCAAGACTTGTGGCCAATGGTACTGGAAAATAGGAGGGAGTTGATTGTGGTGAGACTTTTGGTCCGATAGTCAAACCAGCCACCATTCGCTCTGTTTTGAGCATAGCTATGGGGAAGAATTGGCCTATTCACCAGCTTGATGTGAAAAATGATTTCTTATATGGGGACTTGAAAGAAACTGTTTCTATGCATCAACCACCTAACTTTGTGCATCCGGAGGTTCCTAAGTATGTCTGCCATCTTCGTAAGTCACTATATGGATTAAAATAAGCCCCAGGGCTTGGTATGAGCGGTTTGCTATATACATCATACAGATCGGATTCGTGTACAGCAAAAGTGATCATTCGTTTTTTATTTTTCATCGAGGTAATGACACGACTTACCTTCTTTTATATGTGGATGATATTGTTCTGATGGTTTCTTCTGATGCACTGAAACACGAGATCATTCCCCTTCTCAAGTCCGAATTTTCTATGACAGACTTGGGTAAGTTGGGTTATTTTTTTGGGATATTAGTGACCAGATCAGCACATGACATGTTCTTATGTCAGCGTAAATATGCCGAAGAAATTGTTCACAAGGCTAAAATGGCGAACTACAAGATCATGCCCACTCTTGTCGACATAAAGTCAAAACTCAGTGCAGATGATGGGGATCAGGTAAACGATCCCTCTCTTTATAGGAGTCTCGCAGGTGCTCTTCAGTATCTCACCTTCGCCTGACATTGCCTGTGTTGTTCAGTAGGCATGCTTGTTCATGCACGCTCCTAGAGAGCCTCACTTTACAGCTCTTAAGCGTATCATTCGGTATGTTAAGGGCACTCTTGACTATGGACTACATCTATATCCCTCTGCACCGACTAGGTTGCTATCTTACACGGACGCTGATTGGGTAGGCTATTCGGACACCTGTCGCTCTACTTTCGGCTATTGTGTATTTTTAGGGGATAACATTATTTCGTGGTCTGCCAAACGGTAGGCCACGCTTTCCCGTTCGAGTGTAGAAGCAGAATATCGAGGCATTGCAAACGTTGTTGCTGAGCTGTGTTGGCTCTGAAATCTCCTTCTTGAGCTTCATTGTCCCTTACGTAAGACATCTTTAGTTTACTGTGATGACGTATCTGTTGTTTACTTATCTCATAACTCTGTTTAGCATCAGCGAACCAACCACATTTAGATGGATATTCACTTTGTTCGCGAGAAGGTTGCAATGGGTCACGTTAAGGTGTTGCATGTTTCTTTTTCGTATCAGTACGCTGATATCTTCACTAAGGGGCTTCCTTGGCAACTGTTCCTTGACTTCCGATCCAATCTCAACGTTCGGCCTCCTCCCGCTCCGACTGAGGAGGTGTGATAGAGAATATATTTCCCGTATATTCTGTAATTAATATTTTAGTGTAATTATGTAAAGTAGAAATCCTCATTCCATTAGGATTACAATTCTACACACTATATAAATTGTATTAATGAGAGGACTCCAATCAAGAAGATTTACATTATTCTACCATTTGTAATTTCCTTTATAATTCCTTTTTTTTTAGTTAGGAAAAGATTCATAAGTTGAAACAAAGAAGGGCCAATTAATTGTGGGAAATCCCGTGAATGCTAAACTTAAATTCTGATTGTCTTAAATGGTCTTAAATAACAAAGACAACAAACCAAATAAAATAGCAATTTATATAGGGAGGTAGCTTTCGATAGAACAATTAATATAGTATACCCCAATTCCTCTGGTTGGGAAGGCAGGGCTGCTGGTTTTGTACCCCCCACAATTTCACTGTCAAAATATTTATTTATATTGGGTATTTACAATATATTAATAACATTAAAGTAATACTCCATACATATCACTTAATAACGATGGTCAAGTGATAAAATAATTATATAACAGACAAATGTGCTGCTTTTGTATTATCAGTTTGATGCAAATGTTTATTGTGAGTATTTTTTTTGCATTTAATAATTGATAACTATAGACTAATTAGTACTCCCTTTATCTCAATTTATGTGTCACTTAAACAATCCAGATAACCAAACTGACTGTTTATATTAGCTTAACTGAACAAAATTACAATCAACTGAAACAATGAAATAGTAGAACAAAAAGTTGAAGGAAATATAGAGAAAAGATGAGAAGAGAATTTCAGTAGAAATTAGATGAGATAGCAGAAACCAAATGCAACAGAATAGTCTGCCCTAGTACATTCACTATGATGTATTTATCATATCTGGCAGCTTCACCCTTGTGCTTCACTACAAATCTGTTTGCCTCTTGGAAGGGAATCTCACGTGCTTGCTCCTTCTCCTCGTCTCACTCTCCTGCTGAGTGTGCGTGTCCAAGGTGGTAGCTGAGATGTCCTCCACGTCAGTAGGCTGGGTCACAACCGACATAGTTAGAATTTCGAGAGTCAGCTAAGTATTTCTTTAACCGGAATTTCTTTATATGTCTTTTAAATATATTAAGTTATTAATTATTGTGATTTATATTACTTTCTACATAATTTTTAAATACGAAAAATTTATTTCAAAAAACTTAAAGCTTCTATGTCCAAATTTATCGTTAAAATTTAAAATTTTGAATCTCAAAATTCAAATGTGCCACATAAATTAGTTCATAATAATAAGTTGTGCTTAGATAGATAGTCACACTCCTTTATAACACTATGCACCACCGTGTAACATGGATTTTTGCAAGAAAAATAAAATATTGGGAGCTATGGCCAAAATAAAAGTGGATAGCATTATCACTACTAAAATATCTCTATTTTCCCAATAAATTTTTCATTGAAAAATGTCCAGTGACTATTTTCTATTTTTATATCAGTGAAAAAACTTAAATAGTAGTGTTTTCACACGGAAAAATTAAGAAGTTTCTTATCGTTTCAATGAGAATCTATTTCCCATCATGCGTTTTCCAGTGAGTTGATTATGCAAAAATAAGGTGAAAAAATCATGTTTTATAGCACAAATAATCAATTGATAGGTGGAAAAACTTCTATTTCTAATAGTGATATAGCCTACCTCTATTGTGATGAGATTTATTTCCTTTACTTGCGGAGGCACTTTAATTTCTTGTCCTCATTAGGTAAAGAATAAGAGAGCTTTCTAATTGCTTCAAGAATGAAAATATTAATTGGTCACAGATACTAAAATTAATTGCATCAGGGCATGTATAATAATGGATGTTGAGTCCAAACTTGAATATTTGAATTTCCCAAAACTAACACCTTCTTTGTGGCATATCTTAAAATAGCAGTTTGCATGTTCCAGATTAAGCAAAAATATTAGTTTCAAATTATATTAGTTTCCTTTTTTTTCCTGAACACAAAGAAAGTAATGAGAAAGTATATCAAAATAATTAGAGCAAATCAGTTTAAAGAAGCTGATATTATGCTAAATCAAATCCTTCTTCCAATTAACTAGCAACAAAATGTCATCAGTGCATAAACCACCATATTATGGCAATTTGCAAATAGTGCATCGACAGAGAAGGTCAAAATACATATAAAATAAAAGTAAAAAAGAAAATCTTTTTTTTTGTCACACTCAAATTTGATTAAAAAAAGGAAATATTGGAGCAACGATAAAGTTGTCTTTGCGTGATCTATAGGTCACGGGTCAAACCCGCGTGCATTAGGATAGAGTGTTTACACCGTCCTGCTTGAAATTCGGCCCTTCCCCCAACCCTGCTAATGTGAGATACTTTGTGCACCAGACTAATTTTTTTTTATTCACATTTGATTAAAAAGTCATTTTGTACAACTTGTTGTGGTCCATCAATTAATGGCTCATATTTTCAGCCAGGATGATTAATTGATGCTCGATGCTACATTTGTTTCATGCTTACAACTTTGTCAATTGTCACCAAAATTGACTTTTAAGGGCACATTAATTTGATTTTGTCATGAAGCCTCCAATTGTAAACCATACCCTTTAATTATGGCTTAATTAACTTGTTCTCATGCAATTGCCTGGCAAATAAACATGGCTGTGAATATACTAGAGTATACTCCCTCCGGATAAAAAAAAAAGTTGTTCACTTAGTCATTTGCACACCCCTTAAGAAAAATACTAAATTTTAGGTAAAAATAGGTAATTTGACTAAAATATCCCTAATTAAATAAGTATTGAGATTTGACCACCTAACACTTAATAAAGAAAAATCTGAAAAGGTAAGGTTAATTCTTTCTTGATTTGCTAAGTGAACACTTTTTTTACTCAAAAAATAAGGGATAAGTGGACACTCTTTTTAATCCGGAGGGAGTAGTTTTACACACTGAAGAAGACTATGCCTTCATATGAATACTAAATAATAATAGCATGTCACTTTGAATTCGATATGAGAAATTTTTGTATATTTTTTCAACACGGGTTGTGCACTATAAAAATAGAATTTCAATTTTCTGTTAACTCAAAATTCAAATGGAAGTATGATACTTTTTGTAAAGATTGGACTTTGAGTCTAACTAAACCTCAAAAGCTAGCTTGTAGGAAGGAGTATTGCCCAAGCCATATAAGGAGACCAATTACCCATCTCATATCCGGTGTGGGACTCTTAACACTCCCACGCACGCTCAGACCTCGTTAATTGAAACGTGGACAATATAATATGGGGGCCCAACATCGGTGAACAAAGAATTGGCATGAGTCTGGCTCTGATACCATGTAAAGAATGGACTTTGGGCCTAACTCAACCTCAAAAGTTAGCTTGAAGGGAGGAGGATTGTCCAAGTCATATAAGGAGACTAATTACCCATCCCATATCCGATGTGTGACTCTTAACACTTTTTGATATATGAGGAGTGCTAGCGTGTGTGAGTTGTTTATTTAAAATTTTCACAATTAAGTCATTTACCAGGTAATTACAGGTAAATGATTGGCCATTGCAAGTCAGTTGGGACATCAATTTTCTTGATTCGATCTTGAATAACAATAAAAAAAGGACCCGTCGATAAATGAGACCATAATTTAAATATTGATTAAAAAATGATTAATATTGATGCAAAAAAGTCCGTAAGTGTTGTCCCATTTCTTGTAAACTCTATTTTGAACGGATTCACACTTGAAAAGTGCATTTCTAGAAATAAATATTTATATTTATTGCATTAACTGTTAGTATTTCCACTTACATATTGTGCGTGGCTACAATTTCTAATATTTATTACGGGTATACTATAAGAAAGAGTGTATTTATTCTCTATTGATTGTGCTCAACTGGAATCTTGGATTTAGTGAAACAAATTCTGTCAAACGGATAGTAAATCAAGACCTTTTTTTCCCATTCTATCCTTTCTATATTTTCTTGGATAATTACTCTTCCATAATTAAATTGTCAATTTGTCAAATGTAGCTTTCTTTACTTTGTTATAACATGAAATACAAAATAAAAACGAAGGGATAAACTATAATTTGTTTAGCATTAGGAAGCAAACCCCACGATAAAAATACAGCAAAATATCAGATATGACACTTTATAGAGAATAAATACACTCTAAGGTGAGTAACATGTTACTACAGGTTATATATATAAACTGCATTAATAATATATTTAAAAACAAAATAAACCAAAATTTATATGATACACCATACTGATAAGATATTCTGACCTTAACAATTTGTTTGACGATAGTGAAAATAAATATCAACTATGCTTTCTCACCTATGATTCAGATTATCTTTGCACTGACTTCAAGAGGTTATAGTTTTATATATATATATATATATATATATATATATATATATATATATATATTATTAGCGAATATTCTCCGAATATTCTTCGAATATTCACAAGTATATTTTATAATTATGATAGATGTATATTTAAGGTAACTTGGAATTCTTATTGTATTAGGAATCAACCATTTAATGTAACTTAGGATTCTTATTGTATTAGGAATCAACCATTTAAGGTAAGTTAGGATTCTTATTGTATTAGGAATCAATATCTGTACAACTATATATATTGTGAATAATGAAAGGAATCTCCAAGGGAAATTATTCCAATCTTACACTTCGTGAGTTTCTCTTTTAAAAAAAAATATACTGTGAATATTCGGAGAATATTCGCTAATATCGGAGTCTTGTAGGCCCTTCAGTATCTTACATTCACTAGGCCTGATATTGCATATGCCGTTCAGCAGATGTGTCTGTTTATGCACAACTCTCGCGAGTCCCATTTTGCGGCCTTCAAACGTATTATCAGATACGTTAAGGGCACACTGGACTTTGGACTACATCTCTACCCCTCTACCCCAAACAAGTTACTATCCTACATGGATGCAGATTGGGCAGGATGCCCGGACACACGTCGCTCCACCTAAGGCTACTGTGTATTTCTTGGGGATAATCTTATTTCTTGGGGATAATCTTATTTCATGGTCCGCCAAGCGGCAGGCCACGCTATCCCGTTCGAGTGCTGAAGCAGAGTATCGCAGAGTTGCTAATGTCGTTGCTGAGATCTGTTGGCTCTGAAATCTTCTTTTGGAGCTCCAGTGTCCACTGCGAAAGGCGACTATAGTCTATTGTGACAACATATCTGCCATCTATATATCTCACAATCTGGTCCAACATCAGCAGACTAAGCATATTGAGATGAATATCCACTTTGTACAAGAGAAGGTCGCCCTTGGTCAGGTCAAAATATTACATGTGCCTTCCTCCTATCAGTATGCAGATATTTTCACAAAGGGACTACCGAGACAACTCTTCACCGACTTCCGATCCAGCCTTAGCGTTCGGCCTCCTCCCGCTCCGTTTGAGGGGGAGTATTAGCGAATATTCTCCGAATATTCACAGTATATTTTGTAATTATGATAGATGTTTATTTAATGTAACTTAGGATTCTTATTGTATTAGGAATCAACCATTTAAGGTAAGTTAAGATTCTTATTGTATTAGGAATCAACCTCTGTACAACTATATATATTGTGAATAATCAACCTCTCTTTTTTTCTTTTATTTGTCACCATATATATAATGTTTCCCGTCCATAAAAATTGGGGCAAAGAGAGTAATAATTCTGATTATGATGATTCTAATCTTATTGATATATAGTGAAAGAGAATGACAAAAAGGTTTAACGTGAAACATAATCTATGTCTCTATGATGAGAAAAAATAAGTGGTAGAAACTAATATTCTTTCCGTCTCAATTTATATGACATTTTTTTTAGTTCGTTCAAAAAAGAATAACACATTTTTTTATTTGACAACAATTTACTTTAAACTTTACCTTTTACGCTTATTGAGATACTCTATAACTACACAAATATATTTGGCTTATTTTAGACCACAAGATTAAAAAATCTTCCTTTATTTCTTAAACTCTATGCATAGTCAAACTACATCATATAAATTGAGACGGAGGGAGTATTTTATTTTCTTGGTCTTTATTTTTCATTTCTTCACTAGATAAAAAATCATATTTTGCAGAAAAAATAACTATAAATTTTAATTTGGAGAGGCCTGAATCCAGTAAGATCTGAGCTGTAACTTGTAAGGTGTCTACTTTAGGAATTAAGAAGCCATAATCGTTTCACCATACCCCTATAGAGAATTTTATTTATTTATTAAGGTGTCTTCTCTATTTTCATTCATGGAGAAAATATTCATCTGAGCTCAATTTTTTTTATCCGATTAATTTGAATATAAGTATTATAAATAAGTCCACTAATTAAAAGATTTAACGTTGTTTTATTTTAAATTTTTTATTTTTATTTAACTAGGGATTTTAATTAATCTTGAAAAATCTAAACCACCTCACTATATCAATCCACGTCACACTCTTTTTTTTTTAAAGACTCCCTTTGATGCATTTTACTTGTGATGTTCGTCTTTTGCACGACTTTGAAAAAAAATATTAATTAAAAAAATAATTTGACTAAATAACCCTTATTAGTATTCTTTAATATCAATTTAATACATACTCTTCTTCTTATTACATTAATCTTTCTCCATATTTATTAGAAGAATATGGACAATCATTTTAATCTTTTTAAAATGTGGTCTAATGGTCAATAAAGTGAGTTGACAATCATAAGGCTTCAGATTCAATTTCTAACGAGAATTAAAAAATATTAGGTGATATTTTCTCATTTTATTCAAGCCTTGTTGGATAAAATTACCAAACACTTTTGCACATGAGAAGTAACAGATACTTCATAAAATTAGTCAAGGTATGTTTAAGTTGACTTAGAAGCCACAATTATCAGAAAAAGAATGACAAGTATTTTGAATAAGAAGAGAGCTTTGGAGCAACGGTAAAGTTATTTTCGTGTGACCTATATGTGATGGGTTAGAGCCGTAGAAGCAGTCATTAATGCTTGCATAGGTTGTCTATATCACACTTTTTGTGGTGAGGCGTTTCCCCGGACTCTGCTAACGCAATTGCTTTATATATCGAGCTGTCCTTTATTCTTTACAAAGTAGAAGTAAGGTTGCGTACGCATTACCCTCTCCAGATCCTACTTATGAGATTATACCTTGTATATTGCTGTTGTAACTATGACACGTAAAATGTAGATCAGGAGGGAGTATACTCTTGCCAACCGCCCCTTAATCTCTCTCTCTCTCTTCAACAATAATATTAACACCTCTAGCAAGCCATAAATGCAATTTCATCCTCTCTATACGCTTTGCATTAACTCCTTTTGCTGCCACATCTCCCACCTCCTCCCTTTCCCTTTTCCCTTCTTCATCTTCTCATCACCCCCAACCCCCCGCCAAGTCACTCTTTCTCTTTATCCATCTTATCTTCTTTCTTTTTCATGCTTGCTACAAGTATTCTTCTTAAATTCTAGTCACAAGATAAGTGTTTAATTTGAACCTAAGAAAAATATTATCTACATGTTCAGTCTCCAAAAAGTAGTTGTTACCCAGTGACCCTTTGCCTGAAAACCACACATATATAGCCATTTTCTCTCTCCTGTCAAAACCCTAATACTTCAAGAAAACCTATTCTTGCTTTTGTCACAAGGCTTCAACGACTGTAAGTAAATCTACTATCATCCTCTTGAATTCCTAAATGTTATTACTTGTTCAAAAAAAATAAAATCACCGTTTACTAATAAGTGTAGTAGTAGCGGTTTATCTTGTTCGAATTCTTCAAAAATATTGTCGAGTGTAATTACGGAGCCAAAATTTTGGGTTCACAAATATAAAAAGTAAACATATGAAGAAGTTCATTTTGTAGGATCCGGCATAGGTGTGACATCAGTTTTTTAGAATCCGAGCAACATAGGCAGTAGTAAGTAGTAAGTTTCACTTGGTATTCTTTTTTTGACTTACCATTTTTTTCCTTCTTTTTTCCGTTTATATTTTGCAGAAAGAGAAATGCTAGTGAAGTTGGACTTTACCGAGATACTAGTGGACGTTAATCATATACGAGTACCTAAGTTTGGAGAAAAAAGAGTGAAAAAAAATTTAAGCTGTTTTTTTAGTTCACACTGTGTCAACTCTATCTTTGTTGTTTTTCTAAAATTTTCTCATTTTCAGTCTTTTTCTATGTTTGACTTCCCAGAACCGAGACATTTCTATTTTGTTTCCATTATTTTTTTCCTCGGATAACGCCAGAGAATATCTATAACCAGTAAAAAGTAAAAACCAAAAAAAAAAAACTCCTAGTACTACACAGAGATATCTACATATATAGAAAACTAGAGAGAATATTTTTATGGCTTGAAGGGCTTATGTCATATGATATGTTGTTAATTGGTGAAAAGTCCACCGCCATGAAGTTTCCGTCCGACCGTAGGAGGTAGCATGTATCCATTAAAGTAAGTCATTTTAACACCTAATGGTACAAATCTCCGACACAATAGATATGCTTCAATTCTCACTATCCCTCTTTTTCTGGTGAAATTTAAAAAGATCTGTTTGTTTTTATTTCTCTCTTATTCTTGATATCTGCTTGGATCTTGATCTATTAGGTACTAGTAAAGACCATTCAATTTGAATTATTCGAAAATAATATGCACTTCTAGACATCATTTTATGAGAGCTATAATTAAGCTTATTGTCATATGCATGTAGATCTTGAAATTTTTTATTCTTATTTATTGGGCTTTGTTACTTCTTAGGATCTACTACTTATGATTTTTCTTTTTTCTATTTTTCTTCTTTTGCGTTTTGGGGCAGATTAAAAGCCATTAATTAGCTTTGCAATAAGGAAAAGAGTAGTACTAAAGATGTTTCAGCAAAACATGTTCGATAGCCATAATTTTTTGCTTGATATGAGCCAAAAAACATCAGAAAATGAGTTGGATTTAATTCGAGATCATGAATTCGAGAGCAAATCCGGTACTGATATCATGGAAGCCCCGTCTGGAGACGATAATCAAGATCCTAATAAACGTACGAAGAAGAAACAGTACCATCGACACACTCAGCATCAAATCCAGGAATTGGAGTCGTAAGTATTCATTACTTCATTCATATGTTGACATATACTGTTATAGTTAAAATTATTTAGTGGAACTATAGCCAGGTTGCAATTATTCAAATTTATCATTTGGCAGGTTTTTTAAAGAATGTCCTCATCCTGATGATAAACAAAGGAAAGACCTGGGGAAAAGATTAGGGTTAGAGCCTTTGCAAATCAAGTTTTGGTTCCAAAACAAACGTACTCAAATGAAGGTAATTAGACATTTCTATTTCCGATCAAGGGTTAATAGTACTTTTAGTTCCAAAGTTATTTATATATATTAAACTTATTCCTCGTCATATTTATTAAGCATATTTAACCTTCAATTACTTCAAATGTGCACTTTTGATCCATTTGCTTATGAGTATTCACGATTTGCAAAATTATTAAACATTTCACCGTTATATTAAACGTGTACTTATTAGTTATTACTCTATATTTGAGGATAATATATTTCTAAAAATAGTCAAAACATAACATATTTCCTGCATAAAAGAATCAAAAGCACACATTTTAATTAATTAAAGTTTAAACGTGTTGAGTAATATATCACAAGGATCAAAATTGGAATATGTCAATAACTGAGGGACCAAAAGTGTTACTCTCCCTTCTGATCAATTATCTTCCACTCTCTTTCCTCGTTCTTGGTGGAAAACGGAAATTTAAATTAGCTTTAAATGCCTACATTGAATGTAATTGTCTGTGAGATTCTTGCAAATAATTCAGATTCAATGGAATTAATTGTGCTCTTAATTAATTTTGCCAGGCTCATCATGAACGACATGAAAACACACAATTGAGAAATGAGAATGAGAAGCTTCGTGCAGAAAATATACGGTATAAAGAAGCACTTACCACTGCATCATGTCCAAACTGTGGAGGCCCTGCTGCCATAGGTGAAATGTCATTTGATGAGCAACACTTGAGGATCGAAAATGCTCGTCTAAGAGAAGAGGTGCTTAATTAATCAAATCCTATGCTTTTTAAGTAGTGAACAATTCAAAATTTAGACTCAACGAATCCTGCTTTATATATATGTGGCAATTTATGAGCGTAAAATTTACAAATAATCACTTTTTAATTTATGTAATTAAAAGATAACCATTGTCATAAAATGAAATATAAATTTCATGATAAAGAGTACTTTTTAATATCATGGCCAATAGACAATATTTCTAGATTTTTATAATAGAGAAGGCAAATGTGCGAGTTGGGTCATGTTGCAATGGTCAAATCATTAAACGAGCTAGTATAACCCAATTCATCCAAAATTTGTTGGAGTAAATATGAGGTTGAATTTTAAAGGTGGGTTTGAATTGTATTTTGATTTGTGGGGTTACGCTATTTTTAATTTGTTTTGTTTGAATAGTTTGATGAGTCATTTTAAATTTAGTTGGATCAAATGAACAAACTAATCAAAATCTAGTCCTTTTAAACGTGGGTGGGTTGGAGTCTTTAGTTGGGCGGATTACTAAAATAATAGGTCAATTTGCCACTTCTAATATATTGCTCCCATCTGTTTCAATATATGTAATTAAAACTACTTCCTTTTTAGTCTATCTAAAAAAAAATGATCTCTTTATAAATTGAGAAATAATTTAATTTAAATTTTCCATTTTACTCTTAATTAAAAGCTTCTTATAGCCACAAAAATGTTATGACATTTTTAAGATCACAAGTTTTAAACATTTATAATCACAAAATTGTGCAGATTTATTAAGACAACTTTTTTAGTCGTGTCCAGGTTCACATAAATTATAACAGCTAAATATGTTCACTTAAATTGAAACAAGTAGTACATATATATTCCAAGTTAGACGTATTAAAATGTGTCAAACATGTTGTGTCTATACTAGATCTGCCACTATCTTTGACTCGTGAATTTGTGATCTATATATCACTAATAAAACTTCTTGTAATATTAAAATGATTTTATTGTCTTTGTAGATTGACAGGATATCTGGAATTGCAGCAAAATATGTTGGGAAACCAATATTAAATTATCCTCCACTTCCTTCACTTGGTCATCAATTAGGAGAAATGTTCAGTACTACTACTGCTGGTGATCTTCTTAGGTCAATTTCTGGTCCTACCGATGCTGACAAACCAATAATTATTGAATTAGCGGTTGCAGCAATGGAGGAAATTATTCGATTGGCTCAAACTGGAGAACCCTTGTGGTATAAAAGTTCGGAAAATTCTACTGAAAGTTTGTTAAATGAGGAGGAATATGTTCGGACATTTCCTCCAGGGGTTAGACCAAAGTTATCGGGACTAAAATCTGAAGTGTCACGAGAATCTGCTGTTGTGATTATGAATCACATTAATTTAGTGGAAATTTTGATGGATGTGGTACGCAAGAATTGTTTTATGGCTTTTTTCATTTTGGCCTATCTGCCAAAATTAATTTCAAACTCTAGCTAAAGTATACCTATTATATATTCTTTTCGTTCCAATTTATATGAGGGTTGACCAATTTGGAGAGTTAAATAACTTTTTCTTTGACTACAATTTTTCCAACTTTGTGAATTATTAATTATGCAGGCTTATAGTACTTTTTATATAATTTTCAAATATGTAAATTGTATTATGAAATATTCAAAGAATCTTTGTTTGAAATTGAGTCAAACAAAGAGCGGATTAACTTTCAAAACTTATCAATCTTCATATAAATTGAGACGGAGGGAATATATTATATGTATATTTATGCTTTATACAAAACATATATATTTGTTGGCTATTATTTTTAGTCGGTATTATGCTTTTTTTTTGGTCATCAACATTTTAGTTTCAATACTAATTTTTCTTGTTTAATGCTAAATGTTGTAATGATTGCAGAACCAATGGACAAATATTTTCACTGGCATAGTGTCAAAAGCAACGATTTTGGAAGTCTTATCGACTGGCGTCGCAGGAAACTACAATGGAGCTTTGCAAGTGGTATGCTTTAAGTTCTTCGAATCATATATTCCCCACTCCCCAGAAAAAGAGTAAAAGTTACGAATCATTTGGTTACTCGGATTAATTAGGAAAATAATTCATGAATAAAATTTTATTGCATTTTGTTGGAATGTTTGTTCACAGTATGTCTATTTTTATTAATTTTCAAAACAAGGACACATTGTATTTCTTCTATTCCAATTTATGTGAAGGTGTTACTCTTTGAGTAGTCAAACAATTTTTTTTAAGTTATGATTTTCTCAAACTTTTTAAAATATTCTGAATCATTAGTTATGTTGACTTGTAATACTATTCGAGAAGTTTTCAAATTTTTAAGTTTTATTTTAAATTTTCGAAGGGTCTATACTTTAATTTATAGTCAAAATTAAGTATTATGACCCTCATACTCCGAACCCCTTCACATAGATTGGGACAAAAAGAATTAAGTAGTAGACTTTTATGTAGACAATATATCACAATCTTCTTTTGTAATGAATCAAATATATCTACCGAAAACGTATATGAACTACATAATCCATGTGATTATTAGTTTTCATATTACAATTTCCCTATTATAGTTACCAAACGGCCCAATTATTTCCAAGAAATTCATAAATTTGGGATGACGGTCCTAAATATTTAAACGAGTGTCTCGTTCTGCTTCTATAAACTATCTTCTGATCCGAAGTACAGCCAGAATTTAAATTTTGAGTTTTAAATTACAGAATAGTGATATCATGTGTTAGTAACAGTATTCTGAACTTAATATTTGAACATAATTCGTGAATATGTTTAATACAAATAAAAGATTTGAACTAAGATTATTGAGTTTGATCGAATCGGTATGTCGGCTTCCAGCTCCGTCCCTACTACTAATGGATGCTTATTTTTTCATTTCAATTTTAGATGACAGCTGAGTTCCAGGTCCCCTCACCACTTGTTCCAACTCGTGAAAACTATTTTGTGAGATATTGTAAACAACATGCTGATGGAACTTGGGCAGTGGTTGATGTTTCCTTGGACAATTTGCGTCCTACTTCAATGTCACGCTGTAGAAGAAGGCCATCTGGTTGCTTAATTCAAGAATTGCCCAATGGTTACTCTAAGGTAAAGCCAGTCCTAGAATTTAAATAATTTCATACTACACAATAAACTTTAATAAATTTAACTTATATACGTCTACAGTATAATCAGCTTTTACATTATCAATTTTAATTGGTCACAACAAGTTATTTACTGATGTTTCTGCTACCAAAACAAGATACTAATAGGTATATAATTAGTATTTCCTCTGTCGTAGCAGTTTCCGAATTTCTAGAGTGCAATAGTTACAGGGTCAATTTTTCGTTTGTTTAACACTGCACGATAGTCACTCTCTATGACTTAGACCTCTTCTTTTTCCCTCTTGTTTGGTTCGAACACTTGGAATATTTTAGCATATGGAAATCACTCACAAGGCACATTACATGAATTTCTCTCCGACTTTGTATTAACTCGTGCTACAAAGAAACACAATACAATAGCCTACAAAAGTTAAATTTTTTCTTTGAACACAATCTTTTTTATGTCTTTTAAGTATTTTAAATTGTAAATTATTGTGACTTATAATACTTTTATGTAGTTTTATCATATCTAAAATTTATTTCAAAAAACTTAAAGAGTTTATGTCCGAATTCACGATCAAAATTAAAAAGTTTAACTCGCGAAATCTGAATTATGACGCAGAAATTGAGACTGAGGGAGTACAAGTTGCAATTGTAATATGATGGTGTATAAAAATTGTATATTGACAGATTGTATGGCTCAATCTGTCTAGCCATACAAGTTAAATTCAATTTTAGTTGATATATTAATTATTCTTTTATTTATTCTGTAGGTTACGTGGATCGAACATGTTGAGGTGGATGATAGAGCTGTGCATGACATCTATAGGCCTCTTGTGGATTCAGGGCTGGCATTTGGTGCAAAAAGATGGGTGGCAACATTAAAAAGACAATGTGAACGACTTGCAAGCGTTCTGGCCAGTAACATCCCAACTGGAGATGGTAAAATTCAGAAAATATTATTTTCACAAATAAGTCTTTTTTTTTTGTAGTCAGCAAATACTTCTTAAGAAAAATATTTTTCATCAAAAGAGGAAAATGACTTTCAGCACGACTTATATGATGGAAGTTATTTTTCTTCGTAATCATCTCCAATGTTATTATTCCTTTTATTTTAATTTATGTGATGTACTTTTCTTTTGTATTTATAAGCAACTTAACTTTAAGCTTCTATTTACTTGTAAAGTATTTTATAGCCACAAAGTATGTATAACTTATTTTAGATCCCACACTTAAAAAGTTTTTTTTTCTTTAATTTCTTAAAATCTGTAGCTAATCAAACAGACGCTCCAAAGTAAAGCTGCTTCCATACCGCATCCTCATAAACTGGGATGGAAGGAGCATTAATATTTAATATACATGTTTTTTCCTTGTGGTCCGGCCCTAGTTCGGACTCCACGCATAGCGGGAGCTTAGTGCATCGGGCTGCCCTTTTTTATACATGGCTTTTCCTGAAAATCATAGAGTTTAATTCTTGCACTTCTTCCAAACATGTTCGGAAAATGATTTTCTCGACCAGAACGTCTATCGGAAATAGCCTCTCTACCCATAAGGGTAGGGGTAAGGTCTGCGTATACCTCACCCACTGGCTATTTTATTGTTATTATTGTTGTTGTTTCCTGAAAATATTTTTTACTCTTCAACCAAATATCGGATAGATTTTCCATAAAATATTTTATATACACGTTTTGTTGAAGTCATGTTTTAATCTTTTTATTTATGCAGTTATCACAAGTCCAGAAGGTCGGAAAAGTATGTTAAAACTTGCTGGGAGAATGGTGATGAGCTTTTGTGCTGGTGTTGGTGCATCAACTGCACACACATGGACAACATTGTCTGGTAGTGGTGCTGATGATGTTAGGGTCATGACTAGAAAAAGTATAGATGATCCAGGCAGGCCTCCTGGTATTGTGCTAAGTGCAGCAACTTCATTTTGGCTGCCAGTTTCTACAAAGAGAGTTTTTGACTTTCTTAGGGATGAAAATTCTAGAAATGAGGTAAATGATGCTGCAATGGTTAAGAAAGTATCAAAGATATATAGCTGTTTGGATTTAACTTATATATTTTGGTACGAGGGTAAAGGGATAATTAATTCCGGGATTAAATTTGAGATGAGTTTATCCCATGTTTCGCTGGGATAAAATCACGGTATAACTAATCCCAAGACTAATTATCCCAGAATTGTAATATTATTTTTATCCCTGTGGGAGGGTGAGATGGACAACAATTTCGGAATAACTAATCGTGGGATAACTTGCTTCCCAACCAAAAGACCCCATAGTGTTATATAAACTGGATGTAGATCACCTCAGACCTCAATTTACATTAAAATAAAGATTCTATCCGTGTTTCAAAGTAACTTTTTCCAATATTAGGATGAAGTGTTATGTTTATGACCATCCACAAAATGTGTTGCAGTGGGATATTCTTTCAAATGGTGGCCTGGTTCAAGAAATGGCACATATTGCAAATGGTCGTGATTCTGGCAACTCCGTCTCTCTATTGCGTGTTAATGTAAGTTCTCTATCACTCATCAACTTAACATCAAAATCATCTCATCATAAAAAAAGGAATTCAAATGAAATTGTGAATTTTTTGTTTTAAAACACCTGTAATGTCTTTCGACTCATACAGACTTGGCAAAAAATAGAGTATAGTTGAAGAAAAAATCTTATAGATATGATATAATTTAGTTGAAATTAAGTTTTAGTCATGTTAGTACGTTTACTTTTTACTATACTATTTCAAAATAGAGTCCAAGCCCCCCTTGTTCAAATTCTAGAAAGACGTTTACTTTAAAGTCCAATATTTTTCAAGAATCTTTTAATCATGTAAGAGATTTCAATGCAATAGTTAATAAAGAGAACTTCTATTTATTATATTGCGTTGGGACTGAGATGTCTACATTTATTTGCTATAATGAAGCTATACTGATGAAGATTTATATTCCCGACCCCAACTTTTTATGGTAAATAAATATGTGAATTTGTTTTTGTAGAGTGGAAACTCAAGCCAGAACAATATGCTGATACTCCAAGAGAGTTGCACAGATTCCACAGGCTCCTATGTAATATACGCACCGGTCGATATTGCTGCAATGAATGTGGTGTTAAGTGGTGGTGATCCTGACTATGTGGCTCTATTGCCTTCTGGTTTTGCAATTCTCCCTGATGGTTCTACTACTAGTACTACTGCCCCACGTGGTGCGGTAAATCCAGGGACTAATTGTACTGCTGGTGGTGGTTCGTTACTCACTGTGGCATTTCAGATACTAGTTGATTCAGTACCAACAGCAAAGCTTTCCCTTGGATCAGTTGCAACTGTTAATAGTCTCATCACCTGCACAGTTGAAAGGATCAAAGCTGCTATAGGGCGCGAAAATGCATAACCAAAATCTAAGGTAAGATGCTCCATCTGTTCCAATTTATTTGATGGACTTTTCCTTTTTTTTTTTTGTCTGTTCCAATTTATTTGATGGACTTTTCCTTTTTTTGTCTCTTCCGAGAAGAATGACACTCTTCTAAAGTTGGAAACTTTACACTTGATCAGAAACTCTTATAACCACACAAATGTTGTGACATGTTAAGATTACATATTGCAAAAGTTTTATAACCACACGGATGCTATGACACATCTAAAACCACAAGTTCCTTGACAAAACTATATTGCAAAACTCCTTGACAATATGTTATATCAATTAAAATACATATATCATTATTATGTGATCATTTCATCTAAAATATCTTTTTATATATAATTGGTGAGTGTTCCTAGAGATTCTCTTCTAATAAACGTGATTGACCCAATTCTAGATCATCTTCTGGAATCGTATAACTGTCAAAAGTGAGTGACTGTTCATTGGAACTGTTATATTCCGAATACTCATAAGGTAGGATTGACGCCCGCCTCCCCCAAACTGTACTTGCAAGTTTCCCCGCAAAAAGCTCTCCACGCCTACTCTTAGAAGAACACTATTTTTCTTTAGTTAGCTAGTTCTTCCGACCGTAAGACCCTTTATGAGTAAGGTTAATCGAAGGCCGGGGAAAGTTTATTGGCAAGAGGGAACCATTTCTCACCCAACCCTACCTACCCATGTATTCGAGGGAGAGGCTGAAACCGAAAAAGACCAGGTTCCACACATATGAGACAGGCAGAAGATATGGGACGAGCAGTTTCTTGAAGAGTGAATTCGATCCTATAGTTGTCTTCTTTGTTCGAAAAATGCGCAGTGGAAAGGGATGCTAGTCGGCTCGGCAAAGTTGTAGCCCAAAAAAGAGGATCAAGAGTAATTCCTCACCTATCCTGTCAGGGGCCCAGTGGAATGCTCGAGTATAGATTCCCTGTGCTCATGTAAACGGCCAAAGTGTCCAAAAAAGCATCCAAGCCTAGCTAGTGGTCAATAAATTAAAATAATGTAGAATAATGAGGTTTCAGGTTCAATAGAATGAACGAGATACGCCCAAATTGAACCGAACATCACCAGCCAATTTTTTTTTTCTAAAAATATTGTAGAAAAACTAAATCAAACAAGCACAACTTTCCACCATCAAACACCTAAGGATACATGCATGCAGTGACAAGTTCTGCTTGCAACATATCGACTGAATCCATCGATTTGGACTTGAATGTGTGTTTGTGTGTGTGAAATCTTGTATTATACTCAGCCTATAGGTTATGGTGTTATTTATCAAGTATCTTATTAATATATGGCTGATAAAAAATAATGATTCTTTTGGTTAATAATCTAATTCAATTTCGTTATATTCGTTATTCTCATCTAACCATTTTGTTTGTTGGGTACTACAGGTAAAAGTCAAAAGGAAAAAGAAAAGAAGGATGAGTTTACATATATTTGTAGTTGCGGAACAAGGGAAGGAGTCAAGAACGCACCTCAAGTAATAGGTTCGGGTATTGACTTCATCATTAATGAAATTAACATTGATGTAAACAAATTCCTTCTTTTATTTCTTTCAATTCCCATCAGTCAACTCAAGTTTTTTTTATTCTTTTTGGTTTCACTTTACTTGAGGCTTCGAAATTGGATGTTTCAAATTCTCCAAGGATCAACTTTTGTGAAGAATTACAAAATATCAAAATTTTCTAGAAGCTATCAGAGATTTCTATCAAATATTTCAAAATCTTCAATATTGGACAGATCTTTAAAATGAACATAAAAGATTTTCTGTGCCCATTGTAATGTTGAGTAATTTAAATTCTCATCTAGATGAGCTCAAATGAAATGATATGAGCAGTGCTGGTTTATATATTTAATCACAATTCTATTTGAGATTAAGGCGCAATTATTATAATTTTTTTAATTAGATATTTGAGTTGTGACTTTATGTGATCCGTTGGACGTTTCACAAAGTTTGAACTCTCCAAGGTGTGTTTGGTATAAATGAAAATAGTTTCCGAAAAAAACATTTTCCCGAGAAGAGATTATCTCACTATCCAACAATCTCTAAGATTTAGAAGATTTCTCAAATAAGTGAAGAAAGTCGTTATACTTCTTTCAGTATGAAACTCTCTTTTTTAAGGAAAACATATTATTATTATTGGTGGTTGACAAAATAACTTATTTCTTGGAGAACATTTTCTTCCATAACAAACACACCCTCCGCCTTTTAAGTTTTAAGATTATTGGCTATAGCTTATCTGCCCCCAAAGGAGAGGAAAACAAAATCCTTACGCTTTGAAGTTGACAAAATATTTTCCATTAAAATGGTTTTTTGAAAAATATTTTTCAGAAAAGCAAGTGACTTTCTTGTTTAATTTCTTGTATTTGGTACGTAAATAAAAAATATTAACCTTAAAGCATTTATATAAAATTGAGATAAATATTGTGGGAGGTAAGGTGGGAGCAGGGGTGTGGCATGGCCAGGGGCGAATTTTTGTAGATAAAATGGGTCGCATGAACCCATGGTCACCCGACTAAACTCGATATATTATGTATGTAATTTCTAAAATATATCTAATATTAACTGAAGTAACTCATGGTCAAATGAGACTAAGTGGTGCACTGGTTAAGCACCGACTTTCTAAAGCAACCTTTAAAAGCAATGATACTACTTGTGAAACTTGTTTTCTCTACTTCGGAAAGTTATTTTCCTTATTTTTGAAGAACTTACTTTACTAGAGAAAATATTATTAAATTTTTTTGACCAATTGAACATGAAATAATTAGAATTGTTTTCTGAAAAATATTTTCATCCACACCAAACACTATAAAATAATCAAAATGGACCTTATTATAGGGGGTATGTTTCATTTTAGTCGTTAATATGCTCCACTTATCGATATGATCTTTACTGCTTGTCAATTAATAGATGTTTCTTATCTCACTAGAATCGGTAAGATACAGCCTAGTCAGCTAGCTCACTTATTTGTATTTATCTGTAATGAGAATTTTTTATTTTTATTATTAATAAAAGGTCATTAAACACATTATCTAATGGTATAAATTCGCCAACAAGAAAAGGGAGCCTCCTATTTATAGGATACAAAAAAATTATTCCACAACAAGAGGTGCTGACGAGTTCAAGTTACAATACAACCTCTTCCTTTGCTAGACCTTACCATGAAAGGAATGGACATCCATAAATATTATTGTCAACTGTCAATTCTTCTGCGGATATACTTAGTGACCACAAATTTTCGTTGACAAGTAAACATACGAGCGAGAAAACTGTGGAATTTTTATTAAGAAGAAATTATCTTCTTTTATCTTTTTCTTTCTGAAAATCCTGGGTCTCCTCAATTATCCATCTTGTTCTACGAGTATCATAATAGAATTATGCATTCAACCAACCAACAAGAAGTACACGATTTTTTTAGGGTGTGTTTGGTATGACGAAAAATGTTTTCTTAAGAAATAATTTTTTGAAAAATAAGTGATTTTCTACCCATTTTTTGTGTTTGATACGCAAGTTAAAAATGTCATTTTAAGAGCATTTGCATATATTCAAAGCAAAGCATTATGAGGTTTTTAATTTTGGAGTGCAACATTTGGTGGTTGGTGAGGGTGGAGGTGGGTGGGGGTTGGGTAGGTCGAGGGGGCCTAGGGGGTGGGGAGCCAATTCGGGTGCGGATGGGGATTCCCCAATAGATTCTACAGATTTGGATTTCGAACTCTTCTTTGGTGTCAAGGTAATAGCTATGAATAGTCCATAAACTGAAAATCCATAACCCCAATTGCTACGGGGGAAATCATCAAGGTATTTGTGTAAATATAGGTGGGATAGGGCAGGGGTAGGGTGGGGTGAGGGTAGGTGAGTGGGTGGGGGTGAGTGGGATAGGCAGGTAGGGATGGTGGATAGTGCAGGGGTGGGTTGGGAGATGGTTGATATGTTTTGATCGATCCGGAAAATGTTTCCCTTAATTTTTTAAGAAATTTGTATTTGGCAGAGAATATTTTTTATAAAAAAATACTTTTCAAGATATTTAGTGCAACCAAACAAGAAAAAATAGAAAAACATTTTTGATCATATCAAACACACCCGTAATCTCTCTAGTTTTATTATTCTGTTGTGAATGCACTTTAGTCCTCTTTTTAATCAGTACTTGTATACAATATTAGTGTATTCTAATCAAATAGATACTCATAACTTGTAACACCGATTCTTAGATGCTATTTCAAATTCCCATTATTTTGGTTTCAAATTCATGGACTAATGCAATCTTTTTCCTGTCTTTTTGTAATGGGAATTGTATATGCGTTTGAGATTCGCCATGTTATCGCGGCTTAAGCAATTGAGTCATGATAGAGATTATATCTGGACGTGCGTGGGGCAAGTTCTAATTTGGGACTATATTAATCCATATGTTCAATACAAGTTATATTTCAAATGAGGGAAGATAGAGAAGTCATGATTTATGTTTGGTCTGAAAGGCTCGACAAAAGTGTCAATTTTGTATGGATCTATGAGCTTATAATGAAAGGACACATTACATTATGATTTTTCAAATTCCGTATGTTCCGCTAATTCCCCTCTTCACTCCTACTCCTTGAAACTATGCCACAAAATTTGTCATATGATAGTAGTGTTAGAAAATCTGAAAAATTAGAGAAAAAACAAAAAAGAAGATGATAAACTCATTGTATTGTTTCTTGTATTCAATCAAAATAGAAGAATACATCAAACTATTTATAGAGAACAATATAAAAGGAAATGTGCTATTTCCCTTATAAATCTTAATCTAAAAGGAAGTAAATGTTCTAAAATACCTTCACTAAAAGAAAAATAAATACTCTACCATTAATGTATATCTTAAATTAGAAAAAATAGAAGAAAAAAAAGGGCAACACAATACACAAAACATTTCGTGTTATCAGAGTCCAGGGAAGAGCCGCTCTCCAAGGATGTGATTTAGATATACTATCCTAATACAAATATTAGTGATTGCTTTCACGATTCGAACCCGTGACCTATAAGAAATTATAGGCTTGACCTATTCAACCTCCTTAAAAACACTTTTGCATTGATAAACAAGACAACTTATAGGGACGTATCTTATCTCATTTTAATTGTGTTCTCCACCTATGTCGTGATCCTCATGTCCACTTCAGCTTGCTGTTGGGTTGTTGGTATGGTATATCTTTGTGTATTTTAAAAGACCACACGGTTCCGTAATATACATGGTAAGTGTATATCACGGTTTGTACCATAATTAGTTGTAATATTTTGTACCACATTATTTGTAATTAATTAACATTGTACTCTTATCATAATTATAGGATTCTTGTACAAGTATAATAAGATTTTAGGAGTAGAATAGGAATAAATTTTTTCTATTATGGAAATTGTAAATTGTATATACTCTTTTATTAATAAAAATAATTTATTTCTTTCATATTTATATAGGAGTTAATAGGGTCTTTCATAAATGTATTGATGTATTATTGAAGACAGTAGCAGCATCCTTATCTCCACGGCCACTTAAATTAACAACTACCTTTTCACCATCCTTTAGAGTAGGAAGTGCATGAGAAGCTTCTAAGGCTGGAATGTCCCTTCTAACCTGCACAACCGTTTAAATGCTGCAACACAAAAGTGAAATAAATATTATTTACAATTTTATACTATGATTGTATGGTCAGATCTCTCTAGAATGGTTATCATTTATAATAACAATCAAAATTTCTTTGGAATCGATTTTCATGTTGTTTTACATTATATGTTATCTATAATAGTATTTCGCTATAGCAGTCGAAAAATATCCCGACAAACAATGTTATTATAGAGAGTATTAAATAAGTTAAACTCTTTAAAGAATATTTGTTTGAGATAATTTACCTTCTAAGGCTTGTTCATCTGTGACAGTAGAAAATTCTGCACGACCGATGTCTTTAAGAAAGATAAGCTCTGGACTAACACCTGGGTACTCTAATCTGCATGTTCAAGCAATATTGCACAGAATTAGGAATGTCACGTTGATACTTATATATAGCAAGTATTCAAGTCATACACATTACTATGTTTTTCGATCGAGTTAAAGAAATTGCTAATGTATATGACTTTATACAATAATGTAGTTTAACCATAATAGCATGTATGTATGTTATTATCTTTATTAGGTTGTCAATTAACGCTTATGATTTCCTTTTTACATATAATTAGCTTATAAGTGAGTACCTTTTACTGATAGAAACCCACATGCAGGGGCATATATAGCTAGCTAGAAGGAAGGGGTGTAATTAAATGCCTTTTTTTTATATAAAATTTCCAGGATGGATCCTGGAGAGTTGTATATTATTATTGATCAATAAATTGGGGGGACTATTCCTTACCCCTAATAAACAACCATTGGTTGCAAGCAACTATTGCAAAAACGAGAATGCTAATTACAAGCAGTTGGCATTCTCTGAGACTAAGATGACCTATACATCTAGCTAACAAAAAAGATGGCTTTGTTATATCTAAGTCTTACACTGGGCAGTTGTCTCTTGTCTAAAATGTAAGGTCCAACAGCCCCCCTTGGCAGCTGGTTTGCATTATGAACAATTAGTAGTAGCTAGTTTTGCAAGATAGTCTGCCACTTTGTTAGCTTCTCTGTAACAATGATCGAAGACCACTTCCTTGGATGCTATCATCATCAATAATGTGCTTAAGCTTGAGGTTGCTGTTATTTTCATTTCTCAGCATATTTGTCACAATCATTGAGTCCAATTTCATAATGAATTGGCTGAAGTTGCTATCTTTGATCCATTGCCCAGCGAATTTAGCAGTTATTGCCTCTGCCACATTGTGACTATCACACTATATTTGGACAGCAAAAGCAAGTATAATACTTCCATCTTCGTTCCTTGCCACACCTCCAATACCAGCTTTACCAGATTGCTCCATGTAGCTCTCATCTGTATTTACTTTGACCCATCCTTGTCGGGGCAGAGTCCACTTGACAACCTTGCTAATGATCCTTGGCCTGAGTTTCTCTATTTCTGAACAAACATGAGGCCATTGCCAGTTCACCTTGTAATTAGGAAAAGCATAGTATTTGTTGCTTCATTCTTCTTGTATACAAAATGGTTTGGTACCCATATCTACATTTACCTCTTGCCTCACACCTCCCAATAAATAAGTAATGGCGTCACCTGTATGATCATCTTGTGAATTGCATTTTTGCTTTGAGTTTGCCCCCACTCCTGTAAAAAGATTCTTCTCGGCTTCCTTTGATATCTAATGCCCAATGGATGCCCAAAAAATTTCCACAACCTTTGAGCAATCTCACTTTCAAAAAAGAAGTGTTGAATGGTTTTCAGCACTAGTACTTCACAGCATAGACAGTCAGTTGGCATATTGTCCACAAACCTGCATATAGAATTGTTAGCAAAAGGTAATCTTTTTTTAATTAATCTCCAAGAAAGAAAAGAAATTTTGAAAGTGATATTTTTATGCCAAACTCTACTGATCAATTGATCAGGTGGATGTTGACTTCTGATTTCGTTCCAGGCTTCCTTGTTTGAAAAAATACCATCAGGAGCAGTCTTCCAAATAAGGTAGTCTTTCTTGTTAGGATCTCTTATATTGATGCTGAGTATGTGTTGGCATATCCAGTTGGGCAATATGTTGGAAAGCTGGTCCATGTCCCAAGTTTGCTCTACTATGAAGTCCTTTACTTGAATTTTGGCTGAGCATACATACTCTGGACAGTACTTGGCAATATTACTAAGACCTGTCCAGTTGTCCCACCAAAAGTTGCTATCACTTCTCTGAATACTCCATATCATGTTGGCTCAGCTTAGTCTCTGGTTTTGATCAAGATTTTTCATATGTGCTAGTTTCCAGAGATGTGCTCTAATGCAATATTTGGCTTTGGTGAACTGTGCTCATATTTGGAAGGGGTGAGAGCAGTAAGGGTGTAAATAGGTAAGGACTGTAAAACATGCTTTATGAGAATAATTTTATCCCCAAATGACAACATTTTACTCTGTCATCCATTAAGTCTCTTGATGATCTTTGAGAGCATCTTTTCAAAGTATTCTCCTTTTTTTCTCCCCAAATATATTGGACAGCCTAGATATTCAAATGGAAATAATTTGTTCATATATCTCGTAGCCTCTCTAATTTTGTTGATTTTAGATGGTCCAGTCCTTGGAGCAGTTAGAAAGAAGCATTTGTTGTTGTTCATTTTTTGCCCCGAGCTCCTCTCATACCAGTGTATTTGCTTCATAACCATCTTGATTGATTTGGTATTGCCACTTGTGAAAATAACAATGTCATCTGCATAAGATAAATGATTAATTAGTGATCCTGCATTAGGAATGGAAAAAGGTAAGAAATGTTCATTATGATTAAGATTATTAAGGAGCCTAGCCAAAACTTCAGCACCAATAATGAAAAGAGAGGGTGAAAGAGGATCTCCCTGTTTAAGTCCATGAGATGAAGTGAAGAAGCCATTTCTGTTGCCATTATTGATAATAGAGTACCATACATTGGATATGATTCCCATCATCATGTTGGTGACATCTTTAGAGAACCCGAATCTGTGTAATATAGCTACTAGTAAAAGCCATGACATTTTGGCATAGGCCTTAGCCATGTCTAGCTTGAGAACCACATTTCCACCTTTGTTTTTGCTCTTAATGTCTTGGACAATCTCTTGTGCCAACTGAATGTTTTCTGTTATAAGCCTTCCCTTTAAAAAACTATTTTGATTCTCAGAGATCATCATAGGTAGCATAGGGTTGTGCCTCCTAGAAATAATCTTGATGATAATTTTGCTGGAGAAGTTACTGAAACTGATAGGCCTAAATTCAGCAAAATTTGAAGGACACTCCACTTTAGGAATTAAAACCAAAAGAGTATGTGCAAAGAATTTGGTCAGTTTTCCTTCAAAAAAGAAAAACTGTATAAATTCTACCACCTCTTTTTTAATAATATCCCAACAGCAATCATAGAATTTCTCTGAATAACCATCAGACCCAACAGCACTGTCAGTGCTCACATTGAAAACAACTTCTTTAATCTCATCTTCCTAGGGGCATTTAGTCATAGTCCTGCTGTCTTCTTCATTGATGCACGTAGGGATTCAATTTAAGATCTCAGGGTCCAAAGTAGTGTGTTTAAGATTGAAAATGTTTGAGAGCCACTTTAGCAGTCTTCTCATCCCCAGAAATCCATCTTCCCTGTTGTTCATAATTCTGTTTAGCCCGAGTCTTCTCCTCCTATCCCATATAACAGAATGGAAAATTTTGGTATTGCTATCCCCTTCTTCAAACCACCTAACTTGGAATTTTTGTTGTAGCAAGCTGTTCTGCTTGTTTAACCAATAAATATATTCAGCATGCCCTTTGTTACGCTCTTCTCTACTGTCTTCGGTTCTCAACTCCATGTCCGTATCCTTCATATATTGCATCTTAGCTTCTCACGGCTCTGCTTTTTCATTCACATCCCCAACTTCTTCCCTAGATCACTTGGATAGTCTTATCCCCAATCTTTTTAGTTTTTATTGGAGTCTCCCCATTGGATTGCCATCGATATGCAGTTGCCAGTCTGTAGTAACCACATCCAGGAAGTCATTTTGACAAGTTCAAAAATCCAAAAACTTGAAGTATTTTTTCCCGCTACTTTGTTCATTGCTACATATGAGTAGCATAGGCCTATGGTCCGAGCTCACCCTTGGCATATGCTTCACAATGTTAGAACTGTACTTTTGAGCCCATTGATCATTAACAAATACTCTATCCAACCTTTTCCAAATCCTTAAACTTGGTCTCCAGTTGTTACACCATGTATAATTAGAACCAGTATAACCAATGTCAACCATTTCACAAGAATCCATACATTCTGAAAAATCATAACTCTCCATATTTCTATGAGGTAAACCTCCAAGTTTTTCTTCAGGATGGAGGATAACATTAACGCCCCCTCCTATGCACCAAGGTTGACGATAACCCTGTTGAGATCCTCTAGACTGCTTCATAACTCCATTCTTTTAGTAGGTGTACATTTAGCATACACAGTAGTTATACAAATTTCTTGACTGTTTTGATTTTTTTGTATTTTGAATGTCAATTGCCGCTCATGATTCTAAATTAGGTTGACAACAACAGTTATCCCTCCACAAACGCCATATTTTACTATTGATGTCAGAGATGCACTGATTGTAACCCAAAAATCTTTTGTACCCTTCAATTTTATTGATATTTACCGGAAGTTCTGATATTGCCACCATATCAATCTTGTATTTATTGATCATTATTTTAAGTCTGTGAATGGCCTTCTTAGATCTTACCCCTCTAATGTTTCAAATGATTGCACTGATCATTGGAAACAATTAAAGATTAGAGTTTTGGTTCTTTCCTCCTTCGGTAGGAGGTGAAGAATTTCCTTTGCTTGTTTTGTTGCCTTTAGTGCTTTTATTGCTTCTGCTTCTGCCACTCTTTTGTTGTTGGCTATATTCTTCCTCTTGGTTGTTTTCAACATCATTATGATCCTCCAACCTGTTTGCTTGTTTGCTCTGTATGGTTCTTTCTTCACTATTTGCTTCCCTATGCTGCACATCCTTGTTTTCCATCATTCTGCTTTTTATACTCATTTCTCTGTGAATATCTGGTGGTATGCTTTTACTGACCCATTTTTTGCCAATTTTCCCCTTTTCATGTCTTTTGTGTTTACTTCTGCTTCTTCTATCAGATGACAACCCATTTCTATCACACACATCCTTCAAATGTTGATGTGCATCACTCTCTTCCTGTGGCTGCTGCGTGTTTTCACTTTCCTTCCACTCATCTTGATTACTGATCTCATTCCTATTCTTCTCATTGTTATTCATCATTTTCTGAGAGTTGTACGTGTCAATCATGTTATCATTAAAATCCACCACTAAATTAATTCCTGGGCGAATTCTGATAACAGATGGGAGGCTGGATTATTTTTCAACATCATTCAAGCTTTGTATTCCATTATCTCCAGTTCCTTTTTTGTAGTTATTTTCCTGATCCCCTTCTTCAGTATTTTTTTATGATCTGCTCATAGTATCCTGTTGTTGTTCCATTTTTTTATCAGCCATTCTAGTAGCAATTTCCCCTTCACTATATACTTCCTGACTCTTATTCTGCTCCTCTGTTTCAGTACTGTTCTTTTCTAAGTTTTCCTTGTTCTAATCTTCTACTCTTTCTTTTCTAACTTTAACTTTCATCTTTGTCCTCTTCTCTTTTCTTCCTTCTTTGTATTTTGCTCACTCTCACTTTAAGTACAGATTCTGTCATTTCCACATTTCCCTCCTCTTTTTCCATCTCCTTTGATTTTTCTCTTGTAACATGTTTGTCCTTGTTTGTTTCCCTCTTCTCATTAGCATCAATTTCTCCAATTTGTTGCATTTTATTGATATTACTGGACCTTCCTTCATTGTTCTCCTGAATCTTTCTTTTTCCTTTACCATCAACCTTCAGTTCCTCTTCTTGAACATTTTCAGCATCCATATCATTGTTATTTATATCACTTGGTTCAGTTGTATCATCTCCCTTGTTCTTTTCGGCTTTAGCTTTTTCCTCTGCCCTTTTTGTTCAACTTTTCTGCACTGGACTATAGAGTGTCCAAGAATCTTGCAATACCTACAGTACTTAGGCACATTTTCATACTCCAATCCATGATAGAAGATGATTTATGCTGCTATGTGTATTTTGTTTGTCTTATTTATTTGCATTAGATATTGCTCTCTTTTGCTTCTTTGCTTTCAGAATTCGCTATCATGACTTACTCACTTTGTTTGTCGTACTTTACTTTGCTTTAGCTTGTGCCTTGAGTCGAGTGTATCTCGAAAACAATCGCTTTACCTACTAATATAGAGGTAAAATGTGTGTACACTCTACCCTTTCCAGACCCCCATAGTGTGGAATTTCACTGGGTATGTTGTTGTAATCTCGGTAGAAACCCTTCATAGGAGAGGTATCCTCTTCCATACCGACAGATATTGAATTCACTTTGGGTTTAGTAAGGTCTACCTCAAGTCTAACTTTTGCCATGCTTGGCCTTGTTCTGTGATCTGTAGCAAAGTCAATTGATAAGGGCAAACCAGCTGGTTCAACAATTTGCTTTATATAATTCCATGAGTGACAGTGGTATGGAAGTTCCGGCAATAAAATCCAAACAAGAACTATAGGAGAATCTTCATCGGGTTTAAAATTGAGCGACCCTCTATTTATACTGATCTCTTGTACCAGATATTCTTGACGTCATCTTCAAAGTCTAGAAAAACTGTTTAATAACCGTGATTTTTTCTGCAAATTTTGATCGAATCTTCTCAATTTGGGGGCGATCTTTGATGAATTTACCAAGAGTAAACTTGCATTCCTCCTCCACCAGTCCTTAGATTTAAATAAGACCGCCGGCACACCACTGTGATCTGTGTTTGCTAGGGCTTGAGATGGCTGGAGCTTGAATTACGTTAGCATAGTTGGTATTTTTTTAAATCTGTTCATTTGTTGGATTCGCCTTGTAGTGCTCTATGTTTTTCTTTCATCATACGCGCCGGTTCTGGGGGCTCCTCATCTTGTAAGAGATAGCTCATGGTACACTCCCACTTGACCTCTAGCCATAGTTGCCGAGTGTTTATCTCTAAAGACGAATTTAAAATTAAAATTTAATAATTTTTATCATTAATTATATTGTACTGTTAAAATTATGAATTCAAATATACTATTTTTGATAGATATATATATATATATACTCCTGGTTGAAAGTTATAAATTCAGATGAATCGGTAGCTAAACGATTACATCCACCCCGGTTTACCTGAATCAAGACAGTCCCACCAGCCTGAACTCCAATGAGTCTCACATCTTCATCTTGTATAAATTCATGAAACAAACCCAAAGCATTATAGCCACTCCCTACACATGCCACTAACACATCTGGTTTCCCACCCACTTCTCCTTGTCTTGTTTCCTAGTCTCTTTTCCAATCACTGATTGGAATTCACTAACCATGGTGGGACATAGGTGAGGTTCTATGGCTGCACCTGCTAAGAAATAGCTTGTGTCCAAATTGTTCACCCAATGTCGAATGCCTTCTGACATTGCATCCTTGAAGCTTCCTTCAACAGATTTCACCTGCATTTGTATTCGATTATTAGCTCCTTGTCAGGAATAGGGCAGTGACGGAGCTGAAATTCATATTATGTTAAGGGAATTCAATATATATAAATATATCTATAAATAAATAAATTGACCTTATATATATCATGTTATTTTCCGATTAAGGGGTTCAGTTGCACCCTTGCATCCCTGGACTAGGGGTCTTCCTGTCCTGTCATAGAAAAATCCCAAGCAAATGGAAATATTATACTTTGTTGGTGATGGTGAAATTTGAATCTAAAATTTCTTGCATGATTTTACGCTGTAGTAGATATGCTATACTGTATTATCCCCTTATCTAAAAAGTTTAATCTTTAGGGTAAGCACACTTTTAATAATTTCCTTTGTCTCATTTTATGTGGCATGTATATTTGCTGTTTAATTTGTCTATAAAAGAATGAAACATTTTCAGTTAACTTTTATAAGTAATTTAATTTTAAAATTTTCATTTTATATTTAATGAGATGATTTAATTTATAAACACACAAATATCTATGACTTTTCAAGTGGTCAACATAGTTACAGAGTTGAGGTATATCCCCCCTCCCCCACCCCTCAGGGCGGAGCTACCATTGCCCAATCGAGGGATGTCAAGCGATATCCTTCGCCAAAAATTTATATTGTATAAATAAGTCTAATTTTGATTATATAGGTATATATACAAGTGCTGACACCCCTCAACACAAGTTGAAGGATCAATGTAGTGGTTAAAGGGTTGCAAAAATTTCCTATGGTCATGAGTTTGATCCTAGCTTGCACACTGTGCCTCCCCATGAAAACCCACTACAAACAACCCTTTATGCCTGAGATTCGACAACGTAGCTCTTTTTTGTCATCTTTAGAACTAGCAACCTATGTGTAGTGAAAAAAGGCATTAACAAGTTTTACCACTTGGACCTTGCTGAATTAGATTTCCTCCTAGCACGAGCAACTTAGAAAGATAAAAAGAGCACAAACACGAGTAGACAACAAGTTTTATAAAAGTATTTTTAAATTTTATATCCAATTAAATATCATCACATAAAATGAGACGAATGAACTACTTAATTACATTATCTCACGTAAACGAACTAGGTCAAAAAGTGAAAGGAGGTACCTTTGCACCAAGATGCTTCATTAAGAGTACGTTGGAAGGTTGTCTTTCCATATCTAAGCTTCCCATAAATATTGTGCACTCCAAAGAGAGTTTAGCACAAGCAGCCGCCGTGGCAATACCGTGCTGCTCAGCACCGGTGGCCGCCATGATGTTTATACAATTCATACGATTAGCTAGCATCGCTTGTGCAATAGCGTTGTTAATCTTGTGTGCGCCACCATGGTTGAGATCCTCTCTTTTTAGATATGTCTGGACCTATCTCCCTATTATTGCTCTTGTAGTGATCTGTGAGTCTTTGGGCGAAGAATAAAGGAGTTTCACGACCTACATACTCCCTTAATATCTCTCCAAGCGGCTGCATTGAAAATAAGTCCAATCACAACTTTGTAGGAGTATGTGCAATTTGAAAGAAAAATACATTCTCATATATTTTAGACGCCACTCTTTTTTCATTAAGAAAATGACACCTTTATATATTTAAAAAAAATTAAATTGTAAGTTTCTAATTTTACTCTTAATGACACACTTTTATAAGCATATATATATATATATATATATATATATATATATATATATATATATATATATATATATATATATTATGGTATGTTTAAAGCGACAATTGATTTATTGAGATTATATGCATGGGTCATTTTAATTCATTAACTTTAGCTCGGATTCTATATGTCTTAAAAGTTCACTAATTAAATATGTACATGTAATTAATTTTGAACTCTATAATCAAATGAGTTGTGGTAGAACCACGAACTCGAACTCATAAATTATAAATCATGAATCCACTTTTAGCTCAAGGCAATAAATTCCAAAGACGGTATGTGCCAACTTTCTTTCTTTCTTTTTCAAACTTTCCTTATACACTCGAGCATTGCTATATAAAATGAAATAGATTGGAATAAAATGATTCATTTTACATGTTTTCTGTCTCATTTATGTGTCACATATTGAATTTCGAGAGTTAAACAGTTTAACTTTGACCGTGAATTCGGGTATTAAATTTTATATTTTTTTAAAATAAAATTTACATATTTGAAAACTACGTAAAAAATATTATAAGTAATAATAATTGACAATTCAAAATATTTAAAAGATGAAAAAAGTTATGGTAAAAAAGACTTGTTTGAAACTTTGAATCTCGAAATCTGAAAGGTGTCATATAAATTGAGATGGAGGAAGAAAAATTATAAGAACTTTTGACCAACCTGAAACTGAGGGTCATGCAAAGCAGAGTTGAATTCATAATGAAGCATTGTTAAAGAAGATATTAGCGTCTCAGGGACGAACTTTCCACCATAAATCCCAAATTTTTCATTACTCAATATTGGTTTCTTTTTTTTTCATGGAAAATAGCTTCAATGGTGATTGTGGAACTCGACTAGGGCCAATAGCTACAGAAGAATTAACATTAGCTTTATAAATATGAGAGGGGAAGCCTTGCCACTTTCTTCTTGATATAGCAAATTTTCCTTGTTGAAGAATAATATGAATATTACTTGTCATAATTGTCTTTTTTTCATATATTTGTTAGGAGCACTTTGAGAAACTATATATATATATTATATAATGGACAGCTCAGGGCCGGCTGGTGGGGGAAGCCACTAAAGCAATTGTTTTAGGGGCCCCAAATTGAAGGCCTCCCAAAAAAATATTTTATACTATATTATACAATTATGAGTAAAAGATATTACATTTTATATATTTTTTAAACGTGATAGAGGTTATTGAAATAAATAATTCAAAGTTTGTACTCTTTTCGTCCACATTTATAAATAATATTCTTTTTTTAGTCAGTTTAAAAAAAAATGACACTTTCATATTTGATAAAAATCTAATTTTAAACTTCTTATTTCACCCTTAATAAGATGATTTATAGCCACTAAAGGTTCAATGACTTGTTTAGACCACAAGTTTCAAAAGTAATTTTTTCTTTAATTTTTTTGCCCAGTCAAATAACTTCACATAAATTAGAAAGTAATAAACATTATGCAATATATAAAAATAAATAAACAAATTGATGACGACTTTGATAATTTTAAAAAGATGAAGTCTCTTGTAGAGTTGCTTATTTCTTATAAATAGTGGATTAAACCATTTTTTTTACTTCAAAATACACTTGAATTATTCTAAATGTATGAAACTATTTTGACATTGTGGTACAAAATTAAGATTATTAGATTATGAGAATTTACAAAAACATTATCTTAACCGTCAATATATGTTTCTTATACAATATTTATTTAAACGTTAGTAAATAGAGTTATTAACTATCTCTAACGGTGTAAACTAGCATGTGATTGAGTGAATAATTAAGATACATATAAGATGGTCTGTATATCATCTATACTAAAGAAGAAGAAAGAATTTGAACAAAAGTATAATAAATTTTATTAGAAAAATTAAGGTCTATTATAAAGATTTGGCTTTAGGCCACCGATTTCGTTGAACCTCCCTGATTATGAACTAAAGTTTAAGATTGAGCTTTCGAGATCTTCAAGAGGTTGTTCTTTGATCACGTGTACAATTCTTGTTGTAAATAGTTTATATGCCACTACTTAAATAGCCTCTAAGGGGTCGTTGGTTGGAGAACAAGTTATCTCGTTACCCCGAGATTAATTAATTATTCTGAAATTAGTTATTTCATGATTATTATCTCATTCTGCTATAGGGATAAAAATCATACTACAATCTCATACTTAGTTATACGATGATTTTATTCCAATCATAGATGAAATAAATTCATATCAAAGTTAATTCGGGGATTAATTATCACTTATCGCTCGTATCAAAACGAACCCTAAAGGTAGAAGTACTTTTGTTCCGATAGAGATATCTAACGTGTTTACTATTATTTTTACTACTTTTGTTTTTTCACTAGCCAAAAAGGTCACAGGAGGAGGTAACGCAAAACACAAATGTCATGATTGGCTTATTGCTACCAAGAAAAATGAAATACTATTAGTCTTTCTGTCTCAATGTGTATGTCACTTTTCACTTCTCGAGATTTAAATTATGTGAATTTTGTCCAATATTTAAAATATATTGCTAATCTGTTACACCCCGTAATTTCGCGTATCGAGTATACCTTGAATTACGAAGCCTAAGATAAGGAAGAAGGATTCCATTGGAAGAATCAAGGAATGGTCGAGTTGAAACCGAAGACGTCATGAGAGTTTAAAGCGTTGTTATGCCATTCGTGCTTACAATTCTTACGTTGAGTGTGTCGTGTCAAGTCGATGTAAGATGAGAATAGTACAATGACCATAAAAAGGATGAGGAAGTCCTTGGGCCAAAGTTGAAAGCATATCCAAAAGATTCTGAGTTATACTCATCATTTCACGTACGTTGAGGACTCGATTAAATGATTTATGTTCCGATGACTCGAGCCCCATTCCGAGGGTTATTTATGACAAAAATGGATTTTAAGAAGGTTTATGGGTGGTTATAAGTCATTGGGATCACTTTGATCCACATCTCGACAATATTTGACGAAGATAGGACGATACACTAAGCAGTTCGCCCAACGGAATCCATTCCGCATCGCGGATGCAACCACATACCTGAGACACTTCTTTTCCACCTCACTTCCACCATATGCAGTGGCATATGCCGCCGCATATGGACATATGCGCTGCATATGCAGCCGCATATGTGAGGCGGTGCAATTTAGCTATTTAAGCCCAATCTCAAAGCCCTTCTCATTACATTTCATTTTCACTTCAAACTAAACCTATATGCTCTCAAACATCCTCCCAAGGTAAACACATCATTGAAGAGACATTCTACAAGATTAGGATGTGAATTCTCCCTCAAACAAGCTTGGATCATCTCGGAATCTCTCTTGGATTGTCGGAAATAATTCGGAAGTTAGACGAATTGGAAAGAGCTTTTATATGGAGGATCTCTTGGAAGTTTAAGGTATGATTCTTACTGTTTCTAGTATTCTTAAGTTCTCCTATCTTTGGATTATATTTTGATAAAGAAATCCATAAAGAAAGTGAGACAAATTCTATAGTTGATCATGATGATTGTTGTGTTGATTGTTGGATGGTTTTAATAAGGTTTTTGAATGAACTATGACTAGATTTCATGGAGTATGATTGTTGTAAGGTCAATGGTATTGTTATTGTTGTAAATGAGGTGAGGATAGCTTGAGTTGCCATAATAATAAGATCGAATAAAGTAAGCACGCTAAGTGTTCGACGAAATGTCACAACGATGAAATCTTAAAACCATTGGCTGGATATTGATATGGATAATCTTATTTTCTTAGGTCAACGATTATACGACGAGCGAGACGTCATAAAAGTGATGTTTCTCTGCTAACAAGGTATGTTAAGGCTCATTCTTTCTTTATTTTTGGCATGACCTATGAACAAGCGTAACCATAACGAACGTTCCTCCAAAAAAGAACTATTTTCTTAAAATTTGAGCTTATGAACACCTTTGTTTTATATTGTCATAGTTTATAAATCTTATTATTCTTAATTGGGATCATTCCCCGACTTAGTGGCATTTAGAATCATATATCTTCTTATGATCCTTGTTGACTCTTGGATAAGCGATTCATACACAGCTACATAATGATAATCGGAGGATAACGACCTTGAGTCACCCCGATTGAATTTATAAGGCCCTTCATAGTCATTCCATTAATTGCATTTATATATATATGTATCTATTTTCTTACCGAGCCGCACTATAGTCAGTCGGGTACAACGCTTATATGTGCACACCACTGCAGCTGGTTTTGATACTAATACGTCCCATATCTGGAGCGGGTATGAACGAGTCCTCTACGAGGTCGGGTATGATATGATATGATACTTTATGATATGATTTGCCCCACAGAGCGGCTTGATACTATACTATATGGCTGAAAGTGCAAGAGGGGAGTGAATTGTAACTTTTTCGGCTTGTAGTCAACTATAGGGTGACTAAGTCGACTACCATTTAAGTAATGCAGAAAGTAACTTGCGTAAAGTAAATAACACACAATATTTTATACTGGTTTGGATCCAATGTAGATCCTAGTTCAGTCCCATTGGGTTGCAATGTTGTTCTCTTAAGCTTTTTAATGGTGATTGGGTATAAGGTTTTGTTTGAATGGAGCTCCTACGTCTACACTCAAACTCTCGTAATCTTTTTGATACAATTCCTTACCAACTATACTATATCTCTCCTATTTTTTTTACACTATAAATCTCACAGAATTACATTGCTTATGAAAAGTAGAGCAGAGAAGTTGAGAAGTTGAGACGAAAGTATATTTTACTTCATCTTGTGTTGAGTCTTTAAATAGCGTTGATATGACTCTTGAAGAGAACACAACCCAAGAGTGTTGATCCTTGGAAAAAGGAATTAGGGATTCTATTTTTCAAGTATAAGGATAGAGCTTCATGATTGATTGTTTCCATACACAACTTTGCAATCAATGGTCTTGAGATATCTTTCTTCCTTTAATTGACCTTGGCTTGGTAATTTGACAATCTTCTTTCCTTGTAACTCGTATATCTTCTTTCCATATATGACTTGATCTCGTGTGCTTTAATGAATCTCGCTGGTACTTGTACTGACCCTCTTTATTACTGCATATCGAGTTTCCTTGTAGAGAATATTTCTGTTGGTACTATGGGAATATTCTCTATATCTTAGTGATAATTTCAATTGTTATCTTCTTAGGGTTTTGTATGTTTTGGATGTTGACACTTTGCACCTTTTTCTTTTTGGACCTGTGTAAAATATTTAGACATCATTAAAATCTGCACTAACAATCTCCTCATTTTTTATGATGACAACAAAAAATATTTTACTTTCCTTTTATTGTTAGTAGTTGACTGTCGACTGCTTCCCCTGAACCTTTGGAGGATTAGTTGACTTGACTGGAGTAATTGATTGCTCTCCCTGAATTGTGACTTCACTGGAGTAGTTGATTGCTTCTCCTGAATTGTTGCTTGCTTTTCTCCCCATTTGTCATCAACAAAAAGAAAAAGAACAAACACAGAACAATAGTAGCAATAAAATCACATATGGCATAGCAGTTACTAACAATGTCAAACTAAGCATAACAATAGAACCAAGCAACACAAAACTAAACAGTTATCAAACAACCATACTAAACTAAACAGTTAAAAGTGCATGATATGGAACATGCACAAAAGTAGCAGCAAAGCAAAACATTATTTGTAAAACACATAGCAACAGAGCCCAACATCTAGGGCTTTCAAAAGAACGTAAGGGTCGAAACAACAGCATTTTTGAAGTCCTCAATTTTCTCATGGAAGCGCAGAGAAAACATTTTTCAATGTTTTGAGCGCATCCTTGGAGGTCTTTTCCAACAACATCTTGAGCTTAACAACATCAGTGACTGTGTCCTAGGTGACAGACTTAACTTTAACGAGTAAATCCTATTGGGATAGCAACAGCTCCCTTAACCCATCTAGCTTGAGATCCATGACAGTGACATGATAAATAATATCATCAAGAAGAGGAACAGGTTCAACAGGAGGGTCAACCTCAGGCTGAGCAACATGGACTTCAACTTCCTTCTTAACCCAAAAATGTCTCTCTAAAACATAATCCATACTACCAAAGGCACGAGAATTGTAGCGTTGAGTGACAGGAGTACTAGGGAACCTAGTAAGCTTAAGATCAATGTCTTCAAGAAGCCTGGTAATTAACATGCCATAGGAAAGGTAAGGGGAATCCAAAGAAACATCGATCATAGCATTGATGTTAAGAGAAGAGAGTTTGAGTTTCTTCTTGGTGATAAGACAATAGGTAATGAGAGTGTCACACTGGGTAAGAGTGGAGAAGGAGCCAGATCTTGGGGACAGAGTAGTTGACACAATGTGGGCTAAGACCCTAGTGGTGAAGCAGAGTTACTTAGGAGTTAGTTGATTTGGAAGACAATCAGTGCGAGGCTCAACAATAACCTTTTTGGCTTGGTCATAGGAAACCTCAAAATTTTCTGGCCAAGAGTTCTTAAACAGACTAAAGAAACCATAACAAGAGCAGTCAAACAGAGCATCAAACATAGCGCAGTCAAGAAAAAATCTTTTTCCTAAAATAAGGGATTCAAGTTCATTGGGGCGAGAAGAAAAGAGGTTGGCATAAAACATGTGGACAAGGCTTTTATAAACCTTAGCAGGGCCATGAAAGATGCTACCCCATCATTGAAAATCAAAGTAGGGTTTGATATGATAGTGAAGAGTTTCAAGAAAGTTCAAATTAAAAATATGATCAACATTCACAGACTTATTTGATAGCGACACAAAGAGATTGAAGTTTTTAGTTTCTCAAAAATTTAAGTGAGTGTCGGAGAAGGTTAAGCAATGAGGGTAAAGTTTAAATTTCTTAGGGGAATCGGGACATGAATCATGAGAGATAGGACGCTTATCCAGTTGTTTTTCAGAGAGAAATTCTTCACTGTCGGAAAGATCATGATCGGAGACGGAGTGGATGGAGTTATCAGAGTCAAGACTGACGAGATGCTCTATTTTCCGAGAAGTTTTGGCATTACCACGAGAACTTTTGCAAGTGGGGTTCGAAGATTGCTTGGATGATTTTTCATGGGTGAAAAAAAGAGGCTAGCAGAGAGTTCTTAGGAGGGGAGAAAGAGAAAAGTGATGAAGCAAGTGGAGAAGAGATATGGCTTGTAAGAGTAGATAAAGGGTTTAGGGGGGAAAGTGGAGAGACCTTTATGGAGAAGGTAATCGGTGTGACGTTTGACAGCAAACATCATAGGGTAAGGGAAGATATAGTAATACTATATTGTGAAGAATATACCAAATATAAACTAGTCAAAACATATTAGATTTTTTTTTCCAACTTTCCAAGGGATTTGCAATTAAGCCTAAAGCTTTTCTAAGTGACAAAAAATGTTCTTCAAGCCGGGTATAGTAAAAACATCAGCAAGTTGAGAATCAATATTCACAAAAGAAATACTAATGTTTCCCTTAACCACACGATCTCTAATGAAATGATGCTTGATATCTATATGCTTTGCCCTAGAGTGATGCAGATGTTTTTTTGATAAACATATGGCACTAGAATTATCACGCTAAATATTAACCAGTTTAAAAGATAAATTATAATCACTTAGTTGATGCATCATCCAAATAATTTGAACACAACATTGACCAATGGCAATGCATTCACCCTCAGTAGTTGAAAGTGAAACAGATCCTTATTTTTACTATGACAAGAGATCAAAGATTTTCCTAGAAATTGACATATTCCACTAGTGCTTTTCCTTGCACACCTGCATACTAAACATGATGTTTGGTCGACTAGCAGTTAAGTACAGTAGTGACCCAATCATACCTCGATACTTGATTTCATCAACTGGTTTACCTTCATCATCATTGTCAAGAGAACAAGTAGTACTCATAGGGGTGGATGATGATTTTGCATTCATCAACCCAAAATATTGAATGATTTCATTTGTATATTTGGTTTGACATATGAAGGTTCCTTTGTCGGGTTGAATAATATGTAGCCCCAAGAAAAATGTTAGTTCTCCCATCATACTCATTTCAAATTCACTTTGCATAAGGTCAGAGGATTCCTTGCACATAGAAGGGTTAGAACTACCAAATATAATATCATCAACATAAATTTGAATAATGAAATTTCAGAGGAGGATCTTTTTATAAAAAGAGTAGTGTTATTTTTTCCTCTAGAAAAGCCATGATCAATTAGAAAAGTGCTTAAACGTTCATACCATACTCTAGGGACTTATTTGAGACCATAAAGAGCTTTTGAGAGTTTATAAACATGGTATGGTTTTTTAGAATTTTCAAAACTTGGTCGTTGTTTAACAAAAACTCTTCTTCAATAAAACCATTTAGAAAAGCACTTTTGACATCCAGTTGAAATTTTTTAATTCTCTTAAAAGAAGAATAGACAAGTAATATGTGAATTGACTCTAATCGTGCAACTGGGGTAAAGGTCTCGTCATAGTCGACTCCTTGTTGTGAGTAGTCTTGAGTGATTAGTCGAGCCTTATTTCTGACTACTTCAGCCAATCCATTCAACTTATTTCTGAACACCCATTTAGTTCCAATGATTGATGCATTTTCAGGTTTTGGAACTAAGGTCCAAACTTTGTTTTTCTCAAACTGATCCAATTCTTCTTGCATGGCTTTTATCGAATGATCATCCTTTAGAGCTTCATCGACTTTCTTTGGCTCCAATTGAGAGATAAGGGCAATATTTAGAGTATTCTTGCTAGTTGCCCTGGTTATTATTCTATCATTTATGTCACCGATGACAAACTTCTTTGGATAGTCGAATTCACTTCTCCATTCATTTGGTACTACTTCAACTGATACATTGGTCGACTGTTCTTGAGTTGTAGTTGACTTTTCTTGTGCAGTAGTTGTTTTTTTGTCAATTTTTGCTTCAGTAGATGGGACAACTATAGTGATGGATCCTTCTTCTTCATCTGTAATTGTACCTTTCTCGACCGAGCGATTAGTATCATCAAATATTACATGAATAGACTCTTCAATAGAAAGAGTATGTTTATTAAATACTCTATATGATCTAGAGGTAGTTGAGTAGCTAAAAAATATACCTCCATCGCTTTTTGGATAAAACTTAACAATATTTTCTTTTCTATTGTTATGAACAAAACATTTACACCCAAAGGGATGAAAATATCCTATGTTAGGCTTCTTACCATTTCACAGTTCATAGGGTGTCTTCTTCAAGATAGGTCGGATCAAACACCTGTTTAGAACATGACAAGCTTTGCTAACAGCTTCAGTAAAAAAATGATGTGGTAACTCATGTTCTACAATCATGGTTCGAGCCATGTCTTGTAAAGTGTTGTTCTTTCGCTCAATGACACCATTTTGCTAGGGAGATCTTGGTGATAAAAAGTTATAAGTATACCTTGTTCATTGCAGTATTCTTCAAAAGCTTTATTTTCAAACTCTCCACCATGATCACTTCTAATCAAGGTAAATTAGTATCCTTTTTCCTGCTATACTTTTTCACAAAAAAACTTAAAATTCTTTAGAGTATCATCCTTATGAGCAAGAAAAATAACTCAAGTAAAGCAAGAGAAATCATCAACTATTATGAATGCATACCTTTTTCCTCAAATACTAGCAGTTCTAGTAGGACCAACTAAGTCCATATGAAGCAGCTGCAGTGGCTTAGTGGTAGATACAATATCCTTTGAATTAAAAGAGTTTCTAGTTTGCTTACCTTTTTGACACGCATCGCATATATGATCTTTTGTGTAATTTAGCTTAGGCAGGCCTATTACAAGATCATGCTTAGCTAATTTTTCAATGAGTCTCATGCTTGCATGTCCAAGTTTCTTATGTAATGTCCATAGGTTTTCTCTCATTGAGGCTAGGCATATGTGTCTAACAGGGCTTTTAACCGAATCTAGAACATATACATTATTGCTTCTGCTTCCAGGAAGAAGTTCTTTGCCATATGGATCATCAACTATGATGCATCCTATTTTTCTAAATCTTACCTCGAGATCTGAATCGCATAATTGACTTATGCTTAGGAGATTATACTTAAGTCTCTTCACAAGACAAACATTAGTGATATCAACAGAATTATTTAAGGCAATGGTTTATGCACCAATTATTGTTCATGTAGAGTTGTCTCCAAATATTACTAAGACTCTATCAAAGTCGGCAATAGATTTGAACAAAATTTTGTCGCATGTCATGTGACTAGAACACGTACTGTCTAATACCATTTTCCTTTTTACTTCTTCTTATGGTGTTGCTACAAAAAAGAGTAGTTACTTTATTTTAGGTACCCAAGCTTTCTTGTGTCCCTGAGGATTAGTGTTAGTCATTGTTTTTGGGATTCCATGTTCATCATGGAGTAGATGTATAATGAAATCTGCATTGATAGAATTTGTGACCAATTTTTACCACAACAATTTTTTTTTAGAAAAGAGTTTCTCATTGACTAATGGATTAGTCGACTCATTCATCGAAGTTTTGATACTTCTAGACTTCTTGTCAGTTAACTTTAGTGATCTAGTCAACTGATCAGTCCTAGCATGATCATTTGACCTACCATTTGAATGTGCAAAAGTTAATTTGTCACTAATAGGTTTTTTTCCAGTTGACTTGTTACTATGAGTCAACTGGTTAGACCTGATAGAACTATGACTGGTAGATTTTCGCAAACCATTTAGTTGTAATTACAAATCGTGGAGTTCTTCTTGAAGAACATCCCTTTCAATCTCACACACTTCTAGTTTCATTTCCCAGTCTTTCTTTTCTCTTAAAAGCTTTCTATATTCATCAAAAACTTTATTTAAGTCCTTTAAGATTTAATCTAAAAGTTCTTGAATTTCATTACATTTAGGACAAGGGTAGGATCTTACCTCACTTGTTTCACCAAATCCCATGAAGCAAACATTTTCAACTCCTTCATCATCATCTAAAATTTCATCTTCGCTCCAACTGCTGAAGGCACTTTACTTTTGATAGTTCCTATATGGATTCCTTTTTTATTCAGGGCACTCAGATGCAATGTGCCCATATTTTTCACATTCATAACATTTACCATTATTCTGTTTTGGTCATTTGATCATGCATTTTCGAAAGCTTGATCCTCATTTCCTGTTGTTCATTGATCTTCTCACAGCTTCCACTACAAAACTAGATATCATAACTACTTCATCTTCCCTTGTATCATCATCAATTTCTCCAACTTCAGTTTTAAAGGCTACCATCTTCTTCTTGTTCTCATCCTGTCCGAGCTTGTTCAGATATGTCTTTTCAAATACAATTAGATCTCCTCTTACTTGATCATATGTAAGAGTCTTGAGATTTATGCTTTCAAGAGCAACAACCTTTGCGTGCCACTATGGAAGCAAGCATATGATTATCTTTCTTATGTTGTCCACAGAGGAAAAGACTTTTTCCTGAGGCCTTGATTTCTCTCAGAATTTTGTTGAATCATGCAAACATATCTTCCACAGTTTATCCTTCTTTCATCTTGAAAGTTTCATATTTATAAACAAGGAGACTGATGATGGTTTCTTTTACCTTATCTGTACCTTCATATGTAACCTCAAGTTTATCCCACATTTCTTTAGCTGTTTCACATGTGGATATCTTTTCATATTCCTCTCCACTAATAGCATTATAGAGAAGATTCCTGGCTTTTGAGTTGATTTGATTTACTACCATCTGTTCATCAGTGTAGTCGGCTAGAGATGCTAGTTCATCTATTGAAGTGGATTCTTCCTTCTTCTTATCATCAGTTTTGTTTTTAGGCACGGGGATATCTCCTAACTTGATGACTCTCCAGATCTTTACATCGTATTATTTCATAAAGGTTTCCATCCTTACTTTACAATGAGAAAAGTGTTTTCCATTTAAGTAGGCTGGTCTAGTTTGTGAAGTGCCTTCTTGAAACAAATCCCCAATAGTAACGTGATTTTACATGATCTTTATCTCACTTGCTGTTAGGCAATCAAGAATGTGAGACTTTTCTCTAATACCAATTGAATGTGCAAGAAAGGGGGTGAATTATAACTTTTTCGGCTTGTAGTCGACTATAAGGTGACTAAGTCGACTACCACTTAAGTAATGTAAAAAGTAACTTGCATAAAATAAATGACACATAATATTTTATACTGATTCGGATCCAATGTAGATCCTAGTCCAGTTCCCATGGGTTGCAAGGGTGTTTTCTTAAGCTCTTTTAATGGTGATTGGGTACAAGGTTTTGTTTGAATAGAGCTCCTACGTCTACACTCAAACTCTCATAATCTTTTTGATATAATCTATCACCAACTATACTATATCTCTTCTCTCTCTTTTGTTTACACTATAAATCTCACAGAATTATAATACTTATGAAAAGTAGAGCAGAGAACTTGAGAAGTTGAGACGAAAGTATATTTTACTTCATCTTGTGTTGAGCCTTTAAATAGTGTTGATACGGCTCTTGAAGAGAACGCAACCCAAAAATATTAATCCTTGGAAAAAAGGAATTAGGGATCTTATTTTCCAAGAATAAGGATATAGCTTCATGATTGATTGCTTTCCATACACAGCTTTGCAATCAATATTCTTGAGATATCTTCCTTCCTTTAATTGAATTCAGCTTGGTACTTTGAAAATATTCTTTCCTTGTAACTCGTATATCTTCTTTCCATATATGACTTAATATCATGCACTTTAATGAATATCGGTGGTACTTGTACTGACCCTCTTTATTATTGCATATCTAGTTTTCTTGTAGAGAATATTTTTGTTGGTACTAGGAGAATATTCTCTATATATTTATGATGATTTCAGTTGATATCTTCTAAGGGTTTTGTATCTTTTGGATTTTGACACTATGCTCCTTTTTCTTTTTGGACCTGTGTAAAATATTTAGACATTATTAAAATCTGCTCTAACAATGGCCCCATTGATCGGTTTGATTTTACAGACATGCATATATATCCATGATTGTGATAGTGTATTCCCTCAGAGGCTATATACGAGTTTCAGGTTGAATTCTGTATTCTTCTTTCATATTTCGTCCTTTATTAATATGTTGCCTACCTTACATGTTCAATACATCTTTTGTACTGTTCCCTTTTCGGGGACACTTCATTTCATATCTACGGGTACATATAGAGCTACAGACGATCCCTTACAGTAGGTGACCTAATTCAGTTAGAGGTTGTCACGCTCCCTTCTTCCCGAGTTATCTAGTGAGCTGATAGGTATAGTTGTGGTATATATGTACATAGTTGGGTATAGTAGGGCCCTGTCCCAACCAGATTTTATTGGTGTACTCTTTAGAGGCTTGTAGACAATCGTCTTGTATATAGTAGTCTTGTATGACCTTGCCGGCATTTTTAGTGGACCCATTGTGTTTATATCGGCCTTGTTGTATATATATATATATGTTGGGCCTTTTCTGCATGCAGGTGGTTGTATCTTTTGATCAAATAGTCATTCATCAGTGTCCTTGTCGGCCCATGTCTTGTTAAGTATTCGCATGTATCAGGACTGGTATCGTTGGGCCTTAGGGCACCGGGTGCCGGCCACACCCCCAAGGTTGGAGTGTGACAAACTTGGTATCAGAGCAGGTATGTCCTAGGGATGTCTACAAGTCATGTCTAGTAGAGTCTTTCTTATGGGTGTGTTGCGCGCCACACTTATAAATAGGAGGCTACATGACATTTTGGGTGGTTTCCTTCTTTCTTGATTTATATCATGCACTAGAGCCGAACTGTAAGCATCCACTTTCTAATCTTGTCGTGTTTACGATTTCAGCGATTTCTTCATTAAGTGATACACCTTCTATCAAGATTGACCCATCAGAGGATACGAGCGAGTTACCTCCCCACCAGTCTTTGAACCAGGTACGATCAAGGGCACCGAGGGAGACCCCTATACCGTCAGATTTGCCTTCAGATGTACCCCAACACCGTCCGACAAAGATGTTGGGAGGGCAGTTCAGGTCCCCAGCTGGTGGCTTCTCAGGAACGATATTGTCCCGATATGATCAACATGGATAGACCACTGGAATGGTCAGAGAGTTCACAACCCAGGGAATCCATTAGCCAGGGACAGTTAATGATCGGTAAGGCTGACTCAGTTGGATCAAGGGAAATAACTAAGAGAGCTAGAGTGGTTGGTGGTTATCGGGGAAGGCAGAACGAAGAAGGATTTTGGATGTATGATCAATATGACAGATGGTTACGACAGATCAGGTATGATCAGTGTTCTTGGGTAAGGCCGAGGTAGGGGTCATAACATTCAATATCTCAAGATCAGAATAGAAGTGGTTCAGACCAAGTGGGGCCTTCTGGGCCATATTATAGGATATATGGACGGATGCACACCTTACCCATATTGCAGGGAGACAGAAGGTTGTTATTGGTGTGGTAATTGAGGACACAAGATACAAAAATGTCCAGGGTTGGCCTTCAGGAGGAAATATGATAGCGAGGATGTAGCCTCGAGTTCTGATGCTACCCGACGAAGACAGAAGAGCACATGTATGCTATTGATTTTATTATTTATCTACCTACTTTCTACATGCGCAATTAGACATGTTTTATACTCTAGAAGAGTGGAACCATTTTAGGAGTCGATTTCCCAAATTTCCTATGAAATAAGGTATTCTGCTAAGAAAGAGTCATGGATGTAATGACATTAACTGAAAAGGAAGCTGCTAGTCCAATGGATAGTTAAAGTCCCATATGTGTATTGTGAATGGGAGGATATGGAGCACTCAGACCAACCTAGTGCTGGAATATGTGGCATGTTTCAAATGACTAGTAGATAAACTATGAATTCGCGTTAATGTGTCACCCAACGATTCTATGAAAGTCCTAGGCTTTGGGTAATAAATGGCAAGCTGATATAAGATCGAACGAAATTATAAAACAAAAAAGATCGTTGGAAAGGTTGAAACATCATGAGAACCTTTCTTGTTCCTTAGTGATTTATGTCCTATTGAATGTGAGAATTTGCCATGAATGTCTGACTTAAATAGTAACCCTGGGCTAGAGAAATGATAGGGGAATAGATTTCCAGAATCAAGTTATATGAAGCTTCTTCTAAGAAGATGGTTAAAGAAAAGTGGCGTAGAATGTTATGCCCGAACCAGTAGACCCAATCCTCCACACAGATCGAACAATGTGAAAAAGCTAGAAATAAGACATGTCCAATTGAGCAAAGAAGAATGCATACCCCATCTACTATAAACAATCTCGTGCGTGAGTGGCGTCAAAGGGTTATAGATTTTTGAAGATGGGTGATGAGGACTTCAAGTTCTGTTATGTGACTCTATGAGCCGACAGAGTAAGAACACCCGGTTAGATACAATTTACGATAAATATCACGATATAACAAAGGAATGACTGAGTAGTAGACGGATGTTCAGCAAGTGCATGAGGAATATTAGGGCAAGATACAGAGGTCACAGGGTATTCCTCACAGGGACAAGCGAGCGAAAAGAAATTTAAATGGTAAGGGTGCCAATGATGAGACTAGGAGGGAATCCACGACACTATGAGCACCTTGAAAATGGCAAATAAATAATATATAAATCCTCCTAAACAAAATAATAGAACCCCGAAGTAATGGAGCGATGAATACAAAGATCCATCAAATCAAGAGATCCGTCAAATCAAGGGACCCTTAAAGGAATTTAAGTTGGAAATGTAAAGATTAAAGGATTGAGTGATGAATTAACAAAAATCTAATACCCAGTAATGGGGGGAGTTTGAGTAAGTAGTAAATTGAAATCGGGTTACAACTTGAACTTGGATATGTCAAACACTAATTTTGTTCTGAATGCCAGCAAGATGATGGAGAATAAGTAATGAAGGTAATAATGAATAAGGCCTGATGTGGGCATGTAACGGAAGGACAAAATGATCAACGGACCTCAAAGAGGCCAAAGTAAATACTAAGTAAAAAGAGTTAAAGGGTAGGGAGGATAAAGTAAGGATAAAAGGGAGATAAATAATGGTAAATTGGGGATTTATAAAATTGACTGGAAACACCACGAGATGGATAATGTGATTAACATGAGATTTAAAGATAGATAAAGATGATGCCATTATCTCAAGTACGGTGATCATAGCGAATCCAGTAGATCAATGCCTCGCAGACATGAATTCTTCGATGAGAAAAGGGTAGGACGACCCTTAGTGTAAAAAATACTGAAGGACAGTACGAGTATGTCAAGGGTTTAAGGTATATACGATGTTGTCAGTAAAAGATTAGTCGAATATAGCGAATAGCAAATCTTGAAGTTACCATAGTCTAGTATCGTGCTCTTAATGTGAAGTTAATGTTCCTCTCAAGAAAGGCAAATATTCGAAGCAATTAAAAATAGTGGATACCTAAGAGATAAGGCTGACAAAGGGAAGATACGTCAAAGGTAAGGAGGTGTCTGGTTTCTAGTACGTAAGAAAAAGGGAAAGTAAGGTAAATAGTAAAGAAGCGAAACACGTCGAGAAAGGATACCTGAGAAAATATGGGGTATGACTAAGGGAGAATGGACCTACTTTGGATTAATTGCATATAGAACATCCGAATTGGAAGACGTTATAAGAAATAAGATGATTTCGACATAATAAACAAGGACGTAGTTGACAATATGGTCGAGCACCGCTAGTAAGAAAAAGAATATAAGGATTAAAGGGAAGAGTGAGGTAACAAGTACCCAGCAGGAATAGAAACCAAGTGATGATAATTCCCTAGAAAAAAATGCGGAGGAATGTTGCCTTATATTGGGAACTGAAGGAACGCTAAGACGAAGAAAATTGTAGCAATCCACCCATCAAGCATACATAGAGATATAGCGCGACGTGAAGTAAAGGTAATAATGTAAACCTTACCAAGATAGAAGGGATCCAGTTGATCCATAAGAGGATATACACTCTAAGCGGGAAGAATTAATAAGGGATTATTAAGTGGAACAGGAATCGCTAAAGTTTATTCCCTTATCATCATAAATCATTTTGATCTAGAAGACTGATATATAAATGGCTCGACATTACGCATCGTGGTAATCAGGACCATTTATAAGGTCGAAGATTGGCTAACAATTCATAATAAGACTATTACCCATTTTCCAGAGGTTATCTTGAATTATTGGACCGGTTTGAAGAGGACTTTGAATATTCAGATTCAGCCTATGTATTAGACTTGAAATGATGGTAACTATTATGTGGGGTACTAGCCGGTCGACACACAAGGCTTTGTGTAAGGGAGGTGGACAAGAATCCTATTGAAAGATGGAGGAGGAGCGATTCATGAAAGTGGTAGTAAATTGGATACATTGAGTCACGAGAAAATGCCCGGATTAACAAAATGATGTTTTAGAAGACTTGATGACAAGAGAGGAACAAAATTTGAAAAAGAGAAATGATGTAGCCCGTGACATTCGCAATCGTAGTACCCATACGTGACTAGAGAATGCAATGATAGATCGACCTGCTTACTTCGTTTTTACATTAGGCGTTAAGGGCATGATTAGGTATCCGCTTTAATTTTACCATGATAGAAATGTAGAGGTAAAGAAGAAGTTATTGAATGAAATAATTATATCTATGAGTGTGATGTTATGACCAAGGTAAGAAATGAAGGTATAAGAAGTGTGGGATAGAGATGGAGGAAAAGAATAAAAGAAGAAATAAATACTGATGACCATATTATTTTCAAAAACTCCTGACCTATGACGATCATCGCGCCATGTCATTTCACCATAACCTAACTTATGCTCCACACCTATGAACTTTTATCACATAAATCCTATCGCGTAAAGAAAGTGTAACAAGGGAATGAAAGTCATAGTGCAGATGTTAAGATTTAATGACTCAAGTAAATTGCAGTTACTATGTGATATTGTAAATGAGATGTACGATCGTGATGAGGAAATTATGTACTGATAATATTGTGTTTATGTAACCCTATAAGGTGACAATTATGATATCTGATTGTGCGATGGGTTGAGATGGTCCTATGTACCAAGGAACTCAGTCAAGGGTGCCAAAGGATATAAGAAGTCACCATCCCCGAGTAATGATGCCCCAACATTTTTGGATGAATGTTTTTAAGGGGGGAAGGATGTTACACTCTATAATTTTGCGTATCGAGTGTACCTTGAGTTAAGAAGCCTAAGATAAGGAAGAAGGATTCAATTGGAAGAATTAAGGAATGGTTGAGTTGAAGCCGAAGAAGTCATGAGAGTTTAAAGCGTTGTTATGCCCTTCGTGCTTACAAATTTTAAGTTGAGTGCATCGTGTCAAGTCGATACAAGATGAGAATATTACAATGACCATAAAAAGGATGAGGAAGGCCTTGGGCCAAAGTTGGAAGCATATCCAAAAGATTCTGAGTTAAACTCGGCATTTTGAACACGTTGAGGACCTGATTAAATGCGCCCGTGCACGAGATTTGATTGACTAATATAATAGCATCATTTCAAAGGTTTTTTTTTCAAAAGGACGGAGAATTAATAGCCTATCCCTAATCTTATAGGCCCTGCACCGCTTCATTTAATTGCTCTATTATAAAGAAAGGAAAGGTCGAATTAAGTTTAGATGACTCGAGCCCCATTTCGAGGGTTATTTATGACATAAATGGATGTTAAGAAGGTTTATGGGTGGTTATACTTCATTGGGATCAAAGGAATCACATCTCAACAACATTTGACAAAGATAGGATGATATGCTAAACAGTTCACCCCACAGAATCCATTCCGCCTCGCGGATGCAACCAGAGACCAGAGCCACTTATTTTCCACCTCATTGATACCATATGCGATGGCATATGCAGCCACATATGGGCATATGCAGCCGCAGGCAGTGGAATTTGGCTATTTAAGCCCAAATCTCGATGCTCTTCTTATTTCATTTCATTTTCACTCAAAACTAAACCTATATGCTTTCAAACATTATCCTAAGGTAAAAATATCATTTAATATCCATTATACAATATTAGGATGTGAATTCTCCCTCAAGCAATCTTGGCTCATTTCGGAATCTCCATTGAATTGCCGGAAATAATTTGGAAGTTAAAAGAATTGGAAAGAGCTTTTTTATGGAGGATCTCTTGGAAGTTTAAGGTATGATTCTTGCTGTTTCTAGTATTCTTAAGTTCTCCTAGCTTAGGATTATCTTTTGGTAAATAAATCCATGGAGAAAGTGAGACAAATTCTATAGTTGATCATGATGATTGTTGTGTTGATTGTTGGATGGTTTTAATGAGGTTTTTGAGTAAGCTATAACTAGATTTCATGGAGTATGATTATTGTAATATTGATGGTATTGTTATTGTTGTAAAAGAGGTGAGGATAGCTTTAGTTGTCATTGTTGACACCCAATTTTGTCCCGTCTTTTCCAATTTATTTGCAATTTTAAATATTTTTTAACACCTCAAAACAATTTTAATCTATATACATACATGCGTGTGTATATATATTATTATTCTCTTATTATTATTATTATTCGCACTTTTTACTATCATTTGCATTTTTTTATCATAATCATAAGTTTATCCGAAAATTCTATGTTATTTTCTTCTCACAAAATTGCATCGCATTTCCATTTTTTTTATTAAGCATTAAACATTTCACAAATATTATATTATATTATTATCACATCGTTATGTTATTTTAAATAATTCACATCTTTTACAAAATAAAAATAATATTTTTATTAAACCCTTTTTATATTTTTTTTAACCCAAAACAATTTCCAACCCATTTCATTTTCCCAACCCAAAACAATTTCTACCCAAACTAAAACCCATTTCACCAAAGCCCAACCCCTCACCCATTTAATTCTACTCAACCCAAAACAATTCAACTCCCCTTTCTCTTATTTCAGCCCACCCGAAATTCCATCACCCCAGCCCAAAACCAAAACCCAACACCCCTTTTTACCAGGCCCAACCGGCCACCTCTTTAAGCCCAAACCCAAATAGCCCAACCGACCACTCCTTTAAGCCCAAACCCAAACAGCCCAACCCCCCTAAAAACCGACCCATCACCCATCTTCCCCCCTTTAAACCCCAAAACCCAAAAAAAAAAAAACTAACCCTAACTCCCCCCAACCGGCCGCCACCCTACGCCCCTACCCCCCACGCCGCCACCCTACACCCCTATGCCTGACATCACCAGTCACCACACCGCCGCCTGACACCACCAATCTATCCCATCACCTTTCTGCAACACATGTCCCAAGAACACACCCCAAAAATCATATTTTTGTTGCCCCTTTATTTTGAAATTTGAATTCGTTTTAAGGGGGGCATGAGGGGGTTGAATGTTGGGGTGAGTATCTATAACCCCCCCCCCCCCTTGCTCACTGATTTGGGGGGTCGATTCTTAGAATTTTCATGTCATTTTTAGGTCCGAAATTTAAGAAATCCGAAATCTCCTTAAAGGTTTGGCATTATAATTTGTTTGTGTTGTTCTTCACTAAAAAAGGGGACAATCCGAAATCTTTGTTTGTTCTTGCATGTGTTCTTCAACTTAAAGATTCCGAAATATAGGTCGAAATTATTGGCTTTTTTTTGTGTTGAAGAATCTGGATTTTTAGCTATTTTTTCACTGTTTTTTCGGTCCAATTCGGGTTGGGTCACTGTCGGGTCGGGTCGGGTCGGGTCATTCCGGGTCGGGTCCGAGATCAGAAAACAGAACCCCAATATCAGAAAAATAAATCAGAATTTTTCATTCTTCAAGCGGATTCGACGATTCGAAACGACGCCTCGATTCGCTACCCGAAAAAGGTTAGACCCGTTCCAATTCTTCTATATTCTTTTAAGCATATTTGATTATGTGGTTATGCTTGATTTAGTATGATATTTTAATAAGTAATGTGATTTTTGATTAATCAATATGATAATGAATTTTGCTTACATACTTGTATATATGTCGTTGGGATAATTTCTGATTTGGAGTTGATATGTGATAGATGATATTGCCTCGATGTTTTGGTTGACTAATTAATGTCATTAGCTTTAATAAGGTATCTTGGGTTCATTATCAAGTGCAATACGGATAATGTAAGATTAATACGTGTTTGGAAGAGCTATGACTTGATTAAATATTCTTAGGACACTTAGCGATTTGTTGATATTCAAAATTATTGTATGTTGTAGTTTGGTCGCTGCCTATTAAATCAAACAATGAGCGTACTTTAATTGATTTAAATGGCGATATTTACATGCTATATTCTAGATTAATATGTGCAATTTTAAAAGGAGTATATTATCCATGTTTAATATAATAGTATGTGCGTTTGGTTTAAGTTTGTGAATGTCATGTTTCTTTAAGATTAAGATTAGTCCAACGGAATTTATTATGTATGTATACATAATTTATACATTGGTCTTCCTTGCCTCTTTTATTCTTGTTTAAATTTAGAACCGGTTGTGTTAGCATATATTCTTTCTTCGGCTACTTTAATGTGCCAAAATCTGGAAAAAATAATGTCTTAAGGATATGTAGAATATAAGGCCATGAATATTCATTCCTATGTACATGTAATGTTGTATATTTCGTGTATGTATATATTAGGAATATTCATGTGTTGATATTTTCGTTCCGTCTACTAATCCTTTTCTTTTTTTATTTACATGAAATGCATCGGGAGTAACGAAGAGTCTCGTTATGAGACTCATCATGACTTCGTCTAAAATTAAGACCCGCATCCACATTCCTTGCATTCTTCATCCTCGGGATTCCCAAACAAATAGGGCGAGATGACATCGTCATCCGCTTTAGTTTCCTTCCATTTGTTATTCTTTATTTTCGTTATTTTTATCTGGGTCTGTAATTATTATTTAATGCTTGTGTGATTGTTAGGATATTTAGAATAATTAGGCCGATGAAATTGAATTCGAGGCCGCGCTTTTTTTGTAGTTTCTCTGTTTTATTATTTTACTGTTTTAAACCAAATACCACACTGGCCGATGAAATTGAATTCGAGGCCGTACTTTATTTTCGTTTCTCTGTTTTCAGTTTACTGTTTTAAACATCCATGCAACAAATATTTACTGTTTTACTGTTTTAAACTAAACATCGCGTCTTTTTCAGAAATTGCCTCTGTTTTTTTTTTTGCTTACTGCTTACTGCCTCTCTGTTTTCTGCTTACTACTGATGCTTACTGTTTCCAATTTAATTTTGCTGATTCGAACACAATACTACACTGGCCGATGAAAAATATCCGTCGATTTTGAGACCTCCACAGTCGTAAAGACGGAAATATAACTTCTGGGCAAGGATGAGGCTTAAACCTTTTTATTTCATCCGAGATCAACATGTTTAGTAGGCGAGGTGACTAAAATAACCAACAAGTTATATATTCGCAGCCACGACGTGATTATAGTGATCTTTTCTTTTCATCCGAGAGACCAACACGTTTAGTAGGCGAGGCAATCAAAAGTAACCACTTAGTCATATGTGTTGCAGCCACGATGTGATTGGAATGGTCTTTTCAAAATTTAAGTCTGAGCCCTCCGTGATAAAAACATTTACTGTTTTGGATACGGATCCGAAGTTATTTGTATTTAACTGTTTCTAACAGTTTGTTCTTGACAGCTTTCAAGGAACAAAGTCAATGAAGGCAGATACTCCTCGGAGTTTATTTATTTTATTTATTTTCTTTAATTCAGATTTTACCCCGCTTTGTATTGTAATATTATTTACTGCACTTATGTAATTATTGAAATGCTTAGAATAGGCAAACTTAGAATTAATTCATAGGTTAGTTTAAGACTTGAAACCCGTCGCTAGCTTATTTACTTGTAGGCTCGATTGATTTAAACTTAGAAACCCTCCGCTAGTTATTTTTTTTTAGGTTTGTCATGCATATTCAAAATTTTCAAAACAATTCTGGTAGTCTTTTATTCGCTTCATTAATCTTACAAATAAGTGTTATCCTTTTTCCAAAATCAATGATTTCCAAAAGATTTACTTCTTAGGCATTATAAATAATTTGTTTTTTTACTATCAATTGTTAAAAATGCATACTTTTCAACTTCACATGTATTTCTCTTTAAATACCATACAAATGCATACTTGTACAAAATGCATTCTTTTACTAAATACTTGTAATATTAGTTTAACTTTGTATTTTTTAAAACATGTATTTTCTTACAATAATCAACCTGAGTTTGACCGGATAATCGCAAGTGAGCGGATCTTAAAGGATGCCTAACCCCTTCCCTTTAGGATAATAAAGAACCCTTACCTAGGATCTCATTAGTTTCGCAGACCATTAAAATCGGAGTTTACATTGCAGCATTTAGTTTAATATTTAGGTGTCCTAATTCACCGTAAAAATAATTAGGTGGCGACTCCTCAACCCTTAATTTTACCCAGGAATCACCGGGACACGTTGTGCTCCGCTTTCGACCTCGGAGCGGGTCGAAAATAGGGCGCGACAGTCATAATAATAAAGTGGAATAAAGTAAGCACACTAAGTGTTCGATGGAATGTCACAACGACGAAATCTTAAAACCGTTGGTTGGATATTGATATGCATTATCTTATTTGATAAGGGCAATGATTATACGATGAACGAGATTTCATAGGAGTGGTGTTGTTATGCTAACAAGGTATGTTAAGGCTCATTCTTTCTTTTGGCATGACCTACGAACAAGCCTAATCATAACGAACATTCCTCCAAAAAGAACTCTATTCTTAAAATTTTAGCTTATGTTAAAAACGGTATTATAATTAGCAAGAAAAAGATGGAGTTATGCAAGACTTATATTAACTTCTTAGGAGTAATTATAGGCGAAGGAAAGATAAAGCTCCAACCGCACATAGCCAAGAAAGTTTTAGAAATGCCAGACAAATTAGAAAAAACTAAAACATGTGTTTCATATTGTCATAGTTTATGACTTATTATTTTTCATTGGGATCATTCCCCGATTTAGTGTCATTTTGAATCATATATCTTCTTATGCTCATTTTTTACTTTTTAATAAGCAATTCATACACAATTACATAACGATAATCGGAGGATAACGACCTTGAGTCACTCCGATTGAATTTATAAGGCCCTTCAGAGTCATTCCTTGCATTGCACTTATATATGTATCTATTTTCTTACCGAGCCGCGCTATAGTCAGCTAGGTGTGGAGATTATATGCGCATACCATTGCAGTTAGTTTTGATACTACTGAGTCACATATCTAGGCCGGGTACGACCAAGTCCTCTACGAGGTCGACTATGATGTGATATGATACTTTATGATATTACTTTCCCCACCGAGCGGCTTGATACTATACTATATGGCCCCATTGAGCAGCTTGATTTTTAAAGACATGTATATATGTTCATGATTGTGACAGTGTATGCCCTCAGAGGCTATTTATGAGTTTTAGGTTGACATCTTTATTTTTCCTTCGTATTTCATCCTTCACTTATATGTTGCATGCCTTACATATTCAATATATCTTTCTTACTCATGTCCCTTTCTGGGAACACTGCGTTTCATGTCTGCATGTTCAAATAGAGCTATAGACGATCCCTCATAGTAGGTGACCTGATTCAGCTTAACCCTTCTTCCGGAGTTGTCTAATGAGCTGATAGGTATGGTTGTGGCATATATGTTCATAGTTGGGTATGGCGGGGACCTGTCCCGACCAAATGTTGTTGGTATACTCTTTAGAGGCTTGTAGAAAGTTGTCTTGTATATAGTAGTCTTGTGTGACCTTGTCGGCCTTCTTAGTGGACCCGTTGTGTTTATATCGGCCTTGTTGTATATATGTGTATATTGGGCCTTTTATGCGTGCAGGTGATTGTATCTTTTGATCAAATAGTCATTCGTCAGAGGCCTTGTCGGCCAATGTCTTGTTAAGTACATTGCAGGTATCAGGATTGTTATGCTCAGGCCTTAGGGCACCGGGTGCCGGCCACACCCCCAAAGGTTGGGGTGTGACAAACTCATATATATTGACTTGAGAAGAATATTTTTAAAATAATTTTCTCGAGCCGAGGGTCTATTGGAAATAGCCTATCTACCACAAAGGTAGGGGTAAGGTCTGTGTACGTCTCACCCTCCCTGAACTGTGGGACTATACTGGTATTTTGTTGTTGTTGTATTGAGTAGAGAAGAATTGAAACTCATAGTACTTTTCGTATAATTTTTAATTATCTAAAGTTTAATTTTAAACTATTGAGTTGACCTAAGTCAAGTTAGTTTCAAAAATTAATAAAATTAACTCCGAAAATAAAAAATACCACATAAATTAAAACGAAGGGAGTAATAGTTAACGATTAGCCATTCATATTTGGGCTAAATGTAACCTCACCCCATGTGATCTTTAGTTGATTGTTAAGTAAAAAAGAACTTGAAAGAGTAGACAAAACTTTGGCCGGTGAGCATTAATCATAGAAACAGTGTTTAGAGGGACCTTCAATATTTGAACAATAATTGATAAGTCAATCAGTCTTTTAAAAAAGATAAATTAAAATTAATATAATGCTACCCCTCATTCTATAGTTTATAGGGAAAAGGGAAAGAGATAGAGAGAGGGCAATGGTCTTTAGTTTTTACTAACCTCTTTATATTATTTTTTTTGTAAAACTGGAGTATTAATTTGTTTCTTTTTTACATTTTTCATTTGGGTTCGGTATCCATATTAGGGTCCGACTAAATTCGGATTTATGATGGGATGTTCCACATTAGGGATAACGCGCCTCTAACAAAGGCGACCTCATATCCAGATATCGAATGTCAAATTTCTGATTAAGGACGAAAGAATATTTACCACTCTATCACAACTTTTATTAATTGGATTATTCATTTAATTTGTATATTATATTGTTATAGAGAATTATATTAAATTTATTCGACATCGTCTTAATTTTGTGTGGTTATTATGTAGTGTTGAAAGTTAGCCACGTAATTTGTAGATTGTATTAATTTGTCATATCTACCGGAAGGAACCAACCACCTGTTTCATTTGGAAGCCATTTAATGAAGAAGCACATTTTGCATGAAAGTTGTAAAGTTGTCTTAGGACTCATTTGTTTGTCCTTAATGAAGATCCGAATTTGAATGGTTCAGACCTGGCCATTAAAAATATTTGATTAAATTAAGATTTAAATAATTATTAGGTCTGAATAGCTCTTAAACATTAAGATCTTGAATAAAGTTTTAATATCATTAAGAAATAATTTTTGTATGAATATCTTTAGCACAATTCTGTCCATAACCACCCCAACCCCCACCCTTTCCCCCAACCCCACCCCACCACCACCACCAACCCACCCTTACCCATTCTCCATCCCAACGCACTATCACTAACCACCTTTGTCATCACAACCACCACCCCTCTAACCCACCCACCATCACCACCCACCCTTACCTACTCTCCACTCCTACCCCATCACCATTAATCATCTCTATCATTACAAACCCACCCCATTCCACCCCTCCAACCAATCCCACCACCCCTCCAACCAACCACACCACCCACCCACCCATCTCTACCCCATCACCACTAACCACCTCTGTCATTACAATCACTCCTTCACCCACCCCACCTACTCTTCACCTACCACCCCACCCCACGTACCACCAGCCCCCCACTCCACCACCACTAACCACATCTGCCATCACTATCACCACCGTCAACCACCATTTCTATCAACCACCACCACTGTCGCCAACCACCTCCTCAATCACAACTATCACAACCACCATCATTACTAGCCACTAGCACCAACCGTCACCATCACCACCACAAAACATCCCTACCACTACTAGCGAACATAAATTTCTTACTTTTTATCAAATAATATTTTTATTTTATTAAATCTATATTTATTTCTAGTACTTAGTTACTTTTTAATTTGAAATGTATATTTATTATGTTTAAATAAATGCATTATGCACATTCAAATGTTTAAAAACAAACAGTCTTAATCATTCAGTGTTCAGATCTAAAGACAACATCTTAATCATTTAGATGTGCATTCAGATTCAGCCATCTTAATCTTAATAAAAATAAACTAGGCATTAGCCTCTTAGATACCTTTGACACCTACCACCCTTGGTGAATTACGCAGACTGTTTCTCTTCTTGGTAAGTATTTTTGTTGTAGTATTAAATGAAACTTTTGAATAGTAATACTCCTCCGTCTCAATTTATATGACTCCATTTTCTTTTTAGTTCGTCTCAAAATGAATGTCACCTTTCTTTGTTTTGCAACTATTTAATGACATCGTCTCTATTTTACCTTTGTTGGGTCCCACTTAATTTTAAATATGTACTTATTGTTAGAAAAAAAGTCAATAAAAGTAGACACTAAAAAAAGGATAATTTATTAAACTCAGTGACCGATTAAATGATGACACATAAATTGAGACGATTAGTAATTTTCTTAGAATGATCATTGTAACTTGGAAGAAGTGGCGAAATGTCCATTTTCTAACAAAAAGTAAGCCCGACACATTCTTGGATTTTAGCTCGGCTGGTACCCATTTTGGGCCCAGATTCATTTTTTCGTGGGTCATTTGCACTTTTGAGCCTGTGGTGTACTGGCTTTTAATTTTTGCTCCTCAAACGGAAATTATATTTTCTGAAGCATAAGTTCTTTATGAGATCTGACACAAATTCTGTCAAATCCCTTAAAAACTTATGCTCGGAAGACATAATTTTCATTTGAGGGGAAAAAAAATTAAAGACCAGCCCATTTGAAGGGAAACCGTCCAATTTTTGTTTTTTCGTTTAGAAGGAGAAGGATCGATAACCCTTAAAATATAAAGAGAAATCTCAAATAAACAGAACAACTCTTCTTTAAATGACATATCTACTAACAATAATTGTGTCTTTTTCTTCTCCTTTTACTTGTATTATTTTGAGAGTTAACCCATTTGGATGACCAAAATTAATTCCTTCGTCCTTATCTTTTGACGAAGGAATTGAATTTAAACTCTCAATAAGCTCCAACGGAGTGGTGTAATAGTCGAAGAGTTGGAGTAGCAACCTTGGATACTAAGGTTCGTATACAATCAAGGCAACACTCAGTTATTCAATCGGTCCAAACTTGGCAAGCAAAGGTATCTTGTATATGTGATGGTGGAATATCATAAGAATGCGATGGATTATTTGAGGTGCATGCACGTTAATTCATACATCACTTTTATGCTAATCAGTATGAGCTCTAGGATTAATATTAAAGAACAAATTGTGGGTTACAACAATTGCAGAAAACGGAAAGTAAGTAAATATTACAAATACTAGAAAGGATAAACTACTCAAGATTACAACAAACTGGAAATAAGAACAATTACAAACTCCTTGTGATTTGCTGAGACGAGTGATGACACTCTGTCTTTAAGACAAGATTGCCCCGTATATATCCTTTTACGTTGTCGGGCAATAGTCTCCCATGATACAACATCAACTTAACAAATGAGCAAAGGAAACTCAAGTGTTACTCTTGAAGAACTTTGAATATACAAACTTGCTAGAGGAAGAAGAAGATTTCAAAAAAATTCTAAGTGTTGAACAATTGAGTCAAATGCCTCAATTTATAGTGTAAGGAAATGACCCCCCAACTAGCCAACTAATGGCCTTCAATAGCCATGTAATGACACTTATTGAGGGGTTACATTCAGCCAAATAATTATTGAATTCATGTGCCAAATAATGGAAATTCAATGCTCCAAAACCAGCCCAAAAGTCAGAACTTTCCATCTTCTCGTCGCAGCATTCTGCCTCCGAAGCGTCGCGACTCTGCGAATTAGCACCGCGGCGCCTCGGCTCCAGTTGCCCAACCACCATTTAGCGCTGCGGCTTCGACGGTGTTGCGCCGCAGCCCTTCACGGCTCCGCGACGATTTTTGACTCGTTTCATCTTACACTTCTTCCTTTGTTTACCAACATGGAATACTTGTCATTTGGCCAATAACCGTCCATCATTCTATGTCTCAAACGTATTATGTATGTACTAATATCTCTTTCACTAATGAAATTTACAATACTTGGCACTATGTGTACACGTGTGTGGAAATGACATTTCCGACGTGCGGGGACCCAATTGTTCGAGTCATAAATAATGGGATAAACTTAATTCCACATTAGTAAATTTTCAACAATCCCCTCTTGAAAGAGATTTTGGCGCACTCACAAGGTGTTTATTCCTAGCAATCTTTCAGCGGACAGATGTTGCATCTGGATAGGTAGCTTCCTCTTTGAACCTTCCATAGTTGAATAACATCGGACTTACTTACTGCGCGGTGAACATGATGTCTTGAATTATCAACGTTTAGTGTAAGCCAAGTCAACGATACCAACACATCAACTTCCCTTACTCTGTTCTTCGTAATGTTTTGTCTGTTGTGGCCGTGAACACTTCTTGGATTCTTAAGTGTGTTCATTTGAGGTGGCCTATCCTCACACTTAAATAGATGGTCTCCTATAAGGCATCCTACTATACCCCACTTTACAAGTGTTAGGAACAATTAAAAATTTTCCCAAACCTAACCTCAACCGTTGAGGATCATTAAAGGTTTTGGAGTCTTAACCTTTACCCATACTGCAGATAGCACTTAATGTCTATCGTGGAAACGACTTTGTATTGATGTTTCTTTATAGAAATCACTATCTGAAGTGCTCATGCTTCCACCGAAGCGCTCAACTGAACCTTTATAGCTTAGTTTTCCCATTGAACCTAATTCATGAGATCTCCAGTCAGTAAGGTTGGGTTACCACCGTATTGGCCCTTATAGCTTGGGTTTTAAGCCCATTCACCAAGACAGACAGAACATTTGATCTTTGGGTAAGCCCTTTGTCAGTGGGTCTGCTATGTTATCCATTGATTTTATGTAATCAATGGATATTATACCCGTGATGATCAACTGCCTAACGGCCTTATGTCTCCGTTGAATATGACGAGACTTACCGTTATACATAGAACTCCGTGCCCTTTCTAGAGTCGACTGGCTATCGCAGTGGATCATTATAGAAGGTACAGGTTTGTCCCAACAATGGACATCCTCTAAAAAGTCGTGAAGCCACTCAGCTTCTTCTTCTGCTTTATCTAAAGCGATAAACTCTGATTCCATCATAGATTGGGCGATGCAAGTTTGCTTAGAGGATTTCCAAGACACAACCCCACCACCAATTGTAAATATATACCGACTGGTGGACTTGGTGTTCTCTGTATCAGATATCCAGTTTGCATCACTTTACCCCACTAGTACAGCTGGATATCTCGAATAATGTAACCTGTAAGTTAGCGTGTATTTCTGGTATTGTAGTACGCCTTCCAATGATCATTACTCGGATTACGGTTAAACATAGCCAACTTGTTGACTGCATAAGCAATATCAGGTCAGGTGCAGTTTGTTATGTACATCAAACTCCCAATCACATGTACATATTGCTCCTGGCATACGGGTGGTGACTTCATAGGCGAACTGTCAAACATCTCGAACTTTCTCAACACATCCTGGATGTAGTGAGATTGAGATAAGACCAGTCTGTCATACGTCTTAAAGATCTTTATCCCGAAGATGACATCGGTGATACTCATATCCTTCATGTAGAAGCATTGTTTCAACATGTTCTTAGTCTCTAGGATCAAGCTAGGACTGCTCCCTGTGATCAACATGTCATCTACGTATAGGCATATCATGACGAACAAGTCAGAGTTACCTTTCGTGTAGACATATTTGTCACACACACTAATGGAGAAACCCTTCGATAATAGAGTACTATCAAATTTTTTGTGTCATTGCTTCGGGGCATGTTTCAGCCCGTATAGAGATTTGACAAGTCGACAAACTTTCTTCTCTTTCCCTGGAACCACATACCCCTCGGGTTGTTCCACATAAATTTCTTCTTCCAAATCACAATTTAGGAAGGCTGTCTTGACATCCATTTGATGTATCTCAAGGTCACGCAACACTGCGATCGGAATGAATACTCGTATGGACGTCATCCTAGACACTGTGGAGTACGTGTCAAAATAGTCAAGGTCTTCCTTCTGCCGATAACCCTTGACTACCAACCTAGCCTTGTACTTATATATAAACCCATCTGCTTTATACTTCCGTTTGAGTATCCATTTACAACGCAACGGTTTGTTTCTCGGAGGAATATCAACCAACTCCTAAGTATGGTTTAGAGAGATGGAGTCTATTTCGCTCTCAATAGCTTCTTTCCAGAATGGTTCATCTCGAGTTGACAATGCTTCAGCAATTGTCCTTGGTTCGTCATCAACCATATAAGCTACAAAGTCAGGAGACCGAAGGATTTATCCTTCATAGCCCGTTTACTTCGCCTCGGTTCCATCTCTGGAGTCTCCAAGTTCTGAGAATCTGGAACACTAGATTCTAGATATTCAGCCATTTCGAAGTCCACTAGATCTGAACCATCTAAATCTGGGCAGTCAACGACTTCTGGTTCATGAGAGCTTTGTCCATAACTTCATTTGCGAGAGGTTATGTCTTTTTCCTTTCTAGGAAAAGTATCCTCAAAGAATTGAGCTTTCCTTGATTCCATGATTGTACCCCCGTAAATATTGGAATATCTGACGTATGCACTAAGAAGCGATAAGCACTACTGTTATTTGCATATCCGATGAAAATGCAATCTACAGTCTTAGGCCCAATTTTGACCTGCTTTGGCTTGGGCACTTCGACCTTAGCCAAACAACCCCACACCTTTAAATATTTATAGGTGGGTTTCTTTTCCTTACATAATTCATATGAATTTTTGTCCTTACCCATATGTGGGACTCTATTAAGAATCATATTAGCTGTAAGGACGACTTCTCCCCACATTTTTTGGGGAAAACTGGAATTGATGAGCAAGGCATTCATCATTTCCTTCAACGTGCGGTTTTTGCGTTCAATAAAACCGTTCGATTGAGGTGAGTATGGAGCCGTCGTTTGATGAACAATGCCCGATTCGGCACAATATTCGTCAAATGGCGCTACGTATTCTCCCTCTCTATCGCTACGAATGGATTTAATCTGCATGCTTAGTTGGTTTTCAACTTCTACTTTGTAACGTTGGAACACTTCAAAGGCTTTATCTTTACTTTTCAACAAGTAAAGGTAACAATACCTTGTGTTATCATCAATGAATGTCACAGAGTACTTGTTCCCCCTAGTTTGTGCAAACTTTAAATCACATATATCTATGTGAATAAGTTCTAGAGGAGTGATATTCCTTTCGACGGATCAAAAAGGAATCTTTGTGAGCTTTGCCTCTACGCACACCTCACACTTATGTTGAGGGTTTATGTCGATAGACGGCAACAACTCCAACTTCACCAACCTTGGATGGACTTGTAGTTAACATGTCCTAATCTATGATGCCATAAATTAGAAGACTCAAGCAAGTAAGAAGAAGCTTCAATTTTATTGCTTGGATGTATTACAGACATGGCGTTAACTTTGAAGAGGCCTTCACAGACGAAGCCTCTTCCTACAAAAGTTCCATTCTTAGTGATTACAAATTTATTGGACACAAATACTAGCCTAAAATCAGCATTAACCAATAAATGACCTGAAATTAAATTCCTCATAATCTCAGGGACATGCATCACCTCTTTCAGAGTGAGCTCCTTTCCAGGAGTCATCTTCAGGACTACCTTTCCTACCCCCAGCACGTCAGAGAAAGCGTTGTTACCCATGAACAACTTTTTTTCTGTAACTGGTGTATATGTGGAGAAGGCATCTCTATTCGAACAGATGTGTCTGGTAGCACCCGTGTCCATCCACCATTGCATGGGATTCTCAACAAGGTTTGCCTCAAGCACCACCGCTGAGAACTCCTCAATCATGTTGTCAAGAAGTGTGTCTTTGACGATGTTAGCCTGTGCCTTGCCCTTTTCTTATTGCTCAGTCTTGAGCTTGCGGTCGTCCTTGATCATGTGACCATATTTCCTAAGTGGTGACAGTTCCCCTTGAACTTCTCCGCCGCCTGGGTCTTGCCGTCTTTCTGGAACTTGCGCTTCTTGCTTGGGTTCCCTTTGTCCTCAGACAGATTTTCCTTTGCCTCAGCGGGTTGTTTTCCCCTAGGCAAGGCCTTCTTGTTATCTTCCTGAATCTGGAGTTTGATAATAAGTTCCTCAAAGGTCATTTCCTTTGTCTTGAATTTTAAGTAACTCATAACCTCATTCCACGAGGGAGGTAACTTTTCAATTAGTGATGCAACCAAAAACTGCTCATTTAGTTTCATACTTTCCAAATCCAGGTGATGTAGAATCATTTGGAATTCTTGGACTTGGGACATCACAATTTTGCTGTCCACCATTTGAAATTTCAGGAATTTCCCAACGATGAATTTCTTCGTACTAGCATCTTGTGCATTGTACTTCTTTTGTACTTTTTCCCATAACTCTTTGGCGGTGCTTACGGTGCAATACAAAGTGTAGAGTGGGTCTGACAGACAGTTCAAAATATAGTTCTTACACATGAAGTCACTATGACTCCATGTATCAAGAACCATCTTTATGCCATTAACGACATGGATACCTTTGCCCCCTTCAGCCGTTTCATAGGCTGAGGGTCCACTTCATGTCCAGCTTGTGGAGGATCTTCTGTTAGGAAATGAGTCATTCCCAAAATAGTCAGACAAAACATCTTCTGCTGCCATCTCTCGAAATTGGATCCCATTAACTTTTCTGGGCGTTCATGGTGGAATCCAGAGGGTGGACGAACTGTAACGTTCCCTTGAGCAACAGGAAAGGAGTTGAATGTACCTTGAGCAACAATGAATGCATTGGGTGAGCCTTGAACAGCAGTGGGGAAGGCAGAGGGGTTTCCTTGAGTAGTAGCAGCAGTATCAGAAGCGAGTTGTTCTCTTCCAGTCATCTTTCTAAGCACTTCCAACAATCTTGTCTTAAACTTGTGGGTTACAACAATTGCAGGAAATTGAAAGTAAGTAAATATTACAAATGCTAGAAAGGAAAAACTACTCAAGATTACAACAAACTGGAAATAAGAACGATTACAAACTCCTTGTGATTTGTTGAGACGAGTGATGACACTCTGTCTTTAAAACAAGATTTCTCCGTATATATCTTTTTACGTTGTTGGGCAATAGTCTCCCAAGATACAACAACAACTTAACAAATGAGCAAAGGAAACTCAAGTGTTACTCTTGAAGAACTTTGAATATAGAAAACTTGCTAGAGAGGAAGAAGAAGATTTCAGAAAATATCGAAGTGTTGAATAATTGAGTCAAATGCCTCAATTTATAGTGTAAGGAAATGACCCCTCAACTAGCCAACTAATGGCCTTCAATAGCCATGTAATGGCACTTATTAAGGGGTTACATTCAGCCAAATAATAGCTGAATTAATGTGCCAATAATGGAGATTCAATGCTCCAAAACCAGCCCCGTCACAACATTCTGCCTCTGAAGCGCCGCGACTCTGCGAATTAGTGCCTCGGCTCCAGTAGTCAAGCCACCATTTAGCGTCGCGACTCCGACGGTGTTGCGCTGCGGCCTTTCATGGCTCCGCGGCGATTTCCGACTCGTTTCATCTTACACTTCTTCCTTCGTTTACCAACTTGGAATACTTGTCATTTGGCCAATAACCATCCATCATTCTATGTCTCAAATGTATTACGTATGTACTAATATCTCTTTCACTAATGAAATTTATGATACTTGGCACTACGTGCACACGTGTGTGAAAATGACGTTTCCAACGTGCAGGGCTCCTATTGTTCGAGTCATAAATAATGGGATAAACTTAATTCTACATTAGTAAATTTCCAACACAAATCCAACTATCATACTTGAGCAAAAGAAAGTAATTAATTGTAACATTCTGTAAGTTTGACGAATTTCAAAACCGTTATATATTGTCTTGATATGACTTTTTTTTAAATGAAACAGTTTTTGTAAAAAGTGTAATAAATATGATTTTTAGCTAGTTCTTATTGTTACTATTATTCGAATATGCCATAAAGTATATACATGACATAAGAAAGTTTATAAATGTGATTTTATTTATTATAAGAATATAAGTATTATTTCTCACAAGAGAGATTATCTTTTCTTGTTTTGAGGATTAATAGTACAAAAAATGTTGTACTTTTATATTAGGTTAGAAAAATTAGAATTTGATAAGATATATATAATTTTATCGATGTCTTAATCTTTATGAGATATTAGTATATGTTTTAATTTATAAAGTATATAATTTATTTACATTACATATTTTTGAAGTTAGTTATTTAAGAAGTATCTTTATATATAATATTAAAGTGGTAGTTTGGGATAAATATTAAAAGGTCAAATCGATGCTAGGTGTACTTACTAAATTAAGTACTTGATTAGTGTAAGTATTAGGGGGTGACACGGGTAAAGGAAGACAAAAGGGTAGAATCATTTACATTTCATTTTTTTGGTATATCTTTGAAAATAAATAATATATTGCCCGTACGTTGAGATATATATAGATATGGGAATATATATACATTTCTTATCATCTAAAAGGGGAGGAATTTCTTTATGAAGAAGTGGGCAGCAACGACTTGAGCAAAATTATTTTTCAAATATCTCTTGTACGCAACATTTTTCATTTAAAGTAAATCGAAGGTTTTTTCGTGGTAGAGTACAATGACGGAAAGTTTGAAAAAGGGCAACCAAGGTATGTAAGGCTTATCCTCTGTTTCGTTTTGGCATGATCTTAAGAACAAGGACATGTATCGAAACGTCCGTAAAAGAAAACTCTATTCTTGATCATTGACAACATGGTTGTTCCTTACTCTTGATAATGGTTTTATGATCTTGTTTGTCCTTTGTCCGGAGTACTTTCCGCCCCTTATGATACTTTTGTTTACTGATTGATTCTGAGTTCATGATGGATTGTGACGCTTGCTGTAAATAAAGTTTCGTAATGGTTGACGGAGGGTTACCGACCTTATGTCACCCCGTCCTGTTTCTATTGGTTTCTGAGGTCTTGTATTGCACTTATATATATGTATTTGTTTTATGACACCGAGTCTTATTAAGACTGGGAACAATAACACCGAATCCTATTAAGGCCGGGTACGATAACACCGAGTCCTATTAAGGTCGGGTACGATATAATTGGTGTTCAATGATATTATGCATTGCATATGGCCATAGTGACTTCCCGAGGTCCAGGTTGTCTCTTTACTTTTCAATACTCTTGTTATTGTTCTTACTTGTGTTTATCTGTCTTACATATTCAATACATTCTTTCGTACTGATGTCCCTTGCTGGGGCGCTGCATTTCATGCCCGCAAGTTCAGATAGACGGAGTGACGCTCACCTTCAGTAGGACCTCAGCTCAGCGGTGGTATTAGAGCTCTCCATTTATTCTGGAAATGTTAGTCTGAGTCGATATAGTACTATGTATATGTATATTTTTTATGGGTATGACGTAGCCCTGTCCCGACCTGATGATGTTCATGTATTTTTTAGAGGCTTGTAGACATTTGTCATGTGTATATGAGTCATGTATGGCCTTGTCGGTCTTTCAGATGGTTTATTAGACTAATGATGGTCTTGTCGACCCTAGTATGTGCATATATATATATATATATATATTGTTGGATCTTTTCTGCTTGCAGAATGTAGGGTCATATCCCCTTACAGTTATTGATTAGAAGCCTTGTCGGCCATATTCAAAGTCGGATGAGATATGGTACGTCCGGACCGTAAGGTATCGAGTGTCGGTCACACTCCAAGGTTGGGGTGTGACATTAACCCACCGGAACCCCCAAAAAATTGATACCTAATTCGAGCAAAGAGAAACATTGTTACATGGTAGAGAACAATATTGTGCACTGAGCTAGAATACCAATAATACTAACCCACAATAATTATATAAAAAAAAAAAAAAAAGCCCCGATGAGAATTCGAAACCCAATTGGGAACATACATAAATACATATTACTATTACTACTATTAATAAGTGCGAATCCGAGAGGAGCTTCCCGTATACCTGAATAGACCAATTTGGCATTGTACTTAAAGAAAGACCATGCGTGCTGCTGGATGGGTCCACTTAGAATAATGTACCCTATTTAATTGATTATAGTGAAAAATATTATTCTAACGTTATCAAGTTATGTCAGAAATGCCCAGACAAAATTACACTTGGTTGGAATCAATTTTTTAACCTTGATCTTCTTTTAAGATTGGAGTGAAAAATGAACAAAATATATAATCAACCAGATTTCCAAAAAAAATGGAAAAGCAAGAAAAGAATTATGTTCAAACCGGCCCTAAGATTGGAATATTTTTCATCACAAAAAACATCTCTAAACATTATTAAATACTTTTTGCAGAAAATAAATACTTTTGCAGAAAATTATTTTCGTATGACTTGCATTTCCTTGAAAGGAAAATATTTGTAACTGTTAACACTCAAAACTGTTCAGCCGAATCAAGTGACAACCGAAGGTGGAAAAGGATTCTAAGTCGGTAACTGAGTGGAATCATAGTCGAATCCGTTAATCCTTACCCTCGGCTAGAAAAGCATCATCGGCTATTAAAATAGTCTGGCCGAGTCATAATTCCGAGGAACGGCTGAGACCCACACATACTCGGACGCCTCGAAGACCAAGTCAAAGGACATTTCTAGAAAAGGTAGCAATCGGCAACAACCAGAAGGGAGTGTCGTCGATCGTGCTAGAGGTCCAGGCGAAAAAATCGGCAACACCTCCTCATAGTTGGATAGTGGATTTAGTGGGTAGTTCGGTGGCTAACATAGGGGGTCACATTTATTTTTCTTGTACTATAAATATAGGAATCATTTGTATAGAAACGACAACACAATCAATCAAAAATCTGATTTTTACATATCTTCATTCTATCTTTATCGCCTTTATTGCACTCTAGTTGTATTTATGTTTCTTACCACTTAATTTACTCAATCACCATCCTAACGTTTTCTGGAGTAGTTGAGGAACCCATTGCTGGAAGTTAGAGTTCCGCTTCCGGCCCAAATTGCTTAGTTAAGGATTTAATTTGTCATCCGATTTCGTCAGCCGATAAAACGGCGAACACTTCGGAGGGAAACAAATTTGGCACACCCAGTGGGACCATAGGTGATCTCATAGCAAAGTTTGATTCTCCAGGTCAGGATCACACTTGGCGTATGCGCCTAAGGTCTGGTAAGAAAATGAACCAAGAGTCCAGTCCAAATCCTAAACATAATCCTCCCAGAAGAAACAACGAGCCACCATCTTCTTTGGGTATGCCTACATCGGTTGATACCCCTCCACTTCCTCCATCAACCTAAGTTGTGGGTGAACTTAGTCAACCTGAAGGTCCAACTGTCATGACTACGTCATTCATTAGACAACAGATTGACTTAGGCAACCACGACATTATGTACCAGGTTTCCAAAAAATTAGCCGACATTGTCAAGCCAATGGTGCATAATGAGGTTCAGCAGGAGAGAGCACTGGAAACCAATCGACTGCATCTAGGAGAAGGTTCGGCTAGTTCTGTCATCCCTCTAACGAATAGCATTGTGCAGCATGCAACTGTGACTCCAGGTGTTGTTCCTCAGCCGAATGTGTATCAGTCAGTACCTACTCAGGTACAACAGATAGCACACCTAGGAGCACACACCCAGTCACTTGGTAACCATACTACTGCATGGTTTCCACCAAACACTAGGGGGCAAGTTGTGCCACACGATCAAGCGAATCAGCAGTATGGACAGATAAATATGGCCCAGAGACCAGTTCAGGCGTTCGGACACCTTGGTTTGCCACCTGTTATGTCGTACGCATATGCAAACGGCCCTACGGTACAGGCGACCAATGTTGGCCAGCAGAATTGGCAGCCGATGGACCCTGGCTATGACCCTGCTTGGCTATCTAGTGACGCTGTCTACAGCAGGACACCATTTCAGCAGTCATAGACGGTACCCAATCCATACCATCTAGTAAGCGCAAACTTTCTAAAAATGGCTGATGTCCGATGAGAGCAGACATGGAATAATGTTCCACCTTATACTCAAGTTTCATCGGTTGTTCCAGGAACTCAGGTTGTAGGCTTTGGTGGCCATGCCCAACAGCAGCAATGGGGATATACCCTACCTGTTGGTAATGGCCAGCAGAACACCTACAATTTTCAAAACCCTGTCCAACAAGGTGCAGAATGGAGGTCTCCAGTTTAGAACGCCTACCAGCCGGTTCCAGTTGAGAATCGGTCGGGGAAATCACAACTGATGAACCTTGAAACCATTGCGAATACCATGAGAAGGTACTTTAGCATCCAACTGAAACCCTTAGACAGGCCTGTTTAAAGGAAGCCCTACCCCGATTGGGTAGATCGGGTAGCACCACTGCCAAAAGGCTTCAAAACGCCTAATTTCGCCACCTTCTCAGGTGATCGACAAATCTATCATTAAGAACATCGACAGATTTACCGCCAATGTGGCCAAGTTGGCAAGAACAAGTATCACAAGCTGCAGTTATTCCCCGTTTCTCTAACCGAAACAACATTTTCCTGGTACTCATCCTTGGCCCCCAACTCCATGCAGATTTAGGCCGACATGGAGCGTTGTTTCCATGATAGATTTTATTGGCCCCAACCTCAAGTCATTGTAACTGATTTGACGAATCTCAAGCAACATGTCGACGAGTCAGCTACCGAGTATATCGAGAGGTTCAGAAGGAATGTTAGGAAATGCATTGTACACTTCCTTGAATCAGAATGCGCCCACATGATAATCAACAACATGCATCCTCAGCTAAAGGAGAAATTAGTGGGACAATTTTGCTCTGACTTAAGCCAGTTAGCCGAGAAGGCTAGCCCAATGGAGCAGTATATCCAGGAGAATGAGAAAAGAAGAGCTAACTGAAACCGAGGATCCCATTTCGTATCCATTATTGAGGCAGATGAGTCTGACTCAGAGTCAGACAATTACACTGCAGACGCAATGGTAGTCAAGATCGTCAGGGGTAAGGTTTACTCTTGCCCAGCCCTGAAAGCTACAAAGGGCAAAGAGACGAGTTCGGCTGATGAGAGGGTCGGTTACTCATTTGACATTACAAAGGCAGATCAGATCTTTGATCATCTACTTAAAGATAAACAGATTCGGCTGCTTGATGGCCATAGGATTCCTTCTATCGAATAACTGAAGGATAAGAAGTACTATAAGTGGCAATTCATATAGTCACGCTACTTTTAATTGTGTGGTCTTCAGGAAGGCGATTCAAAGGGTATCAAGAAGGGCAGGCTCAAGCTAGACGATAAAAGCATATCTGAAATATTTATTGATACTTACCCCATTTCCCGCAGTACCGATATTTATGGTATCCTTTGCCATGCCAGATCAATCAAAGGACGTCAAGGATAAATAGTCGATGAAAACCATATGGGTCCTAAAGAAGCCCACTAGTAAGGAGGGGGTAACCAGGACCTCTGTGTTTGATCGGCTAAGCAGCTAGCTCACATGACATATGTGAGGACATGGGCAGGCAGCCAGCTAGAAGCAGTTTTCATAGCCGCCCTTATAAACCAGAGCACATGACTCGAGAAACCCCACAAACAGTACCCGGTATTCAAAAGGGACCTAGTAGACCTCAGAAGTAGGCTTGGGGGGCAAGCACGGCTGCCTGTCGATAAGAAGCCAAGCGTGCCCCAGATAGGTGAGAAACCACTACCCATGACTAAACAGAGGGTGGTTGAGTTTAATATGAAGGAAGGCGTTTCTTCCTTACATATCACAGAGAGGGATGAAGTTCAGCTGAGATCCCGGAGGATGATTAATCCAACCGCCAATATAGAAGAAGGAAAGTGGTTCATCAATCAGGCTTCTGGAAAGAAAGAGGCACCACCAGGTGTCATATCCATGACGCAGAGAAGAAGGATGCAACATGCCAAAGCCTTGCGCAAAATAAAGCTAACGTTGCACATGATCTCCAGCATTGAGACAGCCGATAAGTAGGAAATTCCCGAGTTTGTCGTAGCTGAGACTATCGAGCGAGAATTCAGCTCAACCTCTTCAGAGACAGTATTACATGAAGGCAAAGTTCTGGACCAACCAGAATTGAATATAGAGCCGGATGACAACCCGACCGAGAAACCTCGATGAGAGACGAATATTCTGAAGAAATCCCTAGCCGAGACGGTTTCACACGTTGCACAAACGATCCAAGCATTTGAGCCCCAGTCGGTTCCTATATGCCTCTAGAAGATGGAAGCTATTAGCTTCTTATCAGCCAAATTGGACGAGGTAGGAGACTCCGTTCTTGATTTATTTAAGCAAGATTTAGTCGATGAGATTTGGGCAGCCATTGAAATGGTCATCCTGATTCCATGCGAGTTCTGGGCCGACCGCCCTAAACTGGACAACCTAGAAGGCGATGTGTATGTGGAAGACACTGACTAGGTGACATTAGCCGATACCACGGCTAGGGACGCTTTGAGCACTGTATTTGGTGCACCTACGGAGGAGATGGTTAAAAACCTCAAACCCCTCTATGTTAAGGCTTACATCAACGACAAATCGTTTAGCCGAGTGTTCGTTTATAATGAGGATGTGTTGAATGTGATGCCGCTGCTTACTTTGAAGAGCCTCAACAAAACCAGGGATGATCTCATCCCAACTAACCTGAAAATGGCTAGCTTTATGGGAGAAGCCTCTGAAGCTTTGGGGATCTTAGTAGTAGAAATCACTGTAGGTCCTAAGATTGTCAAATCTGCCTTCTTTGTGATAGATGGCAAGCCATCCTATGCCATCCTATTGGGTAGAGACTGGATTCACACCACCCGATTCCTTCCTTCCACCATGTATCAAAAGCTCATTTTTTGGGAAGGAGACAAGATAGAAATCATCCCAACCGACGATAACCCATTTCAAGTAGGGGTGAAAAACTTGGAGGCTGTCTTATATTCACCCTATGTATCTAGCTGTTGCAGAGCAGTATGAAGATGGATCTTAGAAATACTGCAATCTTACTTCACGAGGTTTTGAAATAAAATAATTAGCCAAACCACGGCTTACCTTGGAAGAGTTAAATGATTGAAGAGACCCAAATCATACATGGTCTGTGGCATCGGATGACTGCTTTAAATTCTAAAGCAAGGATATCCGAGGCATCACAGGTAGAGGACTACAACAGAGAACCAACACTGGCAACCGATGGCATTGAGTTGCCAATGGAACTTGAATTGCCCATAAGAAGGGCTATGCCTAGTTTTGAGTCTCAGGATCCCTTGGAAGATATACACTTGGGTATTGAGGTAGTCCCTCGGCTAACACATATTAGTGGTTTGCTGAAGGAGGAGGATAAACAAAGCATAACGGTTCTTCTACTACAGTAGAAGGATTGTTTCGCGTGGGATTATCATGAGATGCTTGGGCTGGCACAAACTTTGGTAGAGCACAGGTTGCCAATTAAATAGTGTTTCACGCCTCATAAACAACCACCTAGAAGATATCACCCTCATTTGATACCTCAAATTAAAGCCGAGATTGAACGACTACTGAAATTCAGGTTCATCAGAATGACTAGGTATGTAGAATGGTTGGCAAACATTATGCCAGTGAAAAAGAAGGATGGCAAGGTTCGGATATGTATTGATTACATGAACCTAAATCTAGCCACTCCCAAAGATGAATACGTCATGCCAATAGCCGATATGCTAGTCGATTCGGCGGCCGCTAATGGCGTGCTGACATTCATGGATGGATACTCCGTCTATATAACATAGCAGTATCCGAGGATGATATTTACAAGACCGTCTTTAGGTGTCCATGAGCCTTGGAAATTTATGAGT